>OX422210.1:6459687-7842020 GCA_949130495.1 Sambucus nigra
TAGGATAAAAAAACAGTTTTTTTTTAAATGGGAAAAAAACAATTTTTTAAATAGGATAAAAACAGTTTCTTAAATAGGATAAAAGAAGGTTTTTTAACTATATGTAGGAAAATGTTTTTTTAATAGGATAAAGAGGTTTTTTTTAACTACATGTAGGAAAACGTTTTTTTAATAGGATAAAAGAGGGTTTTTTAACTATATGTAAGGCTGTTTTTTTTAATTAAAACTGTATTTTATTAAAACTGTTTTTATATTTAAAATTGTTTTATATTTATTAAAAAATAGATTTGAGGGACTAAATTGGCCAAAATTAGTAGTTTAGAGACTAAATCGGCCAAAATTAGTAGTTTAGGGACTAAATTGGCCAAATTAATAGTTTGGGGACTAAATTGGTCAAACCTCAATAGTTTAGGGGCCAAAGGGGTAGTTTAATCTTTCTAATACTATGGTTGTTTATCATGTTAAAGGCCCAAGACAAAGTGACAAACCAAACTAATAAATTCCGCTATTTAGGTTCAGTGATACAAGGTAATGAGGATGTTACGAGTAGAATAGCAGCTAGCTGGATAAAATGAAGACAAGCAAGTGGAGTGTTATGCGATAAGAGGATAACTAATAAACTAAAAGGAAAATTTTATTGAACAATTGTTAGGGCAGTGATCCTCTATGGAACGGAGTGTTGGGCTTTAAAGAAAAAACGTGAGTAATGTCTTCATTTTAGTGAGATGAGGATGCTATGTTGGATGATTGGAATTACTAGAAAGGACAAGATTAAAAACCATTATGTGAGAGAAAAGTTAGGAGTGGCACCCATTAGCGATAGATTAAGAGAAAGTAGACTTAGAAGGTACGGACATGTGTTGCGTAAACCTGTATCTCGGAGATTATTAGAAATAGAGGGTAAGTTATTTTGAGAAGAAATCATTAGAAGAGATCTTAAGGAATTAAATTTGAATGATAATATTGTTTATAATAGATTAGACTGGAAAAAGAAAATCTATATGGCCGACCCAATGTGATGGGATTAAGGCAAGCGTGATGATGATGATGATGATGATGATGATGATGATGATGATGATGATGATCTAACATTTCTAATAATATATCTTTGTATAAACTTGCATACATCTTGTAGATCAGTCAGGACCTCTCATCTAAATTGTTTAATTTATCACAATATTTCTAGAACTGAAAATATCTCTAGTTAGATCGTTGTTTTGTTGAATAAATAGATCTAATATCTCTCCTATGAATCTGAAAATGAAAGACGATTTAAACTTGTTTAAAGTATTATGTAAGAATCTAATATTACTTAAGATCTTTGCAATAAAAGTTGTTTAAAACAAGTTCTTGGTATTAGTTGTACTATATTGTATACTAGCATCCAGGCCACGCGTTGCGTGGCCGTTTGAGCAAAGCAAAATATAAATTATGTCGTACTTCGTACTCCTCCAAATATATAACAAAGAATAAAGTATAAGCAAAGCAAAAATTATTCCTGAATTTCTTAACATTACTACAAATAAAAAAAAATAGCAAAGCAAAATATAAATTATGTCGTATTTCGTACTCCTCCAAATATATAACAAAGAATAAAGTATAAGAAAAGCAAAAATTATTCCTGAATTTCTTAACATTACTACAAATAAAAAAAAAAATCTGAAATAAGAATAAAAAAACAATCTTCAACATGGATAGATGTTTTGCCCAAAATATTCTGTAAGGGGGAAGAGTGACACTGGCTCAGAACTTTAAAAATAAAAGAATAATGAGTAAATGGATGTTTGAGGAACTAAATGAGCTAAACAAAAAATAGGTATCCTTTTAAAAAAATATGTATTTATGTTGGGGACTATTCGGGAATTGATTCAATAATTAAAACATTCAGAAAATAAAAACTAAAAACAGAAAATGCATAAAAAAACCCATAAATTAATTAAAAAATCTAGAAAAAGAATAAAAATAAACAAAATTAATAAACAAAATCCTAATACATGAATATACAAAAAATGAATAAAAAAACAGAAAACAATATTAACCCCATAATGAATTTAAAAAAAACAAATATCAAAAAACAAATAAATAAACCCAGAAAAAATGTATTAAGAGTTAAGAATAAACAGAAAATGAATAAAAACCAAACCTCAAACGCACCCCCATTTCCATTTTTTTAATTTATTGAGCATTTTTTTATTTTAAAATAATTCTGGGGTTAATATTTATTTCTGTTTTTCAGTCATTTTCTGTATTTTTTAATTATTTTTGGGTTTTTTATTCATTTATGTTTTTTTTAATTTTCTGAGCATTTTTTATTTTCGGTTTTTTTCTTAATTAATAAATTTTGACTTTTTAAAAAAATTCTGGTTTTTTTAAAATTAATTATGGGGTTAATACTTATTTTCTATTTTTAATTCATTTTCTGTATTTTTTTCATTATTTTTGGGTTTTTTATTCATTTCAGTTTTTTTGTTTTCTTTTATTCTTTTCTTAATTAACAAATTTCTGACTCTGTAATAAATTTCTGGCTTTATTTTAAATTAATTCTGGGGTTAATATTTATTTTATTTTTTGTTCATTTTCTGTATGTTTTTTCATTATTTTTGGGTTTTTATTGATCTCTTTTTTTTTCTGATCTTTTTTTATTTTCTGTTATTTTTTTTCTTAATTAATAAATTTCCGGGTGTTTTTTAAAATTAATTATGGGATTAATATTATTTTCTATTTTTTATTCATTTTTTGTATTTTTTTATTATTTTTGGGATTTTATTGATTTCTTTTTTTTGTTTTCTGAGCTTTTTTTTATTTTTTGTCATTTTTTCTTAATTAATAATTTTCAAAATTTTTATTAAATCTCTGGGTGTTTTTTTAAATTAATTCTGGGGATAATATTTATTTTCTGCATTTTTGGCATTTAAAAAAATATTGTTGTGGATCACTTTTCTAAAAATTATAAAGAACTCACTTTAGAAAATACAGGCCTTCAAATAAAGCAAAGAAAATGTAATTATATAATATACATGCATGCATACGGATATACGAAAACAAATGGAGCTGTGATTTTTCATAAACCCTGAAAAGAGATTGCTAGGAGATGTTTAATCGCAGTGTTGGGAAAGAGGGTTCTCCAACAAACAGAGAAAAGAGCAGCATAATATGAGCAAATCCATTACCATGCCCAATGAAATGTATCCAAGGCTTGATCAGAGATCAAATCAATGAAACCATGTGAAGAAGACAAAGCATGAGGCCTTCCACCAAGCATTGTTCTAAATATTATAGTTTGCAGTAGTTCATCAATAGCACAAAGAATATCACTAATCATAAAAGGAAGAAAAACATGGATAAAATGGAGGAGAAAACATCCCTTTAATGAAGAGAAATAGAAGGTGACAATATTCATGGCCAATCTTATAACCCCCAAATGATAAACCCATCCAAAATACTCTAACAATATTCATGGCCAATCTTTCTCCTTCGCTCCACTCTCTGGTCCCGATGAACCCCTTTCATTCGCCACCATTTTCAAAATTAAAGACGCCATTTTTATATATTTTCAATCAGATCGAGAGAGAGAGAGAGAGAATGGAAAATGGGTCTGAGGATAAATAGGAGAATTTAATTGTGGGATGTGGTTGGGCAGGGCGTTGCTTTGTGTTTGGTGACGACTTAAGACAACAGCGTGGATTGGGATTGGGTTGGCGTTTAGACTGGACTGAGGAGAGAGAATACATATTAGAAAGGAACAGGAAGGGAAAGAGGTTGAGAGAAGATATGAACGGACAAAAAAAAATAAGGGGAAAGAGAAATTTGGAATTAATAGATTAAGAAAGCTGCCTTGTGTCTGCTCTAGAGTAATCCTATAATTTTATATATGTATATAGTCATAGATACTACACTAGTTTAAGACTATTAATAAGATCACATTCTAATTTCTTTAACTAAGAAGTTTCAAGAATGCAAACAAAAACAGTTTTGTTAAGTTTCAAATTTTAAAACTTAATTCCACTTTTGCATACATCATTTTGCAAGTTTCACAAAAATGGCCAGTGATACCTTGTCGTCGATGTTACTGGCCTCAACATCTGAGAATGAAGGTGTGGAGAAGATCTATTTTATTACACAAAGGGGCTGACCACAGTGACCTAATCCACACGGAGAAAATCTGTTTCATTACACAAAGGGGTTGACCCCAGTGACCTAATCCACGCGGGCTTGAGCTTTAGGAATCGCTTTGCGTCGTTGTACTCTGTAAAATAACTTATGTTCTAATGAAAAAAATATATTTTGTGGAGTAAAGGTCACCGAGGTTTTTCCCAGCACGCAGGTCTTCCTCGTTAAAAATAGCCTGTGTAATTTACTTTTCTTGTTGCGGTGCGATTCCTAATCCGTATAGTAATATTACCTTGCAACAACAGTCTACGGAATTAATCAAGAAGTTGACTGAACTTATATCACTAAACAAGAGTTTTAAAAGTTCAATGTTATACTCTCTCTAAATGTATATATTTCTAAAACAACCTGTCCAGTTTTATTATCTTACATTGCGGGGGGTTCTTCACACACGGGATACAAAATCAGTATTACCTCATAAAATTTTGTTTTGCAAATCATGTTTGTGAAGACAGTTTGAATAAACTTTCAGATTTCTGTTGCCAATATCGGGACTATATGGCGATTTTTCAAGGGGGCAGTGAAGCAGGAGAATGAGCTCCATAAGGGTATTTTTGTACTATATATTTGCAAGAGTGTAGTCCTCTTGAGCTGGGGTATTTCAACACAAATGGAGGCGTAACCTCTTTAGAAATCGCAATAAGTCACTCAGACAGGGTATTAACAACAATGATGAAATATACTTCTATTAAACCGTCTCAAACTCTTGTAATGAACTCACATATCACTCGTGTATACACACTCAACAAACAATAACGAACAATAAATCAACCTCAGAAGTAATTCAATCAGAAGCACTCTTTGGTACATCCTAGATAGGGAGCTCAAACACCAAGGTAACTAATACTCATAAAAGCTCTGGAAATGAGGTTTAATAGCGGTGTGTGGGAGCTCTGGTTTGCAATAACTCTCTCTTGCTCTCTCTCTCTCAATCTATGAAAATATCAATGAACGTCTAAAAGATCTCTCTCTCATTTGGAGCAGGAATGCCCCTAAATAGCTAAGACTCCACTCGAGTGGTCTGATGCTCAAAAATGTGAAAGGACATCCTCATACCTTCTCTGCCACTGCCATTAAATGCAATATTGTGCTAGCATGCCCCTATGTCATAGGTCATTAAATGCTGGCGGGTAAGGGTGAGGTGATTGGCCGTTTTATAGGGAACTGTTACAATAGTGACAGCCACAAAAACGCTGCAGCTCACTCAAGTTTGGATTAGACAGGAGGTTGGTGGCACATGACGTCACTTAAGTCATATGTTATTTTGGTTATGGTCTGTTTGGCACTAGGCCCAATGAGAAAAGGGGCTCAGGGTTACTCTGGACATGTTATCTCGGTACATGCTTCCTCAGTGTTCCTCGGTGTTTGGTCAAGTCAAGCCTTAATGTTATATTACTTCTCAATCCTCCAAACCAGTTCCCTCTGAGATTTCCGCTCTGAGGTTGTTCGATAAAGCATGACATCTTTCCCACATCCTGATCCCTCGCATATACCGATGGACCTCACTCACACATTACAACAAATTACAATAATTATTTACAAATATTCAAACTTAAACTAAGTGATAAATACAATACAAGGTAGGGACAAATGACTCCTTTGAGAAGCTCTCGTAGAATTCTTCCTCCCTGATTCGAACCAGCTTGTGTGCTTGCTCGCCTGGCCTTCAAGGCCCCCTATATTTGCCCCTACGTGGAGACATTTGTTGTGTGATCAAGAAATGTTTGCATGAAACATCTTAATCCAAAAAACCTTCAATCCTCCAGCTCTAATCTTGAGTTTTAACTCTTTGCAATGGATCATGTGAAAAAAATTTGAAATTTTTTTAATGAACAGTCTTCTCCCAAAAAAAAAATAGGTACGAAATGTGTTTCTTTGCTCCCAAGTTTCTTTTTTTCTCTCTTTCTTCATGCGTACCATCATTAATTGTGCACATCTCTTAAACTGACAAACATGCCGCCGAAGTGCCACGTGGCAAGTTGGGACCATTCCAGCCTCCTTTGGTAATTTAAAAGCCATCATTGGTTGTTTGATTTCCCAGGCGTGGGAAATTAAACGTCCTTTCTCTCTCTCCTCAATGGTCATCTTCTCAAGATACTTAAACGTTTTTTCTTTCATTTGCCTCTTACGTTTACATTTCTTCCATTGGCAATTTTCAAACCATTAGCCTTCTAGTGAGAAAAAAATTCAGTTTGCCTTCAAAAGTTGGTCATCTTCCCAACTTCCTCAAAACTTCACCCGCTCTTCCTTTTTCCTCCATTTTTGGTTGCCTGAGCTCTCTTTTTGCCCCTTGTCCACCATATTTTCCTGTATCCAAACTTTATACACCGATTTCCATGGCTTCTTCCAGTCAAACTCCAGCTATCTCCAGCGAAATCTCCCCGGAGTTAGTTGCACGTGTTGAGCAACAGATTACTTACCGTCGTGTGTAGCATGAGAGTGGACGAGTATACTTTTATGTCAAAAGACGGGTATTTGAGGGAACATAATATGGACTGAGGACTTAACAGATCTCAACGACCGGCAATGCTAAGTAGTAGTGTATCGGTAGGGTTCCTTGTTTGGATTCCGCTTTGCGAGACGTCCCACGCATGAAGCTTAGCACAATGTTTGGAGTGGGGTGATGATTTGCCATTAAGACATGGGTTTAGTACCTTTGGTATTATTTGTTTATAAAGTTATATCTAAGGAATTGTAACTATACGATAATGAGTGGCTAGTGGAGTCAGGTACCATCGGTGAAGTTACAAACATTTATAGGTTATATGGGCTCCCTGGTTGGTGGAAATGTTTATATCACCCGTAATTGGGAGGGGTAGAAATAATTGTTAATGATATTGAGAGTATGGGATTCAGGACAGGTAGAGACCTTGGAGTACATGCCTTGTTCAAATTTCGAGGACGAAATTCCTTTGTAAGGGGGGAAGTATGTAACACCTCGTATTTTTGGAGAAAATGAAAATAATTAAATTGATGACCTAAGAATTTATTTAATTGGGAGAGATTATTTAGTTCGATGATTCAGATTTTTTAATTCAATCTAAGCTTAATTTCACACGCGGCGTATTTGGAGGTAAAATAAGAGGATTTTATAAAGTGACTCGGATGGTGATTTTGAGGTCACGGTTGGTTCCGAAGGTGTATAGTTTGGGTCCTAGGACGATTTTAGACCATCCCGGCACCGTTTAAAGAGCATTTCGATCATTCGGGAGTTTGGAATTTAAAAAACTCCGAAAATTGTAAGTGTATATCTGCCCATTAGAGAGAGGGGCTAGGGTTAACACAAATCAAAAGGGATAGAAGCCATAGGCAAGGAAGAGGAGGGGAGAATCAAGCTTCCTACACAGTTTCTCGCCCCGAACACAACAGAATCGAGAGCAGAGCGAGGGGAGAACCACCACACCATCTTATTAACGAATTTCAGACCTGCTATTAATAGGCAAGTATTTAAATAGCAATTTATATCAATCATGTTATAGTGGGATAGGGTTTGATTTCAGATTTTGGAAAGTTTTATATGAATTTGGGAGGGTTTAATTCATAAACTAAAGTAGGAATTTATGTAAAGATGTTCCTTAATGATGATAATACGAAATTAGTATGTTTGGATCGATTAATAAGAGAGAAATCTGAGTTCTTGATTAATAAAGTTGATGAACATGAGAAAATTAGGGTTTTCTGTTAATTCAAGGAGAATTTGATTCTTGGGTTGAATCTTTGATATTTTTGTGTAAACTTTTCATTGGAAATTTATCTCAATGTGGAGATAAAATTGTATTAGAATATATTTTATGATTAAGATTGAATCTTGATGGGTTCTTGATTGAAGAACATGAATCTTGAATGACTTAGGGTTTAATTGATAAACACAAGATGCCAATCTGCCAGAATTCTTAACGTAACTTTAAACATATACCATTTTAATTGTACTTAGAATTAGAGTGAGAGTCGTACATGTCTGGAAAGATCTGTCTTAGCTTTCAAATGAGCTTTGAATCACGTCAATCGGAGTTCTGTAGAGGGAGTAATCGATATTTTACTATAGGGTGTTTGATGTGCCAGCATGGTAATCTGCAGAAATTTTTAACGTAACTTTAAATGTATGCCATTTCAATTGTACTTAGAATTAGAGTGAGATCCATACATTCCTGGAAAGCTCTATGTCTTAGCTTTCAAATGAACTTTGAGTCAGGTCAATTAGAGTTCTGTAGAGGGAGTAATCGATATTTTACTACGGAGTGTTTAATCCGCCAAAAAATTTCTAATCGATTCGATTGCCCAGTTTTGGCCAATAATTTCCTTTTTGATTAGGGCCTTTGGAAATCGTTCGGAATTCATTTGTGGGATTTAATTTCTAATAAATGGTAATTATATTGCAACACCAGTAGGCCTATTTTTGGGTTTTAGGCGTGGCCTATGAGGGAAGTTTAAGGGCTAAATTAATTTGGATTAATAGAGAGGAAAAATCTAAATTGAAGGATAATTCGAGTTAAGAGAATTCGAGAGGAACGAGGACTTAGACCAGTAGGGGGTGGAGAGTTTACCTTCTAATATTAGATGTGGAATAAAGGATACCCTTCGAGTGGTGAGAAATACTTGGGAACGTACAGTAATAAACGAAGTTATAAATTATGGAATACGTAGAATATTCGGGATATAAATATACTACGTATGAGGCTTGTGATATGGAATGTGTGTATGCCCTATTGATATTATTGATATATACATGGAGAAAATATCTATAACTTGATTTATTGTGTGTGACATACCCACGCTGCTTGCTAACGAGTGGAGGTTGCGCGATGTGAAAGATCAGGCCTTGAGGAGCCTTCGGGTGGGATATTGATTCAGACCACTAGAGCATAGAGCCTAGGTACGGACTATCTGTGAGAATGATAGTGATGACGGTCGTATGGGTGCGTAGGTATGTGCGTAGTCCATTGACTTTGAACTATGTTCGCCTCCAATATGTGTGATTTGATATATAAGGTTCGTGAGAGAAGCAGAACAATAAACGAGAGACGTAACCGAACATGATAGCAGAGTATGCATACACCGTAGTTGTGCCTAGGGTACTAGTATTATATAATGGATGATAAATATATATACCTTTGATATGTTTTACAGTATGCACCGCAACTGAGTCTGGGAGGTGTCGTGTTATATATATATATATATTATAAATGTTAATATATATATACTTGTGATACTATCTACTGTGTGAAATTAGTAGACGAGAAAGATAGTGAAATCGGATTTGACTTATGTGAACACTTAATCCTAAAATTTTAAAAACCATACCCATCTTAAAGAGAAATGGATATATATTTAATAAATGTATTGCATGGAAATACGGGTGGACGCTATGAGTTATGGATAGCAGACTTATGATTTCAAACTGGTTAGTTGTGCGTATCTAAAATAAAATTAATCTGAATATTGGGGTCGAGGTAACATTTCAAACCAATGTATATGGAATAACTATTGGGGTCGGGGTAACATTACGAACCAATAGCACTTAATGTGTGATATAGGGCTATAATAACAGAGTGTGTACTTATAATATATATGGTGTGTAAAATATAAATATACAACTAGAATAAAAATCCAAGGCAATTTGATATGAAGATAGCCCGTAACGTGAGACTCCATCCTCAAGTGGCTTACTAATAATCTCCCAATTGGCCTATGCTTTTCAGCTTGAGAGTTCCAAAAGTAGTTAATAAGCCTAAAGAATTGACAACGCATATATGGGAATTGCACATAACATAGCTTGAATTCTAGCATAGCATTGTGCACCGATTGACATGACGAAAGTTCATAGCACTTTACTAAATTCATTATACCATCTACTGATTTATTGGCTCCATTGACAAAAGGGTGCATCTCATCAGCAAATAGAAAGTAGAAGATGGCCTATGTTAAATCCAGCATGAGAGGCTCTATAAGGCATGACCCTTGGTTGATTCAACAAAAAATTCTTTTTTTTTTAAGAAAACATCCTGAGCTAGGATAAAAAATATCGCAGGGGAGAGAGGATCCCCCACCTCACCCTCTAGAAGATTGGAAACCTATTTAAATTAAATAAGAAATGGATTATCGTGGTTATTAATGGTGGGATCTTTATCTGATAATCGTATGTAAGGTTTTGTTTGGGTAAACATCAGGTGTAAGGTTACTAAAAAGCAATCAAATAGTAAAAACAAATAGAAAATGCTATTTTTACAACTTTTTGTACGTATGGTGTGGCAGCCTGACATATAATAAATGAGACCCACATTGCTAATGTTCGAGGAGTGCCTACACTTGCGCCTTATTTATACAACTTTTTATACAAACTGATGTGGCACCAATCAATAATCCTGTGGAACCGCAGTTACAATGGTTGACATTACTTCTCTCCTACATTAATTGGTATAACATCAGTTTGTACAAAATAATTGTAATTAGTTATAATAAGCCTAGCATTGTCCCTAATGTTTTGTGCTTTTTTCCTCCACTCACTGACTGCCATGTTAGTTTCTCTAAAAAGTTTGTATGAAGGAGGATGTAAGTTTAGCATTACTCAACACAAAATTACAGAGTTTGGTTTAAAGAGACTAAAAACATACCATCCATTTCTTCTTGAGAAGGAACAATCAATTTACGACTTGCTTGTTGCTCAATTGTTTCCTGAATAGAAAATTAGAGAATTGTCAAACGACATAAATTTAGTTTAACACAATGTGAGCTAATTATGTAGTATCAGGAATTACATCAACATACCATAAAAAGAGAGATAAGTGAATGGAAAATCGTAATTACTAATCAACTGTAGAGCAGGAGTGAAGAAGACATATCTATATAATAAATTAGGTCACTCTCAGACTTAAGTTCCCAACTGGTGGCCACGATTCAATGTAGCTGATCCAACAATCCTAAATGCTTCGACAAGACCATGACATTTTAAAAAGTAACACTTACAAATTGGGTATTATTATTAAAAATGGTTAACTGCCGAATGTGATTGGATAATGTATATGCCCACCGAATATTTCAGGATGGGGGGGGGAGGATTTGAAATTTGAAAATATCAGACCTTGAAAAGAACTCTTTCTTACACACTCACTCACCACCCCTCACATCATTCAAGATCTCCCTCTCACCAGTTGCCACCGACCGGGCTATAATCTCTCTCTAATTTATTTTACGCGAACTAAATTGCAACACCGCCTACACGACCCAAATTCATGCCTCAAAAATCAAACATGCGTCTTATTCCTCCACATCTCTCCACCGCCGTCCACAATCGCAAAACTATCTACATCAAACTCTCTACCAAGACAGTAGAAGGTAACTATTATATTCTGTGTTTGATGCTTTAACTTGATGATTCTAACACAACACATACAAATACACACAAATACAAACACACTCCCCACGCCACCTTCAGTCCCTCAATTTCAGTGGTGGTTAAAACTAAGATTTGGCATTTCCACTATTTATCAATATGTGCGCCCGTATTATGTTTTATATTGCCTCAATTTACATTTTATGTTTCCGGGTTGTTATCTAATTCACTTTCTTATGTGCACTATAATAGTTTTCAATATTATTTGGTAACTTTTTCAAAGGGATTTAGTAATTTTTTCAAAGGGATATGATAACTTTTTCAAAGGGATTTGATATTTATAAGGGAGATTTTTAGTGGCTCTAAATGGCCTAATATTCACTATTGGCTCACTTTTTTTATAGTTTAGTTGAAAAGTGTTGCCGGCTATTCTCTTCGTGGTTGTTTCTCTCTTTGTTTTATTTAATGATTTATAGCATTGTTGTTTAAGGCGCAAGGCGCACCCAGGCGCAAAGGTGTCTCTGGAGCCTAGGCGCGCGCCTGATTGAAGCTAGGCGCACTTTTAAAAGAAAAATAAAAAAAAAAACAAATTAAAGCAATATATTGATGTTATAATATATGAAATATACTATAAAAACAGAAAAAATATGCAACAATACAAAAACTAATTTAAATTCAGCAAACAACAATATGAAATAAACTATAAAAACAGAAAAAATATGCAAAACAGTAATTAAATTGAAATTGCAAAACAGTAAACAATATTTTCAAAACAGTAATTAAATTGAAAACAGTAATTAAATGCAAAACAATAATTAAATGGTGTTGTATTTAAACGGCAAAACAGTAATTAGTTAAATAGCAAAACAGTTTAAAAAAAATATTTAAAAAAGTCATTCTTTTTTTTTCTTTCTTTTTATTATATTTCAACTGATATTTTTTCTTTTTTGCAGAAAATAATAAAAAAAAGTCAGAAAATGGAAGAAAAAAGAGGCAGGGAAGGGAAAAGGCAAAAAAAAGTGGCCGAAAAAATAAAAAAGAAGGAAAAATAAATAAAAAAAATCAGAGAATACATTAAGAGAAGAAATGGGCCGAAAAAAGAATGAAAACAGAAAAAAAGAAAGAACACAGAAAAAAAAATAGATACCTTTGATAAGAACAGACGTTGAGAAAGAATAGCTGCCGGAGAAAGCACAGAGCAACTGGAGAAGCACAGAGAAGACGGAATAGAGAGAGAGAAGAGCCACCAGAGTTTGGTGGGTTTTGTGAGACTAGGGCTTTTCTTTTTTTGATATTTCAGTTATGTTTTGTTAAAAAAAGGTGCGTTTATGTTAAAAAAATAAGGGAAACGGGTTTTTACCAACAAAAATGCGATGAGACGCCTGTTTAAAAAAAAAGAGGGGGGGGGGGGGGGAACAGAAGAAGCGCACCTGGGCGAGCGCCTCGCGCCTGCTGCCCATAGGCGTGCGCCTCGCCTAACCCCCTCTCAGGCACCCACCCTGCGCCTTAGTGCGCCTAGGCGCGCCTTTAACAACTATGATTTATAGAAATGTTCCTTTTGTCCAGTGAATCTTTCATTCAAGGTTAAGGATTTGATAGAAATGTATTGAAATTGGCAGGAATTGGGAAGGTTAAAGCAATGTCAATTAGTTGACCTCTTCATCCATCCCGCTGACCGTATATGCCCGAATGAACTTAAAGAGCAAAATACCCTTTATGGTCTCTTTTTCTTCTAACATATGTTAATGGAACTGTCTGATCCTTTCTTTGGGTTTGGGATGTTGTGTTATGAAGTTTGATAGTTAAAAAAAGTGGGCATTAGTCAGTTATGTTAATGTAATTGTAATAAATTATTTCCTTTAATTCCCCAACTAATTTGTGAAGTTTACTGGTTATGAGATTTTAAGTGTCAAAATAAAGTTTTACATTGTCTTATAGGTGTAGCTGAAAAGATTCCCTGTAAATTTTGGGGTTGACAAAAAACTCTTCTCAACTTCTTTTATATTGATGAAGTTGTAGGTCACGCCAAGATGTGAGCCGCGGGAACAAACCGTGAGCGGGATGATCTCATAGTGGAGAAGGTCAAGTTAAAAAAGATCATATTCATTCACTAAGGTTGAATTTTTGCCTAAATATGGAAATGTTTTCTTGAAGATATTATTTTGTTGTTTGGGTCTTGAATACTCAGTACGGTACTAATTTTTTAAATATCAATACTATACTATTAATTGACAGGAAAATGTCCCACTTGCTCATTCTCAGTTCAACACCAGCAAGACTAATTTTACCTTATTTACTATTTGGATGATAGCCCGTTTGATGATCGAATGTAATTTTTAAACGACTATAGTAATGGATCACCGTATCCAAATTGTTAAAATGAGACAATCATTGCACTAATTAAATTACTAGTTTCAACATTCACATAATTTATAAATATGATATTATAATCAGCACTAAAAAGTGAACTCAAATCGCAGTCCATCAAACTGTTTAAACAAAAAAGTTATACGCTTCACAACAAAAATATATTATTGGAATAATTTGAAGAAAAAAAAATGGGTGTCACATAAATTATTATCAATAACATTTTAGAAAATTGTATCAATAACTACTTAAGTGTTGCATTCAAAAAATTCCAAATTTTTCAAAAATATAAAATCTAAATCAATACAAAAGTGTATTTTATTCAGAGAATCAAATTTGTGTGCAACCCCACCCCCCACGACCACCCAACCAAAAAAAAATATTTACTAAGGTAAAGCAGACAAATTTTCATAAAAAAAAACTTCAACAATAAAGAGCTTTTTTATATAATAAATTATAAAAAAATAATTTTAAAAAATGAAATGAACAATTAATTATGTAGTTTTGAAAAAAAATGTGTTGAACAAATATAGCTTCGGAAAGAATAAAAATAGGATTATTCGGGGTTTGAACCCAAATAATTGTTTGTAATTGAGGTTAAGTCCGGTAATTTTCATTTCTTGGGGTAGCAATGTAAAAAGTGCCACAAAGTTTATCAACCATTTCGGCAGCCCCCTCTACCCACCCTCACCACCAACAGCCGTTCACCCCCCTCTACCCACCCTCTTTACGTCATCCCCCATCCTCCAACCCCCACCCACCATCAATTCTAGTCGAAAAAAACACATTGACGCTCCACCAACCCCCACTCACCATTGATTCCATCCATACCTTAACTTGAAAAACTAAAGAAATTCGCAAAACTCTGTTGTGATGAAACCCTTATTTTGGTGGTAGTATGTTGGGAGTGGAGGTGGTGGTGGTTCCTGGTTAAGGCGGGGTTGATGGTGTGTAGGGTGGGAATGATTGGGAGGGGGGGGCTTGCTGAGGGAAACGATTGGGTTTTTTTTCTCTTAGTTTTTTTTTATTCTTTTTCATTTTTCAAATTGTCTTTATTTTTTTCATTTTTCAATTTTTTTTTAATTATCTAATGTTTTTGGATACTTTTCACAATCATCTCCCTCAGCAGTGCCTAAGCGGGGAGTATATGTTTGCCGCTAGGCACAGCCTCAGCTACGCCATACGTGGGGATTTTTAGAACACTGTTGGCTGGTTTTGAGTTTTAGATGTGATACTAAACTTGTGGTTACTTGCATCTCAACCAAAAAAAATAAGACACATATAGAGGAGCAACACAATAAAAGCATACCGACATAATGGAGAGAAAGTAATCCGATCCTTTCATTTTGTTTTTATGTTACAAACCAGGATCTAAAGTTACCCAAAGTGAAATAAACACCTTGGTTTAATAACTTCTTTCCTTTTCTTTTTTTGTATGTGTGTACGGGATTGGGGGGGGGGGGGGGGGGGAGGACTAGATGGGCAAACCTAATAGTTTCAGTATACCTTTGGTGTTGGAGCTTCCATTCTCTTCCAAGACAACCAATGTATCCATTCAACTATCATGATAAAATCATAAACAGATGTTAAGTGAAATGACTTTTTGCAAAAGATGTTTTCTTAAAAATATCTATTTGATGTGGCTATCTGTAGTAAGCATGTTTAGGTAACAAATTGTACGTAAAAGGGTGATTACAGAAATATAAAAATTATATATGAGAAGGGGGGGAAGTCCTTGGTTTTGAGGACCCGTGAAATTGGAGCTAAAAGCAAAATTTGTGTGATTAAGCTTACCTGGAATAAAGATTTCCGCATCATCTCTAAAGACCACCCATCTTTCCCCCGACACTAATACATCAAGAAAAATCATATGTTATACTTGCGCGAGAAATAACATAACACCGCATTCACATAAATTACAAAAACTACAAGAATCCTCTCATCAATTTCACAAGCATTCTAGACCAACTTGGAATTGTTTCAGTTCACGTTCAACAGGTTCCACAGAAGGAAAAGGTATCATTTCAACAATTAGATTAATAGAGATAAGATCGTATTCATAGCCATAGTCGAGTTGGAAAAAAAAACATTTGCAATGTTGAATAGAAGTGTACGACAATATTACTAGACTAGTCAAAATGTGGCAGAGCTATTCGAACTTTGTCTACAGGCATCGAGAGCCGTATTAGGCATAAAAATTTCAAGCACTATTGATGTATGAATATACTTTTGCACCATATATTTGTAACACCCAGTATTTTTAAAGCTTTTAAATTATACCTGTGCACGTAATTAAATTAAATTAAAAAGAAAAATCGGACTTAAATTGATATTAATTAGCATGTAAAAAGGATTAATATTTATGTATGTGTATATTACTTGTGTGATAATGCATTAAAAATATGTTACGTCGTCAGTGAGTTAATACTGCGGGTTATCAGTATTTTATTCGGAACACAGGGGTCTGGTCGTGTCAGATGTGAAACATACAAGTACATGGAATTTGAGGTTAGGTAACTCGGATGGGGATTTCGAGTGTGCCGATGCTTCGGAATGGGCCAAAATAGTCCAAAATAGGTACCCGGAGAGTTATAGATGGGTCCCGAAAGCTTTATAGACTAAATAGGTATCATAAGGGGCATTTAAGTCATTTTAACAATTAGGCCTACATTTAGTCCAAAATTATAACCTTTAATTAAAGTATTGAATGAAGGTAGGTGGGAATAACCTCAATTAAACACTTCGGGGCTGCTAGGGTTTATGAGGAGCAAGAGGAGAAGTGAAGGGAAAGGGTAGAAGAAGATCTCGGAATTTGAATCTCAAGCTCTCAACTTGTAGATCGGGTCAAGAGGAATCCAATTAGCACAAGAAATCTCATAAAACCTCAACCTCAAAGGCATTTACTTGCTTTGATGCTTTTTGTAGTTAGATGCATTCATGTTCAAGCTTTATATGAAGAACATGCATAAACAATGAGTTTGTCATGGGATTTCGAATTAAATCTGGGTTTTTATGGCTTCAACTAGTTAAGGAATAGATTTCTTGTGTTAATATAGTTGATCTTATATAATTCTCTGAGGAAGATGAAATCTTGAAAGGATTAATGAAGAAGATGAACTAATTCTTGAAGTCTAGGTTTTTTGATAAATGATTAAGGATTTGGTAAGGATTTGGAATTGTTTTAAAAGGATTCTTACGTTGGAAATGATATAATTGCGTTTATAAATGACTTAGACATTTAGATAGGGATTTGGGTTAGGATGGGAACCTTTGGACTGAAGATGGATATGAAAACTCGTCATGAAAACAAAATTTGGGCAATCTGTCGACTTTCGAATCAATTCAGTTTAAAGGTCGAATCGATTCGGTAAGGCGAATCAATTCGACTTGTTAAGCAAATCGATTCGATTGGCTTGGAAACACTAGTTTGTTGTTTTGATATATTTTTGAAGTCGACTTTGATCTAGGAATTTAACTTTGGTTCCGGCAATGATAATTGGCTCCAGGGAATTCCGAGTAGGGGTTAGAATCTGTGACAGACTAACCGGGAAGATGCTTCAAGTAAAATATTTGTGCAGATTTCTAAGTGAATGTTTACGGTTTAAATTCGAGGAATTGGAGTAGGATTCCGGGATTGATTAAGCTAGTGCTTAGCGTTGATGTCATGTCGTCCAGAAGTGGAAATAAAATAATCAGTGAGCTATGCATAAAAAGTGAGTAAACACTTCGGGTTAGACTTTGGGAATCAAATGAATTGTACGATAAGAGATGTACATAGGGTAGTGAGTATTATATAGATGTATACGTATCGAGTGTGACCAGAAAATGTATACTTTTGTGCGTTTGATTTATGTGAACATACCTACTCTGCTATGCGATCGAAGAAGGTTGCGCATAGTGGGCTGTCCCATCTTAGCGATTCCAATGGCGTTTGGATTGTTGGCCCAGCTCATAGTGTTGTGATTTGGCCGCTAACCGTGTGAGTAGGGTAGTGTTGGCTCAATCGGTTGGGTGTGTTATGGTATGGTCGTGACCCAAAGGCTAAGGCAATGACCACCTCCATTATGTGTATACGTTGTGGGATTGGTGGTGAGATTCGCAGTCCATGTGTGGTACGTGAGGTACATGGGCCCGATAGTATACTAGAGATGCATCCGTACGGTCCAGCTCGGGGAAGCAATATTCGTATATAGAGTCTCGTATATATACGTATTTGATTATCTATGTGTATAAGTAGTTGTAGTTAGTGTATGGCTACATCGTTTATAAAGTAATATGAAACCTTTTAGTGATAGCTAATGTATTAGATATGTATTATATGGTATGTATCTTATGAACGATATAGTTGGGCTAAGAGATTAGCGGAATATAAGGTTGAGTTGTTTAGACTAGTTACGCAGGGTAGCATAACTAGGGGTAATTAAAGGAACTTGTTAAGTGCACACTATAACTGAGGGGTAAGGATCAACCCATGTGAGTGTCATGCTAAACTAACATGAATAATTGACACTACTTATTTACCATTGTAATTAAGTACTTGCAAACTATATTTCAAATGTTTTTGGGCACTGACCCATATCAAAATATTTTCAAAACATTTTAGATGAGGGGTGAGGGTGAACCCATGTGAGTGCCATGCTAAACTAACATCAATAATTGACACAATTTATTTACCACTGTAATTAAATACTTGCAAGCTATTTTTCAAATATTTTGGGCACTAACCCGTACCAAAATACTTTTAAAACATTTTAAGTGCTCAACCATAGGGGCACCACGGATAGCGGTCTCACTCCAGTTAGTCATTGTTGCGGCAGTTGTGGATGCCTACAGGCCGCCTCATTTTCCTTCATTCTCTTTATCTAGCATTCCAGTTTAGTATTTTCATTTGGGCGTGTTGCCCGCAGATCGATGGAATCTTATTAGACTTATTTATTTTATCAGCTTTACTTTTGGGATGATTGTACTATTATTTTATCGGAGATTCTATTCGGTTTATTTTATTTATGCTTTCGGTTCTTTTTTTTACCATTGTTGCAGTTGTGGATGTGGTGTAACGGATTTTATATCGCGTGTTTAAAAAGATTTAAAATTTGACACCGGGATAATTAGGTTATTAGTTAATTAATTAATTTTTGACAATGATGCTAAGAGAGAAATCAGATATGATTCCCATTTAATTTAGCAAAGGTCTGATCAACGGGTATTAGAATAGGCGGGGTGTGACAGGTAGTATCAGACCATCAAATTCTAGTGTCCTTGGTATCTGTGCGGACTTACCGCATTTCAAACGTAGTGTTATTTGACATACAATCCTATGACTATGATTGTTGCATTCTCATTTACACATTTATGTTCTTCAGCTACATTGTTTTATTTGAACTGTGAACTTATACGAATTCAATTTGGTTTCAGATGCCAAACAGTCGAAGAGTACAGCCGAGGAGGGGCTGCCAAGGAGGCTTGGCATGAGCCAAAGCCACAGCCGCAGTCGGCCAGGGGACTATGACCATAGCTAAGGTCGCAACCATAGTCGCTCGGGTAATTAATGCTGCCATGACATCATCTGCCAAGCACATGACACAAGCATCACCACAACCACCAGTGGTGATGCCCGACGAGACACACGTGTTGCCTTCGGCCTGGGACAGAGTCAGGGAGGCGTTTCAGAAGAGCCATCCGCCCGAATTTCAAGGTAGCGCTGATGTTGTAGTCGCATGCCAATGGAAGAAAGACATCTAGAGGCATCTTCGCATGGTCGAATGTAGCAGCATCCAAAAGCAGGTGTTGGCCAGATTCAAACTAGTTGGGGTCGCATTACATATGAAGACGATCTACGAGTTTTGGGTGGTTCGACCACAAATTCTTTCCTTAAAGCCATTCAGACGGAGATGGGGAGTAAGTTCCTCGACAAGAAGGCCTAACAGGGGCCGAGTACGAGGAGGAATTTACCCGACTGGCGAACTTTGTGCCAAATAAGGTAGATACTGGGGAGAAAAAGGTATTAAGGTTCACAAAAGGGCTTACCTGGAAGATCCGACAACATTTGTTGGGTAATCCAGCATTGAAGGTGTATTATGTTGATGTCATCAATTTTGCTCTTCTTCACTGCCAAGATCATCACTTCCCCTGAAGGGGCAAGGGTAGATATTGGGGGTAGCAGTCTAGTGGGGGCACCTCAAGGTAGGCAGCTTGAGCGGGATAGGGGGAATCAGCGAAGCGATTTAAATTTGGAGTGTTCAGACATGGAGATAGTGAATTTAGGCACGACTAGCAGGGCTGCTAGCGTTTCCCTCGAGGCCAACAAGGTCAAGGGAATAATGGGAGTGGCCATCAGGCCAGCGACCGGGACAACCTCGTCAGGGCTAGAGGGAGAGACTTTGTGCGTAGGTGCTTCGTTTGTGACGAGCAGGGTCACCGATGACGAGATTGCCCAAACATGGTCAAAGAAAAGCATCAAGGCCCACACTAGGGACTGCAGAGACCATTATTTTCTCCACCACTAGCACCAGCAGCATTACCAGCAGTTCCGACAGCCCCACAGTTGTATGGGCAGTTGCAGTATGGGCACGTGTATAACATCCATAACGCCATAGTTCCACAGGAGCCACCAGCAGTAGAGGGTATTTTCCTTATTCACGAGCATACGGGTCCTGTTTTATTTAATACCAGGGCAGCTCATTCATTTGTTGCTACTTGATTTGCATGCGTGACGAGGTTATTAGATATGGCTTATAGTATTATTGTGTGTGTTGACCCACCTTAGTGTAGCGGGACGCTAATTCATTCCATCTGTAGAGGAGTGGGTATAGATATAGGGAGGTTTTGTCTAGCCGTTGATTTACTTGTGTTGGATATGTCGGAGTACGCCATTTTAGGCATGGGGTGGTTGACAGGTTATAAAGTTATGGTGGATTGGTTTCATAGGACTATTGTGTTCGCCATACCAGGGCAAAAGATGTTTTTAAGGAGAAGACCTCGAAAGTAGTTGTGAAATCGTTAGATTTGATCCTAGTGGTGAGGGAATTTGCTGACGTTTTCAGGAGATACCTAGATTACCATCGAATCACGAGATTGAGTTCGTTATTGCTCTAGCACCGGGCACTAAACCAATAGCTCATGCGCCTTATCGTTTGGCGCCAATGGAAATGAGAGAGTTAAGGGACTAGATTAAGCAGCTTTTAGGACAGGGCTTCATTCGCACAAGTACGTCACCGTAGGGTGGGTGCTCCAATTCTATTTGTGATTAAGAGAGATGGGTCCCTAAGATTGTGCATTGACCATAAAGAGTTAAACGAGGTCAGGATCTGGAACAAGTACTCGTTGCCCCGAAACGATGACCTGTTTGACCAACTGAGAGGCGCAGCCTACTTCTCAAATATGGACCTGAGGTCAGGCACTAGATACGTATCATCAAGAAGCAAAACTTCCCTAAAACTGCATTTCTAACGCGGTATGGGTTTTACGAATTTAGGGCTATGTCATTCGGACTAACCAATGCACCGTTTTAGAGATTTCTCAGATCAGTCCGTCATCGTCTTCATAAATGACATCTTGATTTACTCTCAAATAAAGAGGGAGCCACGCAAAGCATCTACGTACGGTCCTACAGACTTTGCGGGACCATCAGTTGTACGCTAAGTTCGAGACATGCGGGTTTTGGCTACGAGAGGTGCAATTCTTGGGCCACATTGTTTCCGATAGAGGGATTTAAGTGGACCCGAATAAGGTTCAGCGGTGAGAGAGTGGGGACAGTCCACGACACCGACAGAGGTTCGCAGCTTTTTGAGTTTAGTCGGGTTTTATCATCTTTTCATTATAGGGTTCTCAAAGATTGCGGATCCGTTGACGAACTTGACTCGCAAGGGGGTGTCACTTGTTTGGGATGATCGCTAAAGGATAAATTAACCTCGGCACCGGTGCTTGCATTGCCTAGGGCGACACTGAAGTAACTTGTTTATACATTTGCGTCCTTACAGGGACTTAGGGGTGTATTGAGGACCAGATTATAGCTTATCAAGAACTCCTTTCAAAACTCTTCTCAAAACCCTTCTCAAAATTCTTCTCAAGACTCTTTTCTAAAACTATTCTATAAAACTCTTAAAGAGAAAATCTCTTCTCTCCTAAAGAACCCCCCCCCCCCCCCCTAAAAATGTAAAGGGGTGAAGCTTATTTATAACAAAAACCAACCCTAAGTGGGATGCCACAAGTCAAATATATTGTGGAGACATGTGGTGATACATGAATAACACACAAATACGAGCGATATGTGGGACGCGCACAATAATGCCCCGATCGCATAAACATATGGACTTTTATCAATATTAATCATCTCTAATCTCATTTAATAATTAGATGAGAGGCTTATCATTAAGCCCCTCCTACATTTAAATGTAAGAGGGCAGTTTAAAGGGGATATACCGAATTTCGATACGTATTTGACTTCAGCAACTTTGGTTTATATCTCATTTACAAGATATATATCGATCTCATATCTCATATTTTAGGCTTTGATCCCATGCGTTATTCCAAAGGACTTCGTGATCATTCATGTGAATGATATACAATGAGTTTATTCGGCTTCCCTAGCTTGGTTTGGAGGACTATCTTGGGGTTGCCCCCATCCCCCTTTAAACAAACATACATCCACGATTTTAGTGTGGTTGTTTGTAAATCTGCTTTGGTAAAAGTTTTATCATGAACACATAATAACTACCTTATCATTCTCATTCATTATTCCCAGCAAAGCTATTTGGAAGTATATTATGGTCCCACAATAATATAGCGTTCTCAACCAAGCTTGGTGAAAGTATTTTTATGGTTACATAATAACTACCTCATTGTCCTCGATTAAGCTTTTCATGCATGCACATGTTATTGACTTGTACAGATCACGACGAGATATTTCTCAAAAATATAACGCCTGCTTAACGATTCGTCGGGATCACAACGAGATATTTCTAAAAAATATAATGCCTACTTGGCGACTTGTCCAGATCAAGATGAGATTCTTCTAAAAAATATAGCGTCTGCTTGGCGATTCGTCCAGATCACAGCGAGATCAAAAATTAACGCCAACTTGGCGACTCGACCAGATCACGATGAGATTTTTTCAAAAAATATAGCGCTTGCTTGGCGACATGTCCAGATCACGACGAGATGTTTCTCAAAAATATAGCACATGATTGGCGTCTTTTGTTATATAATAAACTGTTGAGGGCGACTTACCACAATTTTCTTTAAATAATCTAAGAGTTTTCCAAAATGGTGTCTCTGATTCATCTCTTTATAAGTTATGAAGTTTCACGGAGGGTCGTTTTCCCCTGCCCCTTGGTGGATTGAAAAATAATGTTGCCCAAACTAACGCCTTGTAAGGTATATCACTATATATTACGGCTTCGGTAATTTTGATTCTGAACTTTCTTTGAGGATGTTATGTCAAGCACAAATTATCGGGAACAAAATCAAGGTTGTTCAGCGATCTCTACTACTTTAACTGTGACGGTTGATCAATATAACCTTATCGCAAAGGTTTACATCATAATATCCATCTTCCCCCTTTATATTATTTTTATCTCAACATAAAATGAAATATATTGAATATATCCTTCACAATGCCCACCCAAAAAAAATGAAAGCAACCTAATCATTACATTTCACGGGGTTTATCTCAAACTGTCATAACTTTGAATAACTTTGAACAATTGATTGATGTTTGCATGACTCGATCTCTACTCATTGGGAGGGTTCTGCAAAATAATAAAACTCTCTAACACAATAATATAACATTGCAAATGGTTAGCAAAACTCAAGAAATATCCAGGTGCAATTCTCACCATACCCCCTTTATGTTATGTTATTTTATTTGGTGTAATCAAAAAAACGAATTCCGGGGATATTTTTGTAATGACTCAGCCACCCATACAAGTAGGTGTATCGTGCACAATTTAATTTCGTTTAAGCACATGCTTTATCAAATTCGAGAGTCTGTACAAATATCAAGGTGAATTCTCAAGTTCTTTCGTGAATGATTCATAACGTATGAATATGATGTACAAATACAGATTAATATTTGCAAATGTCATAAAATACTCGGACGAAGCTTCATTATGCTTCTTGCATCGTAGTTAAAATAAAGTAAAACTATATACTAGATTTTATGCTTTTATAGAGCTTCTCAAATCATCTGCGTAACTCGTGGAACTATCATATCAATTTGGGTAATACCCATATGGGTATGGCAGTGGTACATATAAATACTTTCTCATAGTGAAAAAATCACGTATGCACACGTTCTTACGTGTTTGAGATGTTTGAAACAAAGATAAAATACTATCGCAAGGACATATATCTGATTCATCTTACAAGCTTACTCTGTTCATTATGGACAACATAAATCTGGTTTTGCATAATCTAGGTGTGTCACGTGGTTTCAAGTTATCAGTGCATTCTCTTTTCACATGTCATATCATAATAAAAGAAACGCGTGTACTTTGTATATATGGTGGAAGAAACATATAAATTGTACAGATGTAAATATCCAACACACTTTTGCAACAAGCTTCATAATAAAGGGTGAAATCAAACTCTTGAAAAAGATGTAAATTGGAATTTGAATATCTGTTGGGTCGAATTTTCTATACCGGAGAGTTCGGGGTGAAATCAAAGGAGTTGGGTTAGAAACGATGAAAGAGGTATATAGGAGCTAAATCTCATATGAGTTGCGGCGTACACTACACGTCAATGGCTTAAAAGAAATACCAAACCCTAATTTTAGAGAGAGAATTAAATGATTTCTTATATTTCAAAATGGGGGAACCCTCAAATGAGAAATAAAATGGGGTATTTAAAGGGGAAGAGTAGCTTAGGCTCTAAGCTAATGTCTTAATTACAAAAATGCCCTTACTAGCCTTTTGTTACACCTACCTCTAAATACTAAAGTAAAAAGAAATACAATGACATAATAAAATAAAAGAAAATACCAAAAATAATATAAAATGTAGTAAAGCCCTAAAAAGGGTTCATTTCCATCATTCTCCCCCTCCCCTTAAGACCAAACTTGTCCTCGAGCGCTAAAAAAATTGGGTACTTATGCGGAAATTCAAAAACAAAAGTGTCAAAAACTTGTGGGTGCCAAAAATTAATTTTTGAAACTTGAGGAGTGCATATCCCACAAATCTTGGTCTTCAATTCTTCTTCTTCTCTTTTTGTCTCTCTTTTTCTCCCAAACAATCCCTGGATTCCTTCTCAAGGGTCAAAAACCAATGTTTTGGGGCATCTAAATGGGTTTAGGTTTGGATTTGCTAGCCCAAATAGAGTTTGGACACAAATAGGGTAAAACCTTAGGAATTAGCTGCCCTGAAGGGCAGGAGAAGGCTGTCCGGGATAAAAAAAAAAAAAAATGGGCGTGGACCGGTGCTGGGGCTGATCAGGGACAAAGGTAACTGGATTGGAGATTGGGGTTGGGTTTCGGAGCAGCGAGGAGGGGAAGGGGAAGGGGAAGGGGCTGAAGAGAGGCGACTTTGGACGTCGGATGGCAGGTGGGGTGGAGCGTTGATGTTGAGGGCTGCCAGAGGTGGAGTGGGGTGGACTGCGGCGGCAGGAGAAGGATTTGTGGCACCTGGCAACTGCTATGAGGGATCGGCCAAGGCAGCAGGGGTATGGGTGAGGTTGTGGGGGTTAGCGGCTAGGGTTTGAGGGTCTTTTTGGGTTGGGGCCACCATAGGAGTTGGTTTTAGCCCTAGGTCAACAAAAAGTTGGGTCACTTGATGATGACTCTTTATGATTTATTTTTGTTTTTTTACATTTTCAAGCTTAAAACGATTGAGAACATGTGCTATGGTTAATTTTTGGGCTATATTTTGATATATTATCATGTGCTACGATTAGTTTTGTCATATTTTGCGTAATTACCAATTCTATAGTGTCAAATCCCATTATGTATGTTTTAATTCATTTTTATCATTTGATTCCGATTCGATCGGTTCGATTCACGTTTCGCGATTCGGGGGGTAAACGATTCACGATACGATTCGCGATTTGACAATTATGTACATAGCAGGTGATCTTGTGTGTAGAGTGCAGTTTACACACAATTTGTGGAATACAAGTTTCTCGTGCACGATCTTTTAATGGAATTCGATACACAATTGGTGGATTATAGCATAATATTTTATTAGGTCTATCTTGATTATGGAAAACGATATATGTTCAACTTATCGTGCTAGCACACTTTGTATCTATCATAAGCATACAGTATAACAATATTGATAAGTCATAAGTGACTTCATAATCAAATAAGAAACAAAAGCCAACAACGTTCTTCAACCACAAAATTAGGCCACCAGCTTGCTGATAATGAACATAAGCATAATCACGTTTTAATAAGAATCATGTTAGGCATAACGTTTGCATTATTTTATATATTGTTGGTCTCTTCTATTATACGTAGCAGGTGATCTAGTGTGTAGAGTGCAACTTACACACATTGAGTGGAATATAAGTTTCTCCTTCACGGTCTTTTAATGGAATTCGATACACCATTGGTGGATTATTGCATAATATTGTAGTAGGTCTATCTTGATTATGGAAAACGATATATGTTCAATTTATCGTGCTAGCACACTTTGTGCTTATTGAAGTAGACCACCATGACTACTCTTTTTATACTAATTTTAATAAGACAGTGTGCACCTCGTGATTATTAAATTCACTTAAAGCTCTTATTCAAGATATACTCGATGGACACATGCACTCATTATTAATTGCTTTGACATATAATCTTTAATGATTGGGTAGTGTGTATGATTATAGTCGATTCCTGATGGAATCCACATCTCAGTGTAGAGATTGATAACACCCTCTTAATATGCTTGTAAGTACTGTAGGTGTCAAACCCTTCAAGTGAATTATGTTAATGCATAGGCCCAATGATGTCATGGAGGCATCACTTGACCTAGGTGCCTCCCTTTACATAATAACTATGGTGCCCTTTCTAAGAGCCTAACCACAAACCATATAATATAATATATAAGTAATAAAATAAAAGACAACTAAAATAAAAGAAAAGTACTGAAGATAAAATAAATGCTAAAATACAAAAATAACCCCAAATAACATCTGATTTCCATTAATCCATGCCGTAGAGTTTAAATATGTACATATTTTACAATTAACTCATCAACTTTTCATAAATAAAATGATAACTATTTTTTTAAGTAAAAAAAGGGTTATTACATATTTCGATCGGCAGTTATTGGTAATCTTTGATTGGGGTCTAAATTTTTCCATATTTTCACTTCTTGTGACGCTTTCAACCAAGTGCAAATATGCATAACATTGAACCCCAACCTAAACTACACCTAACTACTAAACCCAAAGTGCAAATAACCCTAAATAAGTTGCAAAAATCTACAGTAATGTATCTCAAGAATCCTGAACGTATTTAAAACATATGGGGATATATCCAAAACGTAAAATTGACAATTTGGTAAATATGTACATATTTGAAGTATCAAACCCGTATCGGGTCGCATCAGTGCCGTATCAATACTCCATTTCTTCCAATTTTGAAGTATCCATGATACGTAGCCAATAACTCAGAGCAAAAGGAAACATGCATGCTCCCTTGTTCGTTCAACGACAATCCATTGCTTATAATTCATTTGTCAAAGAAAAATTCCTTGCCGATTATTATTAACCTACATAAATGAATTTATAAGAATCACAATGACTTTGGGAGTTCCTGATGACGAGGCTCAATCCAATTGTGAATAAGAATCATGACAACTATAAAGCAATGAAATGGGCATGCACTGGACACGTTGACACAATTTTCTTTCAAAAAGGAGGACATGGCCACGACATGGATACATTAGGGGCACGTATACTGTAATGCACATTTTTTCGTCTCCAACAGTTTAAAGAAATAATACTTCCATTCCTATAATAAGAAATAACACATCATAGACAACAGACTTTGCACGTTGAGCCATTTTTTATTGCGAATAATTATGTCATATCACCTTTCATGTGTTTGAGTATGATCTCTAAAATGTCCTGGTGTCCATGCACGTAAGTTTAAGACTCATATGTGTGAGATGAGTCCCGCTGTGGGTGAATATTTAAGGCACGTGACCTCCGACAGTTTCAGTGATATGACATCCAAATGATGCATTCCAACGAACATATTGCTCAAGTCAAGTGAGGTGATATGTGAACCCCACTATTACGTGGTATGTGTCCAGGTTATGTAGATCATGAGCGTGCCTTATTATAGACATTCTTAATATATGTGTACAGGATGTGTAGTTCATAAGAGTGTCTTATTATAGATGGTCATTAAGAACGACGGATTGTTGTGGGACAACAGTAGCTGGGGGATCGGTCGAGTGCCCTGTGAGTTATTGAATGTTTTAACTTGTGAACAAGATGATTGTCCTATTGTTGATGGTGTACTTCTTTGTGATATTGAAATGGGGTATTGTTTTGTTGTATAACGTATGACAATATTGTGTGCTAGTTGTGTGGTGTAGTATATATGTGCTTTTGTGTGGTTCGGTGACCATTAGATATTGGTAACCAGTTGACCTAAAACGGAGTTTATCAGAAGCGTTTCCTTGTTTGGATTATTCGCTCCATGCATGAGGTTTAGTTTCAGTTGGGAGATAACGTGGTACTGTGACATCTTAGGATTATGTGTTAATTGGGGTAGTGTTAAGGAGATGTATGGTTTGGGGTTACCTTGCTAGCTAGTGTGAGTTGCTAGGCATGATGGTTTGAGGTTAGAATATCCTACGGATCATTTGTAAGTGTATAACATAACTGCATTAATGAGATTACTTGAAATAAGCCTTGTGGTTATTCCTTTTGTAGAAATGACGACTTATTCGTGTGATATTCTTTTGAGAACTATGAGCTAGGAAAACGGCATGTCGTTTACTTTCATTTCATATATTCATTGTTAAGACTATAGATAGTTTCTTGCACGGGTGTTTACCCACCTATTGTTGAACATTTTTTTCAAGTCTTTCGCGATAGCAGCAACAAGATTGATTCTACAATTATTTTTGGGATTTATCTCTAATTATTCATCTTACACAACTTTTCTAGCGATGTGGATGTTGGGAGTGTGTGGACTCCCAGTTGTTTATTCTTTACTAAGTTATAATTAACAGATGTGTATTGATTTTATTCATTCATTTATGTATTATTGAAGAGTTGGAGTTAATTGTATCACAGACTTTATTCAATCAAAGTTTATTGCAGCTCAGTTTATTCCGTGGTATCAGATTTTATTATGATATACTTGTT
Organism: Sambucus nigra; assembly: GCA_949130495.1. Classification (NCBI taxonomy): domain Eukaryota; kingdom Viridiplantae; phylum Streptophyta; class Magnoliopsida; order Dipsacales; family Adoxaceae; genus Sambucus; species Sambucus nigra. The sequence continues at coordinate 6,488,867 of OX422210.1, forward strand.
GGACCACTTTATATTACTTCAGTTCGCTTTGTCACTTGTGGATATTGGTTTAAATTTATTGGCATTTTGTATGGTTTGAGATATCAATATGTTCATTTATACTCTTTATCTTATTCCTCATACTTAGAATGATAGTTAATTGATCAAAGCCTTGCATGGGCATTTGGGCGTAGCTAATCCAAATACGAAATTTACGAATTGTCACATGCGCACGGAATTCTTATGAAAAAAAATTGGTATACGGAAAAAGATTATCGAAAATTTTCGTTACAAAATTAAATCACTGTCTATTTTCGCTACTAACACTTGAGAGAAATTAGTCACACTACCATCTATTACTAACAGTTATTAACCCTGTTTTAAGGTGCTGAATATATGAGGAGGTAATTTACTAACAGAAATTTCAGTTAGTAAAATTAGTAACGGTAAAAGTCGGTTACTAAAAAAATTATATATAAGATTTATATGATGAAAAGAAATATCATCTTCACCTCTGGAAAAATCATGGATCTGCCATTGCCATAAAGAGGAATAAACCTTTTATTACATTTTCTATTAACACTACTGCATAATCAAAACAAAAGAAATAAATCTGAAATTTAACCCCTGAACTATATCATATCATATGATCTTCATCTCCACCAAATGTCATCAAAATATTCAACCATTTGGCGGATGGGATGATTCTCGCAAGTTGTGACGGTCAAAAAATGTTCATTTATATGCATTTCACAATTCACCCACCAAATAGTTGGATTTTTTTATGAAATTTGGTGGAGATGAGAAATCATATCCACCAAGTTCATAAATCAAAAGAAAATCATTCATTTACCCCACAAAGGTGGAGGTATGTCTTTTATGTATGTTAAATGAGGTGTGTTGGAGAGCCTAACTCTCTCTTTTATATATATATAATAATACTAGTGTGTGCCCGTGCCGATGGCACGGCGATAAAGTTGCCCCCGGGCAAAATAGAAAATATTAAAAAAAAATAATAATAATAATAATAAAATATTTTTAAAAAATATTTTAAAAATAATTAAATTTAATAGCATGTATTTAAAAAATAATAGTATAATAGTAGTATAATAATATATTTAAAAACCCTTTAAAAAAATAAAAAATAAAAAACCACTTTTGCTTTTAGCATGATATTTCATGCATGAAATATATGCATAAAACACATAAAATATCATACATAAAATAGCATCTAAAAATATCATCCATATGCTACTTTAGTATATAGATATATATACACACATACACACATTTATCTTTTATTAGTAACAACTGAGTAGATATATGAACATGAAGTGAATGGAAGATTGAAACCCACTAACCGGTGTAATATGAATTGTCTGCTTGGTCGACTCCTACACACTTCAGACCGCTGAAGTACCCTGCAATACTTGAGAACAGCTTTGACATTGACCCTGCCATAAAGCACCCACTTTTAACTTGCTTGTTTTGGGGTTAAGTTAATATGTCAATATCTATACATATGATGACTTGTGTATGCCACTCATTTGTCCACATAAAAGGGAAAACCATATGGATGCAGCTCTTTTTGAGTCATTTATGTCAGAGTACTACTGGTCACATTATGACCCCCTTTTTATATTTTTATCAACATTTATAACAATCTGAAATTAACAAATCAAATATACAAACATTTAAAACATGTGATAATCATGTTTTCCTCATGCAACTACACAGCACCATAATGGAAACAAGAAAAACTAAAGCTTGACTCGCCTGCCCTTAAATAACATATTGAAGACAAACTCGAAACTGGCCTCACTTGAAAACCCATATCCCTGGAACCGAATAAAAATTTCATCCAATTCTCTACAAATTTCACTTTTTATAGATCAAAAGTAAGGCTCAATAAGTAAGAAGGCCCAAAAACATGTTACAGCTGGGCTCATTTTAGATAAAACCCGAGTCAACTGAGCCTTAAAACGAGCATGTCAAGCGAACGATCAAACTTCAAGTAATTTTATATTTCCCAATATGGTTAGCATACATACTCACCCACCTTTTAGACAAAAGTACCTTTATGGTCAACACAAAACTATCAAATGCTACCGTTCTTTTGTCAGACCAAACATTTTGTTACTGGTTTGCCTTGACTAAATATGAAGCTGATGAAAGTGAAAAAGCAATACGCAGAAACAGCTGAACGTGATAGCTGATGGGGAGTGAGAGAGATGACAAATCAAAGTTATAAACACCATAGACACTCTTTGATCGAACAAGGGTAAACCTAGTCAACCATGGTCAAATTTCTTGGTAGAAAAAGGTCTATTCTAGTTGACCAAGATGGGAGTTAACTGGATCCAAGCGTCTGCAGTTACAATTTCAAGTCAATCTATGATGCAAAAGCATAATTTGCAGGGCATTTTTGTTATTTTTCTCTTTTTGATGTACTTTCTTTTTTTAGTTGATTAGTTGCTTATTAGATATGTTTGTACTTGAGTGAGGAGGTTAAGGCTAGTAAGGGCATATTAGCAAATATGTTATTTCTTGTAGTCAAAGTCTAGAACCTTCTTCCTACTCCTATAAATACCTCTTGTAGCCTCATTTGGGAATCATTCATTTAGAGAGAGATTTAAAGAGAGAGATATAGAAACTTCCGCAACTTTTCTTTTAAATTGTTATTGTTGTCATTGTGTAGGTTACTTTTATGCTTTCGCATTTTTTATTTTACATCAAATGGTATCAGAGCTTGGATTGTTCTTGGATTGGCATGGATGTTGATTGGTATAATGGGTGGTGCCACCCCGATGAATGGAGGAACCCTACCCACCACCAAACTCTTAAATCAAAACCCTCACCATCGAAATCCCCAAAAAAAACTTGTCGACCACCTCTTCACCCTGGACCCATCGCGCGACAGCATCTCGGCACTGATCTCGCCGGTTCAGCCCATTACCAGTGGTGGCGAGCTAGCAGCGCAGCCCTAAGCGGCCCTAGCGAGGCCACCAATCCCGATCGCACCACCCTCACCATCCCAATCCCTTTTTCCCCTCAATCTGTCCCAAATTACACCCCCGACCTACCCAGGGCAGCCCCTTATTACTTCCACAAACTCAAATAAGTGCAAAGGAACCGAAAGTCCTAATTCACCCAAAAATTTCAGCACTAACCCTAATTCTTCAATACCTAATTTGAAAAAAAACATCCAATTTTACCCTAATACCCAATTTTCCTACCATAAATTCATTAACCCTAACCAAACACCCAAAGATCCAAACCCTCATAATCAAAACCCTAAACCTAACCCTATTTACAAAGGGTGTTCTTCATTAGGCATCATTCATATACCACCCCATATCCCTTTATCCACTGCTCAATCTATTTGTCGACGGCGAGATTCATTTTGCGGAGCTTGCGGAGGTTTTTACTGCCTATGGTCATACTCTGATGGTATCGACTTTTGTGGATCCACAGTCGCCCCCACCTAGTGATGATACATGGATCCGTACGAGCATTTTCTTTACCCGTTGCACCGCCCGAGGGCGATTATGTACAGTGATTATTAATGGTGGAGCCAGTGACAACTTAGTGGCGCAGGAGATAATGGATAGACTGAGATTACCGATGGAGACTATGACCGCCCCCATGCCGTATCGAATGGTTGGATAGTGGTGCTACGCTTGGCCCCAGTAGGCAGTGTTGCGTCGCTTTTTCTATCGAAGACTATCACAACGAGATTATTTGTACTGTAGTGGATATGAGAAACTGTCATCTTTTGTTGGGTAGGCCATGGCAGTATGATCATCACAGCATGCATGACGGCCGTGTTAACTCGTATTCCTTTATGCATAAAGGGCGAGACTTTCTCCTCCATCCTATGAAGACATTCCCGATATCTCGACCCTCAACCCTAGTGGTGTCACAGGAGGAGTTAGTTGCAGAGACCGCAGAGTCAGGCTTGTGTTATTCTCTTGTCAGTCCCATCACTACTCCAGAGACGACTGTTTTCCCCCAGTACAACGCTTATTGGATTCTTATTCTGATGTATGCACTCCACCAGATGAATTCCCTCACCTCATAAATATGCCACATGCCATTGATTTTGTCCCTGGGGCACAGCACCCCAACCTACCCCATTATCGGATGTCACCTATGGAGCATGAGGAGCTTCAGAGGTAGGTCATAGAGCTATGTGATAAGACGTATATTCAAGAGAGTATGTCACCCTGTGCAGAGTGCAGGTCCTTTTAGCACCGAAGAAGGAGAACCATGCGGCTGATGCTCTTAGCCGGAGGATGCATGCTTTGGTGACTCTACGGAGTAGGGCTTTCGGATTTGACGAGGTCTGATATCGTTATCCAACAAATGTGGAGTTTGGGCCAATATTTTCAGCTTGCCAGCAGGGCATCGGGCGAGTATTTGTTGCAGGATGGTTTCTTACATCGGGGTACAGCTTTATGCATTTTTGGGTCGGACCACCATCCATGTGGCCGAAAATGCACAAAAAAGGGTCGGACCACCATCCATGTGGCCGACGCCCCTCTTCTGGGTCGGATCCACTAGGGTTTTCCCTAGAAATGGCCTCCCTACTTCCCTTCCCAGATCTGCAAAAAAAAATTAACCCTCTCCACCTTTTCAAACCCTAATCTATCCCACCCCCAATTTTACCCCATATACCAAACCCTTGACTTTTTCTTTTTAACCCAAGACAGTCCCAACCACTTCTTAACTTATTTTTACCCCCTCTTCCACACTCATTAATGCCCAACCATAAGTAAATCCGACCCAAAACAGGTGTGCCCTACTTTGAGCCAATCTCACCCTTCCTATTAACGTCTATTTCGGTCAAATTCAAAAGTCCGGCCAAATTCAAAAGTCCGCCAAGCCAAGTTGCAATCAAGTGCTTGCAATGTTAAGAAGGCCCATATGATCGTCAGTTTTCGGTTGTTCGGATTCCGCAGGGAGGCATCGTTAATATTCGAGTATATTAGTCCCAATTGTTAAAGGTCCATATGGGTCTAACTGAAGTTCAGCAAGTCCATTTTCATGTTGGATTTATATGGGTTTTGTTTTGGAAGCTAACAATGGTTGCGACTCATGTATACGTGGCATTGATGAGTCACCCTCCAAGTTCGAGGATGAGCTTTTTCGAAGACGGGGAGAATGATGTGTATGGGATATATAGCGACACATAGCGCGTGGTTGTGCCCCCGAGAGAAGACTATCTTTTATTTTCATTTTTAGTTTAAGGTTTATTATCATTTTTCCTTTATTTTTAGTGCTTAATTAGTCTCCAAGCATGTTTTGGGCTAATGAGTCATTTTTAGTTATGAGTCGTCCTTTTTGGTCACTGAGTATTAGCTTGGCTAGCAAGCTAACTTCTCCTATAAATAGGCCCCTTGGCCCACATTTGTACTTAACCTTGAATATTGAGAATTGAAAATTGAAAGAGAAAGAACTCATTTCATTAGTTTAATTATTTGCGGTTATTGTGTAGGTAATAGTGGTTGTGTAGTGTAATATTAACGCTTCCGCATTTAAAGATTTACATCAATACATGTCAGACGACCAAGGGCAGCACACCAACGCCGATTCCCGAGAGGTCGTGGTAGGACATCTCGAGGGATTTTATTGTCGCTCCCTTGCACATCTAGTGGGCATGATTTTATTCTCGTGGTAGTGGATAGATTCTCTAAAATGTTCCATTCCATATCTTGTACTCGTAATACCGATGCTTCCCATGTAGCCACATTGTATTTCTGTGAGATCGTTCATCTCCACGGGGTTCCCCGGAGACAGAAAGGTACGTTTCACTAGGCCTTTTTGGCATACTTTATGGAGGCTAATACGCACAGAGTTGCAGTTTTTCACAGCCTTCCACCCGGACAGATCGAGGTGGTCAATCGGAGCGTTCGTGATCTTTTACGGTGCAGCAGCGATGGGATGTTGTAACAACACAGTCCAAATTTGCCTTCAACAATGTTGTTAACCGTTATACCGGTCTCTCCCCATTTCAGATTGTATTGGGCATGTCAACCTCTATACCCTTGGACCTTGTTGAGCAACCTCCGATGGGTGCCTACTTGTCCTTCCGTTAAGGAGCTTGCCGCTTACTTGGCTTCCATTCAAGAAGATGTTCGTGCTCATCTTTGAGACAACCTACGCCTCCTATAAGGAGACTGTAGAAGAGCACGGACATTTTGTATTATGGTGTACCATTAGAAAGCGCGGCGACAGGACAAAGGCAACAAACTCCTCATGTGACACTTTAGCCCATTCCCCATTCCTCGGGCTTGCGAACCGAATGCTTATGAGGTGGATCTCCCTAAGGAATTCCATATGCATCATACGTTTAATGTAGCGGATCTTTCTTCATTCATGGGCACCCATGCTCCTCCGATTCCCCTTCCTCCTGTCACAACCCATCCAGTTCGATCTCATGTTTATCGTGGCGTGGAGATCCATGATTCAGCACCTTTCTCATCATCCTCCGGTGATTATACCCGTTATTTAGTTCATTGGGTAGGCATACCCGAGGCTGAAGACTCCTGAATTACCGGGGCGACGTTGTAGCACATTGACTTTGAATTCTACCGCCAATATAAGGAGTGTAGTGACAAAAATCACAAATCAAATAATAATGAAAGAAAACAATCACCAAGAAAATAAGATCGGCAAACAATCACAATCACAACACAAGAATTTACATGGTTCAGCAATTTGCCTACGTCCATAGAGAAGTCTACTGTTTTGATTAACTCTCGAGATGGTTTTTTGATACATGCCCTATGCCCCGGGCCTAGTTGCAATATATATTCAGTTAAGAGAAAGTGTTGGTAACTAACACGTTGGCCCTGTATCCCTTAAATATCTCTCCGAGATTTTTGGGGATAAACTCGGTCACATCTTTTATTCCAATTGTTATTCACGACTCATAATTTGGGTCGGGCGCCTGATTCATTTATTGAGGCTTGTCTGGCTACTCTTATGGGCTTGGTCCATGGGGAGGAGAGTGATGCAGGAGCATAATTTGCAAGGCATTTTTGTTATTTTTCTCTTTTTGGTGTACTTTCTTTTTTTAGTTGACTAGTTGCTTATTAGATATTTGTATACTTAAGGAGATTAAGACTAGTAACGGCATATTAGTAAATATGTTCTTTCTTCTAGCCCAAGTCTAAAACCTTACCCCTACTCCTATATATATACCCCTCTAGTAGCCTTATTTTGGGGCATTCATTTATTTAGAGAGAGATTGAGAAACTTCCGTAACTTTTCTTTTAAGTTGTTGTTGCGTAAGTTAATTTTATGCTCACGTATCTTTTATTTTACATCAATCTTTTTTCCTTTTTTTCTTCGTATAACTACGCAAGTTATCGTCATCATTGCCTTAATCCCATCACTTAGGGCCGACCACATGGATTCCCATTTTTTATTTTAATCTATTGTATGCAATTTTATCATTATGCTTATATTTGAATCATCATTATTAAATTTACATTCCATATACTTAATTTTATTTATACCGATATTTAGTCCCTTAGATTCTAAGAGCATTTCTCCAAGTTTCAACTTTCATCGCTAAAGCCTCCTAAAAGTGTGACAACAGACACAATTGGATGGCCTCTTGTGTGTCCTAAGTAACTTCTAGCTTTGGTTCATTCATTCACCACCTTAATTGCATTGAAGGGGGGGGATCAATGTTCCACATGAGCACCAAAATATGTTCACAACTTTAGAAATTTCCCACTAAAGCATTTTTCTCCCAAAAATCCACAAAGTAGAATGTATTAAGGATATTATTATTCCCCGAGATATTACTTCTGGTCCAGCTAGCCGTTTGTTGATCCTTATAAGAAAAGAAAGGCTCGTCGACAGGCTTCCTAGGGGTAATATCCATCACCAGCTCTTCATAAACATTCCTCTCAAATACCATGTGATTTTATTATTCAATTTGCTCCATTTATGGTGGAACGACAAAATAACACAATGAAAACCAAAACCATGAACAACGACTCGGCTTCTCCAAATATCAGCACCGGCGGTCATATCATATTCAATATCGAATCCATCCGCTCGTTTCTCCTTGACTTTGAGCTTTCCTAACAACCCTTCGTTCAGTTTTGGAATTATCATACTCGTAAACCCGCCCCCACCTAATCGCTCTCCTCTCCGGTTCCCATTTCGTCTTTACCAGCCCCAAGCCCAGAGAGAAGAGCGAGGAATTGAAAGCTCGTTTAAGGAAGCTAGCGGAGGTTGCGGAAAGGAATGCTTACGAAAAGCTGGTGAGGGATTTCACAACCCGGAAGCCTGCCGATGAGCCTTTCTCTTACAAGGATAGGCAAACGGCTAGCTGGTAGCAGAAGTAATATCTTGGGGCATAATAATATCCTTAATAGAATGCCGAACCAAAAAATGACGAAGAAAAATGTCTATGAAAAAATCATCAACCCTCCTACTCCGAAAAGGATGCTTAACCCAATCTTTATAAGCCCGTATATGTCCACGTTGCCTCACGAAGCCTAAGATATAAGTGTTTCTAATAGTGGAAAGTATATACCTTGGGTGCAAATCCGAGACTCGAACGGATTACTTAAATGCTCTAAACAACACTAGTAGTGCTTGTAAAAACCAATCCAACAACTAAAGAGTTGATTCTCTTAATCTATATCCTTACTCTCCAACCCCTGTTGACTCCCCAACCCAAAACCCAACACCCTTTAGGAGTTAGAACGTGAATAGCCTAAAATATCCCAACTAAATGAAAATGCCTTGGGCGAATAATTTGAAATTATGGTGCCATGTGAAAGACATTCAAATTAAGAGCACGACACTCCAATAAGAGTCCTACAATACAATCATGAGACTGTTAACTTCCTGCTCCGTATAGATCAAGCAATGTGGTTCTAAATTGTGCAAATTGGAAACAAGTCAATTGTTTGAACATTAGGAAACCATAAATTGATTGAACAGTTAGATCATAAAATTAGCAGTGAATAAAAGTACAGAAGAAAACAAGGAAACGAACCATAGCTTATTTTCCTATACACCGTCACTTCCGTTGTCTTCTCCGGAGATGATGCACGGGAGTAATTTACTGCTGCAATTTTAGGGATTACGGAGGCACCTGAACATAAGTGCCGCCGCTCTTTCGAGATCAAGGAAACCAATTTTAATCGGAACATTTTCACCTCATTCCATCTATATGCTACATCTATATATTATATTATATACTTTTTATACTCCTCAACTTAAAATACCCATTTTACCCTCTTACATTTTACAACATACACTAGGCGTGGCCGTAGGGCGGAGGCCCACCAAGCTCGTCCAGTCCGCCCAATAAAAAATAGATTATGTACATTTAGGACTTAAAATAATATTGATTATGGATATAGGACAACAAATATTTCATTTTCATTTTTGGTCCCTGTTTTTCAAATTAGCCGCTGACATAGGTTGTTGTGATTGTTTGACGTTTTATGGATATGGGTTCGCGCCAGCGGCTTTATTCAAAAATAGGGACTAAATTTATAAATAAAATGTTTGTTGTCCTATTTCCAGAAGACATATTATAGTAGGTCCTAAATTTACAAAGCCCTAAAAAAATAGGGCTTGGTAAGGTGAATACGCCGGCAAAGCGGGTTTGGCAAAATTTTATAGGCCCGATTTTTTTTCGAGCAGGCTTGGGCATGAATTCTTAAGCCCAATGAGGCCCGCCCCGGCCCAAGGCCCAACAATTATATATATATATATATATATATATGTGTGTGTGTGTGTGTGTGTGTGTGTGTGTGTGTGTGTGTGCGCGCGCGTGCGTGTGTAAAGTTTAAGACTACAAAGTTATAAATAAATATATAAATGGGGAAACTTTTATAAATAGCTTGGGATAACTCGTAATTTTATAACCCGATTCGAGCCTGCCTAGGCCCGGCCCATGGCCACCCCTAGCACACACCAATAACTATTTAAATTTCTCTTATTTACACAATAATATTCAAATATATATATTTAACAATTTTTAATGTTTTGGACAGGTATATCGGAGACTTGTCCAACGAGGGGTTATACCGTCGAAAAACGATGGAGGCTCCCAAAAAATGATGGAGCTAAATCTCAAAAACGATGGAGGTTCCTAAAAAACTTTAATCACCGGGGGAAAGGTTCTAAAAAACGTGGGGCGTGATCGAGGCATGGAGGCCAAACCTTAAGCCTTAGAAGCCACGGCGGGGCGTAAAAATGCGTGAAAAGGCGTTTAGCCCTTCTTAATATATTTTAATATTTTTTAACCATAATAAGGTTATTAAAATATTAAAAATGTACATATCATAAAAATATGTCTGAATATATGTAAAGTAAAATACTATTGATTATTTTGGATGAAATAATGGTCCGGTCACAAAAAAAAATCTTTAAAAGGCGATATCGTTTTACTAAAGTATTGTTGTTTTTAGAAAAAAGTGCGCCTTGAGGGTTTTACCAAGAATAAGGCGTAAAAAACTTATGGCGAGGCGTTTCTCCAAAGCCTTAAGCCTAGGCGAAGCCTAAACGGGTTTTTTAGAATAATGTCGGGGAGTATACAGCCAGAAAAGTATATGGCCGGAGTAGGGCCAATTAGTATTAGTTTCATTTTGCAACTTCGCGTTTTGGTCAGTTGGACCAGAGATATCAACAGTTTTTTTAATCATATTTCCAGACAAATGAGTTTCTCATTGTACAACTAACACGCAATATATATTGTTCTACTACTAAATATTTGAACTAATGTTGGACATACTCTAATTTGACACGTCAATAACTTTTTACTGTTTTTTAAATGAATAATATACCGGTACAAATTTATATGTTAAATAGTCCCCAATCAAAACTTTGAAGTTATGTCCGTTTATTTGATAAAAAATTGATTACCTCGCACATGCTCGACATAAAAATTATTATATTTAACTTTATTTAATCGCCACATGCCGTTTCAAAAAGGGGTTGTTTTTTTACACTTAACTCTATATTTTTCACATCTTTCGATACAAGATATATTTAAAAAAAAACTCATATTAATTATTTATTGGAGTTTAAGTCATTTTACAAAAAAATTAGGTTAAACAATTAAGCCTTAATTATGGCATATATTTGATAAAAAAATTGATCAGGTGACATTTATTCATCATAAAACATATTATTTCATGTCTTGATACATATCATATGTATTGATTAGATGACTAAATTATTCTCATGATAACTAATTGATTCATCCTCCATTGAGGGTAGAGCAAGTTATTAATTTTTACAGGTACAATTTTCTGTCCCGATAAAGTATTTGGCCATGATCTTAAATGTCTGGAAATCTTATTAACGCTTCGAGAAATATATTCATGCACAAATAGCTGCTCAGTCATATTCTTATGTTCTGGAAAATATTATCCTTGCTCTGCATTATGCAATTTTGCCTCAGCAATTCAGCGAGGCTATATATTTTATTCTTGCTCCGATTGATGATCAAATTCAGTATTTGTGATCTGAATCTCAACCTGAAAGAAGGTTATGAATATTATATATTCATATCAGCATGGAGCTCAACAAAATATTTATTATCACATATTTGTCTCCGAGGAGATCTGCAGCATTTGTTATAATTTATCTCCAACAAATGTTGGTCGGCATCCGCAACCACCAACTAAATGTTGGTCGGCATCAACAGAGACACCAATAATGTTGGTCGTCAACAATTCAGTTCGAATATCACAAAAAACTTAAGGCACAATGTTGCCCAGTTCAATGCGAATCGCACCAAAAACTTAAGGCACAATGTTGCTCAATTCAGTGCGAATCGCACCAAAAACTTAAGGCACAATGTTGCCCAACTAAGTGTGAATCGCACCAAAAACTCAAGGCACCAATGTTGCCCAAATAACGATTTCTAGTATGACTTCATACAAATCACGAACAGGAAGTCATTCAAACATCCAAGGAGTGGCAAGATAAGTTAATTTGATTTCATTCATTCATTTAAATAATTTTATATTATATCATGCTTGTTACTAACAGTGCAGTAACAAAAATACAAATACAATTTACTCTGGAAGATGCTTATGCTCGAGCATCATTATTATTATTTAGTCTCCTCAGCCCGATTGGGGGCTCCACATATGATGATCAATATCACATATCATAATTCATACCCAGCATTTGGGGGACTTTACTACAGAAGTTCATTCAGTATTATTCAAACATTAAATTCAGCTCCAAGTCATAATAGACTAAGACAGATCACTAGCCAATCATCATCCAGGAATTATTATGCACATGTTATTGAAGTTCAGGAATCAGATTCAACATCTATAGTATGGGAATTCTCGCAACCAACCAACATTGAAGAAGAAATTGTACTTATATATAAATGTTTCTGAGACCGTTACTAGCTCGGCAGTGATCAAATTGAAGAATTAAGTTCAAAAGCTAGAATGTTACATCAATAAAGCATTCAAGGGAGCAGAAATCAGAAAAATAAAAAATGTACAATCAATACTCAGTTAGTCGGCATAGAAGACAGTCGGTTGATAAACCAACAAACCAACCCACTTGAAGATTATGACAAGCTACAAACTACGACATTACAACATCCAGATTCTCAGGGGTAATACATAGCACACGTTCGGCCGACGAACAGAGTTCCTTAAAATAAAGACTAGTTTTAATGCAACCATCAACCAACCTGAATCATCCATCAACCAGAAGATAATACACTTACATGTTGAGCATATCAAGAAGGCAGATCGATAATTTCATTATGCACAAGCACCGAGCAACACTGTAGAATAAATGCTCCATCCTTTCAGTAAACCATCAAACATGAAGCATTGGGGGCTTCTGTTGACGCAAAAATTCTCCATCTACGCGGACCAATAAGAAATGGACACATGTAATCCTACGTGGCGATATTAATACTTGATCGGCACCTAAGGAAAGTTGGTCGGCATACCAACCAACTCAAGGAAGACCAACCAACTCATGGAAGACCAACCAACTCAAGGAATACCAACTAACTCAAGGAAGACCAACCACCCTAGAATACCAACAGTCGTATTCATTGTACAGAGATGTAAATGTCTGAATATATGAAGACATTCCATATCTTGGACTATCATCACTATAAATACATGCATTCCCTTAGCCAAAGGGACAAGCTGAACAATCTGAACCAAGCAATTCTCTACACACCTCTCTCTATATATATACAATATTGTGCTATTGTAAACCCCTGTGAATAAAATAACAGTGGACGTAGGCTTTATTCATAGTCGAACCACTTTAAAAATCATGTGTCTTATATGTTGGATGCGATTGTTTACTTTCATATTTAATCTCAACTTTCATTAATTTATCTGACAGAAAATGACCTCTATACTATTTTAGTGCCGTTAAGAGACAGAGTTTTAGATTGACTCGATCTAACCTAAATTTACCTAAATTTTCGGCAACAACCCCGAAAACTTGACGCGACCACAAATGTGTTCAAGGGTGCGTGCTATATAATCTCAAGTGCAAGCCCGTCGCTCAAGTAATATCCCGATAAGATGGGTATCGATCCTCAGGGAAGAAGGACGAGTAAATCGTGACGGCATTGAAAAGACGGAGAAATCCTAACTTGACTCTAAAATAAACGAAAAGATGATTTGGGAGGTGGACTGACTACAATTAAAAGTAATAAGAAAATCTACCTACTGAATCAAGAAATAAACGAAATGCTTTTTAGACTATTTGTAAAATTGAACTCTAACTGAAAAGATTGCAAGTGAGAAAAACGAGTTAGGATACACTCCTCCAACCCTAGTTCATTTACTGATGTTAAAACCAAATCTTGAATTGAAATAATTGATAAAACCAAGTTTTTATTAATCTCAAGCATCTATATAACATGGGACAATGGTGTTATGAATAGTAACTTATGCATCATAAACATGCATGATAACCATCCATGGCATTTTATGTGTTGCATGCATGCATATACACATTATTATTTTTTAATAATATATTTTTTTTAAATTTTATTTTTATAAAAAATATTTTTTAATTTTTTTTTAAATTATTATTATTTTTTTAAAAAGGCTTGTTATTATGGGTTGGGTTTTATCACGGAGGCGAATTTATCGCCATGCCCTCGGGCACGGGCATCCGCTAGTTATATATATGACGCTCAAGCCCGCACCATTCATAATCAAGAGTAAGAACAAAACGGTAGCGTTATAGCTACACGCGCGTTGCACTCTTAAGCATCCCAATTACTTAGGGCAAACGGGATCAAGAGCCCTACAACGGTTGTGATCACCACACAATACGGTTGACTCAATTACTTAATTTAAAATTTAATTTTACGCATTTGTAAAGAACATCGGGTTGAATTCATGCATCCCATCCCTTAGAAAATTAGTTGGACATGATTAAATTAAAAGAGAGAACATCATATCTCATACAAATTGAGAACTAGAAAGGTGCATAATTAAATAAGTAACACACCAGATAAATTATGAAAAAATGAAAAGAAAAGAGATTACTTGTATTGAAGAACTTAAATTGAATCCTTATAGCAATGCCCTTTTTGAAATCTCCACTCCTAATAATAAAACTAAAAAATTGAACTCCTATTATTATGTAACTAATCTGAATAAATAACTCCGAAATTTATAAGAGTTTGACTCCATTAAAACTCTGAGAAAGAATAGAAAAATCTGAGAAAATCCAATGCGGTTCGGATCCATCGGGTAGGGCGGTCCGGATTGCCCCCATATTTTAAACAGGGATCTTCAGCTAAGGTGGTCCGGATCCTTTTTGAATAAAAGGTCTGGATCGCACCCTTTTTTTGGACAAGGACTTCTTACCAAGGGCGGTCCGGATCACTACATCAAAATGGATAAATTGGCACCCTTTCAGCGGCTAGCCTTGCCATGGTCACTGACCGTGATAAAAAAATACGTGTTTTTTGTCATAGTCAAGGACCGTGACACATCCGTGATAATTTGTTCAGTAAAAAAAATCTACGCTTTCTTTTTTTCCGACCGTTTTTGGTTTTCCCTCTCTTTCTCTCTCTAAGGGATTTCGAGCTCTCTCTCTCTCTAAGGTATGTTTTTTCCTCTCTTTCTCTTTCATTTCTATATGTGTGCATATATGTGTGTGGTGGGGGGAGGGGGGCAGGGGTGTGTGTGTGTGTGTGCGTGTACGTGTACGTGGGCGTGTGTGGTGGGGGAGGGGGAGGGCCAGGGGGCTGGGTGGGGGGCAGGGGGTGGGGTGTGTGTGTGTGCAGGTGTGTGCGTGTGTGTGGTGGGGTGAGGGGGGCCAGGGGGCGGTGGGGTGTATGTGTGTGCAGGTGTGTGGTGGGGGCAGGGGAAGGGAGTGGGGTGGTGTGTGTGCGTGTACGTGTGCGTGTGTGTGGTGGGGATGGGGTGGTGTGTGTGTGTAGTGGGGCAATATCAACAATTGAAACGGACAAATTGATTAATAAAATATGTATTGCCCCTTTCATATGCAAGTAGGATTGCCCCTCATTAACAGATAATTGTTGAGATTCGAAATAACTTTAACTGTATAGCTTTAATAAAATAAATTGTATAGCTTTAATTGTAACTTTAATTATATAGTTTTATATGAAAGTAAATTAATAATTAGTGCCCCTTTCATATGAAAGCATGATTGCTCCTCATTGTAAATTAGTAAATTAATAATTGTATACTTTAATTTTTAGTTTAATTGATGAAATAATTTAATTGAGTAGATGAATTAGAATGAGTACGGGATACACATTTGTTGTTGCAGTTGGATTATAGTGGATCGTTGTTGGGTTGGTTAATTTTAGAAGTGGTATGACCACTGGATTAATGTCCATATGGGGGTGGAATTTTTCAACTTTTTTTTAAAATTACTTTGTATCACTCTTGTGTAGTGTGCGTGTGTGTGGGCAGTAGGGGTGGGGGTGGGGATGGGGATGTTTCACTCTTGTACATATTATGAGCTAGTTGTTGTTATTTTGGAATTCATAATTGAGGTGTGTGTGGTGGTGGGGGTGGGGTGGGGTGTATGTATGGTGGGGCAATCTCAACAATTGTATAGCTTTAATTAATAAATTGTATAGCTTTAATTGTATAGTTTTATATGAAAGTAAATTAATAATTAGTGCCCATTTCATATGAAAGCGGGATTGCTCCTCATTGTAAATTAGTAAATTAATAATTGTATACTTTAATTGTTAGTTCATTGTTAGTTTAAATGATGAAATGATTTAATTGAGTAGATGAATTAGAAGGAGTATGGGATACACATTGGTTGTTGCGGTTGGATTATAGTGGATCGATGTTGTGTTGGCTAATTTTAGAAGTGGCATGACCACTGGATTAATGTCCATATGGGGGTGGAATTTTTCAACTTTTTTTTAAAAATTACTTTGTATCACTCTTGTGTAGTGTGCGTGTGTGTGGACAGTAGGGGTGGGGGTGGGGATGTTTCACTCTTATACATATTATGAGCTAGATGCTGTTGTTTTGGAATTCATAATTGAGGTGTGTGTGGTGGGGGTGGGGGTGGGGGGTGGGGTGGAGTGGGGGGACAATATCAACAATTGTATAGCTTTAATTAATAAATTGTATAGCTTTAATTGTAACTTTAATTGTATAGTTTTATATGAACGTAAATTAATAATTAATGCTCATTTCATATGAAAGTAGGATTGCTCCTCATTGTAAATTAGTAAATTAATAATTCTATACTTTAATTGTTAGTTTAATCGATGAAATGATTTAATTGAGTAGATGAATTAGAAGGAGTATGGGATACACATTTGTTGTTGCGGTTGGATTATAGTGGATCGATGTTGGGTTGGTTAATTTTAGAAGTGGTATGCCCACTGGATTAATGTCCATATAGGGGTGGGATTTTTCAACTTTTTTTAAAAAATTACTTTGTATCACTCTTATGTAGTGTGCGTGTGTGGGCAGTAAGGGTGGGGGTGGGGGTGGGGATGTTTCACTCTTGTACACATTATGATCTAGATGTTGTTGTTTTGGAATTCAGAATTTAGGTGTGTGTGGTGGTGGTGGTGGGGGCGGGGGTGGGGGTGGTGTGTGGTGTGTGTGTGGTGGGGCAATCTCAACATTTGTATAGCTTTAATTAATAAACTGTATAGCTTTAATTGTATAGTTTTATATGAAAGTAAATTAATAATTAGTGCCCATTTCATATGAAAGTAGGATTACCCCTCATTGTAAATTAGTAAATTAATAATTGTTAGTTTAATTGATGAAATGAATTAATTGAGTAGATAAATTAGAAGGAGTACGGGATACACATTTGTTGTTGACGTTGTTGTTGGATTATAGTGGATCGATGTTGGGTTGGTTAGTTTTAAAAGTGGCATGACCACTGGATTATTGTCCATATGGGGGTGGGATTTTTCAACTTTAAAAAAAAAAAAATTACTTGAAATTAAATGAAACATACTTGAACTCACCCTTAGGATGAGATGGAGGAGATGTGGTGTGTGTGTGTAGGGGGGGTAGGGGGCAGGGATGGGGGGGGGGTAGGGGGCTGCGTGTGTGTGTGTGTGTGTGATTGTGCGTGTGTGTGTGTGTGTGTATGTGCGCGTGTGTGTAGTGTGCATGTATGTGCGTGTTTGTGCGTAATGTTCCTTGTAAATGAATTGATTGGTTATTAAGTTTTTTAGTAAATTAATATATGATTGCCCCTCATTGTAAATTAGTAAATTAATATATGATTAATTATGAAAGTAGGATTGCCCCTCATTGTAAATTAGTAAATTAATAATTGGATACTTTAATTGTAAGTTTATTTGCATGTCTTCCTTTAATTCATTTTGATATGTACTAATAACATTTTTTTACAGCAAATGTCTCCTTTATGTATTAAGTCAAGGATGATGATGCTTGTTATGATGATGTCATCTGCGCTCGGTGGTAGCGGGGACGACGAGGGCTCCTCGGCCCCTAGGCTCCCCAAATATGACAAATTGGGGATGGCCATTGAGAACAAGTCGGGGCTATTGGCAAGATCTCTCGAGCTGGTAAAGACGATCATCGGCCCGGGGTACATTAGTTGGAAGGTGGTGCCATATGAGCTCAAGTTAGTTGTTTGGGTGGCACTATAGGTAATGTATTTATATTTATTTATATTTCAATTTCGATTTCAATTTCATTTTATATTTATTTGGAACTAACATTGTATTTTTGGACAGGAACAATTCAGCCTGAATTCAAAGCTACGTGATTCCGTCTTGGAGCAATTGAGGGAGCAACACAAGACGTGGAAGAAAAATATGCAGACCCGTTACTTTGGGAAGACATGAGAGTCCATTATCCAAAGGCGTCGATCCGTCCCGCCGAAGGAGCCGATCTCATTGGCACAATGGCAAAAGTTCACTGACAATGAGATCGGGGAGCGACAATTGGCATCTCGCCAATCAGGGAGGGAAAACCGGGTAAAAAAGACGGACGTGCACTACTCCGGTCGGACGTCTTACGCTGAGGTGGAGCATAGGATGATGGTAAGATTTAATTTTTCAATAACTACAGAAATATATTATTCTGCATTATTTTACTTTGCGGGGCCGATACTAATTTTATTTTATTTTATTTCTGGAGACAGGGAGTGGCCCTGGGGGTAGGCCACATAGGCTCGATACTTATGTGGCTCTTCGACGAAGAAGGGGAAGGACAAGGAGGTGTCCCCTAGCGTCGCGACCACGATTGTAAGTAATCCGACGGTTTACTTTTTGTTAATTACGTTATAATTTTTTAATTTACTTATTTTACTAATCATGTACTTTTTGTCATTTCAGGCGAAGCTTAAAGAAGTGCATGAGTCGCAGTCTGATGCCGACAAGGCACCTTTGTCCACAAACGCACTCATCCAAGTGTTTGGCTCTGATCGCAAGGGGTGGATAAGGGGGGTGAGCTCGTGGGTAGCCAAATCTAGGATCATCGAATTGGAGATGAGCGACACCGGGTTGGCTCGAACGGTGGACTCGCATGATGCGAAGCTATCACGTTTGGAGGCGACGGTCCAAGATATGTTCTCATTCATGAAGCGTTCGTTGGGCGGTGGAAAACGCAAGGGGAAAGGGAGGGAGAAGGTGTGGGGAGGGGGGGAGGGAGGACGATGAAAGAGTAGGCGTTTGCGTTCAATTAAGAAATAATATAATAAATACCAATTTTAACCCAAATTAACCCTAAGCATGCAACTAGGTGTGATTGAAACAATATGAAATCATGCAAGAATAATTCAACACACAAAGTTAAGGAAAAATCCCCCACAGGGGCAAAACCATTTGTATATCACTATAATTTGTAAAAGACGGTTTACAATCGGATTACAATGAAATACAGGTTGACTAAGAATTACCCTCAGGTGTCGGATTCTGTAGTCGCGGCTGGAAGAAACCCTTTCCAGTAGGGCTGGCGGCTGGAACTATCCCTGTCCAGTAGGGCTGCAATGAAGAGGAAGAAGCGGTCCACTTCACAAAGGGTTGAACAACAGCAATGGTGTTCTTGGGTTACCAGATTTGATTCACATAGATATGGAAGATGTGTGAATCTAAAAACCTAGAATCATAGGACTCAATAGGTGAAGACTTTAGGGTTGATATGCTCTGAAAATCGTGGGAAAGTCTTATCGAAACCAACTACTGATCGTGGTTTAAATAAGGAGTAAAAACCCTAAAAATTTACTGCACGATCTGGCAGAGTTTATCCTCGTCGGATCGGTCCGGTCATTTAGGCGGATCGGTCCGGTTAACTCGGATCGGTTCTTTTTCTGAAATCGGATCCATCTGGTTGTCATCGGATCGGTCCGGTCCTTTAGGCTTCATCGGTTCGCTATGGATTCAGTGGCTACTGGAGTCTGACAAAGCGGATCGGTCCGGTAGTTGGTCGGATCGGTCCGATAAGTCGAATCGGTTCTTTTATCTGAACCGGATCGGTCCGGTCAGGTCTGATTCCCAAATTCCTTCTTCTTTTGATCTTCGGATTTCGTTGATGACGATGTGATCTTTTCAACTATCATTCTTGTAACGGCGTATGACATATCATATACATAAGAATTGACAAATTGTCCTTACAAATCTCCCCCTATGTCTATGCCGGAACAAACATAAAAAATCTGAATTATCAAGTATGAACAATGCCTATACAAATCTACCCTTTCATGAACCCAAAACTGATAGAGGTACATATGACTAAGGCTGCATCGTTTGTTCTTCAATTCTTCAGGAATCTTCACGCTTTTCTCATCAGGGTGTGCAATTCAGTGAATATTAAGGATGTACCTACACACATGAGATAAAGCAAATACCAAGTGACGTATCGAGCTTGAAATGAGATAAACATAAGCATATATATCAATGTAAGATGATATTCTCAGAATTTCAAAACTCCCCCATAATCAGATAATTCATTCTCCCCCTTTTTATGATGTCCCCAAATAGACACATGAGAGAAATAAATCAAGCAATCAAGTACCGGGGTGACACAAGGCATAAAATCACACCATGAATGACCATAAAACAACCAAGTCAATGATAGCGTAAAAGAAGTGGTGTGATAAAATTCGATAGGAAAATCAATGCATACAAACATGACATATGTGCACGATGAATATTGGATATTCCTAGCGAATGAACTCAAATGCTTCCTTTGGTGTAAAAGATTGGAAATATAAGACATTGACTTAAGCAAATCAACAAATCAAAGCTCAAAGTGATTTCTACACCAATAACGTCCAAAATGTTTTTCATGCTTTTTCAGGACTTTCAAGGAAGTGCAAACCCGTTTTTCAATCTCCAACCAAACTCCCTCAGATTTATATTTTTAATAGAGGTATTCTAAATTCTCAAACTTTGGAGAATTAATGGTGAAAACCTAAATGACCCATATTTGGCATGAATTGCTTTTTATTGCCTTATCAATTTTTTCGGGCTCTTTTAACCTCTTAGGACCTCGGATATTAAAATTCCTCCATTTTTTAGGTCCTTTTTAACGGTGGCTTTTGCGCAAAGGATAAGAATCAACTTTCGCAGCCCCTCCCCGTTATGAACATATACACACATTCTCACCAAAACGGTTTTTACATGCAATCCAATCTTGTCAAGTTTTATCGCATATTGTACATTGTATAGACATGATTGAGATGGAAACACGCAAGCCAACATGAGATAGACAAGTGCAATAATCAAATATAGCCGTGCATGTGTGCAATAAAGGATATAGGAGTCAACATTGTAGGAAATATCACTAATTACATCTCAAGGACTCCAATCAATGTTAAGCACATGGATGAAATGATGTAGCCTCTCAAATCTCTATCAAACAGTCACATGGATATATGGAGTGAAGTTGTGACTTGGCTATCTTAAATGCTCATCCATAAAAGGCAAATCTCTTTTTGGTCTTTTTTTCAAAAAAATTATCAGAAAAGAAAATCTTTTTGTATTTTTCTAAGAATAATAAACACATACATAAAAGCTGTACAACAAAGCTATGGTACATATAAACAGACTAGCAATAGGAAGCATATGATATGAACATGAAGAAGCATCCTATTCTAGACATAGACCAACCCCTCAGTCAACTGTGCAAATCCCCAAAGACTTCCTAAGACTCTCAAATCTAAGGGCATCTAAAGGTTTCGTGAAAATATCGGCTAACTGACGGTCGGTAGGAACAAAACTCAGGGTTACGACCTTCTCCTCAACTAACTGACATATAAAGTGCTCGCGTAACCTGATGTGCTTTGTGCGTGAATGTTGGACAGGATTGCGGGATATGTGTATCGCGCTCGTGTTATCACAGGAAATGGTCATGGTGTCCTGTGAAATCCCATAATCCTCCAACATTTGCTTCATCCACATGAGTTGCGTGCAACAACTCCCGGCGGTGATGTACTCAGCCTCCGCAGTGGACAAAGAGATGGAGTTTTGCTTCTTGCTCAACCAAGAGACAAGAGCAGAACCAAAGTAGAAACACCCACCCGAAGTGCTCTTACATCCATCTACGTCCCCGGCCCAATCGGCATCCGAATAGGCGGACAAACGGTCATCGGTATCAAAAAAATACCAAATACCGTATGAGAGAGTCCCACTCACGTATTTGATAATACGTTTTAGAGCGAGTAAGTGTGACTCTTTAGGAGACGCCTGATAACGCGCACAGACTCCAACACTAAAGGCAATGTCGGGACGACTAGCAGTCAAGTAGAGAAGACTGCCTATCATACTCCGATACAAGATTTGCTCTACGTCCTTGCCAGAAGTGTCCTTACTAAGCTTGATAGTGGTACTCATAGGTGTACGAGCATGCTTAGCGGAGTCTAAACCAAATTTCTTCACTAGGTCTCTAGCATACTTGGATTGGGAGATGAACATCCCATCCTCTAGCTGACGAACCTGGAGACCAAGGAAGAATGTAAGCTCACCTACCATGCTCATCTCAAACTCACCTTTCATCTCCTCCTCAAAGTGGTGAGCATGCTGGGAGCATGTGGATCCAAAGACTATGTCGTCCACATAGACTTGGGCAACCAAAATAGCACTGTCATCTCTCCTGACGAACAACGTCATATCAACTCCCCCTCTCTTGAAGCCACGGGCTAAGAGATAGGAAGTAAGCCTCTCGTACCAAGCACGGGGTGCTTGCTTCAAACCATACAAGGCTTTCCTCAGATAGTAGACGTGCTCAGGGTGCTGAGGGTCTTCAAACCCTTTTGGTTGTTCCACATAAACCTCCTCCTGTAGAATGCCATTAAGAAAGGCACTCTTGACATCCATCTGATATAACTTGAAGTGCAGATGACATGCGATGGAGAGTAGTAAACGGACGGACTCAAGCCTCGCAACAGGAGCAAATGTCTCCCCAAAGTCTACACCCTCTATCTGTGTGTAGCCTTGAGCGACCAACCTAGCTTTGTTTCTAGTAATAGTACCATTTTCATCTATTTTATTCTTGAAAACCCACCGGGTACCTATCACATTAGTATCACTAGGTCGGGGGACAAGTTCCCAGACATTGTTCTTCTTAAACTGAAGCAACTCATCCTGCATAGCGGATATCCAGTTTTCATCCTTGAGTGCTTCTTTGTGATTCTTGGGCTCGACTTTGGACGTGTAGCAGTGATGACTAACAACGTTCTCTAGTTGAGCACGAGTCTTGACCCCTAGAGTGGGATCGCCAACAATGGCTGAAGGATCATGACTCTTGCGAACCCAAGCAGGTGTGTCCCCTAACACAGGAGTAGGGTCCATAGAGTGTGAGAGAGGAACAGGTAAATCACTGTCAGAACAATCCTCATTCTCACACTGTAGATTAGGATCAATAACCGTCGAAGGTTCGTCATCTTGCACGGTGACGTTTATTGATTCCATAATCTTAGAGCTCTTCACGTCAAGGGCTTGTCACAGTTTATAACCGTGACAAAACTTGTCACGGTCAGTGATCGTGACACGACCGTGACAATTATAACGATCTTGTCACGGTCAATAACCGTGACAAAAAAAGTTGTCTCGCCCATAATTGTCACGTTCATTGACATTGACAAGTTGAAGTTGTCAAGGTCAATGACCGTGATAATTCGGCAAATTTGGTGTAGTGGATCCTTTTTGAATAAAAGGTCCGGATCGCATGTCTTTTTAATTCATATATTTTATGGGGGAACCGGTCCGGATCCTTTTTAAATAAAAGGTATGGATCACCTTCGAATTTCATACAGGGATCTTTTTTTCGTTCTTTTCATCTTCAAATGTTCGTAATTTTTTCACCGTAGCTCGGATTGACTTACTGTTTCTTCCAATGTTCTTGTGATCGAAATTGCTTCAACTCTCTAGTTTGATTCAACATCGGACGAAGGCTAAAAAAGTATGAAATTGCCCTCTAACTTTCCTTATTTGACTTATTTCGATGTTTTTCCAGTTTCTTTCTTCCTCAATGCTTTAAATACCTGCAAAACTCATGAGAAATACGCGGAACTAAATGTACTTGTTAGAAGGCGTTAATAGCAAAGAAATGCGATAATTCAACTCAGTTTACGTTACTCGAGATGATAAAAGTCCGTAAATTTAGCGGATAAATTTGGAAGAATTTGAGCCTAATCAGTAGCATGCCAGTACAGTCGAACCGGTTCGGTGATAGAATTGGTTTGCTTCACAAACCTAAACGGTTTGATTCTACTAGGTTACCACGAATCCATTTTGATGAGTTTTCACCCCTAACCTCAAATCATTGGGATTCCAAACTCTTACAAACATTCACATCTCAACCCAGTTCATACCCAAATAGAATTTAGCGAACCCTTCGTGATTAACGTTTCAAAACACATTCAAATTAACCAAAAAATATATGAATATTCAAGAATCGTAAAATTCCAAACCCAAGTTTTCATGATTCATATCATTCGTCTTAAATTCTTTCAAGAAACTATATTTTCTTGTAGGTATAAATCAGATATGTCATTAATTATCAGTAGGGTTTATTTCTCTTCATTAATTCATAATGAAACCCAAGTTTAAACCATTTTCCCACACGAAAGCTAAGAAGTTTGCATGCAATCTTGTTACAAATCTAACATTAATGATTTTAGCTACAAAGAGTATCAAAACAAGTAAATACTTTTCTTAAAGTTGAAGTATCTGAGATTTCTTCTACTTGTTGGATTCCTCAACCCTATCTACAATCCAAGAGCTTTAATTCCCACTCTTGAGCTTTTCTTTTACACATTTTCTTCACTTTTCCTCTTTCTCCTTTTAACCCTAATTGTTTTTAGGTAGTGGGTGGGTGCTCTACTCACCAAACGAGACCAAATACAAATATTGAATATCCCAAATTCAGGTTTGGGTAAGGCCCTTTATCAAAAGACCCTTATACCCATTTTTACGATTTATATTCAGTCTAAAAGCCCTCGAGACCCAATTATAACCCCTAGATACCTATTTTGAACTATTTCGACCCATTCTGAAGCATCGATGCACTCAAAATCACCATTTATTCATGTAACCTCAAATTTTACTTCGTTCCATATTCCACAGTCGATACGATTCAACCTGCGTGTCTTGAATAGAAACCGAAAACCAATCGTATTTACTCACCTACGGCGTAATGTATTTAATTAATTACTGATTACTCGTCACACAAGTAATACAAACATACATAAATCTAAATATTTTTTACAAGCCAATTAATATTTTCAATAGTCAGAATTATCTTTTCAATTTAATTAAATTACGGGCACATTTGCAATTTAAAAAGCTCTAAAAATACGGGTGTTAGATACTTCCCCCTAACATGTAACACCGCGTAATTATGAGGATATAGGATTTAGTTAAATTGGTGATTTAGTATTTATTTAAATCGGTGATTTGGAATTTATTTAATTCGAATAAATTGTTTAATTTGGGGATTTGGAGTTTAAATTAATTTGACTTATTTTAATTTCACGCGTGCCGAACTTTGAGGTGGAAATAAGATGATTTTATAAAGTGACTCTGATGACTATTTAAAGGTCACAGTTGATTCCAGAAGGGTCAAAATAGTTGAAATATTATACCGGGTGTATAGTTTGGGTCCCAAGGCAATTTTAGGCCAAACCAGCACCGTAGGAGGACATTTTGGTCATTTAAAAAATAAGTAAAGAGACCTGGGAGTTTACAAATTCTTTATCAGTATATAGGTGGGAGAGGCTAGGGTTTGGAGGCCAGAAAGTAAAAAGAGGCCATTAGAGAAGAAGGATGAGCAAGTTTTGAAGCTTAAGGAACGATTCAAGTGATTATTGCACAACAAACATCATTGGAGAGTGGATTGAAAGGGAGGACCAAAAATTCCATCATTAACCAATAAAATCAAATCTTCAATTAAGAAGCAAGTATTTATCTTACATTTTGTATTAAACATGTTATAATACCCACGTAGAATAGGGTTTGCTTTTCATTTTTTGGAAGATTTATATGAATTTTAGGTGGGTATAATCCATGAATTGAAGTAGGATTGCATGTAGTTATATTTATTAATGTTAGTGACATGAAATCAAAGGGTTTGGAATAATTTATGTGAATGAAATATGGGTTCTTAATTAAAAGATTTGAAGAACATAATAAACTAGGGTTTTATGTACTTTAAGAGGATAATCGATTCTTGGATTAAAGTCGTGATGAATTAATGATTAATTGATATTGGAAATCATTCCTATAAATTTATATAATGATTAGTTATGTTGGTTTGAAATTTGGTGAGGTTTCATGAAGGTTTGAGGTGTTAAAAATGGTTGAAATTTAGAGAAGAAGAAGGTTCATAAATCTCATATGGCAAACCGGTTCGAATTTTGAGGTCGAACCGGTTTGATTTACCTGTTTGTCAAAAAATAAAATTTGTAGATCTTTTCATTACGATCGCGCGGGCACCGACCTCGTATTTTTTTGAATTTGTTATAATTTTTCTACGAAAGGGTATTCAAAATCGAAATCTGTAGTCAAAAATTAAATCGGGGTATAAAATCAATAATGAACTATACAAGGACTTTGGAAATTTCAATAAACCTGTAGTCAAGGCTTAGGCTTATTGATAATGATGATAAAATTAGACTAAGTCCTACGAGATTTAACCAACTGTGTGGCGTGTCCGTAATTTGTGAATTGGGTTATGGGAAGAATAAATGATTACCGAAGGATTAGTACCGATAGAATGATGAGGTGTTAACTTCTGAAATTTCTTAAAGGATAATGAGGACTCTTCAGGTAGAGAATAATGCTCGGGTAAATATAATTGAGAAGTATAAATGTGAAGAAATTGTAGGTGAGTATTCGAGAGATAAAAAACTACTTACAGGTGGTTATTATAGTTGAAAGTATAACTGTACGGATTTTAATTGGTTGAGTGTATACCTGTACGAATTTATCATAGGTCGTGTGTGTGCCTATATTGAATATACATATGGTTAGGATGTGTGTGTTCCTATTATGTTCTTTTTGTGTATATTAACATACCTACGCTACTTGCTATCACGGAGGTCCTGCGCAGTGGGCGATCCCACCTTGGCAATTCCTGTGAGGTCTGAGATTTCTTTTACTTACCAGGTTTCTCTTGATTCGATCTACAATCTGAGAGCTTGAGTTTCCACTTCCGAGCTCATATTCTACCATTTTTGTTTTCTTTTCCTCTTCTTCCTCTCATCATTGGTTCTTCTGTCTTCCCTACTCACCTAACTAGACCATATAACCTAATTTAATATCCCAATTTTGGATTTAGGTTAGGCCCCGTCATTAAAAGACTCTTATACCCCTTTTTACAGTTTATACTTAGTCTAAAAAGCCTCTGAGACCTTCTTACAATCCCCGGGGTACCTATATTACACTATTTCGGCCTATTTCGAAACATTGGTGCACTCAGAATCACCATTAGAGTCACCTAAGCTCAAATTTCACTTCGTTCCATATTCCATAACCAACACGACTCAACCTGCGTGTCCCGAATAGAAATCGATAACCCGACGTATTTACTCACCTACAACGTAACATATTTTAATCCATTATTGATTAATTATCACACAAGTAATAAAAACGTAGATAAATATTAATACTTTTTACAAGCCAAATAATATTTACTTGAGTCTGAATTATCTTTTCAATAAAATTAAATTACGAGCACAAGCGTAATTTAAAAGCTTTAAAAATACGGGGTGTTATGGGAATACATTTCCACCAACTAATAATAAATATCAACTCTCAATACATGTTAAGAATAAAAATTATAGTCTCATCTCCAAAACCCAATTACATATACATATTGATTACAATAGCACACACATACATCTCCAAAACTGGTGGTGAATGAAAGATTATATGCTCTAAAGAAAATAAAGTTATTCCTGTCGTGAAGTGGATCACCTAGAAAAATGTTCAAGATGGCAGGTCCCCCCCCCCCCCACAAGATAAAAAACTACGCGATCTAACAAATAAGGGGACGATCATGTTTATAATTAATAAACCCACACTCGAGTCTTTTAACTATTAGACCCCACCTTGTCTTACCGCACTTGGTAATTATCGAGATTAGCCTATAATCTTCCTTTAGGTCTTATCGCAATACAATAAGGATTACTAATGATAATAAATAACATGTTAGAATAATAATATCCATAACAGGCTAATAACAAAATCATCATAACAATAACTACAACGTACTAATACATGAATAATAATAATAATATATGTAACATGTTAATGTATGAAATATCATCCAACCATTCACAACAATAAATCCCATGTCTAGCCTAAACAACAACTGTTAGGTTATTAGCACATGAATATGCCTGACTTCAAAGACGGACATAAATAATGTGCACTCTCCTCACCCTTCTCCACAGTAATCCCCAACTAGAGACACAGATATAAACATCCATTCCTCTCACTTGCCTCCATATATAATACATCATAACAACACATGCTAATATGAAAATAAAAATACTTATTAATAACAAATATGTGGAGTAAACATACTATAAGAAAACATTTTAAATTTCACAGCTTATCATGATTAATGATTTATCATAATCTTTCATAATACCACATTCAACGTGTGACTTATATTAAATGTGATTTATAACTAATTAAATTCTGGATTCGGGAACCTTATGCTGAGATAAAATTTGAGGCAAAATATAATACCTGAATTGTTTTATGCATTATGGCCTTAGCCCCGCGCACAATCAATATAAACGGTCGTGCGAATGTTGTTGTGCACACTCTTACGCAGTAATGTAGTACCATTTCTTAAGTTGAATTTCTTCCCAAATTTTAATCATCACTAACCTTATTCCTCACTCTTTAAAAGTTATAACTAGCATGTAACCCGCACAATGCGCGGGCGCATATAGTTTTTTTTATACCAT
Organism: Sambucus nigra; assembly: GCA_949130495.1. Taxonomy (NCBI): domain Eukaryota; kingdom Viridiplantae; phylum Streptophyta; class Magnoliopsida; order Dipsacales; family Adoxaceae; genus Sambucus; species Sambucus nigra. Next base: position 6,517,763 of record OX422210.1, read on the forward strand.
ACTTCGATACATATATGTGGTCAAGATCATAGTTATATCAGGGTGGTACTTTTAAAACTCACATGAACATGAGTAAATCTATATAAGCTTAACCCAGATATAATATGAAAAATCATGTTATTTTCATTTAGTTCAGTTCGATCAATAATATTCATGTTTAAATCATAATTGGTTTTATGTTGTGTTTTCGTGTTCCTATTATGTTTAATATCAATTTATACCAATAATTCCAAATTATTATCTTATACAATATATGGATGAAACAAAACCCATTATTTAAGTCGAGCAATAAATTTGGGTTGGCAAAATTTTATTCATAATAACTTGTATAAATAAAACCTACATATTATATTATCTCAAATATCATTTAACTTTTTAAGTAAAACATTCCCCATTTTCATTTAGTTCAGTTCGATCAATAGTATTCATGTTTAAATCATAATTGGTTTTATATTGCGTTTTCGTGTTCCTATTATATTTAATATCAATTTATACAAATAATTTCAAATTAATATCTTATACAATGCATGGACGAAGCAAACCCCATTATTTAAGTCAAACAATAAATTTTGTTTGACAAAAATATATTCATAATAACTTGCATAAATAAAATCTATATATTATATTATCTCGAATATCATTTAACTTTTTAACTAAAACATACCTCATTTTGACGTTTATACATGAACATTCTAATGCATGAACCAACTAAATGCATGTATTGACTAACTACATGAACCTCCATTTATACTTACATTTACTTCCAAATACATAAACCAACTAAATTCATGTACTACCCAAACATAAGAGAAATTATTACGGGAGAAAAAATGTAAATAGTTAATCTCGAGAGTTTTTTTTTTAAATTGTAAAATTTAGGAGAAGGGAAAAGTTTTTTAAGAAATAAATTGAAATGAATTTTAAAATGATAATAAATGATCTTCATTAAATTCACTTTCAATTGTTTTTAAAGTATAATATAGATTGATTGTTATTCATTCATGTAATATTCATATGACTATGAGTAAAATTCATGTGTTTCTCATTATGGAATGACTAATATAAACATTAAAACTTAATGATTTCTACAATTCAATTACATAATAACCCATTTCCATATCTCTTATTCATATTTTAACAATGATTCCAACATTCACCTTTACTATTAATATCAACATATGAGGAATTCCCATAATCTATACATATTAATTTATTTTCATAAAGTTTATCATTTATAAACATGAAAGGGAGAAGTAGATTTTATCTTGCCTTTTTGAATTATGAATCCTTTGGAGTGGATATTGAATCCCTATTTAATTACTCTGCTCCTTTATTTGCTCTTATTTGAGTCGAGTTGATGACTTTTAGATGAGTGAAAATGTTTAGGATTCGGTATTAGGGTTAAGACTCCCTCTACGGTTTATATTTTGAGAGTGTTGTGCATTTTAAAAGAATAAAATTCATACAGACTTGTCAATTTTTAAAATCCCACGCGACCTCAAACTGGTCATGCGCACACCTAACCAGGCTATCCATGCACACAGTAATGCGAACCAGGCTTGCTTCTCCAAGCCTTTTTGGTTACAACACCTTCTAATAACTCATAGTTGTTAATAAACGTCTCAAGCCCTTTGTCTAACCCAATCTTTAAGTGTTTAATGCATTTAACTTTTTATATAATCAATTAAACACTAAAACCTTTTGAGTGTTTTGTGCATTTAACTCTTCAGATAATCAATTTAACACTTACCTTTCCTTATTAAACAATTATTACTTTAATAAACCACAATTACACACTTAAATCATAATTTCACTTCAAATTAAATTATCACATGTGAAATAATTATTTAATTGTTCTATTTAACGTTAATTTAAATCAAACGTCTATAAAATTAAATTAATTATTCAATTCTAGCATAATACTAATTAAAATTAAATTATTAGTTTAAATTAAATGTAATTAAATACTAATTTAATTCCCATTAATTTAATAAAATAGAATAATTAATTATCCAAAATACGAGGTATTATACTTGCAAATGATAAGGGGAAGACTATGGGGGTGACCATTTCGTTATTCAAGTTATAGAAATACCTTCAGAGAGGGTGGCCTTCAGGGTTCATGTGTACTCTTCTTGTCATTTCCATTTGTAATTAAATGACGTCGATAATGTGGGCAGCCTTTAGGTAAGTATTCCAGTAACTCAGTCTTGTGGGAGTATAATGGTGGACCCACGTTGAGATTTTTATCACGAATAAGTTGAATGATAACTGATGGATAATGAGATTTAATTCACTATAGGAGTCAACCTAATCTTCCATAAGTTCAACCTTGGGTGAAGTCATGTCATCGTGGGGTGACAATTCAGGTCATGGGCTTCGTATATTGTAAGGACATATTTTTATAAGTCTGTTATCAATTTATTATGTCATATACCGCTACACCATCGAAGAGCATTCAAAAACATTCAAGCATCAAAGACTGATCCGAATTAATCAAGTTCTTCATCAAAAAGACTCCACGAGGTTTACTTTGGTAAGGTTTTGTTTTAAATACCTTAACTTCTCACTTAGAGATTTTGCAATATTTTTATAAAATATTTGCTAAGTGTTGGAGTGGACCTTTTCGTCAAATTTAAGAATGAGTAATTTTTTCTAAGTGTTGGAGCTTACCTCGGTTTTGACGCCCAGGTCGTTCAAGCGAGATTGTAGTCTCGTTCGAACGATATGGCAGTGTCGCGAGATGTCGTTCAAACGACATATGTCCTTCATTCGCGCGAGATTGTTATCTCGTTCGAATGAGCACAGTTTCGAGGCGGCTCAGTTTTATTATAAATACTCATTAAATGGTAATGTTTTTCTTAAGAAGTTTCAGTGTTTTGCAGAACAAAAAAGCTGCGAAAGCAAAATTCTTTTGGCTTCTTCCTTTTGGGGTTTAATCCCTTTTTGGTTTTCAATTCACAAAACTCCCATATGCTTTGGGGAATTGTTTTGGTGTTCAAGAACACAACTTTTCTTTTGTTCAACCTTTGTGGAGAAGGGATCTCCATATTTGATCGGTGGATACCGAGCGTAGTCATTCTGCGCGTGGACGAGCCGAAGACGACGAACCAAAGCCTGGAGGGTATTTCGCTGTCTCTCGTATCTTTGAAGGTTTGCTGAAGGCACCATGCATTACACACTTGTGGACGATTATCAGGTTCTATGTAAGTCAAAGGTCTTGTGAATTCTTCAAAGTTTTTATAAAAGGTTTTACCCACTGTTCTAAAAAACCCGTTTAGGCTCCGTCTAGGCACGCCTAGGCTTGAGGCTTGGGAGAAACACCTCGCCTTAAGTTTTTGACGCCTTATGCTTGGTAAAACCCTTAAGGCGCTTTTTTTGTTTAAAAACAACAATGCTTTAGTGAAACGATATTGCCTTTTAAAGATTTTTTTACAAACCAGACTATTATCTCATCCAAAATAATCAAATAGTATTTTAATTTTCAAATATTCAGACATATTTGTATGATATGTACAATTTTTGTATTTTAATAGCCTTGTTATGGTTAAAAAATATTAAAATATATTAAAAAGGCCAAAACCCCTTTTCACGCCTAAGACCCGCCCACCTAGGCTTCTAAGGCTTAAGGCTTGGCCTCCACGCCTCGATCACGCCCCGTGTTTTTTAGAACCTAACTTTTACCGGAAAGGTTTTTTTTCCTTAATCGGTCGTTTTTATTTTTCATGCATGGGTTGAATTATTTATGATGTTTAGATGCATGTGTAGGAGCTGATTTAAGTTTTTTTTAAAATAGACTCTAATTAAATAAGTGTGACGAATTAGAAATTTGTGAATTTAATCAATTATCACATAGTCACGTTTTTCAAATATGGACTCATGGATGACTTTAGGTAGGTCATCCTAGTCAGTAGGTTGGATGTGGTTATAAATGTTAAGATTGGGCTTCTTGAGTTATTTATGCCATTAAAGAACAGTAGCGGGAAATCACTATTTGAGGTAAGAGCTTGGAGAACATTTGTTATATAACCTCTATTTTCTTCTCGTCCTTTAGTGTTCATATTGTTCAAGGTGGTTGTGTTACCCATGGAAAGCCCTGTGCCCTAACCCAAAAAGTATTTGATTGAATACGATATTAGCTAATCAAGCTTTATAATGGTAACAGGATAACATATGTGTTGATGTAAAAAACTATATTTGATCTAATTATTTAATCACAGATAAAAATGAATAAGTATATAAATATAAGACAAAAGATTTTTAAAGTGGTTCAGCCTTGTAAGAATGGCCTACGTCCACTGTATTTCTTATTGTTGACTGTTTACAGAATTCTCGATAATGGGTTTACCAAGAAATTCTGAGTCCCCTGTTAATGAGGAGGTTACAATGTATTTATAGCCTTGAGGTTGTACAAATGAAAGGACAATGCGCTGTTACCCAGTAGACATGTACGTTTGTACTATATTAATGAGCATTTAATGCGCAATTATATCCTGGATTCTCTTAATTTGGATACACTGTACACTTATGTAGCTCGGACCGCTTAAGCTGCTCGAACCGCCTAAGCTGATCGAACCGCCTAAGCTGCTCGATACGCTTGAGTTGCTCAGAGTGCTTGAGTTGCTCGTCACACTTGAGTTGCTCGGTACTCATTAGTTGCTCGGTGGTCTTAATTTGTTCATTCTGAAGTATTCGCATTTATCATGTAAATTGATACGCGTCTTCATGTGATTGGTCTATGTCAGCAGACTAAATTTGGTATCAACAGAAGCCCCCAATGTTTCGTAGTTTGATGTTGGGGAAAAGTATGGAACATTCTGCTACTTAGATTTTTGGTTTGTATGGTTTTTAGGAAAGCATTCGTTGTATGTAGCTCCTTTTTAAATGCACGGTATCAGATCTTCTAAATATTTTGAATTTCTATAACCGCTTCATTTTTTGTGCCCCTTTTCTTCTTTTTAGCCGCCGGATGCGTAAACGTCCGTATTTGTAATCATTGCTTTTTCAGTTCCCGAGGTAAAGTATTTAAACACTGCAAAAAATCCTATCGTCTTTTACTTTTCAAACCTGTGTCTTCAAACTTTTCATTTCTTCTCCATCTTGTGCGTTCGTTTCTTTCATTGGTCGTTGTCAACTGGTTCACTTTTCCCTTGTAAGATCTTCTTCCTTCTCTTTTATTTTGCTTTGATCATCACGGTTTATGTTGTTGAATCGCTTGACAAATTTCGTTCTGAATTTTCAATTCCTTCATGGGTCGTTTTGGAGGAACTTTCTGAACCTTCTGACTATTTCTCTTTGGCTGAGGGACATTGGTTCTCCAGTCTCTTTATGGCCGAATGTGGCTTTTCTTTTCCTCAAAATCCCCTATGTTTGGAGTTCTGTCAATACTCTGACGTTGTACCTGCAAAAATGGCTCCCAATACCTGGAGAATAGTTAATGGAGTCCATAGGTTAAATCAAATTCATGGAACCCATTTAGGAATTCCAGAAATTATGTTTTTCTATAGATGGGTTGTCAGCGATAGTACTTTTTATTTAAAAACTAGGTTTTTAAATAGGGCTTTAGTTGTCAACCTCCCAGATGCTAACAGGGATTACTTCGAGCATGGGGTTGTTATGAAAAATTGGCAACATGCTCCATTAAATGGAGATGATGTATATCAGGGTCCCAGGTGTCCCCCCTTACGACAATGGAATAAGTTGTTTTTATTTTTTGAAATATTGTTTTCTTGATGTTTGACAAAATGTATCAGTGACATTCAATTTTTACTATTTACAGTTGATAGCAAAAGAAAATCTCCAAAAGAGACAGAGGTTAATTTGAAGCATTTGAAACTTATCTAGAGTTTGCACCAAACTATGGCCGAGGAGCACATTAGATCGGCCTCTTATTTGTTGCAGTACAAAAGTTACACTTCATCCTTTGTTGCTCGTCCGGTGGTGGTTAATCTTGACCAAATACCAGCTGCGGAGTCTAGTGTGGAGGGTTCTTCTTCTGAATCAAGTATTCCTATTAGTGACATGATGAAGAGAAAAAAAGTTCCTTCCTTTTTCGACAAGTCTGATTCTCCTTCTTTGGAGATAAGGAGAAGTAAAAAAGATGTCCCAGGAGAGGGGATAAAGACTGTATATGTACCCCCCTCTGGTGCTACCAATAAGCTTGGCGAGAAGCCCCCTATGGCTCCAAGCAAGATCGTTGAAAAGCCCTCTGTGGCTCCGACTAAGGCTATTGTTGTTTCTCCTCCAAGCGAGGTCATTGTTATATCACCAACCAAGACAGCATCGTTGGTTGAGAATGTTCCTGCTCCTACGAGGAGATTAAGGAAAAGTTCTTCTGAGAGACCAGCAGAATCTATCTCTCAGTCGTTAAATGTTGAAGGTGGTGTTCCCACTTTTGTTCCTTCGAGATCTGCTATGAGCTCGGTGAAATCTTGGATTATCCCTGAAGTCTAAGGTATTAAGGACAATCTTTCTCGTGACAGGGTCACTACCTTGGCTGCTCAACATATTGCCTGAGTAAGTATTACTAATCTAAACTTTCATTTTTCAATGTTATGTCCCTGTACTGACTTACAGTTATCTTCTTTTTCCAGCTGGTAACATGTTTCAACACTATTCTGAAGAAGGATGAGGCTATCAAGGCTTCAATCTCCTCGGGAGGTGTAGAAGAAGCTTTTACTGGATTAACCCAGTCTTTGAAGGAATCTCATCAGGAGTACGAAGAGAATAAAACTGCTTGGGAGAAGGAGGTTAAGTTTGTCGAGCAAGAGAGAGATCGAGCTGTGGAGGCCCCCAAGAATTTGGAGAAGAAATTGGGGGAGTTTGAGAAGAATAATAAAGATCTTGAGGAGAAACTCAAGAATGCTGCAGAGCTTGAGAATAAACTCAAAGCTGCCGAAGAGGAGGTCGGTAGACTCTGTGATGTTGATCGCCAAAAGCAGGAGGTGGAGGAGAAGCTAAAAACTGTCGAGAAACTTCTTACTGAGAGGAATTCCTCGGAGAAGGTTAAAAGGAAGACAACTATGAAAAAATCATTCAGCGTGGGTTGGGATAAGGGCTGGAATAAGTGTTTGGCTACTATGTCATCACAAATGGAATACGCCAGTCTGAAATACTTTAGGGATGGATGGGTGGCAGCTCTACAAGAGCTGAAGGTTGTTGAAGATTATGACTTATTTCAACAACACACTCATGGCCCTCCTCCCTCTTCTGGAGAAGAAGAGGACGAAGCTGCCTCCGAAGAATCTTTCATGATAATCGGAGACGAGGCCCTTTCTGTTCCTGTTATTCAATCATGCTCTGAGCAACCTCAATCAACCATTACTCCTGTCGAGCAGCTTTCTTTGGCCTCCGAGCAACCAACCTCTTCATCCAAGCCTCCTGAGGAAGTTTTAGGAAGCAAGGAGAAGGTGTAGAGTTGTTCAGATCTTTCTTTTTCTTTTTTGTTGAATGTAATTTTAGACTGTACTTCTCTTTATGATGAAATACAAATTCAAACTTTGGGTTGTTTGTCTTAACTTTTTCTTTTACTTGATCTTTATACATTCTCATTGATTCTTCATATCGCTTCTCTTTACTAGTTTATGGCTAGGATGGAGCTCTTGTTAGCTCACGATACTGAACTGATGAAAAAATGCAATGACTACTTCAAGGCTGGCCATGCAGACCTAAATGAGGCTCATATTATTGACATCCTTGGTCTAAATTCTTCTGAACAAGCAGTTGAAGCATATCAGTATTTGAAATGCTTGCTTGACCGAACTGTTGCCAATAATGTGGCATATTATGAGATGATTGAGGACCTTCAAGGAACCATCGAGGAAATTCAACAACAATACAAGGAATCTTCTGCCCTTTTGCATCATGGGTATGAGAAGAAATATCAACAACTAAATGCTGACAAAGGATATGATAAGTTCATCACTGCTTACGAGAAAGAGGAGAAAATTCTAAGGGCTGAGGTCGAGGAGCATAGGCAAATCGCGAATTTGTTGGAACAGGAAAATAATGTTTTGCGAGGAGAGATATCCCTACTAAAATCTGCAGCATCTACCTCTGGAGCCTTGGCCCTTTTAATGATGAAGGTTTCTCTTTCTTGGAGGTCGAAAATGCCAATTTGAGAGATGAATTAGAAACCTTAAAGAGGACTGGACCCTCTACTTCTGCTAGCGGACGAGCAAGAGCTTCTCGGGGACGAGAAAGGGCTACTCGGGTTACTATTGAAGAAGCTAGAACGCAGGCAGCCTTGGAGAATCAAGCATTATAGTTGGTGGCGAAGAATCAGGCTTCGTCAGAGATGTCCAAGAAGATTCTGAACCTCGACGAGCAACTTTCCATACAAAGCTCTGCCTTGGAGAATAAAGAACTTTTAGTGAAGAACCTCCACGAGCAACTGGAGAGGTTAACTTACCAGTTTCACAAACAACCCAGAGAGTTTTGGATGGCTGGATATAATATAATGAAGCCCTTTATCATCTCGATGATCGAATCTAGAATTCAAATAACGGGGGTTACAAGCAAGGATGGTTGAATGCACGGGGGGTGTTAAAGTTGGAGCAGGGCCATTATCTATGGGATTACTATGACCTTGGATTGCTCGAGTTGCCTGTGCCACCCTTTAAACTTGATATGAGCTGGATTCCTGCTCGGGAAATTCCTCAGTGCTTAATTTCCAAGTATCTCGGCGACTAGAGTCTTCATTCTAATTTTGAGATATCTCGCCCGGAGCACTTGCTTGATCGGCCATCTGTGATGAATGTCAGGATGCTTCGAGATCTGAACTTCATAAATTCCCCTTATGCCTTAGACGATCCTCCTGTTGGAGTATAACTTGTTTCAAAGGCAAAGGGAAAGAAACCAGTAGAATAGGATTTCTATGTAATGTTTTTTTTCTTTTTTCAGCATATGTAATCCTCCTCGATTTGAATGAAAAGTTTTGGTCTTTTGTCATTTCATTTTCTTCTAAGTAATTTACAGAATGTCTTTTCTTGTTGGTTGGTAAGTATATATATGTTTATGACATACTTATCTTGTTGTAGTGATTTTTTAATACTAAGCAATAGAACAACCTACATTCCATGGTATTGCTTAATTTAAACAACCGGAGTTGATTGAAATTGGCTTACCAACCAATCGGAGCTGGTGGATTTTTATTCCCGACCAACCGTAGATGGTGGATTTTTATTCCGACCAACCGGAGTTGGTGGATTTTTATTGCCGACCAACCGAAGTTGGTGGATTTTTATTCCCGACCAACCGGAGTTGGTGGATTTTAATTCCCGACCAATCGGAGTTAGTAGATTTTTATTCCCGACCAACCGGAGTTGGTGGATTTTTATTCCCGACCAACTGGAGTTGGTGGATTTTAATTCCCGACCAACCGGAGTTGGTGGATTTTTATTCCCGACCAACCGGAGTTGGTGGATTTTAATTCCCGACCACCCGGAGTTGGTGGATTTTTATTCCCGACCAATTTTTATCTGAACTTGATGCATAGTGTGTAGCACTAATAAGCCGAAAAATTTCAACAAAAGGAGAGAATTGGGTAAAACATCCAAAACTTTATTCATATTGAAGAAAACTGCATTACATAGGGATTTTAGCTACTGATAATATTTACGCAGATGCTCTACGTTCCATGCATTCTTAAACTCTTCTCCTTCTAAGGTTTCAATCCTATATGTCCCTGGTCGAACAACTTCTGTTACTCTGTAGGGTCCATGCCAGTTAGCTTCCAGGTTGTTGTGCTTTTGAATTACTTTCTTTAGCACATAGTCCCCTTCTTTCAAATCACACTTCTTTACTATCTTGTTGTAGAACATAGTTGTTTGTTGTTGGTATGCATCATTCATGATTTCTGCTTCTTCTCTAACTTCCTCGAGCATATCCAAGTCTAATCTTCTCATCAAGTCACTGATAGGAGAATTAAAATTCAGTATTCTGTGCGTGGGCAAACCCAATTCAGCTGGTATGACAACTTTACTTCCAAATGCTAGCATGTATAGAGATTCTCCTGTTGGTGCTCGTGGTGTTTTACAATAAGCCCACAGCACAGAATGTAGCTCGTTAATCCAATTTGCGTTTGCATCGTCCAGTCGTTTTTTCAAACCATTCAGCAGCGTTCTGTTTGTCACCTCAGTTTGTCCATTGCTCTGGGGATGGGCGGGTGCAAAGTGAGTTTCAATATGTTTGACTGGTGACAATACGCAACAAACTCCTCGTTGTCAAATTGGGTTCCATGATCAGTAATGAATGCATGGGGAAGACCATATCTACAAATGATATTCTTCTAAATAAAGATGCACCTTGTCATATGTCATATCAATAAGAGGCTCAGCTTCCACCCACTTAGTAAAGTAATCCATCGCGACCACGAGATATTTAAATATTCCCCTGGTCGTTGGAAGTGGCCCGACCAAATCTATTCCCCACATGGAAAATGGCCAAGGGGAAGTAATAGGTGTTAACAATGCTTGGGGAGTTCTTCGGATAGAAAAGAAGCGTTGACATTTGTCACATTTTTTGGCATAGGCTATACATTCAGCCCTCATCATTGGCCAATAATATCCCTGTGTCATTATTCTTTGTAAAAGTGTCCGACCTGCTACGTGGGCTCCACAGGACCCTTCATGGACCTTTTCAATCAAATCTTTCACCTCGGAGGGATGCACACATCTTTGCAAACCTGCTATAATTCCTCGTCTATATAAAATACCATTAGTCAATACATAACGAACAGCTTTAAACTTCAGTTTCTTGGCTGTGAGTTTATCAGTTGACAAAGCCCCTTCTTCAATATATGCCCTGAGGGGATCCATCCAAGAAGGTCCTCAATCAAGGGTAATAAAATTCATCATCAGATTTTTGTCTATGCTCCGACTAGCCGAGACTTCTATTAGGATTGTTCTTCTTATCTCAGTGCGTGTTGCTGAAGCTAACCGAGCTAAGGCATCTGCTCTTGTATTCTCCGATCTTGGTATTCTAATTAACTGTACTACTATCAAGCTTAATACAATCTCCATTGCTTTTGCATGATACTTGATCATCAATTCTCCTTTGGTTGTATATACCCCCAGCATTTGATTTATGATCAATTATGAGTCACTGAATACGATAACCTGCTCAGCCTTCATGGTTTTTGCCAAACTAAGACCAACAATCATTGCTTCATGTTCAGCTTCATTATTAGAAGCTTTAAATTAAAAGTGCAGAGCATATTCCACATTGATCTCATCTGGGTTGTTTAAAACAATCCCTGCTCCACTGCCTGTAGTGCACGAAGAACCATCTACATACAAATTCCACACAGGTATCTCATTATTAAACTCTTAGTCAGACAGAGTTCCTCGATGGAATATTTAATGCTTCCTTATATCCTCCTCCAGCACTTCCTGCTACTCTTTGACCATCTTCTCTTGCTCGTCTACCGACCGAGGTTGGTCGGAGTTTAAGTTTGATGATCCCATAACATCCACATGCTAGTCGGTATTTAACTTCTACTCTTCGGAGGTATCTGGATAGGTGAACTCTGCGATAAAATATGCCACAACTTGCCCTTTAAGTGACGTCCTAGGCTCATAAATTATATCGTATTCACCCAATTCTATAGCCCAATACATCAATCTTCCTGATTTCTCTGGTTTGTGCAGAGCTTGCCTTAATGGCATGGTTGTATACACAATTATAGTATGAGTTTGGAAGTATGGCCTCGTTCTTCTACTTGCTTCGATCAATGCCAGTGCTAACTTTTCCAGCCTTGGGTATCTGATCTCTGCTCCTCGGAAGGCCTTTCGGGTGTAATAGATTGGTGTTTGCACTCCATCCTCCACTCTTATCAGCGCCGAGCTTACTGTATTTTCTGAGACTGCCAGATACATGTATAGTTTTTCTCCCATCACTGGCCTGGATAACAATGGAGGTGCTCCCAGGTATTTTTTCAATTCTTGAAAAGCCTTCTCACATTCGTCGTTCCACTTAAAAGTCTTTCGAAGTGTTTTGAATATGGGGAGGCATCGATCAGTTGCTCGTGACACAAATCTTTTAAGTGCTGTAACTCGCCCTGTGAGGCTTTGTAATTCCTTCTTCGTCGTTGGGGATCGTAGCTCCAACAGAGCCTTGATCTTTTCAGGGTTTGCCTCAATTCCTCGTTGATTTACGATATATCCGAGAAACATGCCTTCTCGTACTCCAAATATGCACTTGGTGGGATTCAACTTCATTTGATATTCCTCTAGTTGGTCAAAGGTCTGGCCTAAGTCAACTAGATGATCAGCAACTTTCTTGCTCTTCGTTAGCATATCGTCGACATAAACCTCCATATTATGATCGATTTGCTCTGCAAACACCTTGTTCATCAACCGCTGATAGGTAGCACCTGCATTTTTAAGTCCAAAAGGCATAACATTATAACAATAAGTTCCCCTTGGGGTAATAAATGAGGTACTCTCCCTATCTTCAGGCTTCATTTTAATCTGGTTATAACCAGAATAAGCATTCATGAAACTTAATAGTTCGTGCCCCGAGGTAGCATCCACCAGTTGATCAATTCGGGGCAAAGGAAAATGATCTTTTGGGCATGCCCTGTTAAGGTCGGTAAAGTCTACACACATCCTCCACTTATTATTTTTCTTCTTTACCGTTACCACATTTGCTAGCCGGTCATGATATTTAACATCCTCAATGAAAGAGGCCTTTTGTAGCTTCTCTACTTCCTCCTGTATAGCTTGATTTTTCTCAGGGCTGAACACTCTTCTTCGCTGCTTTACTGGCTTGATTTCCTTGTTCACATTGAGCTCGTGACACAATAAGTTCGGATCTATTCCTGTCACGTCTTCATGACTCCACGCAAAAGTCTGCTTTCTTTGCCTTAGGAATGCTATAAATTCTTATTTTATTAATTCATCCAAGGATGCACCAATTTGAGTTGTTCGTTCTTGGTACTCGTCATCCATAATGACATTATCAGTAGCCTCCATTACCTGTCCTTTCACGAGTTGGGACTCGTCTCTAGGGTCTAATGTTTCAATTCCGCATCTTTTATTTGGTAGGTAGTAGTCTTCTTTCTAAATTCTTCACGCTCTTCCTGCTTGGCAGATGAATAGTAGCATTCCTGAGCTACCATCTGGTCGCCTTTCACAACTCCCACCCCAAAATTAGTTGGGAATTTTAGACATTGATGCACAGTAGATGGTACTGCTTCAAATTTCTTCAGACCTACTCGTCCCATGATGATGTTGTAAGCTGATTGGATGCTTTTATCCATTATAAAAAAAGTACTCTTTCTGTTCAACAAGCAGGCCATATACCGATAAGCATATCCATCTTGATCGTCCCAAGTGAAAAAATCTTCTCACCAGTAAAACCAAGGAGGGGCCTATGATATGGCTCCAACTGGGCTAGTTTTAGATTTAAACGGTCAAAGCACGGATATAACATGATATCTACCGAGCTACCATTATCCACCAGTACTCGTAAAATCACCACTTCCCTCATTCTCATCTTGATCACCAATGGATCATCGGGAGGATATAGTACACCTGCCAAGTCGTTCTTAGAGAAACCAATGACCAGCTTATCATTATTCACCTTCCTCGAGCGATCATCTTCAGCCAGATTTATCCGCTGAATATACGAGCAAGCCTGAGCCTCATTGAGGTAGGCTTTTCTCTCAGCAGTCATACCTCCGCCTCCTGCATCTCCACGTGTAATGACATTACATTCAAATGATCCAAAATGGATAGAAAATACCTCACGTTCTGGCTATTTTGGTCTTTTGGGGAGATCGGGGTCGTCTTGGTTATCATCCGAATCCTCTTCGTGACTTCTCTTCTTATCCTCTTTTGCTCGACGAGGAGATCTAGACCTCTGTCTTGCTCGGTCATTGTTTTTTCCATCATTTCGACGGTCAACATACTTGGCCAGCTTTCCTCATCTGATGAGTGCTTCAATTTTATTCTGAAGAGCTATGCAATTTTTGGTCGTGTGACCATGGTCTTTGTAGAATCGTGATATTTGGTCTTATTCCTCTTGTCAGGATCTATCTTCATTTTCTCTAGCCAATTTAGCTCCTCGCTGTTCTTGATTTCTTTTAGAACGTGGTTTATGTCTACTTTCAAAGAAGTATAATTTCCAAATTTCTTCAACAGTTCCCACGTTGGCTTTGCTTTTGACTGCTTTTTACCACCATTGTTCTTATGCTCTTTCTTTTCAGCCTTATCAACCTCTACCTTGGTCTCTTTGGTATCCATATTCTTCTTCGCAGCCTTAGCCTCCTCGTCGTTCATAATCTTCGCTGCCTTTGCCATTAGTTCTGCCATGGTTCTAGGCGGATCTTTGACTAGAGTGTAGTACAATTTATCTGGCAACAGTTCGCTCATCAGAGGAGTAATTGCTGTCTTTTCCTTATAATCAAAAACTTCGAGCTTCTCGTTATTGAAACGAGTTATATAATCCCTGGTGCTCTCACCTGCTTTTTGTCTAACACTTAATAAGTGTGCTACTCGTTTAGCTGGTTTTGCTCCAAAATAGAAATTTCCAATAAAGAGCTCGGCCAATTGAAAGAAAGTTGAAATCTTCCCCCGAGGAAGATTATTGTACCATATTTGAGCAGATCCGATAAGAGTTCCCGAAAATGCCCTGCATCTCATCTCATCTGGCACGACATAGATATCGGTAGCAGCTTGGTATTGTTCTATATGAAGGATCGGGTCAGTTTTTCCATCATATTTAGGAGTCACAATAGGTGTTTTGAACTTCGATGGTGTGGGAAAATCCACAATTTCCTGGATAAAAGGTGTCCCTTGGACACAGGTTCTTTGTAGAGGATTCTTGGCCTTAGCCATTTCCCCTAATCTATCCTCCAACCTTTGAATAAAGCCTTTACATGCATCATTTCCCTCCTCAGGCCTGTTGGTTCGAGCCACTGATCGTGTTGAATTTGCTTCCTGGGATCTTTCATTACGAGTTATTGGTCGTGATTGGGCAGAGCCCTCCCTTAGATCGGATGGTCGTTGAAAGTTCCTCGACACAATCCTAGGAGAAATTCTATTCTTCCTAGGGCCCAAACGATCAAAAGGAGAGACCCTGCTTAACCTCTCCAATGCACTAGTCCTTTCTGGAGAGAGTGATGTTTTGTTGAGTATTTGTAGCTCGTACTGATGAAGTTCGACCAGGTTGATAAGAAAAATCATTAGATCTCTCAGTGCGATAGGAATCAGTATGTTTGGATCGAGATTCCTCTGGGAATAACATTCGCCTAGTTTGCGAAGAAGGTAAACGGGCGTTTCTTTGAACGCTTCGTTGTCCTGAATGAGTATATACTCCACCCTGAACAGTTTGTATGAGTTGTCGTATAGTTTCTTGCATGGTTGTTTGGCCTCTGGCTAGATTGGCCATTATACCAACCAGATTTTGAACATTTGAGGGAGCAGATGGATTTGGGGGGTTTCCAGCGTTTCGATTACTGGATTCAGGATTATCAGCCATTGGTGATGAATTGTTTTGGTGAAAAATGATAATTGCAGTCGTTTCCCACAGACGACGCCAATCTGTTGATGTAAAAAACTAGATTTGATTTAATTATTTAATCACAATAAAAATGAATAAGTATATAAATATAAGACAAAAGATTTTTAAAGTGGTTCAGCCTTGTAAGAATGGCCTTCGTCCACTGTATTTGTTATTGCTGACTGTTTGCATAATTCTCGATAATGGGTTTACCAAGAAATTCCGAGTCCCCTGCTAATGAGGAGGTTACAATGTATTTATAGCCCTGAGGCTGTACAAATGAAAGGACAATGCGCTGTTACCCAGTAGACATGTACGTCTGTACTATATTAATGAGCATTTAATGCGCAATTATATCCTGGATTCTCTTGATTTGGATACGTTGTACACTTATGTAGCTCAGACCGCTTAAGCTGCTCGGACCGCCTAAGCTGCTCGACACGCTTGAGTTGCTCGTCACACTTGAGTTGCTCGGTACTCATTAATTGCTCGGTGGTCTTAATTTGTTCGTTCTGGAGTATTCGCATTTATCATGTAAATTGACACGCGTCTTCATGTGATTGGTCCATATCAGCAGACTAAATCTGGTATCAACAATATCAGTGTAAATAAATTACTTAAATTCAGGTAATCTAAGCTACTTATTAATTAAATGTTACATGTTTATCTTGCAACCTGTGAGAACATCTCATCATATTATTTTATTATGTTTATTTGGTGTTGCATGTAACATTGCAAAATACTATGTAAAAAATTATGTTGAACAATCTATATATTAAATAAACTATGGACAAATGATTAGAATGCGTATTAAAAAACCTTTAAGGTTTATGGTTGTGTTGCACTGAGTAATTCGATTATCAAGGACACGGGCTTAGTTTTCATAAGGATAGGTACTCATTCCAGGCCACTTTTACTTAATGTTAATTGTTGAGTGAACGCTCTCTATCTGGATTCAAAAGGTGGTCCATTAACTTAAGGATTTATGAATGAATAAATGGACTTTAGAAAGTAAGAAACAAAGGCATCTTCTTCCTTAATATTTTATTTAAAGGGTTTGAAACTCCACTATATATATATATATATATATATATATATATTATTTAAGGGACCATTCACTACTTGCATGAGCTTTCCAGGTGATTCAAAATTGAAATAAGAGTATGTTATAAAACATTTGATTTGGTCTGGCATCTCGCATTCATGCCCCCGTTTGACTGCCACTGTTAGAACACAAATTGACATTTTTTTATTCATTTGCAATGATAAGTTTATACTATGGAATAAGGAAATCAATGGAAGACTTTTAGATTGCTTTTGAACTCTAATTTTTGCATTACGATTCCCCCACTATCTTCTTCCATGCAAGGATGGCTTTGAAGGGAGAGTTGAGGGAACCATATATAAATATAAAGTAATAGAAATAAAGAAGCCCAACCAAAAATTAATATATTCAGTAGTTATTTTCAAGCTGTTTTCGTTACTAAAGCTGACACGCACACACAACTTTCTCATTTGATTTTCTATGAATCCAACATGCCTAAATAGTAGGTAGGTGCTTTCACTCAACTTTTTAGTTCGACATTGAAAAATGAATTAACTAATACCTCCATGGACTAACGTGATAAAGAAGAATTAATCAAACATTTAATAATTTACATTTTTTTGGTTGCGATACGAGCCTTAATGTGAAAATAGTTTGGATATGAGCATTTGCAAAAAAAAATATAATGCAAATGTAAACCGACGTGGGTTTTGTGCAGGGGTGACATACTTAGTCACGACATGGCAGAAAATTGACACGATATAGCATGTTCTTGTTGGATTTTTTTACAAAAAGTCATATCATGTTCGTGTTAACATTATGTAATGCCCCCAAAACCTGTATATAATTGACCATATTTAAATATATAATTTACAAGTATTAGAACAATTAAATACCTTTCTCACCATCCAAAACAGTAATAAAATTTGAAAAGGAAGTAACAAAATAAATATCCAGTATCTAACAATTGAAATAATATATGATTCACAAAAGGAGTATCAAAATGACGATAACTAAATAATCTCATACCCGAAGTGAATAACAACTTTGGAAGCGGCACGACCCATAAACATTATGAACAAAAATTCGAATAAACGTCCTACTCCAGTGATAACCGAATGATAACTAAGAGGAGTGCAAGTCTTATCTCTCAACCCCCTTGTTGCTCCCTCCGCTGAGCACCTAAAAAATATTAGTTAAATAATGTGGGTGATATCCGATAAAAGATCAAAAAATTTATTACTTTCACAATGCAATTAATTTATATGGCATGCCTTCCCACTAATACCTCATATCAAATAGTCATACTTCACCTCTCACCCACTAAAGTAAAGTAATATATACGGTACCACTATGCTAAGATATTGCATATGAAAGTCCCCTGTAACCCAAGTCTAAGGTAAATAGTTTAACTACAATAAT
The DNA here is from genome assembly GCA_949130495.1 of Sambucus nigra. Lineage (NCBI taxonomy): Eukaryota > Viridiplantae > Streptophyta > Magnoliopsida > Dipsacales > Adoxaceae > Sambucus > Sambucus nigra. The sequence goes on from OX422210.1 coordinate 6,535,734, forward strand.
GATGCATAACACAACTACTCTATAAGTATGTTCCTTAAATAAAATCTCAACCTGTGGTGCCCATAGAACACAACACTGTAAATTACATTAGACTTGTCTCTACAGGAATAAGAAATCACATACAATTTGTAATTATGTCCATCACCTAACCAACTATATATGCATATACACACAAAACATCTCATGAAGGCTCTAACCTTCGGGGCTTCTCGTGCCTCTATTGATCGATTCGTAGGTTGTACCACCTTACTAGATCTCTAAACAAAAAATAAATGGGCCGATCACTACGTACTAACACCATAAGACGAACCACCTGGTCCCTCAAATAAACCACAACTACCCCCATCGACAGATTCCCCATAATTAATATATGGTATCTGCACATCACTAGAAATCATAAATATATCATGTAATTATTATCTCTACTTTTACTTTAAGTAATTATCGTATGTACGTACAATTCAAAATCTCGGTAATGTAATGGCGATAATAATTCACCTACCGCTCTCAGCTAATACCCCACACTCAGGTATTAGCATTGCCATCGAACACAAATTGGACGCCCTTAAAAATCCCAAAATAACACAGTTTCCAAAACCAAAGGGGCACAATTAATCGCGGGTCTTTAGATCCGAAAAAAACTTATTGAATCTGAACACGAAAATCACTCGATTCCACAATGCCACTCTTGAGATCTTTATAAAAAATGGTGTGAACTTAGTCCATAACATCCCCTAATAATAGTCTAACACATTCTAACCTTAATCCATCTCAAATTTCTTACAAAATTGGGTAAAACATCATCTTTAATAGTTTTAACATTAGGGTTCACAATAATGAAGAATTTAATAAATTTTAATAATAAAGGGTCCTTAAATTCAGATCTAATTACATATATTATCAGCAGCTAATGAGAGTATCCCAGACTTATTGATTTGGTCCACGAATTCTACATCACCCAAACATATTTCTAACCAAAATTATCATTTATAATAAAGTAATCATAAATTAATTGTAGTAATAAAGTATAATGTAAGATATTTCTTGTCTGAAATTAGTTCTTTGAAGGATTTATGATATTTTCATTGAGTCTCCCAAATCTCTGAACTCCAAATATGCTAATAGGGTTTTATTTGTGTTTATGAATGAGTTTGGTAATTAATTAATCATCACATAAGTATTATAATTATTGATTTTCATTTAGATTAATGAGGCCAAAATTTTGGATCCTCGTATGGGCCTTAAACACTACTTAAATATGCCCATTTTCCCCCCAAAGGGGTACCTACCTATAGATCCCAATTTTTTGCCCAAAAGGTTACTTACCCCTGGAGCCCACTTCTGCACCTTAAAAACACTATATTGAGCTTCCACGGCCCATACAAATCGACCCAAACACCCACACTCGTAGATATAATATACTCAACTCAACTCAAATAATGAATATATTTAAATGCAACTCATACTCAAATGATAAATATATTTAAATGCAAAACACACGTGTAACATAAGAATATTAATGTACACGCATAATGTAACAACTAAAAAATAATATTCACACAAAATGCACAATAATATGCAACGTAATAAATAACAACAAATAAATAAATGCATATAACTACGGTGTGTCACAAATTATAAGCCAAGTTACCATGTTTTGTCATTTTATTAGTGTTTTTACCGATGTTTTTGTAACACCCTGTATTTCAAATTTAATTAATTAGGTAATTAAATCAGTGTTATTTTGAATTACACTTGTGACATAATTTAGTTGAATTAACTAACTAAATTTTGATCGGTTGAGATAATGATTAATATTATGGAATAAAGTTACTAAGTGAATAATAAATAATTTACGATAATTATTATACATCGTAGCAAATGATATTGACGTAATTAAATTATATCTCAATCGAGAGTCGCGTGAAGATTATTTGGGGTCGAGATAGGAAATTGCTACAGAGTGACTCAAATGATGATTTAAAGGTCACAGTTGATTCAGAATGGGCCGCAATAGTCAGAATAGTATACCCTATGCATAGTTTATGTCCCGAGGCGATTTTAGACCAACTCGTCACTGTTTAAGGGCGTATCAGTCATATGGTAGCCTAGGGTTGATAGAGATATGAATTTCTAAAGATTATATATGCACCTAGTTGGAAAAGTCTAGGGTTAGAACGTTAGAAAACTAAAAGAGGCCACAAGAGAAGAAATGGAGAGCATTCTTGGAGCTAAAGAGAGGATTCTTGAAGCTTTCAGCATCGGATCGTTGATTGGGAGGGAAGACAAAAACTCCATCATATAAATGAAATCAGACCAACTGGACCAAAGTTAAGTGTTTATCTTTTATGTTTTGAATTAGTTATAATACGTAGTGTAGGGATTATAATACCATGCTTTTAAATGCGTTATTGAGGTTTAAAGTGAATATAACTCATGAATTGGGATAGGAATATTTTGAATCGATTCGGCCTAAGGGCAAATTGATTCGGCCCTTGGGCAAATCGATTCGGTTTCCCTGTATTTTGGAAATTTTTTCTATTTAATCATAGAATTTGTGAATAATTATCGGGGGCACTTTTGGGGTGTCTTTAAAACATAATGAGGGATATTGTGAGTTACAGTAGGCCTTGGTAGGATTGGGACTTAGTCATGAATGAGGGAATTACAACAAAGATTAATCGTGCTTAAATATTAATATAATGAATTTGATAGGATGGGAATGAGTCGTGGTGACTACGGGTGAACAAATTATGTAGACTAGTAGTGTGTGAGTGAACTTAAACTCAGATAACTAAGGGTAATTAGGACCCTTCGGGTAGAGAATAATACTAGAATATAATAGAATAAGAGTGATGATTGTAATGTAATAGTATAGTGAATATTAGAGAGCTGTATATTACATGCGAATTATATTTATAGATTGGGTGTATACACATACAAATTATATTTATAGGTTAGGTGTATACCTATACGGATTATAATTATAGGGCAAGTGTATACCTATACGGATTATAATTGTAGGGTGAGTGTATACCTATACATATTATATTTATAGGTTGCGTGTATGCCTATATACGACATTTGGATAGCTTGTGTGTATGCCCATTATGTGCTTGTTGTGTAAGTGAACGTACCTACGCTGCCTGCTATCACTGAAAGTCCCGCACAGAGGGCGATCCCACCTTGACGATTCCAGTGAGGTCTTGATGTGTACCCCAGAATATAGAACTTAGGGCGGTTCACTATGTGTGTATTAGTGGGACTGGCATGTCATTTGAGTACGTTTGAAATGTGTGTAGCCTAAAAACTTAGAACTATGTTCGCCTCCAATATGTGTTGATTTGATTTTGGGTTCGAGGAGACATACCGAACCTTTAGCCCCTGATTTGGTACGAGAGATACATGGACTTAATAGCAGAGTATGCAGGTGTGCATCGCGGTGGCCAGTTCGGAAGATGCTTTATTTTATTATATATATAGTGTAACGTATATATATACTTCGGTAATTGTTCCTACTGTGTATAATGTTGGAAGAATGGATAGTGCATCTCTAAAAGCGATTTGAGTATGAAATAATCTACTTAGTGTGTGACGGTAGTAAAGTTAGATAGCGATATCTAAAAGAGGAAATAAGTAGAACAACTTAATGAAATGGTTGAATGATAACATACGTGAAATGTTAATGATTGTTTAATAATAACATATGAGGAATGTTAATTATCAGTGTTACGGTAACGTACGGTGTGGGCGGTACGAGGGATTTGAATGTATATTTAAATGAGGACTTAATGATTAAATATTAGAACATTGTGGTGTATTATATGGGCTATACGAGGGAGCTAAACCTATTAGTTGTAGATAGTAATTGATGAGAGATAGTTGGGCTGGGAAGCATAACGATTTTAGGAGTGCACATTAGTTGAGAGGTGAGGAATTCAAGGAAGTGTGCGTTGAACAACATTTCTAATCAATAACTGCTTTCAAACTGTGATAAATAGTTGTTAAATGTTTTCAAAAGTTTTAGGCTCTGACCCATTTGCAAAATATTTTCAAAACCTTTTAGGTGTCCAGTCACGGGGACGCTAAGCTTCATGATATATTCCAGGGATGTATAGCTGCAACACTTGTGGATGCTTGTGAGATTTTGATTAAACACTCCAGCCACTTCATTCCTAGAGTAGGATGCAGTTTTAGTTATTTCATTTGGGCATGTCGCCCCTTCAGATAGTTCACTTATTTAGTTTTATTTCATTATATGTTTAGTGGGACTTTTCTATTTGGAACTGACAGTTTATTCGGTATTTTTCATTTAGTGTTTTATCTCGTGATTGATTCAGATTACTATTACTACGTGGATAGTTTAGTTTATGTTTTCGCACGTTGTATTGTGTAATGAAATATAAAATTTAGCACCGATTAATTTAACGTAGGTGTTTAGTAAATTAAAAAAAATCGATAGTGATGCTAATAATGAACCAAATGAGATTCCTTTTTATTTTTGTAAAGAACTGATCACCCGACATTTAAATGGGCGAGGTGTCACTGATGGTATTAGAGCTTCAAGTTCTCGTGCCCTGAGGATTTGTGCGGCTTTTCACGTTTTTGCTTCACGTTCTTTGATATAAAGTCTTATAGTAAGACTGTTGTATTCCTCTTTACGTATGCGACTTATATTATCCTACTATTAACTATAGTTAATGTTATTCATGTACGAGTTCGGTTGAGCTTTTTACACCGAACAATATAGGACGACCAATGAGGACCGTTAAAAGGACTGAAGGAGGAGAGGCTCACCAGAAGTCATAAAGTATTCGGGGAACGATGATCGCAATATAAGTCACCATGATTATTGTTCAGGCAGATGATAATATGATAATCACTCAGGAGCAGTAGCTTCCCCAAGCACTGTCGTTGGTAACGTTAGTTCAAATTCAGACACACCCAGCGTAGTTGTCAAGGGGGAGAGTCGGAGGAACTCTTTCGAAGAGTCATCTCTAGGTATTAGGGAAGATATGAAGTGTGATGGGTCAAGGGAGGATATAATCCAAATTCAATTGTGTAGGGTGGAGTGTAATGACACCCAAGATTAACATTTGGACAAATTTTTTAGCTCATAGCAGCAACATAGAGTGAAGAGAGTAAGTCACCACGTATAACGAATTATATATAGAATTAAACTAGAATTTTGGGTGAGGTTTGACCGTAATATACTCCATCTTCTTTTTAGACAGAGTTGCGGACGGAGTTTCAAAACTTATCATAAGTAGGGCTGTAAATCGGGTCGGGTGAGCCGGGCTTGGGGTTGATCAGGCTCGGCCCGAACTCACTTACCCATGCTCAATCCCGAGCTCGGCCCGAATTATTTTTTCCCACCTAGGCGCGAACTCGGCTCATATATATTACGGGCTTCGGGCCCGATTTCAATTTTTTTTGTTAAAAAAGTTTGAATTAATTTTTTTTTCTTGTATTTCCATCATGGACATAATTACACATTAAAATCTAATTGATATTTCATGAAATAAAATATATAATTATGAAATGTATTACATTAAAATAAGGGAAATAAGAGTGAAAACCTACAAATGTTTATTAAATTTCATACATTTAGCAAAATTTGATCACTAACAAAGGTCTATTGTGACTTAAGCAATTATTAAATCAAATACCCATAATGATAATAACAATAAAATCACAAAATTGAAATTCACATGTAATCTAATGTATTATGACAAATGATTTTTTTTTTTAAAGTCGTAAATGAAATAAAAGAACGAAACCTAATTAAACAATGTTAACATAAATATGTTATATTATATAAATTATTTATTTATTTATTTATTTATAAATATGAAGTTCGGGCTACGGGCCCAATTTGGGCTTGGCGAGGTTCGGCTCAAGCTCGGCCCGAAATTTATTCGGGCTTGAAATTTTGGCTCAGGCTCGGCTCGGCTCGGCTCAAACTCAAATAAAGCTCGGCCCGAAAATAACGGGCCGAACGGGCGGGCTTCGGGCCTCGGGTGCTCAATTTACAGGCCTAATCACAAGTGGTCCAGATAGAGACTAATCATAAGATAGAAGTTTACTTGTATAGCGAACTTCATACTCGACAAATGGGATACGAAGAATAAAAAGGGTTCATAAGTTGATAATAGACTCGTGGGTAGAATACACAAGCATGGATTGGAAATTCGACTAGGATGACTTTTGTTGATGTCGTAAAGGTTGTGCATTTATAATTTTATTTCAATGCTCCTATGAGAAGGGGGCCAAGAGGGTCAGAGAATCTAATCGAAGAGCAAGACTGGGTTTAATGATGCGAGTGAAGCACCATAGGAGGGTATACCCAGTAGGGGACACATTTAAATGATTCAAATAAATTAAATTCCTACCAAGTGATGGTGAATTCAGTGAGATCCGCCAAGGCCAGCAACGAGTTCCATAGGGCCATGGAGCCAAAGGGATAATAAGTGTAGCAATCCGGGTCAAGACTACTAAACTCGAGAGGACACCTCGACATGGCGAGTGGGGCAAGAGATAAGGGGATATAACATAAAAGTATCATATGTGTGGAGAGCAGGGCCACATGTGTTAAACTTGTCCACATCGAGAAAGTGGGACCAACCAGACTAGGAAAGTAGATAAGAACTGTGCTAGTGGGGACAACAGTAGGAGCGAGATTTTCGACAGGGGATATTGGACTAAGAGATTTATATTCAGAGGTTATCAACCTGAAAATGGTAGGTTTATGAATGAGCAATAAGGTCCTCAGCAGCAGGAGCATCCCATTCCTCAGGGCAAAGGGCGAGGGAGGCCAACAGGGAAAGGGCCAAAGGCACGAGAGTTTCTCTGGTAGTTGTTACGGTTGATGAGAGACAGTCCACATGAAGAAGGATTACCAAAAGGGAGGCAGGGGGCAACTATAGGTTGAGATCCTGGATATACAATAATTGCAGCAGATCATGGGTCAGTTCCGGCATGAAAGTTCCATTGACCAGACAAGGTAGATGGAAAACAGAGATATAATTTTTTTTATCCTTAGAGCATGAGGTAGGTTTCGGGTGACATGTGTGCTTCACAATATAATGTTTAACACTAAAATTCGAGTGTGAGTAAGGTTTAATGGCGTTGGCGGTCTCAACCTTATTGTGAATGCATTTACTATTGGGTAGCTGGATTTTTTTTTGTCGTCTGCGAGGAGGATCGGGTTTGCACACTAGGAGGAATTTTATATTATGTACCCGTTTTTGCACCTTTTGAGTGTTTATTAAAGCATAACATATTATTATTATCTTGTGTAGTGACTGGATACCGAAGGTTTGAGCAGTAGTAGATTTTGTGACAAGACTATCGTGCACGTTGTCCCAGGGTGAGATATATTATTTTGCAAGGCATCTCCTGAAAGAGGATTGAGCCTGCACACACACACACACACACACACACACACACACACACACACACACATATATATATATATATATATATATATATATATATATATATATATAGTAGATTTCGATGAGTGTGTTGTCTTGTTATATTTGATCCCAGTGAGTAGGACGTTTAGTGATGTGATTCGGGGTATATTAGTTTACTGTCGAGCAGAGAGATTTAGCTCATTATTGATTTAGCGTTGAGAAACTATTGATAAGGAGAGTGTCGTGTTGCATCTTTAGTGGCATGGGAGTGGACAAGTATACTTTTATGTCAATGGATGGGAATTTGGGAGTACATGTTACGGGCCGAGCTTCTAAAGGATCTCAACGAACGATAATGTTAGACAATAGTGTATCGGGGGGTTCCTTGTTTGAATTTCGCTTTGCGAGACTTCCTACGCATGAAACTTAGTGAACGTCAGGAATTGGGAAATGTTTGGTCTTGAATGATGAGTTTTACCTTAGTTATTTTACGTATTTGTAGATATAACTGTGAGTTAATAGTTAAGTTTTGATTTAAGGTCAGTAAAGTCATATAGTGTTGATGTGAGAAAACATTGTTGAACGTTTACACCATGAGTAGATCGATAGATCAACCTAAAGAATGATTAAGTTGTAATTAATAGGGTAGTTGAGTATAATCTTACCGTATAATCAGGCTAAGTATATAAGGCTTAAATTGAAACAAGTATATTACGATCATTTGATTTTATAAAAATGAACGAGACATAGGGTGTATGGGCGCCCTGGTTAGTTGAGATTTTTAGCATAATTCACGATGAGCAGACGTGGAAACTTATGAAATAAACGTAGATGTATTGGTAAATTAGAGGCATAAATAAAATGAGACGAAGGGAAACGATGTTGCATTATGAGCAAGGTGTGTCACTAGGGACCGAGGAGTAGACGAAAATGGATGATTATAGAGGTAGAAAGTACAAAGAATGTACATTGTAGGTTTTTTAGGGAAATCAGGAGTTACTCCGCGCAGAGGAGTAATATTACGAGAGTTACGTCATAACAAATTAAATTTTTTGAAGTTTAACATGAATAGTCGGGTATAATTGTTGATGCCTTCTGAAAGGAAGTTATATGATTTAAGAATAGGTAAGTTGGCACCTAGCTAGGTGGGGATTTCCAAATATAGTAAGTGATATAACCGTTAGAATATTGGCCCAATTGTGTTGGAATATTCTTAGGAGAAGGATAGCTGGTTTTGCATGAGCCAAGGTGTATCAGTAAGGGAAATGAAGAAGTGTTTCAGAGTAAAATGATGAGGGGAGACTGATCACTAGTTCGAATGGTTGGGTATAAACCACTGAACTAAAAAGTTCCATTAGTGAAAGGATATCGGGAACAAAGTAATGCCCTAACTTCAAAATGATATGGGTACCATGCGAGAAAGTACCTGAGACTGTTAGTACTGAGCTTATCCTAATTTTTAGGATGGAATTCCTTTGTAAGGGGGAGTATGTAACACCCCGTATATATGCATATTTATAATTTAATTAATTCAGTAATTAAATTGGGGTTATTTTGAATTACACGTGTGACGTAATTTAGTTGAATTAAATAATTAAATATTAATCAGGTGAGATAATGATTAACATTATGGAATAAAGTTACTAAGTGAATAATAAATAATTTACGGTAATTATTATACATGGTAAAGAGTGATATTGATGCAATTACATTATATCTCAGTCGAGAATCGCGTGTAGACTTGTTTGAGGTTGAGATAAGAAATTGGTATAGAGTGACTAGAATGATGATTTAGAGGTCATGGTTGATTCTGAATGAGTCAAAATATTCGAAATAGTACATCCGGGGGTATAGTTTGGGTCCTTAGGCGATTTTAGACCAACCCGACACCATTTAAGGGCGTAGCGGTCATTTGGTAGCCTGGGGTTGTGAGAGCTACGAATTTTTAAAGGTTATATCAGCACCTATTTAGAAGATGCTAGGGTTATAATATTAGAAAACTAAAAGAGGTCATAAGAGAAGAAATGAAGAGCAATTTTAGAGCTAAAGGGAGGATTTTTGTAGCTTTCAACATCCGATTGTGGATTGGAAGGGAAGACAAACACTCCATCATCCTATAAATGAAATCAGACCTGCTGGATCAAAGGTAAGTGCTTATCTTACATGTTTTTAATTAGTTATAATACCCATGTAGTGTAGGAATTATAATATCATGATTTTAATTGTGTTCATGAGGTTTGAAGTGAATTTAACAAATGAATTGGGACAAGAATGCATGTATAATGGATCAACATATGCAGAGGACACAAAATCAAATTTTATGCGTAAATCTTATGGTAGAGATCTCGGAAAATGTTGATTTTGCAAGAACATTAACTCAGGTTTTGGGTAGAAAAAACTCAATTAAGTCGTGAGAATTTTGGGATTTGATGGGGTTTTGATGATAAAGATTCATTAAAATTGATGTATATACTCTTATATAATGTTAGGACAAATTATAATGGAGTTTGGGACGATTGCATAAAGTTATGAATAAATAAAAATGGTGAATGAAGAAGAATACCTGACAGATTTTGAATCGATTCGGATGCCCTTCGGCAAATTGGTTCAGTTTCCCCAAATTTTGGTAATTTCCCCTATTTGAGCCTAGAACTTGTGAATAATTATGAGGGGCACTTTTGGGACATGTTTTAAACATAACGAGGGATATTATGAGTTACATTAGGCCTTAGTAGAATTGGGACTTAGTCATGAATGAGGGAATTACGGGTAAGATTAATTGGGCTTAAATATTAATATAATGAACTAGAGAGGATGGGAATGAGCCGCAATGATTACGGGTGGATCGATTATATCGACCAAAACTTAAGGGTGACTCACTATGTGTGTGTATTAGTGGGACGGGCAGGTCATTTAGGTACATTAGGTATGTGTGTAGCCCAAAGGCTTAGAACTATGTTCGCCTCCAACGTACGCTGATTTGATTTTAGGTTCTAAGAGATACGTTGAACCATTCTTCCTTGATTTGGTATGAGAGGTACATGGACTTGATAGCAGAGTACGAAAGTGTGCATCGCGGTGGTGGGTCCAGTCCGAGGGATGTTGTGTGAATATATATATATATTGTGTGTGATGTAGAAAGAATGGATAGTGTATATCTAAAAGTGATTTAAGTACAAAATAATTTAATTAATGTGTGATGGTAGTAAAGTTAGATAACGTATATCTAAAACATGAATTAAGTAGGAGAACTTATGAAATGGTTAAATGATAACATACGTGAAATGTTAATGACGGTTTATTAATAACATGCGAGGAATGTTAATTATTAGTGTTACAGTAACGTACTGTATGGGTGGTATGAGGGAGTTACAGTGAGATAAATAGAGTGGGCGACGTGTTTCATAGAGGTGCTAATGAATTTGTGAAATACGAAAAGAGATGTCATAATGATGAAGAGTTTCTATATTCGTGTGATGGGTGTGAGAATGGTAAGGTGTTTGAGTGGAAAACAACTAAACTACATTTGTTAAGATGGGATATGAAAGATAATTATCGATTTTGGAGTTTGCACGGGGAATTGAAAGTTACTTTTATCCTCAAGCAACCTTCACAATAACCTTCAACAAGTAAGATAGATGTAGGAGGGGACGACATAGATCATAATATGTTACGGGATTTATTTGATAACACGTATGGAGTTCATGAAGTTGAAGAGAATGAGGTCACTGACGATGTACAATGTTCAGGTTCTCATGAATATATCAGGATAAATCTTGACAATGACTACCAAAGTTAAAAATTTAAGGCGACCCAACCGTTATACTCTGGCTGCGAGAATGATCAAATAACTTTACATGCCATGGTTGGTTTGCATAGTTTGAATACCCAGTACGGTTTGTCTGGCAATAGCGTGACATGAATTCTGAATTGGGTGAAGGGCTTGCTATCAAGGAGAATATTCTTCCAAATAGTTATCATGTTATGAAGAATAGTTTGAAAGGTTTGGGAATAAATTATAAATCAATTCATGCTTGTGTGTATGATTGCATATTATACAGAAAGGTCGGTGTCCGGTTTGCGATGAACCTAGCTGTGTCCAATCTATTGGCAAGGAAGGCACAAGCTCAAAAGTGCCTAAAAAAATGTTGAAATATTTTACAGTTGGGCCTAGATTAAAGCATTTTTTCACGGTCCCATGGATAGAGAGGCAATGACTTGGCATGCTAGGGTAGAAGTAGGGGATAATCTCATGCGTCATCCTATTGATTATACAGCTTGGAAGAGGATGAGTTATGAGTACCCGAATTTTGCTCGAGAACAGCCTAACATTCATTTGGCTATATCAACATATGGTTTCAATCAATTTGGAAATCTAAGAACCAATCAGAGTGTATGGCCAGTGATCCCAACCCCACTCAACCTCCCTCATTCACAGTGTACGAGACCTAAATTTTTGATTTCTTTTGTTAATACGCGGGCTAAAGGCACCAACTGATGACATCGATGTCTACCTAGCTCCTTTGGTAGAAGAATCAAATGAGTTGTGGGAAGAGGGTGTGCGAGCATTTGACTTTTTAAGAAAATAAGAGTTTACGCTGAAAGCTCTGTTGATGTGGGCAATTAATAATTTTCCAGCTTATGGGAAATTAGCCGGTTGTGTAGTACATGGTTATTTGGGGTGCCCTATTTATGGATAGGAGACTGAATCTCTTCATCTCCCCGTTAGCTCATAAAATGTATACCATTTCCATAAGAGGTTCTTACCCCCCGCTCATAGTATCAGATTTGAGAAAGGTTCCAATTTTTTATCTGACGGGGTTGAACATAGGCTACCGTCGAGAAAACTTTCTGGTTCAGAAATTGAAAGTAAATCTTCTGATTGTAGCCATAATATGCCAGGTAAGAATCCTAAACTTAAGAATGTCAAGCATAAGAAGATCCCAATTGGTAATGAAACTGAGAAAAGAAAGGCACGGTCTAAGAGGTCAATTTTGTTTGAATTGCCTTATTAAAAGAATAACTCGATGCACCATGTATTGGATGTTAAGCATGCAGAGAAGAACATCGTTGAACATATTGTGGGCACATGCCTTGAGGGGAGTCATTCGAATGATGGATAAAATGCACGAAAAAACCTTAAATCGTTTAAACTTAAGCCACAACTATGGTTGAAAGAAAATAGGAGGGGAAATACAATAATTCCCCCTGGTGCGTTTACTTTGACGAGTGGGTAAAGGAAGGTGCTTTTAAACACAATATATAATTTGAATGTTCCATCTATTTTGACGTCCATCTTACAAAGGATTGTGAATTATACTACCCACGATTTACATAAGTGTAAGTCCCATGATTGGCATGTGATCATGCAATTGGTTCATCTATTATTTAAGCACTGTTTCTCCAAGCACAAGGATTTGCGGAGGGCTATTATGCAAATTAGTCTCTACTTCTCACTTTTATATGAGAAGGTAGTCAATCGAGAACACATAGTGGTCGCAAAATTGGTGATGACCGATGTGATTTGTGTGTTGGAGAAGTACTTTCCACATTATTCTTTGACATAAGTGTTCACTTGTTGGTACACCTATGTGAAGAGGCACTTCTTTGCGGTCCAGTTAGCTATCAGTGGATGTATCTGTTTGGAAGACTAGTGAAAGCTTTCAAATATTACGTTAAGAATACATGATATATTACAGGATCAATTACAGAGGAATACATCATCGTGGAGTCATCAATCTATACTCGGGAATATATGTCTGACTCGACCAGCATTGATGACTTTAATGAGTTCGTCGATGAGGGTGGTCATGTGATGGGAAAACGAGTGAAATTGACGAGTTTACAACATAAAAAAGTAGCTCGTTATCTCTTTGACACACATGAAGATGTCGAAGAATGGAAAAAATAAGTTTGAATTATTTTAAGTTTTACATTATTTTAGATTATTTTAGACACGATTAATTTTGTACTACGTTCGTCACATTAATTTTATGCAGAAGATATGACGCCTGTGAAAGCAATAAAAGACGAAAAATAATGGCACAATCAGACAACGAATTTAGGTTGTGGTTGTCGCACCAGTTAATTATACTGAAAATGACTGTTATACAACATTACATTACAATAAAACTTTACAATGAACCTAATTAATTTGTCTATATTCTCAGCTCTTAAGGACGGCTGATGCGACATCAAGGCTTACTCGTCTAGCCACTGGATCTTTGTTCATGGCACATAAGTACAAAAAATATCAGTTGAACGGTTACATATTCGGCGCAAGGGTGTATGAGGAAAGTACAAATGTCCAGATATCGGGAATTTCATAAAAGGCTCTTACTTTCTTTCGAGTGAGCGCAAAAGATAAAAACACCATTGAAGTTGAAATGACTTACTACGGTGTAATTCAAAAAATATTTGAATTGGACTATGTAATCTTCAAAGAGGTTGTATTTTACTATGATTGGGTAAGAGTTGAGGATAATAATGTTTGTAAAGTTGATCCTGACACCAATTTGATTAAGGTTGACTTGTCCAAGTTGAAGAGCAACGAACATGTGAGAGATGAGCCATTTGTTTTTACATTTCAAAATGTCAAACAAGTGTTTTACTCGGAGTATATCAACAACGAGTCATAGTCAATCGTCGTACACGCGCCAAAGCATCTAAACAGTAGTGTGGATGACTTGGCTGCTCCCCCCGAATATCAATCCATTTTGGATGATAACCAAATTGTGAAATAATTTTTAGATTTGTAATAAGAATTCCAATTATCGAACAATAGTTTAATGCTTTTAATTCATTTGTACTTGATCAGTTTAGTGCATGTACTACTGAGATTTAATTCTTAAACATTAATTCAAAGTCCATGCCTAGTGGGTGTCTTATTCTAGTGTTTTATTATTACCGGACATCAGTTTAATGTTTTTAATTCGTTTGTACTTTGTCATTTTCTCTCTTTCTCTCTCTCCTTTGTATATGTGTGTGTGGGCGGGGGGGGGGGGGGGGGAGTTTTCAACTTTTTTCTAAAATTACCTCACGACCCATTCGAGAGTGGCATGACCACAAAAAATATTTGTATGTCTTCTTCATGTGTGTGTGTGTGCATGTCTGTTTGTATTCTTCTAATTCATTTGGATTTGTACTAATAATAACAATTTTTACAGAAAAATGTCTCCTTCGGGGTTAAGGCAAGGATGATAGCGATGATAATAATGATGTGTTCTTCAGGGTTCGATGGTAGCGGAGGTGACGAGGGCTCCTCGGACCCTAGACTCCCCAAATGGGGAAAATTAGGAATGGCCGTTGAGAACAAGATGTGCATATTGGCTAGATCCCTGAGCTTGTGAAGACGATTATCGGTCCGGGGTACACCAGTTGGAAGGAGGTGCTAAATGAGCTCAAGTTAGCTATTCGGGCGGCACTACAGGTAGTGCATTTATATTTATATTTATGTTTATATTTCAATTTCAGTTTATATATATATTTATTCACAACTAACACTTACTTTATTTTTGTTTTGTATTTGTTTGACATGAACAATTCAGCATGCCCCCAGAACTCCGTGATTATGTGTTGGAGCAGTTGAAGGACCAACAGAAGACATGGAAGAAGAATTTGCTCGCCCGGTACTTGGGGAAGACCGTTGCCTTCATTCTCAGAATGCCTCAGTCCGTCCTGTCGAATGAGCTGACTGCATTGGCACAATGACAAAAGTTCATTAATAATAAGGTCGAGGAGCGACAATTGGCATCTCGCCAATCGGGGAGGGAAAATCAGGTAAAAAGATGGACGTGCACTACTCCGGTCAGACGTCTTACGTCGAGATGGAGCACAGGATGGTAAGTTTTTATTTTTCTATAATTAATAAAATATGTTATTTTGCATTATTTTACTCTGCATTACTTACTAATTTTGCATTATTCTATTTAAGGGGACGGGGAGTGGCCCTAGGGCTAGGCCATATAGGCACGATGCCTATGTGGTAGTTCGAACGAATAATGCAAGGATAAGGAGGCGTCCCCAAGTGTCGCGACCACGATTGTAAGTAATCCGATAGTTTAATTTTTGTGAATTACATTATAATTTTTTTTTACTTATTTAACTAATCGTGTGTTTTTTATTATTTCTGGCAAAGCTTAAGGAAGTGCATGAGTCCGATTCTGATGCCGACAAGGCATCTTTGTCCATGGACGCACTCAGCTAAGTGCTTGGTGCTGATCACAAGGGGAGGAATTGGGGGTGAGCTCGCGGGTGGGCAAATCTAGGATCATTGGAATGGAGACGAAAAAAACCAAGTTGGCTCGTCAGGTGGACACGCATGACACAAAGCTATCAAGGTTGGAGGCGATGGTTTTAGATATGTACACATACATGAAGCGTGTGTTGGGCAAAAAGGGAAATGGGAAGGAGAAGAATGAGGAGGAGGATATCGCTCAATCATTGCCGATATGCATGGACTCACTGTTGATGATCTAGTCCCCTACTTGGCTCCCATCGAGTGACCAATGTCAACAATCAAGTGGTCGAGCATGTTTTTACTCAACATATTTGATGGCAAGAAGATAGGGCGGGAGTTGAGGGACCCGAATACAGTCATGGGTATGCCAGTTCATAACCGTATCCTTTAAAACATCGAGGCCAAGGTGCTCGTCACGCATATGATAACTGCCAAGGAGAACTTCATATTGTGGTTGCTCGAACAATGCAGATTGATGCATATTGAGCGGTCTCTGAATGCGTATATCGAGTGTCCTTCTTTCCTCCTCGAACTTACCTCAGACACTATGCCGTGACATTATTTTTATTTGGACGATAATATTTGAATTCTTTTGAGTTGTTACATTTTCGTTTGGATATGGATTGTATCATTATTTCATTTGGATATTGAATTATATATGGAATGATTTGGTGCACTATTTGTATTTTATTTGGATATATGATATTTGAACGGGTACATTTTTGCTGTAACAGGTACAAATATACTATTGGACAGTGGTAGTGGCCAAACTGCCCAATGTTTTTTTTTTAAATTCTGTTCAGATTTGTCACGGTCAATGACCATGACAATTTTTTAAAGTTTGTCACTGGTTTGTCATGGTCTTTAACTATGGCAAACCTTGTCAAGGTCAAAGACCGTGACAAGTCTAATGAACTTATCACATTCCATGATCGTGACAAGTCTGTGATAATAAAAGTTATCCCCCCAGATTTATCACGGTCATTGACCTTGACAAGTCGGACTTGTCACCATCAATGACTGTGACAATTTGACAGTTTTAGTGTAGTGACCGTTGTGTAGATCTAGATGAGAGGAAGGCAATCCCACCATTCTTTTGAAAAAATTCAGAGCTATTGATTGAGGCGAGAATTCATCTTGCTAAATTCTGAATATATGTAACATCCACGTTAGTGTAGGATGATGAAAATCATAAATATATAAATATTAGTGTTAATTTAAAAGATTTAAATCGTGTCCTTGGGTTGGAATCATGTTAGGTTGAATTTAAATCCCTTATACATGCAGAATGTTGTGACAAATTGGTGGTATGAACATGTGAAGAAATCTGGTTTCTTATGGATGTTCTTGAATAAAAGTGATAATCTAGGGTTTTTAAGAGTTAATGTTGAATTAATTCAACTTAAAGGTGTTATTTGATGATATATTGATTCCATTACGCTAAAAGTCGTCTGTACATGTTACTATGATGTTTGGTACACTTGGTTAGGAGTTTGGGATTGTGTAATTGAGGTTTAGAGGTTTGAAAATGGTGAAATCCCGTGACAGTTAAGGGAAGAAGACGATACATGTTATAGATAATCGATTCAGCTCCTTGACCGAATCGATTTGGTTTTCGAGATTTTAAAATTTCCCCCCTTTTTGCTTAGAACTCGTAGGGAATGACCGGATTAACTCTTAAGGTAATTTTAAAATATAATGGGGGTTATGTTGAATACCAATAGGTCGATGTTTGGATTGATACTTTGTTACATGAGGTGAATTTAGGGCTAAGGGTAATTAGGCCTAAGTGGGTAATGAAATTTAAATTCAAGGAAGACCATCGTTTCATAGGGATTCCTAGGGAACCAATGACTTAGACCAATAAGGTAGGAATGAGATATCTACTGAATTGACTTAAGGGGCAATTGGTAACCTTTCGAGTAGTGGGAAATAGTTGGGATTATACGGTGAGGGGTGTTAAGATAAATCAATGATACGTAGGATATTTGAGAGTTATATAAACTACGTATGGGATATATTGTAGGTTATGTGCTTACTTATACTGAGTTTATATACATAGGTTGTGTGAATACCTAATGTGTGACTTATTGTGGGTAATGAACATGCATATGCTACTTGCTATCACGGGAGGTTTCACATTGTGGGACGATGGCGGAGCGCCGTGATAGATAGGGGTATAACTTGCTTGCTTGGCTATTTTTTATTCCTAACCGCTTTCTCTTCCTTATCGTACTACTGTACATAACTAGAAAAGGGGCAACAACTCTTGAGTGAAAAGCAGAATCTCAGAATCTAAGTATCCCTTCCTTGACTTAGTGGTCAGTTGCGATATGCGATATTCGTTCCCTTGGAAATGAATTCACTTCTTTCATTCCCCACCACCCATTGATTGAATTCATGTAGATGTCGCACTTCACTTCGTTGAGCTCTTTTTCGAATAAGAAAGCTTGTTTGTCTCTAATGCGAATGAGGAATGCAAGATAACAGAGTAGTTTCCGCCTAAAGGGTCCTCTACTGGATCGTTCCCCGGGGATAAAGTAAACTTGCTTGCATGCAATCGAGGAACGGTCTGGCTAAGCTGGCTATAGTATTAGCTAATAACTAGAAATTCAAACTGGCTTGGCTCCCAAAAGCCACCTTGAGCTCTGGCTAAGGCTGCCAGTAATCTAGATAAGACACAGGACTCTCAATTGAGATAAGCAAAGACTATCCAACAAGGACTACCGGTAGCAACAATAACCCTGCCCGAAAGACAAAGTATATGGCCAGAACTCAGAAGGTGACAGAAGATCGTTCAAAAGCGAGTACCTAAGACCCCGATAGCGTCGGCAAAAGCATCCAGAGATCCTGATGGGGGATTTTAGATTTATACCACAAAATATAAAACTTAGGGATTGAGCGCTACTTGTGAGTATGCTAGTGTGACCGGTCATTTTGGTGCGTTAGGTATGTGCATAGCCCAAAGTCTTGGAACTATGTTCACCTCTAATTTATGTGAATTGTATCTTTATGGTTTAAGAGTAATTCGGAATCGAAAGTCCTTTATTTAGTACGTGATGTATCAGGACTTGATAGGAGATTATGCACATATCGAGGTCTCAGCCTAGGAATACCATATATGTATATATAGTGAGAGTGATATATATATATATATATATATATATATATATATATATATATATATATATATATATATATATATATATATGCGTGTGATTTATTCTACTGTGTGTGTATTAGTAGATGGCATAAATGGTGATAGATAAACTAACCTAAGTATGTGATAATAAATACTTAGTCAGAAATCTTTAAATTGGCTAAAGGGTTGGATATTTAATAACATGTTTTCTGGGAAATACGGGTGGGCTCAATGAGATAGAGTGCAAGTAGAGACTTATTGGGACTAGTTAGGCGGGGTAGTGTAACTAAGTTGGTTCAGAAGTATACATTAGGGGTGCACATTAGTTGAGAGGTGAGAATCTCAAGTGAGGGCGCGCAAATTTAACACGTATAAAATATCTTCTCTTTAATACATTTTAAATACTTGCCAAATATTTTTAAACTGTTTTTACTTGGGCTCTGACCCGTTGCAAATCCATTTTTGAAAAACCTTTTAGGTGCCCAGCCACAGGGACTCCCAACTTAGGAGTTCATTTCCAATTGATGTGTTGCAGCTACCGTGAAAGTTGCAGGACCTCGGTAGTAGACACTTCCACTTCTATCAGCTCCTTTTGATCATTAATTTATCTTAGTAGGGCATGTCGCCCATCTTAAGTTAGCAGTATTTTAGAGATATTGTACTTCTTTTATTCCAGCTGTTGGATCGGTTTTATTTATGGACAATCGTATTTGGGACTTCAGCCTGGAATGTTTGTTTATTCTAATCACCTTTATTCATTCAGTTGATTTATTATTTATTATATTGTTCATTTGTCGTGGTGGATGTGCTTTAGTAATTTAAAACTATTTGCATATTAATAAAAAGATTAAGATTTTAACACCGGGCTATTAGGGTATTAGTGATATATTTGTTTTCGACACTGATGCTAAGAACGAAACCATTGATGATTCCTGTTTAATTTAATAATGGTCTGATCACCCATGATTAGGAAAAAAATAACAGTTTAGAGGGGAAAAAGTTTCGATTTCATCATGTATCAAATTCAAACTCAAACTCAAAGGGGGTTAGCCTATTTATATTACAAGTGAGGCTAAGAAAATGACACACGAGTCTAACTAAAAGACACATTTTATGTGGAATGTATATGGACGTCTAGAATTTGTATAAGATGTAACATTTATTGATTTTCTACTTGTTTTATAGACGTGTTGAGGAAATGAGTCAGGGTTAGTCGAATTTACGTTGAACAATACTGTTAACGCGTGGCATGCGGTATAAATATTACAAAGTAAAATTGAGAATTGTTAAATATATATATTTGAATATTATAGTGTAGATAAGAGAAATTTAAATAATTAGTGGCGTGCGTTGTAAAATGGGTATTTTAAGTTGAGGGAGTATAATAAGTATATAGTATAATAGATGTAGCATAGATCGAATGAGGTGAAAATGTTTCAATTAAAATTGGTTTCATTGATTTCGAAAAAGCGACGACACTATGTTTAAGTGCCTCCATAATCCCTGAAATTGCATCACTAAACTCCTGTGCAGCATCTCCGGAGAAGACAACGAAAGTGACGATCTATATGAAAATAAGACATGGTTCGTTGCCTTGTTTTCTTCAAGGCTTTTAATCATACCATTTCCACTGCTAATTTTATGATCTAACTAATCAAGTGTTCAATCAATTTATGGTTTCCTAATATTCAATCGAGATCCTTCTGAGGCAACAATTGACTCGGTTTCCCAATTTGCACAATTTTGAACTATCTTGCTTGATCTATAAGGAGTAAGAGTCACGATACGAGATCTTGAGCAGTAAGTTAACAGTCTCATGATTATATTATAGGACTCTTATAAGTTTGCCCCTTGTATCGAACTAGGAGATATATGCACAAAGTTAGGGAGATGGAATGTCATGCTCTTAGTTGGAATGTCTTTCGCATGGAACTATAAATGCAAATCATTCGCCCAAGGCATCTTCATTTAGTTAGGATATTTTGGGCTCTTCACGTTCTAACTCCTAAAGACTGATCCTTTGGTGTTGGGTTGGGGAGTCAGTAGAGGGCTTGGAGGGTAAGGATATATATTAAGAGAATCAACTCTTTAATTATTGGATTGGTTTTTACAAGCACTACTAGTGTTGTTTAGAGCATCTCAGTAATCCATTTGAGTCTCGTCTTTGCACCCAAGGTATATACTTCCACTATTAGAAACTCTTACATCTTAGGCTTCGTGAGGCAACTCGAACGTATACCGACTTGTAAAGATTGGGTTAAGCATCCTTTTCAGAGTAGGACGTGGTCACCTAAGATTGATGATTTTTTCATAGACATTTTTGCTTCGTCATTTTTTGGTTCGACATTATTTTAAGGATATTATTATGCCCCAATATATTACTTCTGGTACCAACTAGCCGTTTCCCGACCCTTATAAGAAGAGAAAGGCTCGTCGACAGGCTTCGTGGATGTAATATCCCCCACCAGCCAGCATTCCTCTCTGTAACCTCCTCTAGCTTCCTTAGACGAGCCTTCAATTCCCCTCTTTTCTCTCTAAGCTTGGGGCTGGCGAAGATGAAATGGGATCCAAAGAGGAGAGCGATTATGTGGGAATAGGTTGATGGGTCTGATGACTCCCAAACTGAACAAAGGGTGGTTAGGAGATCTCAGAGTGCATTCGATATTGGATGTGATAAGATCATCGGAGCTGGTATATGGAGAAATCGAGTCATTATTCATGGTTTTAGTTTTGGTTTTCATTGTGTTATTTTGTCGTTCCACCAAAAATGGAGCAAATTCAATAATACAACCCAATGGTATTTTAGATGAATGCTTATGAAAAGCTGGTGATGGATATTACTCCAAGGAAGCATGTCAACGAGCCTTTCTCTTCTTATAAGGATCAACAAATTGCTAGCTGGTATCAAAAGTAACACCTCGGGGAATTATAATATCCTTAATACATTATACTTTGTGGATTTTTTGGAGGACAATGCTTTAGTAGGAAATTTCTAAAGTTGTGAACATATTTTGATGTTCATGTGGAACATGGATTCCCCCCCCCCCCCCCCCCCCAATGCAGTTGTGGTCGTGAATGAATGAACCAAAGCTAAAAGTTACTTAAGACACACAAGAGGCCATCCAATTGTGTATGTTGTTTGTGTATGATATACTTCAGCAAACACTTTTTAGGAGGTTTTAGCGATGAAAGTTGAAACTTGGAGAAATGCTCTTAGAATCTAAGGGGTTAAATATCGGTAGAAATAAAATTAAGTATATGGAATGTAAATTTAATAATGATGATTCAAATAAAAGCACAATGATAAAATTGCTTATAATAAATTAAAATAGAAAACGGGAATCCTTATCTCCGGTTCCAAGTGATGGGATTAAGGCAAGGATGATGATGAAGATAACTTGCCTAGTCATATGTGTAGTTATATAAGGGGAAAAAAAGGAAAAATATTGATGTAAAATAAGAGATGCGTGAGTGTAAAATTAACTTACACAACGACAACAACTTAAAATAAAAGTTACGGAAGTTTCTCAATCTCTCTCTAAATGTGTGAGTTCCCCTAGATGAGGCTACAAGAGGGGTATATATAGGATTAGGTGTAAGGTCCTAGACTTAGGCTACAAGAAATGACATATTTACTAATATGCCCTTACTAGATTTAACCTCCTCACTTAAGTACAAAAAATATATAATAGCAATTAATCAACTAAAAAAAGAAAGTACATCAAAAAAAGAAGAATGAAACCTTATTTTCAAGCCCACACTATAGTGGTGTATACTGATATGCCACTCAAACAGGCTTTACATAAGCCATAAAAGTCTGAAAGATTAATTTACTTGGCAGTGGAGTTAGAAAAGTATGACATTGTTTATGAGCCAGGGTCTTCTGTCAAAGTCCAAGCAGTGGCAGATTACATAGTTGAGTTTACCTACCCAGATGCTCCCGATCAACAAGGAGGTAATGCAGAACAACTTAAGGAAACCAGGGGAGCAATTGAAATTATCCCTGACCAACTCTCATAACCAATAGATGAGATGGTGACCGACCAACCAGAATCTTCTGGTAAGGTGTAGGAAATGAAAAAAAAAGTATGAGGAGGTGAAAGATCAGATATTCCATCATGGGATCTTATCAACCCAAGGGTTCGATAATGATATCCCCATATAGAATTTATATATTGATGGTTCTTCATGCGTAACACGTTGTGGAGCTGGGATTATCCTCACCAGTCCGGATAGGATTGATGTTGAGTATGCTCTACGTTTTCACTTGCTCGGTTAACTTCTGTAACGCGCACCAAGCTACGCTGAACAATCCCCATTGAATTACTTGTAAGTAGACGTATAGATGACGACTTAATGGTTAATTTTGTAGCATTGGATATGGGACCATCATGGATGGATCCAATTAGAGCTTATATAGAAGAAGGGATTTCACCTTTGTTTTAACATCACTGATCATGGTACCCAGTTTGACAAGTTTTCAATCCAATATCTAAAAATTTAATTCTGCTCCAGATCATCCTCAGAGTAATGTTAAAACAAAGGTGACTAACATAACTCTGTTGAACGGATTGAAGAAGCGATTAGATGATGCCAAAGGAAACTCGATCAATGACCTACAGTCGATGTTGTGGGCTTACTGAATAAATCCCCAAACAGCAACTGGAGAAACACCATACATATTGGCTTTTGGAAGTGAAGCAGTGATGCCTGTTGAATTGGGACTACCTACTCATAGGGTTCTCAATTTTAATTCTCCAGTGAATGATTTGACGAGTTGATTGGATTTGGATATGTTAAAAAAGGTGTGCGAAGATGCAGCAATAAGAAATGCAGCATACCAGCAGCGATCTGCCATGTTCTACAACAAGAGGGTAAGTAAATACGCTCTGAAAGAAGGTGATTATGTGCTCAAAAAGGTAATTCAGAAGCATAATAAGTTGGAGCCTAATTGGAATGGGCCATATCGTATCACGTCAGTTGTTCGACCAGGTACATATAGAATTGAAACTCTAGAAGGGGATGAATTCAAAAATGCCTGGAATGCAGAGCACCTACGAAAATATTATCAGTAATGTATTAGCCAATGTAATCAAATTTTCTCCATAT
Organism: Sambucus nigra; assembly: GCA_949130495.1. Lineage (NCBI taxonomy): Eukaryota > Viridiplantae > Streptophyta > Magnoliopsida > Dipsacales > Adoxaceae > Sambucus > Sambucus nigra. Next base: position 6,559,642 of record OX422210.1, read on the forward strand.
GAATGAAAAGTTATTTTCCCAATTTGTTTGATTTTTTTTGGAGTACCAGTGCTACACATTACACGCTTAACATCATTTGAAAAATCAATAACCACTAACTAAACGTTGGTCGGCATCAACAACCATCGACTAAAAGTTGGTCGGCATTAACAACCATCGGCTAAAAGTTGGTCGGCATTAGTAACCACTAGCTAAATGTTGGTTGAAACCAATAAAGACATCAATAAAGTTATTCGTCATATAAAAACAATCGTGCAAGAATCAAGCAAGACAAGTCCTGCTTGATTATTATATCGATGACCCAAAGGGCATCTAAACTAAGCGGGAACATGGGATAAATATTCCATTGCTTAGGCACCTATAGATAATCGAAAGATCATTACAACTATGCATCAACATGGGAAAAATATTCCATTGCCTAGGCACATATGGGTGATTATAAATCACTAGAACTAGATAAAAACACGGGGCAAAAGTTCCATTGTCTAGACATCAAATTAAAGAGGCAAATTGTCCATAAATTATATATTGGTCAAATAAATGATCCATCATCCTTATTAGTAAATTACTAAATATCATATTGTTGATATAATAATTGACAGAATAAACATTGATAAATTGTATCAAAAGAAAATTTTCTTCATTTTACAAAAACTGTGACTAACAAAAATATAAACAGACTATTCTATTGGTCTTTTTCCTTCTGATTTTGCTACATGATCCACTCTAGCTGGATGATCATCTAAAGCATAAGGAGAGTTTATAAAATTTAAGTTCTAAAGCATCCTTATATTATTAGAACTTGGTCGGCTCAACAAATGGTGAGGTCGGGAGATCTCAAATTCCTCATATAACTCAGAGTCACCCAAGTATTTCGTGATCAAACATTAAGGAATAGATTGAACAGGGATCCAAACAACATCAAGTTTGAAATGAGGTTCTCGACCGTCAAGAAATCCAGGCTCATACCAGAACCATAATTCATTTTTCTTATCAACCTTTCATCACAGTGAGCGCAATTAGCCAACCCCATTTATATCCTTCATTGTTTGCTTGCTTCAATCTGACACCAAGGTGATATAAGGCCTCATTGTATCCCTCCATCCAAAACTCTTTCGGTTGCTAATGGAATTGATAAGTTAGTTGTTTAACACAGTGATGAAGTCTTGTCATCACACTTTCCTTATTCTGCATTAAAGTGCTGTGAGTAGATAGTTGATATGTAAGAGCCTGAATCTTTTAGGATATCTCAGCCAAAGCTTAATTTTTTGCTTTCAATTGAGTAGCTTGATTCTCCAAGGCTTGTCTAGTTCTAGTTTCTTTAATATTGCTACGACCTACTCTTCCTCTACCCCGAGGAGTGGATGTTGGTCTGGACCATTTCAGAGTTTCCACCTCCTCTCTTAATGAAGCATTTTTGGTTTTTAAGAATGAAATACCTTCATCACTAGTTGGAACTATGGCTCCAAAGGTAAAAACATATTTTATTTGTCTCAACTCTTCTCTTAAGGCATTGTTCTCTTCCTCCAACAGCTTGGCAATGCTCCTATTCTCTTCAATTTTAAATTTTAGCACACTTTATCTCTTATTATGAGCAGAAATAAATCTACCATAGCCCCGAGCAGCCCTCAATTATTGATACTTCTTCTCATAACCTTTATGAAGAAGAGCAGTGGCTTTATTATGTTTCTCTTGAAGATCTTAAATCATTTCATAAAAAGCCAAGTTATTTGCCACTGCTCAGTCAATAAGGCATTTTAAGTATTAGTAAGATTTAATTGCTTGCTCGGAGGCATTGGGACCAAGGAAATCGATTATTTTTTCCTCTGCAAAATCTGCACGACCAACTTTAAAGTAGTCTGTGAATTTCTTCATTAACTCTGTATCATGAGCTGATAACAGTTTCATTTTGACAATAAACTAGCGAAGAAAAGTAAAGATAGATCAACAATAGATGTAATAAAAGGCATAAGAATAGTTCAGATAAGAGACAAGCCAATTTTATTTATCAAAACAAATAGGAGTACAACCAGAGGTACAAAACAAAGGAAAAATAAGTAAATAAAATTATTCCATAACTCTACACCTTCTCCTTATCCTTTGCAACCTTCTCAGTAGATTGTGCAGGAAAGATCGGGGACTGAGCTTACTCGGTGTAAGGAGTTGGTTATTGAGGTTGTTCGGAGGGAAGCTGATGTTGTTTGGAAGAAGGTATTATTTATTAAGCTTGCTCGAAGGGATGAGGATAAACAACATAAGGTGTTTGCTCCACAATCATCAAAGAAGATTCTTCAGATCTAGCTTCATCTTCATCTTCTTCTCTAATGGAGGGAGGAGGACCATTGGTATATTTTTAAAATTATTCAGAGTCTTCAGCAATGCCCAACTCTTTCAGAGCTGCCACCCATCCATCCATGAAGAATTTCAAGCTTGCATACTCAATTTGAGTAGAGGAAGTAGTAAAAGCCTTGTTCCACCCATTGTTTTAGCCAGAGCTAAAGGACCCATTAACTGCAGACTTCCTCTTCATCTTCTCTAAAGACAACTTCTCCTTAAATTGAGCAGAAAGGTCTTCAGCAGACTTTTCCCTCTGCTTAATTTTTTTCTTAGGTCGTTCGGCCTCTTCAAGCTTGCGCTTAAATTTTTTATTGTTCACAACGGCATTATGGAGTTTTTCTTCCTTCTCTTTTGGCCTTCAATCAACTTCCAGGAGAGTATCTTCAGCTTTTTGCTGAGCCTTTTTGGCAACTTTTATTCTATTCTCCCATGAGGCTTTATCAGGCTCATATTTTTTATAGGAGTCCTCAAAGGATTTGGATAAGACATTGAAGGCTTAATCTAAATCATTGGAAGAATAGGAGGCCTTAAGAGCTTCATCCTTCTTCAGGATATTATTGAAATATACCAAAAACTGCAAGACAAAGAATTTCAAGTTATTAAGTGAAAACACAAAGAGAAAATGGAAAGTTAGAGAATGATAGCACTTACTGAGGTTAGGTATTGGGCAACCAACTCAGTGACTTTTCCCCTAGAAGAAGAAGTCTCAACAACTTGGTGGTCTGGAAGAGTTCCCAACTAAATTAGTTTCCTGGCCAAACCAGGAGTGATGAATGCTGGTGGATCAGCATCCAAAGAAGGTAATTCTACCCTAGAAGGTTGAGAGACCCAGCAACACCCCCTCTTAGTCTTCTTAGAGGGACAGACCCATCAATCAAAGTTGTTGTCTCTTCAATCAAAGGTGCTGCCTCTTTTTGGGCAGCGTGGGGCTTTTGGGTGGCCTCCTTAATAGATGAAGTTGCCTTTCCAGATGGGGTAACATCCATTTATTTAGTCCCTTCAGTTGGGACATCTTCTTTGTGTTTCTTTACCCCCTCATCACCAGGGGCATTCTTAGCAAAAAAAATTAGAACTTTACTCTTCTTCGTCATTAGGTCAGTAACAACAGATAAATCAACAGTGGTAATGTCAAAATTAGAAGAAGATTCTTCAACAGCTGAAGAAGATGCTGGACCTTGCTCAAGATCAATCACCAGAGTAGGTGGAGCAACAGGCCGAGCAATGAAGGAGGAGACTGTGTTCTTGTATTCTAGCAAATAGGAAGCAGATCTCACATATTCCCCAACGAAAGATTGTTGAATACTCCAGATAAAATTTTTCTCTTTTATGTTTATATCGCTCCCTTTTCTTTTTACTGTCAACTACAAACAAAAATTGCAAAATTAAAAGCAAAAGTCTGTGAAGCGTTTTATCAAATAAAAATAGAGCAAGTTTAAAAAAATAAAATACAACCTATCCCATTGCCATAAGGCGGACATCTGGGACCTTGGTATACATCATCACCATTTAGTGAGGATGTTGCCAGTTTTTTACCACAACCCTATGATTAAAATAATCTCTATTAGAATCAGGGAGGTTGACCACTAAATCCCTATTAGCAAACCTAGTTTTTTAAATAAAACGTAGTGTCACTTGTGACCCATTTATAACAAAACATCATTTCAGGAATCCTTAAGTGGGTTCCATATATTTGATTCAACCTATGTACGTCATTAACTACCCTTCGTGTATTTGGAACAACTCTTATAGGTACAACATCAAAGTATTGGCAAAACTCCAAACACAGAGGATTTGGCGGGAAAGAAAAGCCTCATTCAGCTATGAAAATAGAGGGAAACCAGTGCCCCTCAGCTAAAGAAAATAAATCACAATGATAATTTACTTCTTCCAAAACAACCCAAGATTGAATGGAGAAATCAGTCCTAAACTTATCCAGTGACTCAATGGAATAAATCATGATGACTAATGCAAATAAAGAAGAAGTAAGGAATAGATTCTTACAGGAAATTAAGGAATTAGCTCAGACAGGAGACAAAAAAGACTTTCATTGGAAGAAAACAAGGACTTTGTAGATGAAAATGGTAAAAGGTAGAAGATAATTTCTGGCTTTACTGCCTTTATATATGACGCCTCGGGAAAAGAGAAAGCTAATGATTAAAAAGTGATGACGATTCCATTTTCGACAGCTAATTACAACAAAAAGACGCTAATACCCAAGCGTTTGCCTAAATTTAAAATATTTACAAAAATGGCATTTCGCGCCTAAAGTTATTGAATAATATGGAAAAATTCTATAAGTTTTGGAGGTCCGCAATTAACCAAGATATGAAGAATTTGTTCGAGCAATTTTCTATAGTAAATATTCCACACTCTTGCATCGAACTTCAAGTGTGAAACATTGGGGGCGTCTGTTGATACCAAAATTAGTCAGCTGACGTGGATAAATTATATAAAGACATGTGTCGTCCTAATTGGCATTATTCCAAGATAAATGTATATTACATAGCTACTCAGCTTACCGACCATCTGGGAACACCGAGCAACTTACTTGGAATATTAAATGTCAAAATAGGTTCAATGCTTATTATATTACAGTCATAATCTCGTTATGTACAGATGTGAATGCCTATTCTATAAAGGCATTACATCCCTTCACATTGACAGCCCAAAGGCTATAAATACATTATAATGTCCTCATTAGCAGGACAATTGAAAACCAAGGCAAGACACTAAGTAATACAAGACAGTAGACGTTGGCCATTTTATAAAGGTTGAACCACTTTAAAAATTCTTTTGTCATATTTCTTCACTCATATTTATCTAGTGATTAATTAATTAGATCAAATCTAGTTTTTTACATCAACAGTAGTCTTTACTCTAGACAAATTTCGATCTTATCTCATCAGTTCCCCCATTACTTGTTTCACCAATCACGCAGCTTTAAAATATCTCATTGCAAAGAAAGATGCAAAGCCACGCCTCACAAGGTGGATCATACTCATACGAGAGTTTAATATCTCCATTAGAGATAAAAAAAGAGTAGAAAGCATCTTAGTCAATCACTTATCTCATCTTTCATCTGACGTACCTAGCGATCCTACACCCATAGACGAGTACTTTTTTAATGAATAACTCTTTACCACCTATTCTTTGCCCTGGTTTGCGATTATAGTCAATTACCTTATCACGGGAGTCATCCCTCCCGAGTGGACACCGCAAGATAAGAAGAGGTTCATTACTTGGTCACACATGTTTTTTTAGGACGATCCCTTCCTTTTTTAAATATTGTGTGGACCATATTATCCGACGATGTGTATCGAATGATGAAATACCCAAGGTCATTCAATTCTGTCATTCGAAGGCGAGTGGTGGCCACTCTTGGATGAAAAAGACAGCCGCTAAAATTCTCCATAGCATTTTGTACTGGCCCATAATGTTCTGAGATGTGAGTAATTATTGTGAATCATGCGACAGGTGTCAATGAATGGGGACGATTACCCGACGAGACATGATGCCATTAACCTCGATACTCATTATTGAGATCTTTGACTGCTGGGATATTGACTTCATAGGCCCTTTTCCCCCATCTTTTGGATACCTATACATCCTAGTCGTGGTAGATTACGTTTCCAAATGGGTGAAAGCTATAGACACTAAGATGAATGACAATAAAGTGGTGATTAGGTTCATGCAGGAACACATACTTTCTCGCTTTGGTGCTCCGAAAGCGATAATTAGTGATAATAACACGTACTTTTGCAACTGTCCATTCGTAATGCTCGTGAGAAAGTATGGTGTAATTCACAAGGTTGGAATGACCTATCACCCATAAACAAATGGGCAGGCTAAGTTAGCGAATCGGGAAACCAAGCACATTCTCGAGAAGACTGTCTATCCTAACCGGAAAGATTGGTCACTTAAATTGAACGATTCTCTATGGGACTATCGTACCGCATATAGGAACCCACTTGGAATGTCCCTGTTTCGCTTTGTGTATGGAAAACCTCGCCATCTTCATATCGAGCTAGAGCACAAAGCGTATTGGGCCATAAAGAGAGTGAACTATGACATGGACAAAGCCGGTGAAGCTCGTAAGCTTCAATTAAATGAGTTAGAGGAAATCCGAAATGATGCGTATGAGAATGATAAGAATTCCAAAGAAAGGATGAAATTTGCACACGATAAGATTATTCGACGCAAAGAGTTTATTCCCGGTTAAAAGGTACTCCTTTATAACTCTTGGCTTCACCTATTCTGGGGTAAGTTGCTATCTCGATGGACTGGCACATTCGTTGTGAATAACGTATTCCCCCACGGAGCTGTGGAACTAAAAGATCCAAAGGGGGAAGTACGTTCAAGATTAATGGACAACACCTAAAGCCATATCTAGAGGCGTGCGTAGATGAAGTCAACAGCATTTGGTTGTCGGATCGCATTTACGGGGTAGATTAAGCTGAAGATGAGAGGTCGTCGCACCACCGACGCGTATGGGGTGATTCTTGTGTACAGTAGTTACTAGTTATGTGTCGATTAAGATAGGTTAGGTAGGTTCAATAAATAGATGGGGTGCACATTTAGCAGGTAGGAAGCACGTATTGTGAGCGGCCGTGGGTTTCGAAATGAGGATTGAGCGAAAATCGGAGTCATGGTTGAGTTGTTATCACGTGGGAGAACCTTTAAGAGTACAATAGAGGGTAAAAAATCAAGTCAGAGGAGTCTCTAAAAAATTCAATAGCGATCCGAACCACCCCTGGGCACCCGGTCCGGACCACCCTTTGGTTTTCTTCGACACTTCCCTAGCTGCAGCCCTCTTTCCCCAATCACTTCACTTCCCTCCACTTTGTTTCTCCCACCATTTCCCTCCCAAAAATCCATCCCCTTTTCACTCATTCTCATTTCCCTCCAAATCCATACCTTCCCACCCAAGACCCACCTATAAATACAACCCCTACTCCCCATCTCTTCCACACCGATTCTTCTAGAGCCTAATCACTTCGAAAACCATTCTCCTCATTAAACTCTCAATCACTTCTGCCCACCCACTATCTACCTCTATGGCTGACCAAGAACAACCCGTCAAATACAATTTTGTCAACATCATCGGCAAGAATCCCTTCGACTATTGCTCCAACCAAGAAATGCGGTGGTGCAAGCAGTTCTTTGGGCAAGCGTGCAAACTCCAAATAGAGTGGACCATTAATTGGGAAGAGCTACCCAATTATGTCACCAACCTCTTCACTCATAAGGGTTGGTATCGCTACCTTAATTAGCCCTACCATAAAGTTTGGGCGGTCGAGGTTCGTGAGTTATACGGGACCCTGTCGAAACGCAGGTGCGAGGCCAACACATCCCATTTACTTTACGGTTACTTATCGCGAAGCTCCCTAAAAAATACGTCACCAATCCCACTAGTTTCATCTACCCTAACGCATCCCCACCACTCGACAAGGCTATTTGCATTCAACGTCTAGCGCCCGAGAAAGTCTGGACCACGAGTGTCTTTTGGGTCAGCGGGATGAGTGAAAAAGCGTGACTCACGTTTCAAATTGTGTGCGCGAATATTCTGCAAAATTGAAATGATTTTGGGATGCGACCCCGGCAGGCCACACTTGTGTACCACCTCTTTGACCGCTCCTCCTCTACAAATTTGGCACATATTATATACCGAGATATTTATTTTGCGGCATTGGGTGAAAAGGGCACCACTCCCCTTCTTTAATCCCGGTTTATTACTTCCATTCTCGTCGATCACCTCATCACTCCACCAGTCAGGTCTCTCCGCCTCCCAACTCCTTTTGGACATGCCACCTGAAACAAGAGTGAGCTCCAACGAGCAATTTTACGTGCTTGAGAGGATGAAGAATCCGATGAGGAGGAGGGTAGTGAGGAGGAGGGAGGCTGGTGTCGAAATAGGGGAACAAGGGGTGGGATCCGATGAGGACGCAGTGGATTATTACTTTGAGCTTCCCGAGAATGATACGGATGCGGGCAACACGACATTAGAAGACAAAGTTGACGGGTTCATTACGCAATACCGAAAGGATACGAGCATGATGCATTGCCTTCAAGCTTACATGTATCAACTAAATTTTAGTGGGCCCCCTTCGAGCTTCTTCTATGATCCTTAAGACCCAAAAGTGCCTAGTAGCTCCAACCCCCACCCCAGGAAGCTTTTATAGGTGTTTGTGTTGATGGTTGTTTTTATGATTGAGTTGTTATGGTGTTGTTTCTTTCCTTTTTCTGTGAATGTAACTCGACTTTATATATAAAAATCTGCATTTTCTCCATTTGTTTGTTTTATTTATCGCATTTATTGTTTTGCCTTATTTATATTTTAGTCCTTTTCATCGGGGACAATGCAAAAGTCTAAGTTAGGGGGGTAACGAGTGCGTATTTCTAAAATTCACAAATTTTGAAAATGCCAAAAAATTAGAAAATTTTCAAAATTTTAAAAAATTCAAAAAAGCAAAAAATAGTTCTTTTCAAAATAAATAAAAATTAGAATTTAAAATTTTCAAAAAAGTCTCAAATTATAAAAACAAAATACACAGAGTCGGAATTGACCAAAGATGGAAATTGAGCAAAAATTGACAACTTAACGAATAAATGTGGAGATTAACAAACTCGATGAGATTTCGAGTCTATCACTTTTGAGAGTTTATAAATCAATCCGAGTTTGTTGCGAACTCAAAGTTCTATTTAGCATTTACAAAAAGCGTTGATGATCTCTATACCTTTATTCTGATCGGTTATGGGAAATGTGCGAGTTGTTGTCTCGAAAAATGTGCAAAATAAATCTCTAAATTAAATTCACCTTGAGACGCATATGGTAACGCAATTAGTAATTTGGGTAATGAAGTAGGCCATCGTTTGTCATATAAAAAGATTGGCCAGAAAAGTCATGAAAATTTTACCATTTGCTACCCAACATGAGCCGAATTTTTTCCCCCTTTCATTTGATAACCCGAAACACCCAAATGGCCTAGAATTGAGAAAATTGAAACTCCAGAAATTTAGTCCAATTGGTGCAAAGAAAAGGGGAAATAAAAAGAAAGAAAATGCTCAACAAAAATAGCAAAAATAAAAAAAAAATAGGTGAAAATGAGCAAATGCCCGAAAAGCACTGACGGACATTTTAAGAAAATTTTCCAATTCCAAAAATATCCAACCACCTCCTTTTACCAATTACACCTTATAACCCAAAAAAGTCCTAACCGAGTCCAAATTGCGAAATTAGTTACCGCATCGAGAGTAAGGAGCAAAAGATAATAAAAGAGATTAAAGGGGTGAATTAGAGGTGATGTTTCCCGTTTCCTTGTAACTCTATTCCGATGAAGAGATCTTTTCACCCATAAATTTCCATCTTTTGAAGTTAGTGTGCGTGAATTCGTGCTTTTAATGCATTTACTCTTTATGACAGGCACACCGAGAAAAAATAGCCACATTTTCGAGTGATTCTTTTGTGAGATCACCGTGAGAGAATTTGAATCAAAACAAATTTTTGGATAAGTAACGTAATGATCAATTGGTGGAAATTCGCGGTTAAATTTATGGCTTCGCGCACACACACACGCACTACGATTTAAGACGCTTGAGTTGAATTGATGATGACTGTTTTCTGGAAAAATTTGAATTGTACAATTTTGGATTATCTTGAATTTTCTTTGAGTTGAATTTTGTGGGTATATTCACTACAAACCCTCACGAGACACAACTCGTCCTACTAGGGTGACCTAGGGGTTTAATGGCTTATTGCATAAGCTAAATGCAATCGCTTGACTACGAAAGTGATACTTTATCCGAATAAAATGTAAATTTTGAGAGTTGATCCATAGTTCAATTCTTTTACGTTACCTGGGACACTCAAAGTTCTAAGTTGGGGGGGGGGGGAATAAGCTCCAATTCTTTCGAATTTATCCACTTAATTTAGGGACTTTTATCCTCTCGAGTAATGCAAACAGAGTTAAATTATCGCATTTCTTTACTACTGACTCCTTCTGATAAGTACATCTAGTTTCACGTATTTCTCATGAGTTTTGCAAGTATTTAAAGCACCGGGGAAGAAAGAAGATGGAAAAGCATCGAAAGAAGTCAAATATGGAAAGGCAAAGGGCAATTTCATAATCTGCACCCTTCATCTGGTGTTGAAGCCAAGTAGAAAGTTGAAGATATTTCGATCACAAGAACATTGGAAGAAACGACAAGCCAATCCGAGCTACGGTGAAAAAGTTACAAATATTTAAAGATGAAAAGAACCAAGAAAAGATCCGTGCATGAAATTTTAGGGCGATCCGGACCTTCTTTTTAAAAGGGATCCGGACCGGTTCCCCCCAAAAATCTATAAATGAAAAAAACATGCGATCTGAACCTTTTATTCAAAAAGGATCCGGACCACCCTTGATAAAAAGTCTTTGTCCAGAAAAACGGTGTGATCCGAACCTTTTATTAAAAATGAATCCGGACCGCCTTAGCTGAGATCCCAGTTTAAAATATGGGGACGATCCGATTCACCCTACCTGATGGATCCAGACCACATTGAATTTTCTCAGATTTTTCTATTCTTTCTCAGAGTTTTAATAGGGTCAAACTCTTGTAAATTTTGGAGCTATTTATTCAGATTACTTACATAATAATAGGAGTTCAATTTTTTTGTTTTATTATTAGGTGTAGAGGGTTTTTGGTAGCCAGGAAGCCCTAGATTTCAATAAGAGCATTGTTGTAAGGATTTCAGCTTATGTTCTTCAATACAAGTAATCTCTTTTCTTTTCATTCTTTCACAATTGCTCTCGTTTGTTACTTATTTAATTCTGCACCTTTATAGTTCTCAATTTTTATGAGATATGATGTTCTCTTCCTTTAAATCCATGCTCTTTCTTTTAATTTAATCATGTCCAACTAACTTTTTAAGGTTTGAGATGCATGAATCCAACCCAATGTTCTTTACAAATGTGCAAAATTAAATTTCGAATTAAGTAATTGATCCAACCGCGTTGTGTGGTGATCACAACCGTTATAGGGTTGTTGGTCCCGTTTGCCCTATGTAACCAGTATGCTTAAGAGTGCAACGCGCGTGTTGCTACAATGACACCGCTTTGTTATTACTCTTGATTATGTATAGTGTGGGCTTGAACCTCATATACATAATGCTTGAAATTAATAAAGACTGGTTTGATCGATTATAACAATTCAATATATGGTTTTAACATCAGTAAATGAACTAGGGTTGGAGGTAGACCTAGCAATTTTTTACACGACCCGAAAATCCGACTCGAACTCGATATAATTTTTGTGGGTCAGGTCATGCCTAAACAGGTTCGGGTCGAAATCGGATCAGACCCGCATAACCCGTTTATTAAATAGGTCGTGTTTTGGGTCAACCCGCTAACCCGCAATTGACTCGCAATTAACCCATTTATTTTTCGGGTTAATTTCGGGTCATATTCGTGTCAAAACATGTTAAACCCGTTTAAACACGATTAATTTTAAACCATTTGTTTTTTATAACATGTTATTACTATCGTGTTAACGGGTTGAAAAATAACTGATTTATTAAACGGGTTATGCGGGTCGTGTCGTGTAACTCGTTTGTTAAACAGGTCATGTTCGGGTCGTGCCGTGTAACCCGTTTGATAAACGAGTCGTGTGCGGGTTAAGGGCTTTATCAGAATACATGGGTCTTAACCCAACCCAAACCCGACCCGCCAACATGAATTGTCAGGCCTAGTTGGAGGAGTGTATCCTAACTCATTTTTCTCACTTGCAATATTTCCAGTTAGAGTTCAATTTTATAAATAGTTTAAAAAGCATTAAGTTTGTTTCTTGATTCAGTAGGTAGATTTTCTTATTACTTTTAATTGCAGGTAGTCCACCTCCCAAATCATCTTTTCATTTCTTTTAGAGTCGAGTTAGGATTTCTCCGTCTTTCCAACATCGTCACGATTTACTCATCCTTCTTCCCTGAGGATCAATACCCGTCTTACCGGGATATTACTTGAGCGACAGGTTTACACTTGAGCCTATATAACCCGCACCCTTGAACACATTTGTGGTCGCGTCACCAACTTTTTGGCTTATGTTGTTATTTTAATCCCACTAAGGACCGGTAATGGAAATTTGAATTTAAGAGGGTAATGTGATTTATGGAAATTCAGTATGAGGGTTGAGAGTGGGGATAGGCTAACTAGGGATGAATTTCGAGTAAGGTAGATACGGTAAACAAGTAAGCGAATGTTTATAGGTAATTCGGGAAATTAAAATGGGATTTGAGGATAGTTAGGCCCGTGATTAATGTTGTTAGCATGTTAGTCAGAAGTGAAGATAATTAGTAAGTTACGTTAGATGTGAGTGAACACTTATTATATATTAGGAAGTCGAGTTATACTTTGGGAATAAAATAAAGTGTACATTATGATATGTATTATTGTGTATATTATACAGATTTATACGTATCGAGTGTGACATGTATATGTATATTATTGTGTAATTTGTTTATGTGGGCATACCTACTCAACTATGCTATCGTAGGAGGTTATGCGTAGTGGGCGGTCCACCTTGTCGATTCCATTCAAAGGGTGTTGGATTGTTGTCCCTGGTCATAGTGCTATGGTTTTAGGCATTTTCCGTGTGTGATGGTATTGTTGGCTCAGTCGCTTGGGTGCATTATCGTACGATCATGACCCCAAAGCTAAGGATATGACCGACTCTGCTATATGTATACATTTTGGGGATCGATGGTGAAATTTTGGCCCGATAGTCCAAATGTGGTACGTGAGTTACATGGACTTGATAGCATACTAAGGATGAATCTGAGAGGTTCAACTTAGAGATGCGTTATATACGTATATAGAGTTATATGTATACATATCTGATTTTTTTGTGTGGATTTATTGTTGTAGCTAGTGTACGACTACATCGTGTATATAATTATATAACCTTAATTGTAACTAGTATATGATTACATTGTTTATATAGTGATATAATGTTAATTGTAGCTAGTGTAGGGCTATATTATATATAAAGTATATAAATATAAATGAGACATTTAAGTGACAACTTATGTGTTAGCTACATATTATATAGTGTAATACCCCACCATAAAAAATAAGTATTGATTAATAATTTGAATATTTAATTCGGAGAAATTATTGGAGAAATAACTTAATGAGTGTTTGAGTTAGAATTGTGCATAAAATGACACGTTGCGCAACGTAATAAAAAAGAAATTTCAACGATTCATGGTCCGTATGGATGAACATTTGAGTTAAAAGGGTTCTAATTAGCATATTGGTGAAGGACGATGAAAATTAATCGAGGAACGGACGAACAATGGATGAAAATAAATGTAAATGATAAATATTATCAGTACGTACAACAGTAAAGCGTAACATTGTGCGATTTTTGTATAAGTCCTCGGAGATGATAAAAATAATTTTACCAATTATTTGGGGTCCTAAAAATATGTATAATAATATTATGGGGTCAAGATGGAATTTGAAGAAGTTTTGAATGAGGAGTCGATTGATCGATGTAATTTGGCCCGGGTTGTCGATTGATCAAGCAGATATGTCAACAATCTGCATAATTTGAGGAGCATGCTTTTTTTTGGATTCCTTTTCCTCAAGCCTTGGGTTGTCCCACTCCGTTATTCAGACACTAGTGTGATGTTTTCTTGCCCATTTGTGCAGGGCAGGGTACTACTTTTCACTTTGTGGGTTAGTGCGAGTTGTAGAGGAATTATGAGAGAGAGAGAAAAAAAGAGGGAGGCACTAACATTTTCCATCAGATTTCACCTTCTCCCTATCACTTGTTTTAGCTCTCTAAAACCATAAAACCATGCCAAATTCGTAGCCACCATTTACACTACCTTAAACCACCATGAAAACACCATTTATAAGCCTAAAACCACCTTGTTTCACCATAGAAGACCCAAGGAATATTTATTGGGTTGTAGAAGATGATATTCTTAGATATTGGTGGAGGCTGTAGAGTATTCTTTGTGCTTAAATATGGAATTCATGGAGAAGAAGAAGAGTTTGGTTGGAGCGTTCATGGAAGGTTTTTCTTATAACTCACTGAGGTCACCTTTGGAGGTGGGGGTTACTCATCCTACACTAACATTCAACCACCATTTTGGAGTCTTATAGGTGGGAAAAATCTTACAATGTTAGAGGTCTTAAGTTTGAATAATTTTAAACATGTTATTTACATGTATTAGACTTGATATATGTTATTTTGTAACCACTGGTTAATTATCGTGATTTTATATGAAAATGGGTATTGAAAATGTTTAAATTCAGAATATATATTTTGAACATTTTTTGAAATAAAATGTGTTGAAAGATGTTTTAAAGGTAGATAATGTGACTTCGTGTTTAGAAATGCATTAGACTTGTGTAGGCCATTTTTATGAAATAAAAGTATGATTTTCTTACTTAAAATGATGAAGTATAAGAAGAAGAAAAACTTTTACTTAAATGGGTGTTTTTTAGACGTATAAACTGATAATATAAGTAGTAAGGGTTGATGTGCAAATAAGCAAAGCATAAAGTGTTTTCGTGAAATTATTATTTAAATATAAACAAAGGAAATCAAAAGGGCCAAATATGAAAATATGCGAAAGATTAAGTTTTTATATAAAGTTGTGGTGTCAAGTGTAAATAATGGAAATAAGGAAGGTTCAATATGTACATAATGGTTAAATGGGTATTTTTTCAAGTATATAAGACTTGTGTAGAAATTAAATGGGTTCATTTTGTAAATATGTGAAAAAATAAGGTTTTACTTAAAGTTGGGGTGTAAAAGTTAATAATGAAAATTAAGGGGTTTAAACGTGCAAATAATGGTAAAATTGGTGCTATGATGCAGATTCTCATAATTAAAGTGTGTATTTCAAATATGTGAAAAATGGGACTTTAATGTGTAAGAAGATGTTGTTTTATATATAAAATGTGTTAAAATGATAAGTGTAGAAGGGGGGTAAGTTGTGAAATTAAACAATTGTTGAGAATGGACTAAAAGTGTTTTAAATGACAAGTTGGAAACTTAATAACCATTTTGGGGAAGTAATACTTGTTAGGGCACCAAATTGCAAGCTTTGGTAAATAAATAGTAAATTGGTAAATTTATGTAAAGTGGAATATTTTTATGGAATAAAAATGTTTGTACACTAGCGTGAGTGAAAAGGACATAACTCCTGAAACATAAATGATCCTTTAAGTGTATAATGAAAAAATTGATGGTTAAACCCGGGCTTTTGGCTTCGGCCCGTAAAAGCAAATACATGTGAATCAATGTGAACATTGAAATGATGTTAAACATATTAAAAAGATAAAAGAATACTCGCATGACGTCCTTAGTGGTGAAAGACCCTACACCCAGTGCGCATTTTAATATATGGTGATTCGAACCGACGATGTGGAGCCTGTGGAGTCCAGGGATATTAGAGGATTTCGAGAAAAGATAATGGTATTAAATTGGAATAAGAAAATAAGTGTGTTGTGTGATGGATATAACCTAACGTATACGAAAAGATAAATGTTTTGTTTAATGCATAATATGGATAAGTAAATTGAGTAATGATTAATGTACAAAAAGTAAATGATGTTTCAGTAAGATGACTAATGTTTAGGAAAAGTGACTTAATGGATGACTAAGCTACTTAATGAGGTTTTAAACTCATAGTAACACAAGTGTGTGTTGTGTAAGGACACAATTCCCAATTGAGTATATTGAATGTTTATTTAACTTATTCCCGAAACAAAACCACGTTTGAGTCATAGGTAGATTTTTATTGTCAAGATCCCAAACAAACTGTGACATATTGAAGGTTATTGAAGATGTTGTAGCAAAGCTTGAAAGATTTCTCATAATAGTTTATGGTGTATATTTCGTCTTAAAGTTTAATTGCGTTCAAAGATCACTCAGGTTTGAATGCGTAATTTTAATGGGACTCGGAGTTTATTTTAAATTGTTTAAGGATGTTATTTTATTAAAGAAATAATGTTAAAATGTTTTTAAAAGTGTTTAAAATGTTTACACTTCGTTTATTATCAGATAAATATGGTTTAGAGTTGTTTTAAATTCAAACACATGTGTTATGTCGTTCAAACGACCTTTGTAGTAGTTAGAGTGACATGGGGATGTCATTCGCGTGAGACATCGCCTCAAGAAATTTATTTAAGGAGTGTTTTCTCAAAATTTCGTCAAGTGTGCAGTCTGAAATACAATTTACAAACCAGTAAATTTTATGCACATAGTTTTCTAAGGCTTTCCAAGTCTAAAACATCCTTAGAGTTTCAAAGATCCGAATTTTCATTATTATACACTATATTGATCTTTGTTGGCACCGTTCGTAGTTTGTGTTACATAAAACTTTACTGGATTTTGCGTTGGAGAAGTGAAAAAGATGTGTTTAACATCGTAGACGTTACAAGCCATATCGGTGGACATCGAGGCATTTATGGAGGCGACTGCTGTGGACAGGTATTGCGGAAGGATTTGCATGGGCACTGTGAAAGAGTGGTTGAAGATCGTAAGAGCGTCAAGTCTCGTAGGGATCGAGTCGTTGAGTAAGACTTGTGTCTGTTCCTTATAAATCCACATTCCTAGTGATTTTCTGACTTGGGTCATCCGAGATTTTTTCCCTTTGTGGTTTTCTCGTACATCCATTGTGAGGATTATTTTCCTTACTTTACTTGCTTTAATCACTAGATGTATGTTTAGGATTAATAAAGATAAAATTTGGTTAAGTTAATTTTTTTCACAATTTCGTGCACATAAAATTTAAAAAAGAGTTTTTAAAAAACACACAAAGTGTTTCATCATCTTTAAAGCAAAGTCTGATTTGTAAAATAAGTGGCCTACAAATTGGTATCAGAGCTACAAACATACTTCTATTATGTTGATCCCTTTTTGCTGTTAAGGATGAATTTTGGAAATTCTGACAGATTTCGAACTCCTGTTTTTTATGGTATTAACTATGCTTATTGGAAGATGCGAATGAGAAGTGACTTAAAATCCATAGATGAGCGTGTGTAGTTAGCGACTGAAAGGGGTTGGACACCACTAGTTACATGAGAGGGTGAGGTCATTCGTTTGAAACCCGTGGAGTTATGGACTGAGGCTGAACATAGGCTTGCACTTTACAACTATAAGGGTCTACACATTATTTCCTCACATGTCACACCTAAAGAGTACAATAGAATCATGACTTGTGATACATCAAAAGAGGCTTAGGATATAGTTGCACTCAGTCATGAGGGCACGAGTCGGGCGTCTAAGTTACAAAATCTCACTACACAGTTGGAGACTATTAAGATGCTAGATAGTGCGATGTTTGATGAGTTATATACTAGGTTATCCACTATTGTTAATGCTTTGTTTAGCCTATGAGAGAATACACCCAATAATCGAGCCGTAAAGATAATCTTAAGGTCGTTACCTAAAAGGTTTGATGCAAAAGCGATATCTTTAAACTCACTTGGTATGCTAGAGTCAACGAAACTTAAAGAGGTTGTAGGTGACTTTTAAACCTATGAACTTGATATGTTTACCTCCAAGCAAGAGCCAAAGAAAGAAAATGGGCATTGCTTTGAAAGCCCCGAAGGAGGAGACTAAAGTTTTGGATGGTGATTTCGTTTTCGGTTTTGAGGATATTGCCATGTTAACAGAGAAATTCAAAAAAATTCTTAAATTCCAAAGGCATTTGAAAGATGCTAGAAGATTTGAGAAATTCAAGAACAACAAGGTAAATTCCACCCCTAAGGACAAGAGTGAGAAAGTTAAGCGGAATGAGATGGATAGGCGTTTTGGGTGCGAGGGAGTATGGTCACAAGGTTGCCGAGTTGTAATCCCCCGTATTTTTACTGATTTTAATTATGGATTAATTGAATTAAAAATGGAAAATTAATTAGTAATCAATCCGAATTTATATACTAGCGAGACGAGAGTTAATATTTATCTATGGTAATTATATTGAATATTACTTGGTGAGAATAGTGATATGTGATAAAGGATTTATTAAAATTGTCACGAGTAAAGATACGACATTTATGGTAATTAAATTTAGATGCGTGTGTCAGTCATGTCGGGACCCAGCTTAATGGATTTAAGAGATAATTTATTTTTAAGTCACCCAAATGATCATTTTGAGTGCGTAAATGTGTCCGAAAGGGTCGAGATAGTCAGAAAAGTCTTTCCGGGAGGTTTAGTTTGGGACCCGGGGCAACTTTAGGCCAAACAAGCGACCTGGGAGGGTATTTTGGGCATTTTAAATTTTAGAGTATTAGTACCTATGAAATTCCTAAGGTTATATCAGATGCTAGATTAGAGACCTTAGGGTTTTTATCACCAAAACTCAAAGACGGCTATTAGAGAAGAAGTGGATGAAGTTCCCAAAGGAGAACCACCATTCTTAGGCTTTTCACACCACCGTCACCACCATCGGATATATTGAGAATAGAGTATCGCCCCTACATCTTTTCCAATGGATCAGAACTTCCATTTCCAGACAAGTGATTTAACTTGCAATAATTCAGTGTATATATTATCCATGATAGTTTAGAATTAGAGAAAAACCTTGAAAAATGATGAATTGATGGATTTGGAGATTTAAATCTTAATCTTGGTAGGTTTTGCATGTAGATTAACTTCTGAAAATAAATAAGTCGAGAAATCAAGATCCATGTATAGAGAATTATAAATTAATGTTGAGTTATATGATGTTCTTTAAAAAAATAGAAGAAATATGATTTTTATGAAATATAAGATTCGATCCAAGAGAATGATAACCCATAATGATTTGATGATTCTAAGACGTTAGAATTTATGTGTTTATATTGGTATAACGTTTGGTATAAATATTTGGGAGTTTGGGACATTATACTAGGGGATTTGAGGGTTAAAAGTGATGAAACCCGTAGGCAAAAATGTGCATAAATCGTAGGTCAATATCTGATGGATCGATCGATCAACCCAATAATATCGATCGATCGACTGGATCGATCGATCGATCGAATCCTCCTGAATTTTGTTAATTGTTTTTCTTTAAGGTTCAACAAAATCCCAAGCTTATAAAAACACTTAACGTGATTATGGAATATTGCGGGACATAGTTTTGGTCAATAGGGTCGTAGTTAATGCTCGAAAAATGTTATACCTTATGGGATTAAATGGAATACTTACGGGTTCTTGTCGAGTGAGGTAAGACTAGAAATTATATAAAATGGGATTGAAATTGGATGAATGATAACTTGAGGTTAAGAACAGTTGTAGGCGGACTTTAGATTACTGAGATAACCTTAGAGATAAATGGGAGACCTAATAACCTTTTAAGATAGGTTTGGGTATTCGAAATTATATGATGAGAGTTGTCACGCTAAATAATATTACGTAGGATAGTCAGGATAAATATACTACGTATGAGACTTACAATATTGGTCGGGTGAATACCTATATCAAATTTATGAATACATAGGATGTGTGACTACCTAGTGTATGGATGATTATGTATACGACATACCTACCATACTTGCTATCACGGGAGGTTTATTTGTTGGAAGGGGATAATTTTATCTCTATGTGCCTTCGGGGGGGGGGGGATTTAGATTTGATACCTCAAGAACATAGAACTATGAAGACATATTTGTGAGGTGATAAGTCAGTTGACTGTGGGAGCGTGACCCATAGGTATGTGATCTATATTCGCCTCTGATGTGTGTGACGTGCATTGATATGATTCCTGAGTGATTCAGAACTCGTAATCCTTACGTACGTGATGTAACGGGATTTGATAGCAGAGTATGCCTGCACCGCAGTTTAGCCTTGGTTTGTCGTATTAATATGTATATTATAGTGATACATATATATACTTGTGATGTATTTTACTGCGTGAACTCAGTAGATGAGAAAAATGATGAAACCAAAAATAATGCTAGTATGGGAATACTTAACTTTAGATTGTGAGAACTCCAATTCGAAATAAAAGATGGAAAACATTCAACATGGCATATCATGGGAAATATGTGGGGGCACTATAGGTGATAGCTTGGGGGAGGAATGTATACAGACTAGTTAGGTAGTCGCATAACTAGGATGGGTTAAGGGTGTGCGTTAAGCGTGCGCTTTAGTTGAGGGGTGAGAAACTCATGTGAGAGAACGTTACTAACATGTATATAATATTTACTGTTTAATGCAATTAAACACTTGCTGCTTTTAAAAAATTTTCACCTCTGGTGCTGACCCGTTTTCTTCCAAATCTATTTTATTTTTGTAAAAACCTTTTAGGTGACCAGCCATAGGGACGCCAAGCATAAGAGTTCCATTCCGTTGACGTACTGTAGCTGTTGTGGAAGTTACAGAATATCGGTAGTAGATGCCTCTACATCTATCTTTACTTCCTCCAGAGTCATTTATATTAGTTAGGGCGTGTTGTCCATTCTTATTCAGAGATAACACTTTCAGACTTTCATTTATTTTAGATGTTGGTTTTATTTATTCATACTTTTATATTGAGATTATATCTTGCTTTGGGACCATTATTGGAGTGTTTACTCCAGACTCAGTTTATTTCATTACATTAAATATTCATATGAGATTGTTTATATGAATGTTGAATGGTTGGTTATTCATTACTTGTAAGTCTATCAATCGGGATCTATGAGACGAGCTTGGGGTTGTTCAGGCTCGACCTGATTTAGATTTACTCAGCTCAAGCTCAAGCTTGGTTCGAACGAGCCTGAGAGTTCTTGACTCAAGCTCAACTCACAAAGCATAACGGGCTTCGGGCCCAATTTGAGCAGGCCCGAATTGAATATTCCACCATGTATTTATATATTTTATTAATAAATATTCATATATTCCAATACATATTTATTTATTTTAATAATAAATATTCACATTTCAACAATAAAATTTGTATTTCAGCAATAAAAAAACACATTTTAGCCATAAAATTCATATCTCAATATTAAAAATTCATATTTCAGCACTAAAAAGACATATTTTGGCATTAAAAAACATATTTCAGCACTAAAAAAAACACTTTTCATCATTATAAAAACATATTTCAGCACTACAAAAATATAATTCAGCATTAAAAAATACTTTTCGGCATTAAAAAAACATATTTCAACACTAAAAAATACATTTCACCACTAAAAAAAACACATTTGAGCATTAAAAAAAGCAAATTTTAGCAATAGAAAAATACATTTCAGCATTAAAAAAACATATTTCAAAATTTTAACTAAACTATTCCAAAAATAAAACATAAGAAAAAAAAAAGAGCACTTTGCTACAACAAGTAATATCCATATTTAAAATATTTTTTACATATCATAGAAAATAAAACAATTTTGTATAAATACATATTTATATGTATTCTTTCGGGCCGAGCCTAGTTCGAGCTTTAAAGTCCTTTGCTCGCACTCGGCTCAAATTGAATTTGGGCATAATACCTCGGCTCAAACTCGACTCAACTCAAACTCAATAGAATCTAAGCCCAAATTTAGTGGGCCGAAGGAGTGGGCTTAAGACCTGCTCGACTCAATTAACAGGCCTAATTACTTGGTAGTAAATTAATTTAATTAATAAAATTTGGCATCTCACTTTTAAATATTAGGTGGTTAGTAACTAATTAAATATTTTTCGACAGTGATGCTAAGACTAAACCAACTTGAAATTATGTATTAATTTAATAAATGAGTAGCTACCCGGTATTTAATTATACGGAGTGTTATGTGTGGTATCAGAGCATCATGTTCCAGAGTGCTTAGGATCTGTACGACTTATTATGCTTTCAACGTAGCGTTCTTTGATATAGAGCCCTATTATTAGGATTGTTGCCTCCTTTATTACGTGTTGTAGATTACGTAGTTCTGCTACAATGTTATGTATGGTCGATGGACTTATATAATTTATTTGAATTTCAGATGTCGCTTTTGAGGGAGAGACAAACTAACACCGCCGAAGAAGAAAATGCGGGACAAGATCAACAAGTACCCCAGGAAATAGTGACAATCACAGAAGTGGCAAGAATAGTTGCACAAGCACTTACTATTGTAATATTGAACTTCCAATATCACCGTGTCCATCTTTGAGGGGGCAGAATGACAAGGCTAGTTAGTCAAACTGTTAGAAAAGGGTGTGACAATAGTAGGGGAGCACCATTACAACAGTGACATCAGGACCATGGGAACGAATGAGATGAAATTCAGAACCAAAGCCGTCAGGGCCAGCGTGGCCAGGAACAAGGATCCCTTAGAAGAATAAGGTGTTTTAAGTCAAATCAGGAAGGTCAGCATAGCCAACAGTATGCTCAGCAGGGCCAGTAGCGTGCTCAGCGGGGCCAACGAGGAAGAAACTTTATTAGTAAGTGTTTTATAATCAACGAACGAGGCCACCCCCTTCGAAATTGCCCTAAGAAGGGCAGGACCCCGCAACAACCGCAGGATGCCTGCCCAAAATCACAGAATGCCAAACATGGGAAATCAAGTTTATTTACCCCATTATCACAAACTCTACAGCAGCAGCAGGCAGTACA
The DNA here is from genome assembly GCA_949130495.1 of Sambucus nigra. NCBI lineage: Eukaryota > Viridiplantae > Streptophyta > Magnoliopsida > Dipsacales > Adoxaceae > Sambucus > Sambucus nigra. The sequence goes on from OX422210.1 coordinate 6,582,518, forward strand.
ATATATACGTGTTTATAATGCCGGATATACAGTTATGCCATTGATATTGCAATTACCACCCGCGTACGCGATACTATATTATTTATAGTGTCATTTAAGATAAAAGGAAAATCTCGAATAACATGGGTTACAATTTATTTGTACTACTTTGAAAAATATGAGCGTAAAACGTATTATTATCCTGATTTTCGAACTGACTAACAATGGTTTGAGTGACAATAAACCATTCTAGTGATATTTTTATGTTCATTAGTACAAGATAAAAAGTAATTGTGCGAAGTGTCACCCAAGAGAAGGCGAAACCACATGTATAGATATATGAATTGTATCGTATAGAGACTTTGTGAGTATGTCATCTGGTTATATCTAATCCCTGTGGGTAAGGATGTTTACTAAAGTGATTTAAGATAGAATAAAATATTTATGAGCATGGGGATTATCCGATGGTAAATTCAAGACTCTAACGTCAATTTAGTATGAGTGATGTGTTGAATATCGTCTCTCGTAACATGAGAACAAATGAGTTAATTTTATAGCAAAAAGCAGGGATGTGTGCAAGTCACATACCGAGGTCCCACAATCTCGTTGATCGAAAATGTTAGTTAATAGCATATCGAGGGGATTCCTAGTTTGGATTTCACTTTGCGAGACATCCCACGCATGAAAACTAGCGAACGTCAGGAGCTGGGGATGTTTGGACTTTAGTACATAGGTTTGAGGATTATTTTGGAACACCCTGATGATGATAAATAAAGATAAAAGAAGTTGAAGATTTGAAGCCCTTTTAAAGACATGTCATTTAGTGTTTTTAGTTTTTGGGTTTAATATGGATATTAAATTGTATGTCATTTGTTTTGATTTTGGGTGGCATAATTCAGATAGTTTTTATGCATGTACCGATATAGACATAGGGGGAGATTTGTAATGATATGATTTTATAAATGTCCGTTTTAGTATCTAAATTTTTTTTAAAGTGTCATAGATCACAACATGTATGTTTTATACTGCTACATTCGGCACGTCAACGCGATCATCCATGACGACCTTTATCCGAATCCGAAGCTTCACTCACCCATCATCTTCATACGTGCATAGTGCACCCTCACCAAGCAACATGCAACGTGCGATTTTAGCATTCCCTCTACTCCACTCATGATTACGGTAAAATATTTAATTTGTAGTTTGTAAGGTTTTCATACTTATTTGGGATTTTTTTATAAACTGTTTTTCTGTACATGAAATGTTTTCCAGCGTGATAGATTTTTTTTTAGTGTTGAGGCGGACCAGATTTGACGTTTGTGTCATTCGAATGAGACTGCATTATTGTTCAAACTACATATGCATCTCGCACGAAGTCGTTCAAATGACATCGTCTGTCGTTTGCGCGACGTCCCTGTTTCGTTCGAGCGACAACACTGCCTTAACTTTCTTATAAATAACAGTTTTCTGTGCTCACGCTTTCCAAGTCTTTACAACTCCATTTCTGTAAAAAGAGCTGCAAATTATGACTTCGTTTTTTAGAGTTTTAAACACCTTTTGATTCATCAAACTGTCCCAAATTCATATGCGAATCATTTAAACCCTTGGTTACTTGTTCTACTCATCTGAAGTACTCTTGTGGAGAAGAAGGTTGATTTTTCACTGCTGATGATTAAAGCTCTTTCGAGATCTTTTGCCGATGACAACGAATCGACGTCTGCGGGTATTGGTGTGTCAAGATGTATTTCTCTATATTTGTAAGTTGTTCAAGATATAGTGAAATAAAAAAGGTCCTGCACCTTTGGGGATTTTTCCTCATTTTGTGATTATTTGCATGCTTCAATTTATTTAATTTGTCAATCACATTTAGTTGCAAGAGTTAGGATTTTTGGGACTAAAATTGGAATTTAATTAAACAAGTTCGACCATTGATTGCTGGCGCACTCTCAATATATGAAAATTAAACTATTTGATTATTTTGGGATAAATATTGATCCGGTTTGTAAAAAAGTGTTTAAAATGCGATATTGTTTCACTAAAACATTTTTGTTTTAAAAAAAATTATGCCTTAAGGTTTTTACCAAGAATAAGGCGTAAAAGGCTTAAAGCGGGCATACAAGTCTTAAAGTGGGGCGTAAAAGTCTTAAAGTGGGGCGTTTCTCTCAACCCTCGTACCTAAATGTGCCTTTTAGAACAAATGATTTTTACATTATACAATTACATCATTATACATAGTTATTTTATATGAAAATGGTTTAATACTCATGTTGGCAATCACGTGGGTGGGCTTATCTAGATAACTTGGGTAATATAAGGATAATATTTGGTTAAGGCAATAATAGATTGTTGTTAGTGTTTTGGGTATAAGAATTTCTTAAAACTAACATGTAACCCGCGCAATGCGCGGGTGCATATATTTTTTTTCCTAATCGTACTTCGATACATACATGTGGTCAAAATCGTAGTTATATCGGTGTGGTAATTTTAAAACTCACACGAACATGAGTAAATCGCTATAAGCTTGACCCAAACATAATATGCTAAATCATGTTATTTTCATTTTGTTCAGTTCGATAAATAATACTCACGTTTAAGTCGTAATTGGTTTTATGTTGTGTTTTCATGTTCCTACTATATTTAATATCAATTTATACAAATAATTTCAAATTAATATCTTATACAATACATGGACAAAGCAAAATCCAATAATTAAGTCAAACAATAAATTTTGATTGGCAAAAATATATTCATAATAACTTGCTTAAATAAAACCTACATATTACATTATCTAAAATACCATTTAACTTTTTAACTAAAACATACCTCGTTTAGACGTCTATACATGAAGATCCTAATACATGAACCAATTAAATACATTATGGACTAAATACATGAACCTCTATTTAAAATTCTATACATTAATTTCATAATACACGACCCAACTAAATTCATGTATTGCCCAAATACAAGAGAAAATATTATGGGAGAAGAAACGTAACGAGTCAATCTCGAGAGACACTCTTTTTTAAAAATCGAAAAAATTAGGAGAGTAGAGAGGCTTTTAAGAAATTGATTTAAATGAATTTTAAAGTGGTAATAATGCTGCTCATTAAACTCTTTTTCTATTGTTTTTAAAGTATACATTAGCCAACTAAATACATTATTGACTAAATACATGAACCTCTATTTAAACTTTTATACATTAATTTCATTATACATGAACCAACTAAATTCATGTATTGTCCAAATATAAGAAAAAATATTATGGGAGAAGAAACATAACGAGTCAATCTCGAGGGACACTTTTTTCTAAAAATCAAAAAAATTATTAGAGTAGAGAGGCTTTTAAGAAATTGATTAAAATGAATTTTAAAGTGGTAATAAATGCTGCTCATTAAACAATTTTTCTATTGTTTTTAAAGTACACATTAACCAACTAAATACATTATTGACTAAATACATGAACCTCTATTTAAACTTGTATACATTAATTTCATAATACATGAACCAACTAAATTCATGTATTGTCCAAATATAAGAGAAAATATTATGAGAGAAGAAACGTAACGAGTCAATCTCGATAGACACTTTTTTTCAGAAATCGAAAAAATTAGGAGAGTAAAGAGGCTTTTAAGCGATTGATTGAAATGAATTTTAAAGTGGTAATAAATGCTGCTCATTAAACTCTCTTTCTATTGTTTTTAACGTATACTACATACAATATATAGGTTGTGCAGCTTTCCATTAGGACCTACCCTCATTACAATTATTTGTTGATTAACCGGGACCTCGTAGTTTTGGTGTTGTAAGGACACAAATTTCCAATTGAGTCCATGTATTGTGTTGGCTCAATTCCGGACAAAAAACTTTTATTCATAGGATAGTATGTAATTGTAATACTCTCAAGCCTATGAAGTGTTTGTTGAAGACGTAGCGGCAAAGAATATAAAGCTTCATTAAATATGCCGGTTTGCGTGTCTCGTTTCTACGTCATCAACTTTGGTTCCATGCTCCCATGGTATGAATGCAATATTATATATATAGGAGATTGGAATAAATTTTATTGGGTATTAGGTCTTATAAAAACTGTGTTTTTATTTTCAAAAAAAAAAATCTATATTGTTGATTAACCGGGACCTCGTAGTTTTGGTGTTGTGAGGACACAAATTTTCAATTGAGTCCATGTATTGTGTTGGCTCAATTCCGGACAAAAAACTTTTATTCATAGGATAGTATGTAATTGTAATACTCTCAAGCCTATGAAGTGTTTGTTGAAGACGTAGCGGCAAAGAATATAAAGCTTCATTAAATATGTCGGTTTGCATGTCTCGTTTCTACGTCATCAACTTTGGTTCCATGCTCCCATGGTATGAATGCAATATTATATATATAGGAGCTTGGAATAAGTTTTATTGGGTATTAGGTCTTATAAAAACTGTGTTTTTATTTTCAAAAAAAAAAATCTATAAAAATTCTGGAAGTCGTTCGAACGAATTTTTCGTTCGAACCAGGTTTCGTTCGAACGAGTTTGCAAATGAGTTCCCACCAATGTATACTGGTCCGTCGTTCGAAATGTCGTTCGAACGAGAATGTTCATTCTAACGAGATTTCCAACGAGATTCTAACGAAGTCTATACTGGAGCGTCGTTAGAAGTCTCGTTCGAACGTGAGTTCGTTCGAACGAAATGTCGTTCGAACAAGGTGCCAGGAGGGAACAGTTTTTGGCAGTTTTTTCACCCACTTTCCCACTAAGTTTGTAACCAACTTTTTCAGATTTTAATATGTGCGGGAATCACTTTTGATAATTCATCTTTTTCATATCATACAAACTCTTATAGAGTGTTTTGAGAGTAAAAACTAAAAGAGAAAAAGATCAAGTTTTGAGTGTTATTTTTCAAAGAAAAATTCATATACATCACTCTAGTGTTTACACCCAAATATTGTCTATCCAAGTTCACATATATACATATCAATTGCTTGGAGTTTTGGCATCGGTTTGTCTCTACCGAATTAAATAAGCGAAGTTTTGGGTTTTACTTTTACCCCACACGAAGAAAGAAGAAGTGTTTCTTATGTTGATTTACCCATACGGAGAAAGGCTCCTGTGACACCCCGACTAATTAAATACCGGGTAGCTACTCCTTTATTAAATTAAATCAAAATGCCAAGTTGGCTCAGTTAATAGCATCACTGTCGAAAACATTTTTATAGTTACTAACCACCTAGTATTTAAAAGTAAGATGTCAAATTTTAAATTAAGTTTGATTAACATGCAATAAAAGAATACTAAAATAATAACAAACATTCACCATAACGAAGTAATGGAATTACCAACAAATAATAATAATAAATCTGGAGGAAAACTCCTCACAACAATCCCACAACTGAAATAAATAAAACTGTATCCTGAATTAATTACATGCCAAAAGTCTGAATAACTGAAAATGAAATGTCTCTAAAGAAATGGGCGACATGCCCTACAACTGACGAAAACTGAATAAAGAGTCAAGACAAATGAAGCTTCTATTAGCAAAGTCCTGTAACTTCCACAACATCTACAGCTCGTCACCTGAATAGAATTCCTATGCATGGTGTCCTTGTGGCTGGGCACCTAAAATGGTTTTTACAAAAATAGATTTGAAAGCAAACGGGTCAGAGCCCGAAAGTGGAGAGTATTTTAAAAATAGCAAGTGCTTTAATGACATTAAAACAATGAATACAAAATACATGTTAGGACGTGCACTCACATGAAATTCTCACCTCTCGACTAATTGTGCACTCCTAACGTACGTACCCATCTAAATGATATTCACATCTAACTAAACCGTCATAAGTTCTACTTCTATCTACTCGATTCCCATTATGCATTCTAACGTTATCAATTAAATAAAGGGCTTTACTTAAACTCAGATTCTCAACTATTAGCAATACAATTCATTACAGGTTATCCCTTTATATTTTCTCAAAGCGTTTCTGAATTTATACTCACAATACCAACATGAAAGTTCTCATTAATTAAGTGTATATTATTCACGTCATAAATATACAATACAAGCACCCCGAGACTAAGCTGCAGTGCACACTTACTCTGCTATCCATCCCGGTACATCACGTACATAAGGATCACGCATTCCGAATCTCTCAAGAATCGCTCAGATAATAGCAAATCACAAAACAGTGGAGGCGAACACAGTCACATCACATGGGTCACGCACATATCTACGCTCCCACGATCAATAAACTTATTAACATCTCAATAAGTCCTTCTCAGACCTATGTTCTCGAGGTACCAATCTATATCCCCCCCGTAGGCAACACAAAGGATAGATGGCCCTAAGCGAACGTAAACCTTCCGTGATAGCAAGTATGGTAGGTATGTCATACACATAATATCATATACATATACTAAGTATGCACATCTTAGTAAATACCATCATTTATTTGTGGTACACTTCTCATTCTCATACCAACTTATAATGTTACACAATTCACATGTTCCCGGTTAATTCAATTATTTAAGCCGTCAATAATTCTCGCATCGTAATAGTCACTCACGTCCTATCCCACAATTTCCATTTAATTCAAATCACACTTCTATGTTTTACTCCTCAATATATCCCAAATATCCCAACTATATCAATTTATCATCAAGGGAATGTTATCTCTACAATTAAACAAGGTTACGGGACACGCGAAATCAAAACAGTCCAAAAAGCCTAAACTGTCAGCTCGTTAGAAGTCTCGTTCGAACGAGGCTGTTCGAACGAGAGTTCGTTCGAACGAAGTGGGCATTCTAACGAGATATCGTTCGAACGAAAGGCATCGAACGAACATCCCCCTCGTTATAAGTCAAAGGTCAACTCGTTAGAAGCTCGTTCGAACGAGCTCGTTCAAACGACCTGGGCAGGCCTTCTAACGAGGAGACAACTTCGAGCCTAGAATTTCCCCTTTTCGTTTTTCCAACTTTTCTTCACCTCTAATCTCATCTAAATGTCATTCCAACAATGTTTCAAGGTTTCTAATCCTCCCTAAACATATTTCAATCGTATTACAACATTTATATGGGTTCAAATCATCCTAAACTACATCAAATTATCAAATCTCCCCAATTTTCCCAAATCTCAAGAACATGAACCCTAGAAATTTTAAAGTCATCAATGGTTATAATTAAATCCGTTTTTGTGATATAAAAGATATATTATTATCAGAATAATCTCCCAAATACAATTCTACATGCAATTCCTTATCGAAATGTAAGTTCCAAATTCCAATTCAATGGGTTTTTATCAATCTCCCAAAATAATGAAATTTTCAGAAATGTCTAAGCATGGAAGAAACATTCAATGCAAATAACGAAATTAACCCACTTGCCTCTAATCTTTCTCTGAATTTGATGTTGAAGGTTGAATTGTTCTCTCACTCTCTCTGCAGAATTCTCCTCTCTCTCTCTCTCTCTCTCTCTACAAGTTCTTTTTCTCCAAGGTAACAATGGTGGTTAAGGTTGCCCTAGGAAGCTCTTGAAACTAATTCCAATAACCCCGTAGCCCATTAAGTCATTAAGTGTAGTTAGTGGGTTTAGTGGGTAAAGATTAAATCAGATTTTAATTTCTAATTTTCGTGGGTTTTAATTCCCAAAATTTCAAAATTACCAAACTACCCTTTTACGTTGCCGGTATGGCCTAAAAATGCTCCGGGACCCAAACTAAACCCCCGGCTAGTATTTTCTGACTATTTCGACCCTTCCGGACGCGTTGGCGCACTCAAAATGACCATACGGTTTATAAAAACAAATTCACTTTTTTAATTAAAATAATTATATTCCTGAAGCGACTGTCATACGCATCCCAACAAATTTTCCAAATTGTCGTATTTCAATCTCACGACAAATTTCATAATTCAATATTCATATATAGCCATATATACTCATTAAAATCAAATACCAACTCGCATCTCGCTAGTATTTTTTTTATCCGGATTAATTTCCAATTAATACACAATTAATTCAATTAATCCCATAAATAAATATCACAAAAATACGGGGTATTACAGCTCCATGTTCGGGTGACGGTGACCATATAAAGTCCTATCGGTGGATTCCGAGACCGTGGTGGTGTTCCAAGGTTATTCGCTAGGAAGAGTTTTCTACAAGAAGAAGCGACGAGGCTTGAGAGGGATCGAGTCGTGTGTTGTAAGTCTTTTGTCTCGTACTTGTAATTCTGTATCTAGTGAATTTGTGGCTAGGGCTGTCCGAGTTTTTTTCCCGTCTTGGATTTTTCCTCGTACATCGCAGCGTAGTGTGATTGGTTTATTTTATCTTGCACAAAAATTTAGAACGCATGCTTAGAATAACTCAAGATAAAATTCGGTTTAATTATCATACTCAATTTAATGTTGGACTTTAATTAAATATTGGGTAAATTTAGTTTCTTCAAGTCATTTGCCAAAATTGGTTTGGCCTAACTTTGAAATATGGATTATTATAACTTAGGCAAATTCTAGGACTTGAGTTGAGTTTAATTTTGTTTAAAAAAAATTAATATTTGGTAATTATTTGTTTTTTGTTGAACCATCTCATCACATCACATACTTTTTACGCTTTCGCATCGAGATTTAAGTTTAAAAGGAAATTACAACTTTGTTTTTAATTGTGGAAAATTAAAAACCCGGGGTTCCACTTTTCAGGTGTGAATAACAAACACAATCATAATATAATATTCAATTAAAAAATTAACAGGTATTGACATCAAATGCATAGTCCTTTAATAAAAGGTTATTTATGATAATGGGATCTGTGGTGAACCTGAACCAAACAATAATATAAACTTAGTAAAGACTAAATGGTTGGTAGATTCCAAATATGGGTTATCAGATAACAATTCTTGTGGAATCTTAAATGAAGAAGAAAATCTCAATGCTCATCTGATAATATCACCAGCAGTATCTTCTCAAACATTTGATTTTTCTTCTTATAGTTCAAACAACACCCATTTTTGGGATTCAACAACAGTTTTTACAGAAGCATATCAGCAACAACAGGTGGAGATGGAAGAGTGTGTTTTTAGTGGAGAGGTGTCATGTAATATCTTCTCAGTTGATCAACCACCAACTATTTGTTGGTACTTCCCTGACCAGAGAAACGGAAGCTGGATAATCACGCGGTGACTGATGAATTTTGCTGAAACTTTTTTAATATTGAAAAACTAACCCATAGAAATGAATGGAGAAGTTTTTTTACCCAGACCTGAGTATCCGAGCAGAACAACCTTGAACAGGTAATCGTAGTCATCCTCCGTTCCGTACGCTGCCATCTATCACAATTATAATATTTCAGATATCAATATATGTGTATTGTTCTATATGAATGTCAGATATAGAGAGAGAACCTCCTGAAGTTTTGCGTTTTAAAGGAAGAGTTTGTGGCTGAAAAGGAACGGGTAGTGCATAAAGAGTTTTTCTAGATGTCTAGCGGTGAACTGAACCAAAATCCATCGGGATATGAGGAACCTTTGATATTCACTAGAAAAATGAAGAGGACACTTTAAAGCATTAAATGGTCATTAATAAAGGTATTATACCTCTATTATACCGTAATAGAGATATTATATACACATATATATATAGTATAATATTTTTATAATTTATACTAATCATAGCATAATCATCTTTACTCAAATTATGCAGTTAATTTATAATTTTAAAATAAATGCATGTTCGTATGTTCCAAACATGTTACTCGTTTTCTTCATTTCATATTCATATTAGTTTAAAAGACACAATTTTTATATTATTATATTAAATATGTCGCATATATTTTACAAATAAAATTATGGGCGGGGTTTAAAACTAGTATAAGGATAATCCCAATTTATTTTTATAATTTACGGTTAAAAAAATTCGGAGGTGATATGCGCAATTTTAGAATCTCGCGAGTTGGGTGGATAATGTTTAAAAGAGGTGAAAGGGGAAAAAAACCCTAAATTCCAGCAAAAAGCACCTGAACTTCTCTTCTCCCACTACTACCTCCGCCATCAACACAACACCACTGCCTCTGTTCGATCCCTTAAATTTCTGTAATTACAATCAATAAATACAAATACGCATATGCATACACAGGTGGGTTCTAGGTTTTCAGTTTAAATTCACACCATTAAGATAGGAAAGGATGGAATTCTTTTACTTTTTGTAACTAATATCGTTGCCTCTCTTCCAATTTGTGTTCAGGATACAAATCGCACGGTGTGCTGCTGCTGCTGGTGCTGGTTCACCACAGGTATACCTTAAGGTTATGTAGAAATTCTTCTTGTAATTTATAGGATGCCTTTTGGGTTTGATTAAATTTTTTTCTCATTCTAGGGATTTGATTATGCAGTGCAATATACAATTCATACATGCTTTTCTCACTCTGCATATCATTCTGCATATCTTACCAAATGCTTTTCTCACAACAACTTAACTTATATATGGTTTGATTACAACTAATCTATACTGCTCTTACAAAATGAAGTCAAGAATCCATGTTGCATCATCCTCTGGGTATCAAAATAAAAGAGAGCTCATAATCCCATCACAGATCATCATCATTCCTGCCCTAGTCCCAACCCCAACCAACATAATTTAAATTTTTATATAGTCGTTTTCCTCACACTGACGGAACGTGCCCATGTCAGCATGGACAAAATTATACTTCTCATCCAAATGATAATGAATTTGGAAGAGTGGCAGGATTTTTCTCGGGTTGACGCCCTCTGATCGAAAAATATTATATTTCTCTTCATCTTTGCACACTATCACTACCTTCACACCAATTTCCCTTTCAAACAGCTTAAGCAAGTCCCCTGCCCGAATGACATAACTTGGGCGAATTCCTCCATTCAGCAAAATGCTCATGGTGTCGATTCTCGAGCTGACAACGTCTAGTGCAGCTACGTATGCCTCTGGACGACTAAAGAGAATCCTCCCATGTTTGTTTAGCTGGTGTAGAAATAATTTCACGTGGCCATTTGGACTTGGTGGTTTGTCCTTACCACTCATCATCTTTTTGATTAATGTCATATTCACCTGCAAAAATATAATTACATCAAATATCTTAACAAAAAGTATTGATCAATCAATAATTACATTTGATATGTATTCATGGAAGTTAGAACTAAGACAACAATAAAATGAAAAGTATTATCGTCTTTTTCATTAGAACATGCCATATTTGATTATAAATGAATAGGGCACGCGAGTGTGTTTCCACCTTAGAGTACTAATAGAAGATCCTAAGTATTCACCGAATCGCACAAGTTCAAATTAAGAAAGGTTGATGGATGAACATGTGGCCGACCCCATATGATGGGATTAAGGCTATGATGGGTGAACGGGTTCAAGCCCAACCCAAAAATTAAACAAACCCAAATTCAATCCGTCCATATCAAACCCAAATCCACAATCGTCCCACCCATAACCGAGCATATCCCTCCGTTTGCTTGACCTAAAAATACCCCCCCCCCCCCCCTTTTTTGGGTATTTTAGGTTAAAAATGAAGTATTATTTGAGTTTGGGGTTTAAAGTTCGTGCTTTATCTTTAGATTTTTATTTTTTGAATTTGGGGTTTTGAAACTTCTGTTTCCGAGGGGTGTAGTGCTTATTTAGTGTATAGTTTTTGTCGTGTTGCATGCATCTTTTTCATTTCATAATTGCAGTGATAAATATTGTGACAATGTTCAATTAGAAACTAAAAATATTTGCATTACATTTTATTCTTCTTTATCTTGAAACAATGTGAAATTAATGGCTTATATGACATGAGTTACTTATTATTTCCATTCCTTGGAATATTTTCACGCAGCCACAACGCTACCCAATTTGATTATTACATTGTTATTCACCAGAGGACTTGAGGGCCATATATAGTTTACTCATGTAAGTTTTATCGTATTTAATTCAATTCATTGTGTCTTCACTTATTCTCTCATTCGCAAGTACGGATGCATTTGGGCATCATAGTTGGAAATTTTATATTTATGTTCATTTGTGAAATGAAGCCTTTATATAAATTTTGATTATGTTAGTAATTACATTTTAAACTTAGCACTTACTATTTTAATAGTGGTTTGAACGATGTTTAATTAGGTACCCACGACCCTTAATCTAAATTACCTTAAATGCCTCTATCCTTTATAAATCAAATGTGGACAATTTTTACCCCCCCCCCCCCATTTCTAATATCTGCCATGTAGCCATTCTACCACCTACACTAATGACACTCAACCTTTCCACACAACACGTAACATCAATGAATGCAGCTTGTCACCATCTTCCCCTCACCCTCACCCTTTCACTTTTCGATTCCTTTTTCTCTACTCAACAAAGCCCTTTCGTTTCCTTTTATCAAGTTACAAATGAAACGAAGAACACGATTGTCAACAAAGTACATCAACTACGAGGGTTTCTAATAACTACCATATCATATTTCCAAACAATACATGATTCCAAAATCTGCGGGCCCATTAGAAATCTTGGATTTTTTTATCAAGTTACTGTTGTAGCTGTGACCCACATCTGATATTCTAAATTTTTCTATATTAATCTCGAATTATGAACTCAACATCTCAATAAATTCATCCTTACCGAACATATTAGGGCTTTCGAGCTTTCACTTCAAATTATTGAAGAATTTTTGCTCTAGCTTGAAGATTTTAGAATTAATATGTATATTTTTTTAATTAATAGAGTGTTGAGGAGTGATGCCCCGGTCTTACAGTATTTTTTAGATTTTTGTTTTTACTTTTGTTATTAAACTATATGGAGTGGGTGAGTGGTGTCCTTGAAGGTACATATTTTAGCGTCAAAAAGTTAATGAAGGTTTTCTTTAACCCGCTGAAGCGATTTGTAATTGTTGTGAAGGTCTTAATTAGCGTCTCAAAATCTTTATAATGTGTAGATGTTATTATATTTTTTAGAAGCATGGAGTTTATGTGATTTACGCATAAATTATTACAAGGTAATGATGGTTAATATATTGAAACTAGTGTCATATTCTACTAGATATTAGAATTATGAATACTGATTATTATACCATAGCTGAATGATGAATTAGTTTTATATTACAAGCCATAAATTATTTTCTTCTCTCACCAATGATGGAGAAAATTTGGTGAGTTTCAATCCCATGACCTCTACCTACCTTTTGTCTACCCTGTGTGCTGTTTTTAGTTTGTGGTATTTTTTCAATTTTATTCAATTTTCTCCAGTTTAATGGAATGGTAGCTTTTTGCCATATCTTATTCTTAACAAGATAGAACTAAATGTTTGTGGTTGCTAATGTTTAGTTTTTTGTTTATGTGAATCGATAAATACAAATTAATGAAAAGTGTTGTGATCAAAGAAGGCCAATATGATCTTGAACAATTGCCTACTCTTATTCTACGTAAATTAATACAATGACCAACGCTCACGTGCAACGCACGGGGTACTGCTAGTATAATTTAAAGGTAGCTTATTCCAAGTGGATGGCACTAAGACAACTGATTAGTTCTTAAAGTTTATTTCGTTTATTATAAATATAATTCATTCTGCTTATATTATTTTGTTCATGTATTTGCATCCTTTTTTCCAATACTAATCTGTCCTTTTAAGCTGTGATATTATATGCTAAATGTTTTCGATGACCTAAATGTTTTCAATGAGAAAGGTGACATCAGACTCTCTGCTTGCAACGAAAGAAGCATTTCCATAAATTTTTCTATGCAAACATTATTTGTTTGTCTGATATACAAATATTGAGCTTCAACTACACGACGTTTACACAATGTTCAGTTAAGCGTAGATTAATCGGCCTTCTAGGCGGATTTTTATTTATATTTAATTTTAATATTCGTACTTTCTAACAAAACTATTCAACTACTAATAATGTCTTTCTCGAACAATAATAAGTCCAGACATAAAAAATAATTGGTAGCCATCAAGAACAATGCAAACATCATAATAAACCCTAAACCAAAACTTTGAAGCACATTTAGTAAAACACAACACAATAAAATAATACATTAAAAACAATTACTCTCGACAGTTAGTCACCTTTTACCTCCTATGCGGGGGGATTAGTCGGCGAGTCACCTTCTACCTTGTAGGTGGGTAGTAGCCGACCTCCTTTTAAAAAAAAAATGCGTTTATATAATTGGGTTTAGTCATTTCGTGTTTGCCAAGTATTTAGGGTTGAAAGTGGGCCAAAAGGATGTTCACGTTAAACTTCTAATTTTTAATGAGTCGTGATTTTCAATTCTAATTTTCCTTTACACGTTGATGGTAGTAGGAAGCATACCAAATTTTTGGAATTTATCCCACATGAATGTGTTTGTATTTCTCTCAGGAAAAAGGTCATTGTGCAATTTGTTCAATCTATTACCGTATCTTTCCGAGTCGAGTAAAAACTTCACATTTGAAAGAGGGAAATATTATAGTTGTCTTGTTTTGTGTTATGTGATGTAGGCACGCAAATGGTCAAAGTCATGATAGTACTATTTACACGGTGTGACAATTTCATATAATAAAATATATGAAGGCCAATATGTATTAGTTAATTTAAAAGTGACTGAAATAAAATGTTGCAAATTCAAATGTACATGTGATAGGGTTTTGCCAAGGTTCAATAGGTATCATAGCCTCATAGGTTGATTGTATTGCATTAGCCAACCATGTAAACAACGCAAGACTTGTATATTTACTTGCAACAGGTATCATATTCATCGGTCACTGTGTTAACACAAGTTAAATTCATTATAAGATACATGAGCCTGGATCAAGTGCGGACTACTTAAGGACCAACTCTATTCGGGCCAATTTTTATAAAATACTAAAATAATTTATTTTGAGTTCATTATTTTTGTAGTACCCCACCAAAAAAATTCAATCGAAAATGATTTACTTGCTCAAGTCAACATGACACCTATTTTTCTATTCCTATTAAGCTCAATATCTTCTGTTAAATCACATGACATCGTGTCTTTTTTTACAATATTCCACTAAGTTAATTTAGGCCTACCTCTACCCCTTGCGTTACCATCAATATTAACTAAATCACTCTTCCTCACGGGAACATCCATTGGTCTACGTGTGACGTGTCCAAATCGTCTAAGTGATTTGCTTTCAATTTATTTTCTATAGGAGCTACTTTTACCGTTTCACGAATTTCTTCATTTTTAATTTTATTTTTTCGGGTTTTACCACGCATTGGCATTCGCATCTCGGCAACACTCATTTTTTGTGGTGTAGGATGAAATGTTTAAATATCTCCCCCAAAAAATCAACTTAAAATAATTTTTTTTAGTATTTAATAAAAAAGTGATCCATACCATGTCTGCATGGACTTGGTTTGCATTAGTTTTTTTTTCTTACATCGGTAAATATTCACTTAAAAAATACATGCAACCTAGTAACATACAACCTATTGAAATAAAAAATACATACAAACGTAAAAGTAAACATTTGATTTTTTGTAATCATCTAAAAATGAACATACAATGAATGCAAGTCCAAAATCATATCCAATAATTCTCATATAACAACTAATGTATCATAGGTAACTTTCTGGTCTCTTCAGTGAAAACCTTTTAAGGGTAGAAACCAAGCTAAGTGGAACCGTATGTATATAATGATATCAAACAAAAATATTATATCACAAACTCTACAAAATTGTTGGCCTAGCTTTACACCCAAGACATATTTCTATAATTCACTAAACAATTCTTATGTAAATCAACGGATGTAGAAGCGTAAAATAACTAATCTACACAACAACAACAACAATAATAACAACTAATCTACACAACAAGAAGAAGAAACAAACTAATGCTATCTCAAATTCTCTCTCAAATCCTCATACCTCAAAACTCTCTCAAATCCTCATACCTCAAAATCTTGGTTGGATGCGAAGGATGTCATACAAGGGACTTTATAGAGGTTTAGGGAAGGTTCTAGAACATTCCAAGACTCTCTCCAAGTGGGCGCACTTGTATAAGTGGGTGTAACAATTAACTGACGCTCCCACTTGTTAGAATATTCTAGAAGCCATTAGATAACTAAAAAAAGAACATAAAAGAAAATGCCAAAATTATAAATTACCCCAAACAAAAAAATACAAAAGACTACAAAATAAAAGATAAACTTCTCCCGTGAGCACAACCACGCGCCATAATCCAAAATACATTACTCTCCCTGTCTTAAAAAAACTCGTTTTCGAGCGTGAGGGAGTGACTCACCAAAATGTACACGAGTCACACAAGTGTTAGCTTCCAAAGTAGAACCCAAATCAAATCAAACACGCAAATGGACCGGCTGAACTTCTGTTAGACCCATATGGACCTTTAACAATTGGGCCTAATATACCCGAATCTCAACGATGTCTCCTTACGGAATCCGAGCAACCAAAAAATGACGACCATATCCTCCTTCTCAACACCACAAGCACGATTGCAACTTGGATCGGTGGACCCTTGAATCTGATCGGATGGTAAATCCGACGACTGTACCTTTGCGAGTACGATGGCGAAACAAGTAGGGCATGCTCGTTTTGGCGAAACAAGTAGGGCACGACCATATCCCAGAAAGTCGGGGTAAAAAATTGCAAATAGTCGGAAAATGGATCCCAAGCGGGACGCATTTCTCATGCAAGTCATGTATTGTGTCAAAGATTGACCGGATTAGAGGTCAATAGGAAGGGTGAGATCGTCTAAAAGTAGGGCATGCCCGTTTTGGGTCAGATTTGCTTGCTGTTGGGCGTAGCCGCGTAGGTGAGTGGGAAAAGGGTAAAAATGGGGGTAAAAAGATTTAGGACAGATTTGGCTAAAGTAGTGGTAAAAATTGGTTGGATTTTGGGGATTTGGTTGGTGTATGGCAGCCCTAAGTGGTAGTGGGGTTTGTTAGGGTTTGTTTTGGGATATTAGGGCTTGGCCAGAAGGGTTGATTTTGGACGAGATAGCATTATGCGGGTCGAAATAGCAGTGAGCGTGGTCGGAAAGGTGGGACAACAACTCCTGCCCATGCCAGGACAAGGGTATTTTTTTACCTTTGAATTTTCCTTTTTTATTTTAATTTTTCTGATAATAGAAAATGTACCATACTCTAACTTAAACTACATGTCAAAATCCCCAAAACAAAATAAACAACAATTTTAGAGAGTTATTCTTGTATTTCAAAATGTAGGTGTGTCCCGAGCGTGAAGGGTGAATGACAATGCGACTAGGCCTCTTTCCATAAATTCTTCTACTTGAAACTAGAGGCGACAACGTACGCGACTCGCGTATCTACTTGCAAGAAACCTAAAAAAATTAGGCAACAAATCCAAGGGGTTAGGTTGAATTAATGTGGGTTGATTTGTGGCCTAAGGTTTGATCTAGGCTGGTCCTTTTCTTGTTATTTCTCATCTTCCTTCGATTTTTGTGGAGTCTTGTCGATTTGGGCAACAGAGGTAGGGGCGGGACTAGAGGCAGAGGGTTGGAGGAAGCGACGACGACGGTAAAAGGTGTGGTGGTGAGGGTGGTATTTGGGGAGTGAAGGAGGGCTGATTGGGGGTTAGGGCAGAGGGTATGGTTGTGGCAGTGGTTTGAGAGGTGAGGGTATATGAGAGGGGGTTAGGGTTAGGAGAAGCTGCTCTTTGGGCAACGTTGTTGTTGAGATCATGGTTAATTTGCCTCAATTCTTGTTTCAAATCTTGGTTACTTCGTTTCAATTCTTGAACCTCCTCGTGTTGGTGGTTGGATTTCTTTGGGGCCATTTGAGGATGTAGCGATGTTGACGACACCCGTTCTGATACCAATTAGATGTAAACTACACGTCAAAAGGCTTAAAGAAAAGCAAACAAATTTAGAGAGAATTAATGAAGTATTCTCGTATTTCAAAATGTACGTGTGTCCCCAAATGAGGAGTACAAGTGAGTATTTATAAGGGAGACATTACCTACTAACCAATAATCGCCCAAATGACCAAAAAGAACAATTACTAACTAATAATATGATGCAGGAGCATAGCGTGCTCCATTTTTTTTTGTTTCTTTATTTCTTTTATTCTTGAGATCTTCTAGAACATTCTTTAGTGAGGGCTCAAAAGCTCATATGTAGCTATTCTAGGAATGTTTTAGAGGCCTCCTATGCTCTTTAAATACTCTAGCATAACCTCATTTGTACTCATTCCATAATTTTGTGATATGACATATTGAGAGAGAATTTAGAGAATAAACAATTTCTATTTTATTTTATTAATATTTTTATTGTTGTTGTGTAGTTAGTAATTTTTATGCTTCCGCCCCTTTATTTCCATCAAATTGGTATCAGAGCCTAATTTGTTCTTGGTATCTCATGGATAATGATTGGGACCAGGGGTGGTGCCACCCCGATCGATGGTGGAACCCCAACCATCCTAGCTTCCTCTAAATCCTAACCCCACCTCTTTTGCCCCAATCTAAACCCACGGACACTAACCTAACTTTTCCAGAACTTACATAGCCTCCTGCCGCTGCCGCACAAGACCAGGAGGCCTTCGACAAGCTGCCGAGCACCAAAATCGGAGGTTTTGATCCCGCATGCTTTCCCAAGACCTCGGCCGCCTTAGACCAACCACTTTTGACAGTTTCTGGCTTCACTCAGCAGCTTCCGGCCCGAGAAAGCTGCCTCCACTTTGTTAGCCTGGGACAACTATGATTCTTGCCCAGATTCAAACCTCTAGGGCTTTTTTCGACCTAAATAAAATCCACCCTTTCATATTCGATCTATTACCACCCCACCCGATCTCATCGGCCACCACACCCCCACTCGGGACTGCACCAACATCCACCAAACCCCAAATCAACCCAGTTCCTTTCAAAGCCAACCATACCACGAAAATTTTTGCCAACCAAGAACTAAATAAAATCCCAACCATAAAACCCCAATTCCCAACTACAACCCCAACTCTAAACAACCCATATTACAAACACAAAAGAATTCCCTAACCTTTTATCACAAACCCTTGACCCCACTCCCACATTCCAGGATTCCGACCCTATCTGCCCTCATTAGGCATCCTTCCCATACCCACCCATATTCCTTATTCCACCGCTTTATTCCGCTGCCGGAGATGGGACTCCTTTTGCCATGGTTAAGTAGGCTTAGCGAATGTATCTACGACTTACGTCCATGCCTTGGTGGTATCCGCCACGGTTGACCTCCAGTCAACCCCGCATGCTGACAATGACTGGGTGCGCACGAGTATCTTCTTTACCCGTTGCACAACCAAAGGGCGTGTATGTACGGTAACCATTGATGGTGGGCCAGTGATAATCTGGTAGCTCAGGGGATGGTGGATCGATTATGATCATGGTTCAAAGTATCGGTCGAGTTGACTTGGTATCGGCCGAGTCAACTCGGAATCGGAGGGCACCGATCCGATACCGAGAGGCGTTTAAAAAAAACACTGAATCGGCCGAGACAGCCGCGATATTGCCCGAGACAACCGATTCCGAGACACCTCACCGCGATATCGGCCGAGACAACCGATTCAAACGATATTGTCATATTTTGTTTTATTTTTTGATAGAACTTTTATCTTTTACATTATTTCTTCGTTGTTGAAAATATTTTGTAACATTTACAGAATGGTATTACTTTTTCAAAAGTATTAACATTAATTTTTTAAAACATAAAACTCTTTTTTTTATAAATGACTCTACTAAAAAAAATATATAAATCTTTTAAAAAGTAGCACTCTTTTTTTTTTTAAAATAACTACTAAAACTCTTTTTTCAAAGAAATGTTATTTTTTTACAAAAAATATTCAAATCTTTTACAAAAATATATAATGTACATATATGTTTGTAAAAAATGTACATTTCTGTTCAAATATTATTTTGTACGTTTTTGTAAAAATGTAAAAAAATGTACATATTTGTAAAAAAATATATATTTGTACATATTTGCAAAAAAATGTACATATTTGTAAAAAAAAATATATTTTTGTTAAGAAAATGTACATTTTTGTAAAAATGTCCTTTTGTACGTTTTTGTAAAAATGAACATTTTTGAAAATTTTTGTAAAAAATGTTCTTTTGTACGTTTTTATAAAAATGTAAAAAGCAATATACATATTTGTTAAAAAAATGTACATTTTTGTAAAAATGTACATTTTTGTAAAAATGTTCTTTTGTACGTTTTTGTAAAAATGTAAAAAAATGTACATTGTTGTTAAAAAATGTACATTTTTGGAACAATGTTCTTTTGTACGTTTTTGTAAAAATGTAAAAAAATATATATTGTTGTTAAAACAAAATGTATATTTTTGTTTTTCAATATTATTATTGGTTTACTATGCAATATTGAATCTGACAACTCTACTGCGCTTCAGTATAACCAATTCTACAATGCAATGCATATTGAATGATGGGTTTGAATGTATCTCATTGGTCCACATTGTTAATCTTATTTTTTTAAAATTTTCTATATTTTTTCCGGAATTTTTTGCGCACTCTAAATAGCGTATCTTTGCGTATCGCCCGATACCGCGACCGATACCGCTACCGAGTTGAAAATCGGGTGTCCGATACCGAGACATTGAACCATGATTATGATTACTGACTGAGCTTATAGCCGCGCCATGCCATATAGGGTGGTTGGGTAGTGGAGCTGCATTCAACCTTAGCAAATAGTGCCGCGTGGCCTTTTCCATTAGCGACTGCCATGATGAGATCACCTGCACACTAGTAGAGATGAGGGTATGTCACCTGCTGTTAGGGAGACCTGGCAGTTTGACCACCACAACATGCATGACGGGCGTGCCAACTTGTACTCTTTTATGCATAACGGACGGGACTTCATCCTTCAACCTATGAGACCTTTTTCGATATCACTACCATCGGCATTTAGTCGTATCCCAGGAGGAGTTAGCGGACGAGGCGATCGAGTATGGCCTCTGTTTATGCCCTTATCAGTCTATTACTACTTTAGGGATAGATATTCCCTCGATGGTTCCGAGTTTATTGGACAGTTATGAGGAAGTGTTTCCCCCACCCGATGAGCTTCCCCCACTCTGGGATATGCAACATGTTATGAACTTCATGCCTGCGGTGCAGCTTCCCAACCTACAATATTATCGCATGTTTCCCACTGAGCATGCAGAATTGCAGAGGTAGGGTACCGAGTTATGCGACAAATGCTACATCCGAGAGCTAATGTCACCGTGTGCGATACCAACCCTTCCAGCTTAGAAGAAGGATGGGAGCAGGCGATGTGCGTGGATAGTCGGGCCATCAACAAAATCACGGTGAAATACCGGTTCCATATTCCTCGGTTGGAAGACATGCTAGATCAACTTTATGGAGCTCGAGTTTTCTCCAAGCTAGACCACCAAATTTGTATGAGGCCAGGAAACAAGTGGTACACAACCTTCAAGACAAGTGATGGTTTGTATGAGTGGATGGTGATGCCCTTCGGGTTGTCTAATGCACCTTTCACGTTTATGAGAGTGATGATCCAGATCCTCAGTCCATTTATGAGCAAATTTGTAGTAATTTATTTTGAAATCCTGATATATAGTAGATTCGAGGAGAAGCATTTGGAGCATGTGGCCCAAGTTTTAGCTAACACAGGGAGGAGCGTTTCCATCTCACCCTGAAGAAGTGTGCTTTCATGGTTCCGTTTGTCATCTTCTTGGGCTATGTTGTTTTGGGGGAGTGTGCACGAGTAGTTGACACTAAAATCCAGACGATAGTTGATTGGCCCACCCTACTTCTGTAACTCAGGTTCGCAGCTTTCACGAATTGGCGGGGTTTTATCGACGATTCATAGTCGGATTCGGTACTGTCATATCACCCATGACAGATTTGATGAATACTTACTCCACCATTGAATTTCGTTGGATCGAGGCGGTGGATTGACCCTTTGCCCGTATCAAGCAGTTGATGACTTTTAGCTCTCCCAGATTTTAATCAATTATTTGAGCTCTCCTGCGATGCTTGCAAAACAGGAATAGGCGCTGTCTTGAGTCAGAATGGAAAGCCAATAGCCTTTTATAGTCAGAAGTTGACGAGAGCCGCCTTTAACTATTTGACTTATGACTTGGAGTTTTATGCGGCGGTTAAGACCGTTAAATTCTTGTAACCCTACTTGCTACATAAGGAGTTTGTCATCAAATCGGATAATAAGGCCCTTCGCCTTCTCCACAGCCAGCAGCGTGTTAGTGACAAACACACCAAGTGGGACCACCCATCTCCAGTGCTACACTTTTCACTTACAGTAGAAGTCAGGTAGAGAGAATCAGGTTGCCGATGCCCTTAGTCGACGAGCGCACGCGTTGGTGACATTGCGGAGTTTGGTGTTCGTCTTCGTTGAAGCCCGAAGTCTCTACCCGATCGGTGTATAGTTTGGGCCCATATTTGCAGCATGCTAGCGGGGCAATGGCGCTTCATGGGATTATTTGTTACAAGATGGTTTTCAACACCGTGGCACAACTCATGTATTCTGGCATCTTCTCATCGGGATAAGAATATCTTCGAGATCCATGGAGGTGGGATATCCGACCATTTGGGACTGGCGCGTACACACACGACGCCGAGGGACCGATTTTATTGGCCCACAATCAGGAGGGATACCAATGCATTTATCTGACGTTGCTACACTTGTCAGGCAGTAAAGGACAACATTCAAATGCTAGGTTATACACCCCTCTACCGATCCCTGAGAGGCCGTGGCATGATGTTTCCATAGATTTCATTGTAGGACTCATGCGTACAACTGGCGGGCGTGGCTCCATCTTAGTTGTGGTAGATCGATTCGCTAAGATGACCCATTTCATCCCCTACACGTATGTCAGACTCTTTACACGCCGCTACCATTTACTTTTGTGAGGTTGTCCGTCTCCGTGGGGTCCCACGCAATATTACATCGGATAGAGACGTACGATTTACCGGATATTTTTGGCGCACCTTGTGGAAACTTCTACGCACAAAGTTACAGTTCTCAACTGCTTTTCACTCACAGACAAACGGACAGTAAGTGTTGGAGATTTATTACGCTGTCTCTCTTCAAAACATCCATGACGATGGGATATCGTGATAGCTCAGGCCGAGTTTACCTTTAATAATGATGTCAACCGTTCAACCGGGCTCTCACCTTTCAGATCGTTTTAGCCCCCCCTTCTATTCCCTTGGATCTAGTAGAGTTAACCCCGATAGTGCCTACATGTCCTTTGGAACCTGACTTCGCCACACATATGGCGTCAATTCAGGTGGACGTTCGCGCCTGGCTTGAAACTATTTGCGCCTCTTATAAAAAGGTAGCAGATGAGCACATGCGTTTCGTCTCCTACTAGCCATGAGATTTAGTTATGGTATAACTTCAAAAGGTACCGTGGCAGGGGAAAGACAACAAACTCTTTATGAGACGGTTTGGACCTTTTCCCATTATTCGGGCTTATGGGCCTGATGCCTACAAGGTGGATCTTCCTAAGACGTTTCTTATGCACCGCACCTTCAATGTGGTCGTTCTATCACCCTTCCGTGGTACTCATGTTCCACCTATACCACTTCCCCAAGCCACGATGCAACCGGTCCGCTCTCACGTTGATCGAATAGAGGCTATACTTGATTCTGAGTCCATTTCCTCTTCCTCTGGAGATTATGTCCGCTTCTTCGTCCGTTGGTTAGGCAGACCTGAGGCCGAGGATTCCTGGATTATTGAGGCGACCCTCAACATACCGATCCTGATGATTTCTACGGCCAGTATATGGAGTATATGGCATCTTTCATGGAGGGGAGAGTGATGTAGGATCATAGTGTGTTCCATTTTTTTTTGTTTCTTTATTTCTTTTGTTCTTGAGATTTTCTAGAACAATCTTTAGCGGGGGCTCAAAAGCACATTTGTAGCTATTTTGGGAATATTCTAGAAGCCTCTTATGCTCTTTAAATATTCTAGCATGATCTCATTTGTACTTATTCCACAATTTTTAGACATGACATTGAGAGTGAATTTAGAAATTAAGCAGTTTTTTTTTGTTGTGTAGTTGGTAATTTTTACGCTTCCGCCCCTTTATTTACATCATAATACTGAATTAGTCCCAAACATGCTTAGAGACCAATTTAAAGAAATAATAGGAAATAAAAAAAACTAAAATAACAGAAAGTAACAACAAAAATTAAAATGACTAATATATCCTAACATGAGACCCATTTTCATCATACTCAAAAGTCGATAATTAAAAGGTACTCAAAGTCGATTATTAAAAGATGCTATACTCAAAACCGGGTAATTATGGATGCATTTAAGTAAAAAATCCTTCACTTTGGCTTGAACTAAATTAGGGATGTTCCTAACAACCGCCAACCCGAACTGAACTGAACCGAACTGACTTTTGTGGTTCGTTATGGGGTGTTTTTTTTATTTATGGGTTGGTTCTGGTTCTAAAAAAAAACTCAATGTAGTCGGTTCGGTTCTCGGGTTGATATATAAACCGAACCGAACCGAAAAATCGGACCACAGAACCAAACCGAAAACTGAGCTGAGAACTGGTAATTAGAACCGAAAATGTCTTTTATATTTTTTTACTTCTATATTCACAAAATCATTTTACCCTCACAAACCCTACTACACAGCCATGCATCGCGTCCTCTCTTTTCCCTCTCTCTACCTATATACCTCGTCCACAAACCCTACACACCTCGTCCACAAACCCCCTAAACATTGTCCACAGAACCCTCAATTCAGACATCGATTTGAACTTATATAGAAGGATTCAAAGTTTTTTATTTTTATTTTTTACAGTCCCAAGAATGTCTCTGCAAAAAAAATTACCAGCAGAATGTCTCTGCAAAAAAAAATAGCAGATGATTTATGGTTTGGGCTTCTTTTAACCCCCCTCCTTTTTTTTTGTTTTACGAGTCATGCGAACTAAGGAAATCTATCATATTGCTAATTTTTTGATGACCTGTCAAGAATTGATATCTTTTTCCAAGTTTTAAAGCATCTGATGTGAGAGAACGTATTATTCTGTTCTCAGAAAAGCCAAAATTACTGTTTAGAATTTGGAATAAAAAAAATCAGGTTTAGAATTTTGAATTAGTACTTGGCAAAATGCTTCACCTACAATAGTTTGAATCAGCACTTGACAATAGTTTTTGAGGGTAGGATTGGCAAAATACTTCATCTACTATAGTTTGAATAAATGTTAAAAAATAAATGAATTGGAACCGAAAACCGAAAAAACCAAACTGAGAACCATCGGTTCACTTTCGTTTGGTTCTATACACATGACGGTTCGATTTTGGTTCCAAAATCAGAGAACCGAACTATTTCGGTTCCGGTTCCATAGTAGAATCGAACTAATCCGAACCGTGTGCTCCTAAACTAAATTTAAGTAGGGTTGACAAAGTTTCGACATACATTTAATAGCAAAACATGTGCCCTAAGGGCACATGTTATCGTTTTTCCATTTAAGTAATGTGAGAACCGTGAATCATACTACATATGTATTCATGCACATGGAGACATTGTAGGTGCTATGAGTCAACATCAAGTTTAACTTGTTGTTTATATAACTTACATTTTGAAGATGCTCTTTCTTGTACTTCGGCTTCCAGTTAGATGGGAGCCGAAAATAGTTGATGACACTGCACACAAACCTGTGATACTAAAATAGAAAAGAGATGAGGTTAGTTATTACAAGGACAACTAAGCTTTTTTGCCTTATCTTTACTTAATAATCAGATACAAGAAAAGTTACATTTCTTTTTGCTGTATAAGGAAACCTTGCGGGCTCCCACAAGCCATGCGTAACAAATTTCTTTGTCGAAGGCTGCCACTAAAAAGATAAATGACTATTAGAATTACATTATAAAAATCTAATTCTAATTAAAAAAATTAACTTACATATACTGAGTAGGCGTAATTTTTTGATAGGTTTCCCTCCTTGCTAGCAAGGAACAACGATATTTTTCGAAACATCCTGCATAAAATTGACAATTAAACAATTAGGTTAATATTAAAAATACAAAAATTGATAAAGTTGCATGCTAACCAAATGTGTATTAAGGTTTATGGTATACAGGGCTGGTTCATGACGGCAATGTGAGTTGTAAAATTCATTTGATTATTTGCAATGTTTCGATTTTGTTGTGTGGTGGTTCTTTTCATAATGTCATCACTTTGTATTTACAGGTTACTGGTGGTGGATTGAGCAAACCTCTCTAGCCTCTCTCCATCCATTTTATACTCCCAAAGTAGACCCAATCCATTTTTTACCCGGTCATATCCGCATTATGTGATCTATGAAACAGTGAAACTCAGCCATGTGTGCTAGTGGGCATTGTGTAGTCTATGTGGGCGGGATGGCAATTCTCTGAAAATTCGGGTCCGCGGAAAAAATTCCCCGAAAAATCCCCAAAAATTCGGAGGGGGTAAAAAAAATCCCCGAAAATCGAAGAGGACTCCCTCATCTTCCCTCACTCTCTCTGTCATGCCGTCCCTGCTTCGTCCCTCATCTGCCTAGTTCCCTCATATCTGCTTCGTCCCTGCCTCGTCCCTGCTTTTTTAGGGAGAATCTCTTCCGGTATTACGAAAGTTTTTTATTTATTGATCTGATGTTTTTAGATGCATAAAGATGAGATCTTTTTAGTTTGGCTTTAGAAGAGTGTTTTTTATAATGTGGGTTTTCTGGATCTGCTGCTCTAAATATGGATATGGAGATTTTTTCTTTATTATATAATTTTGTTTGATGTATCAGTTATCTATATGCTTGTTTTGGGGTACTGAAGTGGTGGCTATACATGAGTTGCATATATGGGCTATTACAGTTGGGAAAGCTTTGTTGGCTTGCCATGTTAAAATAAGGCCAGAAGCTGATGCTGATATGGTGTTGGACAAAGTGATAAGACTATATTAGAAGGGAGTACAATATCAGTCAGATAACTGTACAAATTGAACGTTAGAGAAATATGTTTTGGGGCATTGTTAAAAAAAACTTGCAATCTTTATTTCTCATTTGTATTCAAATGTTCCCTTTTGTCACACAGGAGTATTTTTCTGTGGTTATGTGAAATTTTAGCAGGAAAAGATAATTTGATATCTGTTTCTTGATTTAAGTTTTATCACCTTTTTTAGTTTTATATTGGTGAATTCTTGTATAGAGTTTTCATAGTGTTAATTCATTTTCTAAATCTTGAACATTATCATAAGGGTGTATTTGGGAATCCCAGTTCCATGCCATGAATTTGGAATATTTTCAGTTCAAAATAAGGCTTGGAATTGGAGATTCCAAACAGAGCTCAAGGGAATTAGCTAATTTTTGGTTTAGTGAAAAAAAATTGGACTACAATATATCATATATAATATTAAATTTTGCCTGTAGTTTGAAACTGGCCATTGCACATCAATGAAGAAAAATATAATTGTACATATAATCTGTATGTATAACTTTGTATGCATGCTGTCAAGTTTAGAATTACATTTTCCCCCTGTAAATTAGTATGGGGGAAGGAATACACACATAAGTGTGTGTACATAGATACACTAAAAAATACATCCAACTCACTATTTGATTTCAATAGAGGAAATTAATGCATTCTCCAATATTGTTCTGTTATTTGTGTGTATCAGCTGACAATATGCATTTGGGTACCCATGTACAATTTTTACTTGGGTGCTTAAAGAGGGAAAAAAAATGAAATTGGGTTCCCCGCGGGGAATCCGATACCCGTTTTAAACGGGGACGGGGATCCCTGAACCCGTTATAACGGGGAACGGGGCGGGGAATGTTTTTTCTAACGGGGACGGGGATGGGGAGTTAAAATCGGACCCCGAATCGACCCGTTGCCATCCCAACGTTTTTGTGATGCGTGTGAGAATAGTGAAACTACGAGGGTTTCGTGTGCGGTGGTGCGAAACTCCATGTGCAATGTGAAACTCTCTGCAATGTGAAGCTGTGTGAAGTGCGTGAACTGTAAAACTGTGTAGTACTGTGCAATGTGGGTGTGCAACTGTGTGTGGTATGTGAAGTTGTTTGAAGGTGCATTTTGTCACATCCCTAATTTTGTGTAATTGATTTGATAAACATGTTTTTTTAATTGGTGCAGCCAAACCCTACCCTTAAGAAATTGAAATAAAAGTGACTCCAATCAGATATACCCTAATTTCCCTATGAAACTAGGCCTCCTATGCTAGGTGCATATATTCGTTCTACAACAGGAAAAGGCAACCATTGGCCATTACGAAAGCTGATGGTATAGGATTTTCATAACAAGGCTGTACGCCTACCATTTCTCTAATTAAGGGGAAGTTGACTTGTACAAAGTTAGCAGAAAACAATTAAAAGAGTTACTGAAATAAAAAACTGTATACATACGTGATTCCACAATGGACTTTAGATTTGATAAAGGTATGATTTTTTAATTCGGACAGTCAAATCCCACCCTTTAAAAAACTGAAATAAAACAAGTGTTCAAATAATAGTTAATCAGCAAAAAAAAGTTCAAAAAGTTTAAAACAATTAGCAGTTATTCAAACCTCGTGACTGAACAAGAGAGGATTTGAACGAGTGCAACTTACAACAGGATTTTTTTTAAATTACTTTTTTGTGAGGAATCTTCAATCTCATTGAGAGCAAAATCAAAACCAATCTATATTTAGCTACTCAAATACCTTTTTATTTGCTGCTTTAGTTAGCCTCTTTCTCTCTCTACGTGAAGAATTGAAATTCTTTGTATTTATGCCTAGTGTAAATAGGGGGCTTTCTAGTAGCGCGTGGGTAGGATCGGCAAACCTAATTCAAATTTATTTATAGAATAAAAATATGGGTACAAAAACTACTCCCAAAACCTCCACCAAAAGTGATGTGGATTACATATATTTTCTCACCTACCTATTAAGTGTTTGTCTTGTGGTATGTGTAACATCCCGTGATTTTTGCGCCGTAAAAATCTCTGTAAATTAAAAATTTCAAAAAAAATAATTTTTGAAATCTATTTAATTTTGGTATGTAAAAAGGTTGGTAATTATATATAAAAATAAGGTTTTAAGTGGAATTTAAATCGAGAATAAATTGAAAAATCATAACTTTTGTATAAAAATTGTGGAGGATCCGACCTAAAGAGCAAGAAAATAAAAATAAAAATAAAAATAAAAATAAAAATTCGATCGTTCGATCAAGCTGAATTTTTTTATGCCATTTAGTCTCGCCTTCAGCTATAACATATTAAATTTCAGTCAATTCTAACGGTCCGATTGTTCATAATGTTTTTTTAGTGCTTGTGTTTAATTATGACTCAAATTCTTTTTGGTATATAAAAATAAAGTGACGGGTTTAGGACTTTTAAAACACATTTTAGCCATTTCAAAATCTGTAACCTCCCATAATTTTATTTTCTCTCATCAACCAAACCTAAACTCCATTGAACACAACTTTCAATCAAAGTTTTTAAGATCTAAATCTTGTTTTCTCAAGATCATCCAAGGATGTGTCTTTATTGTTTTCTTGAAAGGACACAACCGTGCAATTGGATTCTTTAAAAGACTTCTTTATGAGCATGAATACTTATATTGCTCCCCTTTCGTATTATGCGTTTTAAATGTTGCCTACACTCTAATTATCACGTTTTCTTAAAATAATCGTAGAGACTAATTAGGGAGAGTGAAACAAATTTTAGGAATGCTTTTATTCAAATCTTTAATACGAATTAAGACTCAAAAACCTTGTATGCTTAGAATAGAGATTGGGTTTCCGCTAGAATTTATGACGTTCACATGTAGGATAACTTGTAAAGAGGTTATAAATTTAATCCAACGCATAAAATCATGTTATATGCACGATTCTTAGAATATGATAAGGTCCATGTTATATTATTCATACATGCAAGATTCTATCTCAAAATTTTACACTAGAGACGATTACCTAGAGTCTATTCTTAATTCTTTCTCAACGGGTCTTTTCAACCCCCATAGAACTTTAGACTATGCACAAGCATAGTCTAAGACATGTTTGGATGAGGGAGTACCTTGCACTTGTGTAGTGGGAGGATCTAAAGAGATTGAATCAAGAACAAATATATGTGTCTCTTATGTTGGATATTCTAAAAGTTATAGAGGTGTTTACGTTTATAATCCTAAGTACAAGAAGGTAATTGTTCTAAAAAATGTCCAATTCTTGGAAGAGGATTATAAGTGAGACCACGGGCCCAGGATCAAGTTTGCATTACAAAAGTAATCAAGGGAACATCAAAATATCAAAGTTTCTAGATCACTAGTACGGGAAAAATTACAATATGATATTGATAATCCACTACCTAGTCGTAGTGGGAGCATTATCAAATACCATGATTCACGTATCACTTATAGTGAAACACGAGTAGGTCTACGCAGTAGTGGTAGGATCATGAGTCATACTGAAAGGTCAGTGTATTTAGTAACACTTCGGTGAAATACCAAAAGAAACACTAACCACATCCCATGACATACAATGGGCATTCCAAGATAATAACTTTGTGTTTTGACTTAAGTTTATGAATATCAAGATGGATTCGATACATTCAAATCATGTTTGGCATCTTGCAGATATGATAGATGATAAATATCCCATCAGGATGCAATTAGATTTGTAAGAATAAAAGAAGGCCAGATTGGAAGGTGAAAACCTTCAATGTAAGGCTTGTTGTGAAAAATTTACTAAAAAAGATAAGGGGTTGATTATGAGAAAACTCTTTCACTGATAACCATGTTAAAGTTTAACCAGTTTCTTTTATCCATTACATCTAATCTCATTCACAAGATTTGGAAAATGGTGTTAAGGACGCGTTCTCAAACGACGGTCTTAAATAATGTATCTCTCGATACATCCCATGGTATTTATAACAAATAGTCATGAAAGTCGAGTGTAATGGCTTAAAAATCTATTTATGCATTTAAGCAAAAGCAAAGGTCTTGGAACATCCGTTTGATTAAGTAATGATTTTTGATATTGATCAATGCATGGATGAAACTCGTATGTGTAAGATGCATGATGGAAATGTGGTGGTATATATGATACATTATAGGGATAATATTTTCCTAATTGGGAATGAGGTAGGTATATTATCTTTCATAAAGGGTGGTTATCCTGTCAATTTGATATATCTAATTTAGGATAAGCCAATCACATCCTTTAGATCATGATTTTCCAAAATTGGTTATATAAGATGTTAGACTCATCTTAATTTGTTAATATCAATATTGTACTCATAAAGGTCTGGCATATGGGATTCCAAGAAAGGATTTGTTCCTTTCGGGTACAAAATCATTTTGTCAAAAGATATGTGCCCTATAACACCTAATTGGACAATATTAAGGAATGGACTTTATCCCTCGGCAGTGGAGAAGCCTCACTTATGCTATATAATATATCATACATGATTTATGCTTTGCCGATGACATGAAAAATAGATTTTATCTGTAGCAAGTGAGGAGCATTGGACTCGGGTATAAACCATTGTCATGTACCTTAAAAGAACTAGATGTGCTAGTATACTCAAAAGATAGTCATGTACCTTAGAATACGTAAATTTGGATTTTTGGTCAGATATGGATTCAAAGTTGTCTACCTTAGAACATGTTCTTATTCTGGGAAAATGAGCTATAGGCTAGAGGAGCGGAAACAATCATGTATTTTTGACTTCACCATTAAGTCCAAAAATGTTGCCAAAACACAGGAAACTAAAGATGTCATATAGCTAAAAATCTTCCTAAGGTTCTTAAGGATGATTCTTTTAGTGCTTTCGGTTATTACACGACATTGCGATAATAACAAATTGATTGCATGATTGCAAGATCTGGTCCCATAAATAGATAAGGACATTAAGTGTAGGTATCACTTGTATCGAGAAATCATGCAGTAAGTGATAATGTTGTGACCATGGTTGCATCAGATAAACTCCTACAACTGAGACATCAAACTGTCATGTAAATGGATATGGGGTTAGATTCATAGGCACATAACTTTAAGACTAAGTGGGAGATTGTTGGGATTTTATTCTTAAAAACAAGTAATAAGACAATTATTATTCATTTAACATTAGATTATCTTTGCTCATTATTAAATGTGAATCAATGTTGTATAGAATGCAGTGTATTTATTTTAAATACAATGTTTGTTTCATTCATTTAATTTAAGTAGGAAATCTGGTGGGTATAAGTTAAAAGCTTACTCATAGAAAGATCAAAATTCTGGTTCTAGCATATTTGAAATGTTAACATCCTATATGAGGGGTGGCATCTCATCAGTAAAGTTGTGAGTATAATCTCATGGTAGTTTGTCTTGACTGGATGAACCAGTTTGAGGTTGTAGAACTTATCTGATAGTTCAAAGGAGATTTTATCCGTACATTAGGAATGCATTGAACATGATCATTTATGAAACTCAAGTTTATATGCTGACGTGATTAACACTACACCAAAACAGTCAATTAGTAACGATAATGTAATGTTACTAAAATAATTACTAACACTAAAAACCGTTAGAAAAAAGATGTGGGGAATAAAATTACTAACACTTTTTTACCGTTACTAAATTCCAAATTTTTGTAACATTTAGTAACGGTATAGGTCCGTTACGAATCTTAAAAAAAATAAAAAATACCATATATATATATATATATACAGAGGCAGACTCTCATACACATCAAGTTTGCACATCAATTGCTTTAAGATAGTAAACAAATAATTTTGAGTTGAATTTTTTTATATTGCAATTAAAAATTTCAAGGGGCCCATGTAAAAAAACCAATCCAAAATAATATTTTTTCCATTTTTAAAAAATCGATCAAATTTTCGTACCTTATGCACTCTAAAAGCAGTGAAAGTTTGACCAATTTTTTAAAAATAGCAAAAAAACTTATTTTGAGCTTATTTTTTTATATGGGTCCATTGAAATGTTTAAAAGCCATAAAAAAATCAACTCAAATTTTTTAATATTAAAAAAATAGGTTCGAAATCAGCGTGCCAATTTAGTATACATGAAAGCCTGCCTGCCTCTCTCTTTCTTCTCTCTCTCTCTCTCTCTCTCTCTCTCTCTCTCTCTCTCTCTCTCTCTCTCTATATATATATATATATATATATATATATATATATATAATACACACACACACAGACACACACACAAGGGTATACAATGTTAAAATATGCTAATATAATGAAAACAAAATAATTGTTGACCCGATTTAATTTCAACTAATTAAATTTGAAAAAAATAATTGAACAAAATTTCCTTTATTTATAGAACTTTCCACCTGTTTAAGGTATAAAAATAGTACAACAACAATACAAATAATTCGCAACAACACCAATACACATCTAGATATCCAACAAAAATTAATAGCCCAAATTCCATTAATAGAAAATTCATCTCAATTTATATGAAGTTCATCTCAATACATGAACTGTCCAGACAAGAATTATGACCTGTCCAGATAAGAATTACATAATGAGACTTTGACATAGTTAGAGACTTTGACAGATGTGCATAAATTATTTGGTGCAGGCTCCTCGATGTTAAGGCTTTCTCTCAACTTCAAAGCACAAGCACACAACAGTCATAATTGAATTTTGGGAGGTGGAAAAAAGATATCATTCCCAATGAGATCCTTGCACTTGGCATCAGAAAGATGT
This sequence comes from Sambucus nigra, assembly GCA_949130495.1. Lineage (NCBI taxonomy): Eukaryota > Viridiplantae > Streptophyta > Magnoliopsida > Dipsacales > Adoxaceae > Sambucus > Sambucus nigra. Next base: position 6,616,126 of record OX422210.1, read on the forward strand.
TTATTCAACTTCACCTTAGATCACTTTTTTAGATTCCCACTCAACTCACGCTGCTTTTCCACCTCAGGCAGATTAGGAGGCTTCTTAGGAGAAATAATTTCTTCTTCACCAAATGAAATATGACTGATTTTAGCAACCTATTGCTGCTATAATCTTAACAATCACAAGTGGTTTAAAATAAATTGTTAGGGGATATATTTTTATGTTGTTAATCAAAATGACTTAAATATTTATATAATGTCATGACTGAAAACAACTTTTATATAAGTGACCGTCTGACATGTTTGGTAATGGTAAACTCATTTGATGGAAACTTTATATACTTGGCCCTTACTGTTATTTAAAAAGTAATTACGAGGAGAATACAATCAAACAAACCTGCAGGTACTACTCCAAGAGGCTTCCTTATTGCATTGTCCCAATCCTCTCTTTCAAGCTGTCCATTAACTACCTATTAATATTGTCAACCCCATAAATAAAGGGGCATCGAGGTCAAGAATGTACTCCTAATTTAGTGATTACTTAAAAAGGTCACACTAGAGGCATCAAAATACAATCACAGTACAAGACGACAATAACCTTTCTTGATTTAGAATATAAAAGAGTTGTTTTAGTTTCTTGCCGATGAGAAGTTTTAATGGAATGGTACACCATATAAAAGGCCATCCTGAAGCAGCTCCTAGGTTGGACAAGCTAGGCTCGACCCCGTGCATGCTTTATTTATCCAACACTCAATGCTTAAAAGTATTAAGGACTATCCTACACCAAGCCAACCAATTATTTTCTTTCCAATCTAGAATAAAAAGTGGCTTGACAGGTAAAAATAATACCTTATGAAGACAAAAAATAAGCGTAAGCAACTAACCTCAACCATACTCCATCCCCGCTAACATTGGTAATAATGTATACCAAACGCTAAGTATGTATAAATTGGCAAGCCATTGGATATCTTGATTGGGTAGGCCATTGATAATAATGTATCTAGATTCATCGAATCCGCTGGTAAGTTACGCAAAGCATGCATAAATTTCTCAAAAGGTAATTTTACCAAGTCATCATGGCAATATTTCAGTAGGGCCAACTTTGAGTTCTTATAACAGTAGTTGAGTAGTGGGTTGAGTAGTGTTGTATTTTTATATATAAAATTCTTTTTTATTAAAAATTATGGATTATTGAATTGCTTAGAATTATGTATAGCATTTTGTGTGCTTGATAGAGGTTAGGCTCGCCTCAATTAGAGCAAACAAAGCTCTATATATGTGCATAAAAGAGAAAAATCAGGGTATAACCTGAATCTTGTTGAAGAATTCACAGGAGGAAACAATGAAATTTAACACCACAGAACCTTTAGTCTCTCTCTCTCTATATATCTTATTCTGAAAGATATTTCGAAAGAAATGAAATAATTTATAGGCAATTTCTTTTAGAGACTTAAAGTTACGCATCATATATAATATGTAACTATAAAAAAGTTTTTAAGATGCACCTAGGTGTGTAAGCGGTACGGTTTAGTCGCTAAATAGTAGATATCAATACCAAAACCAAACTCTGGATGGTAAAACCAAATCGTACCGGTTTACCACTCGGTACAACAAAATAAATACCAAAACCAAACCGACAAGTATTTTGGTTTTTTCGATAATTTTGATTTTTTTGGTTTCGGTAAATTCGGTTTCATTTCGGGTTTTTTTTGGTAAATATTTAAATTACAAGTTGATTTTATACATTCGGTAAATTTGGTACACGTGTCAATCTTTTAAAGACCCCCATAATTAGCACTAAAAATATTCCGAAAAGCCCCCAAATTGTCCAAAAGCTCCAAAAATACCTCTCAAATCCCCCCCCCCCCAGGCGCAAAAGCACTAAAAATAGCCTTATAAACAACACTAAAAGCCCCCCCCAAATGCATTAAAACACCCCCCCCCCCCCAAAAAAAAAGGGCTCAAAATGACCTAAAAACAACCCAATTTTAACAAATTAACTAACAAATTAACAAATTTCACACAAATTAACTATCAATATCCATAAAATTACCAGTGTTCTATGACGAGAGAGGAAGAACAAATGCATAGCAGTGAGAGCTACGAGGAGGGAGGCTTTCTGCTGGCAACTGCCCAGAGGAGGAGAGAGGAGGATGCGCAGCCTAGCCGGCCCGGGCAGGGGATGTTCGTACGAGAACAGAGGCAGGTAAGGGTAGGTAGGGGAGGGGAGGGAGAGGAAAGGAGAGGAAATGGGAGAAGGTATGGGAGAAAGGCGAGAGGGAGGGGATAGAGGGAGAGAAAAGAAACGACCGATATAAAGAGAGAGCGAGACAATTAGGTTTTGTTTAGTTTTGTTTTATCTTTAGGTTTATTTCTTTATAAAAATTATTTTTGTATTGGTTACTATTTTTGGTTTATAAGTTGGTAATTGGTATGGTAAATCGGTACGGTAATTTCGGTAAATCGATTTTTTACATATTTAAACCAAAACCAACCGAATTTTTTGCGATAATTTCGGTTCAGGTAAGATTAGTTTTTGGTATTTTAATATATGAAACCCAAACCATTTTTTTTACCAAAACGGTATGGTACGGTAAAACCCCATACCGCTTCCACCACTAGAATCAACTATTGGAGTAGAATCGTCTCTGCGACACATACATATATATATAACCATAATGTATTAGACTCATTGACCTAACACACTAATATCAATTTACAATTTAATGGAGGAAAATAAAAAAACATTTCAAACTTACTCATTGGAGCATACCAAATAATTATCCGATTCAGAGATAGTGAAGAACTCAAGCCCCTGCCTATGATTACTGCAACAAGTGTGTTGTAACAGAAATTTCAATTTAGGATTTTACGAGAAAGAGAATTAAGAGCACACAAGATTTATGTTGCTTCAAAATCTTTTTCATACATAGAGTAAGGATGAAAATAGTGAAGGGGATAAATATTGAAACATAATTTTGTGATGGATTGAGGCGTGAAGAATCACTTTCCTTAAGGTTTTATTTGTCCTCACTACAAGAGTTCGCTATCGAGTTTTAGGCAAATTACCTCCAAGATATAACAATCCAATGGAATATTTAGTTAGAAATCCTGAAGGATTCCCACTAACACTCGATTAAACTGATTGGACAAATTGATAAATAAGAGAGAAAATTCGAGAATGATCTCACACAAAAAAGGATCTAAAAAATGTGGGATGTTCTCCTTTTAAAAGACTAATTTGTGTCTTTTCATGAATGGGAAAAACGCGGGGCGTGATTGAGGCGTGGAGGCCAAGCCTTAAGCCTTAGAAGCCTAGGCGGGCCTAGGCGTGAAAAAACGTGAAAAGGTGTTTAAGCCTTCTTAATATATTTTAATATTTTTTAACCATAACAAGGCTATTAAAATACAAAAATTGCACATATCATAAAAATATGTCTGAATATATGCAAATTAAAATACTATTTGATTATTTTGGATGAGATAATGTCCCGGTTTGTAAACAAATTCTTTAAAACGCGACATCGTTTCACTAAAACATTGTTGTTTTTAGAAAAAAAAGTGTGCCTTAAGGGTTTTACCAAGAATAAGGCGTGAAAAGCGTAAGGCGAGGCGTTTCTCCCAAGCCTTAAGCCTAGGCGGAGCCTAGGCGGGTTTTTTAGAACAGTGGGTATTATATTAATGGTCATGTTAATTCATGGATAAACATATTTAAAAGGTTATGTCTATTTATGAATTAACACATATTTAAGGAACATAATTATTCATAAATTGACACATCCTTTCCCATTTTCTCTTTTATTTTCTATAAATTATTACAATTTCTCCAACAATCCCTCGCTAGATTGTAATATTTAGTCAATTTATTCATTGATATACTCATGAATAGAAGAAGGTATCTTTCGATTTAAACCTTCAATTACTGAGTGCATTTCAAAGTGAAAACTAAGACATAAGTGTGCTATGCATTAAACCATGTCTTAATATATTAACACCGGAAATACATCACACATGAGATATATGAGTTTCTATGAGATGTCATTATATAAGTTAACACTATTATGACATTGTGCTCTATGTTGTCTCATGAACATTTACAAGAGCAAACCCATACTCTTTCTTAAAGCGACTCCACTTCTTATGTTCACATAGGTGAAGTTTTTCTACTTGTCCTTGCTACTTTAGACATAAATCCTAGATTTTAACTTCATTAAGAGTTTTATAACTCATCCTTATTTCATAGCAATTTGCACTGACATCCTGGAAAGGACAATATAATAATTTCAGTGCATGAACAATAACATATCAGTAACTTGTTTTTACCCGTTAAACTTGTGAATAATGGTAATTCTATTACAAAGTTGGATTACCATTATTGCAGATTTTTTTTAAAAGAAGGGTTTCGTCCCATTCCACTAGATGTATTGTTTACTAAATCTCTTCATATGCTTTTTGTCAAAGTAACATCAACAATATCAATAATGCCATCTTTATTAATCGTTTGACATTATGTCTAACCATGTCTATTTTACAAAATTTGTATACTCTCGACAAAGTATATCATTATCACATTACAAAGAAATAGATAACACCCATTGTGCCCACAAAAATCTATCTCACAGTCATTATATTTCCTTGACTTGCACAACCAAGTAGTATATATATTGGTGTTTTCCTTGATTGGTATCCAACTAACATCTTGACAACCTATTTACTTTAATAGAAAATTTATTATGACAACACTTGCACCAAATTAGATAAATACCTTATCTACACATTAATAATATTACACCATATGATGTATCTTACTAAACATCAATTGCTCAATGTAATTTCATACCATGGGCATATCATGTTAGCGAAAATTTTCGTAACATCATGCTAGTGAAAATTTTCGTACATATATGTGGAGTGACTTCACATTATTCTTGTAAGACATAATTGACTTATTTAACCTCAATCTCATAAAAACAATAAAGTTTTTAATGAATTATGATTAGATTCTACCGTATTTGAAGCAGTCGCTAAACCGCTAGGTTCAGAATCTTATCATCAAAATTCAATGACTATATTTATAACCACTCCTTATAGAAGGGCAAATTTAATAACTTGATTGTCCCCTCACATATGTTGGGATTGATAATTTGAAAATTATGATTTTTTCATAAATAATTTACTACTATATCTAATATCAATAACATCAATAATGTCTAAAATATCTCTCTCATATAACTCATTATTTAATACAATATCAAAACATGTGCCTATCATAGTACTAATGCAAGAATCAACAAACTTTTTGCTTTTTTTATATCTAAATATTGCATTATTACTAACAAACCCCGCTATAATGTAATATTTCTTCATGAAAAGCATGCATTGTAAATCAAAAATCTTAATTATTGATTAAGATTAAGGATAATATTTTAAAATGTTATAATGGATATATTGTATATGCTTCACATATCAAACTAATAATATATTCCAAATAAAATTAAGTATTTCAAAATATGATCTCATCACATGTGAAGGCCAAAAGGCTTTTCAAGAAAAAAATATTGTCTCATAGCAGTAACCAAATCTCTCAGTCTCTCTGTGTTTCATTCACGTCCTGATTGAGCATGATCCTACGACGGGACCAGCAGAATTCACGACTGTCTACATGACCCCAAATCCCGCAGCTTAAAACCAGGTATGGCAAGAATTAAATATTTTGTCCAGTTCTATTATCCACCCCTGGATCTTACTTGAGGATTTTAATACAATTTTAAGCCCACAAGAAAAGCTAAGGGACCAGGATTTTAAACCTTGTCGAGCCAAAGCTTTAAATAATTTTATGATAACACATGCTATCCATGATTTAGGATTTCAGGGTTCGTATATTACGTGGAAAGCTAACACCCCTTTTGGTCATCATGTTCGTGAAAGGTTGGACAGGGGGTAGCTAATACCACGTGGATGTACCTATACCCTACCACTATGATAACACATCTCCCTAATGCAGGTTCAGATCATTGCCCTATACTACTAGATAACATACCTCCAACTGTCAGAAATCCTAAACGTTTCATTTATTGTAAAGAATGGGCATCATATCCTTCCTTCAATTAGATTCTCCGGTCTCAATGGGCCCCGCCACTTGAAGAGACGATAACTAGCTATTTTATTAGGAAGCGTGTTTCCTTCAAACAGGTGGATTTATCTTGGGAAACTAATGTCTACGGGAATATGGCAACAAAAATATCCCGTCTCCAACAAAGACTAATTCACATCCGAACTCGTATTGAGACAAATCCTGACTTAGCTCCTATATTACGCGAAAATGAAATTTCGGCGGAATTGGCATATCACCTTAACCAGGAAAATTTGTATTGGAAAAACAAATATAAACAATACTAAATTTTTCCATGCTTGTGTCATACAACGCCGCCGTATAAATAACATCCACGCAATCTATAACCCTAATAATGGATGACAAAAAACTCAAGAGGATATTTAAACCCAATTTATGAACTTTTATGAAAATTTACTTCAATTTACATACTTGACCCAGGTAGAAGGGATATATCCCTTCATACAAATCCATGACTCGGATAAACTTCGATTATTACAACCAGTCACGGAGCGAGACATATGGGCCACTATTAATCGAATGGGTAACAACAAAAGTCCAAGCCTTGATGGGCTTACCGCGAAATTTTATCAGACCCATTGGCATGAAGTGGGTCCAATTGTTTGTAACCTTGTGTGCGATTTCTTTTCCACAGGACATATGCGACATCACATACACCATGCGCTTCTCATTTTTATCCCTAAAAGGCGAAATCCAACCCAGGTGGCTCCCTATCGCCCTATTAGCCTTTGCAACATGATTTACAAAATTATCTCCACTATTTTGGTGGAGAGACTACGTCCAATATTACAATATATTGTGTTTCCATACCAATCAAAATTTTTGAAGGGACGACACATTTAGGATAACATCCTGGTAGCTCACGAAATGCTCCGTACAATGCGTAAGTCAAAATAGAAAAAGGGAGCTGTGCCATCAAAATTGACCTATCTAAAGCATACGATCAAATGGAATGGCCTTACCTATAATGGGTTCTGCGTCAGCATGGAATACCTAACCAATGGATCTCATACCTGACAACATGTATTTCCTCTACCTCTTTCAAAACTCTGATTAACTGTCATATGGGACCCCAATTCTGGCCTTTGAGGGGTATCAGATAAGGAGATTTATTGTCCCCACTCCTCTTTATCCTCGATTTATATGTCCTTTTACGACATATTGATCTAGAAAGCCAACGCAAAATAGTCACTTCCATCCGCTCCTCTAGAAATGGCCCAAAAACCCAAAGATTAGTGTTTACAGACGATTGTATTCTCTTCTTACAACCAACAAGCCAAACGATATCCAGGGTTCGAACAATTTTAGAAGATTTTTTAAAAGTTTTAGGTGAAACCATCAACCGTGAGAAATCCCTCATAACATTTGGGCGCTATACTCCTCGCACTATTATGTGTGCAACTCGCTAGATGCTAGGATTTTAGAGAAACTCATGACACGAAAGGTATTTAGGGCTCCCTCTCATTGGTCGTGTCACTCGCAGCCTGTTCATTGACCTCATAGAAGATTTTGAAACATGGCTTAACACATGGTATTCAGATTTTCTTTCATATGATGGTCGAGTTACTCTCATCAATGCGGTATGTACCTCTTTGCCAGCTTAGAGTATGTCCGCTTACCCAATGCCGAAATCCATATTTTCCAATCTCAATGATAAAATCAAGAAATAGTTTTCGAATGCAAACTCATAGATTCACACGACCTCAACCATATATTGGGACACGATTACCTTACCCAAGCAATATGGAGAACTAAGAGTTAAAAATCCGCGCAACCTTAACACTGTGTTCATGTAAAAAGTCTTATGGAAGATTTACTATAACCAGGCTAACCTTTGGGTGCAGGTTCTCCAACAAAAATACTTTCCTTGTTCATGACTACTTGAAGCAACAAGTCCTTAAAATGCATCTTGGTTCAGGACTCGTGTCTCCACATTAATCCCCTTATTTAGGCAAGGAATTAAATGGCTATTGGACCGGGTACAATTATCTTCGAGAAATATATCTGGGTCCTTTAAGAAACACTTGAACAACGATTACCCGACATTCTGTCAGAGCTGCTCAATCTCTTCATCTATAACTATTAATGGAATCTAGGATTACTCGCCCAATATTTGTCGTCAGATTTTTTATTCTTTATAGAAGCCATATACATATCACCCATGGATGAAAAGGTTTCCCCTTTATGGTGGACGAGTTAAGGAACGAGATTTACCATTAAAGACACTTGCCTTTGGCTAAATAACACGAATATAAAATGTCAGATGCCTTCATTACCATGGATGTGGCTCTGGAAGAGCGGATTACCTCCAAGAATAAAACTATTCTTATGGTTTTTAATTCAATAGGATTTTCCTACAACAGACCGCCTATTCAATTACCATAAAATTCCTCATCCAAACTGTACTTTATGTGACCTCCCAGACTCAATTGACCATATCTTTATAGCATGTCCGATAATATTTCAGGTTTGCATGACTCATGCTGAGACTCACGTAACTTCACTGGCCATTCTCCGTTGTCTACGGGGAAGCTGTCAACCAGGGAAGCTCACATCTCAGGGTATCAAACCTTTTTTCGTGCTCCGTAACCTCTGGCTTGCACAAAATGAGGCGCTATTTAACCATAAACCAATTGTGAAATCTCTTATAACTTGTGCTATATCAGACCAAGTGATCCAGTTTCTCCACACCCACCAAGGGTAGATGCATTGGCCGGAACAGCAGCAGCTGGTGCTTTTTCCTATTACGTGGATGACCCCCTCTCACAGTTTTCTTAAATGTAACACAAATGGGGAAAAATCTCATACCACCGGTCTCGCTTCCATAGGTGTCTTAATAAAAAATGCGACAGGAGATTTTATCCCGAGCTTTACCAAAAACATTAGAAATGTGTCATCATTCACGGCTGAACTTTGGGTATTGAAAACTGGACTAGATCTAGCTTTTCAGGTAGGGATAAAATGTATTGAAATCGAAATGAATTGCCAAATTGAATTCGGCATGATTTCCAGGAAACAATCTCATCATCAGACCCACGAGGATTTGATGCAACCCATCCATGAAGGCGTTCAGGGATTTCACCATGTAGTCCTGTCTTTTTGTTATCGCGAAGCAAATATGTGTGCTGATGTTCTTACTGCATTTTCGGTTTCTCGTCCTTTTTTTTCTGTACCTTTTACGTTAGTCCTAGTTATATTTTTCCTTTTTTATGTCATGATATGAGTCGTAGTAGGGTGATTAGGTTTGCGGCATCGAACATCTCTTGTAACATACTGTTGGCTTGAATAAAGCTTCACTTTTACGAAAAAAACGTTGCCATCATAGCATGTTAAGGCCCAAAGGATTTCTTAAGAGAAAAAATCTCATAAAAATTACCAATATTGCTATCAAAGCGATTTATTTATATATATTAAAAAAAATTTAATAGTTGCCAACTTAGAAACTTGCTATCATAGCATGTCAAGACAAAAAAACTTTCTTAATAACAGTCACTCCATTCAACGGTTTTGACAATTCAAAAAATTTTGTTTACAACGGCTTATCCGTTCAAAATTTTACAGTTAAAAAAAAACTAACTCTATAAATTATATATATAGTTTCATTGCATAAAATTTAAACACCAAAACAAAATTATTCAGCACAAGCAAATATTTTTATTGACAGATATAATTCAAATTTCAAGTTGAAAAGTGAGTTTTTCTAATCAATATGCTCTGATACCGTTTATACAAATGTGATGTCTACACTAAATGTTCTGAAACGACTTGTAAAGTGCGTAAGCCCCCTAAATTTTAAATTCTAGACATTAATGTGATGGTTCAATTATATTGTAAACTAAAATTTCAATTCAAATATTAATCAAAAGCAAATCTCAAGTTTTAATTTCTTCAAAATTAAAATTAAGTTAAACTAAAAGTGAAATTAAACAACTCAAACATATTAATTTCCACTTAACGAAATTAATTCAACCCAAGTCCTAAAATTTGGCTAACAATAATTAATTCAATTTTCAATATAGGCCAAACAAACTAAACACCAATTTTAACAACTTAATTTTCCGATGACTCGAAATTAAATTAAACAAACACAACCCAAACAATTAATTAGCACCAATTTAAATAAGTGTGAAGATTAAAACAATTTTTATCTTATTTAACCTAGCATGCATCTATGGTGATATTTGCCAGATAAAAAAAGACACAATCACACTACACAACGATGTACGAGGAAGACCCAAATGGGAAAAATCTCGGATGACCCTTGCCTAATAAATCCACTAGGTATGAAAATTTTACAAAGACATGACTAGAAGACTCACATCACTCGACTAGATTCCTTCACCCCCGACGCTTCCTTCGCTCTTCAACCTCTGCCTTGTGGATAACTCCGGTGTCCACTGAAATCTTGGAGTCCACTAATTGAGGCACAACAACCGTGAACCATATATGGTGCCTTTCACCATATGAGAAAGCCGCAACACAAACTAATCTTCCTTCAAATGGTTGGGAAGAAAAACAGGTGCCAAACCAACTCGCCAAGCAAACCATATATATATGAACTTGGAAGTAAACAAACTATGGGTGTATATGTGTTTTGGAAGAATTTAATTCATAAAACTCACAAACACAAAACTTGAACTTTTTCTCTCAAGAATATTTCTCTCCTTTTCTCTTGGAGGGAATGAAAAAGTTATCAGAAAAAGTGTTTCCGACACTTAGTTAATCAGGAAAAAGGAGTGGGAAAACAAGTGGGCAAGCGGGAAGTTATTTATAAAAATTGTTAGAAAACTGCCCAGGTCGTTCGAACAAGGTCATTCGAACGACTTCGCTCGAACTAAAACATCTAAAATACCTGCTTTTGTGAAGAAATTTGTTAAGACTTTTGATTTACAAAAACAGCAGAGCAACTGCTTTAAGTCTTCATCTTTTATAGGGCAAAAACACTTTTTGAATTGCTCAATCGATTCCAAATACTTTTTTGAATCATATTTGAAACCCAAAGTACTTCTATATTTAAAGTTAATCCTGTGAAGGAATCATCACTATTGACCTTGTAGAGAAGGAGCCACTACTACTGCTCTTGTGATTCTTGCGGGAACCATTGTTGACGACTGCGATCATTGTCGGTTCTCGAGGGAATTCATTACTGAAGGAACATTGCAATCTTTACGGTTCTCGAGGGAATCATTGCTGTATTTCTTTATTGCATTTGTAAGTTGTGACTTGCAAACTCTAGTGAAATAAAAGGTTTTTCCCTTTAGGATGTTTTTCCACAAATTTTGTTTTCTTTACATGCTTAATTTGAATCACATAGCTGCATGTTCAAGGGTTAATAAAAATTAAAAGTTGTTTGTGCGATTGACGTATAATTAACTAAGTTTCCTCCATTAGATAATAGTGCACACTCTTTCAAATTGGTATTAGAGCAGGTTTTACCAAATTATCGTAATATCCTTTTTTGCAAAAAAAATCTGAGATATCAATTCTTTTGAAAACTAATTTTAAAAAATCTCAAATTTTCTGATGTCATTGTCGCTAAGAGTGGACTTATTAAAAATAGCGTTGCCCTTTCTCTTTAGCATAGTGGGACACTCAAAAGCTTTGTGCCCTTTTCCCTTGCACTCAAAACATATTATATCTTCCTCTTTCTCAGCTCTATCCTTGACCTCATATTTTTTTTTGGTTTCTCAAAAATCTTTTTATTATTTTAAGAAATTTTGAGACACTTTAAAAAAAAAAATCAAATAGGGCTAAATTGTCGAAATCAACCTCACCCTTTGATTCAGACTGATTAACTTTCTCTTTTTTCTTTTTCTTAATTTGAGTCTCTAAAACTATCCCTCTATCCTTAGGCTTAATGGTCTTGGGAAACATGTTGATCTCATAAGTTTGAAGGTCTCATACGAGTTCTTCTAACCTAAGATAGTCTAAAACCCCTAAAGACTTAAGCACGGTGACCTAAGGAATAAATCGGGATGGGAGTGACCTTAAAATCTTTTTCACAACTCTCGACTCCTCCCTGATTAAATCTAGTATTAACAATGTTCGAAAACCTAGCATAAAACTTATAAAAACTCTCGGACTCTAACATAGGAATAGTCTCAAACTAGGTGGTCAAAATTTGAAGCTTAGACGCATTGAAAGCGTTGGTACCCTCATGTGTAAACTGGAGGATATCCCATGCTTACTTAGACTTAGTACACGTCATGATGCATTAGAACTCGTCAGGGGTGAAAGCTCCAGAAATAACACTAAGTTCACGGGAGTTATAGGTACTCCACTTGAGCTCATCATCAGTCCAATCAGAAATAGGTTTGGGATTCGTGACATTATTTACACTGATGGTGGGAGGATTCCACCCTCTTTCACACACACGCCAGACTTTTTCATCAAATGTTTTATATAGATCTCATACGGGCTTTCCAATAGGCATAATTCGATCCATCAAAAATAGACATCTTATTAAATAAGTTTAAGCCATCAGAGAATCGTGCACACACTCACAATTGATTTGATTTATGAGATTTATCTTATTTCAAACTCAATATGTCACGAAGGTATTTGCTTTATCTATTGTGTGTATGTACACTTTTATGAGCAATTGAAAAGCACATATTTGACAAAGCTCCCAAAAAGAAGATCAAGAGAAAGCAAGAGATTTGAAGATTTGAGAAGTTGAAGATTTTCAAGACTTGTACAATTTTAGTATTTTTCTATTTACGGATTTCTGGGAGGGTATTTGATTTGAATAGGATTTGTTGGATAATACGGATTTTTATTTTGTACCGGAATAGCCATAGGAGAATATTTGTAAGGAAAATTTTTCCATTATTTCCCCTAGTATTAAGGAGTTGTCCACAGAGTTTAGTTTTCATCGAGTATGGCATATCCCATTACTTCTCTCATGGTGATTCACGTTCAAGAAGATCGATCTGATTATTAAGCATATTAAACAAGCTCCACGACTTGACTTAATATTGGTATCGATTTATTTTGTGTTTCATAGATTTTTTACTAATTATTGGGATATTTTTCTAAATTAGTTTTTGTCAAAACGAGGCGTTTTCAACTAGTTTTTGAATAATTTTTAAACTGAAAAATATTTTTTATTTTAAAAACTCTCATTCAAACGAGATTGATATCTCGTTAGAATAACATGCTCATGTCGTTAGAATCTCGTTTGATGGCCTACTTTAAATGTACTTCAGACGAGAGCTTACCATCTTAACTTTTTGCATCTCGTTTGAAGCGAAGTTAATGTCATTCGAACGACATCATCATGCCATTAGAGCGACGGTTGATTCTCATTCGAATGAGATTGTGTCACCTCGAAATTTTTGTCCGCTTATAAATTCTTGCTTTCGTGAAGAAATTTGTTAAGACCTTTGATTTACCAAAACTGCAGAATAACTACTTTAAGTCTTCATCTTTTATAGGGAAAAAATCTTTTTGATTCACCTAATCGATCCCAAATACTTTTGTGAATCATCTTTGAACCAAAAGCACTTATATATTAAAGTTACTCTTGTAAATAAGGAGTCTCAACAGTTTCTCTTGTAATTCTTGAGGGAATCATTGTTGACGACTGCGGTCATTGTGGGTTCTCTAGGAAATTCATTGCTGAAGGAATATTGTGATCTTTATGGTTATCGATGGAATCATTGCTTTATTTCTTTATTGTATTTGTAATTTGCGATTTGAAAACTTTAGTGAAATGAAAGGTTTTCCTCTTTGGGGTTTTTTCCTTGAAATTCTATGTTTTTACATGATTGATTTGAATCACATACTTGCATGTCCTGGGGTTAATAAAAATTAAAATTTATTTATTTGATTGACATATAATTAACTAATTTTCCTTTATTAGATAATAACGCTCACTCTCTTAAATTTGTATCAGAGCAGGTTTCACCAAATTATCGTGAAATCCTTTTCTGCAAATTTTTTCTGAGATATCAATTATTTTGAAAATTAATTTTAAAAAAAAGCAAATTTTATGATGGAGAAATTATGTAATAGGATAAAAAATTTCGATGATTTGAATTATGCATATTTGAAAGCTTGTATGAGATCCACTTTAAAGCAAATTGATGAAAAAGTCTGGATTGTGTGTGAATGAGGGTGGGCTCTTCCCACTGTCATTGTGAATAATGTCATGAATCCTATACCTATTTCTGATTGCACTGATAATGAGTTTAAGTGGAGTATGAATATTTCTTGCGGGCTTAGTGCTATTTCTGAAGCTGTCACCCCTGACGAGTTCCGTCGCATTATGACGTGCACTACGTTTAAGAAAGCATGGGATATCCTCCAGTTGACATATGAGGGTACCAACGCTTTCAAGGCGTTTGATCTTCAAAATTTGACCATCCAGTTTGAGACCCTCACCATGTTAGAGTCTGAGAGTTTCGATGAGTTTTATGCTTGGTTGTCGGACATTATTAACATGAGTTTTAATTTGGGTGAGGTAATTGAGGAGTCGATAGTTATGAAAAATATTTTGAGGTATCCCATACTACACCAAATCTGCCTAATTTTCACGATCATTGACCTTGACAAGTTCAATGACTGTGACAATTCGGGGCGAGACAACTTTTTTTGTCACCGACTTATCACGGTCAATGACCGTGACAAGTTTGTTAGAATTATCACAGTCGTGTCATGGTCCCTGACCCTGACACGTATAGTCACGGTTAATAACCGTGACAAATCCTTGACCCCCTTTAAAAAAATTATCATGGTCATTGACCGTGACAATTCTGGGCAGAATTTAAAAAAAATCTGCTGGGCAGTATGGCCACTGTCACTGTCCAGCAGTATATTTGTACCTGTTATAGCAACGTTGTACCTGTTCAAACATCATATATCCAAATAAACTAGATATAATGCAAATATACATTCAAAATGAAAACTATTTAGAAAGAAACAACATCACCATCAATTATCTCAAATCTATAAACTATTTAGCTGGAAAAGAGATTTTGTACCGCGATGCTCGGGGACACCTCCTTATCCTTCCCTTCTCGTCCGAAGAGACACATAAGTATCAAGCCTATGTGGCCTACCCCCAGGACCACTCCCTGTCCCCTGAAATAAAATAAAGTAAAATTAGTATCCGTCCCGTAAATATAGATAAATATAAAGCGAAATTGAAATTGAAATTGAAATATTCATATAAATATAAATACATTACCTGTAGTGCCACCCAAACAGCTAACTTGAGCTCATATGGCACCTCCTTCCAACTAATGTACCCCGAGAAATTGTGTCAAATATAATTCCCTTCATATCTTAACACTAAGAAAAGCCATAATCCTATGGAGTTATGCTCTGCAAATTCCTTCCAACCGTTGTGTAGCCAAAAATCACCAGTTGAAGTTGTCAATTCCACCTTCCAATGGTCTCCCATGTTTTGCTAGAGGTTCCAAGTGGTGGGGTATGGAAAGTGGAATTGACAACTTCAACTGGTGATGTTTGGCTACACAACGGTTGGGAGGAATTTGCAGAACACCACTCCATAGGATTTTGGCATTTCTTAGTGTTCGGATAGACGAAGAGATTCAGTCTCCTCTCCACAAATAGGACACCCCAAATTACTATGTACTAATCACTTATTAAAGGTAAGAAGCGTATATTCATGGATTAGTATAAACAAAACTTAGATGTAGTTGGAATATTTATGTATTAGTCTCCTCTCCACACACGCACACTACACAAGAGTGAAAATGATAAAGTGCAAATCAATTAAAAGCATTAAAAATGGATATTTCGGTACAAATTGGAATATTTATTACAAATTGAAAAATTATTTCAAATTCGGGTTATGATAAAAAATGGATTAATATTCGGTAGGAGCAGCCAAGTCATCCACACTACTATTTAGACGCTTTGGCACGTGTTGGTCAATTGACTACGACTCGTTGTTGATATACTCCGAGTAAAAGACTTGCTTAACCTTTTGAAATGCACAAACAAATGGCTCATCGCTCACGTGGTCGTTGCTCTCCAACTTGGATAAGTCAACCATGATCAAATTGGTGACGGGATCAACTTTACAAGCATTTTTATCCTCAACTCTTACCCAGTCACAGTAAAATACAACCTCTTTGAAGCTTATATAATCCATTCAAGCATTTTTCGTCTTTTATTGTTCTCACAAGCTTCATATTTTCTGCATATTACAAAATTAATCATGTATAAAATAATCTAAAATAATGTTAAAGATTATAATAATCGAAACTTACTTTTTCCATTCTTCGACATCTTCATATGTGTCAAATATATAACGAACTACTTGTTCATGTTGTAAACTCATTAATTTCACTCGTTTTCCCATCACATGACCACCATCATCGACGAACTCATCAGTGTCTTCAACGCTGGTCGAGTCAGGCATATATTCCCGAGTATATATTGATGACTCCACGGTGATGTATTCCTCTGCAATTGATCCTGCAATGTATCGCGTATTCTTGACGTAATCTTTGAAAGCTTTAATCAATCTTTCAAATGGATACATCCACCGATATCTAACTGGACCACAAAGAATTGCCTCGTCACATAGGTGTACCAACAAGTGAACACTTATGTCAAAGAATGCTGGGGAAAGTACTTCTCCAATACACAAATCGCTTCGGTCACCGCCAGTTTTTCGGCCACTATGTGTTCTCGATTGATTACCTTCTCACACAAGTGGGGGAAGGTAATACTAATTTTCATAATAGCCCTACGCAAATCCTTGTGCTTGGAGAAACAGTGCTTAAACAATTGAGGAACCAATTGCATGATCACATACCAATCATGGGACTTACACTTTTGTAAATCATGAGTGCATAATTCACAATCCTTTGCAAGTTGGACGAAAAAGTAGATGGGCCCTTTAAATTATATATTGTGTCTAGAAGCACCTTCCTCTCCCCACTCGTTAAAGTAAACGCACCAGGGGGAATTATTGTCCTTCCCCTACTATCTTCTTTCAACCATAGTTGTGGCTTAAGTTTTAACGATTTAAGGTCTTTTCGTGCATTTTCTCCATCCTTCGAATGACTCCCCCCCAAGGCAAGTGCCCATAATATGTTCAGCGAAGTTCTTCTCTGCATGCATCACATCCAATACATGGCGCACGAGGTTATTCTTCCAATAAGGCAAGTCAAATAAAATTGACCTTTGAGACCATGCCTTTCTTGTCTGTGTTTCATTCCCAGTTGGGGTCTTCTTATGCTTGACGTTCTTAAATTTGGGATTCTTACCTGGCATATTAGGGACACATTCAGAAGATTTACTTTCAATTTCTGAACCCGAAAGTTGTCTCGGCGGTAGCCTATGTTCAACCCCGCCCAATAAAAAATTAGAACCTTTCTCAGATCTGAAACTATGAGCTGGGGGTAAAAACCTCCTGTGGCGATGGTATACAATTTTTAACCTAGAGGATAGACGAAGAGTTCAGTCTCCTCTCCACAAATAGGACACCCCAAATAACCATGTACTACACAACCGGATATTGTCCCATAAGCTGGAAAATCATGAATTGCCCACATCAACATAGCTTTCAGCGTAAACTCTTATTTTTTAAAAGAGTCAAATGATTGCACACCCTCTTCCCACAACTCATTTAATTCTTCTACCAAAGGAGCCAGGTAGACGTCGATGTCATCGCTTGGTGCCTTTGGCCCAAGTATCAACAAAGCCATCATAAAAAATTCAGGTCTCATACACTGTGAAGGAGGGAGGTTGAGTGGGGCTAGGATCACTCTCCATACACTCTGATTGGTGCTTAGATTTCCAAATGGATTGAAACCATCTGTTGATATAGCCAAACGAATGTTGCGTTATTCTCGAGCAAAATCGGGATACTCAAAATTCATCCTCCTCCCGGCAGTAGAATCAATAGGATGATGCATGATATTACCCCTACTTCTGCCCTAGCATGCCAAGTCATTGCCTCTGTAATCCATGGTATTATGAAAAATCGCTTTAATCTAGGCCCAACGGGAAAATATTTCAATACTTTTTGAGGCACTTTTGAGCTTGTTCCTTCCTTACTAGTAGATTGGACAAATCTAGGTTCATCGCATACCGGACAGCGATCGAGATTTTCATACTCCTTTCGGTATAGTATGCAGTCATACACACAAGCATGAATCGATTTATACTTCATTCCCAAACCTTTCAAACTGTTCTTCCTAACATGATCGCTATTTGGAAGTGTATTCACCTTGGGTAATAAGCCCTTCACCCATTTCAGAAATCCCGTCACGCTATTGCCAGACAAATCGTACTGCGTTTTCAAACTGTGCAAACCAACCATAGCATGTAAAGTTGTTTGATCTTTCTCACAGCCAGAGTATAACAATTGGGTCGCCTTAAATTTTAAACTTTGGTAGTCATCGTCAAGTTTTATCGTGTTATCTTCACGAGCACTTGAATCTTCTACATCATCAGTAACCTCATTCTCCTCTGCTTCATAAACTTCGTACGCATCATCAACTAAATCCTCTAACATATTATGATCTACGTCGTCCCCTTCTACATCTATTCTACTTGTTGAAGGTTGTTGTGAAGGTTGGTCGGGGATAAAAGGAACTTTCAATTCACCGTGAAAACTCCAAAATCGATAACTATCTTGCATACCCGATCTTAACAAATGTAGTTCAACTGTTTTCCACTCAAACACCTTACCATTCTTAACCCTAGCACACGTACACGGAAACTCTTCATCATTATGATATCTCTTTGCATATTTCACAAATTCGTTAGCACCTCTCCGAAACACATCCCCCATTCTATTTGTGTCACCCATCCACTCTTTGTATTTCAGATATCCCATCACAGCTACCATAACTAATCACCTATTAAAGGTAAACGAAACTTAGATTTATAGTATGTTTCATTTAATTATGTCTTATTTATATTCAAATTCAATTTATAATAGAAATGTATTTCCTCCATCTCCTCTAAAGGGTGAGTGGTACTATCCCATTCAATACAACATTTTTCTGTAATATACTTAACAACTCATGCACATTGTTACGATTTGAAAAAAATTCGACAGCATATCCCCGTAGTTCTCCAAGTACACAATGTAGATTGGCAAGTGTGAGTGTTATTTCAATTGATCAACTGAAATAACAGTCACACTTGTCAATCTAGTATGTACCCAGAGAACATTAAGATACGACTACAGAACTTCCTCCAAAAGTAACAACTTTAAGCCACTAAGAAAATTATACAGAAATTATACAGTCTCAAACTGTCCAAACGGGACAATTCGAGAGATCTCATTACAGGGGTAATGACTCTCGAACGGGGGTAAGGGCTATTGAATGCGTACGCATAAGAACTAAAAGGCTAGTATCTATGCGCACTATATTTAATTTCAAGTATGTTTCATTTAATTATCATACTATATATATATTGTTCGATATACAAAGTAATTTTCAAAAAAAGTTGAGAAATCCCACCCTCATATGGACAATAATCCAGTGGTCATGCCACTTTTAAAACTAACCAACCCAACATTTACTAAACAAAATAATCCAAAAGCAATGCCAACAACAAATGTGTATCCCATACTCCTTCTAATTCATCTATTCAATTAATTCATTTCCTCAATTAAACTAACAATTAAAGTATGCAATTATTAATTTACTAATTTACAATGAGGGGCAATCCTACTTTCATATGAAATGGGCACTAATTATTAATTTACGTTCATCTAAAACTATACAATTAAAGCTATACAATTTATTAATTAAAGCTATACAATTGTTAAGATTGCCCCACCACACCCCCCCTCCCCCCGCCACACACACGCACACACACTCCCCACCCCACCCCACCCCACCCCCTGCCCCCCTCCCCCCATCACACCCCCTGCCCCCTCTCACCCTCCCCCCACCAAACCTGCACACAAACACACATACACACATAGCCCAACCCCTGCCCCCTCCCCCACCACACACCACCACACACACACATACACACATATACACATACATATACACACATATATACACACATATACACACACACATACACACACATGTAGAAATGAAAGATAAAGAGAGGAAAAAACATACCTTAGAGACAGTGAGAGAGACCTCGAAATCGCTTAGAGAGAGAAAGAGGGGGGAAAACCATTTTTGGTGGGAAAAAATGAAAGTGTAGGGCTTTTTTGCTGCAAAACTTGTCACGGTCGTGTCACGGTCATTGACCGTGACAATATTATAAGTATTGTCACGGTCAATGACCATGACAAAGTATTATCACGATCTTGTCACGGTCAATGACCGTGACACAAAACGAGTGTTTGTTGTCACGGTCAATGACCGTGACAAGGGTGGCCATCCGAAAGGTGATAATTTGGCCATTTTGGTGTAGTGCCGATTTATTCCTAAGGTCACAGTGCTTAACTCTTTAAAGTTTCACTTTTTCTAAAAAAGAAACCGAAAATCTTCTTTTTATTAATTATTCAAGAAAAACAAAACTCTTTTTGGATTTTTTGAAAAATATATCAAGATGGAAAAAAATATAAATACAATGGTAGTGCATATTAGCAATAGGCATGAATGATATAAACCTGAAAGGCGTCTTATACTAGCAAACAAGTCTAAACGTCAATCATTAGGTTCGGAGGTGTTCTTCAAAGGAGGTGAATCCTATGAAAAACATCCATCAAATCATGTTTTTTTTACCAAATACTCAACTTTCTCTAAAAAATGCTCAAAATCTCTCATGTGATGCGCGTGAGCATGAAGAGTAATATGTGTGAGAGTACGTGCAGTAACATGTGTAGTAGCATATCTTAGAAGATACCTATGAGAGTACACACTACCCAACTTAAAACAAAATTTCTTAAAGTGTCCTCTTTGCTTGCGATGGGAACAAATATAAAGAGGCTTAGGAACACCTCTCTCAAAACGTCTAGGATACACTCTCCTATGTGGAAATAGACTCCTATGTGGGTTAGGTTGAGAGCCATTGGGATGTATCAAAAACTCAGGAACCAACTTGGGTTCTACATTGAAAGTGGACGCACCGTCATAACCTATTCCTAGTCTTTCAGTATTACCCAAAGCGGGACTGATGAGAATATTTCCAACGTTCTTAGATGTGTCCTCTAAAGTGACTTTGACCTTCTGGGCACATTCGATATCTCTCTCAAGTTGGGATATATGGGCTTCAAGTTTCTCACGAGTCTCTAATGAATATTGAAGATCTCCTATAAGACTAGCCACGATGTTGGTCAATTCACTCTTATCTGTGTCTAAGATGATCAACTACACACACAAAGAAACTCTCACCTTCTCGAGTTGACTCGCCAACGCTTCACACACCTTCAAAACTTCTATTTCTCTCTCCAAATCTATCACTGTAGGAGATAACTCCTTATTCATCTTTTTCGTCTTTAAAGTCTCGGTGTACAAATCATAAAATATTTTTGGATATCCCCTTCTCCCTCACTTGCAATCTCATCCTCACACTCACGAGAATGGATTGAAACATCATTGAGGCTCTCATGTTTATAAGTTTCCTTTTCGTCGTGGGACAAATTAGATGTGCTCACGTGACTAGCCATGAATGCAACACACTTTTCATGTGGTGATTCTCCCCCTGAATCATCCAACTCGATGTCACTATCTCTAAGAGTAGCCTCATTAGCAATAGCTTTGCCTTTTCTCTTTAGCATAGTAGGACACTCAAAAGCCTTATGCCCTTTGCCCTCGCACTCAAAACATCTTATATCTTCCTCTTTCTCATTGCTATCCTTAACCTCATCTATCTTTTTATTTTTCTCAAAAATCTTTTTATTAGAAGAATTATTTTTGGAAATTTTGATAAACATTATAAAAAAAATCACAAATAAGGACAAGTCATCGAAATTAACCTCACCCTTAGATTCAGACTCACAAACTTTTTCTTTTTTATTTTTCTTAATTTGAGTCTTTAAAGCTATTCCTCTATCCTTAGGCTTAATGATTTTTGGAAACATGTGAATCTCATTAGTTTGAAGGTCTTTCTTCAAACCTATGTAGCTGTGTGTCTCTTCACGTGCATGTGCATGGTGATTGTTACATATCCCATGTGTGGCTTTTCATACGGTTGACCGTGCACCTTCTTAGAGGTGGTCGACTGGGTAGTCGACCAACAGGTACTTGTGCAGACTAGGTTTGATCTAGTGTAGCGGGCCTCATGGTACTGTTGACAGGTGTCACTATATTACTGGTCCACATGGTTAAATAATTTTAACCTATAACAAAGCCCCCAATGCTCCATATTTTAGGATTTTTCAAAAGAATGGAGTATTTATTTTAAAAAGTTTCACGGTGCTTAAAAAGGTTGAAGGTCGACAACCTACCTCTTAGACTTGTAAATATTTCACTATTGTACTAGAGCGGTGGCACTTTTGTAAATAACTTGAAAAATGGAAAACCACCGGAGGGTACATTGGTTCATTTGCTTTCTTGGGATTTGAGAAGACGTCGAAAGTTCAACCGTTTAGTTAAATTAATCATTTCAAACCAGGAATATCGAGAGTTTTCATTGTCTCTATAAAAGGTTGAGTTTCCCTCTATTTTCTTTACCCCAGTATTCTCAAACTCCATATCTTCTACTGTTGCATATTCTCTTGCTGCTTAAGCATTTATCATCCATATAGTAGCAATTGTAAGACTTTTCTCTCCCTCATCTTTTTCTTTCTGAATTTGTTAGGATGGTTTATATTGTTGATGAAGGTTCTTTAGAGGAGTTTAAGGAGAGCAGGAAAATTTCAGAATGGGTAACCGTGAAAATAGTGCCTTGGCCTTGTGGTTTGTTTGCATTAAATGAGCGTCACTGATTGACCATAATAGTTATAGATGAATGTGGAGTCACTTTTCCTCTCAACAATCTATTTTTAGAGTTTTCCAATACTTTTGATGTGGTCCTCGCAAAAGTAGCCACCAACAGTTATAGGTTAGTAAATGGGATTAACCGTCTTAACAGATTATACAGAACCCACATAGGAATAAAAGAGTAATGTATTGTTATAAGTGGGGAACCAATGGAGATGATACTTATTACCTAAAGACGCGTCAAGCCAATAGGGCTTTGGAAGTTAACTTACCTGATTCCAGTAAGGATTATTGGGATTATGGAGTCGTTGTAAAGAACTGGAAACATGCTCCCTTTCCTGGGGGGTAAGGTATACTAGTCCCAGATGCTCCCAGGAATGGTGTGGCATAGGTCTGATATTTGTGTTTTATTTATGCACACTTTTTGTTTATTGATATTCCGACTAATATACTGTGCCTTTTTGTTGAGAGAAGGAAGAAAGATTGCCCCCCTGAATCAGAGGTGAACTTTGAGGAGCTGAAATTTATTTGGTCCATTTAGTAAAGAATTGAAGGAGGTAAGCCCATGTCGGCCTCTATTTTATTGGAGTACAAGAGCTCTATCACCTCCTTTGTAGCTAGGCTTATGGAGGACATTCCCCCAACCCTTATAGATTTGGAGGATTTTATCTCTTCACCTTTTGTATCCGAATTTCCTCTTGAAGGAGGAGACACTATTCTGGGAGTAACTTTTTCCTCATTTGAGTCACTTGGTTTAACTGCTATCCTGACCACTTCCTCATCTCCAAGCAAGATGGTGAAGAGAAAGATCCCCAACATGATGTTTTTGGAGCCACATCTCCTCCTCTAGTTGAGAAGAAGAAAACCACTAGGGAAGGTTTAGAGAGGCCAATGGTTGTTATTACTGAAGAAATCAAGAACACTGAATCTCAGTTTAAGAGATTGAAAAGAGGTCCTGCTATCTAGTAGGAATTCATCCAGAAAACTCAGGCTGACAAGGCCTCTGCAGTTTCTGCTTCTATTGTAGTGGACCCTGGTCTGGATAGGGGTTTAATTTTCTCGAGAGTATTGCCTTTAGATAGGTCAGCGGCTACTCGCCTATCCAAGGTAAGACTATTGGAGAGGGCAAACCAAAATTTGGCTTTGGTAATTATTTATATAGACTTGACTTCTTTAATTTATGCTCTCCTTTATAATTTCTGATGATTGCTTTGTGCTTGTACTGCTTGCAATTTTTAGTCGATTATGATCAATTGTTGGTAAGGGTTTATTAGTTGAGAGCATCATCCACCGATGTTGAAGAGTCTTTCAAAAGTTTGAAGAGTTCTCTTGATGCCACTAAGGAGGCCCATAAAAAGGACCAGGAAAAATGGTAAGGTCTCTTAAATAAGATCGAGAAGGAAAAGAATGATGCTGAGAAAGTTGCTTCTAATTCTGCCTTAGAGACTGTTGAAGAGAAAAGGAAGTTCCAAGAGCTAAAAGTCATGGTGAAGAAAGGAAAGGAAAACGCCTTCACTAGGGGATGGGATAAGGCCTTCGCCGCTGCTGCTTTTCAAATTGAGTATATGAAGAAAGATGCCTTCAAGGAAGGGGGGACCATGACTTTGAATCTGGTCGACACTGCTGTCGATTCACACCTCTTTCAACAGGACAATCATGTCACCCCTCCAAACATTGATGAAGAAATGGAGGATGAAGAAGGCACTGGTGAGTCTTCAATAGTGCCAAAGGCTTCTATGGTGGTCATGGGCGGATCTGGGGGGGTGCCAGGAGGGGCGGAGGCCCCCCCTGAGATCTAAAAAAAAAAAAATTTTAGGGGTATAAAATGTGTAATTTTTTTTTTAGGGGTGCAATTTTTAAGGGACGCCCCTCCTGAAATCTTGTCTACACTGTCTTTTGATAAAAAATTTGTATAAAACTTGAATTAACCCCCAAAAAATTTGCCTCGGGGGCCCCCGGCACCACTCGAAACTTTCGCCCCTCCTAACAAAAAATCCTGGATGCACCACTGATGGTGGTTGCCCACTCAGTTGAGAAAGATGCACAGGACAAGGGGAAGGTGTAGCTTCTTTAGCTAATTGGAAGTTTTTAATTTCACTTTTGTAATGCTTAATTCCTTTTTGTAATTTGAAACAAGACCTTTTTACGATGTAACCATTTTTCAGTAATAATAAAACCTTGTGTTGGACTTTCATATTGTTGCCTCAGAATTTGTTGATCAACTGTTGTGCTCATAGTTTTGTTTTTCAGTTTAAATCAAGGTGAGATGCTATAGTAGCTGTTGAGAATCAATGTAAAAACTTATTTCTGCATTTTATAGAGAGTCAATGTGTCATCTTCATAAGAGAGCGATTTCTATCAATTTTCGGGTTCGTTGGTATCATTAAAAAAAGGTTGATTGTTATAACTTGAGAGACGAACGTTGAGATCTATTAAGAATTATAGCGGGACATATATAATTTTAAGGACATAACGTTTAACACTTGCCTCAATATGAATTTGTGCATTCATTCGTAAAACTAATCACTATAAACATAATTCAACCTATGTTATATAATATGTTCGAAGTAGATTATGTTCTTTTTATGTTTCTAGTTTATTATGACATTTATGCAATAAAAACGCAGTGCATTTATGCAATAAGATAAAGGCATTTATGTTATAAAAGTTGATGTGAAATAAATCAGAGAGACATATATTGAAGTTAACTGTTTGCTTTCTTGATGACCTTATCATGTAAGAATGAAGAGTTGAAAGATAACAATATAAAACCTTTAAATTCATCCTTCAGTTTTATTGACATTTTGGATGCAGTCATCTTTAATAAGTTTTTCAAGGCTCTGATCCCATGTTTTTCGTGATTAGTCCCGTGTCTCAACTGTTTATGGTAGCTGTTGCTGACAAATGGTTAAATTAGTGGTACCCTTTACCACCTGGCCATCATGAATTAGGAATCTGATCAAATGTTTAGTTTGGTGGTAATATTTGCTATAGGCTTAGTTTGGGATGCTAATTTTGTTAATTTTAATCATGCGTTCATATTTCTATTGAGATGAAATGTAGCCAAAAGTTGTTTCCATTGAATTATCAATGTGAGATTGAATGAATTGCGGTTATTTATCTCTTGAAGCTCCTGAAAGCATAACCACATTGAGAAATGCATTCTAGGCAAGATTGTAAAACATACTCGAATCTTAAGTTTCAGAATTCTGTACATTCTTTTTGTTTTATGAAAATGAATTATTTGCGGTGAAAGTTGCTAAAGAGATTCGGTGCATCTATGCAATCCTTCTAAATTTTGATCTCACTGTAAAATTCCTACATTTTCAACTCATTATTGATATTGGTAAGGCTTCAAAATGAATTTAAGAAGAACGCTGCAAAGAGAACTCATAGAATCCTACACTTTGATTATCATTTGTTCCCATATGTCATAAGAAGACCAACTACTTTTGTTATTTTCTTTCCCCTCTTTTGTTGAGCATTGCATAAATAATAAATTTGAGACACCTATTGCCTACTTTAGAGTTACAAACCAGGGTTAATATTTTTTATGACAATCTGAACATAAGAATTTCTTTTTGGGTAAGGATATTCCCACTCCTCTCAAAGTTTCACCCACTCCATTTTGCACCAAAAAGATGAAACTACCATCCTAGCACAAAGTTATTAACTAGCCTTATTTCTTTGATGAGTATGAGTGTACTTTCGGGTGATTGTATTTATGTGAGGGAGGGAGAAAATAGTTGAATCAATTAATTTAAAGATTAAACATAAACATAAAAATAGGTTATTTTAACTAATAAGTTTGTGAGTATTTGTATACTTTTTTTTTCCAAATTTCACTAGCATGTGCTAGTTTATTAGCCACACTAATTTAAATTTTATGTGTAAGGGGGTGATATTATATGCAAGTGCGGGAAAAAATAAATAAGAAATTAAAGCAGTTTTTTTTATACTTTAATACCTCAAAAATTAGTATACATAAATTTTAATTACATGGCGGAAACACAGTTTATTTTACATATGAAATTATACTTGAAAAATAAGACAAAATGACGCGAATCATTGAATTAGTTTGATACGAGATGACAGGAAATCATATTTTTTTTTACTAAACATGCACATGACCTAATTAAAAGAGACACAACATGTAACACATACCTTTTATTTTTTTATTTAACACGAACACAACTCAAATAAAAATGACACGACATTATTTTTTTAAACACGAAAACGACCCAATAAAAACACGATAAGATATGAAATCGTATATTTTTTATCTAAGACAAACACAACCCAAATAAAAGTGACACATAATTCGACAAGATTATCATTTTTATAGAACATGAGCCCGATCCAATAAAACGGGGCATATAATAAACAATTCATCGAACATTTTTTAATACACGTTTAAGCAAAGTCTTTTTATTTTGTTCCAAGAAGTCCCTCATTACAAGTCAACCGAGTAACCAATTTGAGCTGAATTTTTTTATATGGGTCCGTTGAAATGTTTAAATATCACATAAATTTTTTATTTTATTTTATTTTATCTAATACGAACACGACCCAAATAAAAGCAACAAGACACGAAATATATTTGGGTCGTATCGTATTTTAATTGTATTTTGTTTGTGTTTTGCAAAAAAAATAAATAAAAAATTCATATCGTGTTACTTTTATTTGGGTCGTGTTTGTATTAGGTAAAAAAAAAAGATTGCATGTCATGTTTTATTTGGGTCATGCAATTTTAATTGTATCGTGTTTTTGTTTGGTAAAAAATAGTGTTCGTGTCGTGTTACTTTTATTTGAGTCGTGTTCGTATTAGATAAAAAAATATCTTGTTGTGTTGCTTTTATTTGAATCGCGTTTTTGTTTGGTAATTTTTTTTTGTATCAGGTTGCTTTAATTTGGGTTGTGTTTGTATTGAATAAAAATAAATAAAATTTCACGTCGTGTTACTTTTATTTGAGTCGTGTTCTTATTAGATAAAAAAAAAATTATCCCTGTGCTGCTTTTATTTGGGTCATACACTAACGACTATGGAACTTTAGTGTTAAAATATATATTAGTGGATTAAAGCTCAAAATCGCTTATTGGTCTAGGATTATATTAAGAAACTCCCTTATTTTTTATGTATCAAAAAAGTATTTAATATAAAAAATTTAAAAGCTAAACATTAGTTATCTAAAAAATTCTAGCTAAACATTTATTTTCTAGAAGTAGAGATGAATATATGTTTTTCGGTTAAGCAAAGAAAGCTAGATGGAGGAGAAGTCCATCTCCTTTGAAAGGAAGGAATGGATTTCAGAATATGCAAGGGGTCATTATGGTCATTTTTAATGTTTGGGCACAAAATGGAGTGCCTTAGTATTTATTTGGAGTGTAAATAGCATCACCCTTTCTTTTTTCAGCTGGAAATTTCAAAATATGAATTCAATTTGAATACCGATTGATATAAAATATTGTCTCACGACTAATGGCGTATTGTTGCCCTTGCATTTGTGATACAGCGGAACCAACATGAGAGTCATCAAATCATAGAGAGCTAGTACTTGTCTCATGAGAATGGTGTATTGTTGTCCTTACATGTTTCACAATGAAGATGCATAATGCAGATGTAGATGCATTGCATTTGTTTCAAGGTGAATTCTCATTTTTCATTGCGTTGTGAAATTCTTGAGGGGAACAAGCTTTATCGTATTGAAATACTTTTTACTGAAACACTTTTATTGTTAAGAGAGTTATACACGCATACACACACACACATTCACCAGACACTAGGTGATAACGAAATAGTTTCATACGTTGGAGGCACATATTTTTCTGCGTGGTTGTTTCAAAGACTTGCAATTACATGAAGGGGAGAACTCACTTTTAAATATTTCCTTATTGCTCTACTAAATTATATATATATATATATATATATATATATATATATATATATCAGCATCATTCTTTATATCTAGTAATTTGGGGACGAGTGTTGGTAGACTTATTTCAATATTGCTGTAAAACCAGAACCATAACCAAAGTTGGTCCAAACCAACTCATCAGTTTTCATACTGATCAGACTCAGTAATATGTACACAATTACCTATTTCACTCGCATTATTCTTAAAATCTACTACAAACTAAAAATTCTACCACGAATCAAATCCCGGAGTTCACTAAATACTATGTGAGAGGCACATATTATATACAAATACAATTTGTAAATTTGAAGCCTCTTTTCGAGGCAATCCCCACTGTTTGGAATTGGGAAGAATAATAATGTATGGATTCTGGATAGTTTGTCCTCGCCCTCCCTTTGCATCCCCAAAAGTGTCCAGTAGTTTGTCTATGTTTCTTTAGAAATGTAAACGCTCCTCAATTTGGAAAGTCTAATCTTAAAGAAGAATGTGCAAGATTTTCCAACTCGATCCAAAATTGTGAATCGATTTCTAAGTTCTTTTAGCGGTGAATATTTTTATTTTTTATGGTAAAAGCATATTATAAAATGATGGATTTTGACTAGGGTGTCAATTTTAGAAACGACACGAAAAAATGACATGAAATGACACAAAATTGACACGATTTGTCGTGTTCGTGTCTGAATTATGAGTCGTGTCGTGTCGTGTTCGTGTCTAAATTATGAATCGTGTCGTGTTATCGTGTTTTTTAGGCGTGAAATTTAAGAAATTCTGGTATTCGTGTCGTGTCGTGTTATTTTTAAAAAAACACGAATTCGTGTCGTGTCGTGTTCGTGTCCGTAAAAACCTTATCGTGTCGTGACGTGTCAGCCCAAAACACGACCCGTTGATCCGAATTGCCACCCCTAATTTTGACATTATCCCAAAACACGACCCGTTGACCCGTTAATGTGACGATTATGAGCACGTGCACACTCTCCCTTGGAAGCTTGGAATCGTATTCTCATACGTCAATTGATACATCGAAAGCTTTGAAATTTCTCACGAAAGGCTACCATCCTGAAATGGGAGATAACTTAGTGGCCTTTGAATTTGACTCTGAATCCGTAATTCAATACTCATAGCATCAAATTATAGACTATAGTTTAACTGGTTGACCATGTCCCATTAGAGGGGTGAATACGCGTGTCTATGGCCCTTTAGAGATGTGAAAGGTGTCGCGGGGTATAATATAATATAATATAATATAATATAATATTATACCACATTCATTTTTAGTATTGTACACTTTTTGCCCCTGAATTTTGAGCCCTCTCTAGGTTTACCTACTAATCTTCTTATTTTTATATTGACTAATTATATTTTAACCCTTGAAGTTATTTCCCATTGCGCTTTAGTACTCTATGTTTAATTTTGGTGGACATTACTTGACTTGTTTTTTTAGAGCATTGAGATCATCTCTAAGATATTTCTCCAAAATAATCCCTCAAGTACTCTAATACTGTATTTTGCTTGCCCCAAAATGCACTCAACTCTAGAGCACTAAGCAAATAAAAAGGTAAAATGCTCTCGTGGTAATTCAACTGTTACGCGAAGGCTAATAAATAAATAAAATTACTAAATAATGTGAAAATGCTACAAGATAAAAAACGATTGCACATCAATTCAATTGTCGTGCGAACATAAATTTGTAACCTTCCAAAAGTTGCAAATTTCACACCCAATCTTGCAATTCTCAATCATTTTTGGATTACCCCCTTGCTATGGAGAACCAAAATCACAATTTAGGGATTCAAAAATAAATTTTTTGCTCAAATACTACTTGACTTAGAGATGGTTTAATGCATTCTATCTCTCTTTCGTGCCTTGCCTGACAAATCCTCGCATTTTCCTTCATCAAATCAAAGGATCGGCTAGAATATTGTATCGGTGCGTTTGGAAACTCAAATCCCTTAGTTTGGAATTGGAATTGATTTTTTTTAGTTCAAATAACGAATTGAAAATATTCAAATTTGAATTCAAAACAGGGGAATTGGAGTCCTAAACACACCTTAAGAGAAATTAAACGCTTGAAGGAAGGCGATTGGGAAAAATGAGTTAATACCGAGGAGTATGGGATTCCTATTTATGGTAGTTTTATTGGTTTCCTTGATGTACTGTTACAAAATATGTAATTTATAGGGCTATTTGGTTCTCAAAAGTTTTGGCGGCTTGACAATTGGATTGTTTTTTTCCTTGTACTCTTGTTTCAAATTAATAATCCCACTATTATTTTTAGTATGTCCCAAATTAATAATATTTCTAAAATTAATATATAAAATTGGGTGAGGTCATAAAGGTACACATCTAAACAATACTGATAAGAGATTAGTGATTCAAGTGGATAACTTGCATTAAAATATATTCAACATTTTTAAGAGGATAAACTTGAAAAGTAGAACTTATTTTTCTAATGTTTAACTTACAAACAACGATCATTAATTTGGAATGTAGGGAACATATAATTCTTAAAGATTATGACGTAACAATTGAGTTGTAAGAACACTTTTCGTCAAAAAAATTATGATTGGACAAAATTTAGTTCTAAGAATGTGTGTCATTGTGTTAATGCTACACATAACTACCTAACATACTTGGCTTACGAAACCCAATGATCTAACATAGTTACGTTTTTCAAGATTGATTAGTTGAGGGTTTATTTTAATTTTTAATAAGGATATATTGGTTGACATGAAAATAATAGTGAAGAAATTTTTTATAATTATTTCGATAATTTTACTCAAAAATTAAATTTCATGATCTTGGATGTACAACAGCTTCAGACGAGAGCATTTCGTTCGTACGAGAGAGACTTCATAGTATAATTTAAATTTTCAAACAAAAGAGGTTGTACCAAGCTCGTATGAAGATGCTATCCTACAAATATCATATGAGAATTTTGGAGTCAGAAATGGTCGTACAAAGCTCATACAATATAAGTTTCTTACGAAGTTTCGTACGGAACTTGTTCTCGTTTGTATGAGGGTGACCTCATTCATACAATGATTTGTTTTTTAAGGAATGTATTTTTGACCTACCCGACTTCTCTAAAACCTATCGAATGTTGTAAAGCCTTTGTATCAATGTATTAACCTTTTTTTACAAATCTTAAAAAGGGTTTTGAGTGTTCTTGAGTGATCTCCGAGAATGCAAAACATAAAATTCCTCCTCTCTTTAACAATTGTTAAAGATTGAGTGAGGATGATTCGACCGGATGCGTCCTCGATAGAGAATGGTAAATAATGAAGCTTTAGAATTGTGAAGAATTATTTTGTAGAAGCAATTGAGACTAGTGCGACATAATTTTGTATCACCTCGAGTATGTACTGCATAATCGTTGAGATCTCGTCCCTATAGTGAAACATTTCTAGATAAGCGAAAATACATTTAAATAAAAATTATTTAGTATG
This sequence comes from Sambucus nigra, assembly GCA_949130495.1. Lineage (NCBI taxonomy): Eukaryota > Viridiplantae > Streptophyta > Magnoliopsida > Dipsacales > Adoxaceae > Sambucus > Sambucus nigra. Next base: position 6,648,430 of record OX422210.1, read on the forward strand.
TATCCATTCAAAATATTCATTTATATGAATGTCCACATAAGCATTTTTTATTTTCGTGTCTTTGAAAATATTTGAGAGAAAATGACCGTATCCATTTTCTTTAAATAGATAAGAATACAAATCCCCTCTCTTTAAAAATAAAGGCATGTGACAAAATTACTCATACTATTATAATAATATTTTTATGTTATATATATGCATGTAATTAGGTAATAATGTGATTGCAATTGGGTGTTATGTGTAATTTTTGAGTTTATGTGTGCAGTTTGATGAATCATGTGTATATTTATTTTCTTTATTTTTTGTACTACCTTTTTTCCATTATTAGTTTATTTTTTAATGTATGCGGGCATTATTCAATACGAATCATGCTAATAGGACCACATTTTTTTTGGCACCACACAGTTCCTAGAAATAATTGTATATTGTGTTTTAAAAAGTAGTATTGTATTGCCGGAGAAAAAAATGAAGGTGTCTTTAGTACAACCCTTATATATATATATATATATATATATATATATATATATATATGCATGTACTTGTTATGTATGTGTGCAATTGTGTTATTAAACATGGAATCATGTGATTTTTTTTATGAATATGATACTTTAGTGATGGTTATGTTTCAATTCATAATTATAGCTCGAATCATTATGATGATTTTTTTTATTGAAATACTATCAATTTAGTATCAAGTTCATTGTGAATTTATCCATAGGGTATGAGTGCTCATTCAATTAGGATTGTTGCAATGATGTTTCCAATTATCAGAGTGCAGCCAGCGCGATGCGCTAGTTGATTTAATGAAGTTGTGAGACAATGTTATTGAATTGTAAATAACCTAAAAGTAAGAGTCGAGAAGTGAGTAAAACTGTTGAGATAATGCTCGACGCGCTTTGCATATTTTCATCGTTTGTTAGAGAAAGAGAGATGTGAACTAAAGGAGATGGGGATTGTTAGTTGCAACCAAGGATTGGAATTCGTGAATAAGAGGTACATCTATAGGGGATAATTACAATGATGAAATTTTAATTAGTAAAAAAGGAAAGATGTAAACGCGAAGACATTGAATAGAAAGAGACACATAATGAGTGCCTCTTAAAATCTCTTTTACTTGGGAGATGGAAACTGTTGAGAAGATAAATAGTTTTGGTGCATTGAATAATGCAACATTACAGAGATAAAGGACCAAGAGTAGGAAATGGAGGGTTAGAGAATGAGAAATAATGCACCACAAATAAGTATGTGTAAAAGGGTGCGATATCGGTTATCAATTTAACTCGCCAATTTCCAAACAATAACTTATTTAACTAGATGTCAATTTTTTTTATCCGAATTGATTAAAGCCTAAAACATGAATCTAGGTGAATAAATTAATCATGCCATAAAAAATAATCACAAATCGCTGGAAACACTAATTTCAGGAAAAATCTCCCGAAAGGGCAAAAATTTTATTTCTATAAATGTTCGCAAATCACAATGCACAACACACTTACAGAAATATGCAATGAATCTACCGCAGTAAACTCACAGAGGCCGCAACCTCGAAACTAGCAATGGACTCCTGTAATGACCCAAAAGAACCACAGCTCTGTCTCCATCAAGGAACACCCCTGAGTCTTCCCAAGTGATCGCAATCGTCAGCAAGCAACTCCCTCAAGAGCTACCAATCCAGCAGTAAATATGGCGCTCCACAAGAATAAACTTCAAAAAGAAGTGATTTGGGTTCCACAAAAGATTCACAAAGGCATTGTGATGATTTGATGTGAATAAAAAAAAAAAAACTAAAAGTGAAGACTAAAATTTTTGCAGAATTGTAGTTTTCGTGTATTAAAAGTCTTAATGAAAAAGGTCTTCACAACAGGTATTTATAGCTGAGCAAATAAGTTGATGCAATGAAGGTCGTTAGAACGACATCTCTAAGTTGTTTGAACGATAATGAATGTCATTAGAAGTAACTTCTAATGACCTCAAAACGACTTTAAAAAATCAAATAAGTACGGGTTCGTTTGAAGCAAACAAGAAACGTCCCTTCAAATGGCATTGCATGTCGTTTGAAGCTGTCGTTTGAACGACTTCTCAATGTCATTTAAACGACATTGCTATGTTGTTTGAATGACAGGAGTGACCCAAGTTATTTTTAAAATGCTCGCCTACAGGTCTTCAAAATTATTTTGACTTAGAAAAAATGCCTCATTTTATTTTAAAATAGTTTCGAAAAGTATCCCAATACTAATGTAAAACAATTACGAAACTTGAACACATTCTATATGAAATTATACCTCATGTCTCGCAAATGTTGAAGATACTTAAAAATTCAGATCCGTCTTCATGAATGTATGAACTTGATCTTCCCTCGACGGTTGTAGCGGTATACGACATATTTTATGTAAACTACGAACAATGGAAATTATGTCCTTACAAATCTCTCCCTATGTCTATATCGGTACAAAATAAAAATATCTGAATTATAAAAAAAATCCTATACAAATCTATTACCCTCCTATGTAACCCAAAAGTAAAAAAGATGCTAAAAATGCAAGTCTTCAAATACATAACATCTTCAAATTTGAGATCTCTTGAAATCAAATATCTTTGCTTTCCTTTCGCCTCCGAAAAGATACTAAAAATGCAAGTCTTCAAATACATAACATCTTCATGCTTTGAAATCTCTTTAAATCAAATCTCTTTGCTTTCCCTTCGCCACTTTTGTGTGCATTCCAAATGATCATCAAAGTCCTACACACAATAAATAAACAAATACATTCTTGACGTATCAAGTTTGAAATGTGATAAACATAAAGCAAAGTAAATTAAATAAATCTCAAATCTCCTCCATAATGTAAATTCTCACTCCCCCATAATTTATAATTCGCTCTCCTTCTTTTTATTTGTCCGAAATAGACAAGAAAACGAATAAACAAAAAAATAAGCACGGAGTGTCACAATCAAGAAAATCATCACGAATAAAGCAACTATGATCATGCAAGGATAAACTCAAAAATATCCACAAGATCTTTTTGAGTTTTTTGAGTTTTTCAAGGAAAGAAAATTAATAAAAATAACACACACAATTAATTTACACTAAGATAACCAAATTATGGGAATAGAATGAATGGGCGTGAACATATTCAATAGGTAAATCAACTCAAACATACACAATAAATGTGCACGATGAATATGGATACTCCTAACGATTGAACTTCACAATCATCCTTAGGTGTAAAAATTATTGTATTCAAATGACATCAACTCAATCATATCAACAAATCAAAGTCTAAAATAATTTTCACACCAATAACGTCTAAAACTATTCAATGCCTTTCCAAGACTTTGTCAGGACGTGCAAACCCATTGGTATATTTCCAACCAAACTCCCTCAAATATTAGATAATGATCATATTTTTATATTCAATTCTTTTCTTTTGAATGATTATATCAAACTAAACGAATTTGGCCTTGGCTACTTTTTTCAATGTCACACTTTTTTGGCTCTTTTTAAACTCTTTGGACCTTGGCTACTTTCTTTAATGCCACGGTTTTTAGGTCCAATTTAAACGGTGGTTTAATCCCAAAGGACATGAGTACCTTTCGTAGCCCTTCCTCGTGTTCACTCATTATTTTTTTAAGTTAAGCATATTCCTCACGGGCAACGGTTCTTACATACACTACTTTCATCTTCAAGTTTTATAGCGTATGGTTTATTTCAAAGACATGATTGATATGAAAACACTTCAACCAACATGTGATAGACAAGTACAATAATTAAACAAATCCCTGCAAGTGTGCATTAAAGGAAATCATGAGTTAAACATGTAGAAAGTAATCTCAAATCTCATCTTAATGACTTCAAACATTATAAAGCACAAGGATGAAATGGTGTATCATCTCAAACTACTATCAGATAGTCACATTGATATGGAATGATATTGTGACTTGGTCATCCTAAATGTCCATCCATAAACGTTGTAAAACAAAATACAAAAATCTTTTTGTCTTTTTCAAAAAAAATTATCAAAATAAAATCTTTTTGGCTTTTTCAATTTTTCTCAAAAAATAGAAAATCTTTTTGTATTTTTCCAAAAATTTTCAAAAATAAAAATGTTTTTGGTTTTTGAAAAAATATATTAAAATGGAAAAGATAAATACAAAAGTGGTACACACTAGCAATGAGCATAAAATATCATCATGAAAATTATCTTATATTAGCAAACTCAACCATTAGGTGCGGAGGAGTTTTTCAAGGGTGGTGACATCCTATGAAAAACATCCATAAAATCATGTGAAGTTTTGACTAAAAACTTAACTTGCTCTCGAATATGTGCAAACTCTCTCATGTAATCTCCTGGAGTAGGCAAAGTAACATATGTGGGTGCATGTGTGGGAATACATAGCAAAACTCTATGTGACACACTACCTAACTTAATATACAATTTCCTAAGATGTCCTTTCTTCTTAAAATAAGAGTAAATATACAATGGCCTAGGAACACCTCTCTCAAAACGTTTAGGATGCACTCTCCTATTTGGAACCAGACGCCTCGGTGGGTTAGGTTGAGAGCCATATAGATCTATCAAAAACTCGAGAACCATCTCGGTGCAACATGAGAAGTAGACGCACCGTCATGACCTATTTCTAATCTCTCAACATTACCCAAAGCGGGACCGATGAGAATATTTCCAACATTCTTAGATGTATCCTCACTTCCATCCTCACTCTCACACTCACTAGAAACACTCACATCATCAACGGGGGTCTCACGTACACAATTTTCCTCATCATCGTTGGACAAACTAGGTGTGCTTACGTGACTTTCCATAAAGGCGACACACATACCATGTGATGACTCATCTCCGGAATCATTCACCTCTTCATCACTATTGCTAAGAGTGGCTGATATAGCAACTCTCTTGCGCTTTCTCTATAGCATAGTGGGACATTCAAACGCTTTGTGCCCTTTATGCTCGCACTCATCTCTCCTCTTCCTCTTTCTATTTATCACCGCTCTCTTTGGCCTCTCATTTCTTTTTATTTTTCTTAAAAATCTTTTTATTAGAAGAATTTTATTTAGAAAATTTGAGAAACTTTTTAAAATTGTAGCAAGCATGGCCACATCATCAAAATCAAATTTGCCCTCTAACTCGGACTCACAAACTTTCTTTTTCTTTTTCTTCTCTCTCTTGGACATTTCCTCACCTTTTCTAAACGGGGCCTTAACTGCTATCCCTCTATACTTAGGCTTGACAGTGTCAGGAAACATATCGATTTTATATGTCTGGAGATCTCCTACCAGTTCTTTTAACTTAAGGTTGCTCAAATTTCCTTAGGAATTCAACACAGTGACTTTAGGGATAAAATATTTAGGCAATGATTTTAAAATCTTTTTAACTACTCATGCATTAGAATGTGTTCACCAAGATTGAAACAAGAATTGATAACATCACACAAACGAGCATAAAACTCATCAAAACATTCCAATTCAAGCATGGATGTTGTTTCAAATTGAGTAGTTAAATTTTGCAATTTAGATTCTTTCACTACATCTGTACCTTCATGGGTAAGTTGAAGAATATCCCATGCTTCCTTTGACATGGTGCACGTCATGATGCGTCAGAACTCGTCGGATGTGAAAGCTCCAGAAATTTCACTTAGCTCATGAGAATTATATGTGCTCCATTTAAATTCATCATCAATCCAGTCTGACACCGGTTTAAGGTTTGCCACATTATCTACAGTGACACAGGGAGGAGTCCACCCTCTTTCACAAGCAACCCAAACACGTTCATCGATAGCCTTTAATGAAGATTTCATGCGGGTTTTCCAATAGGCGTAATTAGTGCCATCAAGGACAGGCATCCGATTATATAAGTTATCCATAGAAAATATTACGATTTTTTTTAAAATCAGATTTAAAAAAAATCTATATCACAAAAATATTAAGGAAAATGATCACTCAATAAATTAAAGTAACCTGCTCTGATAGAAATTTTTAAAAGGGTGCGATATCGATTATCAATTTAATTCGCAAATTTTCAAACTTTAAAATTATTTAACTGGATGTCAATTTTTTATCCAATTGATTAAACCCTAAAACATGCATCTAGGTGAATAAATTAATCATGCCATAAAAAATAATCATAAATCGTTGGATGGACTAATTTCAGGAAAAATCTCCCGAAAGGGCAAAACCTTTATTTCTATAAATATTCGTAAATTGCAACGTACAACACACTTACAGAAATCTATAATGAATATACTGCAGCAAACTCACATAGGTCGCAACCTCAAAACTAACAATGGACTCCCGCAATAACCCACAAGAACCGCAACTCTGTCTTTAGCAAGGAACACCCTCGAGTCTTCCCAAGTGATCACAATCGTCAGCAAGAAACTCCCTCAAGAGCTATCAATCCAGCTGTAGAGATGGAACTCTATGAAAACAAACTTCAACAAGAAGTGATTTGGGTTCCACAAAAGATTCACAAAAGAATTGGGATGATTTGATGTGAATCAAACACATAAAAAGCCCTAAAAGTGAATATTGAAACTTCTACATAATTGCATTTTTCGTGTTTTAAGAGTCTAAATGATAAAGGTCTTCATAACAGGTACTTATAGCTGAGCAAATAAATTAAGGCAATGGAGGTCGTTAGAAGAACATCTCTAAGTCATTTGAACGACAATGAATGTCGTTAGCAGCAACTTCGAATGACCTCAAAAATGACTTTTAAAAAACCAAAATAGTACGGGTTTGTTTGAAGCAAACGAGAAAAGACCATTCGAACGACATTGCATGTCGATAAAAGCTGTCGTTTGAACGACTTCTCAATGTTGTTTGAACGACATTGCTATATCATTTGAACGATAGAAGCGACAAAAATTATTTTTAAAATGCTCGCCTACATGCCTTGAAAAATTATTTTGACCTAGAAAAATGTCCCATTTTGTTTTAAAATAGTTTCGAAAATTATTCCAATACTAATGTAAAGAAATTACGAAACTTAAACATATTCTATATGAAATTGTACCTTATGACGTGCAAATATTGAAGATACTTGAAATTAGGATTCGTCTTCATGAATGTATGAACTTGAGCTTCCCTCGATAGTTGTGACGGTATACGACATATTCTGCTTAAACTACGGATAATAGAATTTATATCCTTATAATATGCATTATATAAATTTACCTGTCACAAATATCACTCAAATACAGTGGCAATTACATTGCAATTGTTGAGATACATTGGACAAAAATCTCTCTTAAAATCAGTTTTATAAACCTAGCAGTAAATTGTTTGAGAGCAAAAACAATGAACCCAGATCAATTACACAACATCGTGGTGTAAAATATTTCAACGAAATAGCTAAACTATTTATTTTTGGTTTACACCTCAGAATCCCAATTGTTTTAATCCTAACCCAAAACAAAATATAAAATAATGATAATAATAATAATAATAAATAAATAAATAAATAAAAAGACACAAACCACTTGACTGGCATGACCTCAAACATTTTTTCGAACTTTGCTCATTTGTCTACCGAAACGGTCTCCTCCTAAAGTGACCCACAAATCAACCCTGACCATTGGTTATTCACGCATATACCCGGCAGTCAAACGTGGCTCTATTTGTTTTGATCGAATGGCTTTGGTAAATAGAATAGTGAGTGAAAATGGAGAAAATGGGTAATGTTAGTGTCAATGAGATAATTTAAAGAGAAATATAAAAGGGATATGAAGAAGAATAGGAATAGACCCATAATGATAGAGTCTATTTTTTTCTATAAATGACAATGGATTCTCTTAAAATATGAGCGTGAATAACTCATCTTGAAAGATCTTTTACTTGGAAGCAGTAAGTGTGGAACGACTAAACAATTTTAGTGCATTAATTGACATCGCCTAGTTTTTTAGGCTAATGAAAATTCTTATAGAGATGAAGGTTTGGGAACCGAAAATAGAGAGAGTTTTTCAAGATTGCATTGTAGATATATACTACAGATAAAAAGAGATTAAATGGAGAAGAGGTAATTCCAGGGAATAGAAGTGACTAAATCCATGAATAGTCTAAAATTCAGTGTCAATGTTAAAAACCAAAGAGAGAGAATAATTGAAAAATAGCTTATTAATAGATCCGCATGGCATACTGTGGTGAGAAGCTCCAATTTTATATAGATACTGTAGATTAAGAGCATGAAGTAGTTTCGTTTAGACACATATTTACATATATGTATACTCATGCGTGCCTATTGTTTTTCAATGCTTTAGACTTATAGTCTCTGCAATACTTTGCAAAGTTGCGTCTTGTTTTTTTAACAAGAAAAAAGTATTTTCTAAAGAAAATGTTATATTTTTTTTATTTGGATTCATACTTGGTGCTTGATGACCTTTACATGTCTCACTTGTAGACAATTTTTAATTAGTATATACATCCATACATAGATTCCATAATCAACATTGCGTAAGGGTGCCACACATCTTCCTACGGAATTAGGAGGTTTGGTTCGTGTTATGGAAAATAATTTTTCAAGTTTATGAAATTTTAATGCCAAACATGTTATCTTACTGTGGGAAGATATCATTCCAACAAGAATGGTATTCGGAGAATCGTGAATGAATGAATTTCAGAACACAATGAGAGACAATGAGAACACAATGAATGGAGATGAGAGAAATGGTAATTATAAAGAAATAGTAATTATAAAGAATGGAGATGAGAGACAATGAGAACACAGTGAATTTTACGTGGTTCAGCCCTTCGATGAAGCCCACGTCCACGGTGGTACTGACTTGGTATTGCATTTGCTGACACAATTACAATTAGGGTTTAAGTTACAACTCGAGGCATGAGAAGGTATCAGTGGAGCCCCCATGTTTCGTGGACTCGTATCCTATTTATATGTGATTTGTAAATATTTACAAAGTGAAAGACGGGTTGCCCTTATAATTCGGGCAGTTACACCTAGGGGTTGAAATTTTAGAAAAGACATGAAAAAATGACATGGAACGATACGTAATTGACCCGAAATTGACACTATATGTCGTATTCGTGTCGTGTTTATTTTACACGAAGTCGTGTCGTGTCGTGTTTGTGTTTGGATTATGAGTCGTATCATGTCGTGTCGTGTTATCATGTTTTTAGGCGTGAAATTTAAGAAATTATGGTATTCGTGTTGTCATGTCGTGTTGTTTTTTATTCGGATTGTGTTCGTGTCAACTAAAAAAATACGAATTCATATCGTGTCTTGTTCGTGTCCAAAAAAACCTTGTCGTGTTGTGTAGGCCCGAAACACAATCCGTTGACCCTTAATTGCCACCCCTAGTTACACCTTGATACAAGTTTATCATAATAAATATGGACGCCTTGAAGTACGGAACAACTTTGGTGTTGAGCCCCGGATAATCATGAGATAACAAATTGGCGGTTATAATCCCGCATGATCAATAAGGGATATCTTGCATGTATGTGCTTACAGGAGTATAGATGTATTCAATCTTATAATCAACAGGTTGGTCGAGTAGTCCAATACTGGTACGACCTCCTTTGGGGGTGAAGCCGAGCACATTTGCTAATTGCCTTTGATTATCTAAAACTTATCCTCTGCTGGGATTATATAGGTATAACAATTGGAAATTAAACTTTAACTACTCAATTTAAATGCAAAAACTCAGTACAAATATACAAGTGAAGTAAAATGGAAGATAAAAGATGATTTTAAAATGTCAGTTTTAGCATGACTTAGCCGCCTCTACAAATGGATGCTCCATCTTCAATTTATAGATGTCCATTAAACTATTTTGAAACCTCCACCTACTAATTTGAAATTAAACCAACTCAAAACCTCCTTAGTACGTGTTCATACATGCATGTTGCCTCATCAACTATCAAAATTGTGTCATATGAAGTGTTGTCATTACCAACGCGTTTGGATTTTACAATGCGAAAAAATTGTTGCTACCCCATGCCATGTGTAACCTCGTAAAAGTTTTAATGGCTCAGAATGCACATATTTATCAATTTTTTATTTCACCAACTTTTCGGATAGGTTTTTTATGAAATTATTTGCAGATAATCTTCTTATTGTGAATATATCTCCACTAAGTCTGGATGTAATCCAACTCATTTCTTTAGTATTTTAAATAATTGATCTATTTTTTTTATTCTTTCTCTAAGGCATGCTTTATATATATAGTGTTTTTAGGGTAAAATAGTGTAAATATAATTAAACTTTTAGCTTTACACATGCCAATATATCAATAGAATGAAAGTTACAAAATTGAAAAAAAAATGATACGATATACAGGAGGAGAGTGGAGGAGAAAAGAATTGGCAATTCAACAAAACAAGAGGTTAATTAGAGATGATATATCATATCCATTAGCTTATAAGCTATTGACTACGTCACTAATACTTCATGCTGCGATTCCTATCGTTGAGAGAAGATTTTTCACTTTTAAAATTATGAAGGCTCAATTATGCAATCAATCAATGGATGACTGATTCATAGGGGTGACAATTTTAAAAACGACACGAAAAAACGACACGGAACGACCCGAAATTGACACGATGTTTCGTGTTCGTGTCGTATTTTTTTGACACGAAGCCGTGTCGTGTTCGTGCCTTAATTATGAGTCGTGTTGTGTCGTGTTATCGTATTTTTTAAGCCTGAAATTTAAGAAATTATGGTTGTCGTGTTGTGTCGTGTTATTTTTTATTCGGGTCGTGTTCGTGTCAGCTAAAAAAACACAAATTCGTGTCGTGTCGTGTTTGTATCCGAAAAAACCTTGTCGTGTCGTGTCGGACCAAAATACGGCCCGTTGACCCGAATTGCCACCCCTTGATTCATTGGACACATACATTGAGAAAAAGTTATTTAATAGCATTGAAATGATGTTATTATGTGCTATCAAACTATCAAGAGTCGTCAAGGGCAATTGTAGGTTTTTTTTTGTAAATCAAGAGAGTGATTAATGAGACGTATTTAAAGTTTGATAATATAGTGTGAGTATCTTGTTTTTTTGGTCTATACTTCATACGTAAAAGAGCGCATTCTCTCATGTGGTATTATTTTAACGAAATTCAAAACTTTTTTTCTATCCAATATTATATCTATCACTTAATGTTGAAAGTTTGTCACTATTAATGAGAAAAATATATTATTATTATTATTATTATTATTATTATTATTATTATTATTATTATTATTACAAAATCTAATTAATAGTAACATTTTTTTGCTTTATCCAGCATAGATAAGTTTTTTGGGTTTTAGGACAAAGGGAATATTTATGTACATGTATATGTATGGTTGAAATTTTATAGGGGCATATCCAAAGTCTCTTGAACTTTTTTTAATACATGTATAGTCCAAGCCTTTTTATTTTGCACCAAAAAGTTCTTTACCATACTAAAAAGGTTTTACCATGCCGCTGACCTTTAAAGATAAGAGAATAAGGGACTTTTTGGTACGAAATAAAAAGGTTGGACTAAATGTATATGAAAAAATATTTGAGGGACTTTTTGGTATTTGATCCAATTTTATATTGTATATGTGATTTTTTTTATGTACACGTGTTATGTTTGTGCCTTATTATATAAGATATACATTAAGGGTAAGAAACATTAGTACTTAAAAAATATATTAGTTGATTAGAGGAAAATAATTTATTGGTCAAGAACTAAATTGGGTAGAAAACTTAAATTTAAATACTATAATAAAGTCTAAATAAGAAAATTATAAGCATATCAAGTCCAAAAAAAACGTACTTATCTGATCAAAATTTGTTAAATCTAAATTTGCTCATCGTGGTGGAAAAATTAACAACAATAAATTACAAAGTAGGAATATAGAGGTTAACAAGCATACAAGATGGATAACCTATCTAATTCACAGAAGTTTCTCTTTTCATACGTGGCCACGTCGTTGTTCATGATACCAATGAAACACTCTTTAGCCACAAATCAATAGTTTTTATTTGTAATGCATTTTATTATTGCATGAAACATCTGACTAGTGATAGAATTATTAAAACATACAATAAGGGTTCGGTGTTATTATATACTTATAAGGGTCCTTCTAATCAGGGGCGGAGGCAGGTATGGGCTGGGGTGGGTGCCAGCCCGCCCTGTTTTGTAAAAAAAAAAAAAAAAGAGGGTTATTTTGTATATTTCAAGTTCAGCCCGTCCTATTTTTTACTTTAAAGTATTAGGGGACAAAATCTAAAGATGAAAAGTTATAAAACAAATTATTTGAAGCTCATCTAAACTCAATCACTCACTGTTTTGTCCGGTTCAAAAAACAATAACAAGTATGTATCCATCTTTGTGGTTGGTTTAAGGTTAACAAAACCCATTTTTTAGATTGTTTTATAAGTCTATTTTTTTTTTGGTGTATGAATTTTACGATGCTAGTTGTATTGTCTCGTACTCCCTCATTTTTTAGATTGTGTATAAAATTGTATGAAATGATTCAAGGTCCCCCGAGCCACCTTATATTTTATTATTTTAAAGTAATTATTTGGTGAATACTAAAAAATAACCTCAAAAAAATTCGCCTCGGGGGCTCCCGCCCCCGAACCCCCAGAAATTACCGTAAAGGTAGCCCGCCCTGCCGGGAAATCCTGGCTCCGCCACTGCTTCTAATATTAGCCCTAAAGGCACGTATTAACAATTTAAATATAATATAAAAAGAATTTCAATATATATTTAATAGAATACATATAATCGTGTCGAACTCTAATATTTATTATTTTGAGACTCAAACTATGTATAACACATGTTATCATTTTCCTATTTATAATAATTAGAGAATTAAGGTAAAAGTCATGTTCCATCCTATATTTTAAATTTTAGGATAACGCTTTTCAAGTTTATAAATCTTGCATCTGTGGTACAATATCATTTATTTGTCTGCTCCCTTTAGAGTTAGGAGTTCATTTTCTTGGTCCGCGCCAGCGGCACCATTTTTCATGGTGTTTTAGTACAGGGACTAAATTTATAAAATTATGTGGAGTGTCCTATTTTTATACACTTTGAGAATTATGAGGACCTTTCCCCAAAATCCCTTATAATAATTCAAGAATTTGAATATATACACTAAAAGAAACATTCGATTGAAACATAGGCTTTGCTTAGGGTGATCGAAGAATCAATATTGTGGGACATTATAGATGATGATCTTAGCCTTTATAGCGTGACATTATAGATATTGAGTTTTTATGGGTGATACTTTTGATTGATATAGTATATATAGGTAGCATTAATGTGTTAAGAATATATTTATTTACGTGTGAAATGATGATATGAGGGCTTCACAATTTAACTAATATGTTGTCAAGACTAACTTCATGTGGTGGCATGCAACGTATATATTCTTAAAATTTAACAAAACATTCTTAACAAAATAGTTTTTGAACGATTAAATTAATCACATCACCCGTTTAACAAAAATTAATTCACCTAACCTCCCTTTCCACTTAATCTTTATAAGTTAAGCAGTTACACATTTTACATGTAACCAGGGAGGATAGCCATGAGAGTATTTGCATATCTCCCCCGTGCATGTGTGATGTGACTGATGTTGTTGTCATTCTATCTAATGGAACATGCTCGTTTAGACGGTGTTATATAACAGCATTAACTGTTGTGAGTTAGCTGAGTTAAGTCGAACACCTTTGACATTGGGGACGATCACAATTGTACTGCCTGACCAAATGGGTAGCTAAGCCGACCTCCTTTAACGAATAAATGGGTCCATCTATTGCCTTCTGATTAGTTCTCGGGTCACACCATATTGATGGTACGATAATTACTAAAAAAAAGACATTGAGTAAAAAGTCTCAGTCACTCGCCATCGATGAGGGCGTGTTAATGTAAAAAGAATTCCATATTATATCATATTATAAGTGTGAAAATATGTTGCAGCGATTATAAAGTAAATGTAGAGCTATATTTGGGTGGTATAAGGCAATACTAGCATGGGAAATTATGTCAATCAATGGTATCTCTTTAAAATTTATGTTTAGTGATTATATTGAGGACATGTATGTTTTTAATGAAAGAAAGGATATAAGATTAAGATCCCATAAATCCTACTAGGATAACGTAGGGATCGCATGTGATCAGAGCAACAAGCGGAATAACGTAACATGGTAGATGAATTTTCAGAGTTTAATCCACGTTCGAACCTTAGTGGTTGTGCATGAGTTGACAATTTAAAAATTGAATATACTAAAAATGGCATTTTCACTATATCTCGATCCTTTACCTTACATTAAATTTCAATTTTTAGTTTATTAAAAATTTAGAATATCACAAAATATTTCTTTATAAATCCAGTACTTTAGTTGATCTTCGTAGTAAATTATCAAACACTACTTATTATGAATATCAAATAATGTCCAAGAATGAGTAAATTTTTGTTGACTTTGAAAAAATATTACAAACGTAATTGTGACACAGTTACTTATATTTTTTTTTTGTGATTTAGAAGATTATATAATTTTTGGATATTCCATACCATAAATAGAATAATAAAGAAACACTTTACCAAACTACCTTTCTTGGTAGGCACTCCAAATTTTATGGATAATGACAATCTTACCCTTATCTATCTCATGGCACTCAAAATAGAGAATAAATTTATTAATAATTATTCAAATGTTGATGCAAAAAAATGTTTATAAAAAAATATTATTCTTTTAATATTTTTTATAGTTTTACAAAAAATGTTCTAATAATAATAATTGTTTTGAGAGTTTACAAAAAACTGTTTTAAAAAAGTAAAAAATTGTTGTTTATATAAAAAAACAGATTTTTAAAACAATCAAAACAATTTTTTTCAATAACGAACAGTATTTTAAAACCTGTTTTTTATATAAAAACTGTCACAACAGTTTTTTTTAAATAAAAAAAGGTTCTTAATAAACTATTATGAGAGTTTTAAAAATGTTTTTTTAAAGATGGATTTAAAAACAGTTTTTTTTTCAAAAAAACTGCTTTTTACATAAAACTGGGGAAAATTAACAAATAAAAAAAACAGTTTTTTATATTAGAAAAAAATGGGTCATTTTTTAAATTAACGTTTAGTCCAGACATTTTTATTTTGGTCCAAAAAATCATTCACAATATAAAACACTCACAAACACTTTTTTTCTCTTATCCTAAACTTTAAGAAAAAATTATCAAAAATAAACAAGGACATGTAGTCGTTAAAAAAAATATCGGTGGTGCGGACCATTTTTTTTATTTTAAAAATAATCTTTTTACTATTTAAAAAAATGATCCGCGCCAGTGGTACGCATAGGCGGTCCAAACACCTATACATACCGCTGACGCAGACCATTTTTTCTAATATGTTGGTACGCATTAGCAGTATGTATAGGCGATATTATAAAACATTTTAAAAAAAAATGTACAAAAAAAACAGTTTAAATAAATCCTTTTTATATAAGCAAATCTGGAATTTTATTCATATGATTGCATTTAAAATTAAGGATTTGCGTATATTAAAAAAAATCTGCTTATTTAAACTGTTATTTTTATGTGCATTTTTTTGTAAAACTATAAAAAAAATTAAAAGAATAATATTTTTTTGTAAACACTTTAAAAAGTTCATCAACATTTGAATAATTATTAATAAATTTATTCTCTATTTTGAGTGCCATGAAATAAATAAGGGTAAAATTTTCATTGTCCAAAAAATTTGGAGTGCCTTAAGAATGTAAGGAGTGTTAATAGCCAGCTCCTTATTTTAACCTGGGTAAATCCAACTTGTAAATATTAAAAGCATCATTTTGGTTATTAAACAGCTGGCTTCAACGTGGAAGATTAATTTCTCTTGGACCAGCTAATAAAGTTACTCATTGGTTGGCATCCCACATAGCTACTTTATAGCCGGTGAATTTCGGTCAGTTATAGCTGCTCCTGCTGAGGAGTTCATAAGTGTATGCAGGTCTGATGTATGTTAGGGGCTAAGGCCCTTTTAGCTGATAAAAAAAAAACGTGAGAAAGTTACTTTTTAGTTTTAGTTGTCAATTTACATTACATACATGAGCGCACCAAAAATTAAATTTAATGGTAAATTAGGATGAAATACGTTCTAATTATTAAATGAACCATGACAAGGCATCACCTATCATTTGTACCTATAAAAACAAAGCATGTTAACTCAAAAGACAAATTTTGTTTTTTTCTAACAGAGTCAAACAGAATATTATATCATAACCGTATTACAACAGGTAGGTTTATCCACAAACCTACTAACTATAGTACTAGTACTATCTGTCAAAAGCGATTTGTAGATAAATCTAGGTGCTATATCAAAAAAACTATTCATATAATGACAACTATTTCTGATCTTGGCCAAGACGTCAGCTACCGAGTTGGCCTCTCTATAGCAAAAAGATATCCACACTGTATCAAACTTCTGAATCTCCTTACTGCAGTCCCGGAGTAGTTCCTGGATATGGTGGCTCGAACATGGGACCCTACAAAACAGTTGGTAAGTAGACAAAGAATCCGTTTCCACATGTATATTACGAATACCTCGATTAATAGCAAATTTTAAGCCATCTTTTATTGCCCACATTTCAGCTATAGCATTGGAATTGTAACCAATATTTTTAGCAAAACCCCAAATAAAAATGCCCTTATCGTCTCTAAGGACACCTCCAATGCCCGCAGATAGATTCGTAGTATTGCATGATCCGTCAGTATTTAGTTTATAAATAGTTTTATCTGAAGGATGCCAAGCGATATTTATCTTAACATGCCTAAGTTGAGGCGGTGTTTCTGAGATATGAATCGAATTGTAATTATAGATATCCTCACTAACTTGATGCCTAATTAGATTTAATTGGATAGGACAATTGTTAAAAAGTGCGTTATTTCGGGAATTCCATATTCGCCAACAAGTAAAAAGGTTTTTTGTAGTGGTTAAAATGTTTGAATGATTCACAGTTCTATTGCTTGTATCAATAGCAAGTAAGAAGTGAATATCCGTAGGAAATTGCAATCCAACGTTATCTAAAATATTTTGAAAAGCGGTACAGTTGGTTAGGAAATGACTATTGGAATCATTTTTTTTACATAAAGAGCATTTATCCCAATGGTATATATGTTTTGCCCTTAAAACATCGTCAGTAGGTAAGCCATTGTGAGACAAAAAACATAAGAAAATTTTAACTTTATTAGTACAAGGTAACTTCCATAACCGGAGCCAAGGGAGTAAAGGCCTACTAATTCTCACGTCTGTATTAGTAATCCAGTTATAGGTGGTTTTGACATTAAATAACCCTTTTTTATTAGGACTCCAAAAGGCAATATCCGGTGAATTGTTATCATGCCAAGGAATACTAATAATATGAGAAACAATGTGTAATGGAATATACCTCAGTAATTCCGTAATATTCTAATTGTCAGTACCATTGTGCCGGAATTGCGATGCCCGAATAGAGTCGTCATAACTAGATTTTTGAAGAATTTGTTGTAAAGAATTATTGGATAGCCAGTTATCAGTCCAAAATTTAACCTTTCCCTCATGTAAGGACCATTGAATTCCCTTAGTCAAAAGTAAAATTCCTTTAGAAATATTTAGCCAGGCCCAAGAATTGCGATTTTTAAGTTTAGAGTTAAGGAATGTAGTATGATGGTAATATTTGTGATGCATAGTAGTTGCCCATAGGGAATTAGGATTATTAAGCAAATCCCATCCTAATTTTAATATAAAGGTTTGATTGAGCGTATGCAAATTTTTTATTCCTAACCCACCCAATATTTTCGGCCTAGTCATCGCACTCCATTGGATAGTAGCTTTTTTCTTAGAGTTGGGAGTGGCCCTCCAAAAAAATCTTTTAATCTTACCCGAAAATTCGTCAAGGAGAGTTTTAGGCAGTTGAAATGAAGACATACTGTAAATAGGCAGTTCCACACTATATCTTTAATTTTAAGCCATGTTCCACACTATATCTTTAATTTCTAAAGGTTTGATCGGTTTATTAAGAAAATTTAAGTCCCCGCTAGTTAACTGAGGAGGACAATGATCATAAGTAATATTCTCCATACTTGGGTTGGTAGAGGTACAAAAGACAAATTTACAACCATATATTATACTCCTTATAATTCCAATCACTCTTCTTCTTCTAACTTGTAATATCAAATCAATGGCTGTAATATTCTCCCATTCACCTATTATCATAATTCCAATCAATGGCTTGTAAAGAGTTATATTTCAATTAAGAGTGCACCTCAACTCCAGACATCTTGCAAGAACAAGGCTGGTTTGTTTTTATCTTATCTCATGTTATTTAATAATCTTTATTCTTTTATTTTAATTTGTATTTGGATCTTAGGGGGAAATATGAAGTTTATAGTATTACTTTTGTTTCACTTATGTTTTTCTGTATTTTTTTTCTTAGTATTTCATCTCCAATGATTGTGTAAATTATGTGTAACGTGAGTTTTACAATAGAAAAAGAATATATATATATATATATATATATATATATATATATATATATATATATATATATATATATATATATATATATATATATATATATATATATATATAGAGAGAGAGAGAGAGAGAGAGAGAGAGAGAGATACTATGAACAATTGAAATTTTTTCTCTAATGGTCCCTTTTTAAGTTTCTTATGTGAAATTAAGAGTAAAAATTTAGACAAATAATATACAAGCATGCAGTGGCAAAGTCAGGGTTGAAACTTGAGAACAAGGATGAATAATCAAATTTCACAACAGACATTTATCATTTTAATTATATTTGAGAGAAAATTTTAGACACTTTGTGCATGTTTCAAGAAAGTACATTGAACAATTATATGAAGAGCTTATATGTGAATAACTACGAATATAAAGTAGATAAAGAGATTTTAAATTTTAATCATTTATAAAGAGAAATATAGAAAGTGTCAAAAAATTAAGAGGGCCCTAATGCAAATTTATAATAGAAAATGTCTTCAATAATTGCAAAATTTTCCACTAGAAAGGTCATACCCAATGCATAAGGCTGTTGCTTAACTGCAAGGTCTGAGAGAGGCAGATGTCGGCACGTCTTACCCCCATATATATATATGTGGAAAAATTGTCTTATATTTCGAATCCGAGACCAACCGAAGCTTGAACAAGAGCACTTGCCGTTGCAAATTTTCTCGCTGCGAGCTTTAAATCGTGTCTTGTTACCTTTAATACGCATGTTATCACACATTGTATAATTTAATATCCAAATATCATATCTATGATGTACACTTAATAAACAAAAGACAATCCAACTATGTCAACTAAGTACATCAATGAGTATATTATTTTAATGCCCATAGTTATTTCTTAATAGGTTTTTGAAGATCAGTCAAAGGGTATTGTTTGTTTAAGAGATGATGATGGGGAGATAACATGCGAACGATATGATGAGGGGCCTCACATTGACCAAGAGTTTACAAGATTTACTTGTATTGATCCAAGGTAAATAAATTTACTAAGATTCTGAATTCGCACCCATATTTTAACGAAAATTCTCACTTAAACTCACTATTTAGGTTGTCATTATTTGACTTTAGCCACCATTTTGTTTCATTTCAAACTTCAACCGCCAATTTGACTTTTAACGATCCAAAAAGAGTCACAAAAAGTGAGAAAAAAGCGTCACTAAAAGTCAATATCAATACGATGACTATATTTTAAAAGAAAACAAATTTCTGGCTAAAGTTAAATAACGATAACTAAATGGTGGCTACGGTCAAAATGACCCATATCATAATGACATTTTGAGTTTACACGATATTTTAAAGGTTTCTTTTACTTTGACCCTTGAGATAATTGCGCAATTAAACTTACCCCCGAGAAGTTCTAAATTGCATGTGCATCAATCCACTTGTAACTTGGGCGTTATCTATTGTAGGGGGTAACTTCTAGAGGGTCAAAGTCTAGTTATGCAATTGTCCTCCGCTTGTGACACGTTTATTTTGCTTTGGTGACGCTTTTTTTAGATTTAGTGCTAGACTGCAGGGTGCAAAAGTCATTTTTTATTTTATATATAGGGTACAAACTCAAAAGTGTCACAATAACATAGGTTGCAAAGTCAAAATACCTTATAAATTTCACATACCAAATCCATGTTGTAGTTACAAGTAACAATTGCTAACTGGGTTGATTTTGTTTCCTATGATATGTACAGAAATGCTGAGATTATTGATCTTCTTGAAAGTTGGTTTCAAATTGTTGATGGTGGTGAATTTAACCAAGCTGACAAAGATATCACTGTGGCAAAATATTTCTACTCCAATGGATTTAACACATTGTATTAATCCTTTAGTCAGTTATACTTGTGTATGTGTGTATACATACACACCATGCACATGCTTCCATGATTACTTGCTTTTGATGCTCTAATGTAAACAATCCGAAATAGAGCACAACAATTTGACTTTTAAAGCCCGCTTGCTCATCTAGATCCACATTTTTAGTGCTACCCCATTTTTTATGCTTTTTAGGTACAAGGATTTGATGAAATAAATATCAAGGGTTAATTATACTCCTCCCACCACACCCACCCTTGAACATTACAACTTTTTACTGTCACCCGAACTTTCATTTTTTGGACTTAACTCTTTCAACTTTCGAAACGCCTTCAAGTTACCCCCTATTGTTAACACCGTTACTAGGGGTGGTGATTTTAGAAATGATGCGAAAACACGAAATGAAACGACGCGAAGTTGACATAATATTTCGTGTTTGTGTCGATTTTTTTTACACGAAGTCATGCCGTGTCATGTTCATGTTAATATTATGAGTTGTGTTATCGTGTCTTGTCGTGTTAATCGTGTTTTTTTTTGGGGGGGGGGGGGGGGGGATTTTCGTGTCTATTTATGTTTAATTTAGTGTAAAATTTATGCTATCGTGTTAGTCATGTCATGTCGTGTCGTATTCTGTTCTACTCGGTCGTGTTCGTATTAGATAAAAAAAAATACAAAACCGTGTCGTGTTCGTGTCCAAAAAACCCCTGCCGTGTCGTGTCGGCCCGTGACCCGACCCAAAAACATGAATTGCCACCCCTAACTGTTACCTTTTTGGACGGAATATTGGTCGTGCATTGCACTCTAATCAAACACACCGTTAATTCAGGATCGCCTCAAAAGAAAAACGAGACTTATAATTTGAAGTGATGCGCCACTAGTAAAACACATTTATTTTTCATCATTTTGGTTACAGTTTTGGGATGGTCTAACCGATCATTTAATCGTCACAATCCTAATGCCAATAGAATAAAATGCATTTAATCAAAATGGAAAGACAAGCATCAAAATGTTAGATATAATAAAAAGCCAAAATTTCTATTGTATTGTTGTAATCCATATACAATTTGAATTGCTATAATAAAAGGGAATAAAAAGATAAATGTACAAAATCGTCCCAAGGATGTCATTTAATATTTATACCCCCAGAGAATTTTTCATGGCTTTAAGAAATAACAGCCTTCTTCTGCATCTTCCAACATATAAGAAAAAAATTCTCAATTACTGAGAATATTTTCAACGGAGAGATGCCGCCCAAAAGAATCCAAAAAAAATCGAAAGGAGAACAAAACTTATATATAAAAAAAAAATAAGGTTTATTTTACTCTACCCTCTGAG
Organism: Sambucus nigra; assembly: GCA_949130495.1. Taxonomy (NCBI): domain Eukaryota; kingdom Viridiplantae; phylum Streptophyta; class Magnoliopsida; order Dipsacales; family Adoxaceae; genus Sambucus; species Sambucus nigra. The sequence goes on from OX422210.1 coordinate 6,670,082, forward strand.
ATAATTAAATATTTAGAGATGCCCCCTACATGTTCATTAATTTGAGTTACCCCCTCGTGGGGGTATCTCTTAAGAATTATCCCCACCCCAAAATAAAAGTGGGTTGATGCTCATGAGGGGGGTAACTCTAATTAATGAACATGTAGGGGCTATCTCTAAACACTGAATTATTTTTGGGGGTAAAGTTAAAAAAAAAAAAAGCATCTATGAAAGAAGGAAAACTGATGCAGAGTTCATATATATATGTTCAACTATACAAGAAAATGCTGATTTTTACCGCATCACTCAATCGGGGTCCCACCCTGAGTGTTCTCATCGCATAAATCTGTTTGAGACTTGCCTGGTATGACAGTAGGAGGTGACCATTGATCTGGGACCATGAGAAAATAGGTTGTCATGGCTTTCCTGAACCACTTTTTGTATTGTTTGGGAGAGATAACTGTCGGAGATGCGTTTTTGGGGCCACCGAGGATGCCCGAAGCCTTCACCCATGTTTCGAGGTTATTGTCTCATGAAGTCGATAATCCCGAGTACGAGTTCGTTTTTCTCTTCGTCCACTCCAACCAGCAATGAGTAATCCATTACATCAATAGACTGTGACAACAATGTATTAAATTGGGAGCAAAATCCAGAGGTCACCAGTTCGAGTGCCCCAAAAGAGATGTATGCAACAAAATGCGTAGTTCAGCAGTATTTTTGCATTAATTATAGGGGGTATCATGCAATAACTGTAAAGTTAAAATGAAGTTTCTTGCACTATTCCCTTCATGAAAAATAGTAGAGAAAGTTACACTGACTAAATTCAAGAAAAGGATAAAGTGAAAAGAAGAGGTCGTAAGGGACTGAACTATCTAACTTTCACAAACGTAGCTAAAAGTCCCCCCAAAGGGGTGTTGATGCATTAAAATAGTTTACGATGGTTTCATGCAAAAAGTGCAAAGTTCAGATGTTTTTCTTTTGGGATTTTTACCAATTGGTTCCGTGTGCTCAAATATAGTTCCGTGTACTCAAAGTTCAGTGTACTCAAATAGATCTTACAGAATTTTTTTTTTTTTTTTTTACAACAGGACTTATTTGTCAATCTCCCAATTTTTTTGCACTATCCCCTTCTTGAAAAATACTAGAGAAAGTAAGAAACTGAACTATGCGATTTTTGGCAAGAAGTTCTCTGAACTATGCTATAAACGTCGCTAGAGTACCCAAACAGAGGTCTATGCAACAAAATTCATAGTTCAGGGATGTTCTTGCATCCATTATAGTTTAGGTGGGTTTCATGCAAAAAACTGTAAAGTTCGGGGAATTTTCCTGCACTATCCCCTTCGTGGAAACATACTACGAGAAAGTTGCAGTGACTAAACGAAGATAGTGAAAAAAAAGAGACTGAATTATTCAACTTTCGAAAGAAACCCCGCTGACCTCTGCTAAAAACGTCGCTAAAAGCACCCGTGTTTTTGCATTAAAATAGTTTACGCGGGTTTCGTGCAAAAACCCTCTGAACTATGCTACAAGGGTCGCTAAAAATACCCCAAAAGAGATTTATGCAACAAAGTGCATACTTATTGGGGGTGAGGGAGTGCGTTTTTTTTGGGGGGTGGGGGGTGGGGGGTGGGGGTGCGCGTGGGGAAAAAATTGCAAAGTTTATACTACAGAAAGTTGCAAAACTTACGCAAGAAAAGCGGTATCGTTCCAGACAACTCTTTCCAACAATCGCTTCGCCCTGTTTCCAACAGATATGGGAGAAGTGGGCATTGCTTCAATCAAATTTTGATCTAGCAAAACCTTATTACTTCCACTACAATCAGGATTATAACGCGACCAAGAAGATCCTTTGAGATCATAGAGCCGCATCACGTTTCTCCCAAACAACAGATTCTCTCCTTTGAGGTGCTTTGATGTAATGTAACCTTTAGATAGATGTGCTGGTTATAATCCAGATTATGGTTATAATCCACTACAATCTGGATTATAACCAGCACATCCATTTTTTATTCCTTCCCTCCTTTGAGGTGCTTTTATGTAACCTTCAGATAGAAAGCCAATAAAAATATGAGGTAACCTGGAAATATATAAACTAAGATGGAAACAAAAATTTGATTTTTAAAAACAAATTACCAGACGAGATTTATCATAAACCACCACAAATGTGGCCCGAGCTATGGTGCGTATAATTTGCTACCTATACAACTATTGCCTATAATTAGTTCTCACAACACTGTAATGTGTTGGAAACTTAACGGTGAAAATGAAGAAAAACAAAACCAACTCGAGCCATGTTGGTATGAAACATTTTGCTTTTACAAGGTAGTATTTATAATTTTAACTATAAGGAACTTTTTATTTTCCAAAACATGAAAAAATGAACTTATAATAAGCATGGGAATGTTATGTGATGGAAGTAATTATACAAAAATCGAGTAAGGAAGTAAAAATAACCAATTTTCTTATTATGCCTTCTATTGGAAACACGATCCACTGGCGAGTAAAATCTTAGGCACTCGGTTAATCTAGCCAAATTAACATTACACTCGCAAAAAATTGGGTTTTTTAACTTAAAAACCACCATAATTGAAGCTTTCAGACTTCAGTACATTTCACTAATTGATATTGACTTTGGTTGGCCAATTAGATTTAAAGTGCAAGGCACATGAACGTAAATCTACTTGGCCACCGACGAAATCAATATCATTTGATGGAAGGTACAAGTCTGAAAGTCCAAATAATGAAGGTATTTAATAGTTAGAAAAAATACCTGATATATTCCCAGGATCTTTGCGAGGCACGTTGGGCTTCCAGTGCCAATTAATTCAGATAGATACTTGAATTATCCGGGAGCAAACTTTATAAACGACTCCAGCTCTGTCTTTGTAACCTGTTTGATTATAAACCAATCATCCAACGTCTTCGTAAAGAAGACACTGCTCTTCCCAGCTTGGGCACCCCACTTCTTACAACGACTAAGAGACCTCACATAATCCATTTCAGAAGGGCAACATATCCTCCTCAAGGCTTCAAAACGTTTTGCGTAATAACAAGTCACTGTATATTTTACTTTACCGAGGGATCCAACATCCCCAAAAGTAACCCTGGCATGCAGAGCCTTTTTGTATGACCACGGATCCAAAACGAGGGAGCTACGGGAACTATACATGGATAAAATGCTGTCATCTGTAGATCCAAGACTTTTGAAGGACTCCAATGTCATTTCATCGGTAGAACTAAGGGACTAGAAATTCCCCGAATCAAAGGACATTAGAGGAAAAGTAAATTCCCCACTGTCTTTTCGTCTGTCAAGCTCGTCAGACACTTGGGCAAGATAATCTGGTGAAAGAAGCGTGTACGATATAATACTTGTGGGCTCATCATCATAAATCGGGACAACAGTGTCGTTACACCCACGAGGAGAAGCAACCGTGCCCCTCCTTTGAGTTCCGCTTCTCGAAATGATGAGATGTAGATGGGATTATACTCGCTAAATGAGTCAAGTTTATGACTGCTACCTAAAAAGTTTTTGTTCAACGAGCGATAAAAATTTATGAAGGGTATTCCCAACCAGCCCATAGAATCCTCCATATTATCAGAACCTTTGGAGGATAAAACAGGTACCTTGGGTCCACATGGGTCTTCCCCGCGATCTTCTAAATCAAACGTTTCAGCCACTGAGGCGGTGGTTGAAGAATCTGCCGCAACTGAATACGCATTTCCGGGGTTATTTTCACCGGTCCACGCTGCATCAAGAGTATCGGACAAACTTTCGATAAGAGGAAACTGCCCATCCGAGAGGACCATATGAACAGGAGGTAAACAAGATACCTTGGGCCCACTTTGGTCCTCCTCGCGATCTTCCAAGCCCAACATAGTGGTTAAAGAATCTGTTGGGCCGATAGGGAACTGCCCATCAGAGAGGGTTCTATGAACTATTGCATTGAGTTCCGAATGATGAAACCCATCACAACTGTTTGTATCAACACAAAATTTAGCCTGGTCTTCCTTGTTTGGATTTAAATCTAAACCCGTTTCAACACCATAGTCTCCTCCTGGGTTGTGATGTTCATCAAGTTTTGTGTCCGCAAGGAGAGAGTCAAAATTGTTTGAACCTTTGCCTCAATGAACAGGAATATCGATATCAATGAACTTCTCATTAGTAGAGAGAGGTTTCTCCATATGTTCACCCTGAATGCTGTTGCTATCTGAACTCGCCACATAAATCAGGCGGTGGTCCCACATATAAGACTGGAATAGTAACTGTCTTCGCAGCTGATTAATCTTGTGGATATCAATGAGAGGCTGGCCTTTTTTCACCTCCTTGTTCACAATTTTTTGGAGAGATTCCTGCAACGATACCAAGAAATACATCAAATCCCACGTGTTGAATGCATTTTAAAAATTGGTCATGAAATGCACCAGAGCCCACATATTAAAGGGTCTACATTCTAACACAAAAATGGTACATTAATGTCTAAATTTGTTAAGAAAAAGAAAATACAATGTCTTATGATATTGCATGATCCCATTCTATGAAGTACGGACAAGAAGGTTCTACATTTAAACAAAAAAGATGGTACACGGGTTCTAAACTTACCAACAAAAACAAAATCCAATGCCTTGCGAAATTTCATTATCCCATTCTACAAAGAACGGATACATCCATGGCGAGACGTATCTGTATTAAATACGTCTCGGATGGCGATACTCTCAAATATCAGGCACTTATTCTGTGATGTGTCACCAATTTAATAGATAAATTCTTAATTTTGAAATCATGATGAAAAAAATTCTTGGACACTACAATATGGTTTACAAGGAGCAAAACAAAGAAGATGAGTCTATAATACCAACCTCACACCAGTTAAAAACTTTTTGGACACTACAACGTGATTTACAAAGAGCAGAACAAAGAAATTCAGCCTATTTTACCAGCCTCACACCAGTTTAAGTCTTGTTGGGCTGAGCTAAACTACCTACCAACCATATTTACACGAACATCAGCATGAAAAGGTACATAAACTAAAGGTGCATGGTTATTTGCTCGTACTACTATTTGGCATTTCTATTTCAAAAGACTCACCTCATATAAATAATATAAATCCAAAGAACTCACCTCGAATTCTATCTTCTCATTCTGAAGCATTTCCTCTAAATCTGCTATTTGGCATCTTGATTCGGGTAACTTCATGCGGATATTGAGTGAACATAGAGCATTGTGTACTTCAGAAAATAAAAGCTCCTCCCGACCAATCACCTGCCCAATGTTTACAATGAGGTTATATATATACTCAATGAGGATTTAACTGATGCCTTTCAATTCAAAAAAGTTATCATTGCACCTCATGCAGCTCCCTTCGTGTCCACTCCTGATTTTCGTAGTTAAAATCAAGTTTGTGGGGTGGAAGGTACGCTGAGTGAACATCAATTGATGCATACCGAAAGCAAGCAACCATATTTCCAAATCTGCAAACATGTGGTAAGTAAGAACTCAGAGAGAGAGAGAGAGAGAGAGAGAGAGAGAGAGAGATGCATCATAAAGACAATAAAAATGAATAATAGACAATAAGAAACATTTTAAAAGGCCAACCAAAAAGATCACTTGTGTCATAATCAATCTGATGGGAATCCACATTTTATTTTCGTTTTATGTTCTTTCATTGTATTTTCTATTTTCTTTTATATTCTTTTTAGCCTTTAATTAGCCTCCAAGCATATTTGAGACTAATTGGGCATTCTTTTATTTTAGTAGGCCATTTTAGTCATTTTAGCCAATTAATTGATTAAAAAGTAATTCAGCCCCTATAAATAGGTTTGTTTCTCTCCTTTGTACTTACTTTTCAACTCTTGAATAGAAGAACTTTTTTGTTTCTCTCTTTAGAAATCAAAGTGTCTTGATTTTTAGGTCATTGACGTGTAGTTCACGTCACAATCTCTTTGCTCGAAAAGTCATTTGAAATTGAAGTCCATATATGGATGATAAGCTAGCAATGGCACGTACACATGACACATGACACATGACACACGACCCGACACGATTTATTTTAGAAAAAAGGAGCGGACACGTTGGGAACATGTAAACTATTATTTATATTTTTCTATATATTACTAAAAGGAAAAAAATTAACATTGTTCCAATAGTCGGACAAGGAGGTGATCTCCTAGAGAGTGTCGGTACTTAATAGTCCCCAAAAATGAATAGCAGGCACAAAAATTGTTTTAACAACTCAAACCCAAAAATATCATCTAGGTCATAAATCAATCTCTTTGATACACAACTCAAAATAAGTCAAGCACATATATGGATGATAAGAGGGACAAGAGAGAGGATACCCGTAAAAACGAAGACAGTCTCTATGTAGAGAATGGCCACAACTTGCAACCCTGCTAGCAGCTGCATGATTTGAGAAACTGAGTTCCCAAAACTTCCCAAACGACAAACCCCAAGCAGCATCGGACATCACTATTCTTCGAGTTGCCGGAGGAAAACCATTGGTACGTGGATACCACAGGCACCTGTGCCACATCCAAATCTTTCCTTCCCTTTCACCTGGTAATAGAAATTCGGGCAACTTCACGGAAATGGTGAGGGTTCCTTGTCGATGAGTATAACAATGAACATGTGCTTCTGACGTCATCTCACATAAACGACATCTATAACCCTGACAAACAAGCAAAGCTTCCTCAATTCCAACGTACACTTCCAGTAAGAGAAACATGTGCACATGCATGTCATGCACACACACAAACACAAGTAAGTCTGTCAATAGATCGGATTTTAGTCCGAATCCGAACCATTTATTCGGATATGGATTGACATTTAGTAATCCGATATTCCATCTATCCGTTTATACGATTAGTACATGAATCGGATATAGATTTAAAATAATCCGATCTGCTCAAAATCTGACCCTGTTTAATATATTACAAAACTAGAATATTTGACACTAAATATTCAATACTTTTAATTTAACCTTTTATATAGCTATCTCACAATTGTTACACTAATAAATAAATATTAGATATCTAATCTTTATAATAATAATAAATATATTTGTGTTATTATCACAACTAGTATTACAGTTATGAATAAATATTATATATTTCATACTTTTTAAAAGAATCGAACAATATCCGATCCGAACCCTAATGGGTTCAGATATGGATTGGATATTTGATGATCCGACTTCGATTCAATACAACAATTTTCTTAAATTGACCGTAGTCCAATCTTAATTTGATTAGTTGACAAGCCTATACGAGAGAGAGAGAGAGAGAGAGAGAGAGAGAGAGAGAGATTACCTGATCAAACAAATGATCTCGTAGAAAACGTCCCAACGGTTTATCAAAGTTGCCATAGTACTTGATCCAGAAGAGATGGGACCTTTCACACACAGTCCCCTTCCACACGCACCGGGACGATAACGAAACCAAAATGCATTGATGGTCGGAAGGCGACGGAGGAAACTCTTCCTTTGAAGGAACTTGCACAGATGATGGATCTAAACTGCTTTGGTTTTCAATCATTGCACCACAATCATTTTGGGGCCCAAACCCATTAGCCCCAAGACAATTCCCCACGACGTCGAGACCATTATCAGTCGGGCCGACTACACTTTTATAGGTAGATGAATAAACAGATGGAGGGCCTCTAGGAGATTCTAAAACACCATTCCCGGAGGCAACAATGGAGGAGAGAGAATCAACAAAGTTAGTAAAATTCAGAGAAGGCTTTGAATTTTAAACGCTTGGAACATTGGAAATCGTAGAGACCAGTTCTGGAATGGGGATACTGTAGGACCGTTGTGGCTCACCAAAGAATTCGGGCATGGGTAAAGAGAAACCATATATAGTTGAGATGGACCGGTCGATAATTAATGGTTTATCTAGAAGTGCAACAGTTATTGGCGCGTTCAACGGAAGTTCTGGTAAAGAAGCTCCTTCATCCGCAAGAAAAGACGTCTCTAAAGCCAAGTGATAAGCTACAAAAACTCCATATTGAACCACATGCTTAACTTTCTTCAACTCATCTCCATTGGCACCTCTGAGTAATATCTGAAGAAAACAAAAATATGAAAAGACATTTGAAGTCAGTGTTGGATGTCAAACCGATCAACTTATATGCAGTAAAAAAATTTAGAAAATGGTATAATGTCATAATATCGACTTAAAACAAGAACAACCAAATCGTGGGTCCTCCACAGATGGCCTTCCAGTCAACAATCATGACAAAACAAAGATTTTGAAGGAACTATTACCCTTAAAGCTGTGTAATTTTGCATACATATACACCGTTGATAATGCAATAGTTTCAGATACCCTCGCACGAGGAGGAATTTTGAGTTTACTCCCACTTTTATAACCATTTTTGCAATACTTCCCTTAATATTCGCAAGACAATCCGAATCTGTTAAGTTTCCATCCAATTCGCAAGACAATCCCAATCTGTGAAAGTCATTAGAATATAGTTTAAGATCCATATAACAACTAAATATATACTCACTCCATCCCAAATTAATAGCCCTACTTTCCCTATAAGACGTCCCAAATTAAAGGTGCCAAATAGGGTCTATTTGTCTAAGATATAAAATTAAAATAAGCGTCCTTTCAGAGAGGATTTTAAACTTCAGATTCAGATAAAAACAAATGCATAAGAGTCCACTTTCCTTTTTTGGGCGTATTAATGAATCTGTCTCGAACTTGGCCATTGATTGAGTGTATCCTTAATAATGTCGTTCTTAAATAGAGACTATTAATTTGCGAAAGAGGGGGGGTATATTATCAAATAAATAAATGAGGGGATTTTGTAAACCTGTTGCAACAGTGTGTCAAAACTTGACAAGTGGTTGGAAACCCGCTGGTACTCTAGAGCCCTCCCGAGAATAAAAAAACGAGCTTTCTCTTTTCTCGAAGTCATCCGCCGATGAGCCACATTTTTCTTACAAACAACTCTTTTAACCACCATACTAAAAGAAAGCAACCAGTAATATTTATAAGAAAAACTTATTAAAAAAATGTAACAGAAAAGAAGATGTAGAGGTCTGGTTCAGAAGTATATTTGAGACGAGAACTATATGTAATGCAGTTCGATATAATCAAAATATTAATTGTAGTTTCTATAGTAGTAGTATGGACTCCATAAGACTTCCTCTGATGGCCCATTGTGGAGGAAGCGGATCATAGATCCTATCTTACTAAACACCATTTTCACTAAACTCTTTCTAAATTTCATTCAGAACCCGTAACTATGGCTAAAAGCCACATATAAACACTATAAAAGGAAGAAAGAAACTTAAATTCGATACACGACAAAAAAACATTTTCGTAAACACTAAACTTATTAAATTTTGTATGTATCCAGAATTGAAATCACTTAGAAATTGAAATCTCTAAGTATCCAGAATAAGAGAAGTATAAACATAATATAACATACCTGGAAAAAAAGTGTATAACAACAATATCTAATGATTCGTCAAACAATAATATTTCACCGTTCTTCTTACTTCGCTATTTTTAATAAAAAGAAGGTTGAAATTTTCAATTTGAAGCGAGACAGTTTGGACCAAATTTAAGTAGATCAAATTGAAACGGTTGTAAGCAAACCAAAATACGTCAAGCTAAAGGCACCCCATTTTTTTATCACCACATCCACATACCACTGCAAAGGATATTTGGGAGGTTGTCTAATGGACATATTCAAAGGCTAAAGATGTAGCCCAAGTGTACAAGATCAAATTTAAAATTGGTGCAGCAAAGCAGGGAAGCAAAATAGTGCCCCGAACTATGCTAACATGTTTGTGGCAGGAACTGGATCATTCTCAGTGTATTAAGGCAAAGTGCCCCGATGATGCGGTAATACTGAAGAACTACATTCAGAAGGATCGAGTCTATGACTTTCTTGCTGGTCTCAATGATGAATTCGATCAAGCTAGAATTCAAATACTCGGTAAGGAGGAAGTTTTATCTCTGTATAAGGTCATCTCTATAATCCAAGCAGAGAAAAGTAGAAGAGGAGTCATGCTTGAACCCCAAGCCTTAGAAGGCTCGGCTATGGCAGCGGGCAGTAGCAATAATTCAAACACAGGAGTAGAACGACCAGATATCCTGCGAATGGAAGGGTAGATCTGTCAACAGCTCCGAGTCATGATAGCAAAGACAATTTGTGGTGTACCTACTGTAAGAAGTCAAGACACTCGGGAAAAGTGCTGGAAACTCCATGACAAACCCTCTACATCCAACAAAGAGTGGGGATACAAAGGGGGACAGCAGAGAAATAATGGGCAGGCATATGCAACCAGAGTGCAATCAGAATGAAATAAAAAAGCTGAGAGCGTTGCTTAGAACATATAAAAAAACCTCAGGCACTTGCTCATTAGCACACTCAGGTAAGTCTCCTATTTTCATTGGATTAAATGTCTCGGATGAAACCTTTGTCAACTCTTGGGTCATGGACTTGGGAGCTACCGACCACATGACACACTCATCAAAAAAATTTAGCATATATACACCTTGCCCAAGCAGTAGGAAAATTGCCACAGCAGATAGTTCATTAACCACGGTAGCAGGAATAGGAGATATCCAAATTAGTCCTTCACTTGTGCTAAAAGATGTCATCCATGTTCCAAAGTTGTACGCTAGTTTTGTGTCCATACAAAAACTTACTCAAGATTTGTGTTGCCATGTCATTTTTCACCCTACTTATTGTGTTTTGCAGGACCGGGATTCGAGGAGGACGATTGGACCGGGATTCGAGCAAACCACCCTTGTCTTTTCTATCTGGAAGTAACTTATCCAATAAAGAAAAAGTCTGGCTTTATCATCGTAGCCTTGGGCATCCATCATTTAGGACTCTCAAGTGTATGTTTCATTCTCATTATAAATGGTTAGACGTTGTGAATTTGCAAAACATAAACGTGTACCTTTTCCAATAAGCAATAAAAGAAGTTCAGTCCCTTTCTTTTTAATCCACAATGACATTTGGGATCCCTCCACTATTCTAATATTTTTAGTGCACGATGATTTGTATCATTCATTGATGATTGCACTAGGGTCTCTTGGATTTGTCTACTAAAAACAAATCAGATGTGAGTCTTGTTCCCCCTAATTTCCATGCCATGGTATAAAATCAGTTTGGTGTAAAAATCATTCGTTTTAGGTCAGGCAATGCTAGGGATTATTCAATCAAGTCTTAACTCCATACTTTCAAAAGGAAGGGTTAATTCACAAGCCATCATGTGTAAATACCCCACAACAGAATGAGTCGCTGAAAAAAAAATGGTCATCTCCTTGATACGACTCGATAATTTTTGTTTCAAAATAATGTGCTCATGTCTTATTAAGGGAAAGCAGTTCCAACAACAGTATACCTCATAAACAGGTTACCATCTAGAGTCTAGGATTTCAAGAGTCCCTTGGAAATGCTTTCCAAATTCTATCCTAACCTACGTACTTCCAACAATCTCATTCCTAAGATCTTTGGGTGTGTGTCGTTTGTCCATGTTCATAGTCCAAACAGGAGAAAATTAGATCCAAGAGCAATATAGTGCATTTTTGTGGGATAGTCTCCAACTCAAAAGGGATATAAATGCTATCATCCACCCACCAAAAGATTTTATACCTCTGTCGATGTCACATTCCATGAAAGGGGATCCTATTTTTCTACTCCTTATCTTCAGGGAGAGAATCGAGTCATGGAAGATAAGGACTTCTTTCTCATTGATCTTTCTTCATCATCAAAACCTGTGTCTTCTGTTGAGTCTGTTGAATCTATGTCATCTGTTGAGACTGTCCCTATTAAACCTGTATCTCGATCGCCTCGGTGGTTTGCCAAAGTGTACTCAGAGATAAAGCTTCAGTTCCTCAACTTGCAGCAGTCCAAGAATCGGACCTGGATATGGAAATGAGGTAACACTTCCTACTTCTTCTGTACAAACAGAATCTGAAGGTCATTTGGGTAGCAACCTAAATCAAGACCTTCCTATTGCTATTTGGAAGGAAATCAGAGTGTACCAAACATCCATTGTACCCACTGTCGCATATTGTGTCATTTGAAAAAATTTCAGCATCTCGTAGGAGTTTCCTTGTAAACCTTAACAATATCCTCATTCTTACCAAACTATTCGAGGCTTTATATGATGAAAATTGGAAACAAGCTATAAATGTAGAGATGGAGGCCTTAGAATAGAACAAAACATGGGAGATTGTGAATTTATCTGCAGGAAAAACGGCATGTGGGGTGCAAATGGGTGTATACCTTGAAATACCGAGAAGATGGATCACTGGAAAGGTACAAAGTGAGGTTGGTAGCTAAAAGGGTATACTCAAATATATGGTGTGGATTATCAAGAGGCTATATTCAAATATATGGTGTGGATTATCAAGAGATATTCGCCCCAGCTACCAAGATGAATACCGTAAGAATTATGTTATCTTTGGCAGCTAATTATGAATGGGTCTTTCAACAGTTTGATGTCAAAAATGCGTTTCTGCATGGAGACCTTGAAGAAGAGATTTAGAGATTTATATCAGTGTTTTTAAAAGCGCGCTTGCGCGCAATAGCGTTTTGCGAATCAAAAAGGCAACGCAATCTGGGTTGCTATTTGGGATGCTGGAATAGCGTGCGCAATCGAGCGCTATTTGGCGCAAATGTGCGCAATCGGACGCTACAGGTGCACTATCGGAGCTTTTTTTTTAACCTCATGTCTTACCAAAACGACGTCGTTTTGGTAAGTACATAGGTTTAAAAAAAAAAAAAAAAAAACTTCCTCTCATTTCAGCAGCTATCGAGGCTCTCTCTTACCCGATCTCTAAAAAAAAACCTAACTCTTCACATAAAACAGCTCCGACCCAGCTATTTGAGTCTCCGGCAGCTACGCAGCTTGTTTTTCCCCACTTTGGCGTACTTTCTTTCCCCGGAATCATTTCAGCTTGTGTTTCCCCACTTCGGTAGGTCCGACCCATCTTGTTTTTGCCCACTTCGACCCATTTCAGCTTGTTTGCGTTCACTGATTTACTCATTTACTTTGGTAAGTATTATTTTTTATGTTAATAATTGCTTTATTGATTTACTTACTTTTTATGCTAGACATAATTGTTGTATTCATTTACTTTGGGTTCACTAATTTACTCATTTACTTTTCTTTACTCATTTACTTTGGTAAGTATTATTTTTTTATGTTGTAATAGTACTTTTGATCTTTGATTGTCCTATGTTTGGAACAATTTGGTCCTATTAGTGTGTTTAATTTCGAATGTTGTAGTACTTTATGTCTTCGTAACTATATTTGAAATGATTTGGAGTTACACTTTGAGCTTATTTATTTATTTATATTTTTTTACATGTTTTTCAAATTAAAAATCTGGAATGCACAAATTGCTCAAGCGATGCGCGACGCGATTGCGCGATGCGCGATGCGCGACGCGATTTCGGAACCACAACGCGATCCCCTACACGACCGCGATTTAAAACATCGATTTATATGGAAATCTTCCCTCGATTTGGAAGTAACCGAGCTACTAATCAGGTATGTAAGCTTAAGAAAGCCTTGTATGGACTCAAACAGTCTCCGAGGGCATGGTTTGGAAGATTTGCTAAGGTGATGACTGATATGAGATACAGATAAAGTCAGGGAGATCATATGTTATTTGTCAAATTCAGGGAGAGTCACAACACTTTTTCTATATATATTGATGATATCATCGTGACAGAAAATGATGGAAAGGAGAGACAGGCTTTGAAGCCACACTTGGACAAAGAATCCGAAATCAGGGAAGTAGGGAGATTGGAGTACTTCCTAGGAATTGAAGTTGCATACTCTAAGAAGGGAATCTTTATCTCTCAACAAAAGTATGTTCCAGATCTACTAAGAGAGACAAAAAAATTGGTGTGTAAACCAGCAGGCACACTAATAGACCCCAATCACAAGCTCGGTGAAGCTGAGGAGGATGTTGTAACAGATAGAGAAATGTATCAACGTCTAGTAGGCAGACTCATTTTCTTCTCTCACACTAGGCCAGATATAGCCTATAATGTCACAATCCAGGGGAGGTTCATATACAAGCTATAAACCAAGTATTACAGTATCTTAAAGAATTCCAGGGAAGGGAATTATGTTCAAGAGAAGCACAAGCCTAAGTGCTTGAGGCATATACTGCTGCAGATTATGTTGGATCTGTGGTTGAGAGGAGATCGACCTCAGGGTATTGTACCTTTCTTGGTGGGAACCTAGTGACAGAGAAATAAGAAACAAAGTCTAATGAAAAGATCAAGTGTTGAAATGGAGTTTTGAGCAATGGTCATGGAGTTTGTGAACTATTACGGTTAAAAATCATACTAGAAGATTTGAAGATCCCGTGGGATGGTCCGATGAGACTTTATTGTGCCATAATCCTGTGCAACATGATCAAACAAAGCATATAGAAGTAAATCGGTACTTCATCAAAGAGAAGCTAGATGTGTCTACTAACCGGCAACGGGCAAATGTGCTCACCAAAGGACTAGCAGTGTGAGGTTCACCAAAGGACTAGCAGTGTGAGGTTTCAAACAATTGTGTCCAAGCGGAGAACTAGTTTGTACATTATAAATATGTACCATTCTTCTTCCATGAAATAGAAGAAAAATACAATTCTTTTTCACAATTTCCATGAAAACTAACACCGTCACAGCCATAATCAATCATCCATGAAAGTGACGCTGGCAAAGCTCGTGCTTTCGGAAAAAAAAATGTAACAGGTTATAGCCACAATGCAAACCCATATGAGGATGCGAAAATTCTACTTAGCTTTCGAACTTTCAAAATGATTTGAATTTAACATAGCAATGGAAAGTTTTTCATCCATGAGGGATACTTGCTTAAATGATTTTAATTCTCTTGCCCCGGCTTTTCTCTAACGAGCTTGTACAAGAAGAGCAGGAATTTTAAACTTGAGTCTCGATTTATAACCCAAAAGCCTGGATCGGTGATCACGTTGAAATTGGAAAGATGGGGGCGAATGAGAGTTTCAAAGTAAAGAAGAAATAACGAATGCTGAAATTGTAAAGAATAGCAAATCTCTCCCTACAGAAAAAATCATTTATCATATGGATTGTCTGAGTTGTGTGTGTGTGTGTGTGTGTGTGTGTCAGGGTAATGTCCTCCATGTTACAAGATAATTTGTAGCACACACATCTCTTAAACTTTCAAAGAGGGTATCTTTCACTTCAAAAAGATATTACTGTGCAATTTATTGGTGAGAAATTTACAACTCAAGTAGTCCAAAATTTCATATTGATGGTAAAGGGAAAATCTGTCCAAATTCTGTTTCTCGCCTAAGCATATAAGCTCCACACTAATAAAAAAATGAACTTGAGTTTTCACTAAATAAGATTTCAAACTGGACTGGATGGAATAAGATCTTCATATAAAGGGGTTTTGACCAAATTCTGCACACAACAAAGAAAAAGAACACTTAAAACTGTATAACACAGAAAAATGTCAAATGTGATTGTTGAAGGATAAGTTCAATAAAAATATAGAGGTGGTGTGATTATATTCCTATCTTGGAAAGTAAGATCTTAGGTTATTTACGCTGTTAACTCAATGGC
The DNA here is from genome assembly GCA_949130495.1 of Sambucus nigra. Taxonomy (NCBI): domain Eukaryota; kingdom Viridiplantae; phylum Streptophyta; class Magnoliopsida; order Dipsacales; family Adoxaceae; genus Sambucus; species Sambucus nigra. The sequence continues at coordinate 6,685,647 of OX422210.1, forward strand.
ACTTCTCTAACTAAATGGCCCAAGCACCAAGATCACTCTTCCCCTAAGTCATAGGTTTGTTTTACATCTCTCATCCAATTAGAACTACTACCAATGTAAAGGTCTGTAATTTGAAGCCTATGGGCTAGTTACGCAGCCAAAAACACAACTAATCGTTAAACTAGTCAAAAATTTTCATCATCAGTTTGATAGGCCCAAAAATAACAGATTATAAATATAGGTTAAAAGGCACGGACACCCCTATATATGTTTGTGTCGGGCACCAGAACTTGTACTCCGAGAATTGTGTCCATCACTCATTGGAAATGTTAAAAGTTTAATTAATCACAAGTTCAAATACTCCCAAATAAAGAATGAGAAAATGTCATCAAACTCCATGTCACCCCGAATGAGAAAAGCTCCATTGTATGAGATGGGAATGTGGAACGTTGCTTAGGCCGTACCCAGTGCACAAGGCTCCCGCTTAACTGCAGGGTCTAGGAGAGGCAGCCTTACCCCCATATATGGAGAGGTTGCTCCCATGTCCTGAACTCGAGACAAACCGTAGCTTTGGCGAGGGCACTTACCATCGCACCATTACTACTAAATAATTGAACAAATTAATCAACTGCCTGAATTGAACTCCTTATGTTTTATGCAGTTTGTCCGGTTTTGCTTCAAAATTTTCCATCCTAGTAAGTTCCAATTAATTAGTTTTACGGTTCTCTACAAAAAATGAAATACTGCGGTAACAAATAAGAATGGAATCAAGAAATATTTGTAGTAAACAATCTCAGTATAGTACGACTGATGTGTGACTTTTAGGATCATGCAACTGGTCCACAAATCAAAAATAATTATTTAATCTTATCAGACCCGTGTTGCATCCATTCCAGTTACTGTACATAACTGCGAAATCTACCTTAATAAGTTGAGTGTAAGAAAAGTGTAAACATAGCATAAGGGACAATATAGGTAAGATGATATAAACTAGGATTAGTTGCCTTTTGGGTCCAATAATTATAAGTAATGTTAGGCTGGGGTCCATTTTCACTTTTTGAGACGCATTTGAATATTTCTCACAAACGCATCGCAAAAGTGAAAATGGACCCCATAGTGCATATATCCAAAGCTTCAAATCCTAACATAAAATTACCCCAAAGTGCAAATAACCCTATAAATTATTGTAGCCTTTACCTCTCACAACGACGTCCAGATGCTATACATTTTATCTTCACATATCCTCCCGGGTCCATTCCCCCACCTTTGCTCGTGTCTGGCTTCAATAATGAAGTGGCCTCCCATGACGGATACGATAATATCTCTAACCAATTCTCGTTTTCATCTTCCTCACCCGTGAGAAGGTTTCAACCTGCAACAGCTGAGACACTAACGCCCTAAAGTGACCATCAACCACGCTCTTCATGGCCTTCTTGTGATCCTCGTTAGACCTATCCCTACTACGAAACTCACCACTTCCAAAACTGCTTGAATTACGTAAACGACCCCAATCTCCAGTATTATCCCCGTCGCCATCATCTTAGTCATCAAACAGAAGAGATTCCCTCTCATTTTCTCCGTCTTCTGGCTCAGGCGGGAGCCAAAGAACTCCGTTGTTCTCAAAATTCACAGGCTCGGCACCAACATCTTCCGAAGCATATAAAGTGGAAGGCGCTTCACATTCATCGTCAATATCATGTTTTTGTGTATCAAAACTGTTGTGTAAAGGAGTGCTGCTCATGCATTTCACATCAATGGCTTCTTCATCGGGATGCACTTTATGTGATCCATAGTCATTGTCAACCTCACCAAACTGAAACTGCCTATAATAACCATTAACCTGAGGGAAATTCACTGGGTTGGAATCTAATTGATAAACACCAAATTCGTCGTCATCATCATCAATCCTGATGCCAAATAATGTAGAAGCAACAATTAACTAATTATAACTCAACAAAATCTGCAAAAATATACCGTAACTATACTAAAATTGCATGATTAAAAAAGAATAAGTAGCAAAGTAGGAACTCTTCAAAGTGATATATAAGCATCATTAGCAGGAACACAAAACAAGTGAAGTCCATTATCAATAGTTCAGTGTAAAAAATATTCCTTGATCAGTAAATAAAACTCTTTCACTACTCAGAGACAGTCACTCATGGAAATCTCACTATACCAACTTATGCTTTAAATTAAAGTATAATTTACAGAAGTCTTATGTATTTTGGATATTACTAGTTCTAAATTTCATGTTGATGAAACATCATGTAAGAGTGATTTGTCAAATCGAGATTTTTTAGGACTAAATCTTTCCATTAAACTTGTTCAATGACAAGTAATATTCAACTCATATGTTTTAGTATAATCTTCTTAACTCATTTTTATTGTAATGTTATATTTAGTTTGATTTGTCTTACCAATGTGTATCCTTCCCATGCTACGAAGTATCAAAGCAGTGTCAATTTAGTATCCAAAATTTAGAATTTAATCATTCAATTATATACACATAACTATAATGAATTATTTCTCTCACACGAATACCCTTTTAAAATAATCTTCTTCATTCTTACTTTTGTTGTGATTATGCTAAAGAAAAGTTTCATCTAGATATCTAATAATACTGTTTATTTGTAACAAAATGTACCAAACGTGTACTTTATATGTATCCACAAAGTATCTGAGATCATTTGAGAAGTATCCAGAATAAATGTTTCTTCATTTAATATTTGACACACATAAAAAGTATCAGAAACATACATATAAGTATCTACAGGTATCGGTATATCCAATACAGATACATAGCCTTCGTACGATATCCGTGCTTCTCAATTACGTGCAAGGGGAGCTTAAAACATAAGATGGAAACTTCTCCTCAGATTAAAGTGGAGGATTCACCTTCATCTTAGATAGACCAAGGAGGTGTAACTGCACAGCTCCTTAATTTTTGGTGTTGGTTAAAAAACTCCCTATGAATAGAAAAAGTATACAAGGGATAATTCTCATACTTAGGTCCCTAATCATACCATAATTCTCTCGTACAGTTTGGAGAGATTAAAAGACTTCAAGTATGCTTAGAATTGATGACTTTGTGAGTTTTCATCATCAAATCATAAGGTTTATAACAATGACAAGCGTCTGCAGGCTATCAAAAATCTACCAATTCATATACTCCCTCTGTCCCAAGTTAAGAAAATTCAGAGACCCGTTTTCCTTTTTAGTCCTAATAACAGTATATAAAATTTGGTGAGATTCCAAAGTTAATCCTCATCATAATAATTATTGCACGGCAGTGACCCAAGTCCGTGTGTTGCATTCTAAAGGTATTCGTAATTCATAGTAGGTTAAATTTGGATGTTACGATTTTGACTTAATTTTTTTTTTACTTTCAAAGAGTGACTCATAATTTGGGATGGAGGGAATGGGTAATGTGAAAATGCCATAAACTGACGCTTTTAAAATACCAATACAATACTACTCATTACAATATTATAGTGTGAACTATGCAGAAAAAAATTAGAGAGTTGGAAAATACCTGTTCATACAAAATTCAAATTGGCTAGGGGACCGATCCCCCAAGTCCGCAACATGCTCATTGCCCCTTCTTGATGCTACCACACCTTCCCTTTCTACATTTGTCTCAATTACAACATCCACGTTTCGTGGACTCGGCCCGGAAGAGTAAAGCTTTTGTTGGTCAGAGCCCACCGAGTGTGAAACCGACGCAAGAGTAATGCTACTACTATTGGTAGTGATATTAGACTTCATAATGATAAAACTCGTATTCGATGGCGAAGAATTGAGATCCAAGTTTGCAACATGGGCCCCATTGCCATCATCAACGGTACCAGCTAACCCTAACTCCCTTTGCTTGAAACAGAAATTACAAACCCTAATCTTCTCCCACTCTTCGTGGACCAACTCGGGCTCACTAAACGGTGCCGGGACCCAATTTAAAGTACACTTTCCACAGAAAACTCGGCCGCAGTGTCGACAATGGTGTCGACGGTTGAATAATGTGAACTGAGAGTCGCATTCGTAGCAAACCCTACAGCTCTCATCGGGTATCCAAAAGTCCCTCGATACATTAGCCCGATTAGAACGCCACGGGACAATGGATTTCAATAGGCCTACTAGATCACAACAGATTGAGTTGTCCGATGCAACCATGGACAAACAATACGAATCTCATTCATCGCGAAATGATCATTTATATACTGTCATATCCAAAGCCATACATATAAGTGGCAATGATCAAGATTTTAGCATTCGAATGGTGAATGCTTAATGTTGAACTCTCTTCTGTTTCAATGAACCTCTGAATGTCTTGCTGAAGGATATAATCGATAAATTAATACGCTTTACAAATGATTATTGCTGCAATTGCAATTCCTTATTCTCCATTTGAATCCAAGAAACCATTTTTTCCTTCTCAGTTCTTAATTGTCCATAGTCATCCACTGAAACACAAGATACGAGTCAGAAACCCAACTGTGAACCCATATGCAAAAATGTCATTTTAAATTAGGATGATTTGGACTTCGGTCCCCACTGATTTGTCCAAGGGCCAAGAGTATACAATGAAAATGAGGGGGGTCAAAGTGAAAATTCGACAAATCAACGGGGCCCAAATTTCAAATCAGCCTTCAAATTACAATAGGACACAAATCAAAATCCCTGAGATGTTGTACTGCAGGCAAAATTTTGCCTGCACTAATCAACTCAAGCACCTTTAAAAAAAATAGGAATAAGCAATCAGTCATTATTACCAAAAATAAATATCTTCTAAAACATATAGCTAGAAACTTATAATTTGCAAAATCAACAACGGAAATATTCTTACTGAAAATTTGTAAAATAATTGTATACATGTACAAATATGTTGAAAACTTCCTTTATTTTGTACTCAGAAACACATTTTGTTTTTGCTTCAAAGTTCTTGATTGATTATATATATGCACTAACCAAGCCTCTTAGTCCAGTGGTATAAGACTGGTATAAGACTGCCATTGAGACACTCTTGGGGCTGGATTGGGTTTGGTCTCCAGTTCGATCCCCGGCACTGTCGAAATAATGCTTGGCCAGCAAAAGCCCTGAACCGCGAATGGGGATTAGTCGAGGTGGGCGTAAGCTGGCCAGACACCTCATGGTATGCTACCAAAAAAAAGATTATATCTATGCACTGAAACCCTAATTCTGATACCCATTACAAATAATTGTCACAACAATTGCATATCTTTATTCTCCATCTCAATCCAAGAAACCCTTTTTCCCTTCTAAGTTCTTGATTGTTCTCATTCACTGAAACCTTAGATACAATTCAAGAAACCTAACTGTGAACCAGTAGGCAAAATACACATTTCAATTTACAAATCAAAATCCCAAAATATTGCTTCACCCAATCAATCTGATCATCTTACAATATTAAACAAAACAAAAAAGTAATTTGCAAAATCAATCATCCCAAACTCAATAGATAAATATTTTCATATAATTAAAAAACATTTAACATACAAAATCAACAACAAAAATATTGTCAATAAAAAAATCAGTATAATAATTTCAATTCTTGATTGTTCATATTCATGCATTGAAGCCCTAGTTCTAAACCCACTATCATAATAACAATTGAAATTCTTTAATCTCCATCTTAATCCAAAAAACCCTTTTTTCCTTCTAATTTCTTGAGAGCTCATATTCACTGAAACCCTAGATACAATTAGAAAGAAAAAAAAAACTGTGAACCAGAACCCAAAAATCCCATTACAAATTACAAATTACAAATTAAACCTGTGTTCATGAAGGATGCTCACTCGTCAGAGATGATGAGTTACTGGATTTAGTGTATAGAGGGGCTTTCAAGTTTGGTAGGGTTTCGCCAAAGTGTGAATGAGTTACCAAATGAGGGGGTGCTTGGTTATATTTATGAGAGTAAGATGAGACATCACGTGCTTGCCACGCGACCTAGTAGAGCCTCCTAGACAATTCTAAAAGATTATTTAAGATGTTTGCGTTAAATAGTTAGCATGAGTAATGAGGTTGTTTTTGGTTTAAATAGCTTCCCTTTTTTCCCACTTCACCAACTAACCTTTCCATAATGACCCCCCCCCCCCCCATCTCTTCTCTCTCTATCTCACACACAAACCACCACCACCTGTTGAATGAATCCATAAATGACAAAATTTAAAACCAAAAATGTTATCACAAAAAAATGGCATTGAATTGACATTTTGTTTATGGTCTGGTTTTAAGAATTTTGTACACGGTTTTGTTTTTTCACTTTGTTTTGAGATTTGGTGTTGGCGAAAGGTTGTGACGATCGGGGTTGGGTGTTGGGATTTGGATTTGTAGGTTTTGGGTTTGCTGGTTTTGGTTTAGATGTGGTGTTGGTGGTGGATTTACAAGTTTTGGGTTTGCGACGGTGGGTGGTGTATTTTCAGTTGGTGGTGGTGGTGGTGGTGGTGGAGGGAAATGGGCAGAGATGGCGGTGGGTGGAGGGGCAGAGGTTTCAAATGTGTGAGTGGGGAGAGGATATGAGCGGAGATGGAAGTCGGGGTGGGTTTTGCAAGGGGTCGAGATTGTGTTAAGGGAATGTGGGGAGGGAGAGAGGTTTGGAGGGGGGGTGGGCCTATCGAGAGTGGGGTTTGTGTGTGTGCCAAGGGTGGGGTTTTGGACGCGGGGGGGGGGGAGCTATCGGGAGTGGGTAAACATAGTTCCACGATGAATGTAGGTGACAAAGTTGTCCTTAAATAGGAAGGGGGGAAGAAGTTTTATTGTGTTGACAAAAAATATTAAGAAATTTTTTCGAGTAAATAATAATTTTCATATATGTATAATTGAGAAAAAATGCGCCAATGGGGTATGTCGACCCAAAAATTGTCAAGAGAAGAAGGAAAATGATAAGAAAATGCTACAAATGTCAAGGTGTTGGTCACGAGTCATTTGAATGCCCCATTAGACTAATGAGGAAAGCCAATGAGAAGAAGGCTTTGATTTGACTCTTAGTAATAGTGACTCGAACTTCGAGAGTTGTAAGTATTCCTTTGAGAAAAAATTCACAATGTTCAACACCATCCAGGATATATCTAGTCCTAGGTCTTCCCTTATTGAAAATAAGGTTATAGATGAAGACAAAAGATCCTAATCATAAAGCTCATGTGATGAAGAAGATAGATGTGAATATAGAGACGGAGGTAGAAGTGAATATGGATATAGAAGTGAATAAGTTTATATATGAAGGCAGAGAGTCCCAATCGTTGCATCTAAACAAAACTCTGCTCGAATGAACGAAGCTCTGCCTAACAAGGCACCCCAAAAGGGGATACTCTCCCGGGAAAAATTCATTTAGCCTGACCCCTAATTAGGGACACGACTATGCACTTTATAACGTTTATATTTTTAAGCTTGGCCCTCATATATATTTTAATAAATTGTCCATATTTGTTTATTGAAATGACATAATCATATGTTAAATAAATACTAATTAAATGCCACGAATAAATACATGCATGAAAACACAGTTTTTAAAACTGTTCTCACGAAGTGTTCGTAAGCTGAGTCAGCCTAAAATGTTGCACTAGCCAAAAGTCTAAAATCAAACTACTCCCACCACTTTTTCGATCGAATAAAACCCATCTCAATGAGGGTACCCTCCCTATATATATGTTTTCATATAAATACTTGTCAAGCTTTGGCCTTTGATTAACGTATTGTTAACATATAAATATATCAATCCAACACAAATGAAAATGACCTATTAAGGACTAGGCTCCATAAATACTGTAATGTTGTATATTGTATACTTGGTATCCCATTGCCTACACCAGAAATATGTACCATTTGTTGGAACTACATTGGCTTTGATCCTAAGTCTTTTTGGATACGTAGGCGTTATACCGAACAAAATTCGTGAATCCCAATCCTCATAATACGTATCTTGGTGTATTATTGATTAGGTATAAATTCTTCGCATTTATCCCCGTAGTTTAGAATCTTTTAACATTCCGTGTGATGTAATTTAAGTTGATTTATCTATTATTATTGCTATTGACATTATCTAACGAGTACGCCGAGTTTCGTGTATTTCTCATAAATTTTGCAGGTTCGTAGTGCACGAGAAGAAAGAAAAAAACCAGAGGAACGAAAGAAGAAAAAGGAAAAAAAGTTGAAAGGGCAAAAGAGTAATTTGCAGTTGGAATTCGGACAAGAAGTTTAAAGAAGAGTTGAAGACCTATAGACTACGAGCACATAGAAAGAGATGGCATCCAAATCCGAGTCCCGGAGCACAAGTTACAAAGCTTCAAAGTTGAGAGAAAAATTACAAGGAATGAGGAAGTTCTATAAAAGCCAAACCGAACCCATGGAGGCAAAAAAAAACGATCCGGATGCTAGCCAAGTTGCTGTAAAGACCAAACCGAGCCGGTAGAGTAGAAAACGAGTCGGTCCGGTGATGAAGAATGTCCCTAAATAGAGCAAACCGAACCGATAGCGTGGAAAGCGAATCGGTCCGGTTGTGGCAAGAATTCAGTGTAAACGAACCGATGGATTTAACCAGATCGGTTTGGCTATTTAATATCAAAATTATCCTCTTTCGAAATAAGAGTTGTACATGTTTGAAACTCTTGCAAAAATAAAAGTGTATAAATTCCAACGTATTTTTTAGAGAGCCTTTTTTAGATTAATTCAGAGTCATTTTAATTTAGAGAGAAGAAGTTTACAAGTTTGATCTGCAATTTAGAGTTCTGCTAATAAAGTTATTCTTTCTTTTTTTATTTAAATTCCATTGATTTAGTGCAAATTTTATTTAATTCAAAGTGATCTCAATTTCACTTTCTCCTTTTAGTTTTTACATCATCATGATTTTAATTCCATTGGGTTCATGATTTTAATTCAAAACTAATTTCACTTTCTCCTTTTAGTTTTTACATCTCAATTCCATTGATTTCGTGCAAATTTTAATTCAGAGTCATTCTAGATAATAGTCGTTTAGTTAATTGCAGTATGCTAGACTAGATTTCTAAGGGTTGGGGTGCATGAACCCAACCCAATGTAGTTTGCACGTATAAAAAATTAGTTTTGAATTAAATGTTGATTGAATCGTGTTGTGTAGTGAACATAACCGTCGTAGATCTTTTAACCTCGTTTGCCCTAGGTAATCGGGGTGTTTAAGAATGCGATGTGCGTGTTTACTATTGCAGCACTGCTTTATTCTTGCTCTTGATTACGTATGATATCAACTATCTAATTCAAAAGCTAGTTTTCTATCCGGCAAACGTACTAGGGTTTGGGGGATTGTATTCCAACCTACTTTCCTCATTCGTATTTAATCACTTGCAGTAGTTTTAATTTTGCTCACGTAATTTAGTTAGCTTAATTTAAATTTCATTTAGTTAATAGAAAACAGTCCTCAAATCAATCACCTTTTCGTTTCTTTCCTAGAGTCAGTTTAGTTGTCACGAGCAATCGTCCTATTTCCGTCAGGATTCGACCCCGTCTTACTGGGTTATTACTTACACGACGGGTTTGCACTTTAACTAATATATGAACGCACTATAGACACATTTTCAGTTGCGTCAATTATCAATAGGGTATGTCTCTATCCCTAGTCCAAACATGGAGTAACCTCCCGAGGACTACGACACCTCGTAATTTTAATCATATCAATAAGGGATACGTAGATATCTGTCGGTGGCTTCTGGTCCACTCCAATCCTATATACTCCCTACCATCTAGTGATCACCCAACGATGGTAATATTGTATTCCCCTACCTGTAATTTTCAGACCCACTCTCATTATGAACCTCCACTAAAGCTACTTGTTGCCCTACAGTTAGTTTCTCCACCTTTACAATCCAATTCCTACATTTTCACACACATCATGTCGGAACATGTGAACAATTGAACTATGTAATCTTTGATATCATTGCCAAACGAGTACATAGGCATAACACCGAGTCCATATCGCGAGCACATACCTCAACAATATGTCTCTTAATATATTGTCCCTATCGAAATGCATTCATATATCATCCCCCATTCCTTATCCATTTCTAATTAGAACGAGATATCAAAATATCTTAAAGTCGTGATCTTTCACGCACCTCCATACAAACGCTCAAATGCATACATATTGATCACAAACTGAACTACATATGCTTTGATCTCGTGGCTACACGGGTACATAGGCGCAACACTAAGTCCTTCTCGTGAGCGTAAACCTCGGCACTATGCCTCTTTATGTATTTTCCCTACGGATATGCTCTCATCTCCTACCTCTTATACCATCTCTCTCACATACCGCAACTGAGATATCAAACTATCTCAAGCCACGACTTCTCGCGCATACACATACATATACTGATAACAGCCTCGTATTATACAATTTAAGCTCCCTCACACCCATATCTAGTAACGACATTCCGTTATACAAGTTGAGATCCCCCGTACACATATATAAAATAAACTAGCGTCTCTGAACAATTGAAAAACCCTAACACAAAATATACCAAGGCTCGGGCCTAAACTCAGGGCGTGGATATGGTGTCTAATAGAGACAGATACTCTCGCATTTTCATAGGGATCACAAGCCCCACACTACGAGGCCCCCTGCCCAAATGCAGCGAGCTTCTGGCTCCCCCTCGAGTCCTAATTTGGGGCCCTAACACCACAGTGACGGCTCCGTATTATGAGTAAGAGTGATGAAAGAATAAGTTAAAAATGATGGTTTGTGATTTTGACAGTAACGTACCTGAATGGAAGCTTCAAATCAAGATTAGTATTAAGAAGAAAGGAAGTTCAAACTTCAAATACTAACGTCTTTGAAGCAATGCAATGATGAAGGTGGGTTTCACCCTCCTCTGTTCTTCGATTAGTCTACATACAAGAAAGAAACCCAAATCGAGTCAAACCCAAATTGGATGGGTCACCAGATCTGACCAAGCATTCACGAATAGAGATCGCAAAACCCATTTACGAATGAATGAGTATATTTTTGTTGGGCGAGGTCAACAACAATGGCGTCAAAGTTGGAGTAATAAAATGTATAAATTTAATTTTTATCAGGACCTTATTATATTATTCTATAATAGATTTTGAGTAATAAAATGTTATTTCATTCTTGTGAAATAACATAATGTAATTATCACTTTATAATTTAGTGGGAACCAATTCAACAGTTGAATTGTAATAATCACTTTATAATTTACCATTGTGTTTTATGTTTTATTGTATAGAAATGTTATTTCACCATAATTAAGATTTTACTTTGGACCAACCAAAAAGAATAATAAGGGCATGGGATGTTTAAAAGTATCTTTTTTTTTATATAATATTATAGAATTTGTGACAACTTTTCAATATAAGTAACTTTTCAATTTAGTAAAACGATTAAAATGTCTTTACCATTAATTTTTTTATTTTATTTAATTTGCATATTTATGTATAAATTTAATTTAATTTGCATATTTATGTATCACGCCCGCGCATCGCGCGGGTTTACAACTAGTTAATACTAAAACACTCACCTTACCCCCGTTGTTCTCTTCTCTCACAAACAAATTGGAATTTCATTGGTTAACTACATCCATCCCCTTTCATCTTCAGTCTTTATATCTACCTGCTCTTTCATCTTCGGCCTTTATATTTACCTGCATACACGGCCACTTATATATTCACCATTCACACCAACAACATTTGCCACGCTTCCTCCATTCAATCAAATTTTCTCTTCCCTACCGGTAACTATTACATATAGCTAATTCCATCATGTTTATTTATTTGCCTTTATTTTGCCCAACATTTCTGTCAATATCATTTTTTATTCCATTAATATTTAATTATATCCTGTTTTTTATTTCGTTCATCTTGCTCAATAAATCTGTCAATATCATTTTTGCAACTGAGAAAATTGGTCAAGAAATTGGATTTTTGTTCTTTTGTGTTTGAGAGCATGGAATATCCCAACTGTGCTAATCATAAAGAATTGAGTTGTGTGGTTTTGTGACACACTTTTAGACTTGTTTTTGTGTTAATCTCGTTTTTTTTTATTACATTTCTGTTTACATTCCCCTTCGAAATTCCGATAGCCAAACTGCTACTATTAACATCTGATCATGTTATCTTTTTTTTCATTCTTGTGAGCCATAAAATACAAAATAAAAATTAAGATCTATGATATATATATATATATATATATATTTATAGTATAATTGGTCCGCGCCAGCGACAACAAATACGTTAGGTGTTTATATATATTAATGTGTATGTATATATTTAAAAATAATGTTTGAATCGAATATCTGAATACATAATCGAAGGGCCCTCAGTTACTTAACTTTTTTGTTTTTTATTTTATTACAATCGCACTCTCATTGCGATGGGCTCAAAGTTAGTAAGATTTATTCCAACAACCACATACTATTTGGCATGAAACGGAATAAATAGGCAGATTTACATGTTGATAACATTTTTAAAGGAAAAAAAATAAGCAGATTTTTAGGGTTAATAGATTATGCCTTATGGCTGTCTTCATTATATATGTTTGTAAGAGAGAGAGCAATGGAAGGGAATCAACAGAATTATTATGCAAAATATTGGATTGCTCTTATATTGTTATGTGGAACCCTGCCCTTCTCTCAACCATTCGACTACAAAGATGCTCTATCCAAGAGCATTCTCTACTTTGAATCCCAGCGTTCGGGTCATTTACCCTTCAATCAAAGAGTTACCTGGCGATACCACTCCGCCCTCGCAGACGGCTCACAACAAGGAGTATGTTCCCATTTACCTTATATGAAACACACAAATGCACGTACAATTTGAGACTCATAGCATTACTCGTTTTATATATGCAGGTGGACTTGGAAGGAGGATATTATGATGCAGGTGACAATGTAAAATTTGGTTTTCCAATGGCTTTTACTATAACAATGCTGTCGTGGGGGGTGATCAAATACGGAGAACAAATAGGCGATGCCGGAGAGTATGGCCACGCCCTTGAGGCTATTAAGTGGGGAACCGACTACTTCATTAAAGCCCATGCTCAACCAAATGTTCTTTGGGCTCAGGTTAATAATCCTTTGCAAGGAATTAAAAGATTTATGAGAATTCAAATTAATATTATCTTTATTTTGTACCTTAACTAATTATGATATCCGTTCACTTTTGACTTTGCAAAGAATACTGAACGTTGAAAAAGATAATAAAAATGCAAATTTCAACTCTTTTTGAAAACCTTTCTTTCATTCAATTCGCAAGTGGGCCTGAAACAACTATCCATATTATGAGAACATTTAAGGTATAAGCCGTGGAAACAATATTTAATTCCGCCCAGTTTTAAGAGGTTTGTTTTATTCCTCTAGTTACATCAGAAATGTTGTTTCATTGTTAATGAGTATAATATATTTGTTCGTGGGAAGATGAGAAAAACCTTAAGTGACACGGTGACCTTTCAATTTTAATAGTAACGCTGCATTCGGGCACACGACTGCCTGCAAATTTCAATTAAAAAAATTGTGTCAACTTAGAATTCCAAGTATAATAATTTAAGAATATTGCATGTTATACTCGATAAAGACGAATACACATGTTTATTAGTCCAAAAAAAACTTTTATATGGGATGTTGTTACACCTACATAGTGTATTTATTTCTGTTGAGCATAAATAGGTGACACTATCAAACCATATGGTATTTTTAGGTGGGTGATGGGCAGAGCGATCACTACTGTTGGCAGCGGCCAGAGGACATGACAACATCACGACAAGCTTACAAGATTGATGTGAACCACCCTGGCTCCGATGTTGCCGCTGAGACTGCAACGGCAATGGCATCGGCCTCCATTGTGTTTAGGAAAACAAACCCCCACTACTCTCACATTCTTTTGGACCATGCGCAACAGGTAATTTTCTTAATTACATGACATAGTTTAACTAATCATAAATTGCATTGTATATAAAATTGTAGTTTTATATGTTATTGCAGCTGTTTGAGTTTGCTCACAAATATAGAGGCGAATATGATAGGAGTATTGGGGTGGTGAAGGAATACTATCCATCACTGAGTGGTTATAACGATGAGTTGTTGTGGGCAGCTTTGTGGTTGTACAAGGCCACTGAAAAGGGTGATTATTTAAATTATGTTATCAAAAATGCTGTTTCTTTGGGTGGAGTCACTTGGGCCGCTAAAGAATTCAGCTGGGACGTTAAGTTACCTGGTGTTCAAGTCCTTGCATCAATGGTACATCTCTCTCTCACACACTTTCTTTTATTTTGGTTTACAGACAAACAATCTTCTAGCTACAATTGAACACTTAATATGAAAATGTGAGTGTCCTGAATTGAGTCCTCTCCGTGCCTTGATGGATTCTTTTGAAAAAATAAATTACAACGAGAAATTTTTCCTTCTAAATTCAAATGGTTAGGGAAATACTTTTTTAACCCAAATTTTACTTTTACTTTATTAATGCAACATGAGTTGATGTTGATTAAGTCCAAAGAATGTTATAACTTTATTTATCTTATATATAATTTTTAGAAAATAGAACTTTTAATGTGTCGATATTTCCTCCTATCTCCATTTACAAATTTTGTGCTTTATAACAAGTTTAATGCATTCCCTACTAAACTTATATTTGTAATCTGATTCAAAAGTGGCATTTCTGTAATCTGTATTATCTTTATTTTATTGCAGTTACCAATGGAACAAAAGCATAATTGTGAAATGAAAATTGTCAAAAAATATCGCTTAAAAGCAGAGCACTACATCTGCGCTTGCCTCAACAAAAACAACTTCACTAACGTTCAACGCACCCCAGGAGGACTCCTATTCACCCGCCAATGGAATAACCTCCAGTACGTATCAAACGCAGCATTTCTACTCATGGTCTACTCTGATCATCTCCAGGACACAAATCAGATGGTGAAGTGCGAGAAAGCCACGGTCGGTCCGGAAGAAATCCAAGCATTTGTTAGATCACAAGTAAATTACATATTGGGCTCTAATCCAATGTCCATGAGCTACTTAGTAGGGTATGGCTCCAATTACCCAAAAAAGGTGCACCACAGAGGTGCATCAATTGAATCATACAGAGAGAACACGAGTTGTATTGGGTGTAAACTAGGGTACAAGAACTGGTACGGAAGGCCAAAACCCAATCCTAATGTTATTGTTGGGGCCCTAGTGGGTGGGCTAGATCATAAGGACCGGTGTAGTGATGATAGAAGTAATTTCCCACAAACAGAAGCATGCACGTATAACACTGCACCACTTGTTGGGATTTTTGCGAAATTGCATGAAGAAAAACAGAAGGCTGGCATCGGTGCTGTTATACCTTTAATGAGTGCAAGTTAAATAAGGTTGCTGCAACTCCAACTTTTACTGTTCTGGAAGGAACAACTATAAGGATTTTCCACTTAAATAAAACTTTCCAAGTTGGAATGATCTCCATTATCAAGTACTTGTTTTTGTTGTGTGTATTATTATCTAGCCTACAGTCTGAATGAAAATTAATACGTAATTCTAAATCTAATGTAGTTTTCTAAATGTCAAGCACAATGACACAAGTTGCAGCTGATCTGGCAATGTTTGGTCACAATGGCTTTACATTTGTATCATTGTGACCTGACCATGCCACGAGAGTAGTTATCAGAGCATCTCCAACACTAACACTATAGGTTTAGGGTAAATTATGTGTCAAGTAGGCATTCCAATGCTTTTCTTTCAACATGTAGTGTAGAAATTGAAAAAAATAATAAAAATATCTATGCATGTTGAATGAGTAGAAGATAAAAATTGTTTTAAAAGAATAAAATGTTAAATATGGATCTTGTTTGATAAATTTTAAGGACGTCTTTTCAAAAATATAAATTTTATCATAATCTACTTGTCAAATGTGTTATAAAAATGTATATACCGGATTTTCACTTATATTTCACAATTATTAAGTGAAATATAACAATAAAATAATTTAAGTGAAATATAACTCGTGAGGAGAAATCAATTCTTAAATATAATTTAAGGACTTTTTCTTCTCGTTCAAGATCTTGTAATTTTTAGTGTGTTTTTTTCTGATTTTTTTTTTAGTGCTTGTAAGAGCTCTAGGAGAAGATTTTTCTCCTATTTGGTTATTAATAAAGGGTATAGCTAACTACACTCCAAAAATTCTTAAAACACTCCAAATACTTTTTAAAAGATAAAGTTGCCCTTTGCTCCTCTAAAGATCAAACAAATACTTTTTTATTTGTTAATTTTTTTTTCAATAAAGAATAGTATTTTAAACTGTTTTTAAAACATTTTTTATTTTTTAAAATTAAAAAATAACTGTTTTTTATAAAAACTATTAAACAAACTGTTATGATAGTTTTAAAAACCTTTTTTATTTTAAAAACTATTATGATAGTTTAAAAAAAATTAAAATAGATTTAAAAACTATTTTTTTTCAAAAAAAATGTTTTTTACATGAAACAGGGAAAAAAATTAACAAATAAAAAAAGGAGATCATCCTATTAAGTCCCATTTATATGAAATATTTTATAATTGGTCCTATCGCAACATTTTTTCCTTAATAGGTTATATTTGTACATAAAGTGAATATTCACTGTATGTTTACAAATAGGACCTATTGGAACAAAAAAAAATTTCATGGACCTGATGGAGCAAAAATAAAATGTTAGGACCTATTAAACTACATACTTAGTAAATGGGACTAATTAGTAAAAACCCCATAAAAAATTATTTTTTATATCGAAAACTGTTTTTTATATTTTTTAAGTAACACGATCACGATCCAAATAAAACGCGACGTGACATGGAGTCGTATTTTTTTCATACCGGTGGCGAGAACTATTCTTTATTATTTCAAAAATAGCCTTTTTACTACTTAAAAAAATGGCATAGGCGGTCCAACCACTTATACATATCGCTGGGGCGAAGCATTTTTTCTAATATAATGGTACACGACAACAGTATATATAGGAGGTGTTATAAAACATTTTAAATAAATGTACAAAAAAAACAGTTTTAAACAATTCTTTAAGTGCCTAAAGATTTTTTAAATAAAATCCAAGCAGAGTGTTTTAAGAAATTTTTTACAAAAATTCTAATAGTTACAAAAGTTGTTATAAAACAATAAAAAGTCGGTAGTTTCGAAACAGTATCTATTAGAATCTTATTTTTTTAAAAATAAAATCTTTAGGCACTTAAAAAATTGCTTAAAACTGTTTTTTTCGTACATTTTATTTAAAATATTTTATAATATCGTATATATATACTTCTGGTGCGTACCAACATATTAGAGAAAATGGGATTTAGTGGCAAAAAATTTTAGTGGCGACATAAAAGTTGTCACTAAATAAAATAATTAGGGACAAAAATGATAGTCGTCACAAACTTCAGTACATATAATGGCAAATACATAATGTTGTCACTATAAGTTACTATAGTGACAACATTAATTATGTCACCAATGATGTTGCCACTAAGTTCACGTCACCACATATATTAATGACAACATTTCACGAAATTTTATCACTAAAAGTTAGGTCTTTAGTGACAACAATTTAGTGTCAATAGTATGTAATGCTTCTCAATTTTTGTCACAAATATTTTAGTGAAAAACTTATTTTTGCCACTAATTACTATATTTAGTGAGAACATGAGTCAGTCACTATATTGGATGTAGTTGTTAATTTAATGACACAAATAGTTTGCCACTAGATGGGGTAGATAAGTGGTGATTTATTTGATATTCTCACTAAAGGTTTATTATTATTATTATTATTATTATTATTATTATTATTATTATTATTATTATTATTATTATTATTATTATTTGTTAATAATTTATACAATTTTCTAATTTTTCAAATAAATTCTTAACTTCTTATTTATTCCCCCTAATATTTTTTCACAAGTTTGAAAAGTCGTACTTTCAAATTTATGAAAGCATTTGTAAAATTGTATTTTTTTTAATTAAATTTTGACGTATAGGGTCATGTTGGCCCAATACGACACGACATCATTTTACCCAACACGACATGATGTCCACTTTTTTTCTAACACGAACATGACTCGATAAGAATACCACACGACACGAATATCATGATAAGAATACGACACGAATATCCAGTCAATTGGAACGATTCAACATGACCCAACACGATAATTCACTTATATATATATATATATATGTATACTAGCGGAATGCCCGTACCTGAAGACACGACAAATTTTTTCAAAGTACATAATTGCAAAACGCATCTTTTGATTACATTATTACTCGGAACGCTGGGAAGCAACTGTGTTGAAACCGAAGTTTTTTTTTGTTATTTGTCATATTAAAGCGTGTTTCTATTATTACTATGACTTTAGTAAAAAAAATAATTTCATGAAACATAAAAGAGCAAATAAAAATCAGATAATTTCATTCATACGAAAGTTGAAAAAACAACCAAATTTGCTAATTCTATTCAATAGTACAAAGACAACAACTCAGAATTTCTTTCAACATTACAAATCCAAATTGGGATAAATCGATTTCAAGTTTCCTCAGGATTCTTTCCACTGGCTTTACTAACAACTGAGACGGATTTTTTGTTGGGGTGTTTCTCTTTGTACTCTCCTTCCTGAAGTTTTCCATGAAAAAAAAACCACTGCCGTGTCTCTTAGGATACCTTTATGCATTTCCTTTCTTCACATGCTTTCTCGCCTTCTCAGCAACTGTGTAAAGCAATGCAACATCAAATATAGAGCCATCAACATCCAAACAAATTAAATTTATCTAATAGTTCATGTATCTATATATATAGTTATACATTTGTGAGAATGCTCCACACACATAATAAAAGAGTAAATAAAAAATGGTAATATATTTAGAAATATAAAATTTAATTGTGGCACAAAGCAGCAAAGAACTGTAGGAAAATGAGTTAGCAGTTAAACTAAAGGAACGAAACAAACTTACATTATACAAAAAAAAAAGACTTGAAATATTGAGGTAAATCATAAGAATAGGTCATGTAGAACAATGAGATCATTTTGTGTGTTTAGGAGCTTCAGTTCAGAAATTAGAAATTGGAATCGGAGTAAGATTAGTTCAAATTCCTATTAATTTTTCTCTAATTCTAATTCCACAGTAGGAGTCAGAGCTCCCAAACACACCATTAAAACATGTTCCCGAGATAAAGGTAGAAAACTTTATTGCTAACTTCCAATCAAAGAACCTAAAAATGAGAAAATGCATTTTAGGCAAGCATATGTCAAATTTGTATTTAGAAGGAAAAGAGCATTATGATTGCACCACAGCTCCTCAACGCTTCCGTTCTGACCATTTGTATATCGGTTTGGAGGTTGGAGAAAGAATCTCATCTTCACAAAGTTTGCGCTTCTTACCCTTTTTTTGTTCCAGCAAATGCATATATTTGTTTCATAATTTGCCATACTTTACAAAAAGAAAAAGAAAAAAAATAGCAGGGTAGAAGAATGAAGGAAATATGAATACTAATATACCTGTAATTCTTTTTGCAAGGCCATATCCATGTATAGTTTCTCTTAATCCTTCACTCGGATTTTTCTTGCCTCCAGCTCTCTGTACGACGAAGTTGTTTTCCAGAAAATCAAGAAAGAACGACTCAAAATAAGAATTCAGTCCATTCATTTATGGTGGAGAAAATAAGGAATATTCCTCGAATAAGCTAACCATTTGAGTTTGAGAAATGTATAACTTTTGGTTATCAAAACTGTGGGGGCAAAATATATGCCTACGGAATAGCATGACGTGTGGGGAGCACCCCGGTGAAGATGGCGATGTGCCAACAATATAGGGACGACTAAAGTCCTTAGTAAACGAGAAGACCGAGGAGCAGTATCTGATTGGAATGAAACTCCACGAAGATAGGGCTCATCCATATTTGTTACTCATCCATATTTGTAACCCTAATGTAACCCCTAACTCTATATAAAGGGGACACCCCCCATTGTGAAAGGGGGCTTAGAAATTAGAGAAACACTCTCATGTAAAACTCTCTGATCATTCTAATGAAACACACCAGCAGCCCCGTGGACGTAGGCCATTCATGGTCGAACCATGTAAATCTTTGTCTCTCTCGTATTTATTTTTATACTTGTATTGTGATGAATTGACACCCTCCGACGGGTGAGATTTTTTGCACCTACAATTGGCGCCGTCTGTGGGAAACGACACGAAAAGTCTTTCCTTCCTGTTTACGAGATGGAGATTTACGTTGCGACCTCATGGTGTACACGCACGATAATCAAGAGCTAAGTTTACTTTTCTTTTCTCTCCATATGAATAATTATATATTTTGTATAAACATCGTTCTATTGATGCACAATTCTCTGCACATTTGTATTCTTGCATTTTGTGTATTTAATTTTTATGAATCTGCAAATCTTCATAAACAACATTGATTCCATACAATTTTCACTGTTTGATTCAGATAAAATTCACTATTGGAGATGTCTTTGAAAACTCTCCAAATATATGGATTCTTTTGATGTTTTTATGCGTATACACGTTATTTTCTGGGTTACATCATATATTATGATTCCCACCTCCCATGTTTTGTGGCACGAGATAAGCGTTAAAAGCGGCCCTCTCTCTCAGAGATGTTGACCACGTCTTTATGAACATATCTGATGATTCTCTTTCAAGAAGATATTTTTCACAAAGATACAGACAGATTCAGTCCACACGAACAGTCCAATTTTCATCTCCATCCATACAAATTTTACCAAACTGGGACACAAAAGATTTCCTCGTGCCGTGAAAATTTTGGGCAACGTACAAGCGTTAGCATCTCATCTCCACCGACATGCATTGTGATCTGCTGACTTATGAGTTTTGGGCAACTGCTCTTATCTCGCTATTTGGAAACGGCGGGGAGCCCATGATCTGATAGGACGGGCTCACTCCTTCAGCTCGCATCATCTCTGACCCTTATGATGACCAACTTTTAATCTCTTCGCCGATCTACTGTTCGGCCACGATGATCCTCGATCAACTATGGAATTTCGATCTGCTATCAGATGCATATCTGACCACATCGACCTATAATCGGAGCAACCACCTTTTGGTCGACCTTCATATGCCACTAACGAAGAACCTCGATGAAACACCAAACCCAGAGGTAAACTTCCACCAGGCCATCTACACTGATCGGCGGCATCACAAGGATAGGCACAGGCTGGATTGATAGTTTTGCACCCCCTTTTGACTTTGTCAAAGCTCACAATCGATGTTAAGAGACAGGGCCAAATGCAGATTTCGGAAGTAGAACACATGAACATTAGAAAAATCATCTATCACCTATCGAGCATCAGCGAACTCATCTCCGACCTACAAACTTCACGGTCGAGTTGCCCCCTGTGATCGGTGACCTGTTTTGACCTACCACCGACCAACAACCAGTTTTCATTTGTCAACAGACCTGCGAACTGAACCTGTCTCGGCCCCTGGGATAACATTCAGGTCGCCAACAGAATATTATCACTCGTCGAACAGATCGACGAGCACCAGTTACAACGCCGGACCACCCTTCGTGGTCGGCGAACAGAGTACCTGGGCGAGCTCGAACTCCAGCTCGGCGAACAGAGTACCTGGGCGAGCTCGAACTCCAGCTCGGCGAACAGATTTGGAGCACGAGTCTCAGTGAAGTTTTAAATTTTTTAAAATTTGTTGAAATTAACATTTTCTATTTTTCTTCCTTCGTAGCCTTATGTGTCTTATATGAGGAAGCATATCTTTGGAACCAACTTAATTGGATATTTGCTTGGAGTCCAAATATTTTTGCAAAAATTCAAAATCAACCCTATGTCTTACATTTGAGATATATTTGACTAATTTTTGCATTTCTCGGTTCTCTCTAACGATTTTAGTTGGCATTTTTTTATGCGACCTTATTACAAATTATTTTATCCACATAAATAAGTGGGGCACACTTATATAGCGCTCATGTCATTTATTCGAATATTTTAATTTTCAATATTGTCAACCAGCTACAATAATTTAATCTCACCAGAGCGAGATTATTGGTTATTTAGCTCAGCCCCGACGGATGCTCGGGCACAGTTATCACAGTGAGATTTTTATGATAAGAATCATTGGATCTTTATTACATTCATACGCGACTATGAATTTTTTTCTCGATAAATGGCCGAGCGAATGCATATCTTATATACTTTGTTGAACATATCATTTTCATGATAACTTATATTTTGATTTAGTCTCAACAGATGGTCGGGGAATTTACTAACTTTCACAGGTACAAGATTCAGTCCCGACGGATGCTCGGCAATAATCTTAAGTCCTTGGAAATCTCATCGATGTTTCGACGGATGCTCGAGCACGAATTGCTCGCTATATCTACTTGGTATTCTACAACTTTTTCCCGGCGGACTATCCAGGCACCATTCATTTTATTAATGCTCCGACAGATAGTCGAGCACACTATGGCACCTTATACCCAAAGAAACGCTTGGGCAAAATTATAATTACTCCGACTGAAGCTCGAATTCTATGATTCGGTAACCTGAAGGACGGTCAGGCACATTTGAGATTCATCTTGGCAGATAATCGGCAAAATATTTCTATATATTTAGTCCCGAAGATATTTGCCTCGCATGTCGCATTTTATCCCCAGTGGATAGCTGGTCAGGATAATTCTTGTATTTAGCACAACCCCACTTGATGGATACACACATTTATTTGTACATTGTTCGTTTCCATCTCATAATACTTCATTTGCTCACAAATTATGCTCACGATTTTTATCATCATAAATTTGTTAGCAGGGGGCTATTTATACTCTATACTTCACATGAGAAAAACAATTGATTGCCACTACACAAATTTTCTGTGAAAACAATTTTTTGGAACCAAACTTGTATTTTAAGTATTTGCTTAAATCTATTTGCACAAATTCCAAATTAACTCATATGCCATACATCTGGATATATTTGATAAATTTTGCATCTTTCATTCGACTTTATTAGAATTATTTTGTCCACATAAATATTGGGGCGCACTTAGAAGAGCACTCATGTCATTTATCCGGTCATTTAATTTTCAATATTTTCGTCTAGCTATTATTGGTTATACCAATGAATGGTCGGTGTAATATCCTTACTCATACTTAGCGTAGCCCCGACTAGGGGTGGCCGTGGGCCGGGCCGGGCTTGAAAAATTAAGTGTTATCCCAAGCCCGCTCGGGCCTAGATCGGGCCTTATTATGTAATCCCAAGCCCGCCCAGATTTGAAAGCTCTTTACCCAGGCCCGCCCGATCGGGCCCTATTATATTAATTAAAAGATTTTTTTTTAAAATTAAAATACCTATTTTTTTATTTAAAGACCAATTTTTTTAATTAAAAATCTGTTTTAAACTCCATATATTACAAAGTCCATATATAAAGTTTCTCACTTTACATGAAAAGACTTGGTATAGATTTTTATATTTATAGAAGTCCCCCCCCCCATATATATATATATATATATATATATATATATATTTCGGGCCTCGGGCCGGGCCGGGCCGGGCCTCGCCTCATCGGGCTTAAGAACTCATGCCCAAGCCCGCCCGGAAAAAAATCGGGCCTATAAAATTTTGCCAAGCCCGCTTTGCGGGCCTATTTACCTTACCCAAGCCCTATTTTTTTATTGGGCGGGTTGGGCGGGCTTGGCGGGCCTCGGGCCTATGGCCACCCCTAGCCCCGACGGATGCTCGGGCACGGCCATCCTCGTGAGATTTTATCACAAAAATTATGGGATCATTCATGTCATTCATCTTAATACCATGAATATTTTCCTCGGCACATGCTCGAACAGATGCACATCATATTGCATGACAAATTCTATTTGAATTAGCCTCGACGAATGGTCGAGCAACTTATTAACTTCCACAGGTACAAGATTCAGTTCCGACGAATGCTCGGCCATAATCTTAAGCTCTTGGAAATCTTATTAATACACCGATAGATGCTCGAGCGCAGATCGCTCTCTATATCTACTCGGACCTGTACAACTTCGCCCCGGCAGACCAGCCTGGCACCACTTATTTTGTTAATGCTCCGACGGATGATTGGGCATTTTACACCACTTTGGACCCAACTCATGCTTGGGCAATATTATTTATAACAGACAGATGCTCGGATGTTGATATTTCTTGAATTTCAAAATTAATTGTCTGGCTTTATGATTCCGGACCTGAAAGACGATCATGCATATTCGAGGTTCATCTCAGCAAATGCTCGGCAAAATATTTCTATATATTTAGTCCCGAGGATATTTTCCACGCATGTCGCCTTTTATTCCCAACAAATGGTTAGTAAGGATAACTCTTGTATTCAGTCCCAACAGATGGTTGGCAGAGTCGATTAATAATCAACATTGCATTTATTGGAAGGTTAGTTTTCACTAACAATACAGGATCATTCGTAATTCTTGCTCGGTCCTCTTTGCCTCGACGGATGCTCGAGCATGGATCACCTGCAATATCTACCAGATCCTCTATAGTTTTTGCCTCGACAGGCATTCAGGCATCATTTATCTCATCAATACTCCGACAGATGCTCAGGCATGGATCGTTCGCAACATCTACTAGGTCCTTTACAATTTTGCCTCAACGGACTCTCAACTTCGATCGATAGTTGACATTGTGTGATCACGTCTCAAGCTCCAACAAACAGTTGGGCAATACAGTTCTTATTTAATTCAACCTCGTCGAATGAAAAGTTGAGCGATCTGTACCACAAAGATCCAATAACACATAAAGCAGCATGAAGAGCGACGATCAACTATATTTATCAACAAGGACGAATCCAACTTGTAAGAAGTCACACGCCCAGCAAAATCACAGTCAACGAGCAAGACATGTTGATAACAACACTAGACCATCCTGAATGTATCGAGCGAACATTGTCAGACAACCCATGGTGATCGACGATCACCGAGCAACAAATTAACGCGTCGTCAACATCACGATATCCACTCCAGAGGAACAACGTTTCTTGAACGCCATATCAGATCAACGCATTTCTGCAGAGGGACGCTTTGAATTCATATCAATTTCTTTAGTTGCACGAGCTATATGGAGTCTTCCACAGCCTCCCGGAACCACCATGCATGGTCGACGAACAAGTGCGCCCCGAGGAATGATACATTACATGGAACTATATGAGCAAGATAATCCTTAATTATATCCAGCTCGACGAACGATCAACGTGACACTCCTCGACACAACAAAGCCCGAGGAACGATCGGGCACACTTATCATCTCGATTATACAGATCTAGTGACCCAATGGACGGTCAGGCAGCCTTCTCTTCACAGCCCGATTGGGGGCTCCATAACAGCGATGACACATGAATAGATTCACTACAACATTTAAAGAAAAATAGAAGAGGTCAACTCAAGACAGATGCCAACATGGCTAACACCAGAATTAGTCTTTCAAATGACGATCATGATTAAGCTTGATTTAGTTACGACGGCCTTCTTGCTCGTTCCCACTAAATTAAGTACGTCCACAGGCCTTTGTTATCTCCAAACACAAATGGCCTCACGAGTTGCCCAAGCAACAATAAAAGCCCTACGGGGGATCCCTAGGCAAAAAGCCAACCCAGGTTGGTCGCCAACTATGTTGGTCAGTTAAAATCCTGAACGGGTGGATGACCCTCAAACCAGGTGCATTTTTACCATCGCCTTTTAGGCCTAAGGAAGTGTGACGGCACAACCTAAAAGGTAAAATAGGCGGATATTTACATGCGAGGCATTAGAAAATGGAAAAATGTAAACGTAATTGGTATTACATTAAATTATATGAAAAACCTAAGGCAGGGTCTTACCCCTAGTAGGTACATGCTCGAGCAAGGCTCGATGCATAGGCCTGTGGTCGGCCTCTCCAATTGGACCATATGAAAAACCTAAGGCAGGGTCTTACCCCTACTAGGTATATGCTCGAGCAAGGCTCAACGCATAGGCTTCTGGTCGGCCTCTCCAATTGGACCATATGAAAAACCTAAGGCAGGGTCTTATCCCTACTAGGTATATGCTCGAGCAAGGCTCAACGCATAGGCTTCTGGTCGGCCTCTCCAATTGGACCATATGAAAAACCTAAGGCAGGGTCTTATCCCTACTAGGTACATGCTCGAGCAAGGCTCGACGTATAGGCCTGTGGTCGGCCTCCCCAATTGGACCATATGAAAAACCTAAGGCAGGGTCTTACCCCTACTAGGTACATGCTCGAGTAAGGCTCGACGTATAGGCTTCTGGTCGGCCTCTCCAATTAGACCATATGAAAAACCTAAGGCAGGGTCTTACCCCTACTAGGTACATGCTCGAGCAAGGCTCAACTCATAGGCTTCTGGTCGGCCTCTCTAATTGGACCATATGAAAAACCTAAGGCAGGGTCTTACCCCTACTAGGTACATGCTCGAGCAAGACTCGACGCATAGGCCTGTGGTCGGCCTCAACAAATGGACCATACGAGACCAAAATATAGGAAGACGCCCTGAACTTGATACACGCTCGATAAAGCCTCAGAAAACAAATTCTGAACAGGCCTGTGGTTAGCCTCACAAATTGGGTCATATAATAAAACAGATAATGAACTACGTTCGACCTGATCCCAAGAGGGTACGTAGGCAACTCGACACTCTCGAGTCCGGTTCCCATATCGATTGAACGCCTCTCAACTCAAGCCAAGCATTCATCTAAAAATCTATGAAGGCGAGAAGATCAACCAAAGAAGGCTTAAAAGTTGAACGACAGATCAAAGAATGCCAATCCAGTTCACACCACCAACTGCATATGTTTAAATAGATTGTGTACCAGCTCCCAGCTCATCTCAGAATCAACTCAGCTGAACTGCGACCTGTGGGGCTATTGTGGGGGCAAAATATATGCCTACGGAATAGCATGACGTGTGGGGAGCACCCCGGTGAAGATGGCGATGTGCCAACAATATAGGGACGACTAAAGTCCTTAGTAAACGAGAAGACCGAGGAGCAGTATCTGATTGGAATGAAACTCCACGAAGATAGGGCTCATCCATATTTGTTACTCATCCATATTTGTAACCCTAATGTAACCCCTAACTCTATATAAAGGGGACACCCCCCATTGTGAAAGGGGGCTTAGAAATTAGAGAAACACTCTCATGTAAAACTCTTTGATCATTCAAATGAAACACACCAGCAGCCCCGTGGACGTAGGCCATTCATGGTCGAACCACGTAAATCTTTGTCTCTCTCGTATTTATTTTTATACTTGTATTGTGATGAATTGACACCCTCCGACGGGTGAGATTTTTTGCACCTACAAAAACAATACTAAAATTTAACCGTTTTGTAAGGACATATTTTCATAGGTCCGTTATCAATTTGTCATGTCATATACCGATACACCGTCAAAGAGCATTCAAGAGTAATCTACATCAAAGACAGATCCGAATTATTCAAGTTCTTCTTCATTCAAGGCTCCGCGAAGTTTACTTTGGTAATGTTATGTTTTCAATACCTTAACTTTTCACTTAGAGCTTTTAGGATATTTTTACAAAATATTTTCTAAGTGTTGGAGCGGAATTTTTCGTCAAAAATTGAGAATGAGTATTTTTTCTAAGTTTTGAAGCGAACCTCGATTTTGACGCCCATGTCTTTCGCGCGAGATCAGCATCTCGTTCGAACGAGATTGGAAGTCGCGCGATGTCGTTTGAACGACATGCGTACTTAGTTCGAGCGACATATGCTTCTCGTTCGAACGAGCTCGAATTTTGAGGCGGTGCATTTTTTGTATAAATACTCATTAAATAGTAACATTTTCATTAAGAAGTCCATACGTTTTCCAGAACAGAAACACTGCCAAAGCAGTAATCTTTAGGCTTCTTCTTTTAGGGTTTTAATCCCTTTTTGATTTACAATTCACAAAACTCCCATCTTGCTTTAGTGAATTGTTTTGGTGTTCAAGAACACATCTTTGCCTTTGTTAATCTTTTGTGGAGTGAGTCTCTACATCGTATGGCTGCGTGTCATTAAGGATCTTGCTGCGTGAAGATTCTTTGCTGAAGATAGGACTGAGAGTCCTTGGAGGGTGCTGCGGGTATTCTCTTGCTGAGTTCAAGACTGCAAGTCTTTGTGGGTTGGCGGCGCGTTGATCCATTGCAGATTTCTCTATGTAATTGTAAGTTACGATTTATAGATTCATAGTGAAATAAAGGTTTTACCCGAAAGGGGTTTTTTCCTGAAATCTGTGTCTCAGCATATTTGTTGTGTTGCATGCTTTATTTATTTTATGGTTTGACACACGCAGTTGAATGATTTGGGGCTGATTTATTTTGGTTTAAAAATAGACACTAATTAAATTGGTATTAGAGCAGGTTACGCTAATTTATCGCGTATTCCTATTTTCCGCAAAATCGTGTGATATTGATTTTTTTTTAAAAAATCAGTTTTGTGAAAAATCGCATTTTTTCTATGGAGCACTTCTATAATCAGATGCCTATTTTTTACGGGTCTAATTATGCCTATTGGAAAGCTCGCATGAAATCTGGATTAAAATGCATTGACAAGCGAGTTTGGTACCTTTGCGAAAATGGGTGGACTCCTCCCAGGATCACCGTTAATAATATCACCTCTTTAAAACCCGTGTCAGCCTGGACTGAAGATGATCATAAAATGTCTAAATATAATTCACGTGGTTTGAGTGCTATTTCTGGAGCTATCACTCCTGATGAGTTTCGCCGAATTATGACGTGCACCACGTCTAAAGAGGCATGGGATGTTTTGAAATTGACACATGAGGGTACGAACGCGGTTAAAGAATCTAACTTACAAAATTTGGCCACCCAATTTGATACTATCACCATGTCTGAATCTGAATGCTTTGATGATTTTTATGCACGTTTGTCGGACATTATTAACACCAGTTTTAATTTGGGTGAGGTGATTGATAACACGCGTGTCGTTAAAAAAATTTTGAGATCTCTCCCAAAACGCGTTATTCCTAAAGTCACTGTTTTGAACTCTTTGGGAAATTTTAAATCACTTAAGTTGGAAGAACTTGTAAGAGATCTTCTGTGACACCCCGACTAATTAAATACCGGGTAGCTACTCCTTTCTTCAAATTAATACAAAATGCCAAGTTGGTTTAGTTCATAGCATCACTGTCGAAAATATTTTAAACATTACAAGCCACCTAATATTTAAAAAGTGAGTTGTCAATTTTAATTAAATCCGATTAACATACAATCCATTTAATTTATAAAATACTGATACCACAACCACATCACAGTCGCAAATAAATAACGATATAATAAACTAAATCTGGAGGAATATACCTCACAACAATCCAAATACTGAAGTAACAAATACATGCTTGAATTATTAATTACAACCTAAAATATGAAATAAAACTGAGTAAATTAGGAGTCTCTAAAAGAAATGGGGCGACATGCCCTACAGATGAATAAATTTGAAATAGAGGGTCAAGATCGAAAGTGGAGGGGACTACTGTCAAGGTCCTGTAACTTTCACAGCAGCTACAGTACGTCACCGGAATGGAACTCCTATGCTTGGTGTCCTTGTGGCTGGGCACCTAAAAGGTTTTACAAAAATAGATTTGGAAGCAAACGTGTCAGAGCCCGATTGTGAAAACAGTTTAAAAATAGCAAGTGTTTAATATCATTAAACAGTGAATATAAAGTACATTATAATGTGTGCACTCACATGAGTTCCTCACCTCTTAACTAATTGTGCAGTCCTATCGTACCCGTACCCATTCTAGTTATTCCCATCTCTAACTAGTCCAATACAAAATCTAACATTACTATACGATTCACAATTTAATTCCGGCATATTCATTTAAACCGAGAGTTTTACTTTTCTTCACAGTTTCCCATATTAGTATTACTAATTACTAGAAATCTTCCATTTTATCTTTACAAAACGTTGCTATTATTTATGCTCACATTTATACATGACAGTTTATTTTAGTTAACAGTATATTATTCTCATCATCAATATACAATACTAGCACCCCGAGACTAAGCTGCAGTGCACACATACTCTGATATCAAATCCCGATACATCACGTACATAAGGACCACGCATTCCGAATCTCTCAGGAATCGTTCTCAAATAGCAACAATCACACATAATGGAAGCGAACATAGTTCACATCACATGGGTCATGCACATACCTACGCTCCTATGATTAGCAGACTTATTAACTTCTCAATAAGTCTTTCTCTAACCTATGTCCTCGAGGTACCAATCTAAATCCCCCCGTAGGCACACAAAGATTAGATGTTCCTGATCGAACGTCGACCTCCCATGATAGCAAGTACGGTAGGTATGTTATACACAGATAACTACATATACTAAGCATTCGCACATCTTAGATATCTCAAAATATTAGTAGAGGTATACTTATCGTTCTTATACCATCGTTTAGTGTTATACGTTTACAAGTCCCTGGTTTATGTACAATAAGGTTGTCCATTCTTCTCACGTCGTAATTAGGTACTCGTTTCCTAACCCACAAATGTCCTCCGATTTACTACAAGAATCTAAGTTTTACTCCTCAACGTGATCCAATCTCATAATTATACCCACTAGTCAATAAGGGAAGGTGATTACTCCATTAAATAAGTCTACGGGACATTTGAAATAAAAATCAGGCCTAATAGGCCATTTTGTCAACTCGTTAGAAGTCTCGTTCGAACGAGGTCGTTCGAACGAGTGTCGTTCGAACGAAAGGCTTCGAACGAACTACCAACTCGTTAGAAGGGATACTGTCATCTCGTTAGAAGCTCGTTCGAACGAGGTCGTTCGAACGACCTGGGCAGGTCTTCTAACGAGATGGCAGAATACCCCCAGAAAATCCCAAACTCATTTTTTCTTCTTTCTCCTCTTCTCTAAATTCACCCTAAGACTATCCAATTATGTTTTAATGCTGGTAGACCATTTTTACTCATCCTAGATCATTCCTAAACATGCTTTTGGGGTCAAATCTTACAAATTAACATGCAAAACTCATAAATCCCCAAATTCTTGTTCCAAACCCTATGAACTTGAACCTAGAATTTAATTTCATAAAAAGACTCCTTATTAATCCGTTTTCAGATCATCAAAAGTTATGTTTTATATGTTAAATTCGTCCATGATCATCTATATATAAATTCCTACCCAAAACCACAAGTTTCACAATAATTTCATCGGGTGTTCTTCATCAAAATTCCCAAGACATAAACAGTTTTCTACACTATACATGGAGAAAATATTTATTGCAAATAACTACATCAAAACACTTGCCTTAGATTTGTTTCTTTTGAATTGATGTTGGTGAATGAAGGCTGAATTCTCCCCTTTCTCTATAGAATTCTCCCAAGGATGGTGATGGTGGTTGAAGGTTTATTTTGGAACCTCTTCAAACTCTTCCTTTAACTCCCGTAGCCCACTAACTTACCTAATGCTGATAATGGACTTAATGGGTTCATTAGTGATATATTATTTAACCCTAAAATTCGTGGGTTTTAATTCCAATATTTTTAAAATTACCAAAATACCCTTCTAGGTTGTCGGTCTGCCCTAAAAATGCCCCGGGACCCAAACTAAACTCCCGGCTAGTGTTTTCTCACTATTTCGACCCTTCTGGACACGTTGGTGCACTCAAAATAACCATTCGGTTGATAAAAATATAATTCACTTTTTAATTTAAATCATTTCGTTCCTGACGCGACTAACACGCGCATCCCAACTAAGTTTCCCAAATTGTCGTATTTCTGCCTCGTGACAATTTAAATACTTTCAATACTTATGAAATATTAAATTTTAATATCATAATCAAATACTAACTCACATCTCGCTAGTATTTATATCCGGATTAATTCTCAATTAATTCTCATTTAATTTAATTAATCCCTTAAATAAAAATCAATAAAATTACGGGGTATTACATACTCCCCCCCTAATAGCAGAATTTCATCCCGAAATTCGAAACTAAAGAGTACCTGGTAAAAATAGCTCTGGATAACGCTCGCGCATCTCATCCTCGCGCTCCCATGCGGACTCCTCGGCATTATGATGCCGCTACTGAACACGTACTAATGGTACTATCTTTGATCTCAATTTTCGCTCGCTTTGGTCCAAAATAGCAATCGGCCCCTCCTCATAGGAACTATCAGGCTAAAGATCTATGTCCTCTAAAGCAATGTGAGTATGGGCCAAATCGTCCCTAAGATATTTCCTTAGTGAGGAAATATGGAACACATCATGAATCCTATGCAAGTGCTCCGGTAACCCGAGTCTATACGCAATTGTCCCAATCCTCTCGATGATAGGAAATGGCCCCACGTATCTTGGTGCCAGTTTCCCCTTCTTCCCAAAACGCATAATCCCCTTCATAGAAGATACTCTGAGTAACACCTGGTCCCCCACCTTGAATTCTCTAAAGAACCTCTTAGCATCAGCATAGCTCTTCTGTTGGTCTTGAGCTACCTGAATACGGCTTCGTATCATCTCTATCCTTGCTGAAGTGTCCTGAATCACTTCCGGCCCAAGGATTTTGTTATCCCCCACCTCTAACCAACATGCTAGGGAACGACAAGGTCTACCATACAACGCCTCAAATAGAGTCATGCCAATGGTGAACTGGTAGGAGTTATTATAAGAAAACTCCACCAGTGGAAGGTACTGCTCCCAACCACCTCCAAAATCTAAGATGCACATACGCAACATGTCCTCCAACATCTGATTTATCCGCTCTGTTTGCCCATCAGTCTACGGGTGATATGTCGTACTCAGTCGCAACTCTGTACCCATGGGCTCCTGGAAACTCTCCCAAAATCGTGAAACAAATATCTTGTCTCGGTCAGACACGATATTTAGAGGCACCCCGTGAAGTCTCACTATCTCTGCAATGAAAATCTGGGCATACTGTCCCGTAGTGTAATCTGTCCTTACGGGTAAAAAATGAGCAACTTTGGTCAACCGATCCATAATTACCCATATGGAGTCGTGACCCCTCTGTGACGTAGGTAACCCCTTGATAAAGTCCATGGATATGCTCTTCCATATCCACATCGGAACCTCTAACGGCTGTAGAAGTCCCGCCGGTTTTTGATTGTCCACCTTTACTAGCTAACAAGTGGCGCATTTAGAAATGAACAAGGCAATATCTCTCTTCATCCCGCTCCACTAGTACTGTTGTCTCATGTCTTGGTACATCTTATCCCCACCAGGGTGTACCGCGAACCGTGAGCCATGTGACTCTGTCATTACCTCGTGTGGCAAGTCTTCCCCTTCCGGAACGACCAGTCTCCCATTGAAGCGTAATCCCCCGTTTGAACTAACGGTGTAGGACTCGGCTCCCTCTGCTAATAATCAAACTATATGCTCCTGACAGAATGAGTCATTTTCCTAGGCCTTTACCACTCTCGTAACAATCTGAGGTGTAATAGTCATCACAGACATGAACGATCGGGCCACTACATCATGGTGTCCCAACTCCTTCCACTTAGCTTTCCACACACTGACCACCTTATCTACTGGCGTACGGCTCAACGCGTCTGCTACCACGTTAGCCTTCCCTGGGTGATACTGGATATCGAACTAATAATCCTTCACAAACTCAAGCCACTGACGTTGATGCATATTCAACTCCTTCTGCGTGAAGAGGTATTATAGAGACTTGTGGTCTGTGAACAACTGAAATTTCTCCCCCAGAAGATAGTGTCTCCAAATTCAAAGAGCAAATATGACTGCCGCTAACTCCAAGTCCTGTGTGGGGTAATTCCTCTCGTGAGGCTTAAGCTTACGGGAAGCATAAGCTATGGCCTGACTCTCCTGTTGCAGCACACCTCCAAGTCCTTGTAAGGACGCATCGGTGTAGACTAGATGCTCAACTCCCGGTCTGGGCAATGCTAACACAGGCGCTGAGGTCAACTTGTCCTTCAACTCATTAAATTCCAACTGACAGGCATCGCTCCAGATGAATGGCATACCTTTGCGAGTCAGATGTGTTAAAGGACCCGCTATCTTTGAGAAACCCCGAATAAACCTCCTGTAGTATCCTACTAAGCCCAAGAAACTACGAATCTCAGTCGGTGTCGTGGGTTGTCCCCACTCCCTCACCACGAATACCTTCCCCGGATCAACAGATATCCCTCGGTCTGAAATGATATGCCCCAAAAACTGAACCTCCTTCAGCTAAAATCCACATTTCTCGTACTTTGCATACAGCTCGTTCTGACGTAGCGTCTGCAAAACCTGTCTCAAATGTTCGGCGTGCTCCTCTTCTGTCTGGGAGTAAACGAGAATGTCATCAATAAAGATAATGACGAACTGGTTTAGGAACTCTCTGAACACCCTATTCATTAAGTCCATAAACACGACTGGAGCGTTGGTCAAGCCAAAAGGCATAACTCGAAATTCGTAGGAACCATACCTCGTCAAGAAAGTTGTCTTCGAGACGTCCTATTCCCTGATACGCAACTGATGGTATCCCGATCGCAAATAAATCTTTGAGAATAAGCAATCTCCTCTCAACTGGTCAAATAAGTCATCGATTCGGGGCAACGGATACTTATTTCGTATCGTGACTTTATTCAACTCCCGGTAATCTACACATAATCTCAACGATCCATCCCTCTTCTTTATGAACAACACAGGGGCACCCCACGGTGAAGTACTCCTTCGGATGAACCCCTGACCCAACAAATGCTATATCTGATCCCTCAGCTCTCTCATCTTCGCTGGAGCCATACGGTAAGGTACGCGGGCAATTGGTCGAGTGCCCGACGTCAAATCAATAACAAAATCTATCTCTCTACTAGGATGTAATCCAGGTATATCTTGAAAGATATCAGCGAACTCACTAACAATGGGAATCAAATCAAGTGGTATTACCACTTCCTTAGAGGTCTCCTCCTTTATGTAATACAAGTCTGTGGACGATCCTCCCTCGGGGCGAGGCATCGCCACTAAAAACATCTCCTGCTCGGGAATGGCAAAAATAATACTCCTACTGAAACAATCAATCATGGCTTGGTACGCAACTAGCCAACCCATACCAACTATCGCATCGTACTCAGTCATCTCTAATACTAGCATATCAGCGGGTAAAGTAAATCTCCCTATCTTTATGCCCACACCTCTATAAATAAGGGAAATCATGAAACCCCTACTCAACGGTGAATCTACGCAACTAACTGTGCTCTCTACAGTGTCTAATAACCCCAAAGTGCGTGCAAATCTCGTGGCAATGAAATAATGTGTGGCCCCCGTATCAAATAAAATACGCCCCATAGTCCCCTG
This sequence comes from Sambucus nigra, assembly GCA_949130495.1. Lineage (NCBI taxonomy): Eukaryota > Viridiplantae > Streptophyta > Magnoliopsida > Dipsacales > Adoxaceae > Sambucus > Sambucus nigra. The sequence goes on from OX422210.1 coordinate 6,720,942, forward strand.
AATAGAGAACATACCCTCAATAGTAGGTGGATCCTATGGGACTGCGGCATGCTGGGGTTGATAAACTCGCCTGTACTGTAGCTGTCCCTGCTGGACTGGGACTGCTGGGATGGGTGGCAAAGCTGGCATCTGTGGTGCTGCTGGGAGGGCGGCGGGAAACATAGGTCTCTGGGACTCATGTCGAGCACCCTGCTGTAGCTGCTGTGGGGCACTGCCCCTATCAGGACACTCCTATTGCTTGTGGCCAATCTTACCACAAATGAAACATTTCCCCAAAAAGTTCCCCCCTCTCTGACCCTGATGCCCACAGCCCTGGTGGCAGTTGCTATTCCTCCCCTGGCTGTTCTGGCCCTGATGAAACTGTTGCTATTGGCCCTGAAGAAAACCTCCCTGTCCATTTTTGAAAACCCCAGATCTGAACCTCTTAAAATCCCCTTGATGGGAACCTTGATCTCCCTGCCTATGATGACTCTGAGCAGATTGTGCCCCGTTGGAACCATTCCCCCCTGTCCTGCCTTGATGGCTGGACTCTCTTGATCTCTTACTCTCAGACATGTGAAAGCGGTGGTCCTGATAGTGAAGCAATGCTGCGTTAACCACATCAGAATAAGTGGCCAACGAGAGATTTCCCAACAAGTGCTGTTGGATCCTCCAAGTCAATCCGTCCATAAACTTCTGAATCTTCTTCTCCTATGTCGGAATCTCATCGGGAACAATGTTCAAGAGATTAGTGAATTCGACTTCATACTCGGCCACAGTCCTCCCCTCTTGATTGAGGTTCATTAACTTCCTCCTCATTTCAGTGTGAACAGCTGATGGAAAATTTTTGCGGTCGAACCGCACCCAGAACTCTTGAATAGAAAGGGCATCTCTCTCCTCCGTGGTGGTAATGGACTCCCACCACTGCATCGCTGATCATACTAGCTTAAAAGTAGCCAGTATCTGTTTCTGTACCTCCGTGCACTCATACATCCTCAAATGTCTTTGAATGTCCTTCTTCCACTGGCTGGACATAACAACATCGGAGCTACCTGCAAACTTTGGAGGGTGTGCTTTTTGAAATGCATCATGAACACATTCCCAAGCAGACATGAATGCATGAGCCTGAACTGGCGCTACTGCTAGCGCCTGGGGTGGTGCCTGCTGCACAACTGCGAGGGCGGCATTTATCGCTTGGGCTACAATAGCAGCAACCTCTGCGGCATTCATGGTACCCAGGACTGGTGCAGGCTGTGGCTCGGGATGAGCAACCCTAGGAACTCGCTGTGCACGTCGTGGAGGCATCTGAAATGAGAGTTAGTCTTATAAGTTCGCAGTTATTATCTCAAAATAGCTGAAGAGCGAAACATATACAAAAGAATACAACAATCCTAAAATATAGGGCTCTACATCAAAGAAAGCTCAGCGAAAACATAATAAGCCGTACAGATCCTAAGGACACTAGAACCTGATCCTCTGATACCACCTGTGACACCCTGACTAATTAAATACCAGGTAGCTACTCCTTTATTCAAATTAATACAAAATGCCAAGTTGGTTCAGTTCATAGCATCACTGTCGAAAACATTTTAAACATTACTAGCCACCTAATATTTAAAAAGTGAGTTGTCAATTTTAATTAACTCCGATTAACATACAATCCATTAAATTTATGAATACTGATACCACCACCACATCACAGTCGCAAATATATAACGATATAATAAACTAAATCTGGAGGAATACACCTCATAACAATCCAAATACTGAAGTAACGAATACATGCCTGAATCATTAATTTAATTACAACCCAAAATATGAAATAAAACTGAGTAAATGAGGAGTCTCTAAAAGAAATGGGGCGACATGCCCTACAGATGAATAAATCTGAAATAGAGGGTCAAGATCGAAAGTGGAGGCGCCTACTGTCAAGGTACTCTAACTTCCACAGCAGCTACAATGTGTCACTGGAATGGAACTCCTATGCTTGGTGTCCTTGTGGCTGGGCACCTAAAAGGTTTTACAAAAATAGATTTGGAAGCAAACGGGTCATAGCCCGATTGTGAAAACAGTTTAAAAATAGCAAGTGTTTAATATCATTAAACAGTGAATATAAAGTACATGATAGTGTGTGCACTCACATGAGTTCCTCACCTCTCAACTAATTGTGCACTCCTATCGTACCCGTACCCATTCTAGTTATTCCCATATCTAACTAGTCCAATACAAAATCTAACATTACTATACGATTCACAATTTGATTCCGGCATCTTCATTTAAACCAAGAGTTTTACTTTTCTTCACAGTTTCCCATATTAGTAATACTAATTACTAGAAATCTTCCATTTTATCTTTACAAAACGTTGCAATTATTTATGCTCACATTTATACATGACAGTTCATTTCAGTTAACAGTATATTATTCTCATCATTAATATACAATCCTAGCACCCCGAGACTAAGCTATTGTGCACACATATTCTGATATCAAATCCCAATACATCACGTACATAAGGACCACGCATTCCAAATCTCTCAGTAATCGTTCTCAAATAGCAACAATCACACATAATGGAGGCAAACATAGTTCACATCACATGGGTCACGCACATACCTACGCTCCCATAATCCGCCGACTTATTAACTTCTCAATAAGTCTTTCTCTGACCTATGTTCTCGAGGTACCAATCTAAATCCCCCCGTAGGCACACAAAGATTAGATGGACCTGATCGAACGCCGACCTCCCATGATAGCAATTACGGTAGGTATGTTATACACAGATAACTACATATACTAAGCATTCACACATCTTAGATACTCAAAATATTAATAGAGCTATACTTCTCGTTCTTATACCATCGTTTAGTGTTATACGTTTACAAGTCCCCGGTTTATGTACATTAAGGTTGCCCATTCTTCTCACGTCGTAATTAGGTACTCGTTTCCTAACCCACAAATGTCCTCCGATTTACTACAAGAATATAAGTTTTACTCCTCAACATGCTCCAATCTCACAATTATACCCATTAGTCAATAAGGGAAGGTGATTACTCCATTAAATAAGTCTACGGGACATTTGAAATAAAAATTAGGCCTAATAGGCCATTCTGTCAACTCGTTAGAAGTCTCGTTCGAACGAGGTCGTTCGAACGAGTGTCGTTTGAATGAAAGGCTTCGAACGAACTACCAACTCGTTAGAAGGGATACTGTCATCTCATTAGAAGCTCGTTCGAATGAGGTCGTTCGAACGACCTGGGTAGGTTTTCTAACGAGATGGCAGAATACCCCCAGAAATCCCAAACTCGTTTTTTCTTCTTTCTCCTCTTTTTTAAATTCACCCTAAGACTTTCCGATTATGTTTTAATGATGGTAGACCATTTTTACTCATCCTAGATCATTCCTAAACATGCTTTTGGGGTCAAATCTTACAAATTAACATGCCAAACTCATAAATCCCCAAATTCTTGTCCCTATGAACTTGAACCCAGAATTTAATTTCATAAAAAGACTCCTTATTAATCCGTTTTCAGATCATCAAAAGTTATGTTTTGTATGTTAAATTCGTCCATGATCATCTATATATAAATGTGACGACCCGCTATCCGAAATAAAGGGTGGCCAGCCCTATACCCCGATGAAACATGACTCATGGATAGATATCATTCTTAGCATCACCATAACATACGAAGTATAAGGAATAACCACACAATATTCCAGAAAACGGGTTATCAAAAATTTTAGTTTTGAAATTTAAAGAAAACATTTTCAACAACCCATAATAGAAAAGAGGGTGGAAACTCCCACAAGCATATATATAGGTACCAACCATAATAAGGAAAGGACCGAATGAAACATCGGTCAATAGTATTTATATATTACACAATAGGTCACAGGTGTTACATAATACATCCATTATACAATTACAACGGTTTGGGCCACACGCCCGAATAAAGACTGATCATAACTAGATAACAAAATTGGAGGCGTCTACACAAATATCCCGTGATACCCGCAAAATGTCACGGCTCCTCAAAAGACAAAGGGATGGGAAGGTCATTACGGGTGACCTTGCGGCGGAACACCTGGACGAATAGTACAGACATATACAACAAGAAAGGAGAACCGGTCAGAGGCCGGTTTGGTATGATCACTAGATAAATGACAGGTATGATAATAATGTACAAGTAAGCATGGATGATATTCTAGCATGGTAACATCATATAAAGAACTAAGACAGATAAATGATTATTAAAATGAATTCCAATTATAGAGAATTAAAAGTACTTATAAGCCTTTTTTCCATCTTTCATCATTTTCAATTCCATCTTCTTTCCATTCCTTATCAGGAATACATTTGTTACCATGTGCTCTTTATGGCACTTATTTCAATTTCATGCTCTTTGTGGCATATACTTTGCTCTTTATGGCATTAATGTTCCATCGAGTCCAACTCGATAATAGAATAGTTATAAATATATATATATAACGATTCTAAGACCGCCCGTCCGGGTTTCCCTACTGTGCGCGCCCCTAAATAACCATCATCTTCCAGGGCCTAACATAAGACAACCTGGGATCCTATCGCAACCGTCGGGAAGCGGCCATATGCCTGCGGGATAGTCAAGACCATACCCGGAATCTCCTACCCATCGCAGAAAAATATAAAACCAAGCGCTCATATGGCCTAGGACTATATCCAACCTGCATTCACTAGCCAGGGGGCTTCACCTCACGCACGGACTTCCCTTAAGATGGTATTTAGAGAGGTGTGTAACATCCATTTTATTAATCTCCATTACATAATTTTAGTAAATTATCATTTACGTGATTCATGTTACATCTACCAAAAGCATTATGATTATGGAATTTACAGCATCCTGATAACCTCGAAGAATATTTAACTCCCAAGTTATTTCTCCCAAATGTCCCTTTTTGGACTTTATGATAATCCATCAAGATAGACTAGTTGCAATGACTCCTAAAGTCTCCCAATTAGACCTTAAGATTTCCTAGACTCTCATAACTACACTACAAAAGTAATGCCTAAACATTACTTTGAATTTCCCTTTACAAGTACCCTAGATGAACCCCTTCGAGTCTAGGGAGTCAACCAAACTCAACTAATACTCTAAAACCCTAGGTTTACTTCATTTAAGAAGGTTCCTAATCAATAGTCCTAAAGAAAAGGGTTTAAATTAAAAAGAAAAATTTTGAAAAAAGTGCAGGGTTTCGAATCGATTCGGGGCCTTACCGAATCGATTCGGTCAGAAGACCTGAGATTCTGCGATTACCGAATCGATTCGCCCAGAAGGCCGAATCGATTCGCCTAGGAAAACTGGGTTTCTGCATAGATGCCGAATCGATTCGCCAAGAGGGCCGAATCGGTTCGGTTCACTAGACCTGGGTACTGGACCTAACCGAATCGATTCGCCCAGAGGGCCGAATCGATTCGGGCCTGCGATTTTGCCAAGTTTTGGCTATGGAGTCTTGGACTCCAAATGTCCTCCCAAACCAAATCTCTTCCAACTAACCTCATTTATCAACACCAATAGATCATCTATACTACTAGTGACCACCCTAAACCTCATTCATCATCCCAATCATATTTGAATGGATCAAAACCCACAAATACATAAAGAAAACCCTAAACTAATTAATCTAGGGTTAATACACCATTATCATACAAATCATCTATCTTAAACCATAAATAGCAAGTAGAAACTTGCCTTGATTCTGAAATTGCAGATTTTCTTTGGTGTAGGAGCAAGAATCCCTCTCAATCTTCAATCTCTCTTCTTTCCCTACTCTTTCTCTTCCTCTCTCAAGCTCTCTAGGTTTAGAAAAATACAATAGGTGAATAGTGACTTACCCCAGACATAAATCGTGCCTTAAGTCAAAAATCCCAACTTAATTAATCAATATCGCGATAAAATAATACGCAACAGCATAATTGAGGTATAATCAGTCAAAAGTGCCCAAAACCTCAAAATACAATATGGTACATTATTTGACTATCTCGCACGTTCCGGATTCAACTACGGTCTCCAAATTATCATTTGGACAACTTATAATCATTTTATGTTCCGGTCTAATTATTAAGCCAAATATCATTTTAATTTCATATGATATTATAAAGCATAACATGGCAATATTCACACATAGTTACAATACATGTGAAAACTCATAGTGAACATTAGCTTTTCTTCATTAAATTAACATTCACATCATAACCCAACGCTTATATCTAATTACCATACCTAGTAATTAATATAAAATACATTCTCATAAGCGAGGGTTATTACAATAAATTCCTACCCAAAACCACAAGTTTCACAATAATTTCATCGGGTGTTCTTCATCAAAATTCCCAAGACATAAACAGTTTTCTACACTACACATGGAGGAAATATTCATTGCAAATAACGACAACAAAACACTTGCCTTATATTTGTTTCTTCTGAATTGATGGTGAATGAAGGATGATTTCTCCCCTTTCTCTACAGAATTCTCCCAAGGATGGTGATGGTGGTTGGAGGTTTATTTTGGAACCTCTTCAAACTCTTCCTTTAACTCCCATAGCCCACTAACTTACCTAATGCTGATAATGGACTTAATGGGTTCATTAGTGATATATTATTTAACCCTAAAATTCGTGGGTTTTAATTCCCATATTTTTAAAATTACCAAAATACCCTTCTAGGTTGTCGGTCTGACCTAAAAATGCTCTGGGACCCAAACTAAACCCCCGACTAGTGTTTTCTGACTATTTCGACCCTTCTGGACACGTTCGTGCACTCAAAATAACCATTCGGTTGATAAAAATATAATTCACTTTTTAATTTAAATCATTTCGTTCCTGACGCGACTGGCACGCACGTCCCAACTAAGTTTCCCAAATTGTCGTATTTCTACCTCGTGACAATTTAAATACTTTCAATACTCATGAAATATTAAATTTTAATATCATAATCAAATACGAACTCACATCTCGCTAGTATTTATATCCGGATTAATTCCCAATTAATTCTCATTTAATTTAATTAATCCCTTAAATAAAAATCAATAAAATTATGGGGTATTACATCTTCAAACCTATGATATTGACGTGTTTCCCAAAACCATTAAGGCTAAGGATAATGGTATTGCTTTAAATACTCATTGTAAGAAAAAGAAAGAAAAAGTTTGTGAGTCTGATTCTGAGGGAGACTTTGATTTTAATGATATGGCCTTGTTTGCGAAATTTTTTAAAAAATTTCTCAACATGAACAAAAATAATTCTTCCAATAAAAAGAAATTTTTTGAGAAAAATAAAAAGAAAGGAAAGTCCAAAGAAAGTGGTGGGAGAGAAAAAGAGAATGACTCAAATGAGGAGTGTGAGGAAGATCTTGAGAATGTGACTTGTTTTGATTGTGGGGGTAAAGGACATAAGTCGTTTGAGTGTCCAACATGGCTTAGAAAGAAAGGGAAGAAAGTAGCCATGCCTGCCACACTTAATGATAGTGAGGGTGATGAGGGAGATGAGTCCGATAAAGGTTTAGCTCATGGGATGGTTGTCACTTTTTCTAGTCGTGTGAGCACACCCACTTTGTCTCACGAGAGTGCACACGATAGCGATGATAGTGATTTGTGTTCTTCTAGCGAGGATGAGAGCGAGGAAGAAAGTGGAGATGAAAGTGAGCTCCAAAAAGATTTTAGGGATTTGTACACCTAGACCTTGAAAACTAAAAAGTATAATCGAGATTTAGGTCGTCGGGTTTTAAATTTGGAGAGAGAGAAGGAGGTTTTAAGAAAGGAGAAGTGTGATTTGACCAACACGTTGTCTAGTCTGACGACACTTGTATCCCAACTCGGGAGTGATCTCGAACGTGCTAGGGAGGTCAAAGTCATTTTTGAGAACGCACCTAAGAAGGTTGAAAAGGTGGTTCTTAAGGGTAAAGGTGATAAGTTAGGAATAAGTCATGACGGTGCTTCCATTTTCCAATTAGCACCCGAGTCGGTTCCCACTTTAGTGTTTGATTCAAGTGAGTCTCACCCTCACCCACACAGGCGTCCCATTCTTATTAGGAAAGTGTGTCCTAGAGTTTTTGAGAGAGGTGTTCTGAGGTCTATTTATGTTTGCTCACATTGCAAAAGGAGAGGACACCTTAGGGAATTTTTCTTTAAGTTGGGGTATGTGTCACGCTTTGCTTCTACACGTGTTTCTGGCACACATGCACCCACAGATGATACTTTACACGCTCTCGGAGACTACATTAGAGAGTTTGCCCATTTAGGTGAGCAAGTTAAGTTTTTAGTCAAAACTTCACAAGAATTGATGGAGGTTTTTCAGAAGTTATCACCACCTTTGGAAAACCCCTCCACACCTAATGATTGAGGTTTGACTTGTTTACTAGCATAGGATGATTTTCATGATGACATTGTTTGCCTATTGCTTGTATGTATAATTTTTGTATCTTTTTTTTTTTGAAAATTTTTGGAAAAATTCAAAAAGATTTTTGTATTTTGTTTGCACCGTTTATGGATGAATACTTAGGATGACCGAGTCACAACATCACTCCATTTTACATGTGACTATTTGATAGTGTTTTGAGACAATAGGTCAATTCATCCTTGTGATTTATAATGTTTGGAGTCATTAAGATGTAATTAAGTGTTACTTCCTACATGTTTGACTCATGTTTCCTTTATTGCACACATGCACGAATTTGTTTGATTAATGTGCTTGTCTTATCACATGTTGGTTGAGTGTTTTCACTTCAATCATGTCCTTAAAATGAACCTAGCGCGATAAATTTTGATAAGGAAATTGTGCATATAAAAATCGTTTTGTGAGTTTGTGTTTTTTGTTTGAAAACGGGGAAGGGTTGCGAAAGGTTCATTTTACCTTTGCGAATACTAAGCCACCGTTAAATTGGACCTAAAAAATGGAGGAATTTTATTATCCGGGGTCCAAAGAGGTTCAAAAGAGCCCGAAAAAATTTAAAGGCAATAAAAAGAAATTCATGTCAAATTATGGGCTATTTAGGTTTTTGCTCCAATTCTCCAAAGTTTGAGAATTTAGTTTATTCACCTCTAAAAAAAATGTATATGAGGGTGTTTGGTTGGAGAATTAAAGCGGGTTTGCACGTCCTTAAAAGTCTTGAAAATGCGCTAAATAGTTTTGGATGCTATTGGTGTGGAAATCATTTTACTTTGATTTGTTGATTTGTATAAGACGATGTCATTTAATTCAACAAATTTTTACACCTAAGGATACTTTAGATGTCCATTCGTTAGGAGTACACATATGCATCATGCACATATGATTGATTGAGTTGATTTACCTATCGAATGTGTTCACACCCATTCATTCCATTTCCATAACTTGGTTATTTGAGTTTAAATCCATGGTGTGATTTTTTTTTGTATCTTATTTTTTTTGTATGAAATAAATTAAAAAAATCCAAAAATAGTTAGTGAGATTTTTTGAGATACTCATTTGCAATCGGGTATTTTAATCTTTGTTTGCTATGCATTTTGTCGTGACACTCCATGTTTTTTATTTTTTCTTCTTATCTGTCTATTTGGGGACATCATAAAAAGGGGGATAAAGAATTATCATGTTATGGGGATTTTTTGCATTATGGGGGAGATTTGATTTTTAATGCTTTATTCTTATATCATTTCAAACTCGATGCGTCACGAAGGTTTTTTGCTTTTTCTCATGTGTGTAGGTATAAAGATTGAAGATCATGATGTTGCACACCCCGATGAGAAAAGCTTTGAGATTTGACGAAGATGATTGACGAACAGTTTTGAGGTTTTACAAATTTATTCATGGGAGGGTAGATTTGTATAGGCATTTTGATTTTTGATAATTCGAATTTTTATGTATGTACCGGCATAGACATAGGGGGAGATTTGTAAGGACATATTTTCATAGGTCTGTTATCAATTTGTTATGTCATATACCGATACACCGTCAAAGAGCATTCAAGAGTAATCTACATCAAAGACGGATCCGAATTATTTAAGTTCTTCTTCATTCAAGGCTCCGCGAAGTTTACTTTGGTAATGTTATGTTTTAAATACCTTAACTTTTCACTTAGAGCTTTTGGGAGATTTTTACAATATATTTTCTAAGCGTTGGAGCGAAATTTTTCGTTAAAAATTGAGAATGAGTATTTTTTCTAAGTTTTGAAGCGGACCTCGATTTTGACGCCCAGTTCGTTCGCGCGAGATCAGCATCTCGTTCGAACGAGATTGGAAGTCGTGCGATGTTGTTTGAACGACATGCGTACTTAGTTCGAGCGACATATGCTTCTCGTTCGAACGAGCTCGAATTTCGAGGCGGTGCATTTTTTGTATAAATACTCATTAAATGGTAACGTTTTCATTAAGAAATCCATACATTTTCTATAACAAAAACACTGTCAAAGAAGTAATCTTTAGGCTTCTTCTTTTAGGGTTTTAATCCCTTTTTGATTTACAATTCAGAACTCCCATCTTGCTTTAATGAATTATTTTGGTGTTCAAGAACACATCTTTTCCTTTATTCATCTTTTGTGGAGTGAGTCTCTACACCGTATGGCTGCGTGTCATTAAGGATCTTGCTGCGTGAAGATTCTTTGCTAAAGATAGGACTGAGCGTCCTTGGAGGGTGCTGCGGGTATTCTCTTGCTGAGTTCAAGACTGCAAGTCTTTGTGGGTTGGCTGCGGGTTGATCCATTACAGATTTCTCTATGTAATTGTAAGTTGTCATTTATAGATTCATAGTGAAATAAAGGTTTTACCCGAAAGGTTTTTTTTTCCTCAAATCTGTGTCTCAGCGTATTTGTTGTGTTGCATGCTTTATTTATTTTATGGTTTGACACACGCAGTTGAATGATTTGGGGCTGATTTATTTTTGTTTAAAAATAGACACTAAATAAATAAGTGTGCCAACGTAGAAAGTTGCGAATTTAATCAATATGACTGTTACAACTTCTCACGTTTTACTTAAGAAATCATTTACATGTATTGATCAGGGAACTCAGATTTTGTACCTAAACTGCAGTAACTTCTTCAAAATCGCAACTCTTAATCCTCCCCTAGACACATCCAAATCCAGATAAAGTAATGAAGGTTCATATATGGATACTAAAATCATTTAAAAATACTAACCAAATAGGTAAACATGTATGGATACTAAAATCGTTTAAACCATACTAACCAATTAGGTAAACATACATGGATACTAACCAAATAGGTACAAATCGACCCCAAATAGAAAAAGTAAACAGGAAAAGTTATACCTTTTTAAATCATTTATACACAATAAGTTATAATACACATGGACCTACACAACTTTATGTAAGCAAATCAAAATAACTACCATTACATATCAACCAAACAAAAAATTTAAAATTATGTCCTCAAATGCAATTCAATACTATGTCAATGAGTAAATTAATTAAAAATGGGTAATTCAACACATCAATTAGCATTTTAACACATGTTCAAACTAAGAGATATTAGAGATATAAGAATCAACATTAATTAAAGATAATGTGGGGATTTCAACATATGAATCAACATTTTAACACATAAATCAACATTAAGAATATGAAATGGAAATAAAACGTGAGAAAGTGTGGTGATTCAACACATGAATCAACATTTTAAAAACCACCATCTCCATAGAGAATCAATTAACAAAGGATGTTCATGAATAATCACTGAATAAGAAAATAAATTCAGTAAACTCCGACAACCACTTTATCCACTCTCCGGTGATGACAACGAACTCCGACAACATCCACCTTTGTCGAGCAATAGCAAATAGCAAATATAAACGACAATAGATTATGTTTTGTCAGTAGGATGACAAACACATTCAACATCCTTTTGACTCTCACTCGAGCTATTTTGTTTCGTATTTGTTTCTTATTTCTTATCTTTTTTATCTTCTGCACTGATAAAAATAAACGGATGACTGCTAAAAATAATGGATCAAGATTGACTAAATGAATTAATTTAGATGACTGCTAACTTTAGTCACTAATAAAAATAAATGGATCAAGATTTATATCTTGCCAAATGAATTTCATTAAAAATTGAGACAGTAAAAAAACAATTTCATTACCTTGCTCGGATGGCTGAATTACATTTGACCATTTGAAGCTCAGTTGAGCATTTTGTAGAAAACCTGCCATGCAGCTACAAACAACTTGGTCGTTGAGTCCGAAACTTATCACCTAATCAAATGTGGTGTCTAACTACGTTTATAACTGCACAATAGTTGAGACCATTAAAATATAAATTTGTTCATACACCTCTATTACCACATCAAAACTTATTAAATCATTCAATGGAGAAAATACAATTATGCAAGATAAAACTGAAAACAGAAACAAAAGCAAAAATTATATTCAAAACATGAAAATATACCGAAAGAACATACTTTTTATATCCAACGAAACATACATTAGACAACTGAAGAGTGTGCAACGCAATTCAGAACCTTTAAATGAGATTTTAAATGTTTTTGAAAGAAAAAAATTAAATTGTAAGCATTAAACTGTATGTCTGACAAAATCAGTTTATGATGAGGCACATAAAACAATTCACTGCGAACAAACACGAAAAATAAAAAAGCTAATTCAAAATGAAATTTTGAATAAACCATTTAAGACAAATAATTTCTCTATAAAAAATTCAAGAACAAACAATTTAATAACTGTGCTGCTCGTGGACAAAGAACTATTCATTGTGTAGAGTCACAATGTAATGAATATGCATTCACATCAAAAAAAAAACATGGCTCCAAAATTAAATATAAACAAAAAAGTATTGGCTCTAATGATAAATGAAATTAAATGAAAAGAGAATCCAACTAAATGAAAAAAGAGAATCTTTAAAGATCCCCAAAGCAAAAACTTATAGAGAATGAACAATTCTGAAATGAAAAAAAGAACCCGACTAAATGAAGTTATGAAAACATAAATTTCATAACTTCAGGGGTTAATAACCTACCAAAACCAACAATTCCATTTAAGAGATGTTGTGTATGAAGAATTACCAATATCTGGGGCTGCTGTATCTTAGTGAAGCAATTTTGGTGTAGTTAGACATGAAAATAGTACAAATCAGATGATATTAGCACATATACCTCTTTTTCCTCCAATTCTACATTCTCGACTTCATTCTCATTTAGTGGAATTTTCATAAGGTATGAGTCTTGCCAACATATAAAACTACGCCGCTTAGAGTAATTCACAAAAGAAAGAACATAAATTAAAAGTTATAAGATCTATTGTCAAAAGTTATAAGATTTAAAGTTATTAAGTTCTTGGTAAGTTATATATCGTTACTATTTACTGCCAAAAGTTATAATATTGAAAATTAGTAAAATTACATGATAATTTACACTCAAAATTAATAATTCAGTGACGAATAGATTTAAAGTGACCTCTATTCCGATCTATTTAAAGTAATACTCAAAATTAATAGTTCAGTGGGAAGTGTAGTGACACCTCAAGTTGTTGTTTAGAATATTGAGAGCGGCGGCAAGAGTGAATGGTCAATAATTGTTGAAGATCGAGCTTCTTGTTGATCAGCAGACCATGCGTTATGGACCTGACTTAGATGGATCAGCAGAACATTATGCACCTGACTTAAAGCAACTGTACATGCATTTTGTAATACACATTATTAATGTACGACCAATAACTTAAGGATATATTCACATATGTAGACATGATTTTGTGAACTTACTCATATGATATGTACTTGAATTTTTTTATAAACATGTAGGTTAAAATATCATGTGAAACTAATTGGGGGAAAAAGTAATATTACATGTGATTCGAATATATGGAATATAAGAAAAATTCTAAATGGACCTAAAAATGGCAATTACGACAAAATAGATCAATTGAATTCCCAATACTAAATAATTCAATAGTCATACATAACAAAATAGATCAATTTAATGGAAAAAATCGTAAATATTAAAAACCCTTATCTCAAAGAGGTATTACCTCGAAGTGACAGAGAGAAAGGTCAAAACCCTCATCTCAACGAGGTATTACCGCGTGATGGTGACGACAGCAAGCATTGACAGTGATGACAGTAAGTGTTGAGGATGAAGATGGTAACGATAGTAAGTTTGGATTCCCTTACCCTCAGGTTTAGAATAAAAGCAGTTGCGTTCAAAATGAGATCAAACAACTTTGTAATCAAACACCCTTGTAATATAACACCTTCAGGCAAGGGAAAAAATTCACACATATTTGTAATCAAATACCTTAATTGCAAAGTAAAACCAATAACTTTATCAAACACCTTAATTCCAAAGAGAGGGAATATGTGAAAGAGAGAGATGTATAAATGGGCGAATGCATCGAGAGAGTGATAAAAAATAAACCTCAACCATACAATTGAACCAAAAGGCCAAAGTAAGCACTCAGAATTATTAAATGGAAAAGGGAAAAATGTATGCAATGGAACCAGAGCATGTCAATCATAAGCAATATAAAATGTCTCTAAATCAAGTGTACCCTCCTTACCTTACTGCATTTGCAACCGATTTGTATTAGTAGTAATTATATGACCAATTAATAGACTAAATATCCTATAGCTAACAAAATCTTGTAATTTAAAACATTCAATACATTTAACTAATTGAATGCAACCAAAACACCTCAAAAGTACTTTATTGATTCTGCGGGACCAGTCGCATATATGGAGGGTCAAGGGGCAATGAACTATGATCTCCTGAACATCAGATTGCAAATTCATTTAATACATTTGAAGTTAAACTGAACAATAGAATATCATTATATTTAAATGCATAAAATTTTAGTTATATTCATATGCGCAACCAATAAAATGATTGAAGCGTTATTTTGACACGTAGACCCGACAACGGAGACATGTGATAATGACAGACCTGCCATTGAGAAAACTTGGATCAAAATTCATTCTAATAGTGACACCTATAAATACAAATAGAAACCAAAACAAATCAATCATATTTGTTAATCTAAACAAACAAAAGTTATCTCACTACTCTACAAAATCCATCATAGTAGATATTATCACTATACACTACAATAGGAGATAAATGGTATGATTATCACTAATGCAGTGGGAATCATATCTGAAAAACCATTAGAAAATTATTAATGTTTCAAACAAAAGAGAGAGAGTGAGAGAATGATTTCAAGTTTCTAAACATTATACCCCCTCATGTGTGAATGGTGAAACAAATATGAAAAATAATACAACAACTAATATGTCATATCCTTAAAAAGTAAACTTTGTACATAAATGGTCGTATAGCAACCCAATCAATCAATCTTTGAACCTACAACAACTCATAATAATGGTTCTTATACACAGAAACCCATTCTGTTAAGCAGGTTACATTCCATTCAATCTTTGTTCAGAAACCCAAACCTAAACTCTGAACATAATTGGTTCTTTCCATTCAATCTTTGAGCCTATACCAACTCATATAATTAATATGTAAACAAACTTAGTTGGAACAAATTTAAAGTGAGAGTGGAACATGATTAGCTATTTGAGTAAGAAAAAACAAAAACAAAAATATTAGATCTAAAAAGTAAAAGAGAAAATATCTTTCGTGCTTTTGGTTTCAAACATAGAGAAAATATTTTTGTGACTACTTCAAAAAGAACCAAAAATTAAGAGTTTCTAATTTACAAAAGCTAACACAAAATAACTGAACTGATTTTAACACCAATATTTAAAAGAACAAAAAATACTTCTATTACAAACCCATTAAAAAAAATTGGGCCAAAGCAGTGAGTACCATATATGTTTAATACAAACCCATGGTGTTAGCTACAACATCTCATCAAATACATGGTGTTCGCTATGAAATTTCACCAAACACTTTGTGTTCCAAGTATAAAAACATCTAAAATATAAAAATACTAACAATCTATATACCTCCAGGATCATTCATCTATATTAAAGTATTGGGGAGAACTTCAAATACAAAAAAAGGAGAGAAGTATTTGGAAGCTACAATGAGTGAGGATTAAAACTTCAAGGTTGTAGAATAATAAAATTCCCTAAAGACTAATCCCATAAAACCCCATAAATCGGTACAAATCAAATTAACGTCTACTTAAGCCCAAATTGTTACCTGAAAACCAAATTACTACCTACTTAAGAAATTAACACCTACAAAATTATCCCAAATTAGTACCTACAAATCAAATCATATTTAAACCCTTAAAACCATTTTATCCCCTAAAATCATTTTTGATAAATGATGAAAACGAAAAGGATTTCAAACCCTAGAAAAAAAGTTTCAAGATCTAAATAATTTCAAACCAAAATATAAAGAAAATCGGATGCTACACCTGAGATTAAAATCATACAAACCCGAGGGGCTGAGGATCGAGAGTGATAAACCATTTGCGTGGTTGTTCTGGAATGATCATGGATAGTGGGCTGAATCCAAGAGAAGTTTGCATCTGAGAGAGAGAGAGAGAGAGAGAGGGAGAATGTCGGGTTGCGTTAAAGTTATTCTGTCCAACTGATTTTTCAGAATTGGAGAATTTTACCAAAACGCCCAATTTTTGAATGAAAGTGTAAGTTTGATAAGGAGTAAAAAAGAGGGGAAAACCAAAAAAAATGAGGGGTAGGTATGTACAAATAAGATATGTGGTATGGGAGTGTGTGAAAATGGAAGAAATAATCTCAACCCTTCATTTGTGAGGGATGTGGTCAAATCACCACCTCTACTTAGATTATAACTTATATATAAACATCATTTTTTTAATTTTACATTAGATCAAATATATTAATTATTAAGTGATCGGGCCAAATTAGTTTTCTTAATCGGATTGTAATTGGGTCAAAACAAATCAATTTAATACGACTTAACATATTTACAAAATTACATTTTTTTATATCGATACTATTACTAACTAATACTTTACTAATACTATTGCTAACTAAACCTTTACTAATATGAAATTCTTTTTAGGTAAACATTTTTTGTACAGATAAAGAAAATAAAACAGAGCCAACTAACGCACCCGCGCATGTAATGGCTGAAAAGAAAAGGAGGGAAACCGAAGTTGATCCTCTCCCAAATTTTTGGTAACCTCCCTTCCAACTCCAACGCGTTCTAGTCAGCTACCCCTCTTCTATTCTATTCAATATCTCCGTTCTTCAGTTACGAAATCCTCATCCCTTCTCTCTTAAGTTGCGAAACAGGAAATATGTGTGCTCTCTCTCTCTCTCTCTCTCTCTCTCTCTCTCTCTCTTCAGTTGTGAAACAAGAAATATCTGATTCTAGTTTTTTGTGTATTGTGTGTTTGTTTAGGCATATATAATTAGGTTTACTGGGTATTTGTTCGTAATTTGGGACTGATTTTAGTTTTTTTTTAATGTTAAAATTTTCTTATTCTCTAATTTCGAAAGTTGATTCTGATATGTATTTATATTCTTATTGTTAAAAGTAGTTTTTTTTTAAAATTTTTTTATTCCTTTTTTCTCGATGCACACGTATTGTTGTTTGTGTATATTATATGCATGTATCTATGATTTTCATTTAACATTTTATTTTAGAACTTGAATAACAGGATGCATACAGATTATTGTTTGTGTATATTATATGAATGTTTAGGCATACATTCAAATTGATTAGATATAGTGAGTATAAAGCAAAATTCCAAATATTTATTTGTTTAGAATAAATAAATAAGTAACGTTTAAATTCAATGACCAATTTTCATCATGCTAATGAATAGAAGGTTACTAATATTCAACTATTTCAAGTTAAGAAGATGTATGTTTATTATTAATTATCAGCCCTACATCCTATTATATGTGTTGGGGCAACATTAGCTCTACTCAATTGCGAATTTCATTTTTAATATATCAATACTCTCCCTCTCTTATTAATTTTATTTTCTTGTTTTGATACATTTTGTTTTATAGGTATGATTCTGTATTTAGTTATTTAATTGATCACTTTTATTGATAGATGGTCTTAATTAGGCACCTGTTTCGTATCTGCTTCTTGAAAAATCATATTTGATATATGTACGTGTGTTTATGTTTCATTACTAAAAGTGAAATTGACTCACTTATTTCATTTGTATTACTTAGATTCACGACATTTAGCTTAAACATCTTGTTTAGTAGGTTACATGAAGTTTTTCACCGATATTCAGGAAATTAAGAGTAATATTTGTTAGGACCAAACGGAAATTTGTACAAAATATTTTATACATGTTGCCAAAAGAAAGTTTATTAAACACACCCTTAATATTTAAATTATGTCAGGACCACCCAAATGGATAAAAGTTGGATGAAAGTCAAGAATAGATTGGACCCTGCTTATGAAAAAGGAGTGAAAGAATTCCTTGATTTTGTATTTACCCCAAAAGGGCCACAAAGTAAGATCCCTTGTCCTTGTGTCAAATGCAACAACTACTATGACCAAGCACAATAAGTTGTGGAAGATCATTTGTTTATATGGTGAATAGTAAAAAGTTACACGAGGTGGATACATCACGGGGAAGACTTTGAACACGATTTGGGTGATGACTTTGAGGTTGAGAATTGTAATGAAGATGGAGAAGATGACAACATGCATGAGTTGATTCATGATACTGCCTCTGGTAATTTTGGGCATGGGTGGGGGATAGAGAAGAATCTAATAGACAAGGTTCTCACGGGCGTAAAGGGAAAGATGATTCGTTTATGAGATTATTGAATGATGCAGAACGAGAACTTTATCTAGGTTGTAAGAATTCCATGCTATCTGTCATTGTGAAATTGCTTCATTTAAAAACAATGAATCGGTGGAGTGATAAATCTTTTGACATGCTGATTAATGTGCTTAAGGACATCCTTCCAGTATGCGAGACACTCCCAGGGTCATATTACGAGGCTAAGAAGATAATTAAGGACCTGAGACTTGATTATATTAAAATACATGCTTGCGTATATGACTGTGTACTTTTTTGGAAGGAGTATGAGGATTTGGATGTATGTCCAAGATGCGGAACCTCTTGATGGAAGTATGAAGGATGTAAGAAAATAACTCAAAAAGTTTTGCGTTATTTCCCATTAAAATCGAGACTTCAAAGGTTATTTATAAACAAGAGCATTGCTTAAGATATGAGGTGGCATAATGATAAGCGCGTCAATGAGGAAAATGTTTTGAGGCATCCAGCTGACATTGAAGATTGGAAAGAATTTGATAAAAAGCATGAATCATTTGCACAAGATCCTCTCAATGTTAGGTTGGGTTTGGCAACCGATGGATTTAATCCTTTTGATAACATGAGCAATGCATATAGCATATGGCCAATTTTTCTTGTGATATACATTTGCCTCCATGGAAATGTCTAAAGGACCCCTTTTTCATTATGTCCATGATCATTCCGGGTCCAAATTCTCTGGGAAATGATATTGATGTATATTTATAATCGTTGATTGATGAATTAAAGGATTTGTGGGAAGATGGAATTGAGACATTTGATGCCTACACCGGGAAAATGTTTCAATTGCGCGCAGCAGTTTTATGGACTATTAATGACTTCCCTGCATATGTTATTATCTGGGTGGAGCATTAAAGTCTATAAAGCTTGTCCAGTTTGCATGGGAGAAGCTTCTTATATCAATTTATGCACGGGAATGAAGTGTTGCTACAACGGACATCGTCGTTTCCTCCCAAAAAATCATTGTTGGCGAAAGGAGACAAAAACATTTTATGGTAATAAGGATTTTAGGGACCCAATACCACCGTTGTCCGGGGAAGGCATTTGGAATTATTTAAATACAATTGAACAAGTTGAGTTTGGTAAGGATCCAGAATCGGTTAAAGGGACAAAGAAGAGAAAACGAAAGGAAAATGGTTTGAATTGGACAAAAAGGAGCATTTTTTAAATTGACATACTAGAAGACTATTAAGTTGAGACACAACTTAGATATAATGCACATAGAGAAAAATGTGTGTGATAATGTTCTAGGGACATTGATGAATATTGAAGGGAAAACGAAAGACACTTGGAAGTCCCGAAGGATTTGATGGATATGGGTTTAAAGCCAGAGTTGCATCTACATCGTGATGGTGATTCATTTTTAATGCCACCTGCGTGCTATACTTTATCACATTATGAGAAAAAAATTATGTGAATTCTTAAATTCGATCAAGTTTCCTGATGGCTTTGCCTCAAATATTTCTCGTTGTGTGAAAATGAGAGAATGTCGTGTTTCGGGTATGAAGAGCCATGATTGTCACATTTTCTTACAACGCTTACTCCCACTAGCAATATGTGGATACATGTGTAAGGAAGTATATCAAGCATTGATTGAGTTGAGTAATATCTTTAAGCAACTATGTTCTAGGACTTTGTACTTGGAAAAATTGGAGAGATTAGAAAAGGAGATCCCTTTAACACTTTGCAAGCTAGAACACATATTTCCTCCAGCCTTTTTTGATGTAATGATTCACTTAATAGTTCACCTTGCTACGGAAGGTAGGATTGCAGGTCCAGCGCAATATCGATGGATATGGCCATTTGAAAGGTATTATATAAGTTATATAAAATTTCTTTATGTACTGAATTTTTTATAACATAGATTTTGAAGTTTAAACATTAAATCATATCTCTTAATAGGAAAATGGGTACGTCAAAGGGGTATGTTCCTAATAAGGCAAAACCAGAAGGGTCTATTGTTGAGCGTTATATCCAGAATGAATGTTTGACTTTTTCTTCAATGTACTTGAATGATGTGGAGACCATATTCCATAGGCCCGAATGAAATGATGATATAGGTGAACAACAAGGCAAGCTAAATGTTTTTACATCTGATGGTCGTGCATTTGGTTGGCCAGAGCATGGAAAGTTAGATGTCATTGAGTTAGAGAAGGCTCACATGTATGTGTTAAATAACTGTGAAGTGGTTGAGAGCTATACAAGGTAAGGGACATAATTTAGACAAATTAAACTCTCTGTTATTATAATGTTTTATTTAACATCTTGTAACATATCATGTGTAGTGAGCACAAGTATGAACTTAAGATCAATTGTGTGAGGGACATAGACATGACGCATAGATCATAATTCATTAAATGGTTTGAATAACGCGTAAGTACAATTACAGGTAGAATTATTTGACTGTAATGCTACTATTTATTGGTCCATATGTACAATTATTTATCATTGATTACATTTACACACGTGAGCAGGTCAAAAAATTGTATTGTGAGGGGAAGGTCGATGAAGAACTTTTATCCTTAGCTAAGGGTCCGAACAACCGAGTGAAACAATATATAGGTTGCAATGCAAATAGGTTTAGATTTCATACCCAAGAACGAGAGATGAATAAAAAGACCCAAAACAGTGTTTTGATTGTAAATTGAGAGCATGATGGGAAGTCAATTGACATTTATGTTGTGATAACGGATATTATTAGGCAGGAGTATTGATTTGGAAATAAGTCTATGTTATTGTTCAAATGTGATTGGTGGAACACAAGTGGTAATAGAGGCATTCAAATAGAAAAGGAGGGGAACATTACTAGTGTTAATGTATCAAGAAAATGGTATACTAACCAGCCATTTGTGTTTCCATGTCAAGCTGCTCAAATTTTTTACATTAAAGAAATGAAGTTAGGCGATAATTGGCGTGTTGCGGAGATGATAACTCCTCATGGAAATTATAATGTACCTGAGCACGAAGTAGATGAACTAATAAATATCGAGGACCCTTTTCAAGAAGAGGAGCCCATTGAAGATGTTGATATATTAGAATTTGATAAAGTTCCCCCATTAAGAAGAGATGATTTAGTACCATTAGAGTGTATTAATGCTGAAAGTGTACTACATGAGAACTCGAAGTTTAGATAGATGAAAGGGGAAAATGCTTCATTGATGATGAAATTGATGAAGCTTCTACTAGTAGTGATGATGAAAATGAGGAAGAATCTGATTGCAGCGATGATAATAGTAACAAAATGGATAGCTCAACCGAAGATGATTTTGATAATGATTAATAAATGTTCATTTGATATCTAATCTCCTGAATGAGAACTCAATTATGCTTCAGGTATACTTTATTTGAATAAATTTGTTTGATTTATCTCAAATTTAAAGTTAGTGATAAGCTACTTTTTATAAATGCTAGATCCAATAATTTTCATATTAAACCTAGCCCAATTGAACATAAATTTATTAAGTCTTTCGATATTCATAAAGAACAGTTTCTCGAACTTCATTATTTAAATCTAGCTGCCCATTATTCAACCAAGCCAAATTCATTTATCTCTTCTCATTTACATGAACATATAGAGGTTTGGACCAGGAAAACATCGATTTACTCAAAGTGGACTGGATTCATCATCACAAACTCCGATTTCAGCACAAGTATCTGACTACTTTCAGGTTGGAACATCAAGCGGTGTAGGACCACTTGCACGTGATATAAGCATTGATGTGAATGATGAGAACTTGTCGGCGGTTGAGGGCAACGTCGTGAGCACAACAACCACATGTATGGTAATTCGTGACTTAGATATTGCCTTTTATTTCTTGTAATCCCAGGGGAATTTATTGTTGATTTATATGTCAAGCTATCTTAATGATATTTTTTTTCATTGTATCGGATTGTTAGATGTTAAAAATATATGTTACTAGTTTGGTATATGTTACTTCCACATCTATTAGGACTAGTTCGATGATATCCAACAGGATGCTAACTCAGAGATTTCAAATCAATGTCAAAACTTGATTTAAATTTTCTTGATATGATTAGTCATTAGATACTACTAAATCTAGTGTTTTCCTTTCACTGTTATTTATGTATCACCATTTTCCTATAAATATTTCCAATCGGATTAATTTTTCATCTTGCTTTCCAAGAATTGTAGAATTACGATCAACATCTTAGTTTCATCGCCCCTAGTTTTTTTTCTTGGCTAATTTTTGCATAACTTAGCTGTCTGCTTCTATGTATATGGAAGGGAGTTAAACATTAATAATACACTATTCTGTAGCAAAGTATTATTACTTACCTTTCGGTTCTAACTTTACAAGTTTATATGTGTTTACAGGATCTTCTGTGCTGAAGAGAAAACGGGGACCAACTCGTAATCTTTCCCTTGCCAAGAAGAAGGAAGTAGGGCAGAAACTATTAATCGAGATAACATCGGATGAAAATAGAATTGTAGTTCCAGATTGTGGTTCATTTATTGCTGAGGCAACATTTATTGTTCGTAAGCACGCTACACTTCAAGTAGAAAAATGGTCTAAGATAAGTGAAGTTGATCGTGATTCCTTGAGGAAGATGGTCGGTGTAAGTGCGTCTCTTTAAACTTTAATTAAATAAGTTACATACTAATTAGTAATTAAGTGTATAAGTTTTGTAATATTATTTTATACCATGATTTAACTAGGTTATGCCATTATAGGGTGCGTTTGAGGTCAAGGGTGATGGGGATGCTAGAAAAGTTATTGATGCCCAACTTAATAAGCAATATAGGAATTATCGCCATAAACTCCATGTTGAGCACTTTAAGAAATACCCAAGTTTGGAAGTAGCATTGCAAAACAAATCGGAGGACATGGACGAGGACAATTGGAAGTATCAATGCAATTACTTTGCATCACCTGAATATCAGGTAGTACTAACTAATAATTACTGAAAAGTTATAACTGAATGCTTGTATTTAATAATCATCATTTTGTACAGAAAATGAGTATCCGGAACCCAAACAATAGAGCAAAGCAAAATATGCCCCATGTCACAGGGACAAAGTCATTCGCTCGAGTTCGTGCAGAGAAGATAACTTCTGTGCACGTGATGTATATATTCCCCATATAATTTATATGTCTAAATTAATTTAGATGCAGTTTAGAATTTTGCTGAATATTTTGTTTAAGCATACAAATAAACAATAACATTGAGAATCCACACCTGGTTATTAGATAAATGTGTTAGCCTCCCATCTCCTAAGGTCTCTGATACTGTGGTTGAGCCTTATAATGCAACCTTGTTTGTTCATCAGCTTGTTGAAAATGTAGATGAGTGTATGGTTATTGATAAAGAGGCTCTTCATGATATTTGTTTCCGGACCATGAAGCTCACTACTCCTAGCTTTGGTGATTTGAACCATTTGATTTCAACCAAGATATCTGGAAAATTCTTGATGTTGGCTTAAGCCTTGGTGAGGTGAATAAGGTCATATTTTTAAACGTACAGTTGTGTTAGTTAGGGGTGAAGCCACGACATGGCAGAGAGGGGTCGTGGCCTCCCTAAACATTTCTAACTTTTTGATAATAGCCATCATACTCAGTCCCCATTCAAAAATTTAGTGCCTTTTCACATGGAATGGTTCCCCTCAAACAATTTTTTTACGGTAAACCAAAGGCACTCAAACTCACCTAGGGTCTAAACTTTAGAATGTGTCTTATCATCCCCAACATAAAGCCCCACTTGTACGTCTTTTTCATTATTAACTTACCAAAGTCAGTGGACAAAAACAAAAACAATAGTTAAAACCAAAACCTTTTTTCCCTCATTTTTCCAACCATTTTCCTCTCTTAACTTCGAAAAGCTCTCAGTAGTCCCCCACCTCCCTTCCTTTCATCTCTCTCCCATCTCAGTAGATAGAAGCACCGCACTGCTCCTCCCCTCCCCTCTTCTAGCCCTGGCGACCCCGACTCACTCTCAACTCTGAAAAGACGTACCAGACCAATGGTTTTAAACAAAAATGAAAGCATCACTTTCGCATATGACTAAATCCTATGCAAAATAAGATTTAAACAATACATGTTGGAACACAAGGCCCTCAATTTTAAAAACAATTACCAAAAAAGGGTAGTTCAATTTCCTTTTATAGATGCGGAAGCGAGATGGTTCAAACACAAACAAATTTTAATTTCTTTTCAAATTAAAATTAAAACAAGTGAAATAGGATAAAACTCACACACAATTTTAATTTCACTTAGACAACTTAATTAAATCGAAGCCCTAGAAAATTGCCTAACAATATTAATAAATCATTTTTGCAATTTTAGGCCAAACCAAATTTTTTCAAATTAAATTAAATGACTTGAACCAAATTAATTAAACATTACCCAAAGTTAATTTCCACCAAATTCAACCAGTAGTGATATAAACCAAATTTTATCTTTTTACCTAAGCATGCATCTAAGGTGAATTTTTCAAAAGATAAAATAAATAATAAATCACTACGCCACGATGTACGAGGAAAAACTCACAACGGGAAAAAATCTCGGACGGCCCTAGCCTTAAGTCCACTAAGTATGGTATTTTACAAGTACAAGCAAAAAGACTTACAGCACTCGAGTCGACTCCTTTAAAGCCCCGATGCTCCTTCTTGTACTGACCTCCGCTAAGTTGACAATCCCAGACTCCACCGAAACCCTGGAATCCACCGATGAGTCTCTCGGAAACAACCGTCAACCACACATAGTGCCTTTCACCATGTGAGAATGCCGCAACCAAAACAAACTTCTTATTCTTTGAGTGATTTAGAATAAAACCCAAACACTCTTCCAATGGTAGAGATAAAACCCGGTGCCAAAACTCCAAGAAAAGTATATATATGTTTAGGAACTTGGATAAACAATATAGGTGAAAACAAAAGTGTTTAATGAATTTTTCTTGAAAAAATAGACACTTAAACCATGAACTTTTTCTTGGAAAATTGAACTCTCAAAACTCTCTCTTGGAGATGGAATAGTATGAAAAGGTTAAGTTGAAAAAGTTAGTTCCCGCACTTAATTATTCAGGCAAAATGTTAGTGGGTAAAGAAGTGGGAATCATGGAAAAACTGCTCAAAACTGCCAAATAAACTGTTCCCGCCAAATCTCATTCAAACGAGATTTTCGTTCGAACAAGATTTTCGTTCGAATGACCCTTCTAACGATATTCGAGTATATTAAAATATGACGTCGTTAGTAAACGCATTGGAATTGTCGTTCAAACAGCATTCTCGTTCTAACAACAATTCGAACGATATTCCGGTGGCAAATTAGGGAACTCGTTGGCAAAACGTCGTTCTAACGACATTATCATTCGAACAAAAAACTCTTTCGAACGACAATATCGAACGAACTTCCAGAAA
This sequence comes from Sambucus nigra, assembly GCA_949130495.1. Taxonomy (NCBI): domain Eukaryota; kingdom Viridiplantae; phylum Streptophyta; class Magnoliopsida; order Dipsacales; family Adoxaceae; genus Sambucus; species Sambucus nigra. The sequence goes on from OX422210.1 coordinate 6,747,031, forward strand.
GTATAAAAAATCAGTTTTAGCCCAGAAACTTTATTTTAAAGATTTAACGAAACTTTTTGAAAATAAAGAACAGTTTAAAATGAAATTACACCCAATAATAATTGGTTCCAAGCTCATATATATATATATATATATATATATATATATATATATATATATATATATATATGTATGTATGTAATGCATTCATACCTTAGGAACAATGGAACCAAAGATGCTGGCGTAGAAACAAGGCACACTAAACCCGACATATGATGAAGCTTTATACTCTTGGACGCTATGTCTTCAACAAAATCGACATAGGCTTGAATGAATACAATTTAAAACTATCTTATGACTTAAACGTTTTTGTCCAGAATTGATCCAAAACTACATTAAGACTCAATTGGAGAATTGTGTCCTTACAATACACGATTTTAATTCAAGACCCAATGGTTTACTTTCATTTTCAAGTATCTTGTTTAAACTTCGGATTTCAAATTGGAGGCCAGAGAATAAATAATGATCAATTCATCCCACTCAGAGATTTATGAAATCAAAAAGAAAGAAAAAAAATTATCACAGATATACTCATTCTTTCTTATCATTGGAAGATGATTTCCTCGTAACAAAAATGTTGTTGCCTTTCCTGATTTCCTCGTAACAAAAATGTTTTTGCCTTTGACTGTTGCCTTTCCTGTCATTTCCTTGTAACAAAAACCTAGTTTCCTTTGTATGTTATCTTTCTTGTCATCCTAATAAAATGAGTATATATGTGATAAGTTTTTTCTTTTTTCTTTTATTTCATAAACCCCTCAGTGGGATGAATTGATCATTATTTACGCTCTACCCTCCCTTTAACCATTTTCTTGAAAAATAGGGGTTGGTTGGACCTTTAAGAATTTAATTAGATTGGTCAGACAAATTTTTTACAGGTCAAGTTACTAGGACTTTGATAATTCTCGTTTACCCATCAATGAAGCATAAATTTTGTTGTGATCTCAATATACGTTGGAACAAGATGGGACTAATTTAACTAAGATGTTCTATTTTTTTAACTTGCTTGTATCATCTATGATTTTAACATGCTGGTTCCAGAACTAAGCTTGTTCAGTCTATTTTTGAAAAACATTTATACCCATTTATTCTATAAGATTTATTAAAGATTCATATTCAATGCTAACTTCGTTACAACTGTTTGTTTATTATTAGTCCACTTTGAAATCCGAAGTTTAAACAATATACTTGAAAATGAAAGTAAACCATTGGATCTTGAATTAAAATTGTGTATTACTTTTGTTTAAATCTTATGTAAGCTATAATTCTACCACCCCGACTCACTCTCAGCAGATAAAGCTCTATAATACTGCTGGCACCCTTTTATTCTTGGCACCGACCAGTAAAGTTCTCCTCCTCCTCCTCATCGCACAGTGGTTGTCGACCACCAAGGGTGGTCCGATGATGTCGCTAAAATACTCTTCTTCGCACATGATCACTGACCAGCAAGGGTGGTCCGCTGTTGTCTCCCATGTATTCTTTTTATCGCATATAAAAGTCGACCAGTAGGGGCGAACGATATATGGAGCCGACGATGAGGACCAAATATGCATTGATGAAAGTGAATTGGTTCCACCCGAGAACTGAATCCCTTTTTTGTATAACCAAAAACAAAAGGGGGATGTCAAAGTCTTGAACAAAATTTATCAAAGAAAATAATAGAGGGCTATAAATATCTGATAAGAGGGGTCCAAAAGCTATCCCAGTTACTTTGGTATAATCCTCCCTTTGCCTATTCTGCATCAATTCATCATGTTTAACCTCTATAATATACTGAGGAATATCATTCATACCTCACTTCCCTAGAGTTCTCACTAAACTTTCAACTGCTACTCCTGAAATCTATGTTCCTACTGTGGCATCAGACCTATCGACGCATTTACTTTCAAGTTGACCATAATCACTATAGCTATTGTAATCCCCATAACAACTATAACAATCATTGTTTGCATAATTCTCACTTTCTAAACCCAAATTCGAAGGATCCCCACCATAACTCTCATAATTTACATGGTACTCACTTGCCGAGCATATATTTGTATCATCATAAGTATCATAGTTTATGTAATTTCAGTATCACCGCCAGGAACAGTACTCACTGGGTTTTATTAACTGTAGTTTGAGTGAAATTTGAAGTATTAGTAGCATCCAATGAAGAGTTATTAAGATAAAAAACGTAACAAATAGGCTTTAAACTATAGTAAGTAATACAAATGAAAACAAGAAAATAAAATATGATCAGCCCAATGAAACTTATCAAATTGGCAAGGAAGTGGCAATGGTGATGCAGTCACTTGTAACAAATTGTCAAATAAGAGTCACTTTATTGTGTACACAATTGATCAGAGGCGATTTGTCGTTCCTTTGGTTTGTCTTCAATATGACATATTTAAAAAGCTCTTCAAATTGGCCGAAGAAGAGTACGGATTACCTTTTAACGAGCCTATTATGATGCCATGTAATTCAAATACATGCGGCTAAAAGTCTGGATAAAGAAGCACTGCTCATGTCTTTAAAAAATAGTTACTGCTTAAAATATATGGGGTGTTTGTGCTCGAAGCATTATTATAGGGGACTTGCACTGGATGAAACATAAACATAAATACCTATCGAAATTATTAAGAACGCATGGGCTGCTTGTGCTCGAAGCATTATTATAGGGGACTTTTGGAATTTTTGAGAAACGTGTGTGCTCGCGTTCAAATGATCAAGTTATATATTAAATACCTTTTAACACAAACAGACCCTAAACATGCAGCAGTATGTGATTGAATAAATTGATAATCTACGCAAGAACATTCAAACACATGCAATTAAGGAAAAATCCCCCTCAGGGGCAAAACCATTTATTTTCACTATAATTTGTAAGAGAACGGCTTATAATCGGATTACAATGAAAATACAAGTTGACTAAGAATTACCCTCGGGTATCGGAATCTGTAGTCACGGCTGGAATTATCCCTTTCCAGTAGGGCTGCAATGAAGAAGAAGAAAGGTCTCCTCCACAAGGGTTGAACAAACCAAAGTTGTGTTCTTGGGTTGCAAAAGGATTCACAAAGGTTTGGCAATGATGTGTGAATCAAAACATGAGTCTTGGGACTCAAAAATATGAAGACTAGATGTATTTGGACTCTCAAATTCGTCTCCTAAAGTCTTGCAAAACAACTACCCCGAAGTTGGTATTTATAGGAAAAAATATGAAGAGTCCCACATTCTTAAAACTCTAAAATTCTATCCAGCGTACAAAAAAAATAGCATTCTTTAAGGAATTTTCTCTATCTTCAAAAGGTCATAACTCCTTCACCGTAGCTCGGATTGAGGTGCCGTTTTTTCCAGTATCTTCTTTGCGGCGAGCTCTTCAACTTTCTAGTTGACCAGACCTCCGAAATATGGATGTGAAATTACGAAAATGCCCTTGAACTCTCCTATTGTGCCTTTTTTTCACTGTTTTGACTTCCCTTGCGTACCACTTGTATTAAGTCCCTAAAATCTTGGAACGTGAAGTCATTGAGGCAGATGTGGGACATATTAGTGGAGATAATGCATGCTTGATTCCCGGAATTCGGATAGAGTCCGTCATGTGAGATCGTGAGAAGACGTGCCAAATGTAGCGGCGTACGACATAAATAAATGAAACATTTCGGACATGTGAAAAATGTCCTTACAAATCTCCCCCTATGTCTATGCCAGTACATACATAAAAAATCCGAATTATCAAATATGAAATTGCCTATACAAATCTACCCTCCTATGAACCCAAAACTGGAAAAGGTACAAATGAATAGTCTTCATCGTTTGTTCTTTAATTCTTCAGGAATCTCAAAACTTTTCTCATCAGGGTGTGCAACATATAGATCTGCAATCTTCATACTTACACACATGAGACAAAGCAAATACCACGTGACATATCGAGTTTGAAATGAGATAACATGGATATCAATATATGATAAAAATATAAGCAACATCTCAAAAACTCCCCCAGAATTCAAACTCCCCCATAATATGATAATTCTTTCTCCCCCATTTTATGATGTCCCCAAATGGACAAATTAGAGAAATAAATCAAATAAGAAAGTGCGGGGTGTCACTAGGATAAAAACACACCATGAATAAACAGAAAGTAACCAAGTCAATGATAGCGTAAATGAAGTGGTGTGATCAAATTCGATAGGAAAATCAATGCATACAAACATGACATATGTGCACGATGAATATTGGATATTCCTAGCGAATGAACTCAAATGCTTCCTTTGGTGTAAAAGAGTGACAGTATAAGATATTGACTCAATCAAATCAACAAATCAAAGCCCAAAATGATTTTCACATCAATAACGTCCAAAATGATTTTATGCTTTTTCAGGACTTTCAAGGAAGTGCAAACCCGTTTAGATTCTCCAACCAAACTCCCTCAGATATTGTATTGAATAGAGGCAATCTAAATTCTCAAACTTTGGAGAATTGATGGTGAAACCTAAGTGGCCCATATTTGGCATGAATTGCTTTTTATTGCCTTTAAATTTTTTCGGGCTCTTTTAACCTCTTTGGACCTCGGATATTAAAATTCCTCCATTTTTTAGGTCCTTTTTAACGTTGGCTTTTGCGCAAAGGATAGATGATTACCTTTCGCAGCCCCTCCCCGTTATACAAAAACACACAGTCTCACCAAAACGGTTTTTACATGCATTCCAATCTTGTCAAGTTTTATCGCATATTGTACATTGTATAGACATGATTGAGATGAAAACACGCAAGCCAACATGAGATAGACAAGTGCAATAATCAAATATAGCCGTGCATGTGTGCAATAAAGGATATAGGAGTCAAACATGTAGGAAGATATCACTAATTACATCTCAAAGACTCCAATCAATGTAAAGCACATGGATGAAATGATGTAGCCTCTCAAATCTCTATCAAACAGTCACATGGATAAATGGAATGAAGTTGTGACTTGGCTATCTTACATGCTCATCCATAAAAGAAGCAAAATACAAAAATCTTTTTGGATTTTTTTTTCAAAAATTTGGAAAAATAAAATCTTTTTGTGCTTTTCTCAAAATTCTTCTTAAAGGAAAATCTTTTTGTATTTTTTTTTTCAAAAGAAATATAAAAAGAAAAAAGAATAAAACAAAGCTGTACAACAAAGTAATGGTACATATAAAACAGACTAGCAATAGGAAGCATATGATATGAACATGAAGAAGCATCCTATTCTAGACATAGACCAACCCCTCAGTCAACTGTGCAAATCCCTAAAGATTTCCTAAGACTCTTAAATCTAAGGGCATCTAAAGGTTTCGTGAAAATATCGGCTAACTGACGGTCGGTAGGAACAAAACTCAGGGATACAACTTTCTCTTCAACTAACTGACGAATAAAGTGCTCACGTATCCTGATGTGTTTTGTGCGCGAATGCTAAACTGGATTGCGGGATATGTGTATCGCGCTCGTGTTATCACAGGAAATGGTCATGGTGTCCTGTGATATCCCATAATCCTCCAGTATTTGCTTCATCCACAAGAGTTGTGTGCAACAACTCCCGGCAGCTATGTACTCAGCCTCCGCAGTGGACAAAGAGATGGAATTTTGCTTCTTGCTCAGCTAGGAGACAAGAGCAGAACCAAAATAGAAACACCCACCAGAAGTGATCCTACATCCATCTACATCCCCAGCCCAATCGGCATCCGAGTAGGCGGACAGACGGTCATCGGTATCAAAGGAATACCAAATCCCGTATGAGAGAGTCCCACTTACGTATTTAATAATACGTTTTAGAGCAAGTAAATGTGACTCTTTTGGGGATGCCTGATAACGCGCACAGACTCCAACACTAAAGGCGATGTCGGGACGACTGGCAGTCAAGTAGAGGAGACTACCTATCATACTCCGATATAAGGTTTGCTCTACGTCCTTGCCTGAAGTGTCCTTACTAAGCTTGGTAGTGGTACTCATAGGAGTACGTGCATGCTTAGCGGAGTCTAAACCAAATTTCTTCACTAGGTTTCTAGCATACTTAGATTGGGAGATGAACATCCCATCCTCTAGCTGGCGAACCTGGAGACCAAGGAAGAATGTAAGCTCACCAACCATGCTCATCTCAAACTCACTTTTCATATCCTCCTCAAAGTGGTGAGAATGCTGGGAGCATGTGGATCCAAAGACTATGTCGTCCACATAGACATGGGCAACCAAAATAGCACCGTCATCTCTCCTGACAAACAACGTCATATCTACTCCTCCTCTCTTGAAGCCACGAGCTAAGAGATAAGAAGTAAGCCTCTCGTACCAAGCACGGGGTGCTTGCTTCAAACCATACAAGGCTTTCCTCAGATAGTAGACGTGCTCAGGGTGCTGAGGGTCTTCAAACCCTTTGGGTTGCTCCACATAAACTTCCTCCTGTAGAATGCCATTCAAAAAGGCACTCCTGACATCCATCTGATACACCTTGAAGCACAGATGACATGCAATGGCGAGCAGAAGACGGACGGACTCAAGCCTCGCAACAGGAGCAAATGTCTCCCCAAAGTCTACACCCTCTATCTGTGTGTAGCCTTGAGCTACCAACCTAGCCTTATTTCGGATTATGGTACCATTTTCATCCATTTTGTTCTTAAAAATCCACCGGGTACCTATCACATTAATCTCACTAGGTAGGGGGACAAGTTCCCAGACATCATTCTTTTTAAACTGAAGTAACTCATCCTGCATAGCAGATATCCAGTGTTCATCCTTGAGTGCTTCTTTATGGTTCTTGGGCTCGACTTTGGACGTGTAGCAAAGATGGCTAACAACGTTCTCTAGCTGAGCACGAGTCTTGACCCCTAGAGTGGGATCACCAACAATGGCAGAAGGGTCATGACTCTTGCGAACCCAAGCAGGTGTGTCCCCTAACACAGGAGTAGGGTCCACAGAGTGTGAGAGAGGAACAGGTAAATCACTGTCAGAACAATCCTCATCCTCACACTGAAGGTTAGGATCAATAACCGTCGGAGGTTCGTCATCTTGCACGGTGACGTTTATTGATTCCATAATCTTAGAGCTCTTCAGGTTAAAAACCCGGTACGCTCTGCTATTCGATGAATATCCTAGAAATATTCCCTCGTCGCTTCGGGAGTCAAACTTTCCTAATTGTTCTTTATCCCGTAGGATGTAGCATTTACTCCCAAAGACACGGAAATATGCCAGGTTGGGCTTCTTTCCAGTCCACAACTCATAAGGAGTGTGAAGTGTGTGTGGACGCAGATACACCCTATTCACCGTGTGGCATCCAGTAGACACTGCCTCTGCCCAAAATCTCCTAGAAACTTTACGACCTAGAAGCATAGATCTAGCCATCTCTTGGATCGTTCTATTCTTTCTCTCAACAATCCCATTTTGCTGAGGAGTTCTCACAACAGAAAACTCATGTTTGATCCCAAGGCTATCACAGTACAAATCAACCTTTGCTTCCTTGAATTCAGTGCCGTTGTCACTACGTATTCTGTTAATAGTGACACCGTATTGATTTTGCAGGACACGGCACTTGGTCGTTAAGAAATCTACAGCATCGGATTTCTCTCTCAGAAAACCTACAATGGAGTATCTGGAGAAATCATCTACCATCACGAGGATGTACCTCTTACCACCTAGACTCTCAGTACGAGTGGGACCCATAAGATCCATGTGAATCAACTCCAGAACACGAGAGGTGGTAATGGAATGTAACTTCCTATGAGGACTACGAATTTGTTTTCCCAACTGACAGGGTCCACAAACGGTCGAAGTTGACTTTCCAAGAGATGGTAAGCCACGTACTAGGTCCTTTTTAGATAAACGATTGAGATCTCTAACGTTCACGTGACCTAGACGTTGGTGCCACAGATCCATAGGAGTGATCGTGGCGCTGTTGCAGATAAGTGAGGATGTGGGCTCAGTCCCATAGCAATTATCCTCGGTCCTCACCCCTTGCATCAAAAGTTTACCGGCTTGATTGTAGACTTTACACGCGTCCCGGTCAAACTTTACTGCAAAGTTAGTGTCGCACAGCTGGCTAATGCTGAGAAGGTTTGCTTTCAAACCTTTGACGTACAAAACATTTTCTAGCTTAGGAAAAACAGGTAACTCGATAGTACCTCGTCCTATAATGCTAGACTTACTCCCATCTCCAAAGGTGACTCTGCCATCTTGATAATCCTCAGGAGTAGTAAAAAATGAGGCATCACCTGTCATGTGTCTGGAGCACCCACTATCAAAATACCATTGAGAGGTATTATGTGCTTTGAGAGCAACATGAACAACAAAAGCCTTTTTATCTTTCTTAGGTACCCAAGTCGAGGTGACCTTTTGTTTGCCTTTGTTGTTGTTGATTTTAGCTGGAATGTGAGAAGCATTCACTAACGGCAAAGACATCCGTCGGAATTCTTCCATTAAACTCTGAGTCGTGGCAGCTAAGAACTCAACTCGCTCTCTCAGACTAGAAAACTCATCAGTATGACGTGGTGGAGCAGTAGTACGTCGTGTCCGACCCATGCTATAGCAAGTTTCCCTAAGGTGGCCTTTTCTTTTGCAATAAGTACAAAAGAGCACTGTCAAAGGCGGACCTCGGTTTGCTTTTCTAGGTCGAACTCTCCTTCGAGGTTTTTTACGGTGACCATAAGGAGTTGTAGTAAACTCAAGAACTGGTCCAGGTGCAATTTGGGACGTGGAGGCACCATCATATCCAATTCCTTGACGATCACCAAAACCTAAAGCGGGGCCGAGGAGCATCTTTTCCATCTTCCCAGATCTGTCCTCGATTTTTACCTTGACTTCCCGTGCTTTCTCAAGATCATGAGTCAGCTGGGCAACAAGGGCTTCAAGTTTCTTCCGAGTCTCCACGGAGGAATGGAGCTGACTCGTAAGACTAGCCACTTGCTTGATCAAGTCCCCTCTCTCTTTCTCTAGAGTACTCTCTCTCTCTCTCTAAACAAATTCTCATTCTCGACACAGGTAGATTCTCTCTCTCTCAGGGCGGTGCAGGTGGAGAACTCTCTTTCTCTCGCTTTCCTTAAATCTTCCTCTAGGCAAGTTATCTTAAGAACTAACACTTTGTTACGCTTTTTAGTTTTAAAAGACTCAGAATATAACTCAGCGTAGGCGGGTTGTATATCACTCTCGCTCTCACTTGTGTCATCCTCCCCCTCACTCACATCGATCTCACTGTCGAGGTGTCCCTGTGACGCATCATCCTCATCGTCGTGAGGAGAACTAGGAGTGCTCACTTGGCTGGCCATGAATGCGGTGAAGTTACACTCATGCGGTGACTCATCTCCAGAATCCACCATCTCGACCTCACTGTCGTCACTAAGGGTAGCATTAAGGACAGCTTTCCCTTTCTCTCTATTCAGACGATTGGCACACTCAAAAGCTCTATGACCCCTACCATCGCACTGAAAACATCTCTCACTTTCTTTCAGAAGAGGATTTTTGGAATCTTTTTCATTTTTCTTTTCAAACTTATTTTTCTCAAATTTCTTTTTATCTTTAAAATTTCCATTTTTCTTAAATTTGAGAATCCTCTTGAAATTTTTTGCGAAAAGAGCCAAATCATCTAAGTCAAAATCGCACTCAGAATCTGACGTGTCAGTCTCTCTCTTCCTAGATGACTCTATCCTCTTTCTAGCAGACCCCTCACTTCTTCTCTCTTGGGCTTTAAGTGCAATTCCCTTATCTTTAGATTTAGCATTTTTAGGGAACATATCAATTTCATAAGTTTGCAAATCTCCAACCAGTTCTTCCAATTTTAGCGTATTTAAATTACCCATAGAATTTAGTACAGTGACTTTAGGGATAAAACGCTTAGGCAAAGAACGAAGAATCTTTTTAACAACTCTAGCATTCGGAATATGTTCACCAAGATTAAAACTAGTATTCACAATGTCAGAAAGTCTAGCATAAAATTCATCAAAGCATTCAGATTCATGCATGGTGATTGTTTCAAATTGAGTTGTCAAATTTTGCAACTTAGACTCTTTCACAGCATTAGTTCCTTCATGGGTAAGTTGTAAAACATCCCATGCCTCTTTTGACGTGGTGCACGTCATTATGCGTTTGAAATCATCAGGTGTGACAAACCCAGAAATAGCACTTAGACCCTTAGAATTAAAAGATGACCATTTAATTTCTTCATCAGACCAAGAAATGTCAGGTTTCAAGTTGGTCACATTATCAACAGTCACGGTGGGAGGAGTCCACCCTCATTCAACCAAAATCCAGACACGTTCATCAATGGCTTTTAAAGCCGACCTCATACGGGCTTTCCAATAAGCATAATTTGTCCCGTCAAAAACAGGTATTTTATAATATGACTTCTCCATTTGAACACGCACTTTTTCAAAAATCAATTTTTTCAGAAAATTGATATCATAGAAAAATTTTGCAGAAAAATGAATACGCGATAGATTAGCGTAACCTGCTCTGATACCAATTTGAGAAACGTGTGTGCTCGCGTTCAAATGATCAAGTTATATATTAAATACCTTTTAACACAAACAGACCCTAAACATGCAGCAGTATGTGATTGAATAAATTGATAATCTACGCAAGAACATTCAAACACATGCAATTAAGGAAAAATCCCCCTCAGGGGCAAAACCATTTATTTTCACTATAATTTGTAAGAGAACGACTTACAATCGGATTACAATGAAAATACAAGTTGACTAAGAATTACCCTCGGGTATCGAATTCTGTAGTCGCGGCTGGAATTATCCCTTTCCAGTAGGGCTGCAATGAAGAAGAAGAACGGTCTCCTCCACAAGGGTTGAACAAACCAAAGTTGTGTTCTTGGGTTGCAAAAGGATTCACAAAGGTTTGGCAATGATGTGTGAATCAAAACATGAGTCTTGGGACTCAAAAATATGAAGACTAGATGTATTTGGACTCTCAAATTCGTCTCCTAAAGTCTTGCAAAACAACTCCCCCGAAGTTGGTATTTATAGGAAAAAATATGAAGAGTCTCACATTCTTAAAACTCTAAAATTCTATCCAGCGTACAAAAAAACCAGCATTCTTTAAGAAATTTTCTCTATCTTCAAAAGGTCATAACTCCTTCACCGTAGCTCGGATTGAGGTGCCGTTTTTTCCAGTATCTTCGTTGCGGCGAGCTCTTCAACTTTCTAGTTGACCAGACCTCCGAAATATGGATGTGAAATTACTAAAATGCCCTTGAACTCTCCTATTGTGCCTTTTTTTCACTGTTTTGACTTCCCTTGCGTACCACTTGCATTAAGTCCCTAAAATCTTAGAACGTGAAGTCATTGAGGCAGATGTGGGACATATTAGTGGAGATAATGCATGCTTGATTCCCGTAATTCGGATAGAGGCCGTCATGTGAGATCGTGAGGAGACGTGCCAAATGTAGCGGCGTACGACATAAATAAATGAAACATTTCGAACATGTGAAAAATGTCCTTACAATTTTACTCAAGATACTACCGTGACCGAGTGTGGTGTATTTACTACTTCTTGCATCTTGCACCACTACCTCATCCACCCACATCACATTCTTTCTCGCTCTCTCTCTCTCACCATTTTTTTTCTTTGTCTCTCTCTCTCTCTGGGCAACAATTCAACCTCTATTATCTTCTATATAACCATACCACATTACACCATTGGACTCTAAACTCACATACAGTGGCCATGCAACAGTCCTATGACCTGAGAAAATGACCCAACACCTATTGTTCACGCCAGGGTGGACTATCCACTATGCGCAACCACCAACAATAACATGTATAGGGTAGGTATGTTCACATATATATCAGTCGCTCAAGATTGTAGCCAAATTCTTCCCAAAATCCTAACCCGATTTCATAAACATTACCCCAGTGTTATTCACCTTAATACACTCGTAATCTCTTACCCGGGATTTATCCTCGTTTAACCCAAGGTACTTTATAATCTCCCATGTATATTTCCAGAAGTTCTAATCTAACTCTTCGAATTTATAAACCATAACGAACACCGAATGGTTCTGAAAAAAAAACCATAAAAGTTAAAAGGTATGACAGCACAAAAAATTGAACTAGTTCACCGGTTGTCCGAACCGATTCGATGCTGTAGAGGGGGCCTGAAGGTAATCCTGGGATTAGGGATAATCCACCAATTAGCAACAGTGTTCTGAGGATAAGATTAGCGTGGAAACTCAAGCGTGGCAGATTGGGGAGGCAGCTTGGCGTGGCAACTCGTACTTTAGCTTATTGTTACTTTGCCATATTATAACTTTGTTTATATTGACTACAAGTTGTAATGACTGTAATGTTGTAAGGAGAATAATGAATGGGTGTGAGGTCGAACGGTACTCGCGAGAGACCAGGCTTGGCAGGGCCTGGGAGAGCTTTCATGCTCTATCGAACAACCTCACCGTGGGAACTTTAGAGGGACTTGGTTTGGAGGATTGAGAAGTGGGGCACCGTTGGGGCTTGTCCTGACCATCTTAGATACACCTGGTAAAACACCGAAGGACCCGGACCGTGGAACCTCAAGCGGAGCAGCTTGGAGTTCCATCGGGCATTGAGTTATGGACCAAACAACCCTCTACTTAAATGTCACATCTACCGTGGGTGATGTCACTAGCCTTCTAAACAATGTCAGACATGCACTTGAGTAAACCACCATGGTATTTGGGGCTGTCAGATAGTTGGTGAGCCACCTCTGCGACAACAACCCCCTGACACACAGTGGTTAGGCAAAAGGCATGTCTTGGCATTTAATGTTTATGACGTAGGAGACAACTAGTGCATCAGGCATTTAATGTTGTGACATAAAGTATGAGGGATGTCTTTCATAGTCTTTAATGACTGAGTTGCCTCGGGGGTGGTGTGGGGGGCTATTTAAGGACCCTAACCACCTCTGAGGAAAGGATGATCTTTTGGAGAATTCAAAAGTTATTACTAGAGAAATTTATTTACTAGAGAGATTTATTAAAGAACCAGAGAGTTCTGCCACCCACCATTTTTGTCATTTATTACGAAGCTTTTAATACATAACAGAGATCCTTGAGAGTTTTAGTATGTTTTTGCCTGCCTACCAAGGTGTATCTAGGGTGCTTAATTCTCTCTCCCTCTAGCTAAGTTATTTCTGAGGTTCTTTATTATATTGTGAGTTATACACGAGAGATTTGTGAGTATAAGATGGGTTCCATACATTCCAAACTACTCTTTGTGTCTTATGGCTAAATCACTAGTGCTTTTCTAACTAATCTTGTCATCACCATACTTAAAAGGGGTTACGCCTCCATCTTATCTAAACTACCCTCTTACATTTGGCGACTCTGTTGGGGAGGCATTCTTCTAAGGAAGGAGTATGGCGCAAGATAACGTTAATCGAAGGCTCAACTTTGATGATATCCAACACAGTGAAGAGCAAGCAGCGGTAGAATTGGAGGCTTTAAGGAGTGTAGCTCCTCGAATAAAAGTGCCCCCAGTTCAGACAACAATGGGCGCTCAAGGAGTGACGCAGGCTTCCACGAGCGCTGGGATGGGACCTGCCCAGATGACCCTCCTCATGAGCAAGTTCTATGAGTTTTTGCAAACTCCTGCAGCTTCAACGGTGCTGGGAGGACTTGAGGCCAATTCCTTCGTAACACCAGGGGCAGCTCCAACGGTTCCACCGGGCGCGGGTACAACGGGAGCAGCCCCGACAAGCATACCCTCCGTCGTGAACCCGATAATAGGAATCTCCGGAGTGTCAACGGTGCCAGCCATAACGATGGCTCCAACTGTAACGGTCATTCAGCCAACACCCCCATTGGTCGTTGCCCCATCGCCCATGGAGGAAATGAGGAGAGAAATGAAAAAGGAGATGTTAAAGTTTGTGCAGGCTTCCTCACAGTATATAGGCGAGGTAGCTTCAGTCTATGATGACTTTAGGACACCTTATCCTCAGGAATACAACGATGAGCCTTACCCAAGGGATTATATCCCCCCCATATTTGAAAAATACACAGGGAAGGGTGGGAATCCGAAAGAGCACATTAAACGTTTTATTGAGCACCTAGGGGCGCATTGCAACAACAAGAAACTCAGGTTGAGGGAGTTTTCCAAATCCCTAACCGATAAAGCATACACGTGGTATTCTCATTTGGCCCCTAAAAGTGTTTCCGCGTGGGAAGAGATGCATGTGCTATTTGTCCAAAAGTTCTTCCTAGCAGAGAACGAATTCACTCTGACCCAACTAGGGAGAGAGAAGCAACGACCAGGAGAAGACGTGGTGGCGTACGTTCGGAGGTTCAGGGAAAGGTCTCTGGATGTGAGAGAGGAGGCTAAGGAGTCCAAACTTTTACAAATCTGTGCCGAAGGACTACTCCCGGAGTACATCTGCCATCTTATCAATGAGACGCGCGAGGGAACTTTTTCGGCGTTCTTAAAATCTGCAAGGAACATCTCATTGGTCGTACGACCAAACCCGGTGGCAGTGCCTATGATATTCAGACAGCCGATACAACCTGGGGGAGGAAGGCCTCAACCCCCACGAGTGGGATACACCGAAGGAACAGATGGGGGTAAGGCGGCGAAGAAGGACAACAAAAGGAAGTTCGGAAGGGATAGGGAAGACCCACCACCGTTACCATGCACGATAGAAGAGGCGGTGAGTTGTTATAACGCCATGGTCCAGGGTGGAACGGTCTACCTGCCAAAAGGCGTTCCTTCGGAGGAACCCGATGACGCAACGAAGGCGGATCCTAGGTATTGTCAGGTTCATCGAAAGATCCAGCACCCGACAGAGAGATGCTTCACACTAAGAAGAATCATTTACAAGTACATGAAGGCAGGGACGCTGCAGATCCCCCCACAAAACGTTAACAACAACCCGCTTCCAGCACATGGGGCCAACTTGGTGACGGCCTACGACGATGAGGCGGAAAGAGGATAAGGAAGGTCAACAATGAGGCAAAGGGAATTCGAAGAAACTCTGGAACGTTGCACCACAAGAATGGCTAACGTAGTTTTAGCCTACGATGAAGCAAGCGCTAAAGATGTGGAAGACGTATACAACGTTGAGGGCGAGGAAATAGAGGCAGTCATTGAGTACAACGCAGTTTCAAAATCCCCAAAATTCGCTTGGTTCTTCGATCAAGTGGGGATACCAAAGGAGAGCAGACTGGAAATAACTCAGGCGATCCTAGACATCGCGAGGAAGGACGCGGTTCCCTCGTTGAAATGGAGGGGACCCATGGCGAGGCTGGTGAAAAAGTTCCTATCAGAGGTGACCTTCAGCGATGCAGATAGAGCTGTAAGGTTCCCTCATAACAGGCCCTTGTATGTGACGGCCAGTATCAATGGGGTTAGTTTTGCAAGAACGCTTATGGATGGGGGTGCTTCCATCAACATTATGCCGATCAACTCCTTCCGCGCAGCTGATATCCGAGAAGAAAGGTTGGTCCCCATGCCTCTGGTAATCTCAGGGTATGACAACCAATCTTCCAAATCCATTGGGTATGTGAATGTGGGAATTGTAATGGGAAATCTGAGTTCCCACATCAAGTTCCATGTAATAGAAAGTGCAACTTCCTATCATTTACTAATAGGAAGAGTGTGGATGCACAATCAAGGTTTAGTTCCTTCAACATATCATCAATGCGCCAAGGCGAATGTCAAAGGAACAAAAGTGACCATTAGGGCTACAAAAAGGCCTTTTGCTATCGAGGAAGCTCACTTTGTAGATGTGGCCTTTTATACGGAGTTGGAAGAGGATGCTCGAGTCCTAACAAGAAGAATGGAAGGGGCATGGGTTCCCTCGATCAAAGATAGAATGGGGCCTCTGAATGAGCAAAGTAAAGAAGCCACGAGTAACGAGAGGGTAAGGACCGAAGAAACTCATCAGGTGATCCCTCGACCTCAAAGTACCACGAGGCAGATCAAAAACAAAGTAAGGCTGGGAGTGGATCCTATGGAGCATGAGGCCCAACGGCAAAGCGTGCTGAGTCGCTTTTTAGGGGGAAGGATCGCTGAGGCTTCTAGAGAAAGGAAGAGGAAGGCCGTGGCAACAGCCACAAACAGGTAATGCAAGAAGGTGGTCACTGAAGAGGGGGAGGTGGTATACCGTTTATAACGATGTGAGCGGGCGGCCGAAGAGACCGAGGATGGGGCTGACCTGTTATATGAGTGTTTCTTGGTGGATCAGCAGGGACAGTGTATGGTGATAGACAACTCCAACATACAGGAGTTCGTGGAGGAGGTCGCCGAAGAACCAGACTACATGGCAAATCAACCAAGGCCCCAGGCACAAGAGTTGGAGCAGTTGAACTTAGCAGGAGAACGGGAAGACCCAAGGCCCATCTTCATCGCGAAGGATCTCGCTAAGGAGAAGCGAGAAGCCCTGGTTGGGCTAATCCGGGAGTTCATAGATGTCTTTGCATGGAAGTATACCGAAATGGAAGGGATGGATGAGGAAGTGAGCTGCCACAAGCTATACGTGATACCTTCAGCCATCCCGGTGAAACACGCAACAAGGACTTATAAACTTGAGTTGGACTTAAAGATTAAGGAAGAAGTTCAGCGTTTGTTGGCAGCAAGATTCATCAAACCAATACAACATCCCCTGTGGCTATCTAGCATTGTGCCAGTAGGGAAGAAAGACAAGAGACAAATAAGGATCTGTGTGGATTTTAGAGATCTGAATAGGGCTTTCCCCAAAGATGAGTTCCCTCTACCCTCCATTGATAGCCTGATAGATGCCACGGCTGGTCATGAGATGTATAGCTTCATGGATGGGTACGTAGAGTACAACCAAATCAAAATGGACCCCGCGGACGCAGAGAAAACAGTATTCAGAACCCCGTTGGGCAATTTCATGTACAAAGTAATGCCGTTTGGACTTAAGAATACGGGAGCTACTTATCAAAGAACAATGATGGACATTTTTCACGATTTCTTCCATAAATTTGTAGAATTCTATGTGGACGATTTGGTCATCAAATCGAAGAAGGAGGAGTCCCACCTAAACGACTTAAAGAAGGTATTTACTCGATGTAGGAAGTATAAATTAAGGATGAACCCATTGAAGTGCGTCTTTGGAGTAACATGCGGGAAGTTTCTAGGCTTTGTGGTTGATCGACAAGGTGTGCAGATGGACCAGGATAAACAACGCGCGATCTTAGAAATGCCGTGCCCAAGAACGGCGAGGGAGATAAAAAGTTTCCTCGGTAAAGTCTCCTACCTCAGAAGGTTTGTACCAGGATTGGCCGAGGTAACACACCCGTTGATGCAGCTGCTGCGAAAAAACACAAAGTTCAGATGGGAAAAGGATCATCAGCAGTCTCTCGATGAGTTGAAGAAGCTGCTCGTTTCACCACAAATCATGGTTCCTCCACAGGCAGGAGTACCGTTGCAGCTGTACCTCACCTCAACTACAAGGTCTGTTGGAGCTTTACTGGCACAAGAGATTGACGGGCAAGAACGGCCGGTGTATTACCTCAGCAGGATCATACATGGGCCAGAGATTAGATATAGCAGCCTAGAAAGGCATTGTTTGGCCTTAGTCTTTGTAGCACAAAAACTTAGACATTATATGCTGTCTTTTACAATTCATATTGTAACTAGATGTGATCCTATTAAGTATTTGTTGGCTAGAACTATCTTGATTGGCAGGGCAGCTAGGTGGTTCCTTATTCTCTCCGAATATGATTTAAAGTGTGTGATTCCTCGTGCCATCAAGAGCCAGGCGTATGCTGATCTGTTGGCAATCTTTCCATCAGGAACGTTTGAACCACCTAAAGAAGACATTCCGGGAGACGACTTGCAAGCCAACTATCTGGATGCAACCGATGAGGAATGGACGATGCAGTTTGATGGGTCTTCGGCAGAAAAAAAAGGAGGGGCAGGGGTCATCCTTTCAAAAGGAACGGAGGAGATTTGCCTTTCCTACAAGCTAGACTTCCCTTGCTCCAATAACGAAGCAGAATACGAAGCGTTGGTGCTAGGGTTGCTGGAGGCTCTTCGAAGGGGAATTCGTTCTCTCTGCATCAAGGGTGACTCGAACTTAGTAATTCAGCAAGTTAACGGAGGATATGCGTTGAAGCACATGAGTTTGGCACCGTACAGAACGATCATTCAAAGGCTCCTCAGCCAGTTCCACCGGACCAAAATCAGAAGACATCCCAGAACGATGAACCATCATCCAGACGCTTATGCCACTATTGCTCAAAAGATGGTCATGAGGAGCGATACGACTATCGTTACGATTCAACGAAGGACAGCTCCTTCGGTAATACAGTCAATGCTACCGATGGAGGGAGACGCGGATTGGAGAGGAGAGATCAGGAAGCAACTGGAATCTGGGGAAGGAGTTATGGGACTAAGAGAGTTAGCCCAATACTTTACAAACCAGGGAAATCTTTACTACAGAAATGCAGGGGGATGGTTATCAAGATGCATTGTGCCAGAGGAAGCAGAGCGGAGGTTGAAGAGAACACATGAGGAACATTGCGAAACAACTGAGATACCTCTCTATAGAAGAATTCAAAGAGGGGGATATTTTTGGCCTAGAATGAAACAAGATGCGGCAGAACTACAACGGAATTGTGATAAGTGTCAGCTATTTTTCGAAGCAGCTGAGTGCCATTTCATAGAAGCCCAAACAGACTGGAGGCAGCCCTATATCGACTTTATTTAAGATGGAACTGTCCCAATGGAGAAAGTGGATGCGATGGGACTGAAGTGAAGGGCCCCAAGGTTCTATATCCAAGAGGGGCAGCTTTATCGAAGGGGGTACTTCAACAAGCCATTGCGTTGCATCACGAAAGAAGAGGCAACTGAGGTCCTCAAACAAGCCCATGACCCAGCTCACATAGGAGGGGCCAAGTTATATGATCAGCTGATGACGTTGGGATATTATTGGCCAACGATGGAGAAAGACTCCGCCGAATTTGTTCGAAAGTGCAAAGCTTGCCAACTTCATGGAAATATGATCCATGCCCCATCGGTGGACTTAAATTCTCTGGCAACGCCTTATCCTTTCCACACTTGGGCGTTCGACCTAGTGGGGGCGATACACCCTTCGTCGAGGGGCAAGATATGGATACTGGTAGCAACGGAGTGCTTTACAAAATGGGTTGAAGCAATACCACTCAGAAGGGCAACGGCTGGGGTAGTGAGTAACTTCATCAGAGAGTATATCATTTGCCGTTTTGGGATCCCAAAGGTTATTCTCTCAGATAATGGGACTCCCTTTGTCAACTCAGAAGTAACGATGCTTACAGACAAGTACTCCATCGTTCATCACACTTCAACGGTGGCATACCCGAAGGGGAACGGTCAGGCCGAGGCAACTAACAAAACTCTGGTTAATATCCTGGCTAAAACAATGGAGGACTTTCCAGGATCGTGGGATGACAAGATACCAGCAGCGTTGTGGGCCTATCGAACGACGAAGAGAAAGCCCACAGGGTACACTCCATTCTCCCTTGTCTACGGGGCTGAGGCAATCCTTCCAGTGGAGTTGGAGGTTCCCTCTGCTCGATACGCCTTGCGAAGTAGCATGCTCCCTCAGAACAGGCATGTGCAGCTGGAGGCATTGGATGAACACAGAGACAACGCAATGCAACATTTTCAAATGTATACAAAGCAGCTCTCTAGGGCATATGACAACCTGGTAAGACCAAGGAGGTTCGTAGAGGGAGATCTCGTTTTGAAAGCAGCGGTGAAACATATTAGGGGACTTCCTCTTCCAAAATTCACAGCCAATTGGGAGGGACCTTTCGTCATGAAGAAAGCTCATGATTCAGGTTATTGCTTAATTTCTAAGTTGGAGGAAGATAAGCCATTCAAAATTAATAATAAATGGTTGAAAGTCTATCATGTGTAAACAATTAAGTTTATACCATCGATGTATCTAGTCTTTGATTATGAATATACAAGTTTTATTGATGACGTGAAGTATAGACATTGATAGAAAGCAGTCGTAACTCAAAGATAAAACTGGAAAATATACATTCTTTCATTCAATAAACAAGAGGGCATTACAAAAAAAATTGGGAACTACTGCCCAAGAATTACATAAATGGACGAAGAAGGAAAATATATACAAAATTTGCTACCCTAAGAGGAACCATAGGTCCGGGGAAGAGAAAAAATCCCCAGGAAGGCCTGAAGAAGCTAACGCAAAGGAGCTTTGAGCGTTGACAGCAACCTCTAGCCTGGTTTTCACCTGTGCGCGTTCAATAAGAAGTCTCTCCCGTTTTAGCTTGGACAAACGCAGAGCCTCTTCGGCATTCTTTATTTCTTCATCTGCTGATTCTAAAAGAGGTTCCAGCTCAGCTAACTTAACTTCCTCAGCCCGTTGGTCCTCCTGGTGCTTTCTCAGCAGTTCCCTCTGGCCGATCAGCTGCTGGTTCTTCAAAGTTTTCAAATACGCTATAAGCCAGTCGAAATGGAAACCGTCACGACCCAATTCCTTCAGAAAACCCAGAAACTGATTAATGAGGGCTCGAGTAACACTGGAAGTGGGAGTATTGGCAATCTCAGCAACAACGATCGCCATGCCTTGCAGTCGATGACTCATCACGGGAATATTGGACCGTAGGCAGTCCACGGTGAAGGTCTCGGGGTGATGGTTCACCAACTGCTCAATCACCAAGCGATGGCTCACAGGCATTTGGGGAGAATTGAGAAGCACCATTAGGCAAAAGGCAGGAGAAGTTAAGTCAGGGAGAGGCAATTCGTACCCAGATTCACTTTCTGCCTCAACACCAGTCGTGGAACCTTGGTCAGCATGGTCAGATTCTTCCGAAACAGCAGGTTCCTGACGTGGTGTGCCCATAAGTGAAAGAGCTGGTGAGGAATCCTCCCGAGCAACCTGAGAAAAGATATAAGAAATAGTGAGATTATCGTGTTATTATTGTTAAGTCACCGTTATAAGGTGGAGATTATATAAAAATCTTAACAAGTGTTTTCGTTGTTAAGTCACCGTTATAAGGTGGAGATTATATATAAAAAAAAAAAAATCTTAACAAGTGTTTTCGTTGTTAAGTCACCGTTATAAGGTGGAGATTATACAAAAATCTTAACAAGTGTTTTCGTTGTTAAGTCACCGTTATAAGGTGGAGATTATATAAAAATCTTAACAAGTGCTTTCGTTGTTAAGTCACCGTTATAAGGTGGAGATTATATAAAAATCTTAACAAGTGTTTTCGTTGTTAAGTCACCGTTATAAGGTGGAGATTATATAAAAAAAAAAAATCTTAACAAGTGTTTTCGTTGTTAAGTCACCGTTATAAGGTGGAGATTATATAAAAATCTTAACAAGTGTTTTCATTGTTAAGTCACCGTTATAAGGTGAAGATTATACAAAAATCTTAACAAGTGTTTTCGTTGTTAAGTCACCGTTATAAGGTGGAGATTATATAAAAATCTTAACAAGTGTTTTCGTTGTTAAGTCACCGTTATAAGGTGGAGATTATATAAAAAAAATCTTAACAAGTGTTTTCGTTGTTAAGTCACCGTTATAAGGTGGAGATTATATAAAAATCTTAACAAGTGTTTTCATTGTTAAGTCACCGTTATAAGGTGAAGATTATATAAAATTCTTAACAGGTGTTTTCATTGTTAAGTCACCGTTATAAGAAGGAGTTTATGCAGAGAATTAAGAAAGTACCTGAATCACAACAGGGGCAGGAATGGGAGTCATCACGGAGGTTAAAGGGACAGGAATTGTTGGGAGGGGACATGTTACCTCATCAGCCTCAACGGGGTCTCTGGCCGCAGAAACCTCAACCATCGGCATAGTTCCCTCGCCCACATAAGGTACCAAGGCAAGAGCAAGGGGTTCATTGGGAATAGATGAGGGTGGTGAAAGATCAGGAGAAAGCTGCAATATAAAAGCCAATGTTAGTAAAGAGGAACAAATACAGAAAAAGGGCGAAATGTATCCAAGAATAACTTACCTCAGTCAGAACGTTGAAAAGGGGCACTGTGGTCAGAGGTCTCGCCAGCACCGTTGGACGAAGAATGTTTGCTAGCAGCGAGGATACTTCGACCTAGGGCAACCAACATCCTAAATTCAGCACACAGAACGGGGTGAAAGAGAAGGAATGCCAGATCAGACAAATTAAATATGAAATAACTACCTCAGGGTCACATGCAGCAACCAGAACAATGGGGAGAACAGCCTCAGAAGAAGCCAGTGAGCCAGAGGGGACTGGAGTAGTCGTCTCAGATTGTGTTGTCTCTGGTGGCGAAGAGACATCCATGGGCTCTATAAACTCACCCTCCACAACTGCCTCCCTCGCCCGTCGTAAGATTGAACGACGGGCGTAAGTAAGTCCGGTCATGGGCGAACGGGGTGGGGTAGTATCGGATGAGATGGCCCCACAGCGACCGCCCACGAAACGGCTTATGGGGGGACTTGGGGGGCTAGGAGAACGAGGCCCCGTTTCTTTAAGTCCCTGCACCAAAGTAGTTAAGAACAATATATATAAGCAAATGCAGCTTGCTCTAACTAAAGAGGAATAGAGAACAAGATAAGGGTACATACCTCAGATTGGGAAGAAGAATGAGAAGCTTGCACCATGGGAGCTTGCTTCCGCTGGGACTTGGTGCCTAGAGTCTTCCTTCTTGACTTTGTCACGACACTGCCAATGGCTGGAGGAACCTTTGAACTTTTCCTCCTCCTTGCAGCTGGCTCAGTGGGATCGACGACGATCGTGGGGAAGGCGACCGAAGGAGGAACGACGACAGCGCGCCGTTGAAACTCTGCATTCACCCGATCTACCTCAGCCTGCGCCTCCCTCCTTAACCTCTCGGCCCTTTCAGGAGAAATGGGAGGAGGAACGGAGGCTATGGGAAGGGCTGCCACAGGAGTCTGGGATTTGGACTTTGTTTTTTTCGTGGAGGCCACCCCACTCTTGGCCTTCTTGGTCGATGGCTGCGAATACCCTTCATCAGCAGTAGCTCCAGTCGAAGGAGCAGTCTTCCTGGATACCCCAGCACTTTTCGCTTTGGGTATGGCAGTAGGAGTCATGGGGCATAACGGAGGAAGCTCTTCGGAAGGCCTTTTAGGGGTTTTGCTTAGAGGGAACTCAATCCCCAGAACGGAGTTGCCTTTGAGTCCCAGCTCCAACGCAGAAAAAGAAAGAACGGGAGGGTACATGGGCTCGCCATCTATGAATTTAGCAATGTTAGCCAGTTGTTTCGGCCAGAACTTCGTGGCAAATAGACTGGTCACATTCCCTTGCCTCTTGTTGGAGGGAATGGTGACTCTCCCAACCATTGATTCACTTATCCCCCACGCAGCAGTGGAGGAAAATAAGGAACATGCCTCGCTAAAGCTAACCTTTGGGTTTGAAGTTTGGAAAACTGGGCGAGGAGCCCCCTGATCAAACCCAAATTGACAACTGCACCGATTGGGGTTATAATATTCGCTGGAATATCCCCACTCGGTGTAGGATGGCAGATACCCCGGAGAAAGGAGAAGCACCACGGCTAACTGAGGATCTTCAATGTCTACCCCCACCTGAACCACTCTGGATTCGTGCTGAAAGAAATCACAAGTATGAACAAAGGCGTCCTCTCCGTAAGGCCTCATAACAAAGTCCTCAAAACGATCAATTGAGGCGATCAGCTCTTTTTGGCTCTGCCTCTTGTGATAAATATAAGAGCGTGGGGGCATAATGGTTTCCCCAGAAGGAGGACGGTTGGCCTTGGCCGCTACAACAGGAAAGCGCACGTAAAGAAAGCTGGTTAGAAGGACGGTGTTAGCAAAATTGGCCAGGTTATAACGGCCAAGTGATCGTTCCATGTCGAACAATGTTCTGTCAACCCAGGTGTAGAGGGACCCTAGGGCAATTTCAGCCAAAGGAAGTTTGATGCCCCGGGCCAAACGAAGGGATATGTTGATAAGGTCCCTTCGGGGCTGATCGTTTGGTTTTCCCATCAAAAGAAAACGGGAAAGAATCACAAGGATGTAAGCAGGGAGCTCTAACGAAGTACCTTGGCTAGGGGCATCCGTTGAAGTTGAAGAACTACCTTCACTAGAACCCTTGAAAAAATAGTTAATCAGCGGAGTGAAAGTAGCTTTGTTTGAAGAACCGATGCAACTTCGGCATATTCGGTCCAACGCCAAACGGTCAGCAGTCTCTTGGGCGTCTAGGGGCTCATCGGTATAAGGCTCGTGACCTGTTTCTTCGAGCCCCAGAAGCTCGCAGAAATCTTCTAGGGTTATCGTGAACTCGCCCCACGCAGCAATGAACGTATGAGTAGTCACGTTCCAACGAGAAACAAGAATGGGGAGAGCAACATTATTTTTGGAGAGAGTAAACTCACCAAACCATTTGGCTCGTTGAAGGCCAATCTTACTCAAAATATCACCATGGGAACTCACCATGTGAGAGTTCCAAGCAGCAAAATGGGCAGGAGATCCCCCTGGTGCTTCGAAGTCAATTTGGGACCATTGGAAGTCCCCTCGCTCTAGACGAAATTGGAGAGTCCCCTCTGGAGGAAGAAAGCCCCACTTCGAGGGTTCTTCGTCCTCGTCACCCAGCACTAAGGTCTCAAACTTGCATTCAAAGTTGACAGTCTTGCAAGCAGCAGCAAAGCTATCATCTGCGCCAAAAATAGGAGAGCGACGATAAAACCTTAACTGTTAACGACGAACAGCGTCCAAAGCAGAAGCACCAGTGGTGGTGGCAACAGCAGTTGCAGGCGGCGCACTGGTTGAAGAGATGGTGGGGTGACTTTGAGATGCCATGACAGAGTGATAGGGCAAACAAAAAACAACCTTGAGTCAGAGGAGCCTGAGCACGACAATGGCGGAGAGCAACCACAGGAGGTGGCGTAGAAGATGAGAGCAAGAACAGGACGGCACAAGCTCGAACAGTAATGGAGGTTTCAGATGCTCAATAATGGAAGCTCTTTCTCTCTCTCTCTCTAAAAGCGAAGGAAATTTGAAGAAGGTAGTGGCAAAGTAAGAAAAAGAAAGGTTTTAAGTGTTGAGGAGATTTGGCCGTTTAATTTTTAAAATTCGTCGTTTAAAGTTTCCCACCATTGCACGTGTGTGGCCGCCTGCAATCATTTCAAATGTACACGTGGCACTTCGGGAAGTGTTCTGACATGGAAAAGGCAACGCTACGTCATTTAATGAAGTGACACCTGGGGAACTGCCATCAATTAATGAAGTGACACCTAGGGAACAGCCACCGTTACCTTCCTAAGCAAGATTGAGTTTTGGGCGCCAAGATTTTCTCTGACATATCCAATAAACCCCCCTACAAAGAAGGTGTCCCAACGGTTCAAAAAAGCCACGATGTCCCCTCGGCAGAAGCTTAAACGTTGTTTAGTTATGACTCAGTTACATCGGGGAGAATTTTTCGCTTTTTCGAAACATTACTGCGAGAATATTAGCAGGTCCTTCGGGAGAATTTCAGATATTCAAGCTGGAACGGTTGAGGCTCAGCATTAGGAAAAAGCAACAGGCCAGACAGAGAAGGTTCATCGGATTAAGAAGTTTTCGTGGAGGCACTTCTTGTTCCCACAACAAATCCCTCCACGAAGGGGAAAATGTAGAGGGGACCTGAAGGTAATCTTGGGATTAGGGATAATCCACCAATTAGCAACAGTGTTCTGAGGATAAGATCAGCGTGGCAACTCAAGCGTGGCAGCTTGGGGAGGCAGCTTGGCGTGGCAACTCGTACTTTAGCTTATTGTTACTTTGCCATATTATAACTTTGTTTATATTGACTACAAGGTTAATGACTGTAATGTTGTAACGAGAATAATGAATGGGTGTGAGGTCAAACGGTACTCGCGAGAGGCCAGGCTTGGCAGGGCCTGGGAGAGCTTTCATGCTCTATCGAACAACCTCACCGTGGGAACTTTAGAGGGACTTGGTTTGGAGGATTGAGAAGTGGGGCACCGTTGGGGCTTGTCCTGACCATCTTAGATACACCTGGTAAAACACCGAAGGACCCGGACCGTGGAATCTCAAGCGGAGCAGCTTGGAGTTCCATCGGGCATTGAGTTATGGACCAAACAACCCTCTACTTAAATGTCACATCTACCGTGGGTGATGTCACTAGCCTTCTAAACAATGTCAGACATGCACTTGAGTAAACCACCGTGGTATTTGGGGCTGTCAGATAGTTGGTGAGCCACCTCTGCGACAACAACCCCCTGACACACAGTGGTTAGGCAAAAGGCATGTCTTGGCATTTAATGTTTATGACGTAGGAGACAACTAGTGCATCAGGCATTTAATGTCGTGACATAAAGTATGAGGGATGTCTTTCATAGTCTTTAATGACTGAGTTGCCTCGGGGGTGGTGTGGGGGGCTATTTAAGGACCCCAACCACCTCTGAGGAAAGGATGATCTTTTGGATAATTCAAAAGTTATTACTAGAGAAATTTATTTACTAGAGAGATTTATTAAAGAACCAGAGAGTTCTGCCACCCACCATTTTTGTCATTTATTACGAAGCTTTTAATACATAACAGAGATCCTTGAGAGTTTTAGTATGTTTTTGCCTGCCTACCAAGGTGTATCTAGGGTGCTTACTTCTCTCTCCCTCTAGCTAAGTTATTTCTGAGGTTCTTTATTATATTGTGAGTTATACACGAGAGATTTGTGAGTATAAGATAGGTTCCATACATTCCAAACTGCTCTTTGTGTCTTATGGCTAAATCACTAGTGCTTTTCTAACTAACCTTGTCATCACCATACTTAAAAGGGGTTACGCCTCCATCTTATCTAAACTACCCTCTTACAGATGCGAACCGTTTCATTTCTCCTAGCAAATCGGTTCGGTTATGTTGGGCTGCTAACTCAAATTTTAACACCCTCTTCATTCAACCATTGGAGTTCTAATCATCACCCAAACCCCTAATATGAGTTCTACATAAATCTCAAACATATTATCACAAATTTATATGTACTGATCAACCCCAAAACATCTAGTTCAATGGGATATTCAATTATCATCAAGAATTACACATTATTTCAACCATGATTCAAGATTTCATAAATTATTGTTATAATCACTCAAGATTGCATCTTTATAATGTCATTCACATTAGATTTAGCATGTAATCATATCCAAATCCCTTTTCCATGAATTCATTTACAAAAATCCCGTTTTATATGTTAATCCCACCCAAATTTTGTCTCCCTACACAAAATTTCTACATAGATGATTGAAACTACACTAGGAATTTTAGCAAGTTAAATACTCACCTTATGATCGGAGAAATTATGAGTTCTACCCTTTGATTCCTTCTCTTAATGGTGTTCTTGAACTCGGGATGCTTCAATCTCCTTTCTGGATCACTTTCTCCTTAAATTCTTCATTTTTTTCTTCTCTTTTCTCTCCTCTCTCAAAGCCTTGGTGTCTTGGATGGTTGGATGGTTGCCTACTCCATCCACCTTCCCTAATTTTAACCCTAAACTCCACTAATCCCGAAATTAAGTCAGGCCTAATGTGTAAATTGATCTGAATACCTTTTTAAGGGTCCCATTTGGCTTAAAAAAGCACATGATACCCAATTACAACCCTCGGGTACCAATTTTTTACCATCTCGACCCATTCTAGATTATTAGCGCACTCGAAATCACTATTTAAGTTATCTAACATTAATTTTCCATCTCATTCCAGATACGACCATATCCGCACATCCTGAATGAGATACAATTAAACCCATTAATTTTACTCACGACGTAATGTAATTTAACATATTTTCATTTAATTATCATACAAGTAGATATAATAATTTCACATATGTTTTAGTCCTTTTTATTCGTTAATTAATATCTATTTAATTCACTTTATTTCTCAATTTAATTAAATTAGGTCCACACGTGTAATTTAAAATGTTCAAAAATACAGGTTGTTACATACTTCCCCCTAACAACGGAATTTCGTCCCTGAAATTTGAACATACCTGGCATAAAAGAGCTCAAAATATTTTCCTCACATGTCATCCTACTACTCCCATGTCGACTCATCGGCATTATGATGCCCCTATTGAACACGAATCAATGGCATTATCTTTAACCAAAGCTTACGATCGCTACAATCCACGATAGCAATTGGTCTCTCTTCATACGAGATGTTGGCTGTAAATCAATTTCCTCTAATGGGATGTGCCAATAAGCCATCTCACTCTTTTGGTACTTCTTCAGCGACGACACATGAAATACGTCGTGAATCCTCTGCAAGTTCCCTGGCAGAGCGAGCATGTATGCAACCGGCCCTATCCTCTTAATAATCGATAAAAGACCCCACATATCGGTGATAACCTCCCCTTCTTCCCAAACAGCATAACTCCCTTCATAGGAGATACTCGTAACAATACCTAGTTACCCACATCAAGATCCACATGTCTTCTATATACATCTGCGTAACTCTTCTGCATGTCCTGAGTTATTTGTATATGACCTCGAATTAGCTCGATCTTTACAGAAGTGTCCTGAATTATCGTCGGTCTAAGAAGATGCCTTAAATGACAAGTGAGCAACAAGTGAGAAAATGACAAGGTCGTCCATACAATGCCTTAAATGGCATCATGTCTATCATGAACTGGTATGAGTTATTATAGGCGAACTCTACCAGTGGAAGGTACTACTCCCAACCTCCTCTGAAATCAAGTATTCACATCCTCAACATATCCTCTAACATATGATTAACTCTCTCAGTCTTCCCGTATGTCTACGGGTGGTACGTCTTACTCAATCGTACCTCAGTCCCCATAGCCTCATGGACACTTAGCCAAAAATGGGACACGTAGCTCTCAATCAGAACAAACAATTCAAGGTAGCCTAAATTAGAGGAACTGAATACTGAATATGTTTCGACTTTAGTTAGACTTAAAAAGAGGTATTATTCAGTAAAAAAACAAACATATTAGAAATACTGGTTTTGGTTTGGACCTTAGTTGTGTAATTGATGTTTAATTGTGATTTATCAGTAAAATGTTTTTCCTCCATTGAGGGGTTTCGTTAAAAAACAAGTTGTGTGAGAAGACTCTAGAGATATATTATTTTCCTGAGATTAATTGTAGAGACGATTTCTGGGCTAAGGTTGATTGATAATGATAAAATATATCCCTTGCTATGTTTTGCAGACTTAAACTACTTGCGGTTGATGTTGAGTATTGATTTTAACAATCTGTGCAGAATTTCGTTTTTTGTTTTAAAATCAGTACTTCACATATGAAGTTTGCCAGTAAAATGTATTTCCTCCATTAAAATTCAGCTCGATAAAGTGGAAATATTTTCTACGCAAAAAAATGTTTTTGGTGTGAAGAATAGAGAGAGATACTTTTCATGAAACTGATAGGAGGGGGTAAGATTAAAGTGTCCCTCATGTTCATGATTAAACATCCAATTAATTAAATTAAGCATATAGAGTTGCATAAGCTCAAAGGCACATACATAATATGAAATATGAAATATATTTTTAGCGAAATTTTCTTCTAATCAATGAAGTTAAAAAATACTTATTATTATATAACTCTACAGGATTACAAAAAAAGAAGAAAGTAAACAAATACTCATTATTATACATCTTTGGGTATTCAGGCTTCTTAGAGTTCCCAACTAATTTTGGACCCTCCAATACTCACGCCCCATGACACACTATGGGACGTGGCCACAAGAGGATTTGTGCAACACCCCGTAAATTCAAGGACCTTTAATTAAATAATATTTGGGAGAAAAATAATTTATTTTATTGGGAGGAATTAAATTCGTGATTTGGGAAAAAGTTTTAATTTGCGGAATTTATTAATTTGGCAAATTGAGGATTAATTGTTTGGACTATTTTGTGTCACATTTTAAGGTCAAGAATTGGGAGAATGTTATAAATTAATTAGGATGGCGATTTTGAGTGCACGGTTGAGTCTGGTAGGGTCGAAATAGTCTGAAATGAGTGGCCATTGGTATATATTGGGTTTCGGGACTTTTCTAGACACATTTGAGCTCCCAAATAAGTATTTAGACCCTTTTTAGAAGGCCCATAAGCCCAAAAACGGGATTGAGGTTTATAACCGTAGTTGTGAGAGGGTGAGGGTTCTTCAATTCATTTTTAGAAGACCGAATTGAGGAGAGCCTAAAGAGGAGAGGAACTATAGGGGATTTTGGGAGATTAATCCAAGAACAAGAGAGGAGACCCATGAATCAACCCACCATCTTCATCAAAGAATTTGATTCTACAAACTCTAAGGCAAGTGGTTTAACTTGCGTTTGATTAATTACTTTTTTCCTATTCGTATTATATAAGGTGAATTGATTTATATGTTAGGGTTAGTTCTACATTTGATAATTTGGGGATTTCATGATTTTGATTTAAAAATCTGTAGAGATAATAAAAATATGTGGATTTTAATTTCCCAATTTGTGTAGATGATGTAGTTATACTGAGATAATCAAATGGGTGGATTTAGGATGAATCTTGGAAGGTTTTTGGGGTGAAATCTGTACAAAATTGAAGGTTTTAAAGTTTTAATGGCGGACTGGGTTTTCTCGGCAGAATGGAGAAGAGAGAGCACCAGTGTCTCAATCAAATGGAGAAGAGAGAGCACCAGTGTGGTTCAAACGACATGGCTGGTCACTTGAATGACTTGATTGATTCTGATAGCTTTCATTCCTCCCCTGATTCAGACTTGATTGTCATTTTGTGATGAATAGTTCATATGTTGGATATATCTGAATTTTTGGGTTATAATTAGGGTTTGAATTTGTAGAACTTTGCCCTTGGATTAATAGAGAATAAATCCAAATTGAGAGCTATGGTTATTGTTGAGTAATTTGAAACCCTGTGCATTAAGGGGGTAAGCTTAATTGAAAAAAATTGTATAATGAATTGGAAATTTTGAATTTCGGGCCAAGAGAGAGATCGCCCGGGTATATATATATATATATATATATATACGCGTCGTGTAGTATATATATGATTAATAAATATTTGTGTGATTAATATTTATACGAAAACATACCCTCTCTATTGCTATCATGGGAGGTTGCGCGATGTGGGTGAATCCCATGGCTAACGAATGCAGGGCGAGTGCAATCCCCAGGTCATAGCATTCAAAATCAAGAATGAGATGGTTTGGGTATGATTTGATCTCATTCAGGAGGAAACTATAGCCTCCTCCAATGCGTTTATGTTATTTTTACTGCTCCGGGAAGCTAACCTTGTCAGGATTTCGGTGGATGAGTATACCCGCTACTGATGGCATTTAGAGAACACCCGATGAGTGTCTACTTGGGGGATAGTTATATACCTACGACATGTACGCGAGAATGTTGTAGTGCGATTACGCATATATGGTACATTTATATGCGGGTAAATACATGGTGAGAATTGTATTAATTATATAACTTGTGAGATTGTAATATGACAGCAAATGAGATTTTATTTAAATAAGTTAGTGTGATTTATAACTTCTAATTCTTATACTAAACTCACTTGGGATACAGTGGTGGGAAGAGTAGCATATATATAAATATACATATATATATATATATATATATATATATATACAAAGAGGTTCAAAAGCGAACCAAAAGACCGAACTTTTTAACGAACCTATGAAGACATTAAAAAAAATAACCCAATTAATTATAATTCATATGTTGTATTTGGTCCGCGCCAGCGGTAACGAACACGCGTGTCGATCGATCCCCCCACCCCAACCACCTCCATGGCAGCCCTGCTGCCATATTTATTGGTGAAAAATCCTTTCAACTCTTAGGCTCTAACCCAAATTATAAATGTCCCCCCCCCCCCCCCCCCCCATATTCTTAATGATAGGGATAGCAGGACTGACAATGAATCAGACTTGCAGTTGCATTGGACGTAGTGGATTTCGCTCCATTGATTCTATTATAGGTTGTACTTCACCATTTTGTCAGTTTATTTCATACAGGGATTTGTACAGCCATAAGCCCAAGTGTTTATTTACAGCACTTGTGCTTAACTTTACATTATGGACTTTCTATGATGATTCCGTTTTTATTGTTTATTTATTAAATCAATTTTATTCATATGTTTTTATTCATTGTGGACTTTGCTATATTTAAAAAGAAAATTGTTATTCCTTATGTGCTGAGAATGGTATAAATTGACAGACAAGCCCCATCTTCGGCGTATCGTGCCTGGCCAGCCTTTAATGTGAGAAAATGAGGGTTATTACACAGAGATAAAGAAAGAATGATCAAGCTTCGCACTCTTGGAGACATCTGTCTAATTGGGAAGATTTTTAAATTGAAGATGGTTCCATAAAGATTATTCATCACATAGTATTCTAGCTTCAATTCTATTTATTCAATGACATAAATTAGAGGATACCACAATAGGAGATGTGGACGCCATCTGATCATTAGAGGATGGATAAGGGTGTGAAGGATTCAAATCAACTATGGACATAGATACGGTATTAACTAACCTCTCCCTACTAAAGAGATGATCCACCACTATGGTGTCTGCAGCAGGAAAACCCAGGTTCCACTAGTGGGGGTTGTGAAGTAGACCCTATGGGTGAGGCAACTGTAGGGGTGTGTGTAGGATGTCTAGGCTCATCTTCTGGTTGAATGACCTGGACAAAGGTTGGGAACTTCTTAGCAATGATACCATTACGGGTTCGCTCTAACTCAGCTAAAATTTCAAATAATCGTTGAACGTGAGGTGGATATTTCATCAAGAGGAAAAACGGATAGAGTTTATACCGTTTGCCTAAGCTTGAGGGATACCCCGACGTCGAAAGTAAAAGTCAATTTTAAACAAAACCCTAACCAAATCAGGGGCCTTAGGCCAACCAATTCAATGGTCATCTAAACACCGACACTCCTAGAATACAATCAGCAAATCACTAACCAATATATTCATCCACAACAAGATTGAGATGGCAGAAATTTTTAAAAAGGACTATTCCCTCTAAAAAACAAAATTGTAGAGTTAGAAAGGAGGGTGTACCTGGAAAACCAAGAGAGTTTCGAAGAATAAAACTCTAGAAGAAATTAAGAGTAAGAAGCTGAGAAAACCATTATCTATGGCAAATTTGAAGGGTTGAAGAAGAGTGTGTGGAAAGAAGAAATTTTCTCTTTAAAATGCACGCAAGAAGGTGAATGATTGGGAAAGGGAAAATAATTTTGAAATCGGTATTTATAATCAAAAAATGGTTGCAACTTTTAATCATAATACATGATGCCATGCAAAGAAAAGCGGACAAATGCTATCAGTTTAAACGTGTGCGCACTGCCCCATGCGCACGTAATGAGTACAAGCGTAAAATCCAGCTATCGATATATGTCAAATTATACTTTAGAATGAAAAATTTCTTCTGGTCAAACTGCTCGACGCGCGCCGAGAAGAATCTAAGACGACTAGATTCACCAAAGCAGAAAAGAATCTAACACTTCGTCCATTGATTTCACCTAACCACCACTCTGAAGATTCACTACTTGAGAGAATCCACTATAAACTCCATCCATGAATGAAGTATTTGGGGCTTTTGTTATACCTTAAATATGGAAGACCTCGTGGACCTCTCAGGAGGTGACACATATCCTCATTAAGGGCATAAAGAGAGGTCGGCTTGCCTAAAATCTGCTCGGGCATAAGGAAGGAGATCGGCTCGAGTATAAATGTGCTTGGATCAACAGTGTAACAAACTGTCTCATTAGTTAACAGTTTTTACTAAATCCCATTAACGCCAACATTGCAACAGTTACATCACGTGATCGAATTCCAGCAATCACGTTTATCCCACTTGTACACACTTAGGGAAGTTACGTAATATCCCGCCTTTATTATGATGTAACAAACTCATCATTATCTGTCCCCTAAAATGTAAGAGGTGTAACTGCTTGACCTATAAAGTCACTCCACATGTCACACTATATTATCTCTCTAATAACTACTATAAATAGCACTTAATCCTACAAAATGAGGGATTCAAAATTATTCTACCTGACGACTATAGGCTAAACCCTAGGGAGAAAACTTTGAGAGCTTATAACCATCACTTTCATGGCTATTTCCCTTAGAAATGCATACCATCAACATTGCACCTTTGGATGTAGGCACCACATTGGGCCGAACCACGTTAATATTTGATTTCCCTCTTTATCTCGTATCCCCCTCTATTCATCCCAAATTAGCACGTTGGCAGTGATAATTTCTTATTTGTTATTGTTTATTATTGAAATTTAATAGCCAAGACTTCAGAACCCAAACATCAATTTTAGACGATAACAGCAATATTCTTAAATTTTTCTGCAGGAAAAACTTTTCAAAAAAACATCCGACCAATTATTCAAAATTTTCATGAAAGTTAATGGGAATTTTGGTATATTATCATAAAAAATATTTTCTCGTATTTACCATTATTATTAATAAATCTTCATAATAATACACTATTTATCGATGTTTATACGAATTAAATGTTTTTCCTAATTTTTATTTTGTATTTTATAATGTTTAAGGTATCGGGAAGTTTACTAAATTTATTTTGTAGTAGTTTAAATAAAAATATATATTATACTTTTGTTTATTGTAAAATTATAACACAAGCACATTTTTTCAGCAATATTCCTACAACTTTTCTTGTTAAACAAACACACACAAGAAAATAAATTTCATTTTCCTTCACTTCACTTTTCTTGGAAATCATTTTCTCGCTTAAATTTCCCGACAATCAAAGGGAGTTGTAGTGTGGAAGTGAATTCTTATCACCCTTGTATATGCCTAATGGGTAACCCGTTAACTTGTTGTGGTGTTAAGAGTTGAGTAATACTACGGAGATACTTTTGGGGACCCTTTTTTGGACAATCTGATGTGTCAAATATATATTTGGTGTTATTTGTAATGGATCCCATTTTAAACTTCAAACCACTCAATGTGTACTGACACATCACTCTGTTAAAAAAAAGCGTCCAAAAAAAATCTCCCTAGTATTGCTCTTGAAGAATTACTACCCTATGTCGAGTCTTGGTGACGTGTATTCTTAAATAGAAATGATGGCCACGATCTAAATAAATGAGGATTTCTTTTATGCCGACTCACAAATACAACACATTTGGTGCGACGCGGTGACATGTTGCACCCGTATTCGCTTATGTTCGAGCCCAACAGTAGTGGAGCTGAGACAAATACCAATGTGGGTGCGACACATCAGCGTGTCGCACCATTTTGTGTCTCATTTCTGAGTCGGTCTAGGATTAATGATAAATCAACATCTACTTTTTCTTTCATTAAATTGATAACATGCGCAATGCGTGCCCTAATAGCGCACAC
The DNA here is from genome assembly GCA_949130495.1 of Sambucus nigra. Taxonomy (NCBI): domain Eukaryota; kingdom Viridiplantae; phylum Streptophyta; class Magnoliopsida; order Dipsacales; family Adoxaceae; genus Sambucus; species Sambucus nigra. The sequence goes on from OX422210.1 coordinate 6,782,307, forward strand.
TTTATTAGAATCCATTTGTGCTAATTCGAGTTTCCCTCTAATTATTTTCGTCGTCTCACATAGTGTAATACCCCGTATTTTTATGGCTTTTAAATTTAGGGATTTATTAAATTTAATTAAGATAGGTTAATTTAATATTAATTCGGAAATTTGTTTTAAATATTTACTAGCGTGACGAGAGTTAGTAATTATTGTAAAATTGTTGATTTGTTAAATATTACTTATTGAGTAGAGTAATATGTAGAATTGAATTTATTAAAATTGTCATGAGGGAATAATATGACAATTATGGAAATTAAGTCAGGACGCGCCTGTGTCGTGTCGAGACTAAATTATTATTATTATAAGTGAATAAATTATAAGTCACCCGTATGGTCATTTCGAGTGTGCCAATGTGTCCGGAAGGGTCGAGATAGTCAGAAAAGTATACCCGGGGGTTTAGTTTGGGTCTCGGGGCGTTTTTAGGCCTAACCGGTAATTCGGGAGGGCATTTTGGTAATTTCTATTTTCGGGATTTAATTACCTACGAAAATTAGAGACGTATATCAGGTGTTAGAGGTTGTCTTCTAAGTTTAGAACCTGCATATTTCACAGAGGCCATTAGAGGAGGAAGGTGAGGAACTTCCCAAGGCTAAAGCCACCATAGTTGCACCATTTTCACCACAAATACTGCCGGAGAGTAGATCGGAGGAAGGAGAACACAACCACATCATCAAATCTCAGAAATTTAGACTCATATTCTTGAGGCAAGTATCTATCTTGCTTTTTCTTTTAGTTATTGTTTCATCCATGTTAGATTAGGATTGTTATACACACATGTTCCATAAAAGAAATTGAGGAATTTGAGTATTTAATCACATGTTTTGGTGGAAATAATTATATTCTGGACATCACAATCATATGTAGAGGATAACCCACGAATTGGTATGAGTTTAGAAGCAAGAAATCTGGAAAAGAAATTAAAAGAATGAAAGTTTTATGAAAATTAGGGTTCTTGATAGTTAATACAAATTGGCCCTTTAATTCAATCCGTTGATGAAATTGTACATGTTTTACGTAGAAAATCATGCATATATGTATATAGAACCAGTAGTACCCTGACTTGGGAGTTTGGGAATTTCAAATAGAGTTTTGGAGAAAATTATTGGTTGAAACCCGTAGGTTGAAATTGCAGTTTCTGGGTAAGAACTTCTTGATCGATCGATCGATCGACCCCCTTTCCTCGATCGATCGACCCCTCCTAGAAAACTGCACATTTGTCCCCTTTTCTGTTTATTCCGATTTAAATACGTGGGAACCCTTGATTAGTATTTTTAGAGTAAAATGGGGCGTGAGGAGGACCAGTAGGGTCTAAATAGACTCCGTTGAATGAAATTGTGGGTTAATGGGGAATTTCGTTACACATTCGAGATTGTGCGTAAGTTCGTTAATAAATTGAGGGACTCGTGAAAGTCTTAGACCAGAAGGTTAGAGTGGGTATACCTACTGAAATTGTATTTAGCAAGATAATACTTCGAGAGATGAGAAGTATGTATGAAATAAATTATAAATGTGAATAAAAGAGACAATTCCGTTATGCGAGAAAATTGAGTAATTTGTGCTAAGAACGGATAATTATAATTATGGGTCGTGGACACACCTAATTTAAAAAATGTGAATATTTATATATATGACTGTGTGACTGTGCATATATTATGAATTTGTGTAAAAATCATACCCGGGCTACTTGCTATCATGGAGGTTTTCGCGCCGGGATAGTCTTATCTAGATTGGACATTTATGGGGGATATTGACTCGTACCCTAGAAAATAGTATCCTCGGTACAAGCTATCTGAGAATGATAGTCAGATGTTCTAAGAGACGTGAGGGTATGTGCTGACCTTTTAAGACCTGTAACTATACTTCGCCTCCAGTTGTTTGTGTGTTGTGTTAATACAGTTCGAGTGATTCCGAACTAGTATTTCCCTTAGTTTGAGTGATACGGGGACTTGATAGCAGAGTATGCCAGCACCATAGATTTTATATGGGGTGCCGTTAGTATATATATTATATGTGTGACTAATATATATATGCATATCTATATGGGAACTTTCTACTGTGCGTATAAGTAGATAAGTAATGAATAAATGCTTCAACTTTATTATAAGTGTTCGGAAACTTTATAACGATAATGAGTTATTCTAAATAACGTAAGAAATCTTGAAGAGAATGATTTCCTAAAGTAAATATCATAACCTTGCTTTTCACGTGATAAAACCTTATGGAGAATAAGTTATAGAAACTTATGAGATTTATTAGTACGATAGGCGTGCACACTAGATGAGAGGTGAGAATTCTCAAGAGAGTGTCGCAGACTAACATGGTTGTTGCATTAGCCGGTAAGCATTTTAAATACTTACTAAACTATTTTTAAAACTCTTTTACACTCGGACTCTGACCGTTTTCTGTCTTTTTCTCTCTTGTATATATATATATATATATATATATATATATATATATATATATATTACAGGTGCCCAGCCACAGGGGCATAATGCATAGGTTCTTTGTATTGGACGCGCTGCAGCTGATGTGGGAGTTGCAGGCCGTTGCTTTAGACGACCTCTTCATTGATTCTATTCCATTTTTAGTTCAGCTTAGTTAGGGCATTTGTCGCCCGTTTCCTTGTTCAGTTTGGATTTGTCAGAGATTTACGTTTGTTTATATTTCCAGTATTCAGTATTCCTTGGGAGTCAACTTTTGTCAGGATGATTTCTTGTATGGTTATTTGACTTGGTTTGGTTAATCTAGATGGATTAATTCTTTTGTATTGATTGGTACCCGTAGCATTTATGTAATTCTTAAACTGTTGATTATTTAAAAAGGTTTTCAAGTTGAAATTTAAAAATGGAAATAAGACTTTAAATTGTTTTGACACTTAGCTTAATTATTTAGGGTGTTTAAATTGAAAATTTTATTTTGCGACAGTGATACTAATAATGAACCAACCGTTCACCTTGATTTTAATTTTTAATAAAGGACTGATCACCCGATATTTAACTAGGCGGGGTGTCACATGTGGTATCAGAGCATCAGGTTATAGTTTCCTTTAGGATCTGTGCGATTTATTATGCTTCCAACGTTGCTTTGTTTGATATAGAGCCCTGTGTTTAGGATTGTTGATTTCTATGGTGAGATTCCGTTCTCCTGCTATAACATATGCATATTAGCGAGTTCTAATTGCGTTCGGATGTGTGCGTGTGCCGGACGATGAAGGATGTCAGACGAGGGCCGTTAGGCGGACATCAGGAGGCAGGGCTTAGTTGAGGTTGTAAAGTATATTTGAGGATAATGACCGTAGTCGAGGTCACCCCTATTTTGGCACGAGAGGCCAGGACTATAAAGACGGCTAGGACGCCGCCTACGATTTCCAAATGCTGCTATAGTCAAAAGAGAAGCCGAATCAGACTCACCCGAAGTAGTACTCTTGGGAGACGATCAAATGGAAAAATTGAGGAGAGTCATCAGCGGAAATTCTAGAAATGAGGGAATTGTGTGTGTTACCCAACGAAGGTAATATATTCAAAAGGCTTGGGCATATGGAGGAGTGTGGTTAACTAGAATTGAAAATTTGGGGTAAAAATTTTCTTGACTCAACGGAGCAAAGTTACAATAGTGGGAGTCAACCACCACCGTTAGTAATGAAATGTTACGTCAATAAAAAAACCTTAGGTACAGTTTAACCGCACGTTCTTTCATCAGTTGTTCAGAATAAGATATGAACGTTGTTCTGAACCCATTACGGAAGGGCCGGACAGGGGTCCATTTGTAAATGGATTCAGACTTTTATCAAATCTTGTATCAGCGGGAGTGGATACCAATGGTAGAGAAGATTTCAAGTGGGAAATCAACTCATGAGAAAATATTGACAACACCTAAAGAGAATTATGTTGGACAGTCGATCCATACGGTGACAATGTCACGCATTGTCCGTAGAGATGTTAACGCTCTTATGAAGGGAGCTAAAGAAATGGAAGATTTATTGGAGAGTGAGTCTAGATGAAAAGTAGTTAGTAAAACACCACAAGGGGGAGACCCATTAGGGGTCTCATTTAAATGAGTCGGATAGCTGAATTCTTACCAAGCGATGGTGAATTCAGTAAGGGTTATTGAAGCCAGAAGCACGTTCCTTAAGACCAACAAAGATAAGAGAACAACGGGGGTAGCCATCAGGAATCGAGCCTACCAACGTCTGAGAGAAGGACAGTCCTAATATGGTTAGTATGACAGGTGATTAGTGGATTATGTGTAGAGGTATTTTGTGGAGAGTGAAATCACATGCGTTAATGTTTTCCTGAAGTGAGTAAAGGGACAAGAGTAGGATGCCTAGTAAAGGACAATGATTAAAGTAGTTTTTGTTTTGGTTTGGACAAACATGTTACGTCAGGGGACCATTTGTGAAGACGATTGGCAAGGTAGAAGTATGAGTTTTATCCTCGGAGGATGAGGCGTGTTTTATGTGACATGAGCGAGTCACTATATTTTGTTCATTGTTGGATTAGCATGTGAGACGAGTTTAATGTGTATAACTATAAACATGATTATTATGTGAATATTTTCCCTAGTGTAGCGGGATTATCCTTAGTGCTATCCGCGGAGGATGAATGGGTGTATTAATAGTGTTAGATACTTCATTGAGATTACTCGTTTTAGTGATGTGATATACGAGTATGATATTGTCTTGGTCACAACTTTATAGTAATGGTTAGTACGATAGTAGGCAGTTATTGCAAGGCTATCGAAATGGTTGCATTAGTGCAGCGTGTTTTATTATGGCGAGGCCTCACCTGCGAGAGGGTCGGATTCGCACTTATATTATCCATTCTAGAGACTTCAGAGGGGATAGTGGGCTCGAGATATTCGATCCCGGTGTGTGTAGGGACTTTGTTGTTATGATTTAGTATGTATTGGGTTTACTCTTGAGCAAAAAGATCTAACTCATTATTGTGTTTAGCGCTCAGGACTTGGTGATAGGAAGAGTGCATTGATATATCTATCCTTTAGAGATGTGAGAGTTAAGAGTTATACCTATATGTTTGGCGGCAGGATTTCGAGAACCCCGATTGTATGTATTCGAGGTTTATGGAATGGGTTTACCACCAATACTGAACGATTGTATAATTGGCGAAATGTTCTTTCTTAAGTGTAATTACGGGAGGAGATGTAGCTTTTCTGTCAAAAGACGGAATAAAGGGGTACATATTATGGATGGAGGGCCTAACGGATTTTGATAACTGACAATGCTAGGTAGTAGTGTATCGGGGGGTTCCTTGTTTGGATTTCGCTTTGCGAGACATCCCACGCATGAAACTTAGCGTAAGGTTGGAAGTAGGAAGATGTTTGGTCATTAGTCTATGAGTTTGGTACCTCGGTCATAGTAGGAGCACGTAATTAAATCTGTAAATTGGAAGTTGAATTATGAATTAAGGCCAGTGGAGCCGGTTGTGTGGTAAGAAAGCATTGAAAGTTTTATCTTATCACCATGAGTCGAGGGGTGGAACGATGACAAGGAGGATTTAAAATTTCAATTTCTAGGGTAATAGAGAGTACTGTAGTCACATTGTGAGCACAAGGAAAAGAAAGAATTGGGTGTTATGTGTGAACGTAGGTGATGCTTACGCTAGTATGCACGGTTTATACGGTGTGTGGGCATCCTGGTTAGCTTATGTTAGAATCGTCCGAGTTGTAGGGATATGGGAATAGACGTGTGGAATATATGTTTGTGGGACTAAGATAACGAGGTGGAAGTGGCAGAGTGGATTAAGCGTCGCGTGAAGAACGATAATCCATATATATGTGTGCGATTAGAGTAACACACCCGAATTTGGTTGGAAGGCTGTGGGAAGCCATTTAAAAAGGGGTATTCCTTGAGAAGGGTAGAATTTAATTATTATGGAGAACACTCGGAGCGGAGTTGTAATTAGTCAAATGTTGAGAGAGACTTACACGTACAAAGTGTGAAGATGTTAGTATGGTATAAAAGGTCCGGAAGTTCACATCATGGAGAAAAGTGCATGGGTCGGAACTTTCAGTATACGCAAAGTAAAGAAGGGGAGTATTAAGTGTCACTTACTGGGAGACATTACAAGTAGAAGTCGATGTCGAGCGGGACATAGTGAGTAGTCTCCGCGGGCCCTACTCATAAATAAAAATCGGTTGGAACAAGAGGATCAACCAGAGAATTTTGTGGCTATCGACAATTCCTATAATGGAAGATGCCGCTAAAGTCGGTAAAATTTCTTGGATGAGTTGACAACCTCAAGGTAAGATCAAGAGTTCCTTCGAACGTGTGGAACAAGATGCCCAAGAAGGAAGTGACTGACATTCCTTTGGGGTGATTTACAATATTAGCTAGTGTGCCCCAGTCTTCCTTTGAAAGGAAGGATCACGTAGCTACGTGGTCCTACACGGTATTTTTCTGAATTAGGGATTTTTGAATCCCACCTTCAATACGGAATTTCAGGAAGCAGCGGGGACAACGTTTAGTTTTGAGCAAGGTTGTATCACCCATAATCCGGATAGTAGGCGAGCGGAGATTAACCATTAGTGGAGCAGTGTGAATAGTAATTTTGGATTCATTGTGATAGTTTCTCTTCCACAACGGTTATAGCTAGCAAGTGGAGTATCGTACGGTAATTGAGGGAGGATATCACCTAATGCTAGGGTTCCGTGGGAGCACTCCTATCTCTTTATTGTGAACAAGATGCTCATTAAGGTTTTGGTGTGGAAAAACCTTAACTTTTCTCACTCTGAATGTTAAGAGATGGGCGGATAATCAGAATTTTGGATTGGTTGAGTTAGAGTCTGATGACTATGGTGGAATTCCACGACTGTTTTAAGCGAACAAGAGTGGTCAGATGTTCGTATGGTTTCTCTCAGAATGGGAGTTTTGTGTTTAGATAAATCCGAGTAGTTGTCAGGTAGTGAGGTGCGGCCTCCCAATGTTATTGAAATAATGGGAATTAATAATGTATACGCGTGCCATATGCGAATGTTTTCGGATCGGAGCACAATGTGAAGTGCCTTTAATGAGAGTGTTAAACAAGCTTGGTGTGAGGCTGGGGATATAGTGATTGAGCGTCTTACTATGTAAATAGTTTGCACACTGATAAGGTATCCAGAATTGTTTTAACTGGTAGGCCTTATTTTTCGAATTTCGGGACGAAATTCCGTTATTAGGGGGAAAGTATGTAATACCCCATATTTTTATGGCTTTCAAATTTCGGGATTTATTAAATTTAATTGAGATAGATTAATTTAATATTAATCCGAAAATTTGTTTTAAATATTTACTAGCGTGACGAGAGTTAGTAATTATTGGAAAATTGTTGATTTGTTAAATATTACTTATTGAGTAGAGTAATATGTAGAATTGAATTTATTAAAATTGTCACAAGGGAATAATATGACAATTATGGAAATTAAGTCAGGACGCACCTATGTCGTGTCGGGACTAAATTATTATTATTATTATTATAAGTGAATAAATTATAAGTCGCCTGTATGGTCATTTCGAGTGCGCCAATGTGTCTGGAATGGTCGAGATAGTCAGAAAAGTGTACCCGAGGGTTTAGTTTGGGTCTCGGGACATTTTTAGGCCTAACCGTAAAGTGACAGAGTACGAGTGGGAGTTTATCCGTCATCTTTCTTTGCCCCAGACGAGATTAACATGGAGGTGAAAAAGATGGATCGCTTTATCAAGCTCGGAGGGCTAGGCAGGTGTTTCTTGGCAACCCGCCCTTTACTATGTATACTCAGGTAGTGGACGTCGCTTTGCTCCATTGCTAAGACCACTGCAACTTTCAAAGAGACAAGGCTCCGAAGAGGGTCGAAGACTGGGGAGAGCGGTAAGCCATCTCGAGCAAAGGGGGGTTCACAGAGTAGACCCGCATAGGGGGAGCAGTTCCTAAGGGGTTCTGAGGTTCGAAGGATCAGTATCATCAGGGCAGTCTGGGGCAAAAGTTCACAGATCCAGTAGCATCATGGGGTTGTTCGAGTTGTCTTTTGATAATTGCAATAGAAGGATTGGTACAGTTTTTATCAAAATGTCTACTTGGTAGCTTATTAAACTAAAAGAAATTTGGCCACATTTTGAACTATTAAACGTATGATCTCAAGTTCTACACAGTGGTGGTTCGACACTGACATGAGTACCTTACTCACAGAAAACTTGTCATCAAGTTAGATCATAAGGCTCTCTGTATTTTAACAGGTAAAAGAGTCGGTGACCATTGTGTGAAGTGATCCAATTTGTTTAGTGTTACACGTTCCACATTTAGTACCAACTAAGGAAGAGAACCAAGTCAAAAGCGCCTTAAGTCCCCAATCCCGTACCTTAGCAATCTTCGAGATTCCTTATTTGGTTTCGATAAGGTCCATGATTTGTATGCTAGTACTTTGGGCAAGTAGTAGCCGAGCGCTAGCCTCCACGCGTATGAGTCTCATCTCCCCTGTGATGGATTATTATTTCGCAGCTCTGGCTATACAATCCCACTCCTTCCTTACAAGAGAAGATCATCACAAAGATTCGCTTTGGGGGACTAGCCGAGCATAGAGAGATCGCATGAACCATGAAAACTCTGAGGAAAAGGTTCTTCTCATCTACTATGAGAAATGAACTTACACCCTTATTCTTAATTGTTATGCTTGCCTGTTAGGCAGCTAAGGGGAAGCGCACCAAATATCAGTCTATACACTCCTCTCCCCATTCTTGACGGGCCACGGCAAGATATCTCACTAATTTTCATAGTGGGCTTATCTCGGACTACCAAAGATCATGATTCCATTTTAGATTGTTGATCGATTCTCGAAGATGACCCATTTTATTCCCAACAGCCATCGCACCGATGTGTCTCATGTCGCAGATATGTATTTCTATGGGATTATCGAGTTTCATAGCTTCACACGCAACATTATACTAGAGAGTTATGTTCGCATCATGCGTCACCTCTTAATTGTTATGCTTTCCTGTTACGCAGCTAAGGGGAAGCACGCCAAATATCAGTCTATACACTCCTCTCCCCATTCTTAACGGGCCACGGCAAGATATCTCACTGATTTTCATAGCGGGCTTATCTCGGACTACCAAAGATCATGATTCCATTTTAGATTGTTGATCGATTCTCGAAGATGACCCATTTTCTTCCCAACAGCCATCGCACCGATGTGTCGCGTGTCACAGATATGTATTTCTATGGGATTATCGAGTTTCATAGCTTCACACGCAACATTATACTAAAGAGTTATATTCGCATCATGCGTCACCTCTGCAATTCACTTTGGCAGTTATTAAGTTGTTCGCTTCAATTTTCCAACGTCTTCTTCCGTTTACAGACCAAGATTAACAACCGTAGCATTGGAATTACTTTACGATGCTTAGCTACGGATAAAACCCTAAGAGTTAGGACATCGTTTTTGCATATGCGAAGTTTACCTTCAATAATGTCATTAATTTCTCTAATGGTCTATCATCGTTATAGATTGTGTTGGGTGCTAGCCCCCAAATGCCCATTGACCTAGTGTAACCTTCTCTGTGTCGATGGTCGGCCAGTCTGATTATCGCCGACTTCGTTACATGTATGGCCTCCATACACAGCACTGGAGCGTTTAACCCGTATATATGGCTCCAATAAGGAATAAGTGGACGCTAATCACTAGGAGGTTGTTTGACGGCCAAGAGACCTAGTCATGATCTACCTTCGAAAGGAGTGACGACGGGGCAAAGTCCACAAGCTGCCGATGAAACAGTTTGGACCATTCGCTATCATACATGCTCATGGAAAAAAATACATATGAGGTCAACCTTGTGCCCGAGTTTTGTATTCACCGCACGTTTAACGTGGCGAACCTTTCCCTCTTCCGAGACCACCATGTTCCATCGGTTCATTTGTTGACCGATGACTCCCAACCTGTTCGCTACCAGGTCGAGGAGTTTAGGGGTCATGGACCAAGACATTCACATGCCCCACTAACCGATTGACTAGGTATCTTGTTAGTTGGTTGGAGTAATCAATTTCCAAGCATTTTTGGATCACTAAGGTGACCTTAGAAAACATCCAGATCTTTACACCATCTTTGTGTTGGGAATAAATTAACGTAATTGGTTTGTGAAAAATTACTTAATTATACGAACTTAATAAATAATATATTTTTTTGTCACTGGTTCTGGCACTCCCAAATCCTATTTCTTGTGGAGTCTTCGAATCAGCACACTTGCATCCGTGTCGCATCCGCAACTGCACCTTTGCCTCGTAGTGGGAAACATAAAGATGAAACCAATTTGAACCTCAATTTGGGTTTCTTGTGTATTTTTAGTTTGGAATAAAATGGACTTGACTAGAACCAGTTCATGGAAGATGGGACCCTCCACTCTAATTGATGCCAAATAGGTTCGGCCAATTCTAATCCACTCCGATGGATGATATAGACAGATTCAGCAAATGCAGATCACTTTGGAGTGGAGTCAGTCCACTTCGACAGCGTTAGAGAGGCTCAATCAATGTCGGTCCTTGGTATATTTGGCCCTGGTCAACTCTCAATAGACCTAGCATTAATTGACTTTATTATGTGCTAGTGGGGCTCGTCGTACTACATAGGGTTTATGAATCAACGACGAGTTATCTCATTGAGATTTTTTTCAGCAGGATCAGTTGCCTTTTGATGATGCATTAGAGAAGAAAATGTGGAAGTTGTGGTCATAATATTATTGAATGCCGAAAATTAGAGCCAGATCATTGGCTGGTCAAACCACCAAACGAAAAGTGGTCAAATCCCAACATATGGACAACATTCACAATAAGAGCAAAACCATGTCTGTATTTTGTTTGTTTAGTTAAACAAAATGTCTGTATTTTTTATATTATTCATAAACAAAAAATAATTATGGAATATTAAAAAAAAAAGAGAAAAAAAAAACAGATGCGAGGACCTAAAGAGTAACTATAAGGGATCAAAGACAAGATCTCTACGTCTCCACATGTAGGGAGGGTACTTAGGTCATCTCCAATGTAACAATGGTCGTACAAAATATACACAAGGTGAATATTTTTCATGCTTCCATAGTGCTGTGAAAACCTTTGCCATCTTGGCAAAGTGTAAAATGAACATGAAAAATGCACCTTAAATATTCACTGCCACATCAACTTTCTCTCTCGTCCAAAAATTTAAACTGTTATATCTTTCATTTTCCATGTCTGGTTATTATAAAGTTTATGTTCAAAAAGCATTCGTCGAGATCTATCAAACAAGGTTCGTATTCAATATTAAATTCTTTAAAAAAATCTTAGTAAATAATACCCATTTTACATGACTTTGTCCCCAAGTGGTCGGTTTCATTTTTACCCATAAAGTTAGAAGCAAACGTTGGAGTACAAAATGTAGTGTATAATTTTAGTGTAAAATCTACTTTAAGTAAAATTTTATACTGCTCGTAATAGACTACTCACAACAGTACAATTCCATATGAACCATATTGCATTAGATAATATAGAAAAAGTTTCCCCACCTTGCTTTGGGAAGCCTTTTGGATATTCAAGGAGATCCAAGAATCCATCTCCAAATTCATATGCTAAATCACATGGTTGCTCCATTGACATTACTTCATTCAGTTGTCGCACAATGAAATACAGTGGATAAGAATTTGAAAGCCCGGCCAAAACTGATCCACCTGAGTAGTTCAAGGACTCAATAGATTTTAACAACTACCAATAAAATGAGATGTAAGGCTAGTTAAATCTATTCTGTTTTACAGGAGTCACATATTGGGGGGGGGGGGGGATTAGTACAATATTAGGACAGGATGTCTACTGCATAACATCAAGGAAAAATAGAAATTGCTAATCCAACGAATTACTCACTCAATGCACTATACAATTTGGAAGCGGCACGCAGAGCCCAAATCAACCCACTACGAGATGAAAATGGCCACTCATCTTTATGTGCGGGTTAAAAGTGGGTTGACTCGTGGGTTTAAACCCAAGCCGCAGAACAAACCCTTCTCTAAACTAATATTTAATTTCTCAACCGAATATAGTTTCACTAACAAAACTTGTGTTTCTCAGCCGCTCACCTCTCTCTCTCTCTCATAAAAACACACACGTAGAGCCGCTTTCATCTCTTCTCTCTCACTATGAGACGCTATCTTCTCTCACTACCTCGCTCTCTTCTCTCTCTCAACCTCCTCTATACATATCGATTTAAGGTTTTGGAAATAAATCGTCTATTTTACTGAAATTAAATAAAATGACCAATAAATCGTCTGTCTTTCAACCCTTGCAACCAAAAACGACCTGGTTCATACCAAAACAAAAAAGGCATCAATTTGTTAATCAATAATATATAAGAAAATAAAGAAGAAAAGGTGAAACAAATGAATATACGAAACTATGTCAGAAAGACATCCATAAAGAAGTAGAGATAATTGACCTTCTTGAAGAAATTCATCTAGGCAACAGGTGGCGGCCATGTTTTAAAAAGTTCACGTGTCACAAAATTTCTGGAAAATGTAATAAATTAAAAAAAAGAAAGTAACAATTATATTATAAGAGGCATATTGCATAGTATTATAAAATCATGCTAAAAAGAATAACAAATAACAAGCTCTTTATCTACAGAGTGGAAAATGACGCTTCCCCTTCATTTTCTCTATAAATACACTGCTCAAATCTAAATGTATGATCAGGTTAATTAATTGATTTACTTCTAAAAATCTATTTACATACTTTTTGGTCTACGTCTAAACCAACATTTCAAAGGGAATATGATATGCAAAGGTTTATATTATATTCTCCAACTGTTAGTATTATCTTTATACTTTTTCATGAAAAAAATCACAACAACATTGGTCCTTAAACTTGTCCGCACACTTCCTTTCATTTGACATGCATGAATTCTTCATGAGGTAAATTGATCAAAATAATGAATCTTTGATCTAATTGTATTATAAATCTCTCCTTTTGGTGGTGGTTGCTAAGGGCAACACGAAAATTACTCCAACGCCACAATGTGCTTGAAAGTGATTTTACATTATGTATAAATGATTGTGCATGTGGTGGTGAGTAATTTTGGCGCTTAACAAGTGCACCTTGTACAAAGTTTCTTTTGGCACAAAAGATGTTACTATATCTAAAGAAATATCTAAGATTGTATACCCACTTTGTGAAGATCTTGTAATGTAAATGTCCTAAAAACAAAGAGAAGATTCGTGGTATAATTGGTGAACGTCTATCCATCGCGTGAATCACAACATAAACACTTGATATTATCCCATCTAAAATGATTTTATATGTACCAGAATTAACTTAAATCATGAGATAGGAATTTTGAAATTTAGATAAATTACCTCCACTTGATCGACAATTCCAAAATTCAGGCATTAGGCAGCAAACTAGATTGAATATTCTTTGTTGTCTTAGGATCCTCATATTTTGTTCCAGCTATCTCCCAAGGTCTTGATACGAGTCTGGGGTACATTTTAGATAAATAATTAATAATCAAGAGGAAGAGGAGAAACACCTTTTGAAAAATTGTTACTAAAGCCGTTTAATACAAGATTAAACTATTTAAGTAACTCCGAACTGTTTTTTGAAGAAACTCTTTTCTAGAAATCAAATCAGTTTAATCACAAGATGTGTTTAAAAATTATGCACGAGATCTGTTCAAGATTTATTAACAAGTTTTGAAAAACAAAACTAAAATCGTTTTTAATTCAGCACACTAAACAGAAAGGGATGATGAGATGTAGAAGGATTAATGACACGATATTTTTAACGTGGTAAAACCTCACCCAATTGAGGAAACATCCACTACTCCCTCTACGAAGAAACCAAAAATTCCACTAAAACAAATTATAATAGTTACAAACTATATAACACACATGCACACAAATCAGACCTATACAAGTTTAGGAATGTACCCACTGGTGTCCTTCTAACTTTTCTGCAGTTATGTTTGTTGATGTTGTTCTCCAGTTTGCTAACATCCAATTTGTTCCAGTTCTTTACGTCGACTCTTGTTTCAAGATCTTATTACCAACACTTTTAGTGTGGTAGGGTGCTAGTGTTTGTGAAGGTGCTTTCTAACACATGCATGCACACACTCACGCTGATTTATACAAACAGTCCTATCAAATTACATATAAGATCTATATGTTGTGATTTTCTATTTCTCTCTTCTTAGGAAACTTTGAACCTTATTTGACCTTTAATATTAACCCAGAATCCACGGCTATCTTGCTCGGTGCTCGGAAGACATTTCAAGATCTTAATCAATCTCAGGTTTTGAAAATATTTTTGAGATTGAAAATCACCAAGTGCGATTCCAACTAGGTCGAAGGTTTTGTTTCAAAAGAACTAGAAACACAAAATGTTTTTGTTGATTTTGAAGTTGAAAACATTTACAGAAACAAATCAACAAAAGTTTTCTCAAGATGAGAAACTGTAGATGCAGATCTATGTATAATATAACGTGCAACGACTAGATCTAAGATTTTTATAAAAGTAGAAACACAGATCTAATCAAATGTTTAAGTTGAAAACAAGATATGAGAACGAAGAGGTTACAACATCAAACAACTAACAAACCAACACTCAAAACTCGCAAACACTCATGGTTGTGTTTGGAATATACTGCTTTTGAAAGAGGTTAGGGTTTGAAAGATGTTAGGACGTTTTAGTGTTAGGGTTTCTAACTCTCTTTCTCTCCCTCTCTGGTTTCTCTCTTCTCTCTGGTTTCTCTCTTCCCTCTCTACTCGATCAAAAAGATGAAGTGGCAAAAGTCTCTTCTGGCTGAGGGTTAGCCTCATTATATAGTAGGCTAAGAAGGATCGAGAAGATGGTTCAAAATCAAGGGCTAAGATTTGGTATAGGCAGTTTGACTTTGATCCAAGGGTTAGAAATAAGAGGTAATTAAAACTCTTCTGATTGGTTTAAGAGGGATTCACCAGGATTGAATTAGAACGCATGCAGATCGTTGATTAACACGATCCAATGTTGAGATTGATCACAGGGATTGTCTCTTGGAAGAAACACAAATCAAACCAATATATAAGCGACATATGTAGGGCTAGGATTAAAGCTAAAACACGTGTTTTGGAAATAATTACCAAGACACCTTGTAGTCTCCAACGCTTTCGATTTCCAAGTGAACTTTCAGCCAATAAAACCAACAATCCAAAATTACATAATGACCCCAATACTTTATAAATCCAATTTTAATTAAGATAAAAATTATTTTAAAGATCAGTTAAAATTCCCAAAAATTATTAAAAATCAATTTTTGGGGAAATTAATACCCACAACACACACACAACCAATAATATGCAATATACAAGATATGAATGTAATCCTAATGTGTGTGAGTGTTGGTGCATATACCTTTGATTAGACAAACAAGAGGAAAGGATTTTAGACAATTTTTTAGGCTTTTTGGATTCTAGGAAAGGACACAATTTTGTCACTATTTCCAAACTAGATGAGCACTTATACAATGTAGACTCAAGTGAGTCGAGAGTATAAGGTGCTTCAATCTCCCCCTTTGGAAATATGAGACAAAATCTCCTTTGAGTCATCTAGGACTCATAGGGCAATAAAGAAATGAGGAAAAAACCTATTCCTAAACAAAAGTTCTATCTACCCATTTCCTAGAAAAGAAAAGTACATAACTCAACTAATTACAAATCAATACCCTATTAAGAATAACTGTACAGAATCCTGCAAATGATTTCTAAGATCAAGCTTATTAGAAATATGTGGAAAAAATGAACGCATAAGACTCAAATTTCCTCCCCCCCCCCCCCCCATTTTGTCTCAACTGGACAAAGGGAAAAAATTATGTAAATCCAAGAAATTATTCAGCACACACCATTCCAAGTGATTTACGCAAGGTAATAAACCTATTATAATCCAAAGGTTTGGTAAACATATCTGCGAGTTGCAAATCAGTAGGAAGATAATTAATTTTTAATTCTTTAGTTTCAACTAATTCACGAATAAAGTGATGTCTTATTTTTATGTGTTTTGTTAGCGAGTGTTAAACAGGAGTTTTAGAGATATTGATCGCACTTTGATTATCACAATAGAGATGTAATTGTTTTTCTTGAATACCATTATCACTTAGCATTTGCTTAGGCCAAAGAAGTTGAGCACAGCAACTGCCAGCAACTATGTATTCAGATTCAACAGTGGATAATGAAGTGCAGTTTTGTTTCTTACTACTCCAACCTACCAAATGATTACCAATATAATAAAAGGCGCCTGCTGTGCTCTTACTATCGTCAGTACACCCTACCCAATCAGCATCGGTGTATCCTATTATAGTGCTAGGAGCATCATTTGTGTACCAAAGTCCTAAATTTAGAGTGTCTTTAATGTACTTGATAATTCTTTTAACACAAGTTAAATGACTCTCTTTAGGATTGTTCTGGTAACGAGCACAAATGCAAACAGCATACATAATATCAGGACGCGAGGCAGTAAGATATAGTAAAATTCCAATCATACTACGATAAAGGGTGGGATCTACGGATTTTCCTGTTTCATCCTTAGATAGTTTAACAGTAGTACTCATGGGAGTTTTAGTATCTTTTGCACTTTCAAGACCAATTTTTTTAATAATCTCTAATGCGTATTTTGATTCTAAGACAAATAATCCTTCTGAATTTTGTTTGACTTGAAGACCTAAGAAAAATTGTAACTCCCCTATGAGAGACATTTGAAATTCTTTATGCATAATTTCAAAGAAACATTTAACTTCTGAAGGGGAAGTTGATCCAAAGATGATATCGTCTACGTACACTTGAGCTATAATGATATGTTTGTCAAAATGTTTGACAAAAAGGGTTTGATCATTTCCACCTCTCTTAAAACCTTTGCCTAAGAGAAAGTTGGAAAGGCGCTCATACTAGGCTCTTGGCGCTTGTTTTAGGCCATACAAAGCCTTTTTAAGACGAAAGACATAATTAGGATATTTAGGGTCAATAAACCCTTTTGGTTGTTCTACATAGGTCTCCTCAGTCAATATTCTATTAAGAAAGGCAGTTTTGACATCCATTTGGTAAAGCGTAAAATGTAAGTAGCAAGCTATGGCAAAGAGAAGACGAACAGATTCTAATCGAGTAACGGGAGCAAAAGTCTCGTTAAAATCTATTCCCTTTATTTGAGAGTATCCTTGAGCAACTAATCTGACTTTGTTTCTAATGACTATCCCACTTTCATCAGATTTATTTTTAAATATCCAACGTGTGCCAATAACCTTTTTGTGATCAGGACTAGGTACAAGATACCAATCATCATGAATGACAAATTGAAGAAGTTCATCCTACATTGCAGAAATCCAATGAGGATCATTTAATGCATCATTAACATTCTTTGGTCCCACAAGGGAAACAAAACATGCATAATGATCATAGTTTCTTAATTGAGATCTTGTACGCACAGGTTCACTGGGATTACCAACAACGTTGTGTATGGGATGGTCTTTAGCAACCCAATTAGGTACTTCAGATGTCTCAATTGGTATAGAATCATCTATTTCTGGTGAGTCATTTTCTAAAATATTTTCAGACTCTACCACAATAGTTGGTTCACCAGTCTTACTTTCTATAGTAGTGTCACTTACAATTACGTTTATGGATTCCATTATGGTCTTAGTGCGAAGGTTATAAACACGGTAAGCTCTACTGTTAGGAGAATATCCTAGAAAGATGGCTTTATCTCCTCGAGTTTCAAATTTGGATAAGTGTTCTATGTCCTTGCAGACATAACACGTACAACCAAAGGTTCTAAGGTACTTAAGATTGGGTTTCTTCCCATACCAAAGTTCATAAGGATTTTTTTTAGAATTCTTTCTAAGATAGACCCTATTAATAATGTGACAGGTAGTACGAATGGCTTCTACCCAAAAATACTTAGGTAAAGTGTTAGCATGAATCATAACACGTGCCATCTGTTGAAGTGTACGATTCTTTCTCTCTCAGCTATACCGTTCTGTTGAGGAGTCTTAGGAGCACTAAATTCATGTTTGTAACCATTGTAGTTACAATACTCTACAACACCTGTATTTAAGAACTCTCCATCTCCATCACTACGAATCCTATTTACCTGAGAGTCTTTCTCATTTTCAATTCGAAGTAAAATCTTCAAAAAGGTTTGGAATGTGTCAAACTTTTGTTTTAAGAAAGCTACCCAAGTAAATCTGGTGAAGTCATCAACCATAACTAGAATGTAACTGTGTCCACAAAGACTAACAGTTAGAGAAGGACCCATTAGGTCCATATGGATGAGCTCCAAAGGTTTAGAGGTTAGGATATCTTTGACTTTCTTATGAGGAGCTTTAACAATTTTACCTTCCTGACATGAACCACAGTATAAGAGGTAACAATTATTCTTTGAAAAGGTAACAGTATGATTTGAAAAGGTAATCCTTCTAGGAAATGTTCTTCTAGGTTTGGTCTTTTTTTCCTATAGTTAGAGTTTTTGTCCGGTTGTCTAGGCAGAATATAATTGTTACGACTCCTTCTAGAGTAGTTAAAGTTTTGGTACACAGGGGTATTATAGACAAGATTAACTAAACGTCAGAGTAGCAACCATCAAAAGAGTGACCATACAAGTCACAGTATGAGCAATATAGATTGCTCAAAGTGGTTATCTCCTTAGGAAAGTCTCTAAACATAGGCTTGATGAGATTTTGATGTTGAAACTTATTCCTAGAGAGTACAGTTTGAAAGACCGAATCACTCTTCCTAATAGGGGGCATACATATTTAGTCTTAGATGGACTTTCACACTTAGAGTTACTTGTTTCCCCAATATCAAAGTTAGATTGGTTTTTGTCAAACTCATTTTTTCAGAGAATGAAAGTCTGGACACGTTTCTACAAGTCTTTTGCCTCTTGACACAAACTTAATTGGTTCAAAAGTTTTGGTTTGAGTCTTCAAATTGGGGCAATATCCTATTCCAGTTCGATCATCAGAATTGGTTTTGGAATCAGCAACAAATCCATCAAAACAGTTTGAGTTATTTTCAAATTTAGCAAATTTTTTGAAAACTGTTGCTGTCTTTTCTTTAGATTGTTCCAATTCTAATAATGTCCCTTTGTATTTTTTCTCCAAAGTTACATTTTCTTCGATCAAATTCTTCAACTTTTGATAAGAAATTTTAACTTCATTTTCATGAGTTAGACATTGGGTAGTATACTCTTCAGCGTTAAGTTTAACCATCAGACTTAGGTCTTCTAATTTCTTAGTGAGATCTTTTACTATATTTTCTAGTCTAGTGCTTTTCTTGAGAGTTTTAGCATAAAGTGTGTGAATGTCTGGGAGGTCTTCAGTGTCTGAGTCACTAAGTGCAGTGTGTGAAGTGACCCCTAAGGATTCATTTCTTGAACTCACGCACCCATGGACATCGTCATTATCGCATTCCCTTTGACTCACACACCCCGTGGTTGAACTAATAATATTCTCAGAAAGTAAAGCATCTAAACCAATAGCAGCATGATTCACAACAGCAGGTGTAGATTTACTATCATCATTCTCATACATAGGCATATCATCATTGTATATTATCTTAGCAAAGAAAGACATGCAAGGGTCAAAACAATCAGAAGATTCAGGTTCCTCATTCTCAAAATCACTTGAATCATCCCATGTTTTGCAAATGTTGGCCCTAGTATGTTTATTGACAATGTTTAGTTTCACTCTACAGTCTTGTGCTATGTGTCCTAGTTTTCCACATCTAAAACACGCAATGTTCTTGAAGTCTTTGTTGGGTCTCATGTCCTTGTGATGTGTGTATTGACCTTTCTCATGAGGTTTGTAGTTAGTCTGACTTGGATAATTTGGCTTGCCTTGTCTGTTTGCCAATTTATTTCTAAATTTGACAATTTTCTTAAATTGTTTTGACATTAAGGCAATTTGGTTATCCAAACTATCTATATCACATTCCTCATCAAAATCATCAGTGGGAATAGTAAACTCAGGTTTCATCAACTTAGAAGAAAAACTCAAGTTGGAACTAGTTTGTTTCCTATGGGACTGGGTCATTTGTTTCTTAAATGCTAATTCCATTTCCACAGTTCGAAGTTTACTACTGAGTAATTCAGGAGTGAGATTTTGATCACACATTTCCTCAATAGCATATCTTTTATTATCAATTTTTTGTGGTAATGACCTTAGAATTTTAGACACAATTTCATGTATGTCATAAGTTATCCCAATAGCATGCAATTTGGTCACAATGTCAGTTAATCTCATGTAGAAATCATCGAAAGTTTCAGAATCAGACATAATTAGTGAGTTATACTGCTGAACAAGCATTTGAGTTTTAGCAGCCTTAACTCTAGTGTCACCCTCATGTGCAGTGATCAGTGTATCCCAAACTTCCTTAGAAGTGGCACAAGATGAGATCCTTTTGAACTCATGTTCATTTATGGACATAAAGATATCATTCTTGCCTTTGTTATTATTACGAGAAGTCTGCTTCTCTTCTTGTGTGAACTCACTTAATGCTTTCTTAACCCTCTCATTACTTCCTTCAGTGGCTGGTTTAGTAGGATAAGAGTATCCATTTTCAACAATATCCCAGACATCATCTCCCAAGGTTCCTTGTATGAAAACAACCATCCTTGCCTTCCAGTAAGCAAAGTTGTTTCCATCAAAAAGTGGGGGTCTGGTCAAGTTACCAAATCTTTCATTTTTCTCGTCCATTGTTATGATTTTAAGAAAACAATTTCAGAAACACAAGATCTTTTAAAAGGATTTCCAAAGCTCTGATACCAATTGAAAAACTGTTACGAAAGCCGTTTAATACAAGATTAAACTATTTAAGTAACTCCGAACTATTTTTTGAAGAAACTCTTTTCTAGAAATCAAATCAGTTTAATCACAAGATGTGTTTAAAAATTATGCACGAGATATGTTCAAGATTTATTAACAAGTTTTGAAAAACAAAACTAAAATCATTTTTAATTCAGCACACTAAACAGAAAGGGATGAGGAGATGTAGAAAGATTAATGACATGATATTTTTAACGTGGTAAAACCTCACCCAATTGAGCAAACATCCACGACTCCCTCTACGAAGAAACCAAAAATTCCACTAAAACAAATTATAACAGTTACAAGCTATATAACACACATGCACACAAATCAGACCTATACAAGTTTAGGAATGTACCCACTGGCGTCCTTCTAACTTTTCTGCAGTTATGTTTGTTGATGTTATTCTCCATCTTGCTAACATCCAATTTGTTCCAGTTCTTTACGTCGACTCTTGTTTCAAGATCTTATTACCAACACTTTTAGTGTGGTAGGGTGCTAGTGTTTGTGAAGGAGCTTTCTAACACATGCATGCACACACTCACATTGATTTATACAAACAGTCCTATCAAATTACATATAAGATCTATATGCTGTGATTTTTTATTTCTCTCTTCTTAGGAAACTTTGAACCTTATTTAACCTTTAATATTAACCCAGAATCCACGGCTATCTTGCTCGGAAGACGTTTCAAGATCTTAATCAATCTCAGGTTTTGAAAATATTTGTGAGATTGAAAATCACCAAGTGCGATTCCAACTAGGTCGAAGGTTTTGTTTCAAAAGAACTAGAAACAGAAAATGTTTTTGTTGATTTTGAAGTTGAAAACATTTACAGAAACAAATCAACAAAAGTTTTCTCAAGATGAGAAACTGTAGATGCAGATCTATGTGTAATATAACATGCAACGACTAGATCTAAGATTTCTATAAAAGTAGAAACACAGATCTAATCAAATGTTTAAGTTGAAAACAAGATCTGAGAACGAAGAGGTTACAGCATCAAACAACTAACAAACCAACACTCAAAGGAAATATGACATGGAAATAGCTTTTTGGATTCTAGGAAAGGACACAATTTTGTCACTATTTCAAAACTAGATGAGCACTTATACAATGTAGACTCAAGTCAGTCAAGAGTATAAGGTGCTTCAATCTCCCCCTTTGGATTTATGAGACAAAATCTCCTTTGAGTCACAAAATTTCCGAAAAATGTAATAAATTAAAACTAAGAAAGTAACAATTATATTATAAGAGGCATACTGCATAATATTATAAAATCCTGCTAAAAAGAATAACGAATAATAAGCTCTTTATCTACAGAGTGGAAAATGACGCTTCCCTTTCATTTTCGCGATAAATACACTGCTTAAATCTAAATGTATGATCAAGTTAATTAATTGATTTACTTCTAAAAAGCTATTTCCATACTTTTTGGTCTATGTCTAAACCAACATTTCAAAGGGAATATGATATGCAAAGGTTTATATTATATTCTCCAACTGTTGGTATTATCTTTATACTTTTTCATGAAAAAAATCACAACAACATTGGTCCTTAAACTTGTCCGCCCACTTCCTTTCATTTGACATGCATGAATTCTTCATGAGGTAAATTGATCAAAGTAATGAATCTTTGATCTAATTGTATGATAAATGTCTCCTTTTGTGGTGGTTGCTAGGGGCAACACGAAAATTACTCCAACGCCACAGTGTGCTTGAAAGTGATTTTACATTATGTTTAAATGATTGTGCATTTGGTGGTGAGTAATTTTGGCGCTTAACAAGTGCACCTTGTACAAAGTTGCTTTTGCCACAAACGCTGTTACTATATCTAAAGAAATATCTAAGATTGTATACCCACTTTGTGAAGATCTTGTAATGTAAATGTCCTAATAACAAAGAGAAGATTCGTGGTATAATTGGTGAACGTCTATTCATTGCGTGAATGACAAGATAAACACATGATATTAGCCAATCTAAAATGATTTTATATGTACCAGAATTAACTTAAATCATGAGATAGGAAGTTTGAAATTTAGATAAATTACCTCCACTTGATGGACAATTCCAAAATTCAGGCATTAGACAACAAACTAGATTGAATATTCTTTGTTATCTTAGGATCCTCATATTTTATTCCAGCTATCTCCCAAGGTCTTGATACGAGTCTGGGGTACATTTTAGATAACTAATTAATAATCAAGAGGAAGAGGAGAAACACGTTCAACCTTGGACTTAGTTTACAAATAAGATATGAGTAGAAATATAGCAGACACAATAATAAACAAATAAAAATTGACACACCGCAAGTGCGATGGTTTGAAACATAAATGTTAGAATGAGGTGATATATGATTTGAAATTCCTTACTTAATCGATACGATTTGTGTTATCTTTCCACCAGCAGACCACCGATCATTCGCCTTATGTTGACCTCGATTTTGGCTGCGTTAGCAAAGGTTCCTATTTTTTGTTTCTTGGTTCGATTGTGGATGTAGAATACAATTTCATTTTGTGGGGGTGGATTTGGATTAGGGTTTTCATTCGTGTATTAATTTGTTAGAGGGTGATTTGTGGTGGTGGTGGTGGTGGTGGATCTCGATTGGGGTTTCAATCGGAAGCAGAGACGGCAGTGGCCTGCGTTTGGGTCTCAACTAATGGCGATGCTGATTTTGTTGTGATGGCGATGTCGGGAGGGAGATATGGGGTTGGGGTGATGGGTCGGTCAGTGGTGATTTTCGTTTGTGTGTGAGAAAGAATTTTCTTTTTTTGCTTTTTTATTTTCTTTCTGTTTTAGTTTTTATTTTTCGTTTGTGTTTTCGTTTATTCCTCTTATTTTTTAACGGAGGACTCAAGGATACATTGGGGTTAAGTTTGTCACTGCTATGAAATATGGATAGAAATCAAATTCAACCCAAACCTTGGGCTCAAATTGGCATCTTTCCCTACATTCTATTATTTACAATAGAGGCATATAACAAATAGTCTTTCGAACTTTTTTTAATACATGTTTAGTCCAAATTTTTTTATTTTACACAAAAAAGTTCTTCACCGTGCCAAAAAGGCTTTACCATGCCGCTGGTGCGGACCTTTAAAGATAAGAGAATAAGGGATTTTTTAGTAAAAAATAAAGGCTTGGACTAAATGTGTATTAAAAAATGTTTGAGGGACTTTATGGTGATCATTTACAAATACCGTGTTTCTAAATATTTTTACATTTCTTATTTTCATATCAAATCTTACTATTCCATTCATTATATGATTACCCTTTTCAGTTCATTAGGTTTTAAGATTCGCAATATGATCTACAATTTGACAACTATAATTTGAAAATTCTAAACAAACTAGGATACAAGGGTGTTATATAAATAATAATAATAATATATATTTATAATTATTTCTATTTTTTTGTAGAGACAATACATTATTTGTTTATAGAAAAAATCAGTACAGGTGAATTAGAAACAAAATTCAATCTATTAGTCTCCAAAATAGTTACATTTAATTCAAATGAACTATATCAACAGACATTAGACCCAACTCAAAACTAACATAAAATCACCAGTGCTCATTAACATCTCTATCCCCCTCCCTCTCTCATAAATTTCAAACCAAACACAATATTTATACTCATCACTTCGTCTCATAGATCCTCTGGAAGATTTTACCAAATTTCATTTCTCTTGTGACATAAATATTTAGGATTTTTTTACTTAACCCCCCGTGAAATAATGCTTTATCGAGAGAGAACCCCCAAGAAAAATTAGGCAAAAGCCCCATTTTTGACACCATTACTCCTTAATTAAAAACCAACATCTAACTCATATTAAAAAACAAGTCCAGGCGGAATCCAAGTTCAGCAACTTCGATTACACCTATGTTCAGAACCAACTGCAACATTGCAATCAAGTTTGAGTTTCATCTGAAGCTATTTCGTAGAGCATCCAAGGCGGTCGTTATATGGTCCACATAATCGATTCAGTGGAGCTTCTTCACAAATTTAAGCCGGACTCGATTCAATGGCTTGTGGTAGTGGTTCACCGTCCAATCATCATCCCCACCGCTACTCTAAATGCATATGAATCTGAAAACTCTTAAAATCTAAAACTGGTCTGAAGTCTCTGAAGAATGAATTTCCTAAATAGACAACTTCAAGAATTATGTCTAAATAAGAGATTACCACAAGAGGATAATTTCATTAAAAAAAAACATTAAATTTTCAAAATGAAGCCATTTCCAATTTTTTTTAAATGTTATACACCTTAAAGCTGAGAAATATATAGTTAGGCAAAGACAACTAAACTTAATGGTGTAAATGATTTGATCCGACCCTAAGGTTGCTCAAGCTTGGTTTATAAAGTTTAATGAGCTTACAAATATATTCATGTTTGGTTCGTTTATCTTACAAACCGAGCTTGAACAAACTAATACGAGTCGAACTCAAGTAGCTTGGTTGTTTATATTATTTTAGTATAAATATTAGTTATCAATCAGAATTTGAGGTGAACTCAATAAGATAAACGAGCTTTAAAATACGTTCAAGGTTGACTCGTTTATTTTACGAGCCTTTCTCGAACTATCATTTATCCAAAAGGACTCGTGTTCGACATCGAGTAACTTGGTTCGCTTTACAACCCAAACTGAACTATGTCCTTGCATCATAATATATGTGATGGGTTTAACGATCCTGACAATGGCATGCATAAGCACCACATAAATGAAAAGATATACGGTGCACCTAGTGTACATGCACTCGCATTAATAAGAGAATCACATTAATCAGAAAATGTAACCTGTATCGTAAAAGATAAAATGCCTTAATTATAGACATGGAGACAATTAGTGAAGAAGGCCAGGAAAAAAATGATAGACTAACCTAGGTTTAAGCAAGTAGAGCAATCGATACCGCCTTTTCTCTGGAATATCACTAATTTTTTTTCCTGTCAAGAAACATAAAGATTAATATTATGACACATTAAACTTATAAATTCATGTCCTAAATAAATAACCATCCACATGAGTTGAAGAGAAATAAATTTACTCCCATGAGTTACAGGAGTATAAAGGAAACAAGAAAGTGCAATGATTCCATTCACATGCGGAAGGGATCAAAATAGCCAAAAGCACATATAATGCCAATTGCGATCACTGACTCACTAAGGATGGCAATTCTTGTTTTTGTAGTATTATTTGGGTTCATGTAAAGTATTAGGCAATCCTAAACCAACATGTTTAACTAGTCATCTACATAGTTATTTATTAAATGTGTCATGTTCGGATTGACGTGCATAACCCGTAAATTATGAAATAAGACTAGGATCTTCTTCTCTATGCTATCTACCAATAACAATTGTAGGCACTCAAATCTTTGATAATTTTAACTACTAACAACAAATAAGTAAAATATAATTTGAATTTATATATATATATATATATATATGTAATACCCCGTAATTTTATTGATATTTATTTAAAGGATTAATTAAATTAAATGAGAATTAATTGGAAATTAATCCGAGTATAAATACTAACGAGATGTGAGTTGGTATTTGATTATGATGTTAAAATTTATTATTTCTGAGTATGTATGGTAATACATGAGTATTGTTGATATTTAAATTGTCACGAGGTAGCTATACGACAATTTGGAAAAATTTAATTGGGACGCGCGTGTCAGTCGCGTCAGGAACGTAATTAATTGAATTAAAAAAATAAATTTTATTTTTATCAACCGAATGGTCATTTTGAGTGCGCCAATGTGTCCGGAAGGGTCGAAATAGTCAGAAAACACTAGTCGGGAGTTTAGTTTGGGTCTCGGGGCATTTTTAAGCCATACCGACAACCCAAAAGGGTAGTTTGGTAATTTTAAAAATAAGGGAATTAAAACCCACGAATTTTAGAAGTTATTTTTATATTAGAAAAGAACCCACTAAGCCATTATCAGCATTTGGGAAGTTAGAGGACGACGGGAGTTATAGGGAAAGTCTTGAGAAGTTCCAAAAGGAACCCCTAGCCACCATCACTATCTTGGGAGGAAATTTGTAGAGAGAGGGAGAAGAATCAACCTCAATCCTTCAACATCAAATCAAAACATCTAAGGCAAGTGGTTTAATTACATTAATTTCAAGCGAATGTTTCTTCCATGATTAGAATTGAATATTTGTCTTATATTGGAAGTTTGATGAAAACCCATGAAATTGGAAGTAGAATTCATAATATGATATAGGGATTGCATGTAGAATGTTATTGTATGAATGTCTTATAAAAAATATATCTTTTGATGATGTAAAAACGAATTTATAAGGAGAAATTGTAGACCTCAAATTCTGGGTTCATGTTTATAGGGTTTGGGACAAGGTTTGGGAATTTTGATGATTATATGTTAATTTAAGAAGTATTGACCCCATATATATTTTAAAGAGTGACCTAGGAGGACTTAGAGTAGTTTAATAACGTTAAAATACTATTGGGGTGATCTTAGGATGGGTTTAGAGAAGAGAAAAATTGAGAAAAACGAAGTAGAGAATTTCTGGGCTGAAATTGCCATCCCGTTAGAAGGCCTACCCAGGTCGTTCGAACGACCTCGTTCGAACGAGCTTCTAACGAGATGACAGTGCCCCTTATAATGAGCTCGTAGTTCGTTCGAAGCCTTTCATTTGAACGAACTGGTTCGAACGACCTCGTTCGAACGAGTTGACAGAATGGCTTTTTGGCCTGATTTCATTTCAAACGTTCCGTAGACTTATTTAATTGGAGTATTAACCCTCCCTTATTGATTAGTGAGTATAATTGTGAGAATTGGGGTACGTTGAGGAGTAGAACTTAGAACCTCATAATAAAAATTGGATGTCATTTGTGGAGTAGGAAACGAGTACCTAATTACGCCGTGAGAAGGGTTGATAACGTGAATATACAAATCGGGGACTTGTAATCGTATAACATTAAATGATGGTATAAAAACGAGAAGTATACCTATATTAATAAGACGAGATATCTAAAATGTGCGAATGCTTACTATATGTGGTTTTATGTGTATAACATACCTACCATACTTGCTATCATGGGAGGTTTGCGTTCGATGAGGGCCATCTAATCTTTGTGTGCCTACGGGGGGTTTAGATTGGTACCTTGAGGCCATAGGTCAGAGAAGAACTTATTGAGAAGTTAATAAGTCTGCTGATCATGGGAGCGTAGGTATGTGCGTGACCCATGTGATGTGAACTATGTTCGCCTCCATTCTGTGTGATTGTTGTTATCTGAAAACGATTCCTGAGAGATTCGGAATGCGTGGTCCTTATGTACGTGATGTACCGGGATTTGATAGCAGAGTATGTGTGCACCGCAGCTTAGTCTCGGGGTGATAGTAATGTATATTTATGATGAGAATAATATACGGTTAATTGAAATGAATTGTTGTGTTTAATTGTGAGTATAATTATAGTAACGTTCGGTAAAGATAATTGGATGATCTCTAGTAAATTCGTATTGGTAATAATGGGAAAATCAAGAATAAATGTAAAGCTCTCTATTTAAATGAAGATGTCGGAATTTAAGCGTGAATCGTATAGTAATGCTAGAATTTATTTTGTACTAGTTAGATATGAGAATCACTAGAATGGGTACGGGTACGTTAGGAGTGCACAAATACATGTTAGGACGTGCTCTCACATGAAATATATTTTAAATTGTTTTCCACAATCGAGCTCTGACCCGTTTGCTTTCAAATATATTTTCTTGTAAAAACCTTTTAGGCGCCCAGCCACAAGGACACCAAGCATAGGAGTTCCATTCAGGTGACGTACTATAGCTGCTGTGAAAGTTACAGGTTCTTGTCAGTAGACGCCTCCACTTTCGGTCTTGATTCTATTAGTAGAATTCCTCATCAGTTGCGCATGTCACCCCATTTCTTTTAGAAACATTTTATTTATTCAGTTTATTACAGATCTCGGGTTGTAATTAATTATGGTGCAGACTTAGTACTTGTTTATTTCAGTATTTGGATTGTTGTGAGGAGTCTTCCTCCAGACTCATTACTATTTTATGGTTACTCTATTGTCTTTATGTTATGGTGGTTGTGTTAGCATTTCTATCTTCTTGCATGTTAATCGAATTTAATTAAAATTGGCAACTCACTTTTTAAATATTAGGTGACTAGTAATTGTTAAAACATTTTCGACAGTGATGCTATGAACTAAACTAACTTGGCATTTTGTATTAATTTAATAAAGGAGTAGCTACCCTGTATTTAATTAGTCGAGGTGTCACAGGTGGTATCAGAGCATCAGGTTCTAGTGTCCTTAGGATCTGTACGGCTTATTATGTTTTCGCTGAGCTTTCTTTGATATAGAGCCCTATATTTTAGGACTGTTGTATTCTTTTGTGTATGCTTCGCTCTTCAGCTATTTTGAGATAATAACTGCGAACTTATAAGACTTTACTCTTATTTCAGATGCCTCCACGACGTGCGCAGCGAGTTCCTAGGGATGCACAGCCAGAGCCACAGCCTGCACCAATTCAGGGCACTATGAATGCCGCAGAGGTTGCAGCTATTGTAGCCCAAGACGTAAATGCTGCCCTAGCCGTTGTACAACATGCACCACCCCAGGTACCGGTAGTCGCGCCAGTTCAGGCTCATGCATTCCTGTCTTCTTGGGAACGCGTTCGTGATGCTTTTCAGAAAGCACACCCTCCGGAGTTTGCAGGTAGCTCCGATGTTGTGGTATCCAGTCAGTGGAGGAAGGACATTCAGATGCACTTAAGTATGTACGAGTGCACAGATGTTCAGAAGAAAATACTGGCTACTTTCAAGCTAGTAGGATCTGCATTGCAGTGGTGGGAGTCCATTACCACCGCAGAGGAGAGGGACGCCCTTTCTATTAAGGAGTTCTGGGTGCGGTTCGACCGCAAATATTTTCTGTCAGCTGTTCACACTGAAATGAGGAGGAAATTGATGAACCTCAAGAAGGAGGGGAGGATCGTGGCCGAGTATGAGGCCGAATTCACCGATCTCTTGAACATTGTTCCCGATGAGATTCCGACTGAGGAGAAGAAGATTCAGAAGTTTATGGATGGATTGACTTGGAGAATCCGTCAGCACTTATTGGGAAACCTCTCGTTGGCCACTTATTCTGATGTGGTTAACGTGGTGCTACTTCACTGCCAGGATCATCGCTTCCACATGTCTGAGAGCAAGAGATCTGGAGAGTCCATCCATCAGGGCATGACCGGGGGAAATGGTGCCAGCGGGGCACAATCTGCTCAGGGACAGCACAGGCAGGGTGATCAGGGTTCCCAACAGGGGGATCATAAGAGATTCAGATCTGGGGGTTTTAAGAATGGTCAGGGAGGTTTTTGTAATGGCCATCAGGGTCAACAGGGCCAGGGCCAGTATCAGCAGTTTCAGCAGGG
This sequence comes from Sambucus nigra, assembly GCA_949130495.1. Lineage (NCBI taxonomy): Eukaryota > Viridiplantae > Streptophyta > Magnoliopsida > Dipsacales > Adoxaceae > Sambucus > Sambucus nigra. The sequence continues at coordinate 6,812,562 of OX422210.1, forward strand.
CCAGCACGGCCAGGGGAGAAATGGTAACGGCCATCAGGGCCGTGGGTAGCAGGGACAGTGAAGGGGAAAATTCCCGGGGAAGTGTTTCGTTTGTGGCAAGATTGGCCACAAACGCCAGGATTATCTAAAAACTCGGTTCAACACTCGCGAACTAAGCATATTAAAATAAGACATCACTTTATACGCGAACTTGTTGAGACTAAGGAGTTAGAAATCGATTACCTACCTACTGATTTGCAACTTGCAGACATGTTCACTAAACCTTTAGACTATAACAGATTTCTGTATTTGCGTAATTCTATAGGTATGGTATGTGCTGATTAATCTCTTAAGATCGTAATTTTTTACCCTTTGTCCATTTGAGACAAAATGGGGGAGCAATTTGAGTCTTACGGGTTCAATGTTTTGTTCACATTTCATCTAAACTGCTTGATCTTAGTGCATATTTGCAGGAACCTCTTCTACCGGTTTTCTACCATTTCTCTCTAGTGTACAAATTTGTAAATAGTTGAGTTATGTAATTTTTGACTTTCTAGGAAATGGGTAGATGGTATCTTTTGTATAGGACTAGGTTTTATTTTTTTGGTTCCCTAAGAGTTTAAGCTAACTCAAGGGAGATTTTGTCTCATATTTCCAAAGGGGGAGATTGAATCACCTTATACCTTTGACTTACTTAAGTCTATATTGTATAAGTGTTCATCTAATTTGGAAATAGTGACAAAATTTGTTGTCTAACCTAGAATCCAAAGAACCTCAGACTTGATCAATCTCTAATCATCTTCAATGATCCAAACAAGGTATAAATTGAATCACACTACACACATTAGAAGTGCATACATGTGTATATATTGCTCATATTGATTGTGTGTTAAATTTCCCTTAAAATGTTGTTTTAATAATTTTTTGGGAATTTTTAAACATTTTTAAAATAATGTTTTCTTTAATAAAAGTGTGTTTATAAACTTTGTGTGGTTAAAATGCTATTATGAAAAATTAGTTTTTCATTAGAATGTTTGATTGGGTAGAATATCAATGCGCTAGAGACTTTAGGGTGTTGCATGTAATTAATTTGGACGCGCGTTTGCCAGCCAATGAAATGCCAACACTTGTCATGCTCTTGTTATCTCATTTGTGTTTGTTTTGTGAGAGAACTGCCTGGTGTTTTGTGGATCGTTAGATCAAACGTTATCTATGGCCTGCATGTGTTTAAAGTCTATCCATGTGTTATCACTGTGGACCAATCACCTTCGTTTTAACCAACCGCTATTTTACCACCCTTTGATCAAAGTCAATATAAGGAAGACTGAATCTCAACCGTTGATTGCTATCAGCGATCCAGAACCTTCCTTGGCTCCTATATAAACCCTCTAATTCTCAGCATTTTAAGACTTTTGGCAGTCGTCCAACTTGAGAGAAAAAAAGAGAGAAGAGGGAAGAGAGAAGTGAGAGAGAAGAGAGAAAAGAAAAGAGAGAAGAGAGAGAAAGGGAAACTGAGTTAGAAACCCTAACCCCAACCCTAACCCTAAAAAACTTCAAACCATATTCAAACCTTCGTATATTCATAAACCCAAACACAACCTTGAGTGTTTGAGAGAGATTGGTGTTACTGGTTTGATCGTTTGTAGCTGTAACCTCTTGATCTGTGATCTTGTTATCAACTTAGACATTTTTGGTGAGATTTGTATTTCTTTTTCATAGAAATCTTAGATCTACACTTTGCATGTTACATATCACTAGATCTGCATATTTGTTTCTCATTTTGTGAAAATCTTTGTTGATTTAGATCTGTAAATATTTTATGTTTTCTATCTTGTGAAACTTAACCTTGACCTAGTTAGATTCTCACTTGGAGGTTTTCAATCTCTAAAATCCTTTTTAAAAATAGAGATTGATTAAGATCTTGACTGATTTTGAAGCAAGATATCCGTGGAATCTGGGATAAATTAAAAGGTCAAAAAGGTTTCAAGTTTTGTAAGAAAGAAAGAAAAGAAAATCACAGCATATAGTCTTTATATGTAATTTTCTAGGACTGTCTGTATAAACTAAGTGTGTGTGAGTTCATGCATGTGGATAGAAATCACATCACAAACACTTGACACACTACCACACTGAAAGTGTTGAGAATAAGATCAAAGATTATTGAGTTGACGAAAAGAAAGCTAAAGCAAAGTGGAAGTTATCAAACTGGAAGAACATCATCAACAATCAGATCTATAAGAAGTTAGAAGGACACCAAGTGGGGTATATTCCTAAACTTAGAATAGGCTGAGTTGTGTGCATGTATGTTGTATTGTTTGTAACTGCTATTTGTTTTTAGTGGAATTTTACTTTCGTGACTTAGAAGTCACCGTGGATGTTTCCTCTATTGGGAGAGGTTTTACCACGTTAAAAATAGTGTGTTCTGATTATCTTCATCTCCTCATCTCATTCTATAGTGTGCTGATATTTTGAAACTATCTTAGTTTTAAAACTGATTACAAAGTCTTGGTTATTCTCGTACATAAGTTTTTGTAAACACATCTTGTTGTTTTTCATTTTTATTTTCAAAAGAAAAGGGTTTCTTCAACAAATATCTCGGAGTTGCTTATACAGTTTAATCATTGTATTAAACGGCATTAGTAACGTTTTTCACTTATGACCAACGTCATTTGGAGCAACTATGGTGTATTGTTACCCAGCGTCCTCCCCATCGTCGATCTCGTGTATCAAGGACTGACACCATAAATAATTCTAATTATTATCCTATTCGGTTCGACCCAAATACCCGTGTACTCGAAAATGCTCTATCTGAGACGCATACCACCAAGCGACGTATTTGGAAACCAAAATATGATGTGTGCCCAACTTCTCAGCGCTAAAATAATGAGTACTGTCCACACCATGAGGAGAGAAACCCATCAACCCCTCTGATTCACTTCCACTCCAATAGCACAGGCCTATCTGACCGTATTGCACAACCCATGGTCTACTCCCCGTTCACTACATCCCAAGCAATTGAAGTCTCTACCACACCGATTCCTATTAAGGACACCTGTCTAACTATGCGTGAAGGACTCGATTACCCTGATTCGTCTGATTCTCCTCATGTTTATATTTTACCCCTACTGTACTATCTACTTCTCCTCAGACTGCAATGCTCCCTCCCTCCTCTCCCCCTTCTAATAATGTAGTCTCCGATCCAACTTGTCAACTAATGAACCTCCCTCTAATAGAACACCACTACAGAGTGCTTACTCACCATGAGGAAGCCATACCACACACCCCACGCCATGAACCTTCCCCTTCAACTCCAGAACCATCCATACCACCAGGATTCTAATTTTTAGCCCCACGGTCTTTCATTTCCACTACTCAACATCTTCTGAGGGATCGAATTTTCCAAAACCATTAGGATATTGTGGGACCCTCCGTACTTAACTTAGTTGAAGCTTTTTTCATCTCTAGTCGACTCCTTCATGCCCTTAATAAAACCCTTCTTATATTTATCGCAAAAAATCCACACCCTACTTAAGTTAAGCACTTTCGTCCCATCAGTTTATGTAATGTTATTTATAAACTTATCTCTACGATCCTGGTTGCTCGCATGCGACCAATTCTTCAGTACCTTGTGTCCCCTTATCAAAACGCCTTTTATTGCCTCTCATCATATTCAGGAAAATATCCTGATTGCCCAAGAGATTTTACATACCATGCGCAAATCTAAATCTAAAAAGGTAGCTGTGCTATTAAAATTGATCTATCTAAAGCCTATGATCAAATGGAATTTCCTTTTATCCAATGGGTTCTCCAAAACCATGGGTTTCCAGATGTTTGGATTGGATACCTTATGGAATCTATATCTTCTACGTCATTCACCACGCTCATTAATGGCCATATGAGGTCCACTTTTTCTCCAACTCGTGGACTCCAGTAAGGGGATCCCCTCTCGCCTTACTTATTTATTTTAGCGTTAGACTTCTTTCTACGATGTGTGGAGTCAGGCTGTCTTTTAAAATATATAACTCCTCTCCGACCATCTCGCAAGGGACCCCTATTCATGGGCTTGCTTTTGCTAACGATTGTATTTTTTTCCTCCAACCTAAGCCAGCTTCAGTGGCTCACTTCCATCACATTTTAACTACTTTTGGTTATTTTTCGGTTCAGGTCGTTAACAAAGATAAATCTATAGTTACTTTCGGCCCTTCTACTCCGCGTGCCGTTAAATAAGCTACTTTGCGCCAATTGGGAATTTATGGGGCTCATGGGTAGGATAAATATCTTGGATTACCTCTTATTACAGGTCGGGTTACACACTAAATGTTCTCCGAGCTCACGAAAACTCTCGACCAGCGATTACAGGTGTGGTATAATAGTTTATTGTCATATGTTGGTTGAACCAATCTAATTAATGCAGTATGTACTTCCCTCCCATCTTATTACATGTCTGCATATCCGATTCCTCCTCATATTCTTACTACGTTATCCAAGAAAATTAAATCATTTTTCTAGAATGCGTATAATATTTCTCATAAAACAGCCACCGTCCGTTGGGATACGACTACCCTTCCCAAACAATATAGTGGTCTAGGCATAAAAAACTTACACTCTTTAAATATAGCGTACATGATTGAACTACTTTGGAAACTTTTTACGGAGCCACACAACCTTTGGACTCAAACTATGAAACATAAATATTATCGTCACACTAATTTATTAGCGTCTCACAGTAAGGCTACAGACTTGTGATTTTGGAGAAAAGTTTATGCTTTAATCCCTTCCTTCGCCACTGGTATCAAATGGCGACTTGGTTCCGGCTCTATTTCATTTGGAAATCATATTTGGCTTCGGAAGGATTCGTTCAATCATCTTTATCCGCATATTACTCCTCACATTCTAGCTTCTCCCCTACACACGTTCATTTCTAATGGCCAGTGGGATATACCAGCTTTAGCTCTGTGGTTTCCATTGGATGATATTCTCTGAATTCGTGCCCTGTATGTTCCCTCTCAAGAATCACCGGATGTTCCGTTTTGGTGGCCTAGTCCTATTGGTACTTTTACTCTTAAATCGACATATCATTGGCTTCACATTCACCTATATGCCCAGCACATTCCTGTGTTTCCTTGGAAATATTTATGGAAAAGTAGATTCCCCCCTAAGCTCTAATTTTCTAGTTGTTTCTCATTCATAGGGATTTACCAACTGCGAACTTACTTTTTCACTACCATAAATTAATGACTCCTATGTGCTCTCTTTGTGATTTGATTGACTGTAATACATATATATACTATGACTGTCCTACGTTGTTCCAACTCTGACACTCGATGCCTCTGCTGGACCTTAGTCCTACATCCATCTTTACTGCGCTCTCCTACATACAGTCTACGACTCGAGTTGCTGTCAATCAATTTTGCCCATTTTTTCTTCTTTGGTTATTCTGGATCACACGTAATGAGGCGATCTTTCAACAAATACCTACAACTTTGTCATCTTTCAAGTCCACCTTATCTCAATGCCTTCGTAACTACTACCAGGCTCGTCAATTTATTCGGCCCAGTATACCTCCACCCTCTATTGCTTTTCCTATTGCTTGGTCCAAACCTGCGCTTACATTTTTCAAATGCAATATGGATGGAGCCAAATTGCATCTTACGGGTCATGCCGCAGGTGGTGGGATTATCCGTGATGCTCAAGGAAAGTTTGTATGTGCTTTTACCCACCATATAGGTTTTGCATCATTAGTGCTAGAGGAGATTTAGGCCATTAAAATTGGTTTGGATCTTGCTTCTACTCAGGGTATTACTTGCATTGAAGTTGAAACCGATTGTCAAATTGTCTTTAATATGATCTACAAAAACCAAACCCATAATTCTGACCATGTGAATTTGATCCAGGCCATACGTGATGGCTTCCAGAGATTTCAATATGTTACCTTATGTTTATGTTTCAGGGAAGCTAATGCTTGTGCCGATGTTATTGTTGCCCACTCGGTTTCAAAGTTATTTATCTCTACAGTGTATGTTCGGATTCCATGGTTTTTACTTCCAGCTTTTCGCCACGATATGTGTAATATTGCAGTGATACAGTTTGCAGTTTCTAACATTACTTGTAAGATTTCCTTAGTTTAATTTAATCATCCTGCTTTTGTAAAAAAAAACATAGGGTGAACTGAAACTAGTTCGATCCTATCATGTTTTCTTCAATATTTATATATGACAAATGTTGCTTTCTACTTGTTTTAAAGGTTTTAAATTAATTGTGACTTTTAGGATTTTTATTACATTTATAAAGTTGCTTTGAGTGTCTTTTTAGGTTATATTAGAGAATTAATTATTATTTTATTTATTTTTTGATATATTTTTAGAATCGGGAATCGATTTGAACCAACCCAATAACTGTTAGTTCGAATTGGCCCGGTTCTTGTGCTAGTTCTAAAAATGTGGAACCGATTAACTTCGGTTTCGGTAAAGGGCTTGTAGTGGAACCGACTTAACTCGAATTGTGTGCACCTTGATATTTTCAAATAACTCTGAGAAAATGAATATTTAGTCATAAACGGATGATATATGTCATCCAAATCCCTTTTCAATAGTTTGACTTCCCCTCTCACTTTTTATGGATAATTATGCCCATGGTAACCTGGTATACATGTTATGTGACTTTTCAACTGGTTTGTTCGATCATATTTCACAAATGTCATCTCTCTACTGAAACTTAGAAACCCTCATTCTTCACGCCAACTCCCTAAAAGGCTCAATGAAATCGAAGGATCAAGCTTCGAAACCAAGGGTTGAAACCAAGGGCAAACAAAAGTTTAGGATTGTGTTGACCAAACAATGACTACAAGTCTACTTAAGCTCATAACATCATTTTAAACTCGTAATGATTGAACATACAATGCCACATGCTCCAAACCTCTTATCGCACTCACTCATGAGGCTTAAGCCATATTTTATGCTTTAGTTTATGGTATAAAATAGGTCTTTACTCTTTAAGAGAATACTTGATATGAATCAATGCTTTCAAAATAATATCAAAACATTCCATAAGATTTAAATTGATCCTAAAGTCCAATCAACATATATCTTATTGCGGTATTGAGCTCCTGAAATCGCTGTGCATGGGAGTCTGACTTTCTTTTGTTATATGATTTCAAGTGTTCCATAGCTCTTTGTTTACCATATGTAGTGTGATTGGGGATGTGTGGAAGAAAAGGTGAGCGCAAGGGAGATCAAAATCGTTAGTTCGGGTGAGCCCTAATGGGCTTATCCAAAGAATTTTTCAACTTGTGTGTTAAACTAGAGATATATAATGGAGGATTGGGGGGCCATGTTACAAATGGGTAAGGTATTAGTCAGTCCAGTTGTTAGCTTTATCTTCTTTATATAATCGTTTATCCTATATTAATTAATTACAACTTAAATGGAAGATAGAGGCTCCTTAATAAACCTTAATATTGTACGCATAGACATATATAATCTTAATTAGGCCCGAAAGAATGATGGATGAATGCCACTTTGTATGTGTGCCCCAATAAAAGTGGTTGTGATGCGATGTGTGGACTTGTGTGGATGAGTGGAAATATAGTATTGTGTTAACGTACTTATGTGGTTACAAGAACAAAGTCAACGTAGCCTGGGTGTGTGTTTATAAGTGAACGCGTGTATGCGGCGTGGAAGCTTGGGCTCTTGAGTGAAAACTCAATAATGTGCCTACGTACTCACAAGTGTATGAGATCAAAGTTGACGCAATTCGAGAAGTGAATAGTCTCTTTAGAGATATCATAATATCTCGTGATGTGGATGAAGGAAGATGTGAGTAAGGATATTGTGTACCATGGGGTGGACAATAAGCTTTCATATAGAGATATTTGGATATCTCAAGGTTGCCTATCAAGGGATATATCACAGGGGCTTGTGCTCATGAGGAGGGATTGGTATTGAGCCTACGTATTCGTTTGTCAATGGGATCAAAGTCTACGTAGTTTATACAAGGTGTGTGAGAAGACGTGGTTTAGTCTTAGAGACTGCGTGTAGAAAGTGTTAATGTGCTTTCATGATCCATCTGTGATACAACATTCAATTTTAAATCATGTTATTATGTCCTTGCTTTAGGAATATAATTGGTGTGATCTCCATGAATTTTTTTTGGAATCATAATTTTGGTGATACTCATCCCTTAGGAACGAAATCAACTGTCAGAGAAGTTGAACGTAAATGGACGGACTTCAGACTTAGGTTATATCAAAGGTTTTCAGGACATCATTATTGTGTTGATTATGACAACCCATATTTTCCATACATAGGATGTTCAGTCCCATGTACAATCCATGAAGGTTATCTAACAATTAAATACCATTATAAGCATGAATAAATAAATTGAGATGGGAAATAGCATATGACAACATAAATAACTGAATAAATATAAACCTTCGACTATATTAAATGATATCCAACACAAGTCTTAACTTCACAATAGTAATAAATAATCTATTAGAATTAAATAAATCCAATTGCGGTAACAACATGGACCTTGCGTAAACTCTCATAAAATTGAAAAAACATAAATATAAATATATATTGGATGTAACTTATGACACTTACAAAGCTAATGGTTGGATAGAAATACTGGAAATAGAGTTAATGTCGTTATAAGCTAAACCCTAAAAATGTTATTGACACTAACCTGAAATATTTCAACGTAAGAAGGTTAATATCATAACAAGAATTTCCTATGTGATCCTGATTAAAGGATCCGTATAACATTAATAAAACCAAGGCATTCTTACGCGAATTAATTAGGTGAATATCTCAACACAATATTATTACGCCATCCATACCGACCCATTATATTAAACTATTGTAATATTCCAATTTATTATGAAGTTACACATCTAAATAATTTAATGTTAACTCTAGTTATCCCAGCAACATAACCACCACATATATATTGTCTATATAACAATTTCATTATAATATATCGCATAATCACTCTCTACCCGACACATAAATCATAGGAAATCCTCATAGCCCACACATAAAGTATCTCACGAAGGTTTACCCTGTATACCTCTGAGGATCTCTCATGCCTCTACTAATATTGAAAACTAGATAATCCGAATTTTGATGTCTTTAAATACACAATATGGGTATATATATGCGCATATGCCCCACCTCACTTGGATTGACATATTATGTTTTACAAAACACACTTTGAATCTAATCCAAAAGGTTTCACAAAAGATTCATCAAATTCATATCGAACAATTCATGTTGTTGCCCCGAGTTAATCACTTAGGATAGAGGTATATTGAATAGAGGACTTAGATTCACCCACCAGTTAAATATTTTCTTAAAATGAAAAATGAGTCAATTTAACCTTTTGGTTTTGTGATTTGCTAAATATATAATTCTATATATTCTTATTATATAAAATTTGTGTTTGAAATGCATCCTTTGTATTTAAAATTTACTTGATCATACGTTGGATAAGATAATTCTAAGCTTTGTGAAATTCTAAAAAAGTGGAAAATTCTAGCTTTGTTCGTGACCTTAGTCGTTGGTTGTTCGCCTCAGCAAATAAGGACTTCGTAACCACAAAGTATATCCTTCATTTGTCTCAATCTTTTGGAATACCTCATAAAAAAGATTGATTTGGTAGTTGTGCCGAGACAAAATCGTGGTTGGGAAGCCAAAATGATCTTTTCTTAACCTATGGATTTTTTATAACTTTAGTGTACCCCGCTTCTCTTTATAAACTTTTGTATATAATCAAGAGTTGCTCCATGATTCCAAAATAAGGCGAGGAGATAATTTTTCAGAGAGAAAATATCTTAGCTTTCAAAATCAATTTTTTTTTATCTTCTCATTGTGTTCTTCAAGTTATTTTTATGCATTCTTGAATGAAAAGAAGTTTGGCTTTAATATTCAAGCTTATTTTGACAGCTTATTTTCGAAAATAGTTTTATTCTTGAATATAGTCTACTTTCAAAAACCTTCAAAAACACTTTGTGAGTTTTTTAAAGAAACCAAACCTTTCAATATATCCTCACACATCTTAAACTGTATTTGGCGGTTACTCAGTGGTTCCACTGCCTTGGAACAAAAGTGTTCTTCTTTTTAAATGAAGATTTGTTTAGTGAAAGATTCGAAGATATTGGTAGAAACCAAAATCGGTAGTTTATGTGTAGCGTATATCAAATGTTGGCGCTCTCCTATGAGAATATGGTTCGAAATATTTGAGAGGAAGTTAGTGCATTATGTGATTATAATTCATTTCGAATTAATGGGTTTTTCCTCATACATTTGGTGTTGTGTGAATATTTTTTTTAATCTTTTCACATTATTAAAATCACTTGTTTTGATAATAAAATAAATTGATTAGATTCTAATCTCGATAAAACATTTTGTCACATGAGCCTTTTGGATGCTTTATACACTTTGTTGTTTTAAAAGGGAAATTGTCTATAAATTATTAATTAATTTTTAATTGGATATTTACCTTTGAGGTTCGTGCTCTCAATTGGTATTAGAGGGGGTCTCATTATTTTTAGGCTTAAGCCGTAGAGTTAATCGTTTGTGTAAGACAGATGGTGTTTTGTCTCGCCGACCTCCACTTTTATATGGTAGAAAATATTTATATTAGAAGGTTCATATGGTTTCATATATAATGTCGTTGGAAGATCGAATCTGGAATAGTGCTTTGATGGTTTAGAAACTGCATATTATAATTGTTGATAATGTCGTAGTCCTATAAATAAGATCTAATTGGGTTGAGAACGACATGAAAGATGGTGATTAGAATGCTAAAGGTCTTAACAAAATCTTTAGTTGTTTCACCATTAGTGAGTTACAATTTGTTTCAATGTGCACTATGTTAAAGCGGTATGGTATGTTTTAAAAATAACCTGTGAGGGCACCATCACCATAAAGCATGAAAAGCTTCAACGCCTAACCACTCATTTTTAGCCCCTTACCACCCACTACTACCATGACCGTCATTACCCCGCCAACTCTCACTGCGTCCCTCACCACACTCACCACCACCATTGCCCCCCCATACCACCATTACCACCGCCATTACCCTCGATACCACCATCACCACCGCCACTCCAAGTGCCACTCACAATGCTATACCCTCCACTACTAGTATGACCGACATCCCTACCACTACCATTGCTATGACCCCATCTACTATCACGACCGCCCCTCATCCTTTATTGTTCCCATTGTCTCCACTATCACCCCTTTCACCACGACGACTACGCATATTCCCACGACCACTGCCACCCACATGACCACCACTACCACCTCACATCCACCACGACCTCGAGCCCCACTCCCACTCCCACTATTAGGGCCAGTTGCACGACCACCCGTACAGTCATCATTTGCGACCTTACCACTAAGACGACCCTCACGGTTGCCATTACGTACCCCCACGACCACCACTTTCACCCATATCACTACGACTAGTCCCACGACCACGATGACTTACCCCAGATTCACTCCTATCTTTACTGCCCCCATTATCTCCCCATGTCGGCCACTACCACCCTTATTCTCACGACCTCTGCCCCTAGACATGCGACCATTTTCGCCACCGCTTCACTTCCTATTATGATTTATACGACCACCGCCATGGTCCTAAATAGCACCTCTATCACCACGACCACCCTCATGTTTGTCATTACGTACCACCACGGCTGACACTCCCACTCTTACCATCACTCCCACCCTCACACGTATTACCCCACCCACGCCTACGATTACAGAGATCATAGCCACGACTTCCACGACCACCCCTTCAGCCTCCTCGACCACCTCCACGACCACTATGGCCATTTCCACCCCTCAACGACCACTATCAGTCTTATCCCCAGGACCTCCACCGCCACCTTCACGACCTCCACTACTATCTCACCGACCCCCACGACCCCCCACTACCACGCTTCTCACCATGAGTTCCCCGTACAATTGTGTTAAGGAAGAGGGGTACAGAGTTTGGAGACCTAGAAAACTGTTTATTTGTTTACGAAGTCTATTCTCCCCGATCCTGATTGTCTCTACCCTCACCCTTGATGACTTCTAGTAGCACAAAATAAGTAAACCCTAACATTACTAAAATATCATTATTAAAATATGAATATTTGTCAACATTTATCATCATCATCATCATTATTATTATTATTGGTATTATATTTATAAGACAATCTAATCCTCTATGAAATCTCACGAAGGCTAAATGACTAAAAATTAAGGTTCTAAAAAATGCGGGGCGTGACCGAGGCGTGGAGGCCAAGCCTTAATGCTAGACGCCTAGGCGAACCTTAGGCGTAAAAAGGAATGAAAAGGCGTTTAAGATTTTTTTAATATATTTAAATATTTTTTAACCATAACGACGCTATTAAAAATACTAAAATTGTACATACTTTAAAAATATGTCTGAATATTTACAAATTAAAATACTATTTGATTATTTTGGACGAGATATTGGTCCGGTTTGTAAAAAAAGTCTTTAAAAGGCGATATCGTTTCACTAAAGAATTTTTGTTTTAAAAAAAGTGCGTCGTAAGGGTTTTACCAAGAATAAGGCAGAGCGTTTCTCCCACGCCTCAAGCCTAGGGGCACCTAGGCATGCCTTTTAAAACAGTGCTAAAAATATATAAAGGGAAGATCCTATTTTATTCATGTTGAAAAATGAGATTATTATCAATATTTAGTAAAAAGAAAGGGAATATGTGAATTCGACAAAAAACAATTGCACATAAACCCTCTTATTTACATCACACCATACCCAAAAGAAAAGTTTGACCACAAGCTCAAATTGGAAAGACATGCATCCTTTGATGGAATTTGTGCGTGGTGAGCACATCTTGTTGGCTTTAATATCTCCATGAGTTCCTTTTGGGGCACTTTGTGGCTCGATGCGAAACTGGATGCATTCAAAACACTTGAATGTGGTCGGAGTGCTAAGTGTTATCAACAAACTTTACTGAACAATGTCTAAGCTTCTCCACTTCAGCCGTCTTGGAGTAATCCTCCACTTTGACGGTATACTCGTCAAACTTAACTGAAATTCTGTGTATTCTTATCCAATTGGAGGCTTTTATATATATCTCTTACAATGTGAATAAAGGGAACATACAAGCCTGATTTATGCCTAAGATTAAGCTTAAGATAGTCAAATCTTTACGCTAATGATTCCCATAAAATATGGTATATTTTAAGGAACATATTTTAAGGAACCATGTTTTAATGAGCTTTAACACTCCCCCACAAACTCGGCTGTCCTGGAGAGACGAGGTTGGAGCTTAGCAGAGTGAAAAGATGCTTGTGTATTCCTTTGGTGAGAATATCTGCGAGGTGATCTAGAGAAGGGACAAATTGAACTCGATGAGTGTTGGAGAGAAGGCGTTCTCGGATGAAATGGTAGTCAAGTTCAATATGCTTAGTGAGAGCATAAAAACGGGGTTTGAGGCCATATAGGTAGTGTTGAGGTTGTCACAGAACAGGGTAATGGGTTTGGGTGGAGGGAACTTGAGTTCGGTAAGAAGGTGGGAGATCCAGGTGGCTCAGCACAGACATGGGCAAGATAACAATACTCGACTTTAGTACTGGAGCGGAATACAATAGGTTATTTCTTGGTGGTATAAAAGATGACCCCAAGAAGACACAAAGACCTATAGAGTGGCGAGAGTCAGGACAAGGTAAGGCCCAAGTCAGGAGATCCTTTGAGATAACGAAGGATTTGTTTGAGAGAAATGAGGTGAGGTGACCTAGGTACGCTCATGAATTGAGCAACATGGTGGGCATCATAGGCTATGTTAGGGCGAGTGAAGGTATGGCACTTGAGGGAGCCAATTAGCTGTCGATACTCAGTGGCATTAGATGGAACTCATCGGTGTGAGCTGATAGTTGGGTTTTGGCACAAACTGGAGTGGAGCATGGCTTACAGTCTATCATACTGAACCGTTGTAGAAGGTCAATAGTGTATTTGGTTTAGGAAATATGAAGATGGTTTGGGGAAAAGTTGGCTTCTACACCCATAAAGTATGATAAGGGACCAAGATCACTAAGCTTAAACTCTTTGCCAAAAGTGGTGATAAAGGAGGTGACTAGTGAAGGTGTGTTACCCATTAGAATTATGTCATCAATATAGAGAAGGAGAAACATAATTGAGGAATCTGATCGGTAGATGAACAAGGAGTTATCTGCCTGGCTTTGATTGAAGTCAAATTGTAGGAAAAAGCTGCTGAGACGTTGAAACCATGCCCGAGGAGCCTGTTTAAGACCATACATGGCTTTCTTGAGGAGGCAAACATGATGAGGGTGATTGGGGTCTGCAAAACCTGGAGGTTAGCTAATGTAAACAGTCTCATCTATTACACCGTGAAGGAATGCATTTTTCACATCAAGTTGACGGATAGACCAACCCATGCAGACGGGAATACTGAGTACAGTACGGATGACGGTTGGTTTAATGATGGGACTGAAAGTTTCTTCAAAGCCAAAGTGTCATCACAAAGACCTTTGCAGCAAGTCGGGCCTTATGATGGTCCTTGGATCCATTTGCTCGTCATTTAATCTTAAAAACCTATTTACATCCAATCACATGTTGTTGAGAAGGAGGAACAAGAACCCAAGTATCATTCTTTAGCAGTGCATTGAACTCATTGGCCATCGCCAGACACCATTCAGGAATGCGTGGGGCTTGTGAGTAGCAAGTAGGTTATGTGGTTGGAGAGGGGAGATGAGCCAAAAGGGCTTTGGGAAGAGGATGGATATCTAATAGTCCTATTTGTCCGTTAAAGAAATTTATGAGAGCCATCTTGATGTCTGGTGATCATGGGGTGTTGGGAAGAGGTGTTAGGGGGTCTACGGGAGAAGGAAAGGGAAAGAGAGATATGGGTGGGGGAGAAGGTGGCGGGTTAGTATTCGTATGGGAAGTAAGGATTAGGTGATGGGATGGTCGACGCTGATAATGATGGGGGAAAGGTGCTATATGATTATGGGCTAGTGTGGCTTCTGGAACATAAGGGATGGGGATATTGGGTGTAGGAGTCAAGGGTGGTTGTAATGCTGGAGATGGAGGGATGATAGGAACAAATATCCAGGAAGAAGGTGTTGAAGATTGGTGTTTTTAGGAAAAGGGGAAAGTTTGTTCGTCAAATCGAACATGTCGAGAGATATGCACAACCAGTTTTGCGATCCGTACACCGGTGCCCTTTATGTTGTAACTGTAAACACACATTTTTTGGGCAAATGTTTGTTAGTGACATAGACGCCTAAATGGGGATAACATGCATATCGGAAAACACGTATGGTAAAGTATGAGGGAGAATGACTATAAAGACGAGAGAAAGGAGAAGACCATTTGAGGAGAGGAGATGGGAGACGATTAATGAGATGGACAGTGGTTAAAATGACTTCAGGCCAGTGACAGAGAGGAACATGACTGGTGAAGAGGAGTAAGGGATATGTCAACAATGTGACGATGTTTTCATTCCGCGAGACCATTATGTTCAGGATTATGAGGGCAAGAGAAGCGGTGGTGAATACCAAGGGAAGAGTATAGATCCTTGATGGGACCGCTTTCATATTCTCGACCACTATCGCTTCGGAATTGTTTGAGAGTGGTAGAGAATTGAGTGTGGATGTCGATGATAAAGTTCTGAAAATGGATGAGGACCTCAGATTTTCTTTTTATAAAGAAGAGACATGAATAACGAGTGTAATCATTAGTGAATAACACATAATATTTGTAACCCGAAATAGAAAGGACACATAATATTTGTAACCCGAAATAAAAAGAACAAGAGAATGGATGAGGACCTCAAATTTTCTTTTTATCAAGAAGAGCCATAAATAACGAGTGTAATCATCAGTAAATAACACATAATATTTGTAACCCGAAATAGAAAGAACAAGAGATTACCATACATCAAAATGAACTAAAACAAAGGGAGAGTGACTTTTTGCTTCATTAAATGATTGAAAAGGGAGTTGAGTGGATTTACCCAAGGCACACCCTTAGCAAAAGGAAGAATTATTAGTAAAATTAGAGGATAAGTGTTTATTTGAGTTTAAGTGAGAGAGGACCTTGGCAGAGATATGACCAAGTCGTTGATGCCAGAGGGAGGCAGAATTGTGGGAGGCAGTGAGAGCTTGGAGGTGAGATGGAAGGGTTGGAATTTTGTAAAGACCGTCTTTGTAAAGGCCTTGATAGAGTAAGGACCCATTAGTGAGATCAAAAATATAAAAGTGATTGGCATCAAAGGCACAGAGAACTTTATTATCACGACATAATTGTGAAATGAAGAGTAAGTTTTTACGCATGGTAGGAACAACATATATATTATCGAGACGGAAAAAGGATGTACTAAGAGGAAGTGCCACGTTCCCATATAGGTAATCGAAAGCTGATCACCGTTGTCAAGTTGAACTGTGTCGGGGCCAGTGTAGGGTGCGTGTTGGTAGAGAAGCGCATGACTACCAATCATGTGGGTAGAGGCACCAATGTCAGGATACCAGTTAGAGTCCGAAGATGGGCAATGATGGATGGACCGACAAGAGTCCGGAGTGATATTTGTGTGGAGAAGGAGATATCTGGAGTAATTATCATGACAATTGAATTGCCTAAGTTAATCTCATAAAAAAGAGATCGATTGATGGAGTAATTAGATTCGAGCAAATTGGTTGCGCTTGATTTCCAAGAGTTCTTGCATCACTCTTGGACGTGCAGGGGTAAATAAGGTAAGCTATGATAGTAGACTTAGGTTCAATGACTTGGAATATAATGACTTTGACATGGACGGGATGGACTTAGTGATACCATTATGAGAAGAAAAGTTAACATATATGCTTAAAGGAAAGTAAGTAGGTTGGTGGTAAAGCTAGAGAAATAAAAAATACATGTTTCAGTTTAATGATACAAGGAAACATATGCATATGATCAAAGTTGGAATAATAGTAGTTAAGAACGTTGATAGTAGATAAGAACCTTGATAGAAGATAAGATCCAAAATAATACTAGTAAAACTTGGATTATGTGAAAATATAATTAATATTGTTAGCGCTTATGCAATTTTGAGAACAAATAGACGGGTTAATTCAAGAAATACCTCTAAGTGATTAAATCTCTTTGGGAAGATGTGAGAGGGTGCGTGGACGATATGGTTTTGAGATAGGAATGATGGTGGGAGCTTTATTTTAGATAGCCTATATTCTTATACTGGTAAATATATGTTTTAAAAAGGTTGAACATTTAATAACTTTTAAAAGTGGAACAAACAAAAGACTTTTTCATTACTAGAAAAGTAATTCGATTAATGTGTATGGAGTGTAAGGTTATTTGAAGTGAGATTCTAGCCTCGCAATATTGGATAATGGTTCTGGAAATAAACATTAAGAAGCTTAGAGAAGAAGAAGATTAACCTACAAATCTAGGTGGTGGAACTTAAAAGTAAAGATGAGGAGTTTTGGGAGGAATTGGAGGGGATATATGGTTTATATAAGACCTAGTTCGTGCATGGGAGTGGATTGCAACGTGGTTAGGCATTTTTATATCAATCTAAAACCCCCAAAGGCTTTTATAAGATAAAAACATCCGTTCAGCTCCTCATGGCTATATCATATTGATCCGAACACTTACCTCAGATCGAACTAGAAAGAATCAAAAGTTGCGGCTAACTCTTTTATTTTTATTTTTATTTTTTTATTTACCTATATTGAGGGTAGGTTGTCACTTGTAGTATGCACGTTTCCATATTTTATTTGCTACAAAAGAATTTTTAATGTGTTTTAAAATTGATAGATTTATGTTTCCCGTGGATTTACGGTTGTGAGATAAGTACTAAGGCATAGATTTACATATTATCATTTTCTTGTGGTGATAGATAAGAGTCCATTACTATTTCAATTTGAAAAATGTGTGGTTGGAGCATAAGTATTTTAAGGACATTTTTTTATAAATCAGTTAAGGATATCTAGACTTAATGATGGGAGGGTTGTATTTTCAAATAAAGATACTTTCAGGGATGCAAGATTGGAAAAAAATCACTTTCAAAAAAATAAAATAAAAGAGATTGATAACAAATGGAATTAATGATTAAAGAAGGGCGTGATCTGAAAAATTCATCTTAAGGAAGAAAGATCGTGGCACTAGAAAGAAAAAATCAAATGGATAAAAGAATGGGATCAAATTAATGCCCCCCAAAAGAATTTGATTAATCGTTCGGTTCTTGTGGGGATAAGTCTCAAGGACCAAAATATTTTACAATGAGTGTTGGGACATTATGAAGAAGGAATAGATAGATTTTTTAGGGAATTTTCCTGATAATGGTTGGTGTGATAAATGTTTGTTTAAATAAGAATAACGTTAAGGTTCTGAATTCAGTTATGACTAAGAACTTGGGGACCCGTACGTTGGTCACAAGTCTTCACAATGTATTGGCCACAATGTTATAAACTAATGTGTCAGTGGAAAAAATTTCAAAAGCAGTAGTTAAATTTGAGACTTGGTTTTGATTGCTAACGAGATAATGGTGCATATGGAGAGAGAAATAGGGGGTAGTGTTTGAGGTTGATTTTGAAAAAACCTACCTTATGTAAAATATAATAATTTGGATTTGGTAATTGATATAAAATGTTTCTTAGACAATAAAGAAATTGGATTTGGGGTTGTTTTAGCGATGTTAATATTTCGGTTATCATCGGTTGGTGCCCACATGGTATTTTTAAAGCTTCCAAGGGTCTTAGGCTAAGGGACCCAAGTCCCCCCCTTTTTATTTGTGCGGGTAGCTGATGCTTTAACTTGAATAATGAACAAGGCAAGTTTGTGCAGTGCAGTGGGGTGGGGTGGGGGGGTTAAAGTTGGTAATGGGGTTGTAGAGTTGTCCCATTTGTAATTTTTGTGGACGATTCGCTGTTTTTTTCTTCTCAGCTATCCTTTCATTGTGTGAGGTAGCGGGGCTAAAAGTGAATTTGAGTGTAATACCCCGCATTTTTATCGATATTTATTTATGGGATTAATTGAATTAAATATGTATAAATTGAGAATTAATTCGGATATAATACTAACGATATGTGAGTTGGTATTTGATTATAATGTGTATATATGGCAATATATAAATATTGGAAATATTGAAATTGTCGCGAGATTGAAATACGACAATTTGGGAAATTTAGTTGGGACGCACGTGACAGTCGCGTCATGAATGTAATTATTTGAATTAAAAAGTGAATTTTATTTTTATCAACCGTATGGTCATTTTGAGTGCGCCAATGTGTCCGGAAGGGTCGAAATAGTCAGTAAACACTAGCCGGGGGTTTAGTTTGGGTCCCGGGGCATTTTTAGGCCATACCGGCAACTTAAAAGGGTATTTTGGTAATTTTGGAATTTGGGGAATTTTGACCAACGGATTTTGGGAATTAAAAATAGGGTATTTGGGAACCCACTAACCCATTACCAGCACTAAACTAATTAGAGGGCTACGGGAGTTTTAGGAGAGGTTAGGAGAAGTTCCCAAAAGAGAAACACAACCTCCATCTTCAACCTTTAACCTTGGGAGAAAAGGAGAGAGCAACCTTCATCAATTCAACACCAAATTCAGAGAAAAATCCAAGGCAAGTGGTTTAATTACGTTATTTACATCGAATGCTTCTTCCATGCGTAGAAATTTATAAAATTGCATTGTTTTGGGAGAATGACAAAAACCCATGAAATTGGAATTAGAAACTCATGTTTTGATAAAGAGATTGTTTGTAGAATTGTGTTTGGATGATTATACTGTTGGAAATACATCTTTCATGATACAAAAACGGATTTAATTAGGGATATTAATGACTTTAATTTTCTAGGGTTCATACTCATAAGGTTTGGGGGAAAATCGGGAGATTTGATAATTGGGTGTTGTTTAGGATGAATTGACCCCATAAATATGTTAAAATACGACCTAAGTATGTTTAGGAATGATTAGAAACCTTGAACTACTGTTGGAATGAGGTTTAGATGAGATTAGAAGTGAAGAAAATTGGGAAATACGTAATAGGAGAATTCTGGGCTCGAAACTGTCACCTCGTTAGAAGGCCTGCCCAGGTCGTTCGAACGAGCTCGTTCAAACGAGCTTCTAACGAGTTGACAGTTTGACTTCTAACGAGTTGGATGTTCATTCGATGCCTTTATTTCAAACGAGATCTCGTTATATGCCCACTTCGTTCGAACGAACTCTCGTTCGAGTTGACATAATTTTTTTTTGATTTGATTTCTAATGTCCCGTAACCTGGTTTAGTTGTAGAGATAACTTTCCCTTGATGACTAATTGATATAGTTGGGATATTTGGGATATATTGAGGAGTAAAATATAGAAGTGTGATTGGAACCAAATAATATTTGTGGATTAGGACGCGAGTGACTAATCACGTTGTGAGAATAATTGGTGACTTAATTACATACGAACCGAACATATGAATTGCGTAACATTATAAGTTGGTATAAGAATGAGAAGTATACCACAAAGAAATTATGGTAATTACTCAGATGTGTGCATGCTTAGTATATGTATATGATTTTATGTGTATGACATACCTACCATACTTGCTATCACGGGAGGTTTACGTTCGCTTAGGGCCATCTAATCTTTGTGTGCCGGATTTAGATTGGTACCTTAAGAACATAATACTAGAATGACTTATTTGTGAGTTAATAAGTCAGCTGACTATGGAGCGTAGGTATGTACGTGACCCATGGATATGTTGAATTATGTTCGCCTCCATTTTTGTGTGTTGTGCTTATTCTAACAATTCCTCAGAGATTCAGAATTTGTAATCCTTATGTACGTGATGTACCGGGATGGATAGCAAAGTATGTGTGCAACGCAGCTTAGCCTCGGGGTGCTTGTATTGTATATTTATGATGTGAATAATATACGGTTAAATGAAAAGGAATTGTTATGTTTAGTTGCGAGTATAATTGTAGTAACGTCTTGATAAAGATAAAAAGGGAAAACCTGCTGTGAATTGGTTTTGCTAATAATTGATATTCCAAGTTTAAGTAAAGCCTCCTAATTAATTGATAATGTTGGGAATTTATATCGTGAATCAAGTAGAAAGGTTATAACTTATGACGGTTTAGTTAGAGATGAATGTCACATAGATGGGTACGGTACGTTTGGAGTGCACAATTAGTCGAGAGGTGAGAATTTCATGTGAGTGCACGTCCTAACATGTATTTTGCATTCATTGTTTTAATGTTATTAAAGCACTTGCTATTTTTAAAATACTCTCCACTTTCGGGCTCTGACCCGTTTGCTTTCAAATCTATTTTTGTAAAAACCTTTTAGGTGCCCAGCCACAAGGACACCATGCATAGGATTTCCATTCAGGTGACGAGCTGTAGCTGTTTGTGGAAGTTACAGGGCCTTGCTAGTAGACGCTTCTTTTGTCTTGACTCTATTCAGCTTTCATCATTTGTAGGGCATGTCTTCCATTTCTATTAGAGACATTTTATATTTCAGTTATTCAGACTTTGGTTTCTAACTATTTCAGGATGCAGACTTGTTTTATTTGTTTCCATATTGGGATTGTTGTGAGGAGTATTTCCTCCAGACTCATTATTATTTGTTAGTTATTATATTACTTCTTTATGGTGAATGGTTATGTTATTCTTTCATAATTCTTTTATTGCATGTAAATCAAATTTAATTTAAAATTTGACATCTTACTTTTTAAATACTAGGTGGTTAGTAATCATAAAAATGTTTTCGACAGTGATGCTATTAACTGGACCAACTTGGCATTTTGTATTAATTTAATAAAGGAGTAGCTACCCGGTATTTAATTAGTCGGGGTGTCACAGGTGGTATCAGAGCATCAGGTTCTAGTGTCCTTAAGGATCTGTACGGCTTATTATGTTTCCGCTGAGCTTTCTTTGATGTAGAGCCCTATATTTTAGGATTGTTGTATTCTTTTATGTATTCTTCGCTCTTAAGATATTTTGGGTTTATAACTGTGAACTTATAAACCTTACTCTTATTTCAGATGCCTCTACGACGTGCACCACGGGTTCCTAGGAATGCACAGCCAGAGCCCCAGTTAGCACCAGTACAGGGCACCATGAATGCCGCCGAGGTTACAGCCATAGTAGCCCAAGCGGTAAATGTCGCTCTCGCCGTTATACAGCAGGCACCACCCCAGGCACCAGTAGCCGCGCTAGTTCAGGCACATGCATTCCCGTCTGCTTGGGAACGCGTACGTGATGCTTTTCAGAAAGCACACCCACCGGAGTTCGCAGGTAGCTCCGATGTTGTGGTTTCAAGTCAGTGGAGGAAAGACATTCAGAGGCACTTGAGGATGTATGAGTGCACCGATGTTCAGAAGCAGGTACTAGCTACTTTCAAGCTAGTGGGATCTGCACTGCAGTGGTGGGAGTCTATTACCACCGTGGAGGAGAGAGATACTCTCACGATACAGGAGTTTTGGGTGCGGTTTGACCGCAAGTATTTTCCGTCAGCTGTTCACACGGAAATGAGGAGGAAGCTAATGAATCTCAGGCAGGAGGGTAAGACTGTGGCTGAGTATGAGGCCGAATTCATAAATCTACTGAATATTGTTCCGGATGAAATACCGACAGAAGAGAAGAAGATCCAGAAGTTCACCGATGGATTGACATGGAAGATCCGTCAGCACTTATTGGGGAACCTCTCATTGGCCACTTATTCTGACGTGGTTAACGCTGCATTGTTACACTGCCAGGATCACCGCTTTCACATGGCTGAGAGCAAGAGATTAGGAGAGTCCAGCCATCAGGGCAGGACTGGGGGAAACGGTGCCAGTGGGGCACTATCTGTTCAGGGGCAGAGGCAGGGTGACCAGGGTTCCCAGCAGGGGGATCATAAGATGTTCAGACGGGGAATTTCAGGCACGGACAGGGAGGTTTTAGGCAGGGCCATCAAGGTCCGAACGGCCATCAGGGGCAGAATGGTCAACATTAGTTTCGACAGGGCCAGGGGAGGAATGGTAACAGCCACCAGGGCCGAGGGCAGCAGGGACAGAGAGGGGGGAACTTCCAGGGGAAGTGTTTCATTTGTGGTAAGATTGGCCACAAACGTCAGGATTGTCCTGATAAGGGCAAGGCCCCACAGCAGCAGCAATAGGGTGCTCGACAAGAGACACAGAGGCCTATGTTTCCCGCTGCCCTCCCAGGACCACAGATGGCAGCATTACCACCCATTCCAGCAGTCCCAGTTCAGCAGGGACAACTTCAATATGAGAGAGTGTATCAGCTCCAGCAGGTCGCAGCCCCACAGGATCCGCTAGCCATTGAGGGTATGTTCTCTATTCAGGGGACTCTGGGGCGTATTTTATTTGACACGGGGGCTACACATTATTTCATTTCTATGAGATTTGTACGCACCATTGGGTTGTTAGACACCGCCGAGAGCAAGGTTACTTGTGTAGATTCGCCGTTGAGTAGGGGTTCTGTGATTTCCCTTGTATGTAGAGGCGTGAGTATAGAGATCGGGAGGTTTACCTTACCCGTAGATATGTTAGTGTTAGAGATGACCGAGTATGATGCCATTATTGGTATGGATTGGCTAGTTGCGTAACGAGCCATGATTAACTGTTTTAGTAGGAGTATTATCTTTGCCATTCCCGGGCAGGAGATGTTTTTAGTGGCGATGCATCGTCCTGAGAGAGGATCGTCCACTCACTTGTACTACATAGAGGAGGAGACCTCTAAGGAATTGGTGATACCACTTGATTCGATACCCGTTGTTAGTGAGTTCGCCAATGTATTTCAGGATATACCTGGACTACCTCTGAGTAGGGAGATAGATTTTGTGATTGATTTGACGCCGGGCACTCGGCCTATTGCCCGCGCACCTTACCGTATGAGTCCAGCTGAGATGAGAGAGTTACGGGATCAGATTGAGCAGTTGTTGGGTCAGGGGTTTATACGGAGGAGTACTTCGCTATGGAGTGCCCCTGTATTGTTCGTGAAGAAGAGGGATGGATCGTTGAGGTTGTGTGTAGATTACCGGGAGTTGAATAAGGTCATGATACGGAATAAGTATCCGTTGCCCCGAATCGAGATGACTTATTCGACCAGCTGAGAGGAGCTTCTTTCTTCTCAAAGATTGATTTGCGATCGGGATACCATCAGTTGCGTATAAGGGAGGAGGACGTCTCGAAGACTGCTTTCTTAACGAGATATGGATCCTACGAGTTTTGGGTTATGCCTTTGGTTTGACCAATGCTCCAGCCGTGTTTATGGATTTGATGAATAGGGTGTTCAGAGAATTCCTAGATCAGTTCGTCATTGTCTTCATTGATGACATTCTGGTTTACTCCCAGACAGAGGAGGAGCACGCCGAGCATTTGAGGCAGGTTTTGCAGACGCTACGTCGATAACAAGCTGTATGCAAAATATGAGACGTGCGGATTCTGGATGAAGGAGGTTCAGTTTTTGGGGCATATTATTTCCGACCGGGGGATATCTGTTGATCCGGGGAAGGTATCCGCGATGAGGGAGTGGGGACAGCCCACGACACCGTCTGAGATCTGTAGTTTCTTGGGCTTAGCAGGATACTACAGGAGGTTTATTCGGGGTTTCTCTAAGATAGCGGGTCCCATGACACATCTGACTCGTAAGGGTGTGCCATTCATCTGGAATGATGCTTGTCAGTTGGCATTTGATGAGTTGAAGGAAAAATTAACCTCGGCACCTGTGTTAGCATTGCCAAGACTGGGAGTTGAGTATCTAGTTTACACGATGCATCCTTACAAGGACTTGGAGGTGTATTGCAGCAGGAGAGTCAGGCCATAGCTTATGCTTCCCGTAAGCTTAAGCCTCACGAAAAGAATTACCCCACCCATGACTTGGAGTTAGCGGCAGTTGTATTTGCTCTTCGAATTTGGAGACATTACCTTTTGGGGGAAAAGTTTCGATTGTTCACGGACCACAAGTCTCTACAGTACCTATTCACGCAGAAAGAGTTGAATATGCGACAACGGAGGTGGCTTGAGTTTGTGAAGGATTATCAGTTTGACATCCAATATCACCCGGGGAAGGCTAACGTGGTAGCAAACGCGTTGAGCCGTAGGCCAGTAGATGAGGTGGCAGGGGTGTGGAAGGCAAAGTGGAAAGAGTTGGGACACCAGGATGCAGTGGCCCGATCGTTCATGTCTGTGAAGACTGTTACGCCATAGATTGTCACGAAGGTGGTAAAGGCACAGGCAAATGACTCGTTCTATCAGGAGCAGATAGTTCGATTACTATTAGAGGGAGTCGAGTCCTACACCGTTAGCTCAGACGGGGGATTACGCTTCAATGGGAGACTGGTAGTTCCGGAAGGGGAGGAATTGCGGCACGAGGTGATGGTAGAGTCGCACGGCTCACGGTTCGCGGTATATCCCGGTGGGGACAAAATGTACCAAGACATGAGACGTCAGTATTGGTGGAGCGGGATGAAGAGAGATATTGCCGTGTTTATATCTAAATGCGCCACTTGTCAGCTGGTAAAAGTGGATCATCAGAGACCGGCAGGACTTCTACAGCCATTAGAGGTCCCGATGTGGATGTGGGAGCGCATATCCATGGATTTTATCACGGGGTTGCCTACGTCACAGAGAGGTCACGACTCCATTTGGGTAATTGTGGACAGGTTAACCAAAGTTGCTCATTTTCTACCCGTAAGGACAGACTACACTACGGGACAGTATGCCCAACTTTTTATTGCAGAAATAGTGAGACTTCACGGTGTGCCCCTAAATATCGTGTCTGACCGACACAAGATATTTGTTTCACGGTTTTGGGAGAGTTTTCAGGAGGCCATGGGCACGAATTTGCGATTGAGTATGGCATATCACCCGCAGACCGATGGGCAAACCGAGCGTACAAACCAGATGTTGGAGGACATGTTGCGTATGTGCATCATTGACTTTGGGGGTGGATGGGAACAGTATCTTCCACTGGTGGAGTTTGCTTACAACAATTCCTACCAGTTCAGCATTGGCATGGATCCATTTGAGGCGTTGTTCGGTAGACCTTGTCGTTCCCCAGCATGTTGGTTGGAGGTGGGGGATAACAAACTACTTGGGCCGGAAGTGATTCAGGATGCTTCAACGAGGATATAATTGATACGGAGTCGCATTCGGGTAGCTCAGGATCGGCAGAAGAGCTACGCTGATGCGAAGAGATTCTTCAGGGAGTTCCAAGTGGGGGACCAAATTTTACTCAGAGTATCTCCTATGAAGGGGATTATGCGATTTGGGAAGAAGGGGAATTTGGCACCGAGATATGTGGGGCCATTTCCTATCGTCGAGCGGATTGGGTCTATTGCCTATAGACTTGGATTACCGGAGCATTTGCATCGGATTCATGATGTGTTTCATATTTCCTCGCTAAGGAAATATCTTAGAGACGATTTGTCTCATTCTCACATTGCTTTGGAGGACATCGATCTCCAGCCTGATAGCTCCTACGAGGAGGGGCCGATTGCTATTTTGGACCAAAGTGAGCGGAAACTGCGATCAAAGATAGTTCTGTTAGTACGTGTTCAGTGGCGACATCATAATGCCGAGGAGTCCACATGGGAGCGCGAGGATGAGATGCGCGAACGTTATCCAGAGTTGTTTTTACCAGGTACTTTTTAGTTCCGAATTTCGGGACGA
This sequence comes from Sambucus nigra, assembly GCA_949130495.1. Lineage (NCBI taxonomy): Eukaryota > Viridiplantae > Streptophyta > Magnoliopsida > Dipsacales > Adoxaceae > Sambucus > Sambucus nigra. Next base: position 6,839,213 of record OX422210.1, read on the forward strand.
AATTGTGTTATTAGGGGGGAAGTATGTAATACCCCGCATTTTTATCGATATTTATTTATGGGATTAATTGAATTAAATGTGTATTAATTGAGAATTAATCCGGATATAATACTAACGAAACGTGAGTTGGTATTTGATTATAATGTGTATATATGCCAATATATAAATATTGGAAATACTGAAATTATCGCGAGATTGAAATACAGCAATTTGGAAAATTTAGTTGGGACGCACGTGACAGTCGCGTCAGGAATGTAATTATTTGAATTAAAAAGTGAATTTTATTTTTATCAACCGTATGGTCATTTTGAGTGCGCCAATGTGTCCGAAAGGGTCGAAATAGTCAGAAAACACTAGCCGGGGGTTTAGTTTGGATCCCGGGGCATTTTTAGGCCATACCGGCAACTTAAAAGGGTATTTTGGTAATTTTGGAATTTGGGAAATTTTGACCAACGAATTTTGGGAATTAAAAATAGGGTATTTGGGAACCCACTAACCCATTACCAGCACTAAACTAATTAGAGGGCTACGGGAGTTTTAGGAGAGGTTATGAGAAGTTCCCAAAAGAGAAACACAACCTCCATCTTCAACCTTTAACCTTGGGAGAAAAGGAGAGAGCAACCTTCATCAATTCAACACCAAATTCAGAGAAAAATCCAAGGCAAGTGGTTTAATTACGTTATTTACATCGAATGCTTCTTCCATGCGTAGAAATTTATAAAATTGCATTGTTTTGGGAGAATGACAAAAACCCATGAAATTGGAATTAGAAACTCATGTTTTGATAAAGAGATTGTTTGTAGAATTGTGTTTGGATGATTATACTGTTGGAAATACATCTTTCATGATACAAAAACGGATTTAATTAGGGATATTAATGACTTTAATTTTCTAGGGTTCATACTCATAAGGTTTGGGGGAAAATTGGGAGATTTGATAATTGGGTGTTGTTTAGGATGAATTGACCCCATAAATATGTTAAAATACGACCTAAGTATGTTTAGGAATGATTAGAAACCTTGAACTACTGTTGGAATGAGGTTTAGATGAGATTAGAAGTGAAGAAAATTGGGAAAAACGTAATAGGAGAATTCTGGGCTCGAAACTGTCACCTCGTTAGAAGGCCTGCCCAGGTCGTTCGAACGAGCTCGTTCGAACGAGCTTCTAACGAGTTGACAGTTTGACTTCTAATGAGTTGGATGTTCGTTCGATGCCTTTCGTTCGAACGAGATCTCGTTAGATGCCCACTTCGTTCGAACGAACTCTCGTTCGAGTTGACATAATGGCCTTTTTGGCCTGATTTGATTTCTAATGTCTCGTAACCTGGTTTAGTTGAAGAGATAACATTCCATTGATGACTAATTGATATAGTTGGGATATTTGGGATATATTTAGGAGTAAAATATAGAAGTGTGATTGGAACCAAATAATATTTGTGGATTAGGACGCGAGTGACTAATCACGTTGTGAGAATAATTGGTGACTTAATTACATACGAACCGAACATATGAATTGCGTAACATTATAAGTTGGTATAAGAATGAGAAGTATACCACAAAGAAATTATGGTAATTACTAAGATGTGTGTATGCTTAGTATATGTATATGATTTTATGTGTATGAGATACCTACCATACTTGCTATCACGGGAGGTTTACGTTCGCTTAGGGCCATCTAATCTTTGTGTGCCCGGATTTAGATTGGTACCTTAAGAACATAATACTAGAATGACTTATTTGTGAGTTAATAAGTCAGCTGACTATGGAGCGTAGGTATGTACGTGACCCATGGATATGTTGAATTATGTTCGCCTCCATTTTTGTGTGTTGTGCTTATTCTAACAATTCCTGAGAGATTCGGAATTTGTAATCCTTATGTACGTGATGTACCGGGATGGATAGCAGAGTATGTGTGCACCGCAGCTTAGCCTCGGGGTGCTTGTATTGTATATTTATGATGTGAATAATATATGGTTAAATGGAAAGGAATTGTTATGTTTAGTTGCGATTATAATTGTAGTAACGTCTTGATAAAGATAAAAAGGGAAAACCTGCTGTGAATTGTTTTTGCTAATAATTGAGATTCCGAGTTTAAGTAAAGCCTCCTAATTAATTGATAACATTGGGAATTTATATCGTGAATCAAGTAGAAAGGTTATAACTTATGACGGTTTAGTTAGAGATGAATGTCACATAGATGGGTACGGTACGTTTGGAGTGCACAATTAGTCGAGAGGTGAGAATTTCATGTGAGTGCACGTCCTAACATGTATTTTGCATTCATTGTTTTAATGTTATTAAAGCACTTGCTGTTTTTAAAATACTCTCCACTTTCGGGCTCTGACCCGTTTGCTTTCAAATCTATTTTTGTAAAAATCTTTTCGGTGCCCAGCCACAAGGACACCATGCATAGGATTTCCATTCAGGTGACGAGCTGTAGCTATTTGTGGAAGTTACAGGGCCTTGCTAGTAGACGCTTCTTTTGTCTTGACTCTATTCAGCTTTCATCATTTGTAGGGCATGTCTTCCATTGCTATTAGAGACATTTTATATTTCAGTTATTCAGACTTTGGTTTCTAACTATTTCAGGATGCAGACTTGTTTTATTTGTTTCCTTATTGGGATTGTTGTGAGGAGTATTTCCTCCAGACTCATTATTATTTGTTGGTTATTCTATTACTTCTTTATGGTGAATGGTTATGTTATTCTTTCATAATTCTTTTATTGCATGTAAATCAGATTTAATTTAAAATTTGACATCTTACTTTTTAAATACTAGGTGGTTAGTAATCATAAAATTGTTTTCGACAGTGATGCTATTAACTGGACCAACTTGGCATTTTGTATTAATTTAATAAAGGAGTAGCTACCCGGTATTTAATTAGTCGGGGTATCACATTGAGTAAATGGTGAATGCGGGGATTTATATGGAGCCTTTTGATTTGGAGTTTTTGGCAAGAAAGATCGAGTGTGGTGGGGAATGTTGATCATTAGTTATTTGGAGTTACCTTTTGTGGAACCCGAATTCCCTTAGTTTTTGGTTCGTTGTTTTGGACAAAATTAATAAGAGGTTGGATTGGTGGAAAAAGAGGGTTTTATTGGGAAAAAGAGAAAGGGGATTTTATTGTTGAGGTGACGGATATTGTGGATTAGTTTTGGGGATTTATGAGAATTTGTACTTGAAAATGGAAATGAAAGATGTTAGGATTGAATTCTAAATGGAATTTATTACATTTGAGTAGGTTTGAATGGTTAGAGTGGACGGTTGATAAGGAAGATATTAGGACGGCTATTTGGGGTGAGGGTGGTTGTGAAAAAGTCCCAGGACTATATTATTTTACATTAGCTTGTTACCAGGAGTGTTGTGACATTGTGAAAGAGGACTTTATGAATTTATTTAGTGAATTTTATGCGAATGGTGTGCTGAATGCTTATGTTAAGTGAAATTAGTCAAAGTTCAATTAGCTTGGTCACAAACCTTTAGAATGTAGTGGTCAACGTGTTATCAATTAAGTTAAGGGATGTGTTGAGGACACAATCTGAAGTCTCACAATGCGTTTTGCAAGGGCTAGGCAAATTTAAACTTGGTTTTGATTGCTAACGGGATGGAGGAGTACAAGGAAAAAGAAAAATGGGGTTAGTGTACTACGTTAAAGTTGAAAAGGCTTACAGTCATGTAAATTGGACTAATCATGATTTGTTATGGAAAAGATAGATTTCTTATACAGAAGGGGAAAGTGGATATAGGCTTCCGTTAGCTTGGTTAATATTTTGGGCATCATCGACGGGAGACTAAGGAAGATTTTAAAGGTTCCAGGTCTTAGGCGAGTGGACCTACTTATCCCCTTTTTATTTGTTGTGTAGATAATTAAATATTATTTTCCTCTTAGGACACCGAGAAATTAGATTATCTCGTCCTATCTTTCCTTTTATTTTCCAAGGCAATGGGGCAAAAAGTGAATTTGAGCAAACTAGTGATCTCAGGATCAACATGAGCCTTCATATATGGAGTTGTTGGCAACAAAAAATGAGTGTGGTATGGAATGTTGGCCGTTGAGTTATGTGGGTTGTTACAGAGTAGATGTTGATAGTGGTGATAGTTTGTGGCTGATTGCAACATGATAGTATTGAACAAAATCTTATTTTTGATGGATTGTTAGCTCTTCCTTAATTTTCTTTTGGAACTTGACGTTGGATGGATTGTTACTACTTGGTAATTGAGTAATAAAAATTCTCCATTTCTAAAAACCCATGGCAAATGACAACGAAAATTTTGAGAAATGTAAGTGTGATTAGTAAGAAACTAAAAAAGCAACGTATTATGATCTTTATACAAAACTAATCAAGTAAAAGGGGAAATTAATATTTATATGCTTGCAAAACTTAAGGATAGATAAACAATAGAGTTTAATAATGTCAAGTGTATTTTTCAGTTATAATTTTCGATAGTCATAGTCAAGGATGAAGAGCTTAAGGAAAGTTGAAAATGTTATTTTGAGAAGTTATTAAATGTGGATAATGGGAGTGGATTTGGCAGGAGGAACTTAGGAGATTAGAGAAATGACATTTTTTCATTGAATTGGTGTATTGGAGGTTAGAGTTGCTCTTAAAATATATGAAAATAGGAGGGGGAGGGGGGATTTAGGATAAATGGTATTCTTATTGAGGTTTGGAAGTGTTTAGGGAGGAAGAAATGTCTTGGCTAGCAAAATTGTTTAATAAATATAATGGCAATGGAGAAAAAAGTGTTTTAGTACCTATTTATAAAAATAAAGGGCATTTATAAAATCTTTCAAATTGTGGTGGCATTAAGTTAACAAGTCGCGCAATTAATTTTTTGATGCGAGTGAGCAGAGAAACTGATATTGGAAACAACAATATTAGATAATTAATTTTGGTTTATACTTGGTGGTCAACAAGGGAAGAATATATCGATTGAGGAGTTAATAGAATGGTATAACGAGGAAAATAAATATTTTCAATGGGGATTTGGAGAAGGCGTACGCTGTATGATAACGTGGCAAGTGATATAATATGGTTGTTCTTAAATAAAAAGTTAATAGTAAATGTAATGATGTGATTAGTGATTTGTATGATGGTGCCATGACTAGAACACCATGAGAAAATAGTGAGTTTTCAATTAAAGTGGGTTTATCTCAATTCTCTTGTCATGGAAAAATTGACCAAGACAAATCAATGAGGTGTTGCGATGTATGTTATTTGCAAATAGTGGATGAAAGTAGGACACGATAATGATAACTTGCAAGTTTAAAGAGTACCTTAGAAATAAGATTTTTTTTTGGATAAGTAGAAATAAATCGGAGTGTGTAGAGTGCAATTTTCGTAACATTAGAAGAACTAATAGGGGTGATGCTCAGCTGGGGGTCAAGAGATACTTTAAAGTGACCATCTTCATTGTTTAGACCAGTCATCCAAAGAAATGGAAATATGAGTCATGATGGTACCCATATTTTTGAAGAAGGTTGGATCAAGTAAAGAAATGGCACTAGCGTATTACGTGATAAATGTACACCTTTGAAATTAAGGGGAAGTTTTATAGGACAACTATTAGATATCCCTTGCTATATGGGAAATAGTTTTAGGAAACTAGGGAGTAACATGCTTGGAAATGATTGTAGCATAGATGGATTTCTGGTCTCAAAAGTATAAAATTAAAAATGAACATAACACTTGAAAGATAAATTGAGAGTATTCTCCTTAAATGGTTTGGAAACGTTAAAAACGTAAAATGAAAAGTGAACGTAAAGAAGAGTGAATTTACTTAATATTGATGATAGTAAGGGTAGGGTTGATGCAAAACCTAAACTAATAGGTGAGAGGTTGTAAAAAAATGACATGATATCACGTGGTTTAAACGAGGACATATTACTTTATTTAACAAAATGCAAAAATTGAATTCTTATAGTCGACCCATAATAAAGTAGAAAAGTCTTTGTTGAGTTACGAGAATGGGCCTATGTCATTTTTCGGATTTTATCTCTTATGAAGTTGGTCCACAGCACTTAAGCTAGCTTTTGGAGTTTTGTGGCTATTAGTAGCACACATTTGACACCCATAATATTTTTGTACTCACACACTCTTAATAGTATCAAGTCAATCTGCCAATACATTGAGACCCATATGATCATCAAATGTTGGGACGTCAATCGGAAATTACCGTGAAGACTCTTTTTAAGGAGCCTCAAATCATACCCCTCATCATCATTATTGGAAATATTAAGAGATTTCAAGAGACACTGACCTCAATCCACAAATGTCTGCAATGTTTATAAAAAGATCTTTACCTTCAAGGGAGGCTTCTTTGGGCAAATCATTCATGAGCGTCCTTTAGAAAATCAAATGAAGCATGTTTATTGTTCCCAAGGGATAAAGGATATACCTTAGGGTTGACATTAAAAAGAAACTCCTCCTTGTTGATCACAACGAGGTCAGTGTGGCTCAAAGATGGTTGACTTGATGTTGGTTTGAGCAACGAAAGGTTTGAGGTGCATTTTTATGAAAGGTGGTGGTGTGAGATTTGTGGCGATTTAGGTAGATCTTGCTAAATTGTCCAAGGGTTTGTGACTTGTAGCCGTGAGTAGGTAGGGCAACAATGTGGGATTCTGTGGCAAGGGGTAGAGGTGGGGTGGCTGGTGCTTGGTGGCAATGGGTCATGAATCTCACTATTTATGTATTTAGTGGAATATTCGTGCATGATAATGCCTAAAAGAAGCTACGATTTTCAAATATCTTTCATAATATCACTTATGAAGAATGTACTAGTGAGTACAAAGTAGGGGCGACAAGCCTTTTATAAACTAAAATGTCTAACTTAGGGTTATTCTCCTGCATTATTTCTTCCCCTTTGAAAAGTTAGTCATATACTCACCAATATTGGGGAAGAATTTGGGATCAGCCCGTTGAAGCATGTCCCCGGAATTCAAGTGTTTTGAGTGTCGTGTTGACAATGTCAATTGATAAGAAAGCATGTGCATGGACCAAAAATATTGTGAATGACCTACGGTGCGACGATGGCCTCAATGCGGTCAATATGGGAGCGAATAGGATGATAAGGATCAAATGGTAAAGGAATCAGAGAAATGTCTATGCTCTTAAGGGGGGAGATCTGCCTCACATGGTAAAGGAATCAAAGGATGTGGATGAGCTGGAAGGGGGAGGGATCTGCAACATTGAGGCAAAGGAATTTAAGAGAGTATAAAAGTAATCTAAGATAAGAAGGGTGGGTGTGAGACCAACTAATTAGTTCACCGCAGTTTTAAAAGAAGCCTCAGCAATGGAAATGATGTCCCAAGTTTTTGGGTTATCAACAAAGCAAGTACACAACGCTGCAACAAATTGCGCCCAAGGACTGGATATCTAACAATGATGGAAGGATTCCGGGGGGGGGGGGTTGAAGACATTAACAATTGGCTCGAGTAGTGGTTGGAGGACCAGAGGTTGCTTGTTTAAGGGTTAGAAAGTGTGATCACCAATGCATAGCAGAGGCCTATCTCTTGGGCTTCGATCGCAAGGGTTGAATAAGACGCTATAGTAATGACAGGGGTGAAAGACCCAACTAACGCATTGGTTGGATATATATATATATATATATATATATATATATATATATATATATATATATATATATATATATATATATATATAAGTATTGGACTTGCTGCGGTGCACTCGCATTATCCATCTGGGGATAAATTGCATTTGACTTAAAGTTTGGAATCGAACTCTGGATGTAAATAAGGGGACTGCGTATTTGTCTTTTGTCCCGTTCCCATATTCCCTTTCCTTTTAATAAATATCAATAATTTTTCTTTTTAGGCGTATTCTAGAACTAGGTGTGATGTATAGAATGTGATGTAAGTGAGCCTTCCTCATATAGGAGAATGCTCACTTACATCACACTCTATACATCATCAACACATCACACTTGGCAATAAATTTTTTTTCTTCAAATTTTTATTTTCCCTTGAAATTAACCTTCCAATCAACCCCATAATAAAAAAATAGGTTAAAATAGATTTTGTAGCAATTTTAAAAAATTCAATAAAAAACTACTGAAAATACCTTATTTATACGGGTCTACGCTAAAAGAATTTTTGAGATTTTTTAAAAATAGTTGCAAAATGTATTTTGACCTAATTTTTTGCAAATGGGCTGATTGAAAGGTGAATTTCAAGAGAAAAATAAGAAAATTGAAAAAAAAAATGTTTTTAGGGCCTAATACTAGGTGTGATGTAAGTGAGCCTTCCTTATATAGGAGAAGGCTCATCTTCATCACACTCTATAGATCATCCATACATTACACCTAGTTCTAGGCACTAATTTTTTTTTTCAAATTTTTATTTTTCTCTTGAAGTTAAACTTCAATCAACCCATGTTCAAAAAATTAGGTTAAAATACATTTTGTATCTATTTTTAAAAAATCCAACAAAAAGCTGTTGAAAATACCTTACTTATATGGGTATGTGCTAGCAGAATTTTGTGGATTTTTTAAAAATAGCTACAAAATGTAGTTTGACCTAATTTTTTACTCATGGGTTGAGTGAAAGGTTAATTTCAAGAGAAAAATAAAAAATTAAAAAAAACATTTTTTAGGCCGTAGAGCTTGGTGTGATGTATAGAGTGTGATGTAAGTGAGCCTTCGTCATATAGGAGAAGACTCCACTACATCACACTCTATACATCATCCATACATCACACCTAGTTCTAGGCACTATATTTTATTTTTTCAAATTTTTTATTTTTTCTCTTGAAATTAACCTTCCAATCAACCCATGGTTAAAAAATTAGGTTAGAATACATTTTGTAGCAATTTTTAAAAAAGTTAACAAAAACTGCTGAAAATACCTTATTTATAAGGGTCTGCGCGTCAGCAGTTTTTTGTGAATTATTTAAAAATAGCTACAAAATGTATTTTAACCCAATTTTTGTAGCAATTTTTAAAAAAGCCAACAAAAACTGCTGAAAATACCTTAATTATAGGGGTCTGCGTCAATAGTTTTTGTGAATTTTTTAAAAATAGCTACAAAATGTATTTTAACCCAATTTTTTGCACATGGGTTCAAGAGAAAAATAAAAAATTTGAAAAAAACATTTTTTAGTGCCTAGAACTAGGTGTGATGTATGTCGTGATGTATAGAGTGATGTAAGTGAGCCTTCTTCATATAGGAAACATCATTTGGCTTTTCCTTTTGGTATGTTTCCTTTTTGACTCATTTTTTGTTGGGAGCTTTGCAAAAGATGACATATATCAGTGTAAGGATAAATTGCATAGATCTCCCATATTGGTGCATGATCACAGATTCCTCCCTCTATGCTTCAAATATTAAACTTGTGCTTTTTCTCCCGGGTTAAATATTTCACTTGCGTCCCCTCCTGTTTGTTTCTGGAATACTCGCTACCTTTGCCGCATGGGTAGCCAGAGGTAGTAAGTGTGAAAATATTGAAAAAGAGGGGGAGTGATTGTATTATTATAAACAAAAGGGTGTGTAATGTACAAAACAAGAGGGATGTATCTGTAATAATGGCAGTCTAACAACTAGAAGGTCAAGTGTAATTTACCCGTATAAGATGGTAAATATTGATTTCTAGTTTCTTCAAAATGTGAGTACATATTTTTTTTCCTGCACAGTAGAATGATCTATTACCTAAGGAAGGTATCTGGGACATTAGTAAGCTCTCATAAGGAAAGAGAGATTAATTTTTACTTACAGATTGGTTTACATTGAGAAGTTTCTCTTGCAATTGACACCATAACTTGGAAAAATTGCACACATTATTTTAGATTGCACTATTAGTGTACGTGATTCTTCCTGATATAGTCAATGTTTGTTTGCATTTGTTTCCATTTTCTAGTGTTGTAGGAGTGGCTCATACATAAAAAAATCCCCTTCCTCCCGCCTCCCTCACGGGACAATTTGACTGCTCACACCACGTGTTGTACTATATTTTGATTATTTGCACCCTATTATATATTTGTTGTTTTCATCCTGCCATTAATGCGACATACCTACGACAAAACATATTAACATAGGTTTAGACATTTCTTATACGGTCTTTTGCATTCTGTTTTAACAACAGGGTGTGAATGCAAGAATTTAAAACGTGGGTGAAAACCCAAAAATATGGATAAAAAATAGGGTGCAAAGCCATAATTTTCCATAAGAAAAATAACAAATATCGAAACGGTGCCAGCAGGTGAGGAATGGGGACAATACAAAGTTATGTATTTTTCCGTGTATAATTCAATTATGTGTTACATTTTTATTTTTCTGATGATATAATTATCATTTATGCAGGCATTGCTGGTCATACAAGACATGCTTCGGGTTTTCATTGTCCGCATCTCATGCCTAAAAACTGATAGTGCTCCCTTACTCCTGCAACCCATGATGTTGCGGATTTGTGACCGTCTTTCTGATTTACCTTCATTATGTGACTTTAATGCTTACAAGGTGAGATATAATCCAGCCGTTATAGTATGTTCACTTTGGTGCACTATAATTGTCATCTTGTTACACTTTTTGCTTGCTTATTTTTTAGGTTTAGAGATTACTCGATTTTCTTTCCATTTTATTGGATCATTTACATCCCAAGGTTTTCTTTAAGTTTCATCTTTATTATTCTTACATTAATCCTCCACTAAAAAATAATAGATGAAAAAATATATAGCTTATGGTTGTTTTTCCTCTCATCAGCCATTATTGTTGAAAGCGGGGGTTTGCAAATGCTCTCAAAAGTGCTTGAAAGTTGTACAGGTGCTACTAATTCAGACGCCAAACAGTTCTCAGGAAGGCAGAATCAGAACAAGATATTGTTTTTCTTGACTTACTTGGTGCATCCCTGTATCTCAGTCCATCTCCCTTATATCTGATTCCAAGACATCTTCGCAATATCCTGGGATGTCTGATGGGTGAGCAAACATTGCCTCAATTCTCAATTACTTCGTCATTCTTGTTATACGTTTTTGTTCACACTCCAAATAGACATATTGCTTGATTTGTTAACGAAAATGTCATGGTGTGTTTTAGGCACAAAAAGAAATTGACGGTTGAAGATTCCACCTTGTTTTTGTTCTATAACCTTAGATTTTGTAAGGTATGTTTCTTATAGGTTTATAAATTGTTCTTTGATATGTACATATAATATATTTGTTGATTTTGCTTTTAATTTTCTAATTTACCTTAAGTTGCCTCCAATTTCTACTGATTTTGGTTAAAGTCATATTTCAAAATATATACGCAAGAAGAGAGAAGATGAGTTTTTCTTATATATCTTTTTTTTCCCTGGGGTTTGGGGTTAATGAGGTGGAGTTCAAGGGTTTGGTGTATAGTGGGAAGATAGTGATGATGTATGTGTTGTGCTAACATGAAAGGGTTTTTGACAAATGGAGGTAAAAGAGTGAGGGAAAAAACTGAGAGAGAGGGAGGGAGATTGGTTTCTTTGTTATGCGTGTGTATACACCAACTTACCCTTGAAGTGGGTAAATTTGGAAAAACATAGGTATGCACTTGTTTTTTCCCCTCTTAATTTTGCTAGTGAAACATGCCCTGGTCATTTTTTTAAAAAACTGAACAAGTAGAAGTTCAATTGTAATTTGAATTGATTTCCGTTTTCTATTATTTAGACCTAAATTCCGAGTAATTATTATTGTCCAGTAATTTTAGGAACTTATTTTCAATCAAGTTACATATTTTAGTATTTTAATAATTAGCATATGCCGGCCCCAATTAATTGGGAATAAACTTTGTTTAGTTGATCTGATCATTATTTATCATATTACTCAGTTTTTTCATGAGTAACTTATAAATATGTTTCTCATTGTTTTGACTTTTGACTTAAATTATAATTTCAGATTAATTATGTCTTATATGCTTTTAGGTACATGTTCCATATCTTAGCATACATTTTTCCCTTTTTATTATCTTCTCTTCTCTGGTCCCGGATTGAAAATCCATCATCCGACTGTCGACTTATCAATCTATTTTCTTTTTCACTATCTCCTCTCTTGTGCTACATTGTTTTCGCCACTAACCTATGTTATGATACATTCTCCTTCCCCTAGGGCTACCATAATTGTTATTTGTCTTCCTGCACATGCACACATCATCTTAGTTTTAATTTTCTCTTAATCTATCTATAGCTGGTTCGATTTCTACATGTTTCATGATTTTCATCTTCCTTTTCAATTTCATCTCTTACTGTCTATTATTTTTCTCAACTGTAATTTGGTGGGGATTCTTTTATTAAAATGTTCTCTTAGTTGTCCAACATCTTGATCATATGACATTACTGGTCTTGTAAAACATTTTATAGAAATTTCCTCTCTGCCTCAAATTATACCCTGATTACAACTCACCTTTTTCCCTTGACAAGTACACGTATTATAAAAAATCAGCAAAGCCCTATTCTCATGGATATTATCTATAGAAAACATTAAACAGAGCCTAAAACACATTGCTGCTTGCTAACAATGTAAGGCCACATTATTTTGGCAGATGGGTTGACTAACTTATTGTTAATGATTTTAGTCATTATGGTAGGCTGTAGTTCAGTCAATAAGCCTCCTATTTTTATTTCTTTCTTTTTCTGTTGCAATAGAAAAGCATGTTTGAGACATTCACTGCACACTAAATGTAATGTATGGGTTTTCAAATTCCAGTTTTGTGAACTGTTTGATCTCAAGTTCTACTTTTTTCCGCTGGCCTATGTACAGTTTTATAACTGTTTATGGATCTGGAAAATTTATATTACATTCTTATATAATTTTAAGGTTATTTTGATTTGAGTACATTGCTAATTGTTATATATAGACTAAGTTGTCTTTTCAATTTTGTTGGATAGGAGAGCGTTTTGTCGTTAAATTTTACTTTAACTTTAAACATTCAGAAGTGAATTTAGTCAATTCTTAAAAAATTAAAAAGGCATCTTAGTAATCATTAAAATTATCGAGATACTTTTTCGTTTGTTCAATGTGTATGTTTCTTGTCTTTTGTTTATTTGGATCTAAATATTGAAGCCTAATTTTTTTCCTCCAGCTGGAAGATAATTACTCTCTTATCTATGCGCTTTGAAGAATAAAGCTCAACAGTTAAAGGTTGAAATGCATTGCTGTCCATATTTGAATTTTCAAGCTTCTGGTATTGAGGACACTAAATCTGAGAGTAGATATGAATTTGATATGAACTATAATCTCACTAGTAATACATTTGAATGGAAGAGGCAACCTTCTTTGCTATCTTGCTGGATTACCTTATTAACATCTATTGAGTCAGAGGATGTTCCGCACTTATATGCCATTGAAGCTGTTGGTGCCTTATCTTTAAGTGCTTTTCACTTTTGCATGGATGGGAAAAGGTCGGTTTTCTTATGCATGCCTGCGTAGATTATATATCTGCTAAATTAAATCACAATTTGAATTCATCATATTTGGTTCTTTTGTGGTTATTGTTATTATATTTTTCTCTGTAAAAGGCCTCTTTCGAGCTTGGAGGTGTGATCATCCAACATGGATTCCAGACCCTCTCAAAAGAGAACAAATTTCTTACAATTGTGTTGATTTTACATAGCAATCCTTGAAAAACCCTCCTCTTCCTTTCCAACCATGAAGAAGGACCATACTTTCTATGTGCCTTTCAAACGACCAATCAAATTCATCTATTTTGTAATCCCTCCATTCCTTAATCCCATGCTTTCCTAGCACAAAATTTCTCCACACACACAGGTTCATGACCTGTCATAAACCTCCGTAACCATATTCCAACAAATTCTTCATCGACTTTGGATAAACTTTTAATTACAAATCCACTTTAAAAACGATGCCTTCCAGTTCACCAAGTGATAATCACCCTCCCAACCAATAAAATCCTACTCACACCCAAAGAAAACTACTCAAGTACTTTATAACAGCAGTAAGCTTTTGCAACCTACCAACCTCTTATCAAAACTTTTGACTACCGTCTTTATCTAGATATGTTGTTGACTTGCTGTCCATTAGTTATCCTGTCATCTCAAGTGATTATTTTGTAAGGACATTTTGTCCATTATTTAATGTTATATCGTACGCCGTTACATTGTTGAAGAAATTCAAGATTCATATCGTCATCAATGGATCCGAATATCAAAGAAGAAGAGGAATCAAAATTTTGTCAGGCCGGACTGGTTCGCCTGTTTAAAAAACGAACCGGTCCGCCTACGGACCGATTCACCATCAATCGAACTGATCCGCTTGCTGAAGATCCAGTAGACCTCGGACTGATATCGAACCGAATAGGGACTTTAAAAAAATGAACCGGTACGACACCCCAGACCGGTCCGCCTGGGATAAACTCAGTCAGATCGTGCAGAGATTTTTTAGATTGAAAGATTTCTATTTAAACCCACTTCGGGGATTTGTTTTGCAAGACTTCTACACACGATTTTCAGAGTTCCAAATCCCTAAGTCTTCACCTTTTGAGTCCCAAGACTCATGGGTTTTAGATTCACACAATTTCCAAACACTTGTGAATCGTTTTGAAACCCTAGAACACAAACTCCTTTGCTGTTCATATTCTTGTGGAGAAGACTGACCTTCTTCTTCATTGCTGCCCTCCTGGAAAGGGAAACTTCCAGCCGCCGATTACCGATTCGATGCCTGCGGGTAATTCTGTGTCACTGTATTTTTCATTGTAATTCGAAATTGTATGTTACAATATTATAATGAAACTAAATGGTTTTACCCCTTTGGGGTATTTTTCCTCACATGTGTGTGTTTTAATATCTCTTGCATGATTTCATATGATTTCAATCACACCTTGTTGCTTGTTTAGGGTTTATTTGGGTTGAACTGAGTTTGATTATTTAATTTCTTATTTAAACGCAAGCGCACGCTCTTTCAAATTGGTATCAGAGCCAGTTACACAAATTTACCGTGTAATTTTCCTCAAATTGTTTTCTAAGATATCAATTTTTTTTGAAAATTGACTTTTGAAAAACGAGTGTGTTCATAATGGAGGAGTTATATAATAAAATGCCAGTTTTTTACGGGATAAACTATGCATATTGGAAAGCCCGCATGAGATCTGCATTAAAAGCTATTGATGAACGTGTCTGTATTTTGGTAGAAAGAGGGTGGAGTCCTCCCTCCGTCACTGTTGAAGATGTGATCAATTTAAAACGTGTCACTTCTTGGACTGAAGAAGAATTTAAATGGTCATCATTCAATTCTAAGGGCCTAAGTGCTATTTCTGGGTCTGTCACACCTGATGAGTTCAAACGCATAATGACGTTCACCACGTCAAAAGAGGCATGGGATGTTTTACAACTCACCCATGAAGGAACTAATGCTGTGAAAGAGTCTAAATTGCAAAATTTGACAACTCAATTTGAAACCATCACCATGCATGAGACTGAATGTTTTGATGATTTTTATGCTAGGCTCTCTGACATTGTTAATACTAGCTTTAATCTTGGTGAACATATTCCAAATGCCAGAGTTTTCAAAAAGGTTCTTCATTCTTTGCCTAAGTGTTTTATCCCTAAAGTCACTGTGCTAAATTCTATGGGTAATTTAAATACGCTAAAATGCGAAGAACTTGTAGGAGATTTGCAAACATATGAAATTGATATGTTCCCTAAAACTGCTAGGTCTAAAGATAAGGTAATTGCACTTAATGCCCAAGAGAGAAAGAGTGAGGGGTCGGCTAGAAAGAGGGGAGAGTCAACTAGAAAAAGAGAGACTGACACGCCAGATTTTGATTGTGATTTTGACTTAGATGATTTGACTCTTTTTGCAAAAAATTTCAAGAGGATTCTCAAAATTAAGAAAAATGGTAATTTTAAAGATAAAAAGAAATTTGAAAAAAATAAGTTTGAAAAGAAAAATGAAAAAGATTTTAAAGATCCTCCTAAGAAAGAAAGTGAGAGATGCTTTGAGTGCGACGGTAGGGGTCATAGAGCCTTTGAGTGTGCCACAAGTCTGAACAGAGAGAAAGGAAAAGCTGTCCTTAATTCTACCCTTAGTGACGACAATGAGGTCGAGTCGGTGGATTCTGGAGTCGAGTCACCACATGAGTGTAACTTCACCGCATTCATGGCTAGTCATATGGGCACTTCTTGTTCTCCTCACGATGATGAGGATGATGCATCACAGGGACTCCTCAACAGTGAGAGCGATGTGAGTGAGGGGGAGGATGACATAAGTGAGAGTGAGAGTGATATTCAACGCGCCTACGCTGAGTTATATTCTGAGTCATTTAAAACTAAAAAGCGTAACAAAGCATTAGTTCTTAAGATCACCGGCTTAGAGGAAGATTTAAGAAAAGCGAGAGAGAGAGAGAGAGAGTCCTCCACCTGCACCACCCTGAGAGAGAGAGAGTCTGCCTGTGTTGAGAAAGAAAGTCTGTTTAGAGAGAGAGAGAGAATTGTTTTGAGAAAGAGAGAGGGGGCTTGACTAAACAAGTGGCTAGTCTTACGAGTGAGCTTCATTCCTCAATGGAGACTCGAAAAAAACTTGAAGCCCTTGTTGCCCATCTTACTCATGATCTGGAGAGAGCACGGGAAGTCAAGGTACAAATCGAGGACAGATCTGGGAAAATGGGAAAGATGCTCCTCGACCCCGCTTTAGGTTTTGGTGATAGGCAGGGAATAGGTTATGATGGTGCCTCCACGTCCCAAATTGCACCCGGACCAGTTCCTGAGTTTACTACGACTCCTTATGGCCATCGTCAAAAACCTCGAAAGAGAGTTCGATCAAGAAAAGCAATCCATGGTCCCCTCCTTTGACTGTGTTCTTTTGTACTTATTGCAAAAGAAAAGGCCACCTCAGGGAGTTTTGCTATAGCATGGGTCGGACATGACGTACTACTGCTCCACCTTAGCATAATGATGATTTTACCAGTCTGAGAGAGCGAGTTGAGTTGTTAGCTGCCACGTCTCAGTGTTTGATGGAGGAATTCTGACGGATGTCTTTGCCGTCAGTGAATGCTTCTCACATTCCAGCTAAAACCAACAACAACAAAGGCAAACAAAAGGTCACCACTTCTTGGGTACCTAAGAAAGATAAAAAGTCCTTTGTTGTTTATGTCGCTCTCAAAGCACATAATACCTCACAATGGTATTTTGATAGTGGGTGCTCCAGACATATGACTGGTGATGCCTCATTTTTTACATCTCTTGAGGATTATCAGGATGGTAGAGTCACCCTTGGATATGGGAGCAAGTCTAGCATTATAGGACGTGGTACTGTCAAGTTACCTGGATTTCCTAAGATAGAAAATATTTTGTACGTCAAAGGTTTGAAAGCAAACCTTCTCAGCATTAGCCAACTGTGCGACACTGATTTTGCCGTAAAGTTTGACCGGGACGCTTGTAAGGTCTATAATCAAGCCGGTAAACTTTTAGTGCAAGGGGTGAGGACGAAGGATAACTGCTATGGGACTGAGCCCACATCCTCACTTGTCTGCAACAGCGCCACGATCACTCCTATGGATATGTGGCACCAACGTCTAGGTCACGTAAATATTAGAGATCTAACTCGCTTAGCTAAAAAGGACCTAGTATATGTCTTACCATCTCTTGAAAGGCCAACTTCAATGGTTTGTGGACCCTGTCAGTTGGGAAAACAAATTCGTAGTCCCCATAGGAAGTTGCATTCCATTACCACCTCTCGTGTTCTTGAGCTTATACACATGGATCTTATGGGTCCCACTCGTACCGAGAGTCTGGGTGGTAAGAGGTATATCCTTGTGATGGTGGATGATTTCTCTAGATATTCCATCGTAGGTTTTCTGAGAGAGAAATCTGATGCTGTAGAGTTTTTAACGACCAAGTGCCGTGTCCTGCAAAATCAACATGGAGTCACTATTAATAGGATACGTAGTGACAACGACACTAAATTTAAAGAAGCAAAGGTAGATTCTTATTGTGATAGCCTTGGGATCAAACATGAGTTTTCTGCTGTGAAGACTCCTCAGCAAAATGGGATTGTTGAGAGAAAGAATAGAACGATCCAGGAGATAACTAGATCTATGCTTCTAGGTCGTAAAGTTTCTAGGAGATGTTGGGCGGAGGCAGTGTCTACTGCATGCCACACGGTGAATAGGGTTTATCTGCGTCCACACACACTTCAGACTCCTTATGAGTTGTGGACTGGCAAGAAGTCCAACCTTGCATATTTGCATGTTTTTGGGAGTAAATGCTACATCATACGGGATAGAGATCAATTAGGAAAGTTTTACTCCCTAAGCGACGAGGGAATACTGCTGGGATATTCATCAAATAGTAGAGCGTACCGGGTTTTCAACCTGAAGAGCTATAAGGTTATGGATTCAAGAAGCGTCACCGTGAAAGATTACGAACCTTCGACATTTATGGACTCTAAACTTCAGTGTAAGGATGAGGATATTTCTAGCAGTATTTACTTGTACCTCACCCACACTATGTGGACCCTACTCCTGTGTTAGGGGACACACCTGCTTGGGTTCGCAAGAGTCATGACCCTTCTTCCATTGTTGGTGATCCCACTCTAGGGGTCAAGACTTGCGCTCAGCTAGAGAACGTTGTCAGCCATTTTTGCTACACGTCCAAAGTCGATCCCAAGAATCATAAAGAAGCACTCAAGGATGAACACTGGATATCTACTATGCAGGATGAGTTATTTCAGTTTAAAAAGAATAATGTCTGGGAACTTGTCCCCCGACCTAGTGAGACAAATGTGATAGGTACCAGATGGATCTTTAAGAATAAAATGGATAAAAATGGTACCATAATCAGAAACAAGGCTAGGTTGGTCGCTCAAGGCTACACACAGATAGAAGGTGTAGACTTTGGGGAGACATTTACTCCTGTTGCGAGGCTTGAGTCCGTCCGTTTACTACTCACCATCGCATGTCATCTGCGTTTCAAGTTATATCAGATGGATGTCAAGAGTGCCTTTCTGAATGACATTCTACAGGAGGAGGTTTACGTGGAACAACCAAAAGGGTTTGAAGACCCCCAACACCCTGATCATGTCTATTATCTGAGGAAAGCCTTGTATGGTTTGAAGCAAGCACCCCGTGCTTGGTACGAGAGGCTTACTTCCTATCTGTTAGCCCGTGGCTTCAAGAGAGGGGGAGTTGATATAACGTTGTTCATCAGGAGAGATGACGGTGCAATTTTGGTTTCCCAGGTCTATGTGGATGACATAGTCTTTGGATCCACCTGCTCTCAACATGCTCATCACTTTGAAGAGGAGATGAAGAGTGAGTTTGAGATGAGCATGGTTGGTGAGCTTACTTTCTTTCTTGGTCTCCAGGTTCGTTAGCTAGAGGATGAGATGTTCATCTCTCAATCCAAGTATGCTAGAGACCTAGTGAAGAAATTTGGGTTAGACTCCGCTAAGCATGCACGTACACCTATGAGTACCACTACCAAGCTTAGAAAGGACACTTCAGGCAAGGACGTAGAGCAAACCTTATATCGGAGTGTGATAAGTAGTCTTCTCTACTTGACTGCCAATCATCCCGATATAGCCTTTAGTGTTGGAGTCTGTGCGCGATATCAGGCGTCCCCGAAAGAGTCACATTTACTTGCTCTAAAAATTATTATTAAATATGTGAGTGGGACTCTCTCATACGGTATTTGGTATTCCTTTGATACTGATGACCGTTTGTCTGCCTATTCAGATGCCGATTGGGCCGGGGATGTAGATGGTTGTAGGAGCACTTTTGGTGGGTGTTTCTATTTTGGTTATACTCTTGTCTCCTGGCTGAGCAAAAAGCAAAATTCCATCTCTTTGTCCACTGCGGAGGCTGAGTACATAGCCGTTGGGAGTTGTTGCACGCAACTCTTATGGATGAAGCAAATGCGGGAGGATTATGGGATTTCACAGAACACCATGACCATTTCCTATGATAACACGAGCGCGATACATACATCCCGTAATCCAGTCCAGCATTTGTGCACAAAGCACATCAGGATACGTGAGCACTTTATACGACAGTTAGTTGAGGAGAAAGTCGTATCCCTAAGTTTTGTTCCTACCGACCGTCAGTTAGCCGATATTTTCACGAAATCTTTAGATTCCCTTAGATTCGAGAGTCTTAGGAAGTCTTTGGGGATTTGCACAGTTGACTGAGGGGTTGGTCCGTGTCTAGCATAGGATGCATTGTAATTATCATACCCTCTGATTCCTATTGCTAGATTGCATCACTAGTGTATTTATTCTTTTTACTTTTTATATTTCTTTTGAAAAATACAAAAATATTTTCTTTTAGAAAAATTTTGAGAAAAGCACAAAAAGATTTTATTTTGATAAAATTTTTGAAAAATCCAACAAGATTTCTGTTTTACACCTTTTATGGATGAGCATTTAAGATAGTCAAGTCACAACTTCACTTCATATATCCATGTGACTGCTTGATAGAGATGTGAGACGCTACATCATTTCATTCATGTGCTTTATATTGTTTGGAGTCTTTGAGATGTAATTAGTGATATTTTCCTACATGTTTGACTCATATATCCTTTATTGCACACATGCACTACTTTACTTGATTATTGTACTTGTCTATCACATATTGGCTTGAGTGTTTCTATCTCAATTATGTCTATACAACGTTCAATATGCGATAAAACTTGGCAAGATTGGGCTGCATGTAAAAACCGTTTTGGTGAGATTGTGTGTTTTATTGAGGACGGGGAGGGGCTGCGAAAGGTTATTATCTATCCTTTGCGCAAAAGCCACCGTTAAACAGGACTTAAAAAATGGAGGATTTTTATTATCCGAGGTCCAAAGAGGTTAAAAGAGCCCCCCCAAAAAAATTGTAAAGGCAATAAAAAGCAATTCATGCCAATTATGGGCCAGTAGGTTTCATAAAAAATTCTCCAAAGTTTGAGAATTTAGATTGCCTCTATTAAAAATATAAATCTGAGGGAGTTTGGTTGGAGAATGTTTAAATGGGTTTGCACCTCCTTGAAAGTCCTGAAAAAGCATGAAATTCATTTTGGACGTTATTGGTGTGGAAATCTCTTTGAGCTTTGATTTGTTGATTTGATTAAGTCAATGTCTCGTTCCATTTTTACTTACACCAAAAGGAAGCATTTGAGTCCATTCGTTAGGAGTATCCGATATTCATCATGCACATATGTCATGTTTGTATGCATTGATTTTCCTATCGAATTTTAATCACATCCCTTCATTAACTCTATCACCGACTTGGTTGTTTTATGTTCATTAATGTGTGATTTATTCCTTGTGACACCCCGGCCTTGCTTTTTGTTTGATTTCTTCTTTTACTTTGTCTATTTGAGGACATCATAAAAAGGAGGAGAAATAACTATGGGAGGAGTTTTGAAATTTTGAGTTTATTTTGAGTTTTCTCATAAAATTGCGATATATGTTTATCTCATTTCAAACTCGATATGTCACGTGGTATTTGCTGCTTTATCTCTTGTGTGTAAGTACTACATGGATTATCATTGGATTGCACACCCTGACGAGGAGCGTTGAGATTCCTGAAGATTCGAAGAGCAAACGTTGAAGTCTTATTCATTTGTATCGTTCCAGTTTTGAGTTCATGGAAGGGTAGATATGTATAGGCATTTTTGTTGTTTGATAATTCGGATGTTTGTTTTTATGTATGTACCGGCATAGACATAAGGGAGATTTATAAGGACATTTTGTCCATTATTAAATGTTATGTCGTACGCCGTTACACCGTTGAAGAAATTCAACATTCATATCGTCATCAATGAATTCGAATATCAAAGAAGAAGAGGAATCAAAATTCTGTCAGGCCGGACCGGTCCTCTTGTTTTAAAAATGAATCGGTCCACCATCAACCGGACCTATCCTCTTGCTGAAGATCCTGTAGACCTCGGACTGATAGCGAACCGAATAGGGACTTTAAAAAATTGAACCGGTCACACACCCCAGATCGGTCCGCATCAGAGGCAGACCGGTCCGCCTAGGATAAACTCTGTCAGATTGTGGAGAGATTTTTTAGACTGAAAGTTTTCTATTTAAACTCACTTCGGGGATTTGTTTTGCAAGACTTATACACATGATTTTCAGAGTTCCAAATCCCTAAGTCTTCACCTTTTGAGTCCCAAGACTCATGGTTTTTAGATTCACACAATTTCCAAACACTTCTGAATTTTTTTGAAACCCTAGAACACAAACTCCTTTGCTGTTCATATTCTTGTGGAGAAGACCGACCTTCTTCTTCATTCCTGCCCTCCTGGAAAGGGAAACTTCCAGCCGCCGACTACAGATCCGACGCCTGCGGGTAATTCTGTGTCACTGTATTTTTCATTGTAATCTGAAATTGTATGTTACAATATTATAATGAAAATAAATGGTTTTGCCCCTTTGGGGGATTTTTCTTCACATGTGTGTGTTTGAATATCTCTTGCATGATTTCGTATTATTTCAATCACACCTTGTTGCTTGTTTAGGGTTTATTTGGGTTGAACTGAGTTTGATTATTTAATTTCTTATTTGAACGCAAGCGCACACTCTTTCATATTTAGATATGATTACTTTGGAAATGGCTGTATTTGATATATTATTTGTTCGTTTATATATTTTGTTTGGATGTAAAATTTTTTACTTATCAGATGCTCACCAGCCATGTATTCAGAAGGCTTATATGCCTATAAAGCTCATCAAAACTGACCTTATTTCTATGGTGTATTTTTTTATACTAACATGACAAGTTATTTTCACAAGCCCTTTAAATGATGTTAAGTGTATTGTTTCCCCCAGTTTAAACTTGGATCGGGATGATGCTATGAAGTACCTTTTTGGCCTTCCATATGACATGAGTGACACAAAAGGTTACACATCAAGTATATATATGAGTTAAAAATCTTGGTAGGCTGAAAAATAAGTGACAACGAGTATTCATCTACTGTGAACAGAATTTTGTATCAGGTAAATGTAATTTCAGGTCCTATTAGTTTAGAGTAAAATACTTCTCGCCTAGGGAAGTAAAATGGTCAAAAGTATTTTTACCTATTTGGAATTTAATTTTGTTCACTTCTTAAGTTCACAAAATTATAGCGTGTACACTTATTTATGATTTTATATGACTAATATTATAGCTCTGAATAGGTAAAATACCCTTCTCCATTTTACTTATCACCTTTGGACCAACTGGGTCCTTGCTCATTTCTGCCCGATCAAGTTTTCGAATGCTTAAACTGAATTTTTAGGGATATCCAAGTTAAAGAGTGTTGATACCAAATTTAGTCTGCTGACATGGACCAATAATATGAAGACACGTGTCAATTTACATGGTAAATACGAATACTCCAGACGAGCAAATCAAGACCACCGAGAAACTCAAGCTCTTCGAGCAACTAATGAGTTCTGAGCAACTCAAGCGTGTCGAGCAGCTTAGGCGGTCCGAGCAGCTTAAGCGATCCGAGCTACATAAGTGTACAGCGTATCCAAATCAAGAGAATCCAGGATATAATTGCGCATTAAATGCTCATTAATATAGTACAGATGTACATGTCTACTGGGTAACAGCGCATTGTCCTTTTATTTGTACAACCTCAAGGCTATAAATACATTGTAACCTCCTCATTAGCAAGAGACTCGGAATTTCTTGGTAAACCCATTATCGAGAATTCTGCAAACAGTCAACAATAACAAATATAGTGGACGTAGGCCATTCTTACAAGACCAAACCACTTTAAAAATCTTTTGTCTTATATTTATATTTTCATTTTTATCTGTGATTAAATAATTAGATCAAATTTAGTTTTTTACATCAACACATTGGCATCGTCTATGGGAAAACGACTGTAATTATCGTTTTTCACCAAAATAATTCATCACTAATGACTGATAATCCTGAATCCAGTAATCGAAACGCTGGAAACCCCCCAAATCCATCTGGTCCCCCAAATGTTCAAGATCTGGCTGGTATAATGGCTAATCTAGCCCAAGGCCAGACAGCCATGCAAGAAACTATGCGACAACTCATACAAACTGTCCAGGGTGGAGTATATACCCATTCAAGACAACGAAAAGTTCAAAGAAACACCCGTTTACCCTCTTCGCGTACTAGGCGAACATTATTCCCAGAGGAATCTCGATCCAGACGTACCAATTCATATCGCACTGAGAGATCTAATGATTTTTCTTATCAACCTGGTCGAACTTCATCAGTACAAGCTACAGATACTCAACAAAACATCACTCTCTCTCTAGAAAGGACTAGTGCATTGGAGAGGTTAAGCAGGGTCTCTCCTTTTGATCGTTTGGGCCCTAGGAGGAATAGAATCCTCCTAGGATTGTGTCGAGGAACTTTCAACGACCATCCGATCTAAGGGAGGTTCTGCCCAATCACGACCAACTGCTCATAATGAAAGATCCCAGGAAGCAAATTCAACACGATCATTCTCGAACCAACAGGCTCGAGGAGGGAAATGATGCATGGAAAGGCTCTATTCAAAGGTTGGAGGATAGACTAGGGGAAATGGCTAAGGCCAAGAATCCTCTACAAAGAATTTTTGTCCAAGGGACACCTTTTATCCAGGAAATTATGGATTTTCCCACACCATCAAAGTTCAAAGCACCTATTGTGACTCCTAAATATGATGGAAAAACTGACCCTGTCCTTCATATAGAATAATACCAAGCTGCTGACGATATCTATGTCGTGCCAGATGAGATGAGATGCAGGGCATTTTCAGGAACTCTTACCGGATCTGCTCAAATATGGTACAATAATCTTCCTCGGGGGAAGATTTCAACTTTCTTTCAATTGGCCGAGCTCTTTAATAGAAATTTCTGTTTTGGAGCAAAACTAGTTAAACGAGTAGCACACTTGTTATGTGTTAGGCAAAAAGCAGGTGAGAGCACTAGGGATTATATAACTCGTTTCAATAACGAGAAGCTTGAAGTTATCGATTACGAGGAAAAGACAGTAATTACTTCTCTGATGAGCGAACTGTTGACAGATAAATTATACTACACTCTAGCCAAAGATCTGCCTAGAACCATGGCAGAACTAATGGCAAAAGCAGTGAAGATTATGAACGTGAGGAGACTATGGCTGCGAAGAAGAATATGGATACCAAAGAGACCAAGGTGGAGGTTGATATGGCTGAAAAGAAAGAGCATAAGAACAATGGTGGTAACAAGCAGTCAAAAGCAAAGCCAGCATGGGAATCGTTGAAGAAATTTTGAAATTATACTCCTTTGAAAGTAGACATAAACCACGTTCTGGAAGAAATCAAGAACAGCGAGGAGCTAAACTGGCCAGAGAAAATGAAGACAGATCCTGACAAGAGGAATAAGACCAAATATTGCGAGTTCCATAAAGACTATGGTCACACGACCAAAAATTGCATAGCTCTTCAGAATGAAATTGAAGCACTCATCAGACGAGGAAAGCTGGCCAAGTATGTTGATCGTCAAAATGATGGAAAGAGCAACGACCGAGCAAGACAGAGGTCTAGATCTCCTCATCGAGCAAAAGAAGATAAGAAGATAAGTCACGAAGAGGATTCGGATGATGACCAAGACGACCCCGATCTCCCCAAAAGACCAAAATAGCCAGAACGTGAGGTATTTTCTATCCATTTTGGATCATTTGAATGTAATGTCATTACAGGTGGAGATGCAGGAGGCGGAGATATGACTGCTGAGAGAAAAGCCTACCTCAACGAGGCTCAGTCTTGCTCGTATATTCAGCGGATAAATCTGACTGAAGATGATCGCCCGAGGAAGGTGAATAAGGATAAGCTGGTCATTGGTTTCTCTAAGACCGACTTGGCAGGTGTACTATATCCTTATGATGATCCATTGGTGATCAAGATGAGAATGACGGAAGTGGTGATTTCACGAGTACTAGTGGATAATGGTAGCTCGACAGATATCATGTTCTATCTGTTCTTTAACAGTTTAAATCTAAAGCTATCCCAGTTGGAGCCATATCATAGGCCCTTCTTTGGTTTTACTGGCGAGAAGGTTTTTCCACTTGGGACGATCAAGTTGGATATGCTTATCGGTACATGGCCTGCTTGTCGAACAGAAAGATTACGCTTTTTTGTAATGGATAAAAACGTCTAATCAGCTTACAACATTATCATGGGAAGAGTAGGTCTGAAGAAATTTGAAGCAGTACCATTTACTGTGCACCAATGTCTAAAATTTCCAACCAATTTTAGGGTGGGAGTTGTGAAAGGCGACCAGAAAGTAGCTCTGGAATGCTACTATTCATCTGCCGAGCAGGAAGAGCATGAAGAATTTAGAAATAAGACTACTACCTACCAAATAGAAGATGCGGAGATTGAAATATTAGACCCTAGAGATGAGTCCCAACTCGTGAAAGGGCAGGTTATGGAGGCTACTAAGAATGTCATTCTGGACGACGAGTATCCAGAAGGAACAACTCAAATTGGTGCATCCTTGGATGAATCAATAAAATAAGAATTGATAGCATTCCTAAGGCGAAGAAAGCAGACTTTTGCATGGAGTCATGAAGACATGCCAGGAATAGATCCAAATTTCTTGTGTCACGAGCTCAATGTGAACAAGGAAATCAAGCCAGTAAAGCAGCGAATAAGAGTGTTCAGCCCTGAGAAAAATCAAGCTATACAGGAGGAAGTAGAGAAGCTGCAAAAGGCCTCTTTCATTGAGGATGTTAAATATCCTGACTGGCAAGTAAATGTGGTAATGGTAAAGAAGAAAAATAACAAGTGGAGGATGTGTGTAGACTTTACCGACCTTAACAGGGCATGCCCAAAGGATCATTTTCCTTTGCCCCGAATTGATCAACTGGTGGATGCTACCTCGGGGCACGAACTATTAAGTTTCATGGATGCTTATTCTGGTTATAACCAGATTAAAATGAAGCCTGAAGATAGGGAGAGTACCTCATTTATTACCCCAAGAGGAACTTATTGTTATAATGTTATGCCTTTTGGACTTAAAAATGCAGGTGCTACCTATCAGCGGTTGATGAACAAGGTGTTTGCAGAGAAAATCGGTCATAACATGGAGGTTTATGTTGATGATATGCTAACGAAGAGCAAGAAAGCTACTGATCATATAGTTGACTTAGGCCAGACCTTTGATCAACTAGAGGAATATCAAATGAAGTTGAACCCTACTAAATGCATATTCGGAGTACGAGAAGGCATGTTTCTCGGATATATCGTAAATCAACGAGGAATTGAGGCGAACCCTGAAAAGATCAAGGCTCTATTGGAGCTAAGATCCCCAACGATGAAGAAGGAAGTACAAAGCCTCACAGGGCGAGTTGCAGCACTTAACAGATTTGTGTCACGAGCAACTGATCGATGCCTCCCATTATTTAAAACACTCCGAAAGACTTTTGAGTGGAACAACGAATGTCAGTAGGCTTTTCAAGAATTGAATAAATACCTGGGAGCACCTCCATTGTTATCCAAGCCAGTGATGGGAGAAAGACTAATCTTGTATCTGGCAGTCTCAAAAAATGTAGTAAGCTCGGCGTTGATAAGAGTGGATGATGGAGTGCAAAAACCAATCTATTACACTAGCAAGGCCTTCCGAGGAGCATAGATCATATATCCAAGGCTGGAAAAGTTAGCATTGGCATTGATCGAAGCAAGTAGAAGAATGAGGCCATACTTCCAAGCTCATACTATAGTTGTGTATACAGACATGCCATTAAGGCAAGATTTGCACAAACTAGAGAAATCAGGAAGATTGATGTATTGGGCTGTAGAATTAGGTGAATACGATATAATTTATGAGCCTAGGTCGTCACTTAAAGGGCAAGCAGTGGCAGATTTTATCGCAGAGTTCACCTATCCAGATACCTCCGAAGGGCAGAAGTTGAATACCGACCAGCCTGTGGATGTTATGGGATTATCAAACTTAAACTCCGACCAGCCTCAGTCGATAGATGAGCAAGAGAAGATGGTTGACGAGCAGCAAGAAGTGCTGGAGGAGGATATAAGGAAGCATCAAATATTCCACCGAGGAATTCTGTCCGACCAAGAGTTTGATAATGAGATACCTGTGTGGAATTTGTATGTAGATGGTTCTTCGTGCATTGCGGGCAGTGGAGCAGGGATTGTTTTAAACATCCCAAATGAGATCGATATGGAATATGCTCTGCGCTTTCAATTTAAAGTTTCTAACAATGAAGCTGAATATGAAGCAATGATTGCTGGTCTTAGTTTGGCAAAAACATGAAGGCTGAGTAGGTTATCGTATTCAGTGACTCACAATTGATCATAAATCAAATGCTGGGGGTATATACAGCCAAAGGAGAATTAATGATCAAGTATCATGCAAAAGCAATGGAGATTGTATCAAGCCTGATCGCAATACAGTTAATTAGAATACCAAGATTGGAGTATGCAAGAGCAGATGCCTTAGCTCGATTAGCTTCAGCAACACGCACTGAGCTAAGAAGAACAATCCCAATAGAAGTCTTGGCTAGTCGGAGCATAGACGAAGATCTGATGATGGATTTTATTACCCTTGATTTAGGACCATATTGGATGGATCCCGTCAGGGCATATATTGAAGAAGGGGCTTTGCCAATTGATAAACTCACAGCCAAGAAACTGAAGTTTAAAGTTGCTCGTTATGTATTGACTAATGGTATTTTATATAAACGAGGAATTATAGCACGTTTACAAAGATGTGTGCATCCCTCCGAGGTGAAAGATTTGATTGAAGAGGTCCATGAAGGGCCCTGTGGAGCCCATGTAGCAGGTCGGACGCTTTTGCAAAGAATAATGATGCAAGGATATTATTGGCCAACGATGAGGGCTGATTGTATAGCATATGCCAAAAAATGTGACAAATGTCAACGCTTCTCTTCTATTCGAAGAACTCCCCAAGCATTATGAACACCCATTACTTCCCCTTGGCCATTTGCCATGTGGGGAATAGTCTTGGTCGGGCCACTTACAATGACCAGGGGAAGATTTAAATATCTAGTGGTCGCGGTGGATTTCTTTACTAAGTGGGTGGAAGCTGAGCCTATTATTGATATGACATATGATAAGGTGTATCAATTTATTTGGAAGAATATCATTTGTACATATGGTCTTCCCCATGCATTCAGTACTGATCATGGAACCCAATTTGACAACGAGGAGTTTGCTGCGTATTGTCATCAGTCAAACATATTGAAAACCCACTCTGCACCAGGCCATCCCCAGAGCATTGGACAAACTGAGGTGACAAACATAACGCTGCTGAATGGCTTGAAAAAACGACTGGATGATGCAAAGGCAAATTAGATTAACGAGCTACATTCTGTGCTGTGGGCTTATCGTACAACACCACGAGCAACAACAGGAGAATCTCCATACATGCTAGCATTTGGAAGTGAAGCCGTCATACCAACTGAATTGGGTTTACCCACGCACAGAATACTGAATTTTAATTCTCCTATCAGTGACTTGATGAGAAGATTAGACTTGGATATGCTCGAGGAAGTTAGAGAAGAAGCAGCAATCAGGAATGCTGCATACCAACAACGAATAACTCTATTCTACAACAAGAGAGTAAAGAAGTGTGATTTGAAAAAAGGGGACTATGTGCTAAAGAAAGTAATTCAAAAGCACAACAAACTGGAAGCTAACTGGCACGGACCCTACAAAGTAACAGAAGTTGTTCGACCTGGGACATATAGGATTGAAACCTTAAAAGGAGAAGAGTTTAAGAATGCATGGAACGCAGAGCATCTGCGCAAATATTATCAGTAGTTAAAATCCCTATGTAATGCAGTTTTCTTCAATATGAATAAAATTTTGGATGTTTTACCCAATTCTCTCCTTTTGTTGAAATTTTTTGGAGTACTAGTGATACACACTACGCATCAAGTTCAGAATAATCACGCATCAAGTCCAGATAAAAAATCCACCAACTCCGGTTGGTCGGGAATAAAAATCCACCAACTCCGGTTGGTCGGGAATTAAAATCCACCACCTTCGGTTGGTCGGGAATAAAAATCCACCAACTCCGGTTGGTCAGGAAATAAAATCCACCAACTCCGATTGGTCGGGAATTAAAACTCACCAACTCCGATTGGTCGGGAATAAAAATCCACCAATTTCGGTTGGTCGGGAATTAAAATCCACCAACTCCGGTTGGTCGGGAATTAAAATCCACCAACTTCGGTTGGTCGGGAATAAAATCCACCAACTCCGGTTGGTCGGGAATTAAAATCCACCAACTTCGGTTGGTCGGGAATAAAATCCACCAACTCCGGTTGGTCGGGAATAAAGATCCACCAACTCCGGTTGGTCGGTAAGCCAATTTCAATCAACTCCGGTTGTTTAAATTAAGCAATACCATGGAATGTAAGTTGTTCTATTGCTTAGTATTAAAAAATCACTACACAATGAGATAATTATGCAAAGACATTCTGCAAATTACTTAGAAGAAAATGAAATGACAAAAGACCAAAACTTTTCATTCAAATCGAGAAGGATTACATATGCTGAAAAAAGAAAAAACCATTACATAAAAATCCTATTCTACTGGTTTCTTTCCCTCTGCCTTTGAAACAATTTCTACTCCAGCAGGAGGATCATCTAAGGCATAAGGGGAATTTATGAAGTTCAGATCTCGAAGCATCCTGACATTCATTACAGATGGCCGATCAAGCAAGTGCTCCGGGCGAGATATCTCGAAATTAAAATGAAGACTGTAGTCGTCGAGATAATTGGAAATTAAGCATTGGGGAATTGCCCGAGCAGGAATCCAGCTTAAATCAAGTTTAAAAGGTGGCACGGGCAACTCGAGCAATCCAGGGTCATAATAATCCCATAGATAGTGGCCCTGCTCCAACTGTAACACCCCCAGTGCATTCAACCATCCTTGCTTATAACACTCGTTATTTTGCTGCTGGATCCGATCATCGAGATGATAAAGAGCTTTGTTGTATCCAGCCATCCAAAACTCCCTGGGCTGTTTATGAAACTGGTAAGTTAACCTCTCCAGTTGCTCATGGAGGTTCTTCACTAGAAGTTCTTTATTCTCCAAGGCAGAGTTTTGTGTGGAAAGTTGCTCACTAAGGTTCAGAATCTTCTGGGACATCTCTGACAAAGACTGATTCTTCGCCATCAACTGAACCGCCTGATTTTCCAAAGCTGCTTGAGTTCTTGCATCTTCAATAGAGATCCGACCAGCCCTTGCTCGTCCCCGAGAAGAAGATCTTGCTCGTTCGCGAGTAGAGGTAGAAGGTCGAACTCTTTTTAAAGTTTCCAATTCATCTCGCAAGTTGGCATTCCCTACTTCCAAAAAAGAGAAACCTTCGTCATTGACAGGGACGAAAGCTCCCGAGGAAGATGCTGCAGATTTTAGTCGGGATACCTCCTCTTGCAAAACATTATTTTCCTCCTCCAATAATTTAGCGATTTTCCTATGCTCCTCAACCTCTATCTTTAGAATGCTCTCTTTCTTCTCGTAGCAACGATGAATTTATCATATCCTTTGTCAGCATTTAGTTGATGATATTTTTTCTCATACACCTAATGCAAAAGAGTAGAAGACTCCTTATATTGTTGTTGGAGTTCCTCGATAATACCCTGAAGATCTTCAATCATCTCGTAATATGCCACATTGTTGGCAACTGCACGATCGAGTAAACACTTCAGATATTGGTAGGCCTCGATTGCTCGTTCAGAAGTATCTGGATCGAGGATGTCGATGATTTGAGCCTCATTTAGGTCAGCATGGCCAGCCTTGAAGTAGCCATTGCATTTTTTCATCAGTTCAGTATCGTGAGCTGACAAGAGCTCCATTCTGGCCATAAACTAGTAAAAAAAAGAGATAAAAATAATTAATAAGAATGCAGACAGAGCAAGAAGAGGAAAAAGTCAAGATAAACAACCAAAAGCTTGAATTTTTATTTCATCATAAAAGAAAATACAAAAGTTGAGACTACATCCAATAAAGTGACAAAATAAACACCCAAACTATTTTACACCTTCTCTTTATTTCCTATAACTTCCTCAGTAGGTTTCGAGGAAGAGGATGGTTACTCGGTGTACACGAGTAGCTGCTCGGTAGGAGTAATAGTTGGTTGGGGTTTCTCGGAGCATAATTAAACAGCTGGAACAGTAAGGGCCTAATCTCCAATTACCATGGAGGATTCTTTTGAGGCAGCCTCGTCCTCTTCTTCTTCTCCAGAAGAGGGAGGAGGTCCATGAGTGTGTTGCTGAAATAAGTCAAAATCTTCAGCAACCTTCAGCTCTTGTAGAGCTACCACCCATCCATCCCTAAAGTATTTCAGGCTGGCGTATTCCATTTGTGATGACATAGCATCCAAACACTTATTCCAACCCTTATCCCAACTAGGCCTGTAAATTGAGCGCCCGAGGCCCGAAGCCCGCCCGTTCGGCCCACTATTTTTGGGTCGAGCTTTATTTGAGTTTGAGCCGAGCCGAGCCTGAGCCAAAATTTCAAGCCCGAATGAATTTCGGGCCGATCTTGAGCCGAACCTCGCCAAGCCCGAATTGGGCCCGAAGCCCGAACTTCATATTTATAAATAAATAAATAAATAATTTATATAATATAACATATTTATGTTAACATTGTTTAATTAGGTTTCGTTCTTTTATTTCATTTACGACTTTAAAAAAAAATCATTTGTCATAATACATTAGATTACATGTGATTTTCAATTTTTTGATTTTATTGTTATTCTCATTATGGGTATTTGATTTAATAATTGCTCAAGTCACAATAGGCCTTTGTTAGTGATCAAATTTCGCTAAATGTATGAAATTTAATAAGCATTTATAGGTTTTCACTCTTATTTCCCTCATTTTAATTTAATATATTTCATAATTATATATTTTATTTCATGAAATATCAGTTAGATTTTAATGTGTAACTATATCCATGATGGAAATACAAGAAAAAAAATTAATTCAAATTTTTTTAACAAAAAAATTGAAATCGGGACTGCCCGAAATCGGGCCCGAAGCCCGTAATATATATGAGCCGAGTTCGGGCCTAGGTAGGAAAAAGTAATTCGGGCCGAGCTTGGGCTTGAGCATGGGTAAGTGAGTTCGGGCCGAGCCTGAGCAACTCCAAGCCCGGCTCACCCAGCCCGATTTACAGCCCTAATCCCAACCTACGCTGAATGATTTTTTAACAACTTTCTTCCTTTTAACCTTCTCCGAGAAAGTCCTCTTAGCAAGAAGTTTCTCGGCAGTTTTCAGCTTCTCCTCCACCTCCTGCTTCTGGCGATCAACATCACGGAGTCTACCAATATCCTCTTCAGCATCTTTGAGTTTATTCTCAAGCTCTGCAGCATTCTTGAGTTTCTCCTCAAGCTCTTTATTCTTCTTCTCAAATTCCCCGAATTTCTTCTCTAAATCCTTGGAGGCCTCCACAGCTCGATCTCTCTCTTGATCGACAGACTTAACCTGCTTCTCCCAAGCAATTTTATTCTCCTCATACTTCTACTGAGATTCCTTCAAAGACTGGGTTAATCCAGTAAAATCTTCTTCTACACCCCCCGAGGAGATTGAAGCCTTGATAGCCTTATCCTTCTTCATAATTGTGTTGAAACATGTTACCAGCTGGAAAAATAAAATAACTGTAAGTCAGTACGGGGACATAACATTGAAAAATAAAAATTTAGATTAGTAATACTTACTGAGGCTATATGTTGAGCAGCCAAGGTAGTGACCCTGTCATGAGAAAGATTGTCCTCAATACCTTGGACTTCTGGGATAATCCAAGACTTCACCGAGCTCATAGCAGTGCTCGGAGGAACAAAAGTGGGAACACCACCTTCAACACTTAACGACTGAGAAACAAATTCTTCTAGTCTCTCAGAAGAACTTTTCCTTAATCTCCTCGTAGGAGCATGAACATTCTCAACCAAAGATGCTGTCTTTTATCTGTGATTAATTATCTGTGATTAAATAATTAGATCAAATCTAGTTTTTTACATCAACAAAGAGTCTGCAAGGTTATTATTGCAAAAACCAAATGAAATGATTTCTAGTGTTATTTCTTCATCATCATCAAGTAATTTTTAATGATAAAGAAGATAGCAGTTGGGAGTGCTAACAGGATAGAAGACTACAGCATAACTGAATTTGGGGATTAGTTTCAATGGGAAAGTCCCAAAAACTTGGAGAGAGATTCTCACAGAGGCTCTTCCTATGAAGAATAATTTCCTGCACTGCAGGGTTCAAATCGGTGTCCTAGAGGATACAATGGTCCCACCTGAGTTGATGGCCCTAAGTGCATTCTCATGGATCAGGCCCGTTTACATCCCTTGAGGCCCCTCTCGTAGGGGTAATTTTCAGCAGCACAAGACCAACACTAGCAGGCCTCCTTCTATGCACATGGAAGGTTATGTCGAAAGAGAGAAACATTGTTGGCACGCTTAGTTTATATGAAATTGCGGTCCCGCAAGCGGACTCATCAGCAGGATCCCCCAGTCCATTCACGTGGATAAATTCATGGCCAGACAAAGGGAGTGTTTGATTTAAATTCCCATGGGGACTACAGTTAACAAAGCGAAAACCTCACGCTCCAAAAATGACACAGATGTAGGTAAATCTAAGCAGTTAATACGGATCTCGACGATGATTTTTAGGGTATAGGTATTGTTTTCGATGGTGAAGAGTCGGAATATGACTATAAATTTCCATTCACTAAGCCGGATGATAATCTGCAGCCCACATCTATCATTAATGACTAAAATTCTCGCTCAGTTGTTGAAGAAACCAAGAGCGTTGTGAACGAAAGTCCATACTATTCTCACCCATTACCATCAAATGTTGAAGAAATACCCCTAGTAAATTTTCTTCAAAGGTGTCAGTTTTACGTCCGATGGTGTATTTAACTCGAGAACCAAGTATTTCTTCACCTATATAGTATCCCAAGCAATTTGAAGAGCCGAAGAATCTTCTAGTATGTAATAAGACTTCTGTGACCATCAGTTAAAGCAATTGTATAAAAAATAAAAAAGAAAGGAATAAAAGAAAAAATGAAAAAAGAATAAACTAGGAAAATAAGAAAAGTAAAGGGAAAAGAACAGAAGAGAGAAAAAAGAGTAAAAGGAATAAATAGAAAAAAAGGAAAAAAGAGAATTTAGAGAAAAGAAAAAAAGGAAAAAGAAAGAAAAGTGAAAAAAAGAAAAAAAAGAAGAGAAGGAAAAAAATGAAAAAGAAAGAAAAGATAAAAGAAAAAAAAGAGAAAAACGTAGAAAAAGAAGAAAGAAAAAAGGAAAAAGGATAGGAGCACGTGTTTGGGGATGAGGAGGGCTATCCTGGCCTTTTAGCTAGCTGCGGCCCGCGGATTGTCTAAGCACAGGTATACATAATTTCAGTTATTAAATTATGTTTTTATTTTATTTTATATTTTTCCTTATTATATGTTTGGCACGTAGTATATTTTGTTGTGTCTGTTTACCTTAAAATGTGTAGTTGTTAGTTAAATCAAGCTAACTTGTGTAAATCTGCGCAGTACTATTATTCCTTGTGATCTAATTATGAAGATTCAATTCTTCTGTATGATGTACTACAATTTTACAAAACCCATACGACTATAATTGCGATATGCACGCCTAGGGAGTAAGTTTCTTCCTTCTTATTTCTCTTGTTGGACAGCTAATATGTCTGGAGATATTCTTTACTTAACTAATTTGGTATTGTTGTTTAATTGCAGTTGCGGTTCCCATTCTGCAGATACTAAAAAAATATCATCAATCAACAATACAGAGGCACGCGACATGGATTTTTCTATTTTATGTCAACTTGATCTATAGTGTTCATACTAAAGCCATTGCGAGTTAGGCGTATCTAATGCTAAGTTAAAATGTGGTATCTGTCGGGGATCTTCAACCTCTTTCTTCTTCAATAGCAGTTCAGCATTGGTTTACGAACACATAAACTATTTCATTTTTATGCATATTTGGTTTGTTTTAATTTGGAGAATTATGGTGTTTGATGACAAGAAGACTTTATCATATATTGGAATAGTTTATGTTTTCCGCGAGTAAGATATATTTTGACTTTTTAAAGGATAAAATTATCTTTTTGTTAGTTCTGTTAAAAGTTGAGTACCATTTTGAAACGGGTTAAAAGTTTAAGGGGCAAATTATCTAGTAAAAGAATATAGGGTTGTGAGTTGAGTACAGGGGGGTTAATGTTATTTACCAAAAAATTAAGTATAGTTGGAAATAATCTCTATTCATTGTAACACAACTACAACTACCAAGAAATATAATTTTCTTTTGACTCTTTTATTCTTGAATGGTATGACACCTGAGTTCTATTTGCGAATCTGTAGTGGACATCGATGGTATTGCGTCCATAAGTTCTCCTGTGAGGCGCTGTAGCAGGGAGGGGAGCTC
The DNA here is from genome assembly GCA_949130495.1 of Sambucus nigra. Taxonomy (NCBI): domain Eukaryota; kingdom Viridiplantae; phylum Streptophyta; class Magnoliopsida; order Dipsacales; family Adoxaceae; genus Sambucus; species Sambucus nigra. The sequence continues at coordinate 6,875,544 of OX422210.1, forward strand.
TTCTCGGAGTATCTTAAACGCATCTCAGTAAGGTCAATGGAGTTCTGAAACTGCCATGATATCTGGTGGCTCGCTGATACTCATTTATAATAATTCAGTCTTAATTCTGATACATTCACCTCATATTATCAAACACGTGTAAGTAGTAATAGCAGTAAGAGAAAGAGACCTGAGGTTATTGAACTACTGGAGCACAAACATGAAGATCTTTTTGCATTTGATGAATATAAATTTAAACTATCTAGGTGGACTTACTCTTTGGGAGACACAACGTAACTCGAACTCAGTTGGACAGTGTGAAGATGATGGCTCTCAATCTGTGCTATTGCTGGACCGACCAGAATCAAGTAACCTTCTAAAAAATCGTCATCACCGTTCTTGAAATAGAAAAATCAAGCATTCTGTTAAACTATCTACTTACAGCGGTGCAGGTAAATTCACTTCGATCCTTTTGAGTTCATTACAATGTCATTGAGCCATTTGTAAACCCTTTTGAAGCCACTTTTTGACCATAAGTTTATACGCGTAATGATATAGTGACACAATACATTGACATGTTTTGGGGAAAAGGACACATATCTTTAATCTATTGAGTGATATTTTAAGTGGAAAAAATATTGAGTGCAATCGTTGCACAATCTGATTGATTGAACGAGAAGTGTTTGATTAATAACTAAACAGTTTAGCTTTCACAACGTTTTAAGAAAATTCCTCGCTCCCTCTCTATTGCATCTATAATCCAAATTAATGTGGCACTTCTAATTTAACCAACTACATCAAACAATATATACAACGGTTATCCGATATGTACTTGTCTTGACTGGATCCATTCTTACCCACACATCCTCCAATGAGTGGGGGACACATGTCTGTACCCCCCAAATGTGTCACTCTTTTGTGTCACTATAGAAAGATTCAATTTATAGTTAGCTATAACCCCCCAAAAAGAAAAAAAATGAAAAATTACTTTTGAGCTCTTTATTATACGACTCATTTTTTTTAACTAGGACCTTTCTATTTGTCATACATAAGACTTAAATTTGCATTATGAAAAAGGTAGCAGAGTCTAAAAATAACCATTAATTGTCATACATACCTAGGACCTTTCTATTTGTCATACATAAGGCTTTAATGGTTGTTTTTAGACTCTGCTACCTTTTTCATAATGCAAATGTTTCGTCACTTGTATTTTTTCAACTTTGGTACATTTAGCGGTGAATTTTTATATTTTGTGAGAGAATTAGTAGTAAAGTTAAAAAAATAACTATGGGACCAAATCTAAACACAATATTAATGACGTACCCAGGGGAAAAATCGCACTATGTTTTATTAAGTAAAATTTTAATATGATGGTAGAAAATTTGAGCCAGTAAAGTTTGAACTTGTGTATATGCATTGAAACATTTTATTGGTTATGAATATGTGGAAAAGTTGCAAAGCACAATGATGGTATCATGTCATAGTGATAATTGCATTTTGGAAAAGAAGAGGCGGAACATATATAATAAGTAGTGAGGAGGACGAAGAGGCCAGTCAAAGTAATCCCTCACCAAGTCCTTTATCGTCCCATATTGGGGTGGCGATTATAACAGGAAGTTCAAAAGCCAAGGATCGTAAACATTTGGGGAATGAGCTTCGAGGAGGACTTGGTGTTGGTAAGTTGTTGGTACTGTTGTAAAGTGAAGTAAAAAGTCACCTCTGCTTCACTCTTTCTTTTGCTATTATTATAAACATTTCAAGGACGGTCTTTCTGATCCTTTCGGTACACTGATTGACGTTAAATTACTTGTTAGGGAGGTTGTGTTTCACTTTCTCATTACCATTTACCAACTGCTAGTGTCCGATGAGAAGTACTTTTGGTGTGTGAAATGGCAATATATGGTATTGGATGAAGCACAGACAATCAAAAGTTCAAACTGGTTTGACTTCCATCTTTGAAACTGCTGTGTTTTCTAGATTCTAATGATTTCTTGAATAATATCACTATTTGAATGTATGTTTTGTTACTTGAATCAAAACTCTTTTTCTTTTTCTAAATATCTGAGTTAAATCATGCAAGTGGCGTGACCAAAAAATAATTAATTATTTTTTGGAGCGATATCTTCGTGTTCTTGTTAAATACAAGACCTGGTGGGCTCTGTATCAACTTGACAGCCATTGACACTGTTATATTTTACGAAAGTCATTGGAATCGAACCTTGGATTTACAGGCTATGGATAGAGCTAATCGTCGTGTCAGATTAAGGATGTTAGTTTCTTCTTGATTAGTTATAATATATGACCTTATATATATATATATATATATGTGTGTGTGTGTGTGTGTGTGTGTGTAGTCAAGATACCTCATTTAACATACCTAAAGAACCTACCTTCAATTTTTTGCGGGGTCATGAATGTATAATTTGATGAAATTTGGTGGAGCTGATCTGAGGAGATCATCTATCCCAAAATTCATTAAAAAATTTTGAACCTTATATATGGAAATATGTAGACGCACATAAAAACCTTTATTTTATGTACATGGAATTTTGGAAATCTTTAATATGCTTATGCGGAAACTAGCTTGTTAATTCTGATTATGGTTTATGGTAATCTTTTGAATTACAATTAAATTTTTTCAGTAATTTATCCCGACTCCATAGTCGAAATTTTTGTTGGTGCCATCTTTTTATGTGATTTTGCATCTCATTGTTTCGGATCTATTATAATTACCCCCAAGCCAAAAACATACAATACTTGAGGAAAAGGTTTCTTTGACATTGCTCCTTGAGATAATTGCATAATTAAAGTTACCCCTTGATGTTAAAAAATTATAGTTACTCCCCCCCCCACCCCCACCCACCAAACTTGTCAACCTACTTGTACCTTTTGCATTGTTTGTTGCGGGGGGAGAGCTTACATAATTATCTTTGGGGGTAAAGTACAAAAAACCTTGAGAAAATAGGGGAAAGAAGCGAAAATACTGTATGTGTTACTCTTTATTCTAATTTCTAAAGGGTGTTTTTTTCTTCACGACTTAGGTTACTATCTATCAACTAATTTGTAAAGAGACGGTAGAAGAGAAGATTTTATAGAAAGCACAGTGCAATAGCTTGCTATGATTGGTGGTCATGTACTGGGTGATCTTTTAGCTCCTGAGGATGTTGTTTCTTTACTAGTTGATGATACTCAATGGGAGCAGAAACTAAAAGAAATTCCAGCACATGTGAGATCCCAATCTTGCTAATTTTTTTTAATTTTTAATTTTTAAATACCCATTTTTTTCGATTTTGAATCATTTGCAAATTTGTTGATATTTTATGCTTTTTCCCCTTAGTAGGCACGGGGCGGACAAAAAAGGTGGAACAAAGGGTATATGGATAGAAGGTGAAGGTGATGCATTTTTAGAAGATCTTACCAATTCCGAACCTCGGGTAATTCAAGCCCTCCCTGGATCTCGAGAAACCAAAGTCCAATGATAAAAATAATAAACAAATCTCGTTGTTACATATATCCATACACACTTTAAAATTGTGCGCACGGGTAAGTAGCATTGTGAGCGCATATGTGCGTTTAGACCAATCTTTAAATTTTATGCTAGTTTTAAATGCAAACCATTGATTGTTTTTTACACATTTCATACAAATATTCGATTTCACTCTAATCACTGTTATAAGTCCCATGGATTTGTAGTTAAGAACTGGGAACATTTACCCATCCTAGAGGGAGGTGACCACTACAAGGTCCCTAGGTGACCCAAGGGCTAGTATAAATAGGTCTAACATTTTTTAAATGCTTTAAGTATTTGCACCTTTTTATAATATACATGTATTATTAATTTTTTGTGTTTTTATCAAATAGTTCTTATAAAAAAATTCTTATTTTTTACAAATAGTTCTTTAATGAACAACTAAAATAGTTTTTTATAAAAAGATTTTTTTATTATAAAATATTTTTTTAAAATAAAAAACTCTTTATATAAAAAACGATTAAAACTTTTCTTGTATAAAAAGTTAAAAACACTTTTATAACCAATTTATCATTTATTTTTTAGAAGAAGTTTCCTATATAAAAAAGAGTAAATTATAAAATATTTTTCCAAACATTACACAAACACACTCACACACATACACATACCTCAACCCAACAAAGTTGTCTTTTCAATGTAAATATTAAAAAACTATTTTTTTATGAAATTGTTTTCAACTTTTTCATTGTTTTTAAATAAATTAAAAGTTTAATTTTTTTTTATAAAAAACTTTTTTTAGAAAAATAAATTGTTTTTTATTAAAAAAACTCTTTGTAATTAAATAATTTGTTTATATATAATTGTTTTAAATGTTAAAAAATATATTAATTATAAATTCATGTATTATTTGGATGTACTTAAGACCCTACAAATTTTCTGGATTTATTGGTATTCACTTGAAGAAAAAAAAAGTTGAGACCGAAATCTTTAAGGTACAAGTGTGGTTAACCTACATGTGTGGTTTGTTGGCAAAAAATTGAAAGGCAGTGCCCTACCGACTTGGCCGGTTTCAAGTACTAGTTATATACTTTGGTATGTTGATAGGCCAAATTTTAATTTCTCTGTACAAATTAAAGAAATAAAGAAATAGACCACTTTATCTTATAGGGAAAACGACTAAAGGGGTAATTAATTAAGTTCATATTAGTCGGTACAAATTATGTACATAACTTCTTTATACAAATAGAATTTCACAAACTCATATTGCAATACAATTTTGCAAGGCAAATTGTTATATACCTCACTGCTAGCTATTGCACTAAAATGGGAGGAAAATTGTGAAGAGAAAATGCACAAAATATCTCTTCTTTACTTTGTTTTGTTTAACCTTTTGTTTTGGAGGATGTTTATGTTGGAAATTATGTAGCAAATACAGAAATAGAACTCTTTATTGTATCACAACAATGTCAACTTTAATACAATGGTGTAACTTTATGAATCTTCAAGGCGTGATGTCACTTTCCTAAATACAGTATTTGCCCCACACGAATAACTTCGGTATACAAATGGGAATCAATAAATCCGTACTCAAGATACAATGAAGAAATTGCACTGTCTGCAAATTGTATGTCTGAAGACAACCCTTGGATGCAGCAGCGAAGAACAGTCAATCAAGTTCTTATTCTGTTTCTGTGCACACAACAAAATAAGAGAATTTGTATCTCCTGAAAATTGTAAGAGAGTAATAGCAGGGTTTGGAAATCTGAAACTGGGTTTTTGTTATCAATGTAATTTCGTTTTAGGCAGCCTTTATTTATAGATAATGAAAAGCTTTATCTTCAAGAGTCATGATTGTTGGATTAACAATCTTAAGTCAATTTCGAAATGGTATGACTATTAACTACCAACAGTCTTAAGTCATTTCCGAACAGGTACAATTAATACCGAATCGGTTTTGCACGGGTCAACCAAAAAGTGACCACGCCCGAGCACCGCGATCCCACCCGGATGAATCCCGGTAACCCGCTACCACTGCGAACACGCGGTGTGCGAAGTGCAAAGTGCATCACTAGCGCCTCTACAGCCCACTGCCCCGCACCAGCACGCGCGCGCGTGCACGTTCGCGTACGGTGCTTCGCACCGTATTGAGGTCGCTTGAATAGCCTCTTAAATGCTAGATGAATTAACTCTTCATCTTCCATTTGTACTTATTAAGTGCACAAATTCTTAATACTTTTCCAATGTGGGACTCAAAGGTTGCCCACTCCTTTTATAGCTTAGTGGTGATACTTAGCTTTGTACATTTTCCAATGTGGGACACTATGCCCTTTTATATTTGGGTTAGCTTCCCACCTCTTTCACACACTTCCAATGTGGGACAAGCTCTTTAAGCTCTTACACCTAAAACTCTTACTCACTTATTTTATAAAATCTCCAACATTCCTCCACCATTTTCAAAATAAGTTTTGTAAATCTTTGATTGTTTGTAAGACTGTGTATAAGCATTGGTGTCTCACGGCTTGAACCAATACCCTGTGAAGGTTCATCAAGGCTAACCATGAAAGTCTAGTAGACTTGTCTTTGAACTATCAATCCATATTGATCAGCCGTATTTGTCTTCACACACAAATCTTTTAGTCACTGATTATCCATATAAGCCGACACATGTATTAGGCCTTGTGTCTGTACCTTGATTTCATGAATGCTTTAGAGTCAAGCCCAATTCTCATAGGAAGCGGAACCACTTCCACACTCATATAGGTAGATTATCATAGGTGTCCATGTAACTTAAAACACCATAAATCTATTAAGGTTAAACTCATCCTCTTTCATTATTCATTACATGTTCTAAGCACTTATCCTTGGGATGTTAAATTTTATAGTGCTTACAATCACGTCGCATGATGTACTTTAATCATTGAACTTGAGACTTGAATATATCAAGTTTCAAGTTGAGTTTCCATCAAGAGTGATTATTATTAATGGGCTTTAGTCCCATCCCTATTGATGTCTTAGACACCGGTCCTTTTGCAAGACCTTTTGTAAAAGGATCAGCTAAATTTTGACTTGATTTTACATAATCCACTGTGATTACACTATCTGTAATCATTTGTTTGACATAACTATGTCTCAGGCCAATATGTCTAGATTTTCCATTGTACACTTTACTATAAGCTCTGGAAAGTGTAGACTCACTATCACAATGTATAGATATTGGAGGCATTGGTTTTGGCCAAACTAAAATTTTAATTAATAAATTCCTTAACCATTCTGCCTCTTTACTAGTTGCAGCTAATGCTACAAACTCAGCTGCCATAGTAGAATCAGCTATATAAGTTTGTTTATTTGATCCCCAAGAAACAACTCCTCCACCAAGAGTGAAAATCCATCCACTTGTTGAGGATTGATCCTCCCACTCAGCTATCCAACTGGCATCAGAAAACCCTTCTAATACTGAAGGATATCCACTATAGTATATACCATAGTCCATAGTTCCTTTCAAATATTTTAATATTCTATTGACAGCATGCCAATGCAATAAACTCGGATTACTAGTATATCTACTTAATTTACCAACAACATAAGCAATATCAGGCCGAGTACATGTCATGGCATACATTAAACTACCAATTACTCGTGCATATTCCAATTGTGAAATAGCTCTACCATTATTAGGTATCATCTTTAGCTGTGGTTCAAAAGGTGTACTAACAGGTGTGCAATCAAACTGATTAAATTTCTTTAAAATTTTCTCAACATAATGAGATTGAGTGAGAATTATATTTTTATCTTTCCTTATTATTCTCATTCCTAATATGACATCAGCTACACCCATATCTTTCATATCAAATTTAGAAGACAGAAAACTCTTTGTATTATTAATGCTTTCTAAATCAGTACCAAGAATTAACATGTCATCTACATATAAACAAATGATCACACCTTTACCATTAACAAATTTACTATAAACAAACTTATCAGATTCATGAATTTTAAAATCATAAGAAATAATGACTTCATCAAATTTTTCATGCCATTGTTTAGGTGCTTGTTTTAGGCCATATAAGGACTTAATATGTTTACATACTTTATTTTCTTGTCCAGGCATAACAAACCCTTCAGGTTGTTCCATATAAATTTCTTCTTCTAAGTCACCATCTAAAAAGGCAGTTTTCACATCCATTTGATGAATCTGAAAATTATATATAGATGCTAATGTAATTAAAATTCTAATAGTGGAAGTTCTAGCAACAGGTGCATAGGTATCAAAACAATCAATTCATTCTTTTTGTGTAAAACCTTTAGCAACCAATCTAGCCTTGAATTTATCAATTATTCCATCTATTTTCATTTTCTTTTTAAAAATCCATATACACTTAATGGGTTTAGATCCTGGAGGTAAGTCTACTAACTTCCAAGTTTTATTTCCCAAAATTGAATCCATTTCATCATTTATAGCTTCTTTCCAAAATGCTGAATCTACAGACTTAATTGCCTCACTATAAGTTTGTGGGTCTGTTTCAACGCTAAGAGTCAAAGCATATTGATTACAAGATGTGTCTCTAGTTCCTTCAACAAGATAGATTACAAAGTCGGGACCAAAGCTTTTTTCTTTCCAAGGTCTTTTACTTTTTCTAATCTCTTCGTGTTCTACTGGTGGAGTATCAGATAATTGTGAAGGAGTGCTAACTTCTTTTTCATTATTAATTCTAGGAATAGAAGAAAACCTTTGTTCATAAAAAATTGCATCTCTTGATTCAATTATTGTATTTACCTCAACAGGATCATTAGGTTCACTAATCAAAAATCTATAAGCTTTACTATGTTGTGCATAACCTATGAAAATAGACTCATCACCTTTGGTTCCTAATTTTTTTCTCTTAGTTTCAGGTAGTCTTACAATAGCTCTACAACCCCAAACTTTAAGATAACTTAAATTAGGTTTTATATTCTTCCATAATTCATAAGGAGTTTTCTTATTATCTTTAACAAGTATCCTATTCAGAATATGACACGCAGTTAAAAGTGCTTCTCCCCAAAACCCTTTACTTAAACCAAAATAAGAAAGCATAGCGTTAACCATTTCAGTTAGTGTTCTATTTTTTCTTTCTGCTACTCCATTTTATTGTGGTGTATAAGGTGCAGTAACTTCATGTATAATTCCCATATCTTCACAAAATTGAGGAAAGTGATATTCACCACCTCTATCAGATCTAAGACATTTTATTTTAGTATCACATTGATTTTCAACTTCGTTTTTGTATGTCTTAAATCTATTAAGCACATCATCCTAAGAGTTTAAAAGATATACGTAACAATATTTTTAAAAGTCATCGATAAATGTAACAAAATATTTACTTCCACCTCTAGTAGGTGTTCCATGCAAATCACAAACATCACTATATACTAATTGCAACAAAGATGTAATTTTTTCTATTTTTGGAAAAGGCAATCTTGTTATTTTTGTTTGCATGCATATTTTACACTTTTCATTCATATCATCCTCATATTTAGGAATTAAATTTAAATTAACCATGAAATGCATTATCTTTGTATTAACATGTCCTAAACGACTATGCCATAATGAAAGACAATCAACGATATAAGCAGAATAATCTTTTTCATTAATATTGAGCTTAAGCATGCCCTCATACAAATATCCTTTGCCTACAAAAGGTACCATTCTTAGTCAGAATAAATTTGTCTGACTCAAATACAAGCTTAAAGCCAAATTTATTAAGAAGACTTCCAGAAACTAAATTTTTCCTAACATCAGGAACATGAAAAACATTGGTGAGGCTAAGGATTTTTCCAGAATTGAATTCGAGATCCACTGTCCCTTTGCCTTTAACCGCAGCAGTAGATGAATTTCCCATATAGAGAACATCTCCTTCCACTATTTCATAGGCATAGAACAAGTTCTTGTCCTTACAAACATGCCTTGTGGCACCAGAATCAACCCACCAAAAAAGTGACCTGGTTTGTTGCAATGAAAACAATTTCCTTTCTTCTTTTTATTTGCTTTAGAATTATTTGAAAAATTCTTCCGCTTGTTAATTTTTCCATGATTGCCATATTTTTGCTCCTTTCCTTCCTCCACCAGATGGACCATAGAAACAGAATTTTCTTGTTCCTCTTTACCATCTAGAATTCGAGACTCTTATTCAATTCTTAAATGAGTCTATAATTCTTCAAGTGAAAGATCCTCCTTTTTTTGTTTGAGTTATTTCTTATGATCTTTCTAAAAAGGAGGAAGTTTTTCAATTATGGCAACAACAATTACATTATCATCCATATTTAATTTTTTCAGTTTGCAATGGTTTATGATGCGTTGGATGTCATGAAATTGTTCTAGCACAGGCCTATTATCATGCATTTTAAAGCTTAAAAACTGACCGATAAGGAACTTCTTACTTATAGCGTCTTCCGTAAGATATTTGGTCTCCACTGTTTCCCACAAAGTTTTTGCAGTCCTAACATTTTGGTATAAGTCGAACAAATTGTCAGCAAGTGCATTGAGAATGTGAACACGACACAAGTAATCATCGATCTCCCATTTTTTGCGTTGCCTAGTCTATTCCATGATTTCATCTTCATCTTCATTTGGTTTCGGTTGTGACAAGACATATACAATCTTCAATGTTGTTAGAATAAAATGAACATTTTTCTGCCAATGCAGAAAATTACCACCATCAACATGGTCCAACTTGACAAAGCCTTCTGTTATTTATCGAAGTGATTTGGAAGAGTCGGCCATTTCTGAAAATACTGTATTTAGATTGTTGGAAATTATGTAGCAAATACATAAATAGAACTCTTTATTGTATCACAACAATGTCAACTTTAATACAATAATGTAACTTTATGAATCTTCAAGGTGTGATGTCACTTTCCTAAATACAGTATTTGCCCCACACGAATAACTTCGGTATACAAACGAGAATCAGCCAATCCATAATCAAGATACAATGAAGCAATTGCACTGTCTGCAAATTGTATATCTGAAGACAGCCCTTGGATGCAGTAGCGAAGAAGAGTCAATCAAGTTCTTATTCTGTTTCTGTGCACAAAACAGAATAAGAGAATTTGTATCTCCTGAAAATTATAAGAGAGTAATAGCAGGGTTTGGAAATCTGAAACTGGGTTTTTGTTATCAATGTAATTTCGTTTTAGGCAGCCTTTATTTATAGATAATGAAAAGCTTTGTTTTCAAGAGGCATAACTGTTGGATTAACAATCTTAAGTCAATTCCGAAATGGTATGACTGTTAATTACCAACAGTCTTAAGTCATTTTCGAACAGGTACAATTAATACCGAATCGGTTTTGCGCGGGTCAACCAAAAAGTGACCACGCCCGAGCTACCGTGATCCGACCCGAACGAATCCCGATAACCCGCTACCACTGCGAACACGCGGCGTGCGAAGTGCAAAGTGTGCCACTAGCGCCTCTACAGCCCACTGCCCTGCACCAGCACGCGCGCGCGCGCTTGTGCGTACGGTGCTTCGCACCGTATTGAGGTCTCTTGAACAGCCTCTTAAATGCTAGATGAATTAACTCTTCATCTTCCATTTGTACTTATTAAGTGCACAAATTCTTAATATTTTTCCAATGTGGGACTCAAAGGTTGCCCATCCTTTTATAGCTTAGTGGTGACACTTAGCTTTGTACATTTTCCAATGTTGGACACTATCCCCTTTTATATTTGGGTTAACTTCCCACCTCTTCCACACACTTACAATGTGGGACAAGCTCTTTAAGCTCTTACACCCAAAACTCTTACTCACTTATTTTATAAAATCCCCAACAGTTTATATCGATGATATCAACTGAAATTATTAGAAGAGATGGTGAAGCAATGATAGATAATTCCTGGGGCTAGCATGAAAGACACGAAGTGGTGTATGATCTATGTATATATATATATAAAATAATAGTCCAGCATCGTTTTAAGATGACACGTGGCAATTGCTTTAATTACCCAATTTCCTCCTAATTACTACTTAAGAAACATTGGAGATTGAATTTACCCACCCAATAACATGTTTTGTATTGAAACCAAGAAGTGAAAAGGCCTTGAAAACCGAAAAGTCTGCATGTATTCCCCACTAACTCTGTCCCCCATTTCTCAGACTATTTTCTTCCCTCTCCCAAAGAAGATACTAAGCCGTCATAACCAAGAAAATTAGCCATAGCAGCAATCATAGTGGACTTACCAGTTTTTGGTGATGTTTTTCCCGGATGCCCACCAAACTTTATCTCCCTTAAACTCATCCTCGAGTTCTTCATGATGAATCATGATAAGGGCTATGATCTGCCCGTTTTTTGCCATGTCGGCTTTGAAACGTTTGGCATGCAGAGATGAGTTGGTGCTTGAAATGTTTGGCATGATATTTTTCTTCAACAGTTACATTCGCAGAAGGCAAGTGGGTATTTTTTAGGTGTTTATATTTGTACAGGATTTAAACATTTGATACCCATTTGGTATGTTAGACCCACATCATTTTATTTATTTAGTTAGACTGTCCCTTTTCTTATATATATATATATATATATATATATATAGAGAGAGAGAGAGAGAGAGAGAGAGAGAGAGAGAGAGGCTCATACAAAGCAAGTATACATATCGCGCGCAAGCCATTTTTTAAAAAATAGTGTTAAAGTTTGACCGATTTTTTTAAAATAGCAAAAAAATTATTTTGAACTAATTTTTTTATATGGATCCCTTGAAATATTTATATACTACACAAAAAAATCAATTCAAAAATATATTTTTAATATTAAAAAAAATGGTTTGCGCCCTTTGTCTTTTTATATGTTTGGGATTTTAGATATTTGATAATATGTCAATATTAAAAGTACAAATATTGTATATTTTTATTTTTTGCATTTTGACCGTCACCTATTTTTCGTTCTAACAGTGTCCTGTTTTTAGAGGAGTCTACATGATTCAATACATTCTACCGTTGTTTCCCATCTCTTTGATTTGGTTATGCTCTTAATTATTATTTTTTCCTTTAGTTTGTGCTAAATATCTTCCACTATACTTCAATCTCTTTATTTAAAATAGCCCTTTTAATGATGAAAGTCATATCCTTATCATCGAATTTTTTTCTATACATCATGATAAATTTTGGGACTTGGATTTACAGTTGCAATTGTAAGCATATGTTAATGGGCTTGCAATCTTGCTAAGTTGCAATTGAGAATTACCAACATGTTTCCCTCTTCAAAAGAAATAAAAACTCTAAAAATGAGCTTTGTTGATTTAGATATCATATATCTACATATATATTACATTACTTTTAAAAAAAATATAAAATGGAAAATACAATACAAGAAATTTTACGAACCACCTAAATATAACTCTGGTGTCTCCTCTTAGGTGTCATAACAATTATTACTTTGAATAAACTCCATATATATATATATATATATATATATATATATATATATATATATATATATATATATATATATATATATACACACATAAATACTCTTTTCACATTTCTTAAAAAAATGATACATATGTATATAATTATTTTACAAAATTGTTTTATATATATAAATTATTTTTCAAAACAATACACTTTTGGTGAAAATATAAATAAAAATTATTTTTTTATAAAAACTATAGTTTTAGCTCTTTTTTTATAAAAATGCTTTTTTTTACAAAAGTTGATTTTTGTAAAGACAAGTATAAATTATTTTATTATATATAAAAGCTGTATTTTTACAAAGTAATTTCCAAAAAATTGGAGTTTTAAGCATTTTTCTTGACATAAATCGTGTTTTAAATGGTTGTTCTTATCTATATAATAAGTTACAAAACTTATGTATGTCATAAGTTTGGCTGATGATGTCATCTACATGAATTTTTCTTCCAATACCCTTTTTGTCCTTGAAAAAATTGGATTCCCCCCTCTCTTGACACTTTAATTTCCCCCCTTCTCTTCAAAATTCAAAAATAGGGGGTAGAATAGTATTTTGGCAATTTGATGTCATTTTTGTTACTCTCGCTGTCAGTGCGAAATGCTATACTTTTCAATCAGAACCCCTACTACCCTTCCCCCCCCCCCCCCCCTTGGTAGGAACCTCTCACTCAGATCTTCTCCATAACCTAACATAAAAATTCAGTCTCAAATTCTCTCTCTCATACTATCATCGATTAAAGGGGGAGGGGTTGTATCAATGATGGAAAGTAAAGTAAAATGCCAAAAATTTGAGTCAAATACGGTATTCTCGTTGTCCTTCGTCAATATGTTTCTATTGTTTCTCTTTCTAACTTTTTGTTTCATCTTTGTTTTTGTTGTTTTGGGTGGAGGGTTCAACTCCATCCATTTCTTTTCTCTTTGTATGTATTATTTCTCTTCCATTTATTCGTCATCTGGGTATCGTTGACAATGGTTACAGACCTTAAACACGTGTAATAATGTTTCTATAGTTTGATTCTTTATCATTTCGCAGTGGCCGACTTCAAATCGTATTAAGTTTTGGGGACTTCAGTTTTTTTCCCAAATCTGATTTTTTCAGTTCTTGATCTGATAGATCTTCTCCATATCCATGGGTATTCTCTGTAGCGGCAAACACGGTAATTTTCATGGAGAAGATCAAAGTTCTCTGCAAGTCGCAACTTTGGTGTCCATCCCATCTTCGGTTTTGTTTTGTCGAACTTATCTACAACTGAGTAAACTTATTTTATATTTTTTTGTAAGGTAAACAAACTAATGTTATATTTTTTTATTGGATTTTTGTTAAGGAAAGTTTAGATCTGCTGTTTACTAATTTATGTTAATATTTTTTTATCATTTATTATGTTCTACATCTGCAAAAAATGTTTGTGAAGTTTATAATGGGGTTTTGAACTCTCTGTCTGCATTTCAAAAAATGGTAGTACAAAGATTTCCGAAGCAAGAGTGGGTTTGTGAACAGTAGTACAAAGATGTGCCGTAGATGCATTTTTTATGTTGTTTCATCAATAAAATTCCTCATTGAACCTTTTACTTTTTTTTGGTAATTTATTTGCTTAGATTTTCTCTGTGATATCAGAGTTTGTATGTAGAAGTATCATAGTCCCAAAGTTTTGATAATTTTGGGGTATTCTTCAAATAAAATATTGGAGATGAAACCTTCTAATGGGGTTCCTTTTAAGACATTTCTATGTTTTTAGTATGCTGTGGGATTAGATTTATTTATTATTTTCTCAGTTATTGAATAATTTTTTTTCTTTTTTTTACAAAAGTTCATAAAAATTCTTTATGTAGTTATATTTCATGGTTAAGTAAATTTTATATGTTCATAAGAAGTTTTTTTTCCCAATAATAAGAAGTTGTTATACTGCTTTTGTGCACAACAAATTGTATTTTAACATTACTTATAATGTACCGCTATACTAGCAGCTAGGCGATAGGCTTCAACATTGATGTAGATATGTTTATTTATTTTTTTGTATTCTTTTTATGTATGAAATTCATGAGGTGTAACAATATTGATGACCAGGAGTGGTAGTAAAGCCAGGTGTAAATAATATAGTATACAGACACCATATATTCATTCATCCATGCGAGTTAGTTTAAAAAAAATATTTAATGTTCCAAATTAATTCTGACAATTTGACAATTTGAACCATGGCAAGAACCTTTATAAGTAGACTGTTCTAAATTGGGAAACCGGGTATTTTTGTACGTGAACTTTTATTTTTAATCTACAGTTCATTTTATGGCCTATTTTTTCTTTCTCCTTCCAGATTCAAAAAATTATCATGGGATTTTTCTTATTTTATATTGAAATGGTAAGGGGTGAGACTCAAATGAGGCGTATACTCTCTCAATCTCAATTCGTTTGCTTAACATATGACCCGAGTTCCATCTATTCATGAATAGGCGAGTTCCTTTGCCGCCTTAGAAGCACAAATATTCAGTACCTGATACGATGTTGACATGTCGACACAAACAATCTTAACAACGATGCAATACAGCTGGGATTTTGCAACAAAACACTACACCAAAAACAGCAAATTGGCACACCCTGATATTAAAAATCTAGCACAATTTAAAACTGTGCAAAATTCTGGCACGATTTAATGAAAATCTGGCACACTTTAAAACAGTGCCAAAATTTGGCACTGTTTTAAAGTGTGCCAAAATTGAGTACAGTTAACTAAAATATAAAAGCCCTAAAAAAATTGACTATACTACCCTTTTGTTGTGTCCCACTCAATCTTCCCGCTCCTCGTTCAACTCTCCCTCTTCCCCCGAAAACCCTCAACAGCGCCCTCTCTCTTCCACACTCAGTCCGACGTCTCTCCTCCTATATCAGTCCGGCGCCGCTCTCCTCTGCACTCAAGGTTTGTTCTTCTTATTTTTTCCATTTTTTCCTTTGTTTGATGTCACCAAAATGTTATATTGGGTTGTCCTCCTATATCAGTTTGTTCTCCACACTCAGTTAGAAATTTATTGGTTTTTGATGCCGACAAAAACCAACCTGAGATGGATAGAATGAAGAAAAAGAAATTAAGGAGTTGATCTTGAACTTTCTCAAAATTGATTTTTCTGTTCTTTGATCGAAAAGAGATACACCTGAGATGGGTATACAATTTATTCACCATGAAATGGTTGTCAAAATTCCTAAATCAGTTTTTTTCATGGGTCATGTAACAATTTTCATGATTTAATATTTGGGTGGCTGAGAAATTTTCATGTTTATTGTACTTTGATAATAATTTTGTACTTTTATTGAGTTTTGAATATATTATGTTTGTTTTTTGGTGATTGTTGCTGAAGATGTGAATAGTGAAACACTTGCGACACTTATACTTAATAAACATCGTGCTGGATATCTGTCAATTGTGGACGATGTAGGTTTATTCCCAATTAATTGGGTTGGCTTGGTATGCGGGATAACTTTAAAAAAATAAGAAATTTTATGTCAATGTGTCCAAGTAATATGATATCCCTCCCTTTCTCTTCATTGTTTTCACAAAAAAATGGTGAAATTATTTGTGTTTCTCTATATGCATTGTGGGTTCCCAATTTACATGTTTACTTGAAATGCCATGTTTATGAAGTTTGAAATGCCACGTTTATGAATTTTGCAGTTTTATTGTAGTTCTAGTGGCAAGAAAGAAAGGGATACTGATGCTTAGTAACATTTGAATTTTTTTCCTTACTTTTTTGGAACCTTTTGCAGGTGAAAGAATTAAAATGAAAAAAAAATTATATGACCCCTGGTGCATCAAAACACCTAACAACGATCACTGGAGGTAAAATGTTATCTTTCATGTCTTTGTTCATACAAGTATTTCACATATACCATTAATGAATGTTGTGATATCAAATTATAGGTTCATATCTTGAATATTACGAGGAAGGGAAATTACTCACAAATGTAAGTTACCATAAGGACTAAACTATGAATAATTTATTTAGTTCTTATTTAATGTGTATAGGGTCATGGACATTGAATTGTGACTTGGGCACAACACCGGATATGTAGCAATTTCCCAATAAATTATGGTACTTGGGTTGGGTTCTTGACTTAATTATTTTTGTTATTACTTAGTATGCAAATTTTTTGCTATTACTTAATATGCATATGCTCAACATTACAAAAAACCCCACTTTTTTTCTTTTTCTTCTTAAAGTTGGGAGTGTGACAAACCTAGTTGGGGTCACTTTTCACTTTGAGAGCTTGGATCTATGATTAGTGTCGAATCTAAAACTTTCAACTTGAATTCCATTTTTTTTGCTATTATCATATCGTGTTAAAATCTTCTGACTTCGTTTGGAAGTGCTTACCCTCATAGCTACTTGCGTATCCATGTAATGATTGTAGGGCAATATTTAACTTCTTATATAAGTGAGGGTGTAATACTAAAGTTCAAATAACAGTGAGGGTGAAAGTACAAAAATTATTCACATGTTCAAATAACAATGAGGTTTGTAAATTTCTTTATGTTCATGTTCGATTCATTCATCTTGTGGTTATAGTTGTCTGATTAAAGGGGCAAGGAAGATTAGAAAACATACACGTGTAATAAAAAAACTATTTTCTTTTAGACAAGTGAAAACTCAAACTAGCCCCCAAACGGCCCCGTAAGAGGCACTAACACCTCGCACGGGTCCAATGTAACTCGTAGGAACTGACCGCATAGTCACGGGACATATGGTTTGAGAATACGATGATAATTTGAAAATATTTAGACTTTATCTTAAAAACATGCTGTTAGTGGGTGAAAACCCAAACCAGTTCCCAAACGGCTCCGTAAGAGGCACAAGCACCTCGCACGGGGCCAATGTGACTTGTAAAAACTGACCGCGTAGTCACGGAACATATAGTTTGAGAATACGATGATAATTTAATAATATCTAGACTTTGGCTTAAAAACACGCTGTTAGTGGGTGAAAACCCAAACCAGTCCCCAAACGGCCCTGTAAGAGGCAGAACACCTCGCACAGGGCCAACGTGACTTATAGAAACTGACCGCATAGTCGCAGGTTTCCCAATTTGAGAATATGACAATAATTTGAAAATATGTAGATTGGGCTTAAAAACAAGCCGTTTGATGGTGAAAACCCAAATCAGCACCCAAACGGTCCCGTAAGAGGCACAAACACCTCGCATGTGACCAATGTAACTTGTAGGAACTAACCGCGTAGTCACGGGCCTCTCGGTTTGAGTTTACTACTCATGGCCGAATATGGGAATCGGTATGCCCTATGAAACCGTCCTAGCTAATTTATGGTCTTACACTCTTATTCAATAAAGTGACTTGTTATGATTATGGGATTACTTAATCTATTTAAGTTTAGTTTGTGTAAAAAAAAGATAAGAAACTCTATGAACTAATTATTTGGAAGAGGGAAATCATTTTAAGGTTGGTCGGGTGTCTAACAAGCATATGACATTGCGCACCTCATGGCATGCATCCACCATTACTATGAGGGGAAATAAATCCTCCAAGGTTAGATCAACCTCTTCAATAATAGGATCATGATGTTACCCTTTAAATTGAAGTGCAAGACTCGCAGAAGAAAGTGCTGCAGTTGGTGTGAATTCCATTTGGATCATGATTTCATCCTCCTTTTCATCCGCTTCAGCGTGGCTATAGGATAGAGAAGAAATTTGGACTTGGAGATCTAAAAACTTATGGGCCTCATTCACTGCCTTTTTCAGAATTAGAGCATTTTTCCTCATAATTTTTTAAGGTTTCTGTCGTCTTTTCAGTTTTTGCTCAGCCAAAGACATGGCATTTTTTGTATCATCCACTTTTCCCCTCCCCTTTTTTTCTTAGCTTTAAAGGCCAGGACTGCTGACCTTTTGTCAATCTCAAAGTATGTCCTCGAGCTTCATTGACCTCATCCTTAGTTGTCAACTCAAAGTATGACCTTTTGAAAGTATGACCTTTTCAAAGTATGACCTTTTCTCAAAGTATGACCTTTTCACAGCCTTAAATAATTTTTCATATACTTGTTTCCCTATCTAATAGAGGCCTCAACAACCTATAAATAAGAAACACGAGTACAAGTGGAAAGGAAATTTAAATACAAATAGTCGAGGATAAAGAAATTTATTATGATTAAGAAGTGGAGTTGGTAATTTTCCAAATCCTCATCATTGAAATCCTTCAGGTGATTAACATCTGGAGTAATATTAATGTTTTCATTTTGGAGACCATGATGCATTCCAAATTCTAATGAGAGTTTGTGTTCAGAGGTCTCAAATGTGGCCGATGCCGCGATGCCTTGTGAATAACCAAGATGTACAGAGCTTCCTTATTATAAGGAAAATCAAGAATTTTAGAAGAAATATCAATCAGACGCTGAAAAAGACAAGCATCAAGTCGCCATAATAGAAGAACTGAAATTTTTTCAACTAGTTTTGATGGGAAATGGAAGAATTATGAGAAGAATAAGTCCATCAAGAACAAGAAAGACAACTTGGCTCATAGTGAAATCCCCATATCTGGCATGCCCAAGAAATTATTCAACCCCAAGAAGTCCTCGCATTTTAACTTTGATCCTTTATTAGAAATACTGACCAGGTCAAGTGGTAAGGTAAAATCTCAATGCAGAAATTGTGAATCTAAATGCAGAAATTATGAATCAGATATTGAATGCACTGATATTGATCAAGAAGTTTGACATTTATTTGGCAACTTCCTCACGGGTCGTTCGTCCGCACTGTAAGTCTGAATCGTGCATGGGGTGGACCGTTGGAAAGGGGTTTTAGTGACCTTCGAAGATTCATTTAGTCTTGATCAGGCTGAAGAGTTTGACTTTTGGTTAAACGGAGCATGCGAGTTCCCGATGGCCTTTAGGTCAGTACCCGGGGTATGACTTAGGTTTGTAACGATAAGGGGAGGTGCTAGGGGATATACGGAGAGGTTAGGGGGTGTTATAATTGGGTGTCTACAATACCGTTTAGTATTTCATTATGGACATGTTGTACTTCAGTTATATCAGTTACAATTTAAACATTAATTCTTTTTCATTTTTGAATTATTAGTTGATTTTGGATTTTATGATCGATGATTATATCGGCATGGTGTTTAATTATGATAGCTTATTATGGTTTGTAGTCTATATGTTGTGGACGGTTGAAGTTAGTTTGTGTACTGTTGATGTAAAAAACTAGATTGCTCTAATTATTCAATCAAAGATAAATAAATAAGACAAAAGATTTTTAAAGTGGTTCGGCTAGGAATAAAGCCTACGTCCACGGTTATGTTATTG
Source organism: Sambucus nigra (assembly GCA_949130495.1). Taxonomy (NCBI): domain Eukaryota; kingdom Viridiplantae; phylum Streptophyta; class Magnoliopsida; order Dipsacales; family Adoxaceae; genus Sambucus; species Sambucus nigra. The sequence continues at coordinate 6,895,727 of OX422210.1, forward strand.
CTGAGTGTTTGCAGAATTCTTGATTACAAGTTCTTTCAAGAAATTCCGATCCCCTTGAATGAGGATGATACAAGGTATTTATAGCCCTTGGGCTGTACATGAAAGGTCCGATACATTAAATGAAATAAATATGAAAGGGTAATACATTTAATGCAGCGTGTGCGTCAAGAATATAATCATTTAATGAATAGTTGAACTGTTGCCCATCTGGTAATTAATGATACGGCCGAGATGCAGCTCGGACCGCCTTAGTTGCTCGTCGATCAAGAGTTCCTCGGAGCGCATGTAGTATCTCGGTTCCTCGGAGCGCATGTAGTATCTCGGGGTGATGGAGTTCCTCGTTGCTATTGTGCCAGGTAGGTTGACACGTGTCTTCATATTATTCGTCCACATCAGCATATTAATTTTGGTATCAACAGAAGCCCCCAATGTTTCATATTTCAAACTTTGAGGAGTATGGAATATTCTTTCTCGGTATGTAGCAATATTGAATGATCTTCCTGGGTTTTAGGAGCATCGTATTTGAATTTATTTCCAAATTCATAGAATCCGCCTTTTTTTGAATTTTTAATAGCGCTTCGATCTTCGTGCCCTTTTTGTCCTTTTAGCCGCCAAAAGTTCAATAGTTTCTTTCGTGTAATCATTTCTTTCGCTTCTTCCTAAGGCAAAGTATTTAAACTTCTTAGGTAACCATACCGTCTTCTACCTTTCCCAATTTTCTGCATTCAAGCTTTCTATTCTCTCTTTCAGTCTTGTGCGTTCGTCCTTGTTTTCGTTCGTTTGTTGACAGCTCTCCTTTCTTCCTGTAAGCTTTTTCTTCCTTCTTCTTTTATTCACCATGGTTTATGCTATTGAATCTATTGAAAAATTCCGCTCTGATTTTTCCATCCCATCTTGGGTAGTTTTGGAAGAATTTTCTGGAGCTCAAAATTACTTTCGTTTGGCTGAGGGACATTGGTTCCCCAGTCTTTTTATTGCCGAATGTGGTTTTTCCTTTCCACCAAACCCATTGAGTCTCGAATTTTGTCAGTATTTTGATCTTGTCCCTGCAAAAATAGCCCCCAATTCATGGAGAATAATTAATGGGGTGTACAAATTAAATCTAACTCATGGGACTCGTATAGGGATCCCTGAAATTATGTACTGCTATAAGTGGGCCACTTTAGATAATATTTATTATTTAAAAACTAGGTTTCTGAATAGAGCCCTTGTAGTTAACCTCCCTGATTCAAATAGAGATTATTTTGAACATGGGGTGATTATTAAAAATTGGCAACATGCTCCTTTAGCTGGAGATGATGTTTACAACGGTCCCAGATGCCCCCCATATGGCAATGGGATAGGTTTATTTTTATTTCTTTTACTTATGAAATCATGCTTCTATCATGCTTGACAAAATGTATGACTGATATCTCATTATGTATTTGTTTGCAGTTGATAGTAAAAGAAAAACTCCAAAGGAATCAGAAGTTAATATCAAGCAACTGAAACTTATCTGGGGTTTGCATAAGAACGTTGCAGACGAGCACATAAGGTCTGCATCATATTTGCTGCAGTATAAGAGTTATACAACCTCTTATACTGCTCGCCCTGTTGAGCCAGCTTCGACTCTAGAGGACTCTTCTTCAGATTCTCATCTTCCTTTAAGTCAGAGAATGGGCAAGAAAAGAACTCCTCCTGCTCTGTTTGATGATATTTCTTCTGCTGCTGGGGCTAAGAAGAGCAAAACTGATGTCCCAGAGGGGACTAAGAAAGTGGATGCTGCAGCCTCCAAAACTACCGAGAAGCCCCCAGTGGCTCCGAGCAAGAAAGTTGCTCCTGTGGAAGTGATCAATATTTCTCCGACCAAGAACTCTTCCTTGGTTGAAGTTGTTGAAGTTCCATTGAAGAGATTGAGGAAGTCATCTTCAGCTAATTTGGCTGAAACTGCCTCCACACTTCCAGCTGGTGGTGTTGGTGTTCCCACCATTATTCCTCCGAGCTCTGCAATGAGCTCGGTGAAAACTTGGATCATACCCGAGGTCCAAGGAATCGATGAAAAAATTCCTAGGGATACATTGACATCCCTAGCTACTCGCCACCTTGCTTCGGTAAATTTCTCACATTCTGAATTTCTTTCTTTCTCTGAAGGCTTGCATTTTTGTATTGACTTACTATTTTTCTCATTTTTCAGCTGGTGAACTGTATTAATAATATTGTGAAGAAGGATGAAGCTATTAAAGCTTCAAGCTCCTCGTCAGGTGTAGAGGATGCTCTACTAGGTTTGACCGAATCCCTGAAGGATTCTCGCCAACAGTACAATGAGGACAAGACTGCTTGGGAGAAAAAGTTATCTGCAGTTGAGGCCGAGAAGGTAAAAATGGCTGAGACCTCCAAGATTTTGGAGAATAAAGTGAAAGATTTAGAGGTCGAACATCAGAAGTATGATGTCAAGCTCAAGAACTTGGGAGAGCTTGAAGATAAGTTGAAGAAAGCAGAGGAGAAGTTGTCTGCCCTGAAAAATATCAAGGTCCAAAAGGAAGAATTGGATGTGAAGCTCTCCTCGGAGAAGTTGAGAAGAAAGGTTGCAGTCAAGAAATCTTTCAGTGCTGGTTGGGAGAAAGGATGGGATAAGGGGATTACTGCAATGACATCCCAAGTTCAATATGGGAAGTTGAAATACTTCCATGATGGTTGGGTAGCTGCTCTGCAAGAGTTGAAGATCAAAGACGATTCTGAGCTATTCCAACTACACCTCCCTGGTCCTCCTCCAGCAATTGTGGAGGAAGAAGAAGATGAGCCTGTCTCTGATGAATCTTCTGTGGCCATAGGTGATCAAGTCCCTGTATCTCTATCCTCTGCCACCGAGGATATTTCTTCCATGCCTCCTCCTCCTGAGAGGATTCCTGCTGATCAAGCCGCAGTTACTACCGAGCAACCGAGCTCCTCGTCCCAGCCTCCCGAGAAAGTCTTGGGAGACAAGGAAAAGGTGTGAAGTTGTTCGGTATCATTTCTATATTTCATTACTTATAGTCGAACAATGTAACCTTTTGATGATCTAATAAAATACATCTTCATTCCTCTTCGTTGTTGATACTCTGTCTGCTTTTGTTTATTAACTCCTGCTTTTCTCTTCATTAGTTTGTTGCTAGAATGGAACTGCTATCCGCCCATGATACAAAACTGATGCAGCAGTGTCACGAATACTATAAAGCTGGTCACACAGAGCTAAGTGCATCAGAAATTTCTGACATTCTTGGTCACGATGCCTCAGAGCAAGCAGTTGAGGCTTATCGGTATTTGAAGGATTTACTTGACCGAGTTGTGGCCAACAATGTTGCTTACTACGATTTGATTGAAGAGCTTCATGGTTCCATGGAAGATCTTCAAAATCAACATAATGAATCAACTATTTTGCTGCACCAGGATTATGAAAATAGATATCAACAGCTTTCATCAGAAACAGGCCATAAAAAGATCCTTGCTGGATATGATATTAGAGAGAGAGCTCTAAAATGTGAAGTTGAGTCTTGCAGACAGATCACCGAGCTACTGGAACAAGAAAATAATAATCTGCAGAAAAAGTTGGCACAGTATGAATCTGCAGCATCATCTTCCACTGCTTTAGTACCAGTTACTGATGAAGGTTTCTCGTTCTTAGAGGTCGAAAACGCCAAATTAAGGCAAGAACTGGATGACTTGAGAAGATCTGCTATTTCTAGGACTGTTCGGGGACGAGGAAGAGGTTCTCGGGGGCGAGGAAGAATTGTCGAGGAGCAAAGTTCTCCAGTCGCTTCTCGGAGCCGATCAAGAGTTCTTAGTCGCAATGTTGAAGAGGCTCGCACCCAATCTACTTTGGAAACTCAAGCATTCTAATTAAACGTCAAAGATCGAGCTCTATCAGAAATGTCCAAGAAAAACTTATCTTTAGAAGATCAATTGGCTGCGACAAAGTCTGCTCTTCATACTAAGGATCTTTTTGCCAAAAACCTTCTCGAGCAATTGGATAGATTAACTTTTCAATTTCATAAACAACCCAGGGAATTCTGGATGGTAGGATATAATGAAGCTCTTGTTCATTTGGATGCTCGTATTGAACATGCCAACAATGAAGGTTATAAGCAGGGGTGGTTGAACGCACTGGGTGTGTTAAAATTGGAGCAAGGGCATTATTTATGGGATTATCATGCTCCGGGGTTATTAGACTTGCCTGTACCACCTTTCAAATTGGACATGGCATGGATCCCAGCTCGTTCCATTCCTCGTAGCTTGATTTCAAAATACCTCGGTGATTATAACCTTCATTCCCAAATCGAAGTATCTCGTCCAGAGCATCTAATGGAGAATGTTGAAGGATTTAAACTTTATTAATTCTCCCCTTTGCCTAGAAGATCCTCCTGCTGGCGAAGAGCCTGTCTCAAAAGCAGAGGGAAAAAAACCAATAGAATAGGAATATCAATGTAATAGTTAGTACATTCCTGTATCCTGTAATTTATTTTGCATTTTTTAATGAAAGACATTCATTTTTTGTTTGCAAATTTTGCTATTGTCTTGTGTTTATCAAACACCTTTATATATGTGCACATGTATAACAATAATATTGTTCATTAAGCAACTTAATAAAAAGTTACAAGTATCAAGGTTGTTCAATCACTTAATAGTAAAGTAATGAGTATAAATTGTTCAAACTGTTTCCAACCAACCAAGGTGGATAAATAATGTTTGTCGACCAACTACAGTTGATGGGTTTTTATCCCCGACCAGCCATACTTGGTTTAATTTCAAATATTTTCATAAAATGTGTTCGACCAACTAAGGTCAATAATTTGTCCTCGTCGACCAACTACAGTTAGTGGGTTTTTATCCCCGACCAACTATACTTGGTGTATTTTGGAATATTTTGTTCTTCAAAGAACTTTTTTGTAATAATTTTACCTCCCGACCAACATAAGTTGTAATGTGAGAGTATATTTTTATCTTACCAACCGTCATTGATCATGCTGGTGTACACCTCCTAACCAAAGGAGTAGTAGTGGTTCTTTCGAACTTTTTGTAGTAGTGGTTCTTTCGAACTTTTTGGCTCTTTCGAGCTGTCCACTAGATATCTTACCAACCGTAGTTGGTCACACTAGTGTCGCCTCCTAACCAAAGGAGTAGTTTTTTGGCTCTTTCGAGCTGTCCACTAGATATCTTACCAACCGTAGTTGGTCACACTAGTGTCGCCTCCTAACCAAAGGAGTATTTTTTGTCTCTTTTGAGCTGTCCACTAGATATCTTACCAACCGTAGTTGGTCACACTAGTGTCGCCTCCTAACCAAAGGAGTATTTTTTGGCTCTTTCGAGCTGTCCACTAGATATCTTACCAACCGTAGTTGGTCACACTAGTGTCGCCTCCTAACCAAAGGAGTATTTTTTGGCTCTTTCGAGCTGTCCACTAGATATCTTACCAACCGTAGTTGGTCACACTAGTGTCGTAGTGTATATTACACTAGTATTCCCCGAAAAACTTTCAACCAGAAAGAAAATGGTGAAACATCCTCGTTTTATTCATAATGAAGGAAATGCTTTACATTTTACATTACTGATAATACTTGCGTAGGTGTTCAGCATTCCATGCATTCTTAAATTCTTCTCCCTCTAGAGTTGCTATTCTGTAAGTTCCTGGACGAACAACCTCTGTAACTCGGTAAGGTCCATGCCAGTTTGCCTCCAACTTATTTTGCTTCTGAATGACTTTCTTTAGCACATAATCCCCTTCTTTTTAGTCACATTTCTTCACCCTTTTGTTATAGAACAGAGATGTACGTTGTTGGTAAGCTGCATTCCTAATGGCTGCCTCTTCTCTAACCTCCTCGAGCATATCCAAATCCAGTCTTCTCATCAAATCGCTGACTGGGGAATTGAAATTCAGTACTCTATGCGTTGGGAGACCCAACTCGGCAGGTATCACAGCCTCACATCCAAATGCTAGCATATATGGTGATTCTCCAGTAGCTGCTCGGGGAGTTGTTCGGTAAGCCCATAGTACTGATTGGAGCTCATTAATCCAATTTTCTTTTGCTTCACTTAACCTCTTCTTCAAACCATTTAATAATGTTCTGTTCGTCACCTCAGTCTGTCCATTGCTTTGGGGATGGCCTGGTGCTGAATGAAGCTTCAAAATGTTCGACTGATGACAATAGGCAGCAAATTCTTCATTATCGAATTGTGTTCCATGGTCTGTGATGAAAGCATGGGGGAGACCATATCGACAAATGATGTTCTTCCAAATGAACTGATATACCTTCTCGTACGTCATATCAATTAGTGGTTCAACTTCCACCCACTTAGTAAAATAATCCACTGCCACGACGAGATACTTGAACCTTCCTCGGGTCGTCGGCAATGGTCCAACCAGATCAACCCCCCACATGGCAAATGGCCAAGGTGAAGTTATGGGTGTCAACAATGCTTGTGGAGTTCTTCGGATGGAGGAAAAACGTTGGCACTTATCACACTTCTTGGCATAAGCTATACAATCAGCCCTCATCGTCGGCCAGTAATATCCCTGTGTCATTACCCTTTGCAAAAGTGTCTGACCTGCTACATGAGCTCCACAAGATCCTTCATGGATTTCTTCAACCAATTCTTTGACTTCTGATGGATGCACACATCTCTGCAAACCTGCCATAATTCCTCGTCTATACAAAACACCATTAGTTAACACATACCGAGCAACTTTATACTTCAACTTCTTTGCGGCTAGCTTGTCCTCCGGTAATTCTCCTTCTTCAATGTATGCCCTGATAGGATCCATCCAAGATGGTCCTAAATCAAGGGTAATAATCTTCACCGTCAGATCTTCTTCTATGCTCCGACTTTCTAATACTTCAATTGGTATCGTTCTTCGCAGCTCGGTGCGCGTAGCTGACGCTAATCGGGCCAGTGCGTCTGCTCTAGCATTCTCCATCCTCGGTATTCTCACCAATTGAATAGCATCAAATTCTGTCAATAACTCCATCACCTTTGCATGGTACTTCACCATTAATTCTCCTTTAACTGCATATATTCCCATCATTTGATTCACAATTAATTGAGAATCACTGAATACAATTACTTGCCGTGCTTCCATAACTTTTGCCAAATGAAAACCTGCTATCATGGCCTCATACTCAGCTTCATTATTGGAAGCTTTGAATTGAAATCTCAAGGCATACTCCATGTCAATATCATCTGGGGTGTTTAAAACAATCCCTGCTCCACAACCAGCTGTGCAAGATGATCCATCTACATATAATCTCCATGTAACTCGTCTTCAAATTTCTTATCTGTCAGAATTCCTTGGTAAAATATCTGCTGTTTTTTTTCATCATCCCCTGGTATCTTTCGTTCCTCGTCGGTCATCTGTTCGCGCCCTTTTACCAACCGGAGTTGGTTGGGGTTTGAATATGATGATTTTTCTACATCTACAAGTCCTTTTACCAACCTTAGTTGGTCTGGACCTGTGTCTGTTGATCCTGTATCGTCCACAGGTAGGTCAACAAGCACCTTTTGCTCCTCGGGGGTATCAGGGTACGTGAACTCTGCTATAAAATCTGCTACAGCTTTCCCTTTTAATAATGATCTGGGTTCATACACAATATCATATTCACCGAGTTCTATTGCCCAATACATCAATCTTCCTGATTTTTCTGGCTTGTGAAGAGCTTGTCTCAATGGCATGTCGGTATACACGATGATTGTATGGGCCTGGAAATATGGCCTCATTCTTCTACTTGCCTCAATTAATGCCAATGCCAATTTTTCTAGCTTTGGGTACCTGATTTCGGCACCTCGGAAGGCCTTACTTGTGTAATAGATTGGCTTCTGGACTCCATTCTCCAATTTGATCAACGCCGAGCTGACTGCATTCTCTGATACTGTCAGATACAAGTACAATTTTTCTCCCGTTATTGGCCTGGATAGCAATGGTGGAGCTCCCAAATACTTCTTCAAGTCTTGAAAAGCCTTTTCACATTCATCAGTCCACTCAAAACGTTTTCGCAGTGTTTTGAAGAATGGGAGGCATTTATCAGTTGCTCGGGATACAAATCTATTGAGCGCTGCAACTCGTCCGGTAAGACTCTGTACTTCTTTCCTCGTCGTCGGGGATCGCATCCCTAAAAGAGCTTTGATCTTTTCTGGATTTGCCTCAATACCTCGTTGGTTGACGATATATCCGAGGAACATTCCTTCTCGTACTCCAAAGGTACACTTCGTCGGGTTGAGCTTCATTTGGTATTTATCCAGTTGATCAAAGGTCTGGCCTAAGTCAACTAGATGATCAGTAGCTCTCTTGCTTTTGGTGAGCATGTCATCGACATAGACCTCCATGTTGCAGCTGATTTGTTCGGCAAAAACCTTGTTCATCAACCTCTGATATGTTGCACCTGCATTTTTTAAACCAAAAGGCATAACATTATAACAATAAGTTCCCCTTGGGGTAATAAAAGAAGTACTTTCCCTATCTTCAGGTTTCATTTTGATCTGGTTGTAGCCAGAATATGCATCCATGAAGCTGAGCAGCTCATGTCCCGAGGTAGCATCCGCTAGTTGGTCGATTCTGGGCAATGGAAAATGATCTTTTGGTCATGCTTTGTTGAGATCAGTGAAATCAACGCACATTCTCTATTTGTTGTTCTTCTTCTTTACCATCACCACATTTGCCAACCAATCTGGATATTTTACATCTTCAATGAATTGAGCTTTCTGGAGCTTCTCGACCTCCTCTTGTATGGCCTGGTTCTTCTCGGGACTAAACACTCTTCTTCTCTGCTTCACAGGCTTGATCTCCTTATTCACATTGAGCTCATGACATAAGAAGTTTGGATCTATTCCTGGCATGTCTTCATGACTCCAAGCAAAAGTATTCTTCCTGTTCTTCAAGAAAGTTATTAACTCCTGTTTTATTGAAACATCCAACGACGATCCTATCTGGGTTACTCGTTCAGGATGCTCGTCGTCCAGAATAACATTTTCTGTAGATTCCACCACCTGTCCTTTTACAAGTTGAGATTCATCCCTAGGGTCAAGAGTTTCAATTTCTGTACCTTCCTCCACTTGGTAAGTAGTAGTCTTTTTCCTTGATTCTTCAAGTTCCTCTTGCTCGGCAGACGAATAATAGCATTCCCGAGCTACTTTTTGATCACCTTTCACAACTCCAACTCCAAAATTCGTTGGGAATTTCAAACACTGATGTACTGTAGATGGAACTGCTTCAAACTTCTTCAATCCAACTCTTCCCATGATGATGTTGTAGGCTGACTGCACACTCTTATCCATCACAAAGAAGCGTATTCTTTCTGTTCGACAAGCAGGCCAAGTTCTAATGAGTATATCCATCTTGATCGTCCCAAGTGGAAAAACTTTCTCGCCAGCAAAACCCAGAAGGGGTCTGTGATAAGGTTCCAATTGAGATAATTTCAAGTTCAAGCTATCAAAGCATGAATAGTACATGATGTCTGCCGAACTACCGTTGTCTACTAACACCCTTGAAATGACCACATCCTTCATTCTCATTTTGATCACCAAAGGATCATCATGAGGGTAAAGAACACCTGCCAGGTCGTTTTTTGAAAAACCAATAACTAGCTTCTCTTTGTTTACCTTCCTCGGACGATCATCCTCGGCCAGGTTTATTCGCTGAATGTATGAACAAGCTTGAGCTTCTCCGAGGTAAGCTTTTCTTTCTGCAGTAAGGTCTCCTCCTCCTGCATCTCCTCCTGTAATAACATTACAATCAAATGACCCAAAACATATGGAAAATACCTCTCGTTCAGGCTGCCTTGGCTTCTTGGGAAGATCGGGGTCATCATCTGGATCATCTTCATGGTCCCTCTTCTTTTTCTCCTCTGCACGACGAGGAGATCTAGATCTCTCTCTAGTTCTATCATCATTCTTCCTTTCACCTCTGCGATCTACATACTTTGACAACTTTCCTCTTCGAATGAGTGTTTCAATCTCGTTCTGAAGGGCTATGCAATTTTTAGTCATATGGCCATGATCTTTGTGAAACTCGCAATATTTGGCCTTATTCCTCAGATCAGGATTTGTCCTCAGTTTCTCTGGCCACTTGATTTCTTCGCTATTCTTGATTTCTTCCAAAACATGATTAATACCCATTTTCAATGGAGTATAATTATCGTACTTCTTTAGGACTTCCCACGTCGTCCTATTATTCTTGGAGTGCTTGTCACCACCATTACCTTTCTGATCTTTCTTCTTAGACTTGTCGACCTCCACTTTAATTTCTTTATCCATATTCTTCTTCGCAGCCATAGCCTCCTCGGCATTCATAATTTTGGCCGCTTTCTCCATCAACTCGGACATAGTTTTAGGTGGATCTTTGGCCAAGGTGTAGTACAGCTTATTAGGCAGCAAACCACTCATCAAAGCAGTGATTGTTGTCTTTTCTTCGTAATCTATGACTTCCAACTTCTCGTTATTAAAACGAGTTATGTAATCTCTAGTACTTTCACCTGATTTTTGTCTAACACTTAGCAAGTGTGCTACTCGCTTTACTGGCTTCGCCCCAAAACAAAAATTGCCAATGAACAACTCGGCTAACTGAATAAAGGTTGAAATCTTACCCCGAGGAAGATTATTATACCATATCTGTGCAGATCTGGTAAGAGTTCCTGAGAATGCTCTACACCTCATCTCGTCGGGGACGGCATATATGTCGGCAGCAGCTTGGTATTGTTCTATATGAAGTACAGGATCTGTCTTTCCATCGTACTTAGGGGTCACTACAGGTGCTTTGAATTTCGATGGTGTAGGAAAATCCACAATGGCTTGCACAAAAGGTGTCCCTTGAACAAAAGTTCTCTGTAAGGGGTTCCTAGCTTTAGCTATTTCTCCCAATCTATCCTCCAACCGCTGAATAGAACCTTTCCATGCTTCATTTCCTTCCTCAGGCCGCTTAGTCCGAGCAATTGATTGTCCTGACGTAGCTTCCTGAGATTTATCTCGACGAGTGGCTGGTCGTGATTGTGCTGATCCTTCTCTCAAACGTGATGGTGGTCGAAAGCTTCTCGATGGAGCTCTAGGTGGACTCATGTTTCTCCTTGGTCCTAACCGACTGAAAGGAGACGCCCTGCTTAATCTTTCCAAAGCGCTAGTTCTCTCCGGAGAGAGAGTAATATGTTGATCTATATCCGTAGCCCGTATCGATGAAGTTCGCCCAGGTTGATAAGAAGAATCATTAGATTCTCCATTACGATATGACCCAGTACGTCTGGATCGCGATTGCTCACGATCACTCCTTTGCCCTGAATAAGTAGGTGCACCGCCTTGAAGAGTTTGAAGGAGTTGCCTCATAGATTCTTGCATGGCGGTTTGTCCTTGAGCCAGATTTGTCATAATTCTGGCCAGATCTGGAGATGCAGATGGATTTGGAGGATTTCCAGTATTTCCAGCATTTCGATTACTGGATTCTGGATTATCTGCCATTGATGATAAATGATTTTTATGAAAAACGATAGTAACAGTCGTTTCCCACAGACGGCGCCAATCTGTTGATGTAAAAAACTAGATTGCTCTAATTATTCAATCACAGATAAATAAATAAGACAAAAGATTTTTAAAGTGGTTCGACTAGGAATAAAGCCTACGTCCACTGTTATGTTATTGCTGAGTGTTTGCAGAATTCTTGATTACAAGTTCTTTCAAGAAATTCCGATCCCCTTGAATGAGGATGATACAAGGTATTTATAGCCCTTGGGCTGTACATGAAAGGTCCGATACATTAAATGAAATACATATGAAAGGGTAATACATTTAATGCAGTGTGTGCGTCAAGAATATAATCATTTAATGAATAGTTGAACTGTTTCCCATCTGGTAATTAATGATACGGCCGAGATGCAGCTCGGACCGCCTTAGTTGCTCGTCGATCAAGAGTTCCTCGGAGCGCATGTAGTATCTCGGTTCCTCGGAGCGCATGTAGTATCTCGGGGTGATGGAGTTCCTCGTTGCTATTGTGCCAGGTAGGTTGACACGTGTCTTCATATTATTCGTCCACATCAGCATATTAATTTTGGTATCAACATGTACGTTTGTTAATTTTTGTATTTAGTGCAAGATAAAATTTGACACCGACTAAATTAACTGATAGGTGATAAGTAATTCATATGATTTTCGATAGTGATGCTCATAATGAACCTTGTTGTAAATCTTATTTTAATTTAATAAAGGCCTGACCACCCTATATTTAATTAGTTGGGGTATCACAAATGGTATCAGAGCATTAGGTTCTAGTGTCCAATAGGATCTGTGTGGCTTACTACGATTTTAGTATTTTGTCCTTTTGATATAGAACCCTATTATTAGGAGTGTTGGTTTATCCATGCGTGTTTGAGATATCGTGCTTCTGCTACTATATTTTTGCATAAATAGTGTACTGATACAAATTTGATCTATTTTTAGAGGCCACCGATGAGATAGAGAGATGAGAGGGCAGCGACCAAGGATGAGACGAGGGAGTCTCATTAGGAGCCACAAGTGTCGCCATCACATTCACCACTAGATATGCTTTTGACAGCACAGGTGGCAATAATAGTGGCCTGGGTGGTTGACATAGCCCTGATAGCTATGGTAGCCCATTTCCCCCAGCCCCAGGCACATCCACTAGTGGCACCAGAGATCCAGGCCCAGGCAGGGCCGTCCACTTAGCAGAGAGTTAGAGAGACCTTATGAAAGGGCCACCCATCTGAGTTTCAGGGAAATTCCAGTGTTGTTGAGACTTGCCAGTGAAAAAAGAATATACAATGGTGGATTGTATGGAGATGCAAAAGCAGATGTAACTGACATTCAAGATGTTTGAAGCCGCTTTGTAGTGGTGGGAGTCAGTTACCACCACTGATGAGAGAGATCGAATGACTATCACGGAGTTTTGGGTGTAGTTTGGCCACAAATACTTCCCACCAACAGTGGAGGTAGAGATGCCATGGAAATTTGTGGAGGTAACACAGGGAGATCAGTCGGTAGAAGAATATGAGGAAGAGTTCACTCGCTTGGCAAATTTTGTGCCAGACGAGGTGAGCAACAAAGATCGAAAGAAGGCACGGTTCATGAACAGTTTAGCTTGAAGGATCAGGCAGCATTTGATCGACAACCTTCTATTGGAGACTTATACGGATGTTGTTAATGCTATATTATTACACTATCACGACGACCGCTTTAATTTGAGGGGGATCAAGAGATAAGGGGAGACGAGTCAGCCTAGTAGGTCAGAGGGAAGTAGAATTGGTGGGTAACCCTCACTGCAGCAGATATTGAGACACCAGGGGCAGGATTCCCGCCAAGGAAATCAGAACAAGAGGTTGAAATATGGGGGTCAGCGACCAGAGGGTCAGGTATTTAGGCAGGACCAGTGGGTCCTAATCAACAGCATCAAGTTCCTCTGGGCCGTCAAGGCCAAGGGAATAACGAAGGTGGCTAGTAGAGTCGTGGTTATCAGGGACAGCGTCAGGGATAGCAGGGCTAGAGGAGACCTTTTCTGAGGCAGTGCTTTATATCTGGCCAAGAGGGTCACAAGAGGAGACATTTCCCACAACATGGTGGGGCATAGCAATAGGGCTCCTAACATGGGCAGCAAACTCCTTTACTTCCAGCTCCAGCACCAGCATCGACCCCACAGCAGCAGTAGGGTCAGATGCACTATAGGAATGTGTATAGCATTCAGAATGTACCTATGCCTCTATCACTTCATGCGCCACCAACAGTTGAGAGTACATTTTCTACCCATAGGTCGAAAGGTATAGTACTTTTTGATATGGGAGCGTCGCACTTTTTTATTCCCGCTAGATTTTCACGAGTTATCGGTCTTTTAAAGATGGCCGACACTTGCCTTATATGTGTAGAGTCACCGTTGGGTAGTGGGTCATTCATTCAATCGGTGTGTAGAGTGGTAGAAATCTTGATTGGGAGACTGAGTCTAACAGCAGACCTTCTAGTGCTAGATATGGAGGGGTATGATGTTATTCTAGGGTTGGATTGGTTAGCCGGCTATAGAGCGACAGTAGATTACTATGAGAGGACCATAGTGTTCTAAATTCTGGGCAGGAGATGCTCCTTGTGGAGATGCCTCTACCCGAGGGAGGATCACGCTCCCATTTATATTACATTGAGGAGGAGACCTCGCAGGAGATAGTGGTACCGTTAGACTCGATTACGATAGTGAGGGAGTTTGAGTACGTATCCTAGGAGATACTCGAGCTGCCATCAATTCGAGAAATAAAATTCGTCATCGATTTAGCACCGGGGATGAGACCGTTTGGCAGAGCACTGTACCGTATGGCCCCTTTAGAAATGCGAGAGTTGGGAGAAAACTCAGTAGCTCTTGGGTCAGGGTTTCATTCGGTAGAGCACATACTACAAGAATTATGGCTTTTAGCAAGGAAAAAAAATTGTTGCAAAAGGTATGGTTTCATTGCAAAACATCTTTTGCAGCGTTTTTTTTTCTTGTAGGGTCCCTAGCATTAGCCAACATGCTATAGATATTTTGCAAGGAAATATTGTCATAGTCGCTAAAAATATTTTGCAATAAAAATTTTCGTTGGGGAAAACAAGATATTTCGTTGCAAAAAGGGTCTCATATCTTGACTAAAAATCTTTTGCAATGAAGATTTCGTTGCAAAAAACACTAATAAATCCTCGCAAAAGAGATTTTGAGAGAATTAAAATTCCTTGCTAAATGTTAATTTTACATTGCTAAAAATCTTTTGTAACACTCTTTTTCGTTGCAAAAAAGTTCTCGAATTTTGACTAAAAAAAGTTTAAAACGAATATTTCGTTGCAAAAGATACTAACAAATCCTTGCAAAAGATATTTTGAGAGAATTAAAATTCCTTGCTCAATGTTAATTTTACATTGGTGAAAGTCTTTTGTAACACTCTTTTTCTTTGCAATAAAGTTCTCGAATTTTGACTAAAAAACGTTTAAAACGAATATTTCGTTGCAAAAGATACTAACAAATCCTTGCAAAAGATATTTTTAGAGAATTTCAATTCCTAGCCAAATGTTAATTATACATTGCTAAAAGTTATTTGTAACACTCTTTTTAGTTGCAAAAAAGTTCTCGTATTTAGACTAAAAATATTTTACAATGAATAATTCGTTGCAAAATATACTAATAAATCCTCGCAAAAAATATTGAGAGAATTAAAATACCTTGCCAAATGTCAATTCTTCGTTGCTAATAGTATTTTGTAACACTCTTTTTCGTTGCAGAATTATATTAAATATTGAAATTAATAAAAATAAAATTAAGTAAACACGCATAATTAAAAGATGTTATATTATATTCAAAACATAAATATACTATTGTTCTTGTCACAGTGAGTATAAACTAGTTTTCTCATCACAAACAAAATGATAAAATCAACAATTGCCATCATTCAACTTGATTCGAAGGGGCAGAAGATCCTTCAGGAACATCTTCCTCGAGAGCAACGTCTTTATCTAGTTGTAAGGTGGCCTTCATTATAGCCATCTCTGGCACAAGACCTTGGACTAGTTTTTTCAAATCTACGATCTCTGTTTGTAACTTTTTGTTCTCCAAATCAAAATTTTGCTTGCATAGTGATTTCAAAGGTCAGGTACCAAGACCCTTCACGTATCCCAACCTCTTTCCAAGGGCTTTTTGACAGATTGATGCTTCATCTGAATCTTTCGAGATTTTTTGCAATTCAATCATCTCTTTCTACAAAGAAAAATAAAATAATATGTTACACTATCGGTTTGACTATTTTTTAAACTTAAAAAAACAAAATCGACAAAGATTCCTTTGTTTATTTAAGAAATCCAACATGTTATGACATACAAATCACTAATCGAACAACTATAGATACAAGCAAATCATCAATGCGTCCCTTCCACCGATTTCACTTTATTTAAAAAAACTGGGTAGAATTTCATTTATTTATTCATGAAATCCAATTTGTTGTGACACAAATCAATAATAAAAAAATCAATCCAGCCCGCACGGCTTGAGAATAATGCTTTATGTCTAAGCATGTAAAATTATTTTCTTTTATACACTTACATAGAGTCTTCTTCATTAATCCACCCGTTGTCCTTCGTCTAATGAGTATCATAAAATACTTCAAATTGTCCTTTCGGCATATCATATGCATTACCTTCCTATTAACATATGAAAATAAAATACATAAGTACATGTATCCACATAAATTAAAATTTAACAAATTTTAAGTGCTCAAAAAATTACCCTGTCTTCATATAAATATTGGACAAAAGACTTTGTCCCACCGTGATGAACATACTTGGCATTTGAACGACTAGTAGAGCAAGCATCATATTTACGCTACAAAAAAGTGATATACTTCAAGTTAATTTACTGAAACTTAAGAAAACATACAATTTTAACATAAAACATACATCGAAAATTATTACCTTATGTTCCTCTATACTAAAAAACGAGCAAAGAAATTTCCAATCTTCATCCTTTTCCACATCACTAAGTTTGTTCTTGTTCGCCTCCAAAATATTCGAAAATTTAGAAAAATGTTTCTTCAATGTGTTACGGAATCCAACCTAATGTTTATAATCTGACCAGTGTGATAATAGATGATATAAATGTGGTCTGAACTTTGAAAACACACACAAAAGAAGAAAGAAAGAAAGAAATATAATCAGTAAACTTATGATAAAGGCAATAAGGATCATTGTATGAATAAACATACATCAAAATGAACATATCCATTTGATTTCAATAAAGAAAAGAAACCCCTTCGCCCAACATTTGGAAGTATGGATTTGGGCGAGATCTAGGTGGTTCAAAGATCAATTGCAAGAATCACAATGAACAATTAGGGAAATTGGGAAATTGATTAGAAGACCATTATTCACATCTTTGGAGAGTGGCACTGATTGCATGAAAATGGATAGTGAGAAGATGTTGCTAAAGCAATGATCCTAAAAACTGATAAAATACATATAGATGAAAAAGGGAATATAATACAACAAGATTTCCTCACCAAACACAAACCTCAATGCAAATGTCTGCTATTTTGTACTCGACAACAACTGGGAGCTCTGAAGACAAGCTAATTGTAACTGTGTTTGATAGTGGGGTCGCTTTGGTGAAGGAATTCATGTACCTCAGTGCAAATGTCAAAGACACTGGTTCATTCATCTCTATAACTGTTGCTTCCTCTGGCTGAAAAGTATAAAGGCACATATATTCATCATAGAGTTCATAACTATAAGTTGGTTTTAATTCCATATCTTGCAAAGATATGAAGTAAAGAATGAGTTTGGTAACATGAGTTTGGTAACCTGGACTCATAATGAATTGGCAATAGAGCAATACATGAGTTTGGTAACTGCAATACATGCCAACTTTTGATTTGCCAATAACCCTATAACAGAAATACACGAGTTTGGTAACCTGAACTCATTATGAATTGGCAATACATAACAAGTTCTGTAAGTTGAAAATCAATTACAAATCAGCGATATATGATGGTTTCAGTAAACTGAAATCCAGTTCCAAATCAGCCATACATAACAGTAACATCCAGTGCTTACAAAGATGCTTCTCATAAAGGCTTTTTTTTACAAATTTCTATTGTAGTCATTTGGGTCTTATCCCTCAATATTTAAAACCATGGAAAAAATATCATATGTCCCAAGTTAAAACACTAAAAATTGACGATATTCAGAATAAATTTTGGCATATGTGTAATATAACAGAAACACTTATGTGGGAACATATTTTGGCATACAATTAACATGATAAAATTGACATAAATTAGTAATAAGAAACAATGAAATCAAGGAAGTAAGTACCTGTGTCACCAATACGGCTAAGATCTTTTCAAATTCTAGCAAACTCAGAAGAAGGCATACGTACAATAGCATGGCACTCTGCCTCTGGTATCCCAAGGTGCTCACTGTCAATATCCATCAGCTTCATCTCAAAATCAGCAATCTTATCTTGATCTGTACACAATCGTCACAAAACAGATCAGCAAACATTTTGTAGAAGCAAAAAAAAGTGATGAGAGGTGAAAAATCTCATTCAGCAGCCCCCCTCGTCTTTTAACCACCTGTGTAGATTAAGTAGAAAAATCTCATTTGATTTGCGCATTCACGTTTGTGGTTTAACTGCTTCCTCATGTCTTTTTTAAGACTTCCAGTAGGGACACGAGGCACAGGTAGCCACCATTTCTCCTCTTTCCATTGCATTGATTTACGAAAAGAGGCTGATCCGTCAGCATCAGGAGCAATTATCCCTTCATCAACATACCAGAATTTTGTAATGCTAAAAGTCTCTAATATTTCCTGTCATGGCAGAAAAATGGAGTTAAAAATATAGAGAGGATTCCATAGTAGTCGTAAAGGACTAAAAGGCGAGAGAAAAGTTTGACAATGCCTCTTATAATAAGATAATAAATTCGGCCATTGAAAGCATCATCCACAATCACAAAAAAAAAATTGGGGACAGATGTTCCCCTTGCCTTAACCCCTTGTAAGACTTGAAAAAACTAGCACTTTTGCCATTTATGATAATTAAGAACTAGTTGTTTGAGATGCACCTTCACACTCTATCAATCTAAGTCGCTGAAAATACAAAATTTCTAGTGTTTGGGTTAGAAAAACTAAAGTGATGTGTCATAGGCTTTGGACATATATATCTTGATCACTATATTAAATCCATTACCCTTCCTTTATATCAGTTTCATCATTTATTAACTAAGAAGAATGTTGTCAGCAATGTGTTTGCCCCTCCCAATGACTTTTAGCAAGACATAAGATAATATAATTTTAATAATCTTAGTAATAACTTTATAATTTAATTTGCATAGTCTAGTAGGTTTAAATTCATTAAAATGAGACACACTATCTAATTTAGGAATTAACATGATATTTGTGCTTGCCCAACTTTTGGGAAATTTGCCTCCAGAAAAGGAAAAACTTATAAAATTAGACAAAATATTTCAGGTGCTGCTTGAGCATCTTATGATATTAGTTTTATGTCCATGGTCCTGACGATAGGTTCATCTCTAACAATTCAGAGCGGACCGCTTTCAGAAAAGCAGAGAAGTAATATAAATTCTATTACGATAAAAAAAATTCCAAGAAGAAAAAGAAACCAAGAGTAGTAGATTTATCGAAGGTTATCGATTTCAAGTCTGTTCTAGATAGAACAAACCACAACTCAATATATGGGCCTATATTCGATTTGTTCAGAGCGGCTGAAGAAAGCAAAGTCTTAGTTGAAGATGAAAGTTTGAATTCCGATTGTAATTCTCTTGTCAACAAAGAAAATGTTCCTAGGGGAAATTTTATGAGAACCTTGGTACATCAATTGGCAACACAATAGTATGTTTCTTGGATTACATAAAAACTTCAAGAATCAACATCAATATTAGACAAGTTTTTTTAGCCTCTACATTTCATCTTGTAAGTGCTCATCATGGGTCCCTGCTAGGTTTCATGAAATGAAACGAAATAGAGTATATAAAGATTTTAATCAAAAAGTTCAGAAGATACAAGACAGATATATTGGATAAAAAAGGCTCTGGTAGATATCTTTAGAGCTTTTAAAAGCTAAAGGTAAATTCTGGTAGGACAAATCTTGGATTAAATGGATTTGTGATGGGGATAGAAGCACTGCTTTATTCAATAAGAAGCATGCTAAGTATAAGGCAGAAACCTCATTTCTTCCTTTAAAATTTATAACCAATTAGTTGATGATCCTTATCATCTCCAGAAGCATATAACTCAATATTTTTTCAAATTGTATGAAACTCAACAGATGACTTCCATGGATATTATTGATAAGTGCATTCACTCCCTACACTCTAAAGAGCAAAATAAAATGTTATCTGTAATCCCCTCAAACAATCAAATCAAGCAATCCATAACTTATACTTTAGCGATCGATTCAAGCTCTATTCGTCGAACTGGGAGCCACCTACCACCGGAGGCTGATCGAGGCTATTGGATCGCTGACTCGTCTTCTTTCGGATTAGTTCATCAGTCATAATTTTTAGGATTTATTCCTACTGAGCCCCCATCTACACAAGTAGGTACCAACCACGATGAAACACTGTAGTTACTAGTGGAGGAGTGTCTTGATAGGCTACTTTTGGAGGCACCTCTTGCTGACCAGTGATATATCATTGATTCTATGATGTCTCGTTTGGAGGTTGATGCTGAGTAGAGGGCGTTACAGCAATCCTAGTTTAGAGCATTCTTGGATGAGATGCAGTGACGTGAGCATATGCATGGTGTCAATTTATCAGGTACTGGTCACAATGCTGATTAGAGAGATGATGGACTGCCGACTATGCTGATTTTTATTTTGAGATCTCTATTTATATATATTATGGACACATTATTCTTTCTTAGCATGTATTTGATGATACAGTTGTGATGCTTACTCTTGTTTATTTATCATCATTTGTTGGGTGGATGTGTACACATAGTTTTTTATACGCAGTATTGATGATTTATTTCATGGAGCTTATATTTGTTTATCAACTTTATTCTGTGTATGCTTCATGTATTTACTGTGATACTTGTGTGGTCTATATAGTATGAACCAAAGCAATACCTTTTACAACTATATAAATTTCTAAAGTCCTAGTATTTAGTCAAATATGAAAATATAGCAATTCCAATACTAAAAACATGAGATATTGAACGATCAGTGCTAAGCACCCAAACTACCAACAAATATTAATCCAGTGGAAAGCTCCCGATCAAAATCAGAAAAGCCGTTGTATAATCAATGTGACAAAATAAGAAATCAATGTCGCATAACAACTATTGAAGAGGCATTCCATTTTCTTTTTTTATTTAAAAGAATTCATTAAAATTAGAATGAGTGGAAATAAAGTGAAACAGAGGTACAATAAAATTAACCTCATTTTGAATGTATATAGCTTAATATTTAATAAGTTAGCGATAAATGTTAAACTTATAAGATGAAATGTATATCTAAAGCAAAAATGAGCATCTATTACATATCAATTATCTAATTTTTAATCTAACCGTAAATAAGTATATTACAAGTACAATTCAATTCATATTTGATAAATTGTAGAATAAATTTTTTTTTAAAACTAATGCACTCGAATGAAAGTAGAAAATGAACAACCAAACTCCCAAATAAGTCAATATCTTACCTAGTAGCTTCCATCCTGAGCAACCTTAAATTTGGACTCCAGTTATAGACCAATTATCTACTCTTCAGATGGAAGACAATATAAAATTTAAAACCTAGTTTAAATAAATATAAGAAAATAACAGAGGAATTATACAAAGACTAAAAACACATATATAAACTGGACAAAAGGCAAAAAGAGGATAATTGAATTAAAATTACTATCAAATTCACAACCACAATTTTAAAGTTTCAACACTAATTGAATCAACATCTAGGTCTTTTTCCCTATTTTGTGTCAATTTCATTTTCAACTATGTCAATGTCAAAATTGCCAAAATCAAGAAGCGCAATTTAAAAATTAGAATATAACACCCGAGATTGAATAATATTTAAACATCTTCGTATTATATTATAAAAAATAGAAGTACGAGTGTGAAAAGGGAAGAGATACAATCCCTAACATTTCAATAAACTAAAAACACTCACGTTTAAGATCTAGAAGACACAAACATCAAACCCCTCTCTAGTCTGATAAGACGATTCAAGAAATTGAAATTAACCAAGTCATTATCTAGTAGTTACACGAATTAAACCTGAACACAACACAACATATATCGATAACCAACTGTATATTAAATGACAAACAAATGAAAGATCTAAACCCAATTTGAGAAAAAATGCAAAACCCAACACGAATTATGTTTGAAGAAAAACTATTCACAAAATTTCATTTTTAAATACGTATACATGTAGATAGAGATGGAGAGAAAATGATGAAATCTCGAATGAAAATTTTTGGGCAACTGATTTTCATTATCCTGTAGCTGCACGGATTAAACCTGAAGATAACACAAATATAATGTAACACTTCAAATCCCGATGAATAATTGACATATCTCGCGTATGAAGATAATGCAACCCTAGCAAACCTTTTTTGCCCAATTCTTAATCGTTTTCGTATCAATAACCTTATGCATATTCCTCTTAGAACTGACAACTCAATAATGATGTTAATGTTTTTATTCTTCCCATCAACCTAATAGCTATAATACTTGATAACATTCTCATGATTTAAAGATTTCAACAAAATAGCCTCAGAACATGATTTCAACAACCCACCACAATCATCATCATTGTCATTAAGAGAAATTTGGTTCCAAGAAATTTCAAATCCCATCAATTATATCAAACCCTTTGTACACAATTTTAAACCCCTTGTAAGTAGCAATTGTTAGGGGATTTTTCAATAACATAAATTCCATCATCCTCAGGATTCATGATTATGAACCAAAACAAAGTTGAAACCCTAGAAAAATTTACCTTTGATTGAAGAACGATTATAGAAATTGGTGCACCTGCCTTACCCAGCTGCTGTTGATGTTGGTCGGCATCGGAAGGCCTTCTGGTCGGCGTTTGATGCTGGTTAACAGAGGTGAAGAACCAGCCATATTAAGTTTGGTGGCGATAGAGGTAGAGAGAAGATTTTCCTTCTCTTGGTGGGTTTAATAGAGAGAAGAGGAAAGTTTAGGTTTTGTCTTGTTTTAGTTTTTGTTATACATATGTCTTATTTTTTGTAAGGAAAATAATTAAAATGTTGCAGTATTTATTTCAGATACTAAAAAAAGGAGGGAAATTTTACCGCCCTACGTTAAGCAAGGATTTTAAAATTTCCTTGCTAAAAATTACATTTTGCAAGAAAATATTTCCTTGCAAAATGTTTACAACAAGATTATACGTTTAGCAACGATTTTTCCATTTTCCTTGCTAATAATACACTTTTAGCAACGAAAGTTACATCCTTGCTAAAAAAATCGTTGCTAAAACCAAATTTTCTTGTAGTGACCGTGAGGTGTACCGGTGCTGTTTATGAAAATGAGGGATGGTTCACTTCGCTTGTGTGTGGACTACAGGGAGCTGAACAAATTCACGATAGGGAATAAGTATCTGTTACCGAGGATTAATGACCTATTTGATCAGTTGATAGGGGCTGCCTATTTTTTAAAGATTGATTTGAGATTGAGTTATCACCAACTACGTATTCGAAAGGAGGGTGTTCCCAATACCGCTTTCCTGTCGCGGTATGGGTCATACGAGTCCAGGGTGATGCCGTTTGGACTCACCAATGCACCAATAGTGTTCACGAATCTCATGAACAGAGTAGTCAGGGAGTTTTTAGACCAATTCATGATCGTGTTTGTAAGGACACAAATTTCCAATTGATTCCTTTGTTATTTTGGCTCAATTCTGGACAAAAACGTTTAAGTCATAGGACAGAGTTCTTGACCATCCTTCAAGCCTATGACATGCAAGAGTTGAAGATGTAGCGGCCAAGAATTATAAAGCTTCATCATTTATCGAGTTTCAGTGCCATGTTTCTACGTCATCAACATCATATTCCATAGTCTCCAAAAGGTATGAATGCATTTATATATATTTATATAGGGAGACTTGGAATAAATTTATAAAGGGTGTAATTTTATTTAAAATTGAATTTTATTAACAGAAAGTTATTTTTGAACTTTTAAATAAAGTCTCTGGGCTAAAATAGAATTTTTAACCTTCTGGAAGTTCGTTCGAAATTATCGTTCGAACGAGTTTTTCGTTCAAACGAGAATATCATTCGAATGAGGTTTGCCAACGACCTGCCTCTGGAACTTCGTTCAAAGTATCATTCAAACGAGCTTTCGTTCGAACAAAAATCTCGTTCGAATGAGATTTCGGTGGGAACAGTTTTTGGTAGTTTTTTGACATTTTCCCACTACTTATCCCCACTAACTTTTAACTGTTTAAATCAATTTCGGGACCAGATTTTTTCTATGAACATTTTCCAACTCCTAGAGAGTTTTTGAGAGCTTAATCCTTTCATAAAAAGTTCCCTTGCTGCTTGTTATTTAAATTGATATATTCAAAGAACAAAACCAAGTTCACACCCAATTATTTGTTTTAATCCAAGTTTCTATCTATATGTATATACATCTTGCTTGGAGAGTTTGTTTGGCACCGGATTCATCTCTACCATAAAAGAGAGTTTGGGTTTTGCTTCTACATCCCATAAAAGAAGAATCTTGTTTGCTGTGACATACCCACTTGGAGAAAGGCTCATTGTTCGAGTGACGATGACCGAAAAAAGTTCGATCGGTGGATTCCGAAATCGCGATGGAGCTCCGTGGTTATTCTCTAGGCAGAGGTGTGTACAAGAAGAAGCGTCGGGGCTTGGACGGAGTCAAGTCGAGTGTTGTAAGTCTTTCGTTTCTTGTACTTGTAAAACCATACTTAGTGAATTTGTGGCTAGGGTCGTCCAAGGTTTTTTCCTGTTATGGGTTTTTCCTCGTACATCGCGGCGTAGTGATTATTTGTTTATTTTATCTTGTGCAAAATTCACCTAGATGCATTCTTAGGTAAAAAGATAAAATTTGGTTTAAATCACTACTTACTTAAATTGGTGCTAATTTAAATTCGGGTATATGTTAATTTAATTCAAGTCGTCGTTTATTTTGTTAAATTTAGTTTGGCCTAATTTGGTAATATAGAATATATGACTTAGGCAAATTTCTAGGACTTGGGTTAAATTGGTTTAAGTGAAAAATGTATTAATTGTTTAATATAATTTCACATTGTGTTTAGTTTAATTTTAATTTGAAAGAAATTAAAATCTTGATGTTTGTGTGTGTTTAATTGAACCATCTCGCTTCCTCATATCTTTAAAAGGAAATTATTTTTTGTAATAAGATCTTAAAAATTGGGGGCCTCGTATTCCATCAAGTGGTATCAGAGCATTGATTGAGAAAAACTATCATTTTCAGTGTTCATAGATGGCATTCTTGTCTACTCTCGTATGGAGGAGGAGCATGTGGAGCATCTGTGTAGGGTCTGGTAGACACTTCGGGACCATCAGTTGTATGCCAAATTTGGGAATTGTGGGTTTTGGCGACCAGAGGTATAGTTTATCGGACACATCGTATCGGATATGGGTATTGCAGTGGATCCGAGTAAGGTGTCGACGGTGAGGGAGTGGGGACAACCTACGACACCGACAGAGATTCATAGCTATTAGGGGTTGTCTGGGTATTATCGTCGATTCATTAAAGGGTTCTCGAATATTGTGGGTCTTTTGACGAACCTGACTCGTAAGGGAGTGCCATTTATATGGAGTGATCACTGTCAGCTAGACTTTGATGAGCTGAAGGATAAGTTGATGTCAACGACGATACTTGCATTGCTTAGGAGCGGGGTAGAGTATTGGGTCTACATGAATGCATATTTGTAGGGACTTGGGGGGTGTATTATAGCAGGAGGAGATGGCTATAGCTTATGGGTCCCGAAATTTAAGCCCCATGAGAAGCATTATCCCACCCATGACTTTGAGTTGACAATGATCATTTTTTCTTTGAGGATATGGAGACATTATTTACTGGGAGAGCAGTTCACATTATTCACGGATCATAAGTCACTTCAGTATCTTTTCATAAAGAAGGATCTGAATATGAGGCAGAGGCGGTGGCTAAAATTTGTGAAGGACTATCAGTTTGATATCCAGTACCATCTTGGTAAGGCTAACATGGTGGCAGACGAGTTGAGACGATGGGCTACGGGGCAGTTGGCAGAGGTTTGGAAAGCAAAGTCGAGTGAAATTCAACACGATGATGAAATCGTCAGAACATGTATGGAAGTTTTACTATCACTCCCAAGATAGTGATGAGGGTAGTGAAAGCACAGGCAGAGGATCAGTTCTGTTAGGATCGAGTACTTTAGTTATTAGCCGAGGGTGTGGAGTCTTATTCGGTTAGCTCAGAGGGTGGTCTACGTCTTAATGGGAGACTTATAGTGCCAGATAATGAGGATCTGAGACATGTGATGATGACTGAGTCCCACTATTTGAGGTTTGCGGTACATCCTAGTAGGGATAAGATGTACCAGAACATGAGGAACAATACTGGTGGTTAAGGATGAAGCAAGACATAACAGAGTTTGTCTCGAATTGGGGTTGACCATTAGAGGCCTTCAGGGATGCTACAACCATTCTCGTGTGGAAGTGGGAATACATCTCAATGGATTTTATTACAGGGTTATCGACTTCACAACAATGTCATGGTTCCATTTGGGCGATAGTGAATCGGCTGACTAAGGTGCCCATTTCTTGCTAGTTCGTAACGATTATGAGACGATGAAGTATGTGTAGCTATTCATTTCAAAGATTGTTAAGCTGCACAGGGTACCGATTAACATTGTGTCTGACAGAGACAAGATCTTCGTATCCCATTTCTGGCAGTGCTTTTTGGAGGCCATGGGTCCAGACTTGAGGTTGACTACGGCTTATCACCCACAGACAAACGGACATACTGAGAGGGTGAATTAGATGTTAGAGGACATGTCGAGGATGTGCATCCTATATTTTGGGGGAGGTTGGTAGCGATACCTTCCATTGGTAGAGTTTGCATATAATAACTCTTACCAATTTACTATCGGCAAGACACCGTTCGAGGCATTATATGGGAGACCTTGTCGTTCGCTCGCCTACTGGTTAGAGGTGGGGGACAAAAAGTTATTAGGACCCAAGATGATACAGGAGACTATGGCCAAGATCGAGCTAATTCGAGGACGTATTCGGATAGCTCAGGACAGGCAAAAGAGCTATGTTGACGCGTACCATAGGCAAGATGAGTTAAAGTTATTGATCAGGTGTTAATACGGGTGTCTCCTATGAAGGGGATATTGAGGTTCGACAAGAGGGGTAAACTAGTGCCGAGGTACGTGGGGAAATTTTCAGTTATTGAGAGAGTTGGATCAGTGGCCTACATATTAGGTCTACCGGAGCATCTTTAGCGGATACACGACGTGATCCGTATGTCATCGCTAAAGAAATATCGGAGGAGAGAGAGGGCTTTTTGGCATGTTCCACTTGAGGAGATTGATTTATAGCCAAATGTCTTGTACGAGGAGAGACCCGTGGCTATTCTGGATCGTAGTGAGCGTAAGCTGCGATCCAAGGTGGTGTCGTTGGTGCGAGTTTTGTGGGGACACCACAATACTGATGAGTCAATATGGGAGCGGAAGAATGACATGCGAGAGAAGTATCCAGAGTTATTCACCGCATGTATGCCCTAATTTCAGGCATAAAATTCCTTTATAGGGGGAGTGTGTAATACCCCGTATTTCTACGTATTAGAAATTTAATTAATTCAAAAATTAATTGGGAAAATACGTTTTAATTAAACTACACATGTGTCTTAATTTAACGTGATTAAATAATAAATGTGAGGTTACATATTAATCGAGAGATAGATACTGATTAATATTATGAAAGGAAATTTACTAAGCGTGAATAGTAAATAATTGATGATTATTAAATTACATCGTAACGAGTGTTATGGGCGTATTTGTTTATATCTCAATCGAGAGTCACGTGTAGACTAAATTGAGGTTGAGATAGGAAATATATTTTAAGTGACTTGGATGATAATTTAGATGTCATGAATGATTCCAAAAGAGTCGAAATAGTCGGAATAATGTACCCGGGGGCATTTTGGTCATTTTACATAAGGAGGTTTAGAGACCTACGAAATTTACAACCCTATATAAGATATTAGTTAGAAGAGGTTAGTATTAACAACGTTGAAAATACAGAGAGTACATTAGAGAAGATGAGGAGAAGAATTTTGGAGCTTTTGAGGATAATTTTGAATCCCTTCATCTTGTTCTTGCAACACAATCTATTGGGGAGAGAGGATTAGAAGAGAAGAACACAAATCCATCATCACCATCATAAAATCAGACCCCATCTGTTACGGCAAGTGTTTATATACAAGCCTTTTGATGTTTTAATACCCATGTGTAGGGTTTTCAATATAGATTGGATTAAATTAATGATTCTTGGAAGAAAAGAAAGATTTTAATGCATGTTTGGGTAGGAATTACATGTAGTCCGAATTAACATATGTAGAGGACAATAAAACATAATTTAGGTATTCATATTCATGAACTAAATCTGGTTTCTTGATGAAAAAACTTGAAGAAAACATAAACTAGGGGTTTTATGAGGGTTTTAAGGATAATATGATCTTGAATTGAAATCATGATGTATTGCTGATAATTTTACATTAAAACTCACCTTAATGCATGTAGAAAGGGTTAGGGAAAATTGGTATCTATTTTGGTGAAGAATCATATAAGTTATATGGGTGTTAATGGTGAAAAATGCAAGTTCGTAAGGAAGAAGATGAAGTCCAGAACGTCGGATTAGTTCGGTCCAGAGCATCGGACCGGTTCGATTTCCGCTTAAAATTATCAAAGTTCATTTTTAACCCTTGTTGATACCAAAATTAGTATGCTGATGATAAGAAGACACGTGTCAATCTACGTGGCTCAATAGCAACGAGGAAGTTCATTTCCCCGACCAAGTCATATTCGCTCCGAGCAACAAGGATACCTCGAGGACCTATAACACTCCGAGATACTCCAGCGCTCTGAGGAACTCTTGAGCAACGAGCAACAAAGGTGGTCCGAGCTGCATATCGGCCCCAGTATCGATTGCCAGATAATCAAAAGTTCAACTATTCATTGAATACTTATTATCTTGACGCACACGCTGCATTAAATGTATTACCCTTTCATATGTATATCATTTAATGTATCACCCCTTCACACGGGAGCCTCAGGGCTATAAATACATTGCATCATCCTCATTCAAAGGGGATCGGAATTTCTTGAGATAACTTATAATCGAGAATTCCCAAACAATCAGCAATAACATAACAGTGGATGTAGGCCATTCCCTTAAGGCTGAACCACTTTAAAAATCTTTTGTCTCATTTATTTATCTGTGATTGAATAATTAGAGTGATCTAATTTTTTACATCAACAGATTGGCGCCGTCTATGGGAAACGACTGTTGTTATCGTTTTTCACCAAAAATCATTTATCATCAATGCAGATAATCCAGAATCCAGTAATCGAAATGCTGGAAATGATGGAAATCCTCCAAATCCATCTGCACCTCCAGATCTGGCTGGAATTATGACGAATATGGCTCAGGGACAAACCGCCATGCAAGAAACTATGAGGCAACTCATTCAAACTCTTCACGGTGGCGTACCTACCCATTCAGGATAGAGAAGTAGTCGGAGGCAATCACGATCCAGGCGTACTGGGTCATATCTTAATGAGGAGTCTAATGATTCTTCTTATCAACCAGGGCGAACTTCATCGCTACGGGCTACGGATACTGATCAACATATCACCCTCTCTCCGGAGAGAACCAGCGCCTTGGAAAGATTGAGCAGGGTGTCTCCTTTCAGTCGGTTAGGTCCTAGGAGGCATATGGGTCCACCTAAAACCATGTCGAGGAGCTTTCGGCAACCATCAGATCACAGAGAGGGATCAGCACAGTCACGACCAGTTACTCATCGAGATAGACCTCAGGAAGCTACGTCAGAACAATCGATTGCTCGGACTAAGCGGCCTGAAGACGAAAATGATGCATGGAAAGGTTCCATTCAGCGGTTGGAAGATAGACTGGGAGAAATGGCTAAGGCGAGGAACCCCTTACAGAGAACTTTTTTTCAAGGGACACCTTTTGTTCAGGCCATTGTGGATTTTCCTACACCATCGAAATTCAAAGCACCTGTAGTGACCCCCAAATATGATGGAAAAATAGATCCTGTTCTTCATATAGAGCAATATCAAGATGCTGCCGACATCTATGCCGTCCCCGATGAGATGAGGTGTAGAGCATTCTTGGGAAATCTTACCGGATCTGCACAGATATGGTACAACAATCTTCCTCGGGGTAAGATTTCAACTTTCATTCAGTTAGCCGAGTTGTTCATTGGCAATTTCTGTTTTGGAGCAAAACCGGTAAAGCGAGTAGCGCACTTGTTAAGTGTTAGACAAAAATCAGGTGAGAGTACTAGAGATTACATAACTCGTTTCAATAATGAGAAGTTGGAAGTCATAGATTACGAAGAAAAGACAGCAATCACTGCTTTAATGAGTGGGTTGCTGCCCAACAAGTTGTATTACACTTTGGCCAAAGATCCACCTACAACTATGTCCGAATTGATGGCGAAAGCAGCCAAAATCATGAATGCCGAGGAGGCTATGGCTGCGAAGAAGAATATGGATAAAGAAACCAAGGTGGAGGTCGAAAAATCTAAGAAGAAAGAACATAAAGGTAATGGCAGTGACAAGCACTCCAAGAATAATAGGACGTCATGGGAAGTCCTGAAGAAATACAATAATTATACTCCATTGAAAATGGGTATTAATCATGTTTTGGAAGAAATCAAGAATAGCGAAGAAATCAAGTGGCCAAATAAACTGAGGACAAACCCTGACCTGAGGAATAGGGACAAATACTGCGAGTTCCATAAAGATCATGGCCATATGACCAAAAATTTCATAGCCCTTCAGAACGAGATTGAAACGCTCATCCGAAGAGGAAAGCTATCAAAGTATGTTGATCGCAGAGGTGAAAGGAAAAATGATGATCGAACTAGAGAGCGGTCCAGATCTCCTCGTCGAACAGAGGAGAAAAAGAAAAGGGATCATGAAGATGATCCAGATCAAGACCCCGATCTTCCAAAGAAGCCAAGGCAGCCGGAACGAGAGGTATTTTCCATATGTTTTGGGTCATTCGATTGTAATGTTATTACAGGAGGAGATGCTGGAGGAGGAGATCTTACCGCAAAAAGAAAGGCTTATCTCGGAGAGGCTCAAGCCTGCTCATATATTCAGAGAATAAATCTTGCCGAGGATGATCGTCTGAGGAAGGTAAACAAAGAGAAGCTAGTTATTGGCTTTTCAAAAAATGATTTGGCAGGTGTTCTTTACCCTCATGATGATCCTTTGGTGATCAAAATGAGGATGAAGGAAGTAGTGATTTCAAGGGTGTTGGTAGACAATGGTAGTTCGGCAGACATCATGTACTATTCATGCTTTGATAGCTTGAATTTGAAATTATCTCAATTGGAACCTTATCACAGACCCCTTCTGGGTTTTGCTGGCGAGAAAGTTTTTCCGCTTGGGACGATCAAGTTGGATATACTCATTGGAACTTGGCCTGCTTGCCGAACAGAAAGAATACGCTTGTTTGTGATGGATAAAAATGTGCAGTCAGCTTACAACATCATCATGGGAAGAGTTGGTTTGAAGAAATTCGAAGAAGTTCCATCTACAGTACATCAGTGCTTAAAATTCCCAACTAACTTTGGAGTCGGAGTTGTGAAAGGTGATAAAAAAGTAGCTCGAGAATGCTATTATTCGTCTGCCGAGCAAGAGGAACTTGAAGAGTCAAGGAAAAAGACTACTACCTACCAAGTGGAGGAAGGTCCAGAAATTGAAACTCTCGATCCCAGGGATGAATCCCAACTTGTAAAAGGACAGGTGGTGGAATCTACAGAAAATGTTATTCTGGACGACGAGCACCCTGAACGAGTAACCCAGATAGGTTCGTCATTGGATGTTTCAATAAAACAGGAGTTGATAACTTTCTTGAGAAACAGGAAGAACACTTTCGCATGGAGTCATGAAGACATGCCATGAATAGATCCAAACTTCTTATGTCATGAGCTTAATGTGAATAAGGAGATCAAGCCTGTGAAGCAGAGAAGAAGAGTGTTTAGTCCCGAGAAGAATCAAGCCATACAAGAGGAGGTCGAGAAGCTCTAGAAAGCCCAATTCATTGAAGATGTGAAATATCCAGACTGGTTAGCAAATGTGGTGATGGTAAAGAAGAAGAACAATAAATGGAGAATGTGTGTTGATTTCACTGATCTCAACAAGGCATGCCCAAAAGATCATTTTCCATTGCCCAGAATTGACCAGTTAGTGGATGCTACCTCGGGACACGAGCTGCTCAGCTTCATGGATGCATATTCTGGCTATAACCAGATCAAAATGAAACCTAAAGACAGGGAAAGTACTTCTTTTATTACCCCAAGGGGAACTTATTGTTATAATGTTATGCCTTTTGGTTTGAAAAATGCAGGTGCAACATATCAGCGGCTGATGAACAAGGTTTTTTCCGAACAAATCAGTTGCAACATGGAAGTCTATGTCGACGATATGCTAACAAAGAGCAAGAGAGCTGCTGATCATCTAGTTGACTTAGGCCAGACCTTTGATCAACTGGATAAATACCAAATGAAGCTCAACCCGACGAAGTGCACCTTTGGAGTACGAGAAGGAATGTTCCTCGAATACATCGTCAACCAACGAGGTATTGAGGCGAATCCAGAAAAGATCAAAGCTCTTTTAGGGCTGCGATCCCCAACGACGAAGAAAGAAGTACAGAGTCTTACAGGACGAGTTGCAGCACTCAACAGATTTATGTCTCGAGCAACTGATAAATGTCTCCTATTCTTCAAAACACTTCGAAAAACTTTTGAATGGACTGATGAATGTGAGAAGGCCTTTCAAGACTTGAAGAAGTATTTGGGAGCACCTCCATTGTTGTCCAGGCCAATAACATGAGAGAATTTGTACTTGTATCTAGCAGTATCAGAGAATGCAGTCAGCTCAGCATTGATCAGATTGGAGAATGGAGTCCAAAAACCAATCTATTACACAAGTAAGGCTTTCCGAGGTGCAGAAATTAGGTACCCAAAGCTGGAAAAATTGGCATTGGCATTAATTGAAGTAAGTAGAAGAATGATGCCATATTTCCAGGCCCATACCATCGTTGTGTATACTGACATGCCATTGAGACAAGCCCTTCACAAGCCAGAAAAATCAGGAAGACTGATGTACTGGGCAATAGAACTCGATGAATATGATATTGTGTATGAACCCAGATCATCAGTAAAAGGGCAAGCTGTAGCAGATTTTATAGCAGAGTTTACATACCCTGATACCCCCGAGGAACAAAAATTACTCGCTGATCAACCTGTGGATGATACAGTACCAACAGACACAAGTCCAGACCAACTCCGGTTGGTAAAAAGGCTTGTGGATGTAGAAAGATCATCATATTCAAACCCAGACCAACTCCGATTGGTAAAAGGGCGAGAAGAGATGGTCGACGAGGAGCGAAAAATACCAAGGGACGATGAAAGAAAACAGCAGATATTTTACCGAGGAACTCTGTCAGATAAGAAATTTGAAGATAAATTACCTACATGGAGATTATATGTAGATGGGTCATCTTGCACAACGGGTTGTGGAGCAGGGATTGTTTTAAACACCCCAGATGATATTGACATGGATTATGCCTTACGATTCCAATTCAAAGCCTCCAATAATGAGGCTGAGTATGAGGCCATGATAGCGGGTTTTAATCTAGCAAAAGTTATGGAAGCACGGCAAGTAATTGTATTCAGTGATTCTCAATTAATTGTGAATCAGATGATGGGAATATATGCAGTTAAAGGAGAATTAATGGTGAAGTACCATGCAAAGGTGATGGAGTTATTGACAGAATTTGATGCCATTTAATTGGTGAGAATACCGAGGATGGAGAATGCGAGAGCAGACGCATTGGCCCGATTAGCATCAGCTACTCGTACCAAGCTGCGAAGGACGATACCAATTGAAGTATTAGAAAGTCGGAGCATAGAAGAAGACCTGACGGTGAATATTATTACCCTTGATTTGGGACCATCTTGGATGGACCCCATCAGGGCATACATTGAAGAAGGATAAGTACCAGAGGATAAGCTCGCTGCCAAGAAGTTGAAGTATAAAGCTGCTCGGTATGTACTAACTAATGGTGTTTTGTATAGACGAGGAATTATGGCAGGTTTGCAGAGATGTGTACATCCTTCAGAGGTAAAAGAATTGATTGAAGAAATCCATGAAGGATCTTGTGGAGCTCATGTAGCAGGTCGGACACTTTTGCAAAGGGTGATGACACAGGGATATTACTGGCCGACGATGAGGGCTGATTGTATAGCCTATGCCAAAAAGTGTGACAAGTGCCAATGCTTTTCCTCCATCCGAA
This sequence comes from Sambucus nigra, assembly GCA_949130495.1. Lineage (NCBI taxonomy): Eukaryota > Viridiplantae > Streptophyta > Magnoliopsida > Dipsacales > Adoxaceae > Sambucus > Sambucus nigra. The sequence goes on from OX422210.1 coordinate 6,929,797, forward strand.
GAACTCCACAAGCATTGTGGACACCTATAACTTCCCCTTGGCCATTTTCCATATGGGGAATTGATTTGGTTGGACCATTGCCGACGACCCGAGGAAGGTTCAAGTACCTCGTCATTGCAGTGGACTATTTTACTAAGTGGGTGGAAGCTGAGCCACTGATTGATATGACGTACGAGAAGGTATATCAGTTCATCTGGAAGAACATCATCTGCCGATATGGTCTCCCTCATGCCTTCATCACAGACCATGGAACACAATTTGACAATGAGGAGTTTGTTGCCTATTGTCATCAGTCAAACATTTTGAAGGTTTATTTAGCGCCGGGGCACCCGCAAAGCAATGGACAAACTGAAGTGACGAACAGAACAATACTAAATGTCTTGAAGAAAAGGCTAAGTGAAGCTAAGGCTAATTGGATTAATGAGCTACAGTCAGTATTGTGGGCTTACCGAACAACTCCCCGAGCAGCAACTGGAGAATCACCATATATGCTGGCATTTGGAAGTGAGGCTGTGATACCTGCCGAGTTGGGTCTTCCAACATACAGAGTGCTGAATTTCAGCTCTCCGGTCAGTGACTTAATGAGAAGATTAGATTTGGATATGCTTGAGGAGGTTAGAGAAGATGCAGCCATTAGAAATGCTGCCTACCAACAACGAACAACTCTGTTCTATAACAAAAGGGTGAAGAAATGCGATCTAAAAGAGGTAGATTATGTGCTAAAGAAGGTCATTCAGAAGCGCAATAAGTTGGAAGAAAACTGGCATGGACCGTACCGGGTTATAGAAGTTGTTCGACCAGGAACTTACCGCATAGCAACTCTAGAAGGAGAAGAATTTAAGAATGCATGGAATGCTGAACACCTCCGCAAGTATTATCAGTAATGTAAAATGTAACATCAGTTCCATTGATATGAATAAAACAATCATGTTTCACCATCTTCTTTCTTTTATTGAAAGTTTTTCGGGGAATACTAGTGTGAAATACACACTACGCTGTTCAACAATAAAGATGTTCGAGCGTGATCAACTTCGGTTGGTAAGATAGCGAGAACAAAAATTATACTCCTTTGGTTAGGAGGCAGACACTAGCGTGATCAACTACGGTTGATAAGATAACTAGTGGACATGATAGTTCGAGCGTGATCAACTTCGGTTGGTAAAATAGCGAGAACAAAAATTATACTCCTTTGGTTAGGAGGCAGACACTAGCGTGATCAACTACGGTTGGTAAGATAACTAGTGGACATGATAGTTCGAGCGTGATCAACTTCGGTTGGTAAAATAGCGAGAACAAAAATTATACTCCTTTGGTTAGGAGGCAGACACTAGCGTGATCAACTACGGTTGGTAAGATAACTAGTGGACATGATAGTTCGAGCGTGATCAACTTCGGTTGGTAAAATAGCGAGAACAAATTATACTCCTTTGGTTATGAGGCGTACACTTGCGTGATCAACTTCGGTTGGTAAAAGAGCTTGTGGACAAGATAGTTCGAAAGAACCTAATAGTTCAAACCCACGACCAACTTTGGATGGTAAAAGGGCAAGAACAACATTCTTAAAATGCCAATCTCGGTTGGTTTGAAAACAAAATATGCTCTCAAATGCCAACTTATGTTGGTCGGGAGGTAAGATTATTACAGAAAATATAAAAGTTCCTCGAAAAACAAAATATTCCAAAACTGAGCCAAGCATAGTTGGTCGGGGATAAAAACCCACTAACTGTAGTTGGTCAACGAGGAGAACTTATCGACGAGGAGGGTCCATCAACCTGGTTGGTCGGACACATTTTATGAAAACTCTTGCTAATTATACTTGGTCGAAGAGTACAATTTAAAAACCTTAGTTGGTTGGAAAAATTTTAAACATTTTTATACTCATTACTTTATTATTAAGTGATCGAGCAACATTTTTGATACTTGTAACTGTTTATTACTAAGTTGGTTGATGAACAGCACAAAATTGTTTTAACAGATACATACGTAGTGTTTGAAAAGTACAGAACAATAGCAATACAAATTTGCAAACAAAAATGAAATTCTTTCATTAAGGTCAAAATGTATTACAAATTACATGTGTACTAACTATTACATTAAAATCCCTACTCTATTGGTTTCTTTCCCTTAGCTTTTGAAACAGGCTCCTCCCCAGCGGGAGGATCTTCCAGGCAAAGAGGAGAATTAATGAAGTTAATATCTCTGAGCATTCTGACGTTCATCACAGAAGGTGTGTCCAATAGATGCTCGGGACGAGATACCTCGATTTGGGAATGAAGATTATAGTCACCAAGGTATTTTGAAATTAAGCTCCGAGGAATGGAACGAGCAGGGATCCATTCCATGTCCAATTTATAAGGTGGAACGGGCAAGTCTAGTAACCCAGGAGCATGATAATCCCATAAATAATGCCCTTGCTCCAATTTTAATACACCCAGGGCGTTCAACCATCCCTGCTTATAACCTTCATTATTGGCATGTTCAATACGAGCATCCAAGTGATAAAGGGCCTCATTGTAGCCTGCCATCCAAAATTCCCTGGGCTGTTTATGGAATTGGAAAGTTAATCTATCCACCTGCTCATGAAGGTTTTTAGCAAAAAGATCCTTATTCTCTAAAGCAGACTTCGTCGCAGTAAGTTTATCCTCCAAAGATAGAATTTTCTTGGACATTTCAGACAAAGCACGATCTTTTGCATTCAATTGGAACGCTTGAGTTTCTAGAGTTGACTGGGTACGAGCTTCTTCAACATTACGAGCAAGTCTTCCTCGCCCACGAGAACTTCTTCCTCATCCCCGAGCAGCAGAAACATCTGACCTTCTCATGGTGTCTAATTCTTTCCTTAATTTGGCATTCTCAACCTCCAGGAAAGAAAATCCCTCATCAGTCACTGGGATTACAGCTGTTGAAGAAGAGGCTATAGACCTATATTGTGCTAGCTCCTTCTGCAAATTATTGTTTTCTTGTTCCATCAACTCAGCAATCTGTCTACACGCTTCAAGTTCACCCTTCAGGATTCTCTCCCTGACATCATACCCAGCAAGGATCTTTTTATGGCCTGTCTCGGAGGAAAGCTGTTGATATCTATTCTCATACCCCTCATGCAACAGGGAAGCTGATTCATTGTGCTGGTTCTGAAGATATTCTATGGTACAATGAAGCTCCTCGATCAATTCATAGTAGGCCACATTATTGGCCACAGCTCGGTCAAGTAAAACTTTCAAGTACCGATAAGCCTCAATTGCCTGTTCTGAAGCATCATGGCCAAGGATGTCAGCAACTTCTGATATACTTAGCTCTGTGTGACCAGCCTTATAGTATTCGTGACATTGCTGCATCAGTTTTGTATCATTGGCAGATATCAAATCCATCCTGGCCATAAACTAACAGAGAAAGAAAAAGCAGTCATAAAAAAGAAAAATCAAAACGGAATACAGAAGATGGAAGAGATAGTCATATGGAAGAAAAGAGCTTAAATTTTATTAGATCATAACTCAGAGTTACAAGGATATTGGCTACACTTGAAAAAGGAAAAAAATAAAAAGAAGATACCGAACAACTTCACACCTTTTCCTTGTCCCCCAAGACTTTCTCGGGAGGCTGGGACGAGGAGCTTGGTTGCTCGGTGGGAACACTGATTTGATCGGCTGGAGTTAGGATTTGTTCTGGAGGGACAGGCAAGGATAAAATCTCCTCGGTGGTTGTCTGGTTGAGTTGAGGATCAAGGACTTGACCACCCATTGAAGATTCTTCAGATTCATCTTCGTCTTCATCTTCCTCTTCAATTACAGGAGGAGGGCCAGGAAGATGTTGCTGGAATAATTCTGAGTCCTCGCTTACCTTCAATTCCTGCAAAGAAGCAACCCAACCATCTTGGAAGTATTTTAGGCTTCCATATTTCACCTGAGACATCATTGCTGCTACCCCTCTATCCCAGCCTTTGTCCCAGCCGGTCCGAAAAGATTTCTTCACAGCTCCCTTCCTCTTTATTTTCTCCGAGGAGAGCTTCTCGGATAGAAGATCCTCGGTGGCTTTTAGTTTGGCCTCCACTTCCTCCTTCTGACGATTAACTCCTCATAGAAGGATCAACTCTTCCTCAGCTGATTTTAGCTTATCTTTAAGCTCCCCAAAGGTACTCAGCTTCTCGGCGTATTTCTTATTCTCTTCCTCCAGGCCTTTTACTTTATTGCCCAACTGTACCTTTTCTGCATCAGACGCAGTCAATTTCTTCTCCCATTCACTCTTATCCTCGTCATATTTTTGACGGGATTCCTTCAGTGATTGGGCCAAACCCTGTAAAGCGTCTTCTACTCCAGACGAGGAGCTGGAAGCCTTGATAGCTTCATCTTTCTTCACTATGGTGTTGAAAACATTCACCAGCTGAAAAAATAAGTAATGATAAGTCATCGCCGAGATACTTGTACTAATTGAAAGAAAGAGAATTCAAAGTATGAAAAACTTACTGAAGCGATGTGACGAGTAGCTAGGAATGTCAACATATCCCTAGGTATATTTTCCTCGATGCCTTGGACTTCAGGAATAATCCAAGTCTTTACCGAGCTCATTGCAGAGCTCGGGGGAATGATAGTTGGAACACCAGCTCCACTAGTTTGGAGCTGGGGAATGGCTTCAGGAAAACTAACCGAGGAGGATTTATTCAATCTCCTCAGTGGAACTTCAGCAGTTTCAGCCAAAGAACCCTTAGTGGGGGAAATAGTGATCACTTCCACAGAAGTACTTCTCTTGCTCGGAGCCATTGGAGGCTTCTCGGCAGCCTTCTGCACAGCAACAGAAGGAACATCATCCATTTTCTTGGTCCCCTGTGGGACTTCATCCTTGTTCCTCTTTCCATCCCCAGCAGAGGAGGTTTCTTCAAAGATAACAGGCGCTCTTCTCTTGCCCATTTTCTGACTGAGAGGAATATGAGATTCTGGCGAAGATTCCTCGGAAGCTGGTAAAGGGTCACTAATGCTGACCACGGGACGAGCAGTAAAAGATGATGTGTAGCTCCTGTATTGCAGCAAATATGAAGCAGACTTGATGTGTTCGTCTGCAACCCTCTGATGCAAACTCCATATATGTTTTAATTGCTTTATATTAATTTCTAACTCTTTGGGAGTTTTTCTCTTGCTGTCAACTGCAAATAAAAATAAATTGAAATGTCAATCATGCATTTATTCAAACATGATGAAATCATAATTTCAAAAATAAAATAAAATGAAAATAACCTATCCCATTGCCATATGGGGGGCATCTGGGACCTTCGTATATTGCATCTCCAACCAGAGGGGCATGTTGCCAATTTTTTATAACTACCCCATGTTCAAAATAATCCCTGTTAGCATCAGGGAGATTGACTACTAAAGCCCTATTAAAAAATCTGGTTTTTAAATAATAGATATTATCTAAAACGGCCCATCTATAGCAAAACATAATCTCAGGAATTCCTATACGAGTTCCATGAGTTTGATTTAACCTATACACCCCATTAACTATTATCCATGTGTTGGGGGCTATTTTTGTAGGAACAACATCGAAATACTAACAAAACTCTAGACACAACGGATTTGGTGGAAAGGAAAATCTACATTCAGCAATAAATAGGCTAGGGAACCAGTGTCCCTCAGCCAAACGAAAATAATCTGAAGGTTCAGGCAGATCTTCCAGAGTTACCCAAGATGGAATAGAAAAATCAGAACGGAATTTTTCAAGAGATTCAATAGCATAAACCATGATGAACAAAATAAAGAAAGGAATAAGATCTTACAGGAGAAAAGGAGATCTGTTGACAACGAACGAAAGATGAACGCACAAGAAGAGATAGAAAGGCTAAGGAAAACTCGAAAGCAGAAAATGGAAAACGTAGAAGACGGTGGTGTTACCTAAGAAAGTTTAAATACTTTGTCTTGGGAAGCGGCGAAAGAAATGATAAAAAAAAAAAGAAACTGTTGCACTACCGGCGGCTAAAAGGATAAAAAAATGCACGATGATCGAAGCGCTCATAAAAATGCGAAAAGGCGGATTCTAGGAACTTGGAAAAAATTCAAATACAAAGAAAAGGCTCCTAAAAACAACGAAAGTCACTTAATATTGCCGTATATCGAGAAAGAATGTTCCATATTCCTCAAAGTTCGAAATATGAAACATTGGGGGCTTCTGTTGATACCAAAATTAGTATGCTGATAATAAGAAGACACGTGTCAATCTACGTGGCTCAATAGCAACGAGGAAGTTCATTTCCCCGACCAAGTCATATTCTCTCCGAGCAACAAGGATACCTCGAGGACCTATAACACTCCGAGATACTCCAGCGCTCCGAGGAACTCTTGAGCAACGAGCAACAAAGGCGGTCCGAGCTGCATATCGTCCCCAGTATCGATTGCCAGATAATGAACAGTTCAACTATTCATTGAATACTTATTATCTTGACTCACACGCTGCATTAAATGTATTACCCTTTCATATGTATATCATTTAATGTATCACCCCTTCATACGGGAGCCTCGGGGCTATAAATACATTGCATCATCCTCATTCAAAGGGGACCGGAATTTCTTGAGATAACTTGTAATCGAGAATTCCCAAACAATCAGCAATAACATAACAGTGGATGTAGGCCATTCCCTTAAGGCTGAACCACTTTAAAAATCTTTTGTCTCATTTATTTATCTGTGATTGAATAATTAGAGTGATCTAATTTTTTTCATCAACAACCCTAGAACTCCTAAATGGTTATCGAGAAAGATCTTGGGACAGTGTTAAAATATAATAAGGGATTTAATATATTATAGTAGGCTTATGATAGGGTGGTGATTTAGTCTTATTGAGAGGATTTAAGATGAGGATAGATTGGGTTAAATTATGTCATAATTTATCAGAGACAAAAATAACTAATTATGGGAATTTCAAATGAGTAAAATAGAAGACCAATAGGTTTAGATTGAGTTAAATATTGAAATGAACGAAGGGGTAACCAGTATCCTTAGAGTTGTGTGAATACTTGAATAAATACGATAGTGAGGTAAATCGTAAAGTAGTATATATGGTGAGTATTCGAGAGAAATATACCACATACGAGTATGAATAATTAGGTTGTGTGTATACCTACTGATTTAATTATAGGTGGAATGAATACCTATTATATACTTGTTTGATAAGTTTGATGAGACTTTCCGTACCAAGTTCGATGAGACATTCTGAACCAAGTTCGATGAGACATTTCGAATCATGTTCGATGAGACATTCTGAACCACGTTCGATGAGACATTCCGAACTAATAGTCCTTAATGTGTGATGCGGGGACATTATAGCGGAGTTTGCACTTATAGTATATATATTTTGTGTGAAATATTTTCCGTGCGAATAATCTACTTGTGTGTACTAGTAGGCCATTAGATGATATGTATCTGAGTAGCGAATTAAGTAGAGAGACTTAATTTAATTATTAAAAGATGGCATGTGGGAAATGTTACTTATAATGATTACGACATACGAGAGATGTTAAACCAATTAGCATACTATATGGGCGGTACGGGGACTTATAAGTGTCAATAGTACGATTATATACTTTTGTCTAGTTAGCTTGGGTTGTATGTCTAGGTGGGCTAAGTAGAAACTTTAGGCGTGCACAATAGTTAAGAGGTGAGGAAAACTCAAGAGAGTGTACGCTAACCTAACATGTGTAATCAATAAATGATTTTTGAGCTGTTATAAACTCTTGCCAAGTTGTTTCAAAATGTTTTGAGTTCTAACTCCTTGTTATAAAATATTTTTTAAAAACCTTTTAGGTATCCAGCCACAGGGGCGCCAAACTTGATATTCTGTTCCAGGAAGACGCAACTGTGACACAGGTGCATGTTCGCGGGACTTTAATTAAACGCTTCCATATATTATTTTTGATCTAATGTAGGATTTCAATTTAGTATTTCATTATGGACATCTTGTCCTTCAGTACTATATCAGTTTCAGTTTAAACGTTAGTTCCTATTCATTTTTGAATTATCAGTTGGTTTTGGATTTTATGGTCCATGATTATATCGGCATGGTGTTTAATTATGATATCTTATTATGGTTTAGATTATATATGTTTTGGATGGTTTAAGTTAGTTTGTTTACGTTTATTAATATTGTATTTAATGCAAGATAAAATTTGACACTGACTTAATTAACGGATAGATGATTAGTAATTAATTTTGCTTTCGACAGTGATGCTCAGAATGAACCATGTTGTAAATCCTGTTTTAATTTAATAAAGTCCTGATCATCCGATTTTTAATTGGGTGGGGTGTCATAATATAAAGTTTAATTTATCAACTCGTTCCATATTTTGAGTATGTGCTCATTAAATATAAGTTAATAACTCTTACCAATTTACTATCGGCATGACACCGTTCGAGGCATTATATGGGAGACCTTGTCGTTCGCCCGCCTGCTGGCTAGAGGTGGGGGACAACAAGTTATTAGGATCCAAGATGATACAGGAGACTACAACGAAGATCAAGCTAATTCGAGGACGTATCCGGATTGCTCAGGACAGGCAAAAGAGCTATGCTGATGCGTACCGTAGGCACACCGAGTTAGAGGTTGGTGATCAGGTGTTAATATGGGTGTCTCCTATGAAGGGGATCTTGAGGTTCGACAAGAGGGGTAAACCAGTGCCGAGGTACGTGGGGCCATTTCCAGTTATTGAGAGAGTTGGATCAGTGGCCTACAGATTGGGTCTATCGAAGCATCTTCAGTGGATACACGACGTGTTCCATATGTCATCGCTAAAGAAATATCGAAGGAGCGAGAGCGCTTTTTGGCATGTTCCACTTGAGGAGATCGATTTACAGTCAAATGACTTTTACGAGGAGAGACCCGTGGCTATTTTGGATCGTAGTGAGCGTAAGCTGCGGTCCAAGGTGGTGCCGTTGGTGCGAGTTTAGTGGGGACACCACAATACTGATGAGTCGATATGAGAGCGGGAGCATGACATGCGAGAGCAGTATCCAGAGTTATTCACCGTAGGTATGTTCTAATTTCGGGGATAAAATTCCTTTATGGGGGGAGTGTGTAATACCTCGTATTTTTGCATATTAGAAATTTAATTAATTCAAAAATTAATTGAAAAATTACGTTTTAATTAAATTACACTTGTGTCGTAATTTAACGCGATTAAATAATAAATGTGAGGTTACATATTAATCGAGAGATAGATACTGATTAATATTATGAATTAAAATTTACTAAGTGTGAATAGTAAATAATTGATGATTATTAAATTACGTCATAACGAGTGATATGGGCGCATTTGTTTATATCTCAACCGGAAGTCGCGTGTAGACTAAATTGAGGTTGAGATAGAAAATATATTTAAAGTGACTCGGATGATAATTTAGATGTCATGAATGATTCCAAAAGGGTCGAAATAGTCAAAATAGTGTACCGGGGGGTATTGTTTGAGTCCTAGGTCAATTTTTGGCCAAACCGGCATCTATTAAGGGCATTTTGGTCATTTTACGTACGGAGTTTTAGAGAGCTGCGAAATTTACAACCCGATATAAGATATTAGTTAGAAGAGGTTAGGGTTAACAACGTTGAAAATACGGAGAGAACATTAGAGAAGAAGAGGAGAAGAATTTTGGAGCTTTTGAAGAGAATTTTGAAGCCCTTTACCTTGTTCTTGCAACACAATGTATTGGGGAGAGAGGATTGGAAGAGAAGAACACAAATCCATCATCACCATTACGAAATCAGACCCTATCTGTTAAGGCAAGTGTTTATATACAAGCCTTTTGATGTTTGAATACCCATGTGTAGGTTTTCAATATAGATTGGATTAAATTAATGATTCTTGGAAGAAAAGAAAGATTTTAATGCATGTTTGGGTAGGAATTACATGTAGTCCGAATTAACATATGTAGAGGACAATAAAATAGAATTTAGGTATTCATATTCACGAACTAAATCTGGTTTCTTGATGAAAAAACTTGAAGAAAACATAAACTAGGGGTTTTATGAGGGTTTTAAGGATAATCTGATCTTGAATTGAAATCATGATGTATTGATGATAATTTTACATTAGAAATCACCTTAATGCATGTAGAAAGGATTAAGGATAATTGGTATCTATTTTCGTGAAGAATCATATAAGTTCTATGGGTATTAATGGTGAAAAATGCAAGGTCGTAAGGAAGAAGATGAAGTCCAGAACGTCGAACCGGTTCGGTTTCCCCTTAAAATTATAAAAGTTCCTTTTTAACCCTAGAACTCCTAAATGGTTATCGAGAAAGATCTTGGGACAGTGTTAAAATATAATAAGGGATTTATTATATTATAGTAGGCTTATGATAGGGTGGTGATTAAGTCTTATTGAGAGGATTTAAGATGAGGATAAATTGGGTTAAATTATGTCGTAATTTATCAAAGGGATATGGGAATTTAGAATGAGTCAAATAAAAGACCAATAGGTTTAGATTGAGTTAAATATTGAAATTAACGAAGGAGTAACTAGGATCGTTAGAGTTGTGTGAATACTCGAATAAATACGATAGTGAGGTAAATAGTAAAGTAGTATGTACGGTGAGTATTCGAGAGAAATATACCACGTACAAGTATGAATAATTAGGTTGTGTGTATACCTACTGATTTAATTATAGGTGGAATGAATACATATTATATACTTATTTGATAAGTTCGATGAGACATCCCGAACCAAGTTCGATGAGACATTTTGAACCATGTTCGATGAGACATTCCGAACTAATAGTCCTTAATGTGTGATACGGGGACATTATGGTGGATTATGCACTTATAATATATATATTTTATGTGAAAAATATACGGTGCGAATAATCTACTTGTGTGTAATAGTAAACCATTAGATGATATGTATCTAAGTAGCGAATTAAGTAGAGAGACTTAATTAAATTATTAAAAGATGGCATGTGGGAAATTTTACTTATAATGATTATGACATACGAGAGATGTTAAACCAATTAGCGTACTGTATGGGTGGTACGGGGACTTATAAGTGTTAATAGCCCTATTATATACTTATGTCTAGTTAGCTTGGGTTGTATGGCTGGGTGGGCTAAGTAGAAATGTTAGGCGTGCAAAATAGTTAAGAGGTGAGGAAAACTCAATAGAGTGTACGCTAACCTAACATGTGTAGTCAATAACTGATTTTTGAGCTGTTATAAACTCTTGCTAAATAGTTTCAAAATGTTTTGAGTTATAACTCCTTGCTATAAAATATTTTTTTAAAACCTTTTCGGTGTCCATCCACATGGGCGCCAAACTTGATATTCTGTTCCAGGAAGACGCAGCTGCGACACAGGTGGATGTTCACGGGACTTTAATTAGACGCTTCCATATCTATTCTGATCTAATGTAGGATTTCAATTTATTATTTCATTATGGACATGTTGTCCTTCAGTACTATATCAGTTTCATCTTAAACGTTAGTTCGTATTCATTTTTGGATTATCAGTTGGTTTTGGATTTTACGGTCGATGATTACATCGACATGGTGTTTAATTATGATATATTATTATGGTTTGAATTCTATATGTTTTGGATGGTTTAAGTTAGTTTGTTTACATTTATTAATTGTTGTATTTAATGCAACATAAAATTTGACACTGACTTAATTAACTGATAAATGATTAGTAATTAATTTGTTTTTCGACAGTGATGTTCAGAATGAACCATGTTGTAAATCCTGTTTTAATTTAATAAAGGCTTGGTCATCCGATTTTTAATTAGGTGGGGTGTCACAATATAAAGTTTAATTTATCAACTCGTTCCATATTTTGAGTATGTGCTCATTAAATATGAGACAGTAACTTTCTTTATGTTTGGATTATTAACTGGAAAGGGCTATTTTTTCCTGACAGCCTAAGACCTTTGTCGACTATGTAATATTGTTGATCACTTTAGTCTTCTTTCCAATCAAATGAGTTAGCATTTGGGTTAATCATTTTGGGCTTCTTAGTCGATTAAATAATTTAAGAACAAGTGTCAACCATTTTGGGACCCTGTTGACTAAATGAGTTTGCTAACTTGTGCTTGAACCTTCTCCCAATCCAATATGACTTAGCTGTATCATTCCATCTTCCTGAACTTTTAGGTCGTGTCATCACACTTAGGGATGTAAAATGAACCAAGCTACTCGAGTTGGAATCGTGTTCGTTCGGAAAAAAGCTCGTTCGGGACTCGCTCGACAAATAAATGAGTCAAGCTTGAACAAAAGTTTAAGCTCGTTATCTTATTGAGCTTGGCTCGGATTTGGCTCGATCACCAATATCCATACTAAGCTAGTGTAAAATAACCAAGCTACTCGAGCTCGACTCGTATTCATTTGGTTAGAAGCTAGTTTGAGCTTGGATCGTAAGATAAATGAACTGAGCTTGAACATACTTTTAGGCTCGTTTACATTTACGAATCAAGCTTGAGCAACCATAAGCTCGGCTCGGCTCGCCTCATTTTCACCCCTAATCACACTCCCTTATTCCCTAGGTGAAATGATGGCGAGAATGTAACCGGTTGATGATCCATTTGCCCGATTATATTTTTTGTGACCAACGCAGTTGGCGACCAACCTAAGTTGTCTTTTTTACTTAAAGATCCCCTGTAGGGCTTTTATTGTTGCTGGGGTAACTCATGAGGTCTACCGTGTTTGTGAAAAAGACCCCAGGGTTGTAGTAATTGAAATATTTTAATCACTTATTGTAATTACTGTGAACCCTGATCGGTGTGATGAAACTTTTTTATTGAAATAAGTTGAATAACTTATTATTATCCACATTAATTCTGATATGCATGAGGAAGTTCTTTGGCTAAGATAAGCTAAGCAGCCTCTTATTAACTAAAGGTAATATCTTCTTGTGGTCAAGGGAGTTATCATTTGGAAAGTATGCACAATACTGAGATGCAATAAAGAAATTCGAAGCAGCCAATTTATGAGATCGAAATGTGAGAGTCAATTGGTCTTTATTCATTGAATAATAACTTGCGAACAACATATGATTGAAATAAAAAATTTCATAAACTAAGTGTGATAATAAAAGATAGAATATACTAGAAATAGAACTTCTTCAGATTGGTTGCGTTCCCCGCCCTTGGTATCTCTCTGCCCTCCTGTATTTCCAAGTGATATGCTCCTTAAAGTTCATCCCTTATCACCTTGAAAGGTACTCCCAGTTTGGTGCCATCTTGCCATCTGATGGAACTGCGGAGTAATTTCCTTATGACATAATCTCTAACTTATAATTTCCTTGGATTGACCTTTGTGTTGTACTGCTTGACCAACTGCTATTGATAGGAAGCCAGCTTGATCATGGCGTGTTCTCTTTACTTGCCAACTAAGTCAAGTTCAGTGCGTAGTGCTTCATCGTTCAGGCCTTGGTAGACCAAGGAAGTTCTCATGGTAGGGAGGCCTGCTTCTAGCAGGATAATAGCTTCCATCCCATAGACTAGCGTGAAGGGTGTTTTTCTAGTTGGTTTCCTAGCAGCAGTGCGGTAGGCCCATAGAACATGCTATTATTAAAAAATTAGGTCAAAATACATTTTTGCAGGTATTTTTAAAAAAAATCTATAAAAATGCTCAAAATACCTTATTTATAAGACTCTGCACCAGCAGTTTTTTGTGATTTTTTTAAAAATAGATACAAAAATGTATTTTGACCTAATTTTTTGAATAAGGATTGATCGGAAGTTTAATTTTAAAAAAATGGAAAAAAAAATTCTTAGGGCCTAGAATTAGGTGTGATGTATGGTGTGATGTATACACCATGATGTAGGTGAGCGATACTCATTAAATATATTTTGAAATTAACCTTTCAATCAACTCAATCTTCAATTTATCTTTCTTCCTTTCTCCCACTCTCAAATGGAGGCCATGGAAATGACTTCTCTCTCTCTCTCTCTCTCTCTCTCTATATATATATATATATATATACACACACACACACACACACACACACACACACTTTTACACATGCATACACACACGATTTTACACAAATAGTTTTACATGCACACACACACCAACACACACAAATCTGGAAAAATAATGGAAATGGGTTTCTTTTTTATTTGCCCAAGGAAATGGGTTTCCTTGTCTTTGATTTTTGTGGATTTGTGGATTTCTGTCTTTGATGTTTGGTGGGTGTGGAGAAATGGATTTAGGATTTCGGTTTATTTGAGAAATGGACTTGTTGAAATGAGTATTGGTTTGTAGGCGGAGAAATTTAATTTGGGAGCTTTTTTCTAGGGTTTAAATGGTATAGTTCATTTTATTTTATTTTTCATGTAAAATGTATGTTTTTCTAGCGTTTAGATCGTTTTATGAATTAGATTTGAGTATTTTTTTTCACTTTTTTCAAATTTTTTCGCGTTTTAACTAGTATTTACTAGACTTCGTCAGTTTTTTAGTATTTTTAGAATAGAAGTTTAGAATTTTCAGATTTTTTTTTTAATTTTTTTCCTAATTTTTGAAATAGTATTTTCAATATTTTTTAATTTTTTTTATTTTTAAAATATATTTTACTATTTTTTTTTGTCATTTGCACATTTTAACGTTTTTTAATATATATTGAGTTGTTTCCATAGTTTTAAATTTATTTTTCTATATTTTTTTCACTTTTAAAATTTATTTTATTACATTCCACATTTTTAAAAGGATCAATTACGAAAAATTCCTCAAATATTTTTTAATGCACATTTAGTCCAAGCCTTTTTTATTTTGTTCCAAAATAATCCCTCAAACACTTATTTATCCAATACTCTCTTAATTTTAAAGGTCGCGCTAACGGTATTCTCCCCCTCCCCCCCCCCCCCCCCACCCCCCCCCCCCCCCCCCCCCCCCCCCCCCCCCCCCCCCCCCCCCCCCCCCCCCCCCTGCCATAGCTCCGGTGACCCTCACCAGTGTCCCTTTTTTTAGTGCTTTTATGTGGTGAGGAACTTTTTGGAACAAAATAAAAAGGCTTGAACTAAACGTGTATTAAAAAAAATGTTTGAGGGACTATTTGCTATATGCCCATTTTTAAAAACATTTATGTATTTTACTGATTTTTAATAAGTATTAGTAGTTTTCAGATTTGTAAGTTATTTTCTGTAACTTTTTAATTTTTAAATATATATAATTTTTAATAATTTCATATTTCATAATTTTTTCCCTATTATTTTTCGAGTTTTATAAGTTTTTCTAAAAATTTTTAGTGTTTTTATATTATTTCGAATTTCAATGAAATAAAATATTTTCTAATTTTTAAAAAAGGGTCAAATACCAAAAAGTCCCTCAAACATTTTTTAATACACATTTAGTCCAAACCTTTTATTTATACCAAAAAATCCCTTAAACGTCCATTTAACTAATATTCTCTTGTTTTTAAAGGTTAGCGGCATGGTGAATGACTTTTTGGAGCAAAATAAAAAGGCTTGGATTAAACGTATATTAAAAAATGTTCGCGGAACTATTTGGTATATGCTCCTTTAAAAAAATTGTAATTTATTTATATTTTCATGGTTTCCAATTTTTAAAATGTTCTCTTATTTCAAAATTTTCTAACTATTTTTCTATAATTTTCAATTTTTAAAATATTTTTTGAATGATTTATTCTAGAATTTTTAATTTTTAATTTTTTAAACTTTTTATTGTTTTGAACAAAATACCTAGTGTGCATGGCACATGACCCACTTTTCTGTCAAAAAATTAATGGTATTACCGGTAGGAGATTACTTATGGTCGCTTAGGTAGTTGAGAGGGTTAAATTGCAAAAATGAATGTTCGAGCAGTAAAGAGACGACATGATAAAGTTTTGGGAGAAAAGTGTAACTAATCCAAATAATTTAATAAAATATAGATTTTTTTATTATAATTAAATTAAATAAGTGGGTAGGCTAGCTAGAGCTTCATTGTTTTACAGGCATTCGTGCTTGGGGATAGATTACTACTAGAAGTTAAAAATATATTGCCCTTCATGTGTCAGAGAAGCAGGGATTACAAACCATACAAATTGATTTGAGTTATATTTAGGGATACTTGTAACTACTTGGATAGAAGTTATTTTGGGAGTCAAACCTAAGAAATGAAAAGTATGGGAGTTAAACTCAGATATAAAGAATTTATAGGGGGCAACCCCTAAATAACCCTTATATTTATTATGTTTGGGTCAAATAGAATATGAAGAGAGATGCATACTACCAAGCAAAGTACCTGCCATTGACCTACAAGTTCAGTAACATATAAACACACACACACACATAGACCTTGCTTTACGTCAGTTTTACTCTTCGGCATGATGCTTGATGCAATATTTTTAATTCACGACTCATACATGATTTTGACACATTTAATGTGATACATTGACGTATCGTACATGTGCACGTCTAATTATTCTTGAAGTCCTGGCCTACTTCATGCACCCATGCAAGCTTTCTTCATGGCCTTCAGGGGAACACCGCGGTTGCAAAAGTTCCCAAATGCTATCTTGTGTGGCTTGCCATATTCACCTAATAACCCGTAATACATCTCAAACACTCGGAACTGCATGTGGCTCAAAGCATTGATGTTGGAAATATATATATATATATATATATATATATATATATATATATATAGAGAGAGAGAGAGAGAGAGAGAGAGAGAGAGAGAGAGGCAGGCTCCTGTGCACACTAAGTTTGCACACTAACTTTGCACATTACCTTTTAAAAGTGTGCAAACTTAGTGCTGGCGCACACCAATTTTTTTATTTGATATTTAAACATTTCAAGGAACCCATATAAAAAAAATCAGCTCAAAAAAACTTTTTTTGCTATTTTTAAAAAATTGGTCAAACTTCCGCAGTTTTTAAAGGGCTTAAAAACTGCGAAAGTTTGACCGATTTTTTAAAAATAGCAAAAAAAGTTTTTTTGAGCTGATTTTTTTATATGGGTTCCTTGAAATGTTTAAATATCACACAAAAAAAATCAACTCAAAAATATTTTTTTTACCACTTTTAAAAGGTAATGTGCAAACTTAGTGTGCACAGGAGCCTGCCTCTCTCTCTCTCTCTCTCTCTCTCTCTATATATATATATATATATATATATATATATAGAGAGAGAGAGAGAGAGAGAGAGAGAGAGAGAGAGAGAGAGAGTGAGAGTCTCATGTACATACGAAACGGTACATAACAATGCTACATACCAATTTTTTAAAATAGTAAAAAAATTATTTTTCAGCTGAGTTTTTTTAGATGATGTTTAAACATTAAAAAATTGTGAAAGTTTGATCGATTTTTTTAAAATAGTAAAAAACGTTATTTTGAGTTGATTTTTTTTATATGGGCCTATTGAAATGTTTAAACATCATATAAAAAAACTCAACTCAAAATCATTTATAAAATGGGTCCGCGCGAGCGGTATATACCGTTTGGTATTTACAGGAGTCTGACTAATAATATATATAGATATAGATATAGATATATACATAGATATCTCTATGTGCGCATGTGTGTGCAAGTAAATTTTGAAGGGAAAAAGTAGGGTATAGGAAACTAAATCGCCGTAATTGGCAATAACGCATTAGTCTGTGTGTGCAATCCTTGTGTAATTTTTTAGTTCAATTTATGTGGTTCTAAGTTGTTATAAATGTATGTGTGTGTGTGTGTGCGCGCGCGCGTGCGCGTGTATGCACGTGTGTTTTACCATAGCTTCGAGGCAATTCTGGTCAACTAGGTCGTTTGCCCATTCCTCATTATAGCCAAGTACAAAAGGGGTTTGTACTGGTCCAAACAAAAACACCCCGATCATGTACACACTGCCATCCACATGTATATTGTGCCTCAATGTCTTCCAAAACACCTTGAAATTTTCATCATCCTCTAATTTACACTACACAGCATGGACATTCAGAGAGTATGCAAATTAAGTATTAATTATCCAGCTCAATAAAAAATCAATATTTTAATGAAAATTTAAAAGCGATGGACAAGATAATTTATAATCGGAAAAAAATCTCAATTTCATTCATTGACAAACAATAAGATCATGATACCACATGACTCATTTACCTTCATTATACTAACTGAAAAATGGTTGCCCAAAACACTATGACCATGAACTCAATTTATAAACTGAGAAAGAAGCAGATGTTTTGCTTAGTCTGTGTCAATCGATATGTCTATCAGAGATCAGAGATCAGAGATTAGGGGTGGCAATTTTAAAAAAGACACAAAAACACGACACAGAACGACACAAAAATGACTTGAAATTGACACGATATGTATCGTTCGTGTCGAGTTTTGCTGACATGAAGTCGTGCCGTGTCGTGTTCATGATCGTCTCAAAACTATGAGTCGTGTCGTCGTATCTTGTCGTGTTAATTGTGTTTTTATTCGGGTTATCGTGTCTATTTACGTTTAATTTGGTGTGAAATTTAAGAAATCGTGTTATTCGTGTCGCGTTCTATTTTGGTCATGTTCGTGCTAACTAAAAAAATACGAATTCGTGTCATGCTGTGTTCGTGTCTAAAAAACCCTTGTCGTATCGTGTCATGTCAACTCAAAACACGGCTCAAAAACACGAATTGCCACCCCTATTAGAGATCCATCTTTGATTTCGTATTTCTAACATGTATTTAACAAACCTGAAATGGTTCAAGAACAATATTTTCATATTTCAAAAAGGTCACACCTCATGGACAATGAATACATTTAGAACCCTCACATATACAGAACAAAGCCCGACAATTGAATAATTCTTTCAACCCATTAGCTATTTTAAGGGTGATTTCGTGCACTTTGAGATTGACTGCTCCCAAAATAACTAGCACATAATTAAACGCCAATCATTTAAGGACCATCAATTGAACAAATTTTGCCCTTTACAAGTGATTTGGTTTTGGGTACCTAGATGTTTTGCAGTTTTGTATGCAAAATATATCATATAATTTTGTGATATAACTATATATAATTATGTATAAGTGCATTAATTAAATAAAACTTACGGGGTTTTGTAAATTTAGGACCTATTGTAATATGCATTTTCGAAATAGGACAACAAACATTTTATTTATGGTTTGTCCCTATTTTTTAATAAAGTCGCTGGCGCGGACCCATATTCATAAAACGTCGATCAATCACAGCATGCCACGTGTCCCTTAAATTTGAAAATAGGGACTAAAAATGGAAACAAAATATTTGTTGTCCTATATCCATAATCAACATTATTTTAAGTCCTAAAATTACATAATCTAAAAACTTAATTGATTTTTTTCACCTCGTGACTATAATTTCCAGGTGTTTGTATCGACAGATTCAAGCGATGGTTGTACCAACAGCATAAGCAGCAACAAGGTCAAAGATGACTGAAAGCTATAAACCGCCATTGTACCTGAACTGGATTACCAAAAACCAAGTGCAACAGGTATCATAGAAAAGATAGTAGTTTGAGGGTGTGTGCTTCTTGTTAAAGCAATTATACAGTAGCTAGTATTTGATTTTTCACAATAACACAACTTAAAATAAGTGTCCAGTATACAAGTTCCGCCCACTTGGCAGCCTTTCAATGAAATGTATTTATCAAAATAAAAAATTAAGTTCAAATTAATAATTTTATCAAAAATATATCTGGCATTTCTTGCCTATCGCCAATTGCAGCATGCATTGCTGCTTAATTTACTTACTTTCAACCTAAACTAGGTTTGAGGATGGCGAAATAATACCATAGGTAGACAACACTTTCCGTTGTTTTCTAACAAAGGTCGAAGGACGAAATAATACCATACTATATAAGACTTATCTCACTATTTCTCCAATGCTTTGCCTTTACGCATTGTTTTTTAAAACTGATATTAATCCATTTAAAATTACCTCTCTGATTTTTTTTTTTGAAGCCCTGACCTCCACACAAACGAGTCCTTTGGACTCCCTCGTGTTTGCTAAACAGGGGGGTGCAAGTACCAGAGCCACCCTAACACACACCCCAATTTAAATTTGGCACCCGAGGGAGCATCGAACCCAGACACCTTACGGCATACCCGCACGGCTCAGAGCCTGCCCTTACCCTCAGGGTAGGTATCCGTGGGGAGGGATCGAACTCACGACCTATGGTCTAGAGTGAAACCCTCCTCACCACTGGACCAAGCCAGGGTGGATACTGTGAAATTAGAATTACACCCTCCAATATATATATATATATATATATATATAATTTTGATAAGAGGTTTTGTAAATTTAGGACCTATTGTAATATGTATTTTGAAAATATGACAGCAAATATTTTATTTATAGTTTTAGTCCATATTTTTTAATAAAGCAGCTAGCGCGGACCCATATTCATAAAACGTCGACCAATCACGGCATGTCACGTGTCCCTTTAATTTGAAAATAGGGACTAAAAATAGAAACGAAATGTTTGTTGTCCTATATCCATAATCAATATTATTTTAAGTCCTAAAAATACATAATCTATTTTGATAAGTATTGTATGTTGTTGAGAGTTTTGCATTTAGTTGTATTGTGATAAGCGCTGACAAATGGGCGAGTGTGAACGAATTTGGTCAGGTCGTTAACAGGTTAGGGTCAGATATGGGCGTATTAATAGTGGGTTGATAGTTGTTGTGGATAGTATTTTGGTCGGATTAACCGCCGACCCATTTTCTCATTCAAAATTTTTAATTACATATCCCTAGTTTTTATGAGTTGGAAGGACAACGGGCCATTTCTCAAACCGTCTAGATTCGCAAATAACAAGTGAGTTTTTAGTGACTCATATGCTACACGCCTAAAACAAACATGATTATGCTCATTCTCAACCATTGCGGGTAGAAATTGACGGACATTACTGTTTGAGTCCATTTTGACGACCCTAGTTGTGATTTTTATTGGTGTTTTGTTACATCGATATATATATCACTTGTTTGTAATTGACTTTAGCATTGCAACTGACCGTTTTGATACTGTTAGATTTAGTAGATTGGTGGATTTGTTGAAAATGGTTCGACTCATTGAATGATATTGAGGGATATTGATTGAAGCTTTGGCATGAAATTTAATTTTGCTATTTTTCACTTATTTCCACTGCGTGTGTACATGTTTATGTCACTATGAGGCGCGTTGAAGATGGGTGATGGCGGGGATGTGCTTGTTCAGGGTCTATTACGTGGACAAAAATGGTTGGGTGTTTGGTAATTTAGTTTGAAATGTTTGGGCTTCAACGATACATGGGGATTAACTATAATTGTAATTTAAACTTTTTTTCAATCGATAACGGGGTGAGGTAAGTCTAATATAGCATTAATAACGGGAAATTAAGTCAAAATCAAAGAAATTATAAAATATAAAGAGGTTGATTACAAAAACAACATAACATGTTTAAAAATTGAAAGAAATGGTAACTGAACAGGGCAGGGGTATGTAACATGCTTGATACCTACACTGCACAAAAAATGCTAAACTGTTTAGGCTCTGAGTCATGCTTGACCATATTAGATAATCACAAGGTTCCAAATCTTCTAAGCTACATTCTCATTATAGTTCCCAACTAAAAAGTAAACAACATTCCAAAAAGAATGAGTGTTCTATTAGCTAAAAAAAATCAATTTGTAATTACTACAAACTGTGATTGCACATGAAGAACGATATGATAAAAAACCAAAAAATCAAAAATATCAAAAGGATTAACTCTGCCATATCATATGATTATTTTCATTTCTTCAAACTGAAAGAACAAAACTTCAAATCAACCAGTTAACAACAAGACCTCAATTTTTTTTTTCATATTATGAAGATGTAAGGTTCATCATTAAAAGTTCATTACCTAAAATTAAACAGACTAAATTTTAGCCCCGCGCGATGTGCGAGAGCCTTATAAATCTTGTAATAACATTACAACGGAATACTCAAAATCGTAGAGAACATGTGTATTGACACACAACATTATATATTGACTACGGAGTTCAAGTTAGTAAATATGAAAGGCCTTGTAGAATAACAAATTTTATAAGCATGAAAGTCGTAAAATTGAAAAAAGTGTTTAGTTGTCAAACAAACACCAATTTATACTTGGGACATTTTCCAAATTTAATCGGCATGCATATTTACATGAACACGAAGAACAACATAAGCAAAAAAATTTGAACAAATCAAAATACAACATAATTTGGTCAAATCATCGTCAACTGACTTGTCCACAATATCTTGCGCATTGTTCTTGACAATATATCATGTAATTCAATCATCAGTACAAATTAATCATAAAATTCCAATGTTCAACTAAAATTATCTATTTCAGCCATTGCATCAAACATCAACATACTTACAAATATACACAATGTGGTAATGACCATCTGTGGATGACACAATTAAGTAATGAAATCTATAACTTTTACTCCATGTGGAATCTATCACATCAAAAATCCCACCCCACCCCATCCCCCCAAACCCAAAGTTTCAAATCATAATATTTACCATGCGCTAATTACCTAGTCGTAGTAACAATATTGAAGTATAACCTGGGGTAGCAATTTTGGAAACGAGACGAAAACACGACACGAAATTGCACCATATGTCGTGCTCTTGTCGTGTTCGTGTCAGTTTTTTTTACACGAAGTCGTGTCGTGTTTGTGTCAAAGTTATGAGTCGTGTTACCGTGTCTTGTCGTGTTAATCGTATTTTTATTCGGGCTATTGTGTCTATTTATGTTCAATTTAAGAAATCGTATTATTCGTGTCATGTCATGTCGTTTCGTTTTTATTTGGATCATGTTCGTGTCAACTAAAAAAAATACTAATTTGTATCGTGTCATGTTCGTATCCGAAAAATCCTTGTCGTGTCGTATTAGCCCGAAACACTGCCCAAAACACGAATTGCCACCCCTCCCCAAGCATCATTTAGTTATTTCTTCATACAATATTAAAACCCACTGAATATTAAAAAAAAATACTTAAAAGAATTGAGTAAGGATTTAATCAAATTTAAGTGACTGGAATGAAAAAGGGGTATTACCCGAAGCTGAGATACTTCTTGAGTGAATCTTCTTTCTCACATTTGATCAAATGGTTAGTGTGCACCATGTAAAACATATTAAAGTAATTTATTGGGGTGTTGACATCTAATCTAGCAAATCAATTATAAAATTGAAAAGAAACAAAGAATATAAAAATAATAGAATAGAGTCAATGGGGATTACAAGTAATGCTTAATTTTCATATTTTTCTAATAAAATAAAATCATCACTTGTTTCCAAATGTAAAAGGGCACGGCTATTGGCACTCCATGCCATTCTTCTAACACTCCAATTACTATTACAATGACAATATTACCCTATTGACAATTATTAATTTTCCAACATCTTATTTTTCCTTTATTTCATTCAACTAATCAACATATAATTAAAGGATCAAATGTTCACTTACCTATAAAAAAGCAATTCAATAATCATTATTTTTTTTACTATTTTTACTTTAAATAATTAAACACAATTGTTTGATTAAATAATACAATTCACTCTTTAAATCTATTATTTATCTGATTTACACTAACATGTGTGTTTATTTTTATTTTTTACCAAGCACGGACACGACCTAATTAAAACATGACACGGTGTAACACAATAAGAAATTTTATTTTTTTAACCTTATACCAATACGATATGAAATCTTAATTTTTTTTTTACCTAACATGAATACAATCCAATACAAGCGACGCGAGATGACATGACACACGAAATCTTATTTTTTTAACCAACAATAAGAATGCAATCAAATTAAAATGAGACACGACACAGAACGGTACGAAATCTTATATTTTTATCTGATAGGAAAACACCGTAAATAAAAAATAACATTTTGTGTCATGTCATGACCTGAAATATTATTTTTGTTACCTATTATCTCGTGTCATGGCGTGTCATGTCATGTCATTTTTATTTTGGTCGGGTTCATTTGTCGGTATAAAAAATAACACATTGTGTTGTGACACTTTTAATTGTGTCGTGTTCGTGATAGGTAAAAAAAATATATTTCATGTCGTGTCATGGCTTGCCATGTCATGTCATTTTTATTTTTATTGGGTTCATTTTTTGTTCAAAAAAATATTTTATGATGTGTCAGTCTTACTTGGGTTGTTTTCGCGATAGGTAAAAAAAATTAATATTTCACGTCATGTCGTATAATATCACTTTTATTTGAATCATATTCGTGTTTGGTTAATAAAAAAAAAGGACACAACATGACATAACACATTCTTTTTTTTCATAGACATGAACACGGCCCAAATAATTGTGTCATTTGAATTGTTTTTCTACGAGGTAAAAATGAAAGGCAATATGACACGACACAAAATGTTATTTTTTATTGGAGTTGTTTTCCTATCAGGTAAAAATATAAGATTATTACCGTTTTGTGTTGTGTGTCATTTTAATCTAGTCGCATTCTTGATGTTGATTAAAAAAATAAGATTTTGTGTGTCATGTCATCTCGCGTCGCTTGTATTGAATTGTATTCGTGTTAGGTAAAAAAAATTAAGATTTCGTGTCGTATCGGTATAAGGTTAAAAAAATAAGATTTCTTATTGTGTTACCCCGTGTCGTGTTTTAATTAGGTCGTGTTCGTGTTTGGTAAAAAATAAAAATAAACAAGTATGTTAGTGTAAATCAGATAAATAATAGGTTTAAAGTGTGAATTGTATTATTTAATTAAACAATCGTGTTTAATTATTTAAAGTAAAAATTGTTAGAAAAAATAATAATTATTGAATTTGTTTTTAATAGGTAAACGGAACCTTGATCCTTTATTTATATGTTAATTAGTTGAACGAAGTCAAGGAAAGAGAAGATTTTAGAAAGTTAGTAATTATCAAATGAGTAATATTGTCATTGTAATACAAATTGGAGTGCAAGTAGAATGGCATGGAGGCCCATTTAAAAACTTAGTAACTGTGGGACCACAAAACCCTCCAATAGCATGCTACCACCTCATTTTTCTGTCGAAATTTCTACCGAAATTTCAGTTACAGTAGAAGGACTCAATTCATAAATGTGATTTCACAAAAGACAAAAGATGTTAATTATTTATGATTATTTAACCCTAGTGTGGTGTTCTAAACCCTATGTATTCAACTTCAAATCTCCCGGTATCTGGTGACTTTACAACTTCAAATCTCTTCATTTACAAACGAGAAGATATGGTAAGTTAAATGTGTAATTTACTACGTATAAGGGAAAATGAAAAGGCAGAATCATTTTTAATTTAGGTTTTGACTCTTGAGTTTGAATGTGAAATATTTAAAAATAGGACCTATTAAGAAAAAAATATTGCGATAGAACCTATTACGAAATGTTCTACGTAAATAGGACTTACAAGGAAGATTCCCTTGAATTAATTGAGAAATAATACAAATTACTATAGTACTCTTTATCTGGGTAAATTATTTTATTTAAATAAATTATTTAATTATATAAATTGGTTCATTGTGAATTAATGAAATGTAAATGAGTAGATTTTAAATGATTTTAAATCAAATTTTACCCATTGTTTGATAATCTGAAATCGATATTAAAGTTGTATGAGAAAAAAATATAAAAATAAATTAAGAGAGAGGGTGGAGGGAGGAGGAGGGGGAGAGTGAAAGAAGAGAAGGAAGGGAAAGAGAGAGAGCAACATGTATTTTATGCGACTCCTATTTCAAATGGATGTATTTCACGTTTTTTATAAAATGATCCAATTTCAGATTTCACACATGAGCTAAAATGAGACAATTAATGGATCATTTTATTAATGAAACCTAACAGAATTAATGGATCAATTTGTAAACGGACCAATTTATAATCTTAAAACAACCAAACGGGCACTATAATGTCCAGCTCACTCGTTTTACACTCATATACCTAAAATAACAATAAAATGTTAGATTATTTTCGTGTATTTTGTTAATACTAAAAATAAAGTAAAGGGTATCACCTTGAGCAATGACATAGTATTGATTAGGAGTGACAAATTTCGGAAAAGATACGATATGATAAGAAATTGATCCAAATTGTCACGATATAAAATGTTCGTATTATTACTTGAAGCAAAATCGTGCCGTGCTTGTGTCAAAGTTATGACTATATTGGTTGTCTTAATTGTGTGATTTCACGCTTTAATATATTGTATTCATGTCTTCGCATCTTGTTAGGTTAATTCATTATTGAAAATCATGAACTGTGGTAATGGACCAAATGTTCGCTTATAAATAGGTCATTTTGTGTCAAAGTATATAAATATGAAGTCATATCTTGTTTTAATAAGTTGGTCGTGTTATATTCCTAAAACACAATTTGCCACTCCCACTATCAGCCTCTTGTTGTTGTGGCATTTGTTGCCTAAAAAATCATTCAAAAACCATCTCTTGCAAAAATCACATAACTCATGAGATTTTTTTTAGATATTCCCCGATAAATTGTCAATTAAACAAACAACAACAATTGAAATATCAACCCTGCTCACAGAATATTCCTTGTAAACATGCTTTATCATTCTTTTAGTTTAATCATATTGGATACTTCTATATATTCTTTTTGTTGTAAAAGCCAAATGATTGGTTTAAGTGGGGTGAGGCTAAGGGCACCCCATATTTTACTTCATAATACCACCATATTTCGTTACCTATGCCCCAAGCTAATTTTTTAAGATAAAATGAATTCCGGCTTCATTAGGTATAATTATCTCGAGTATATGCATTTAATTCGGTATACTTACTCGAGTATATGCCTTTCGTTTGGTATAAATTCCCCCATTTTTAAACAAAAAAATATATATGCATTCCATTCGGTATGATCACCACGAATATATGTATTCTATCATCATAATAAACTTCGAATGAACATTTTTCTTTAAAACATTTAACTTTGATTCGGAATAATCATCCCGAAAATCATCATTTTCTTTGTGTGTGTGTGTTTGGGGGGAGGGGGAGAACAACTGTAAAACTCCATTTTCGGAGTTAAGCTTTTCAACATTTAAAAAAATAAAAAACATATATGTTCTGTAGAAATTACTTCAAACAAATTATTATGACTGTTTTCATTAGTGTTAGGTGGCCATAACTATTGTTAATAATTTCTAAATCAGTTTTAGAGAGAAAATGGTTTGAGAGGTTTGTGTTTGGTCAAATTGAGTGTGCAAATAATAAATATATACCATGAGGTGGCCCTTGACAAAAAAAATTTAAAAACGCCTTGTGGTATTATGAAGCAATAAATCGGGTGCCCTTAGCGTCACCCTCTAAGTCAGACTAGAGTGGAACGGTGTGATCGCCCGTAGCATCTCATTTTTACGTCCATCTATAATAAATTTGGTATACTTTTTTAGTATGTTGAACTATACATTTGCACAAAAGATATTTCAATACCTTACCAATATATCTCACCTTGAATTCCTATTGTATCAGATTACAAAAACTATATCATTATCTTATGGGGAATGCTTTAGTTAAACAAGTGATGCACAAGATGCCCTTTTAGGCTGGTATTTATATTCCTAAAATTACATTAATTATATAGTAATGTTAATTATATACAATTAATACTTAAGTATGTCACAACAAATTGAACCATATTTAGTTTTTGTTTTTAATTAAACATAATTGTTTGGAACTTTACATTACTTTTGTATGTATGTTATTTTTAAGTAAATGTTTGTGCACAATAATGAACAACTAAAGAGTCGCCATACAAGTCCATAACAAAAATTTGCACCCAAATAACTATCAAGTACATTATATTTTTTAGCAATTACTTTATAACTATAAAACCACTACCCTTCTAATTTTTAATATTGTATGGAATTTTTTTTTATGTAATTTCAGGAGGTATCAAAAAAATTCCGTGACCGTGCCCCCTCAACCCCATTTACATGTGCCATTGCCATTGCTCATTTGGTTCGAGTTTTTTTTCTTAACTCTTAAGGAATTTCACATTTATATTTTCATATGGAACTGCGAGTTTTAGATAAGGTATTGATATCTTGTTTTTCAAACTCGTCATGAATTGTGAGACTCCGCGTGTGAATCCCTCATATAAAATTTGCAAAAAATACAAAAACTTGAACCGAACAGCCACTTTAACAAATTATTCAAAACCATCTTCTAATTTTCATTGTTAATGCATTGACTAGTTATCCATCTCTCTTCCACAACAAGCTTGGACAAAAATTCTCCCAACCTCACCCCAACAATCCCCGGCTTGATCGAGTTTATATCACCCCAATCTCTCTCATCACCCGTAGAACTACTAGTTGCATTCACTTCTTGGTATGCACACCGTTTCCCAGACACCAACCCATTTGTTGTGCAGTTTAGGATATTATTATTCTACACACCACCTAGGTAGCTAAAGGAGCTACTAAGAGCAACCCTTACGGGTTGGGTAAATCCGTATATATGCAACTGAAAAGGAATAACACTCAACTTCATTTTGTTGTAACTATACAAATATTTTTTCTCTACTCATGTGGTTTTTTTTGGAAAGATTTTAATGATTTTATTTTGCTGATAGTCCATTTGCACGAACCACTAACCTACTATGAAGTTTTAGGTAGAGAGAGTCTTTAACGCCTTAAGGTTTGTTGTTGATGCTTGCCTCCTTTTATGGTTATTTGTGGACCTTTATGGGTTTTGTTGATTTGAAACTCCTATTTTTTATTTTTTATGTAATTGCTTCTGTTAGATCTTTTCCTTTCCCACAGTTTCCTTTATAAAAGGGGTTTAAAATGAGGGGTTTGTGTTTGAGTTTGAAAACATGTAAATTATTTATATCTTTATTAACTGTATTTCATCTGTTAATTTTAGATTTGTTTTTCTGGGATGTGATATGTTGTAGTTGATACGCACACAGAGAAATCCCATTCTCAAGCCGAGACAACTTTACTGTTTCTACTTAACAATTCATAAATGACCACAAGCTGGTGGCTCTAGGTAACTTCTAAACAAAGGACAAAAATTAAGAGCTTACAGCCAATATATATGTCCATTCTTTCTTCTTTTTTTCAGTTACAATAGATATCTCCATTCAAAATCTAATATATTGAACTGGGATTTGCTTACTAAAATTTGAAGCTTTATTCGTTATGTTAAACCTCCACACCGCTGGTTTAGTAACAAGCTTCATTCGCTGTGTTAAACTTCCACACGACTGGTACTAACCATATGAGATTTTCAGCTATTTTCCACACACCCTATACACTACGAACTAACAGAACAAACCACTATTCCAGTACAAACATGATTCATGGGTATAATAAGTCTCAGTAGTCAAAATCATTTGTAGTTGATGGAAAGGGCTGAATTATTTTTGACTTGGTCACTGTTGGGAGAATTATTGCATGAGGAGACTATGGGTATATTGTGTTCCTTAATAGTCACTGACCTGGTGATATATAAATTTGGGAATTTTTTTCTACTAGTTCACCTTATTGTTTTATTTTGCAAAAGTGCCATTGTTTATTTTTTTGATAATTTTTTCTTAAAGTCAATTGTTAATTAAAAAATTGTCGAGGGACTTTTCTTCGAATAAAGAGAAGAAACAATTTGAACGAAAATATAAGTTTTAACATAATTAATATATGAAGGCGTGCTCCGAGTTTTTTATTTCCTTTTTTGTTTATTGATAGAGTCGTAGTACTACAGTTAGGGTAGCAGCAAGCAATATTACTTGTAAAATATCTTTGTTTTGAATAAAGCTTTTCTTTTGGAAAAAAAAAAAAAACTCTTTAGAAATAGAAAAATAAACAAAAACGGTTGTGAAGCACAATAATAAAACCTTCTATTTTTTATATGGAATATACCAATAACGATACTCTAGAGTTGAAAATTGTAATTATATTGACAACATGCAAATAAGAATCAGTAGATGGGCAAAAACTTTTGTAGCCTTGTGCATGATGGGGTGTTTTTCTAAATATTATTGAAGGAAACGATTCTAAAATAGAAATACAAATATACAAAGAAACTATAATTTACATAGAAGGATAAAATGAAAATATTCTTCTTTCCGACTCCGTGATAACAAATTCGGTGGTGACAATGTTGGTACACATCTAATATTTTATAATGTTATACTGGTTTTTATTTATGCCTATTGACCTCATTTCATGTTCATCTTTTTTCAGTCAAGAAGGTTCTAAAACTTCTTCATGTCGTGAAGGAGTATGTTAAAATCAGTTGTACCCCCAATCCCGTAGAGTTTGAAAAGTTGTTTTCTATTCAGAAGTTCATTGACTTCGCGTATTACATCTCTCCAGGTGGTGTTCCCCCAAGAGACATATAAATCGACTTGTCTAGTGATCAAGGAGTCCATGAGGGCTTTGATGAGGACACTACATCAAAAACAGCAATCTGACACGATTTAAAACTGTGCCAGATCAAATCTGGCACGATTTTGAATTGTGTTATAATCAGGTGTTTCAAAATGGCCATTTTTTTCTAGCACAGTTTTAAAGTGTGCCAGATTTGGCCAAACAAGAACACTTTTGGCATACTTTAAAACCGTGCTGGAATTTGATATTTCTGGCACACTGGCACACTTTTGGCATTGTTTTGAATTGTGCCAAAATTTTGAATTAAAAAAAATAATTATAAATACTATTACCCAAAAAAATCAACAACATTTCCACTATTCTTAGTACCTGTTTTAGAATAACAAAAATTCAATAATAATATAAAACCAATATGGCAAAAATAGTACAACAACAATACAAATAGTCTGCAATAACACTAACACACATCCAGATAATAAGCAAGCCCACTAAAAAATAATGGCTCAAATTTCATTAATAGAAAATTCATGTCAATACATATGAAATTCATCTCAATGCACAAGAAAATTCATCTCAATACACGAGGAAACAACACTCCATAAACAATTACTATGGTCGTCTAATTCATAAACAATTACGTAGTCAAACACACATGGGGATGCAACAATAAATTCACATCAAAGTTAATTTATGTCATTGAATAGATAGAATTCAAGCTAGAATACTATGTGATGAATAATCTTTATGGAACCATCTTCAATTTTAAAATCTCCCCAATTAGACGGATGTCTCCAAGAGTGCGAAGCTTGATCATTCATTCTTTATCTCTGTGTAATAACCCCCATGTTCTCACGTAAAGAATGGCCAGGCACGATACGCCGAAGATGGGTCTTGTCTATCAATTTATACCATTCTCAGCACTGAAGGAATAAAAAATTTCTTTTTAAATATAGCAAAGTCCACAATGAATAAAAACGTATGAATAAAATTGATTTAATACATAAATAATAAAAACTGAATCATCATACAAAGTCTATAATGTAAAGTTAAGCACAACTGCTGTAAATAAACACTTGGGCTTATGGCTGTACAAATCCCCGTTTGAAATAAAATGACAAAATGCTGAAGTACAACCTATAATAGAATCAATGGAGTGAAATTCACTACGTCCAATACAACTGCAAGTCTGATCCATAGTCAGTCCTGCTATCCCTACCATTAAGAATACCTGGGGGAGACATTTATAATTTCGGTCAGAGCCCAAGAGTTGCAAGGATTTTTCACCAATAAATATGCAATTTGTTACTAACTCATACTTCATGTCTCTCCATCGATGCTCACATGTGATGAGTACCTCACCTCTCATCTAGAAGCAGTCCTACTCGTATCGTCAACTAAAATGCCAATTGTAACTTCCATTATTTAATCGGTCATGTAAGGAATAAGCCATCTAGCTACGAGTTAACTAAAAGTGGGTACTTGTCTCTAACACCCCAATCTCCGAATGGATTCATAATATTGATTACACAATTTATATAAACTCGGTGCAAATTGTCATGCAATATAATATTCCATAACCCTTGCTTATCTTTTCAAACTGTTTACTGATTTAATTCATACTCCTTATCGTCTACCCCGTTAGATTATATGTTTCATTCTCTTAGATTACCAAATTATTATTCTCATATATATATATATATATATATATATATATATATATAGAGAGAGAGAGAGAGAGAGAGAGAGAGCAAACCATTTTTTTTTAAATAGTGTTAAAGTTTGACCGATTTTTTTAAAATAGCAGAAACTTTATTTTGAACCGATTTTTTTTATATGGATCCCTTGAAATATTTAAATACTACACAAAAAAATCAATTCAAAAATATATTTTTAATATTTTAAAAAAAATGGTTTGCGCCCTTTGTCTTTTTATATGTTTGGGATTTTAGATGTTTGATAACATGTCAATATTAAAAGTACAAATACTGTATATTTCCATTTTTTGCATTTTGACTGTCACCTATTTTTCATTCTAACAGTGTCCGTTTTTTAGAGGAATCTACGTGATTCAATACATTCTACCATTGTTTCTTCTCACTCCCTGGTAAGTTTTCCATCTCTTTGATTTGGTTATGCTCTTAATTATTTTTTTCATCAGAGTGTTTGACACATTGAAGACCAATTTTTTGTTTCCATCTCTTACAGATACCTTATTTGGTTCGGGTTTGTTAAGGTGATGCCAAATGGTTACATGTTATAATTATAATTTTTGGGGATTTTTGGTGGGAAATGCATAGGTATCCACTTTCTCTCTTCTCAACAACTCTTTTTTTTGTAATAAAATAGTTTTGTTGTTTTTCAATATGCAGAGCGTTTGTGGATTATAGCGATACAAATCAGAGTTCACCTTTGTTTACGGCTGACTGTTGAATTGGATTGACGTAGATAAAGAGCTATATTACCGATCAATTTCGTATTTATTCTGATTCTACTATAACTCTGACTTCATAACAAAGTTTTTAATATTTTTCATGTATTCCCATATATTTGTGACAATATTTGTAGCACCTATTTTTTCTAAAATATTTGTTTGTTACTTAAAAGGGAACGTGAGGCATCAGACTACGTCTAACAAATTTTCAATGCTAACAAGTAGCTATTTACTTTTTATGCCTCATCACATTTCTAGTTAATATTTTCAAATGTAACCATTTGCTACAAAACTGATGGAAGAAAAGTGAGGTTTGAAGAAAAATAGAGGCTTCCACCAGTTGTGTTGCCCAGATTATACTCAAAAGGGGGGGGGGGGGGGGGGGGGGTGAATTGAGTTTTTACAAACTTTAAGTCAAATTAATATTTTAGAAAAATAGTAAATTTAAATCACTTAAACAAATTTCAGATTAATAAAACTATAAAGAATAAATCCAACAATATCAAATAAATGCTCCTAACTAATTTAAACAACTAGAGATGCAGATTTTAACACTCTAGAAATATTAAATTAATTTTCGTATTTAACATTAAGTGATATTCTGAAATAATTATTTAATTCAAAAATAATTATTTTAACCTTAAAATTAATTTAGTCCAATTTCAGAATTAATTTATTTGCAAGATAGTGTGCTGAAAATATTAACTCAAGCAAGCATGTGCAAATAAATAAATAAAAGTGCGGAAAATAAATGACACAGAAATTTAACGTGGTTCGTCCAAATCCCGGCCTACGTCCACGCGCCTAGAGCCCTTGTCTCCTTTGCGCTTCACTAAACCTGATCCACTTGCGGGTAGGATCAAACCACCGCGTACAAATATTTGCAAGCTAACTCCGAGCTTCAAACCCCGTGGCCCACTTGCGGGTAGGAGCCAATCACCGGTACAAACCGAAGCTTGAACAAAGCTTACAACAAATTTGAATTTTTGTGGTACAGAATTAAAGTACTGAAAACTCCTTAAGATATAATTTTTAATCTGAGTTTCTGAGACTTCAATAAATGTTGTTGAAGTAGGCACTGATCTTCTTTTCTAATGCTTGAGCAGATAATGAAAATTTATGGCTCTCAAAAATCTGTGTAGTTCTTACACATATGCTGTCTCAATTTTCTGCACCATTTTTTGTGCAGTGCTTCAAGGCTTTAAGTATTTCTTGGAAAAACTAGCTATTAGACACAATCATTTTCAGCATTAAATGCACCTGAAATGCTGAGATGGTGAGGTGCATTAAATGCATTTGTTTTGCTGAGATGGTGAGGCGCATTGAATGCTTTCCAAGTCTGACATACAGATATTCAATTTTATCTTCTCAGTATCCTTATTTGAGTATATTTGGATCTGCAAAAAAATATTAGTCCATACCCAAAAATAGAAATATCTAATGTGTATGTAAATATATATACGAAAGGTGTACATATATATATTGTAAAAAATAAATTTCGAATTTCGGTAAAAAAAATAACAGATTTCGAGTAAAAGATTTTTCGTACATAAAGAAATTTATGATAAAACAGAAAAGATATATAACTGATTTAAAAAAAAAATTCCGGATAAAACAAAAATTTATAACTGATTTCGTGTAAAAGAGATTTTCGGACAAAGCCAAAACAGATATTCACGTTTAAAGAATAAAAGAAATATATATAAAAAAAATTAGATTTCGGACTAAAAAAAATAACTTTATCAAAGGTTTCAAAGCTCATAAAAGAGCTAAACTTGCTTTTGCAGATAATCATGTCGTAGCCATGTCGTAGCTCTGAGGCTATTCTGAGTGAGTGGATAGCAAAGACATTTTCAACGCATATGTCATACAGATAATATAAGTGAGAGGGATCAAAGAATATATATATAAAAGATATATAAATAAGTTCGTACACATATAGACAAGGACTCCAACTTGTTTGTCTCGGCCAGAGTTAACGTGTGGCAGTGGTAAAACTCAAGAAGTGTAAACACATGCATGTAATATATAAATATATATATATATATATATATATATATATATATATGTATGTGATATCATCCGTATATAAAAGAAACTTTTGATATAAAAAAAATGAAACTGCCATTAAATACGTAGGCCAGCTGTGATGCGTCTAGACCATTTGACGCGTCTCCGTATGCTGTCAATAGTAGGCATGACAGAAAGTTACAAGAGTTCAGATTTGAATTAAAACCAAATCTTTATAAGAAAAGGACGAACAGGTAAAGGCTCCAAGACAGGTCTTTAACAGTTCAAATTTTTATTATAAATGGACGAAAGTTTGAACAAGGCACGTGTATTGAGATGTTGGAAAATGTGGTATATTTCTTGAGCTAAACGCTAAGTCAGATGGAAGCCCTCTTTATACATCAATTAAACGTGTAGGGGTAGTAGACTTAGGCAGTGAGCAGTCACTTCGGTAGCAGACATTTGTGCAAGTGGTGCCGTGCAAACACATATACATATGATATTTAACAAGAACACATAATATATATTTATGTTAAGAGCAAAGGAATATCTGTTACCGAATATAATAAATGTTTATATAAGAGATAATATAATAACTGTATATATATTTATATATAAAAAAAAACGTTAAAAAGTTTGTCTATATATAAGAGATAATATAATATGATTCAAATTTATAAAGACAAAAGAATAGTAAAATGTAGCTCAATTTTGCTCTTTAAAAAAATGATATATATGATATATATGTATATAACAAATATTATGACAAGTGATATAAATTTTTAGAAAAAAAAATTTACAGACTATTAAAATAAAGAATTTTTTGGAATCATCAAAATCAATATATCCAAAAAAAATATATTAATTAGGGACAAAGTATATTTTCAATAACAATCTCCCCCTTTTTGATGATGACAAACAATGAGTCACATATAATCATAAGATGATTAAATTACGCATAATGAGTGAATCATCATAATTTCTCCCCCTTTGACATTATCAAAAAGATATTCCTTATTAATTCAGTGTTATGGGTAATATGCAAAGCTCCCCCTAGCAAAAGTAATATAAGCACGGGTAAAGAGTTTGGTAAGGGACATATGTGAAAACCTGGAATTTTCATTAAGCACATATTCAACATAATCAAGGGGAAATAACAGGAGAGAGAATAGCAGGTCATAGCATATTCATAGAAAATTACATCTTAAGATTGTTAACAAAATGACACACATCTTTAGAGTTTCCCTCAATCGTGATTTTCTCAACAACAACTTTGATAGTATTTTCAGTATTGTCTTGAGAAGATGAACTTGCAACATTTTCATGAGTTGGTGGAGAAGCATGTGTGTGTGTATGCAGAGGTAAAACAAAAGGCCAAGAAGGCGGTTTCACCCAAGGAGCATGCGGTGGGGATGAGCGAATGGCAATCATTGCGGCATCAAATGAGGAGTATTTTTTATATTGAGAGCCGTTAACTCCCTTGACTTGAGATTCACAATCTCCCCAAGAAGTGTAGATGCCGGGAAAATTTCCCACCCATACTACATAAAACGACTTTATGATATTTGAATGAAGAGGTGAAGTCCGCACATGTATTTATAAGAGAATGGCAAGAGATAGCTAGAGGTAAAACAATATAAAAGTGGGGTCCATTTTTTGAAAGATTGTGAAAAATAATTATAATTTTAAGTCATTTAAGCATGCCATACCAAGTTCACGATGGATAAAGGTAAAACGATCTTCAGATAAAGGTTTTGTAAAAATATCGGCTAATTGAAGATCCGTAGAAATAAATTCTATGCGTACATCGCCTTTTTGAACATGATCACGTAAGAAATGATGTCTAATTTCGATATGCTTTGTTCTAGAGTGCAAAATTGGATTTTTTGACAAACATATGGCACTTGTATTATCACAAAAAATCGGAGTATTGTGAAAGAATATTTTAAAATCTTCTAATTGTTGCATCATGTATAAAGTTTGAGCACAACTGCTGCCGGCGGCAATATATTCAGCCTCGGCCGTGGAAAGAGCAACGGAATTTTGCTTTTTACTAAACCAAGATACTAGTGAGTGTCCTAAGAAATGACATGTGCCACTAGTGCTTTTTCTATTAATTCTACAACCCGCAGAATCAGCATCGGAATAACTTACTAGTTCGAAAGAGGTGCATTTGGGATACCATAATCCTAAATCTTTAATACCAATTAAATATCTAAATATGCGTTTTACGGCACATAAGTGGTATTATTTAGGATTGGCTTGAAAACGAGCACATAAACATACACTAAACATGATATCGGGTCTACTAGCGGTTAAATATAATAGACTACCAATCATACCACGATATAAGGTAGTATTAACAGATTTTTCTTTTTCATCAACATCTAATTTAATAGAGGTGCTCATAGGTGTACCAAGAGCTTTACCGTGCTCTAAGCCATATTTTACCTAAAGATCTTTAATATATTTGGATTGATTAATAAAGACCCCATTTTTGGTTTGCTTCATTTGCAAACCTAAAAAGAATTTTAGCTCACCCATCATACTCATTTCAAATTCTTTCTGCATGAATTCTGAAAAATCTTTACATAAATTTTCATTTGTGGATCCAAATATAATATCATCAACATATAATTGTACAAGAACATTATCATTGTTATGAATTTTTATGAATAAAGTGGAATCCATTTTTCCTCTCACAAAATCATTTTAAAGTAAAAATCCACTTAATCTATCATACCAAGCTCTAGGGGCTTGTTTTCAACCATATAGGGCTTTATTTAGTTTATAAACATAATTTGGAAACTCGTGATTTTCAAAACCGGGAGGTTGCTTAACATAAATATCCTCACTAATAAAACCATTTAAGAAAGCGCTTTTCACATCCATTTGAAATAATTTAAATTTTTTATAACATGCATATGCTAGTAACATGCGAATAACTTCTAATCTAGCTACGGGGGCATAAGTTTCATCAAAATCAATACCCTCTTGTTGGTTGTACCCTTGCGCAACAAGTCTAGCTTTATTTCTTATAATCACTCCGCCATCATCCTTTTTATTTCTAAAAACCCATTTAGTTCCAATAATAGTTTTATCTTTGGGTGAGGGAACAAGTGACCAAACATTATTTCGCTCAAATTGTAACAATTCTTCTTGCATAGCTAATAACCAAAATTCATCATTTTCAGCTTCTTTTATGTCTTTTGGTTCAATTTCTGATACAAAAGCCAAATTATTACAAACATTTTTTAAGGAGGATCTAGTAAGAATGCCACTAGAAGGTTCTCCTAAAATATTTTCAAAAGGGTGATTATTTACAAATTTCCAACTTTTAGGTAAGCTAGAGTCATTATTATTTTTATCTTTATGTGGAGTGCTTTCATCATTATTAAAAATATCAATATTAGAAGTAGGATTTTCTTTATCAATGTGCTTATTTAGGTCTAGAGCCTCATCATCATCGTTGGGATTTTTTGAAAGAGAAATTGACTCATCAAAAGATACATGTATAGATTCTTGAACGACTAGTGTCCTTTTATTAAATACTCTATAAGCTTTACTATGGAGAGCATAACCAAGAAAAATACCTTCGTCAGATTTTGCATCAAATTTTCCCAAAATATCTTTGTCATTTAAAATAAAACATTTGCTTCCGAAAACTTTGAAGTAACCAATATTTGGTCTTTTATTTTTCAATATCTCATAAGGAGTTTTGTCTAAAACTTTTCGAACAATAGTTCTATTTATTACATAGCAAGATGTATTAACAGCTTCCGCCCAAAAATATTTCGGTAGGTTATGTTCATTTAACATAGTTCTTTCCATTTCTTGTAAAGATCTATTCTTGCTTTCTACCACACCATTTTGTTGCGGAGTCCTTGGTGCTGAAAAATTATGTTCAAAACCATTTTCATCACAAAATAATTCAACATCTTTTTTATCAAATTCTCTTCCTCTATCACTTCTTATGAACACCATATTGCACCCTTTTTCATTTTGAATTTTCTTACAAAATTTGGCAAAAACAGATTGTGTATCACTTTTATGAGCAAGAAAGAAAACCCAAGGAAATCGGGAATAATCATCAGCAATAACAAAAGCATAATATTTTCCACCTAGACTAGCAACCTTGTTAGGACCAAATAAGTCTACGTGTAATAATTCTAAAGGCCTATTTGTTGAAATGTCCCTTTTCTTTTTAAATGAAGTTTTAGTTTGTTTTCCAAATTGACATGCATTACACAATTTATCTTTAACAAACTTTATTTTGGGCAGCCCTCTAACTAACTCATTTTTGGACAGAATATTAAGTTGTTCCATTTTGGAATGACCTAATCTTCTATGCCATAACCAATAAGCATTATTTAGGATAGCTAGACACTTTACATCTTGTTGTGACAAGTTATCAAACTCGAGAGTATACACATTTTCATGTCTAGAAGCAATAAACACAACATTATTATCTTTAGCATTTTTTATTAGACAAAGATCTTCCTTAAATAGCACATTATAACCTTTATCACACAATTGGCTAATACTAATTAAGTTGTGTTTAAGACAATCAACTAGAAGAACATTTTCAATGCAAGGAGAAGGATCCTTACCAACATTACCTATGCCAATGATTTTGCCTTTGGAATTGTCTCCGAATGTGACTAGACCTCCATCTTTGGCTATTAAGCTTGAAAACTTATTTTTGTCACCCGTCATGTGTCTAGAACATCCGCTGTCTCATCATCAATTTCCATAAGGCAAAGATTTGCAACTTCTCCATCACTTGAATCTTCATCATTGCTACTTTCACCACTATCACTCCAAGTAGTGGCTTTCATGGCCTTTTTGTATTTTTCATTTCTTTTCTCTCTTCTGTCATTTTTCTCTTCTTTGGCCTTTGGACAGTTAGGTCTAATATGTCCTAACTCTTTGCAGTTATAGCACTTTGGTTCAAACTTGGAGGATGACTTTCCTTCATGTGCCTTCTTTGAAGATAATTTTTTGTGTTTTCCAGACAATCCCTTCTTTTTGGCAAGAAATTTTTTGAACTTTCTTGTAAGAAGTGCTATATCACCATCTTCATCATCATCAGCTTCTTCACTATCTTCTTCTTCCTCAATGGATTTGAAAGCAATGGTCTTGCTTGTCTTAGGATTTTCATCTTCAGCAAGTTCTTTGAGTTCCATTTCATGTGTGATTAATGAGCCCAATAGTTCATCAAGAGAGATAGGTCTTTCTCGTATAACTTCTTTGATTGCCAGCTTCTTTGTCATATAAGTAGATGGTAATGACCTGAGAATCTTGCTCACTAATTCAGAATCAGTATAGGATTTTCCAAGAGATTTCAAACCATTTATAATACTTGTAAATCTAGTAAACATCTCAGATATCGTTTCATTTGTTTTCATTTTAAAAAGCTCATAGTTATGAACAAGCATGCTAATTTTATCTTCCTTGACCTGACTAGTTCCTTCATATGTGACTTCTAGTCTATCCCAAATTTCTTTAGCAGTTTCACAACAACAGATTCTGTTGTACTCATTTACATCGAGTGAACAATGCAAAATATTCATTGCTTTAGCATTTATTTGAATTTTTTTAATATCAGCATCATTCCATTGATTTTCATCTTTAGGGACAGAAGCATTATTTACTATTTTAGTAGGAGTATAGGGACCATTCATAATAGCTTTCCAAACTTCATAATCATGTGACTGAATAAAATATTTAATTATATTTTTCCAATAACTATAATCTTTTCCAGAAAATAGAGGAGGTTTAAAAATGGATTGACCTTCACCAAGTGATGTAGTAACATATGCCATTGATCTTTAACTCAAGATTGTTAAATCAAAATATAAGAAGAGTACCTGTTCTGATACCAATTGTTGCCCAGATTATACTAAAAAGGGGGGGTGAATTAAGTTTTTACAAACTTTAAGTCAAATTAATATTTTAGAAAAATAGTAAATTTAAATCACTTAAACAAATTTCAGATTAATAAAACTATAAAGAATAAATCCAACAATATCAAATAAATGCTCCTAACTAATTTAAACAACTAGAGATGCAGATTTTAACACTCTAGAAATATTAAATTAATTTTCGTATTTAACATTAAGTGATATTCTGAAATAATTATTTAATTCAAAAATAATTATTTTAACCTTAAAATTAATTTAGTCAAATTTCGGAATTAATTTATTTGCAAGATAGTGTGCTGAAAATATTAACTCAAGCAAGCATGTGCAAATAAATAAATAAAAGTGCGGAAAATAAATGACACCGAAATTTAACGTGGTTCGTCCAAATCCCGGCGTACGTCCACGCGCCTAGAGCCCCTGTCTCCTTTGCGCTTCACTAAACCTGATCCACTTGCGGGTAGGATCAAACCACCGCGTACAACTATTTGCAAGCTAACTCCGAGCTTTAAACCCCGTGGCCCACTTGCGGGTAGGAGCCAATCACCGGTACAAACCGAAGCTTGAACAAAGCTTACAACAAATTTGAATTTTTGTGGTACAGAATTAAAGTACTGAAAACTCCTTAAGATACAATTTTTAATCTGAGTTTCTGAGACTTCAATAAATGTTGTTGAAGTAGGCACTGATCTTCTTTTCTAATGCTTGAGCAGATAATGAAAATTTATGGCTCTCAAAAATCTGTGTAGTTCTTGCACATATGCTGTCTCAATTTTCTGCACCATTTTTTGTGCAGTGCTTCAAGGCTTTAAGTATTTCTTGGAAAAACTAGCTGTTAGACATAATCATTTTCAGCATTAAATGCACCTGAAATGCTGAGATGGTGAGGCGCATTAAATGCATTTGTTTTGCTGAGATGGTGAGGCGCATTAAATGCTTTCCAAGTCTGACATACAGATATTCAATTTTATCTTCTCAGTATCCTTATTTGAGTATATTTGGATCTGCAAAAAAATATTAGTCCATACCAAAAAATAGAAATATCTAATGTGTATGTAAATA
Source organism: Sambucus nigra (assembly GCA_949130495.1). Classification (NCBI taxonomy): domain Eukaryota; kingdom Viridiplantae; phylum Streptophyta; class Magnoliopsida; order Dipsacales; family Adoxaceae; genus Sambucus; species Sambucus nigra. The sequence goes on from OX422210.1 coordinate 6,971,479, forward strand.
TATATACGAAAGGTGTACATATATATATTGTAAAAAATAAATTTCGAATTTCGGTAAAAAAAATAACAGATTTCGAGTAAAAGATTTTTCGGACATAAAAGAAATTTCTGATAAAACAGAAAAGATATATAACGGATTTCAAAAAAAAATTCCAGATAAAACAAAAATTTATAACTGATTTCGTGTAAAAGAGATTTTCGGACAAAGCCAAAACAGATATTCACGTTTAAAGAATAAAAGAAATATATATAAAAAAATTAGATTTCGGACTAAAAAAATAACTATATCAAAGGTTTCAAAGCTCATAAAAGAGTTAAACTTGCTTTTGCAGATAATCATGTCGTAGCCATGAGGCTATTCTTAGTGAGTGGATAGCAAAGACATTTTCAACGCAAATGTCATACAGATAATATAAGTGAGAGGGATCAAAGAATATATATATATAAAAGATATATAAATAAGTTCGTACACATATAGACAAGGACTCCAACTTGTTTGTCTCGGCCAGAGTTAACGTGTGGCAGTGGTAAAACTCAAGAAGTGTAAACACATGCATGTAATATATATATATATATATATATATATATATATATATATATATATATATATATATATATATATATATATATATATATATGTATGTGATATCATCCGTATATAAAAGAAACTTTTGATATAAAAAAAATGAAACTGCCATTAAATACGTAGGCCAGCTGTGATGCGTCTAGACCATTTGATGCGTCTCCCTATGCTATCAATAGTAGGCATGACAGAAAGTTACAAGAGTTCAGATTTGAATTAAAACCAAATCTTTATAAGAAAAGGACGAACAGGTAAAGGCTCCAAGACAGGTCTTTAACAGTTCCAATTTTTATTATAAATGGACGAAAGTTTGAACAAGGCACGTGTATTAAGATGTTGGAAAATGTGGTATATTTCTTGAGCTAAACGCTAAGTCAGATGGAAGCCCTCTGTACACATCAATTAAACGTGTAGGGGTAGTAGACTTATGCAGTGAGCAGTCACTTCGGTAGCAGACATTTGTGCAAGTGGTGCCGTGCAAACACATATACATATGATATTTAACGAGAACACATAATATATATTTATGTTAAGAGCAAAGAAATATCTGTTACGGAATATAATAAATGTTTATTTAAGAGATAATATAATAACTGTATATATATTTATATATAAAAAAAAACGTTAAAAAGTTTGTCTATATATAAGAGATAATATAATATGATTCAAATTTATAAAGACAAAAGGATAGTAAAATGTAGCTCAATTTTGCTCTTAAAAAAATGATATATATGATATATATGTATATAACAAATATTATGACAAGTGATATAAATTTTTAGAAAAAAAAATTTACAGACTATTAAAATAAAGAATTGTTTGGAATCATCAAAATCAATATATCCAAAAAAAATATATTAATTAGGGACAAAGTATATTTTCAATAACAAGTTGGACTGGTTTTGTTGCAAATGGTTCTGCCTGGTGTTTGTTGGAGCTGTAGGTCGGGTAGAGGTATAGTAGAAATGGGGGTTGGATCCGGGTTTGGGAGTTGTAAGGTTGCTGAATCATGGGTTTTGCTAGACTTTTTTCGGGCTATACAATTTATATATTTTGTCAATTATTTATGTTAGCTTATTCACCAAGAGACTTATCAATTGGAGGGTGATGTAACGTTAGACATTTATTGTTTGGAGTGATATTTTTTCATTTAAATAATTTCTTTTTTTTAAAAAAAAAAATTGTGTATATGTATTTGATTTTGTTAAAATAAAATTATACAACTTGATGTGAATAAAAATTTATAGCGCCCGCGCATCGCGCAGGGTTTAAATCTAGTTTAATATTAAAAATGGTGTCTCATCAAGAAATTTTGACACGTGTCACATCAGTTTTTCAACATTTATTAGAATGTGGTTGTAGTAGCAGTGTTTTAACCTTTATATGGGAGTCCAATTCGTATCCTTTACCTTACTAGTTGGAAACCCGCGCAATGCGCGGGTCGTACATTATCGTAAGAAAAATAAAATAAGCAAATGAAAATATGAAGAAACCAAAAAAAAAATGGGCAATTGAATACAAATTCATATTCGTGATAACTAAAAATTGAGTGGAAATAGGAGTAAACATGGTCATGATTCCACATAGATAGAAACATTAATGTAGAATTATATGATAGTTGCAGGCATCGACAGATGAAGATCGCGCTAACACTCAAGAAATTGAATCTCATCCATGTTCGTAATGGCACTCCTTAAATTCTTAAAACGCTCCAAAAAAAAATTTAAAGACAAAACTACCCTTCTCCTTAATATAAATCAATTCCAAACATTCTCAATATTTTTTTAATTAAATAACTATAAAAACTGTTTTATTATAAAGTTAAAAAAAATAAACGTTTTTTAATTAAATAAAATTGGAAATTTTTATAAAAATAAATTGTAAAACAGATTTTTTTAAAATGGACATATTTTAAAAAAAATAGTTGGGTATAACATATTTAAAAAAAAATATTTTCGTTATTTAAAAAAATGATAGTTATATTTATTTATAACTGTTATATGTTCAACAATTAATCAGGCTTACAATTCTTTCTCAAATTATATTTTTAAAAATTATTTTTTAAATAACTAATTTGTGGTAAGATTTTTTGTGGTTAAAAAATATTTTTATATATCTTAGATTAATGATTGGTTAGTGTTGCTGGTGCCGACTTACATCATTTAATGGATGTGGGTCCGTGCCAGTGGCACTAATCAATCGGTATTAAAGAAATTACATTTTGTTATAATTTTTTAATACCGATTGGTTAGTGCCGTTGGTGCGTGCCCGATATATATATATATATATATATATATATATATATATATATATATATATATATATATATATATATATATATTTTAACAAAAAAAAAAATCTTACCACAAATTAGTTATTAAAAAAAATAATTCTTAAAATTATAATTTGAGAAAGAATTGTAACCCTGATTAATTGTTGAACATATAACACTCGTTAATAAATATAAATATCATTTTTTAAATAAGTTACATCCAACTGTTTTTTTAAAATATATAGATTTTAAAAAAATAATGATTTAAAAAAAACTGTTTTACAATTTTTTTTTTAAATGTCCAATTTTATTTAATAAAAAAAGTCTTCTACTATTTAACTTTATAATAACACAATTTTTATAATTATTTAATTAAAAAATTGTTGAGGATGTTTGATATTAAAAAGTTGTCCGAGCCAACGGCTAGGAGTGACAATTTTAGAAACAACACGGAATGACCCGAAATTGACACGATATGTCGTGTTCGTGTCGGGTTTTTTTGACACGAAGTCGTGTCGTGTTCGTATCAAAATTATGAGTCGTGTTATCGTGTCTTTTCCTATTAATCGTGTTTTTTAGGTGTGAAATTTAAGAAATCGTGTTATTCGTGTCATGTTTTGTCTTTTTTAATTTGGGTCGTGTCCGTATCAACTAAAAAAATACGAATTCGTGTCGTGTCGTGTTCGAAAAACCCGTGTCGTGCCGTGTCGTGTCGACCCGAAACACGACCCAAATACACGAATTGCCACCAACGAAAATAGTTTTTTAGCAAAAACTATATTTTTTAAAAACTAGTTTTTCATTAAAAAAAAGTTTTAACCAAAAATAACATTTTTAAAGAAAAATAAACAAAATATTAAAAAAAACTATTTTAATGAAAATAAAATAAAAAACGTTTTTAACAATGTTTTGATGCAATAAATGATTACGTGGGGAGGAATTTAAAAACGTTTTTTATTTTCATTTTTAATAAAGAAACGTTTTTTTAACAAAACTCTTTTTAAAAAAAATAGTTAATAATTAACATTTTTTTTTTGTTCCTCAAGTTAAAAGTAGATTTTATTTTTTATTTATGTGTATAAATGAGATAGAAGGATTTGTAGTGTTTATTTGTAATAACAGATTTTATTTATGTGTATAAGGGTAATGTTGTCAAATTGACAAAGAATTGGAGTGTTTAAAGACTTTGAGGAGTGTCTTTAGCCATTCCCTAATAGCAATTATGAATATTATATTTATACCATGACTAAAAATTAGGTGTGTCATCTCCAGTGCATTTTTGGAGAAGGAAAATGAGAGACAGAGAGAAAAGGAATGGATGATGTTAATAAGCAGGGGGAGAGAGATTATTAATTATTAATTATTAAATAGAAGAGGAAAAGACAACACAGAAAATGGGGGAAACAAAATATCTAGTTTTAAGTTTTATTGTCCACGTGGACATCTTTACTTGAGAGGACTGCGTTTTAAGAATACAATAAGATAAAAGATTTAAGTCGTTTTTCCTTCCCATTCTTGTATTACAGTTGGGCCTTCCATTCATATTTATGCCCCTTCCTATTCCATCTTTACAGCTTATTCAACCCCTTGATATGCCATCCTTACCGTATATATATATGAGAATGAGAGAGGCACATATGTTTTATCATTGGACCCATTCGTTGGAAATAGCAAGGTATGTTTTATCCATTTATCATTTCCTTGCTTTCATCTCCTTAACTGACAGACCACTTTCTTATTCCTACACATCTACTATTGTTCAAACTATTACACTTGGGATCACAAACCAATACACAAGGATTTGCTTTGTTATGACAATTTTATTATCTGTCAAATTTTTTTTCCTTCTCTATTTTATTGTTATCAGCTTTGCTCCCATCTATTTTGAACTTTGTTGATCAATACTTAGATTTTTTAGAATTTTTTGCTCTTCATATTGTTTATCCAAGTGTGGATTTCATAGAACTTTGTTGACCAACCAATACACAAGAAATGGGTTGTGCTGTTTTGCCACACTTTTAGAGTTGTTTTTGTGCCAATCTCGTTTATTTTATTACATTTGTGTTTACATCCCCCTTCCAAATTTCCGATAATCAAACTGCTACTATTAACATCTGATCATGTCATCTTTTTTTTCATTCTTGTGAGCCATAAAATACAAAATTAAAATTAAAATCTATGATATATATATATATATATATATATATATATATATATATATATATATATATATATATATATATATATATATATATATATATATATATATATATATATATATACAGTAATGCTCTTGTGCGGACTAGTCCGCATTTGAAGAGAGCGGACCGGACATGTGTCACCTGGCGGTGAGCCCAGAAAAGAGAGAGAGTGTGCCTATAATTTAGGCGATAATTTCTAGGCGCACGGTTAGGTGACACATGTCCGGTCCGCATTCTTAAAATGCGGACTAGTCCGCTCAAGAGCATTATTATTTATATATATATAGTTATTGATGTTTAATTGATAATTCTAAATTTCTTTTTTTTTTTTAAGAAGAAAAATATTTTATTAATAGATGGAGAAAGAGCCTCTTCAAGGACACTTACAAGCGCTAGAGCAAGGATTTTGCAAAAAAAAAAAACAACAAGCTAAAGCCAATTTAAAAATCATTTAGGCCCTACGATTTCTTGAACGCGTTCTCTTACGGACGACGTTCCAATTGCCATTTTCCGCAGCAGATTTTACAACATTCGAGATAAGATCGGAATCCACCGCAGATACTGAATAAAGTTTGGGGAGATTCACGATTAAATTAATGCCGCGGTCATCGTGAATTTTTATACTAATAGGGTTAACTTGGGATAACTCTTCACTTGTATTTTCTAAAGGAGTCATATCTTCACCACTTTTAAATTCTTCATGAGGAGATGAATTCTTAAATAGATCATTTTGCAATACAAGTTTATCTCCTATTAATACGATGGAGTCGCGATGGATTAATTGATGAATATAGCTTTGTTTTTTTATAGCAATTTCAGACGGCCACGTTGTGAGATAAACCTCCCAATTTATGTAAAGAGACATTTTTATCAGATAAAAAGTTTTTGGCGTTCCAAATCTAATGGGAATTTGACCCAATTTCCCCCTTCTAATTTAACCCTCTCGTTTTGATTCTATAACCTTTAATCAGGAAATACATTTAGCATGAGTACGTGTGGGGAACCATTTATAATGTACTCGAGATCTGGAGGGAGGAAGGCAATACTAGATGTGGATCTCGATATTGTACCATCTAGTGAGAATCGGGAGCAGGAGGGGACATCAGCTGATGCCAGGTCTCAGGAAGGACAAGTTGGCCAACAAGCAGACTCTGTAATACCTCAAACAATTGATCTGGATGAGTTTGATGATGATGTTATTATATCCTCCCCAAGGGCATTTGCAGAAGCTAAAAACAATTCCAGAAGAACTCATGGAAGAACTGTTTTGGTTGATCTGGATGAGTTTGATGATGATGTTATTATATCCTCCCCAAGGGCATTTGCAGAAGCTAAAAACAATTCCAGAAGAACTCATGGAAGAACTGTTTTGATTGATGTAGATTCAGAAGAACAATCAACTAGGTTCATTGCTTACAGTCGCAACAATCGCAAACCAAAGAATTTCAGTGAGAGAGAATGTACCAAGTGTGGCAGCACCGCCGCCCAAGGAGCCCACCTTCAGTTGTCCAGTTTGCATGGGTCCATTAGTTGAGGAGATGTCAACAAAGTGTGGTCACATCTTCTGTAAGGCGTGCATAAAGGCTGCCGTAGCTGTTCAGAGTAAATGCCCAACATGCAGAAACAAAATCACTATGAAAAATACCATAAGGGTCTACCTTCCTGCCGCCAAATGAGTGTTTATAAAAACTGCTACTTCCAAACTTTGGGGCTGCTGGAACAGACGGATGTTAGGGGGATTCAAAATTTTAAGTGCCTAATGGAGATATAGGGTATTGGTTTGGGTTCTCTTGAACCAATACTTTCAGTCACCTGGGGGCTTTAACTTGCTTGGACGTCTGACAGGTGTTATTTTATTTCCTTGTGATTCATTGTCTAAACAAGACAACCTTGTCACCATAGTTAATGATGACTGATAATTAGTGGGTTTTTTTTCTAATTTTTTTCTTTTGAAATTAGACATGTATTCATGTTTGGCCAACTATCAACTGTTTAGATTATGAATCCTTTATATGGGATGGGAAGTTGTAGTCAGGTTGAGCTCGAGCTATAGGTAACAAACCAATACACAAGAATTTGCTTTGTTATGACAATTTTATTATCTGTCAAATTTTTTTCCTTCTCTATTTTTTTGTTATGAGGTTTGCTCCCATCTATTTTGAACTTTGTTGATCATTACTTGGATTTATTAGAATTTTTTTCTCTTCATATTGTTTATCCCACCCAAGTGTGGATTTCATAGAACTTTGTTGACAAACCAATACACAAGAAATGGGTTGTGTTGTTTTGCCACACACTTTTAGAGTTTTTTTTGTGTTAATCTCATTTTTTTTTTAATTACATTTGTGTTTACATTCTCCTTCCAAATTTTCGATAGTCCAATTGTTACTATTAACATCTGATTATGTTATCTTTTTTTTCATTCTTGTGAGCCATAAAATACAAAATAAAAATTAAGATCTATGATATATATATATATATATATATATATATATATATATATTTTTCTTAATGTTTAATTGATAATTCTAAATTTTAAAAGCAAATAAAATGCGAAAACTTAGTTTATTGATTTTTTTATTAGAGTCACAAATATTAAAGACTAAAGCATTCCAATCTTACACAAATATACACTTTTGAGTTTAGTGAATACAACCCGTTTTGTCTTAGAGTTCAGCATAACTATAATTTGTTTATGGTTTCTAAAAGTAAAATACCCCCTATAACACATTATAAAAAACATTTATATCTATTCCTTGTGTTGCATTATATATATTTGGTGAAGAGGGCAACCTGCCAATGTTATGTTTGTAAAAAATTGAGTTTAATTTTGAGGATTTAATTCTTATTCTGTTTTGTAGTCCATTGGTACTATACTCTTTCTACCACTTCCTAATAAATTATTTGAATGCAATTTTATTTTACAAATCTACAAACTATTATAAAACATATGAGCTTTAATCCTTAAACAAACAAGAATAAAAATAGATAATTAAACCCATAATTGTCTCTTAATATTTTAGTATAGTATCTTATTTTCTTATATTATTGGAATTCTTATCTTAATTCTCTCTCATTTATCTCAATTTATTGCGTTATTGTAATTTCGCATACTTTTTGGTTACTGTTGATATTGGATCACTACATCAACCTCTGTGATACTAGAGGAAAACATAGTTACCGAGATCACTACATCTCCCTCTGTAATGCATTCTGGAGTCCCACAATCCTAAATATGTTCCCCATTAAGCATTTACTACTTTAATTCTTATTACTTACGAGACAACTTTTGACTTCAACAATACAACAAATTGGAAGATATATATGACCTTTTTTTATACATCTAACTTATAGTCTCTGTCCCTCCCAAATTAAGAGTCCGTGTATTTATTTTGTACAGATTAATGACTCACTCGATCAATGGCCGCGATTAACTTTTGTTCACCATCGTGGAACTTGTTTCGTTCATTATGTCCAAAAAGGAAAGGGGGGCCTTAATTTGGAACAATCCAAAAAAGAATAATGGACTCATAATTTGGATTAGTAAATTATTCTTCTTCATAGCGTATTTTTTATAGTAGAGTTCAAGGTGCCAATATTTATAATTCACTTGGTTTTCATTTTTAATATATATATATATATATATATATATATATATATATATATATATATATATATATATATATATATATATATATATATATATATCTTCTTCAGACCACCGTTTGGGGGAATGGGTACTCAATTTATGTCTATATTTCACAAGCTCGGTTTCTTGAGGGTTTTTCAAAAGTTTGTAGAGGCCCAGCCCCCTCCCCCCCCCCCCCCCCCCCCCAATGATCCGCCCCTGATTGTGGCAAAGATCTAGTTGAGAAGGATGGGTATGGTAGGCTTAGTTTGGGGGTGGGTTTGGGCTAAGAAAGTAATATTTTTTTAAAGGTAAAGATATGTTTTAAGGATGGACTAAGGTTTTGGGGGTTTGAGTTTTTGATATCTTTTGATTTGTGGAGGTGAAGATGAATGAACCAAGGTGAGTGAGGAGGAATAAATATGAATGTGGTGAAGAGTGGTGGTTTTATATTCATTTATCATCATCTCCAAAACAACCGTGTGCAGTTTTGAAGTAACCAAAATTTGGCATACTATCTCTTTGTATTTTTGTCTATGTGATATTCATTTCCTTGCATTCATCTCCTTAACTCACAGACCTCATTCTTATTCCTAGACATCTACTACTGTCCAAACTATTACACTTGGGATCACAAACCAATACACAAGAATTTGCTTTGTTATGACAATTTTATTATCTGTAAAAAAAATTTCTTCTCTATTTTTTTGTTATCAGGTTTACTCCCATCTATTTTGAAATTTGTTGATCATTACTTGGATTTATTAGAATTTTTTTCTCTTAGTATTGTTTATCCCAAGTGTGGATTTCATAGAACTTTGTTGACAAACCAATACACAAGAAATGGGTTGTGTTGTTTTGCCACACACTTTTGAGTTATTTTTGTGTTAATCTCGTTTTTTTAATTACATTTGTGTTTACATTCCCCTTCCAAATTTCCGATAGTCAAACTCCTACTATTAACATCTGATCATGTTATCTTTTTTTTCATTCTTGCGAGCCATAAAATACAAAATAAAAATTAAGATCTATGATATATATATATATATATATATATATATATATATATATATATATATATATATATATATATATATATATATATATATATATATATATATATATATATATATGTAGTTCTTGATGTTTAATTGATAATTCTAAATTTTAAAAGCAAAGAAAATTCCAAAACTTAGTTTATTGATTTTTTTATTAGAGTCACAAATATTAAAGACTAAAGCATTCCAATCTTACACAAATATACACTTTTGAGTTTACTGAATACAACCCGTTTTGCCTTAGAGTTCAACATAACTATAATTTGTTTATTGTTTCTAAAAGTAAAATACCCCCTTTAACACATTATAAAAAACATTTATATCTATTCCTAGTGTTGCATTATATATATTTGGTGAAGAGGGCAACCTGCCAATGTTATGCTTGTAAAAAATTGAGTTTAATTTTGAGGATTTAATTATTATTCTATTTTGTAGTCCATTAGTACTATACTCTTTCTACCACTTCCTAATAAATTATTTGAATGCAATTTTATTTTACAAATCTACAAAATATTATAAAATGATCCGAGCTTTAATCCTTAGACAAACAAGAATTAAAATAGAAAATTAAACCCATAATTGTCTCATGATATTTTAGTATAGTATCTTATTTTCTTACATTATTGGAATTCTTATCTTAATTTTCTCTCATTTATCTCATTTCATTGACTTATTATAATTTCGCATACTTTTTGGTAACTTTTGATATTGGTTCACTACATCAACCTCTGTGATACTAGAGGAAAACATAGTTACCGAGATCACTACATCTCCCTCTGTAATGCATTCTGGAGTCCCACAATCCTAAATATGTTCCCCATTAAGCATTGACTACTTTAATTCTTATTACTTACGAGACAACTTTTGACTTCAACAATACCACAAATTGGAAGATATATATGACCTTTTTTTTATACATCTAACCTATAGTCTCTGTCCCTCCCAAATTAAGAGTCTGTGTATTTATTTTGTACAGATTAATGACACACTCGATCAATGCCCACGATTAACTTTTGTTCACCATCGTGGAACTTGTTTCGTTCATTATGTCCAAAAAGGAAGGGGGTCCTTAATTTGGAACAATCCAAAAAAGAATAATGGACTCATAATTTGGATTGGTAAATCAGTGTTCTTCATAGCGCATTTTTTATAGTAGAATTCAAGATGCTAATACTTATAATTCATGTTCGAAAATCATTATCCCTTCTCCCTTTTTACACTATAAAGAAGTTTTACTTGGCTTTAAATCCATTTGAAAGGGGGGCCATGGCCACATCATCTTTCAAAGTTTTTAAATTTTGCACTTTATAATTTTTTTAATCTAGAGTTGAGTCTTTTTTTAAATAAGTTTTATCAATACAATATAGCATTTAGAAACATAATTTAGTATACAATGTAAATTCCAATAGATAATAAAATCATAACATTCATAATATAGTTATTTTTGTATTGGAAACTTTCATAATAATACATTTATTTATTTAGTTAATTAGTCCTCAACCCGAGTTAACTATGTTTCTAACCTAATTAATTGTAAAAAAATTATCTAGGCCCCCCTTAACATATATTCTTGGCTTCGTCATTGGGTGTATTTACATTTTAATTTGGCCCAAATAGTTTTTAAGTAGTATTTGTATCCTTTAATGGTAGCTTGCACATAATTTAAATGGTAGTACAATACTTTAGGTAATCTCACCACATAGAATTAGATGTTTATAACTATTATCTATAAAATGAACAAAATATCATTCTTTTAGGAATTGATGATCATTGTAAATAAGATTCATATTCTTTTTGAGAAATACTATTTGTGGTAGATTTGGTCTTATTTAGATTAAAATTTGGGGGTTTATTACAACCTATTTTCATATTTTATTATTCATAATCTTTTTTAGAATTATTATTTGTGTAAGAACATCATATTTTCTTATTTTACTGTCACCACCGAATTTGTTATCATGGAGTCGAAAAGAAGAATATTTTCATTTTATCCTTTTATGTAAATTATAGTTTCTTTGTATATATGTATTTTTATTTTAGAATTATTTCCTTAAAAAATGTTTAGCAAAACACCTCATCGTACACAAGGATACAAAAGTTATTGCCCATCTACTGATTCTTATTTGCATGTTGTCAATATAATTACAATTTTCAACTCTATCGTATCATTATTGGTATCTTCCATATAAAAAATAGAAGTTTTTATTATTGTGGTTCACAACGTTTTTTGTTTATTTTTCTATTTCTAAAGAGTTTTTTTTTTCCAAAAGAGAAGCTTTATTCAAAACAAAAATATTTTACAAGTAATGTTGCTTGCTACTACCCTGACTGTAGTACTATGACTCTATCACTAAACAAAAAAGGACATAAAAAACTGGGAGCACGCCTTCATATATTAATTATGTTAAAACTTATATTTTCGTTCAAATTGTTACTTCTCTTTATTCGAAGAAAGTCCCTCGATAATTTTTTAATTAACCTTTAATCCAAAAAAAATATTTTGTTCCAAAAAATCTCTTACCACACAAAACACTCACAATTTTTTCCCCCTCTTATCCTAGACTTTAAGAAAAAATTATCAAAAAAATAAACAATGGCACTTTTGCAAAATAAAACAATAAGGTGAACTAAATGCGAAATATAATTATCTCCTAAGGACTAAACATTAATTGTGCTTCAATTTCATCAGCTTTGATTTTTATATGTATTTTTACGTCATGTACTAGCTAGATTATGCTTGCGTGTTAACCACTACCAATTTTACATTAGAGATTTCAAAAGAGAGCGAAGAATGTCGACATGTGTACCGAGGATGGAGTTTGTAAGCCTTTGGGTTTTTTCTTGGGTTTGACTTTCGCATGTAACAACCCTCACTTTTGAGATTCTATTTTATATTTAATCTGCTAATTATAGTGATTAATTAAAGATATGGATTGGTGGAGTAGGTATTAATTTAAGAAAGATAAGTTAATATCTACTATGATGTTGCATATTTACCATATGTAGAGGTGAATTTTGCTATGTTATGTTTTTATTATTGTGTCATAAGAATTTAAAAAGATATTGGGCTTAAAAATGGAACCGGAACCTAAACTGAATTTATAAAATCTCCAAATGATAATTTGGAGGGTGCCATTAGTTCCGGGAGGTTTGAGATAGTCAAATTGTGTGCCATATTGTATTTTGAGGTTTTGGGCACTTTTGACTGGTTGTAACTTAAATAAGTAGTTGCGTATTGATTTATCGCGTATTCATCACTTAAGCTGAAATTTTAAGCATAAGCCACGATTTATGCCTTCAACTAAGTCACTATTCCCCTAATTACATTAGTGAACCTAGAAAAGAAAGAGAAGAAGAAACCTAAGGAGACAAAGAGAGATTGAAGCTTGGGTGTTGATCTTGCCTACAATCTTCACCAAATCTGAAGTTACAACCTTGAGGCAAGTTTTCTACTTGCTAGTGTATGGTTTAAGTAGAGCAATTTGCATTGATAGTTATGGTTATATATGGTTTATGGATTTTAGGGCTTTTTAGTGGATTTAGGGGTTTTAACTCCTTAGAGGTTGCTTTGAATTGTTATTGGTATAGATTTTTGGTGTTGGAGGCATTTAAAATCTTTTGGTAGCAAAATATAGTGTGGAGACTTGTTGTTGAAGAAGAAGGGTTTTTGGGTCTGCTATGACCAGTCGACCGCGTGTCTAGGACTGGTCGACCGGGCCTTCGGGGGAGGGCACGTTGCTTTCTCACTAAGGCCTGATTTTGGTGTGCGGTCGACCGCGGTCTGTGCCCGGTCGACCGGGCCCATCTTCCTGGACTTTTTGCTTTCCTACGAAGGCAAAAGATTTGAGACGCGGTCGACCGCGGCCTTCTGACCGGTCGACCGGTCCCCTGTTTTTCACTTAAACTTTATTTTCTTTTATTTCCTAGGCTTTCCTTTTCATAGGGAATAAGGGCCTTCTTGCATGAAGTAAACTTAGAGTTTTAGTTGAGTTTGGTCGTTACCCTATAGTTGAATAGGATCACTTGGGGTTAATTCAGGGGTATTTGAAGTGATGCTTAGGTATCACTTCTCTTTTTGGGTAATTAGTTAAAATTAGAGTTTTAAGCCCACATGGGGAGATGTTAGAAGCCCTTTGGTGGAAGATAAAACCTTGGGAATTATGAGAATTCGAGAAATGGTTTAGAGAATACTTTGGGACATAATGATATGATGAAATTGAATAAGAAATATTCAAAGATAAATGTTTTAAGTAAATGAAATACATGATATTCATGATAATGAAAATGGGATAAATTGGTAATTGTTAAATTACTTAAACACACCTCTCTAAATGCTATCATAAGGGAAGCTCGCGCATGAGGTGATGTCCCCTGGCTATTGAATGCAGGCTGACTATAGTCCTCGGCCATATGCAGGTTTCGTGTATGTTTTTCTGCGCTAGTGAGGTAATTTCGGGTGTGGTTATGACTCAGTCGCAGGCATATGGCCACTTCCCGACGTGCGTTAGGTCCCCAGGTTGTCTTTTATAGATAGGCTTTGGAAGATGAAAGTCATTTAGGGGCGCGCCCAGTGGGGAAACTCGGAGGGGCGGTCTTAGAAACGTTATATGTATAGGTATATAACCTTTCTAACTCAAGTGGGACTTGAGGTATGTAAATTGCCATACGATATGGGATGGTAATTATATTCCTGTTAAGGAATGGAAAATGATAAGATATGGGAAGAAATGAGAATTTATTTAATCTATTGCCAAATTTCATAATTGTTAGAAAGTTATATAATTGCATTATTACATTTTATGTTTAGGTTGTTAGATTTTCATTCACATGATTTTATAATTCATTGCCCGTATCTATCATGTTTCTTACTCTTCTGGGAATTATATACAAATCGGGCCCTGACCCGTTCATCTTTCTATGTTGTGCATGTGGTTGTATCCGCTCAGGTGCTCCTCCGCAAGGGCGCCCATTGTGAATTTCCATTCTTATGCTTGCGACGAGCTGTATGACCTTGCGGATTAATACAGGATGTTGTTAGACGCCCTCTTTCTTTTTTTTGGAATCTAGTTATGATCGGGTCATTCGGGCTAGTGGCCCATATTTTGTAATTGTTAATGGATGTAGTAAGTATCATATATTGGATTGTGAAACACTGTGATGTAACTGTGGACCGACAGATTATTCGGTTCTTTTGCTATATTGTTTTGGTTAGCTATAAATATGTTCCATGGAAATTCCACTTTTGTCAGATTTGGGTTGTTTAATTTATTTCTTAAATCTTTTTAAATCAACATTTTGACAACCTGCTTTCTGATTTATGGAGTGGCTTGCCCATATACCTAATTATTGTTATGATGCTGAGGATGATATCCATCCATGATTCCGTTATGTCGAGGTATCGGGCCGGCCACCCCTTATTTCGGAGAGCGGGTTGTCACAGATGGTATCAGAGCATCAGGTTCTAGAGTCTTTTGGATCTTGTGGACTTGTCACGTTCTACCGTAGCGTTCTTTGACATAGAGCCTAATGTTAGGACTACTTGTTATTTATGCTTATGATCTTCTGCAACTATAGATTGTTTTGAGTGAAATTCTAACTCTATTGTTCTCTCTCTCAGATGCCACCTAAAAGGGGTCGCCCGATGAGATGCAATAGGATCTTAGATGAGGATGTTGGTCCTCCTCCGCCGCCACAAGGGACGTTTAATGTCGTGGATGTGGCGAATATAGTGGCTCAAGCCATTAATGCGGCCATGACAGCAGTGGCCCAACAAGTGCCACAGGCTCAGCAGAGAGCGCCAGATGTCCAAGTTCCTACTGGACCTTCTCCGTGGGAGAGAGCTAGGGAATCTTTTCTGAAGGGCTAGCCCCCAAAATTCGACAGGAGCTCGAATGTTATAAAGGCGAATCAATGGAAGAAGGATATTCAACGCCATCTACGTATGGTGGAGTGTGGTGAGGATAGGAAACAAGTCCTTGCTACTTTTAAATTGGTTGGTGCCGCATTACACTGGTGGGAGTCTGTGACTACGCCAGAACAAAAGGATACTATGTCCATCTCTGAATTCTGGGTTTTATTTGATCGTAAGTATTTTCCTCCTGCAATTCAAGGGGAGATGATAAGGAGATTACAG
The DNA here is from genome assembly GCA_949130495.1 of Sambucus nigra. Lineage (NCBI taxonomy): Eukaryota > Viridiplantae > Streptophyta > Magnoliopsida > Dipsacales > Adoxaceae > Sambucus > Sambucus nigra. Next base: position 6,987,353 of record OX422210.1, read on the forward strand.
GACCTTGTTCAAGGGGAGAGGTCAGTAGCAGAATATGAGGAGGAATTCACCCGGTTAGCAAGCTTCGTACCGGATGAAGTAAATCCCGAAGAAAAGAAAGTTTCAAAGTTTTTGAGAGGGTTGAACTGGAGGATTCGACAACACTTGCTGGGTAATCCTGCTTTACAGACTTTTGGGGAAGTGATGAATGCATCTCTATTACATTGCCAAGAGCATAGACTCTTTTTGCAAAGTGGTAAGAAGACCTCCGTAGTGGGGCAAGGTGGAAGGCCGGGAGGTGGTGGGATTGGAGGAGGAGTCTTTCCCTCATCCCAACCTTCGGGCAGTAAACCAAAAGAAAATGATCCCTAACAGGGAGACTTGTCTAAGAGGAAACGTTCTGGTGGGTTTAATGGGGGAAACCAAAATAATAGACAAGGTCAGGGTTCCCCACAACAACAAGCTGGCCGGGGTGGTCAGGGTGGCAGAGCCCAGCAGGTCCAGGGTGTAAATCAGTTTAGAAACAATCGTGGTCGAAATGCTGAGAATATGATAGGTCGGTGTTTCCAATGCGGGGAAGCGGGTCACTATAAGAGAGAATGTCCTCAGTTTATTGGGGGACAGTTTCCTCGAGCTCCACAGTAGCCGTACGTTCAATTCCCTCCACAAGTACCTAACCCAGTTGCTCCTCCACAACAGGGTCAGTTACAATATGGTAGGGTCTACCATATTCAGGATGCTATGCTTCCTCCAGCTCCGCCTGCACCGCCAGCTATTGAGGGTAAGTTCCTTATTCAGGGACATTTGGGTCGTGTTTTATTTGATACCGGTGCAATGCATTCAATTATTTATAGGAGCTTTGCTCAGACTACTGAGTTGATTAAATCTTCTGAAAGAACTTTTACTAGTGTGGAGTCCTTTATGGGTGATTGTTCACTCGTCTTCTTTGTTTGTAAAAATATAGAAATCTCTCTCGGTAACTTATGTTTTGAGGCCGATTTACTCGTCCTGGATATGGTCGGGTATGACACAATTTTGGGTATGGATTGGCTGATGAAATATCATGCTATTGTAAATTGTTACGAGAAGAGTATAGTCTTCGCCATGCCGGGACAAGAAATGTTCCTGGTAGTTTTACCTCGTTTAGAGGGGAGTACTTGTACTTATTTGTATTGCATTGCCGAGGAGACTTCTAGGGATGTAGTCATTCCTTTGGATTCCATTCCAGTTGTGAAAGATTTTGAGTATATTTTCTGAGAGATACCAGGTTTACCTCCTAATCGAGAAATTGAATTCGTGATTGATTTAGCTCCAGGAACGAGGCCTATTGCGAGGGCTCCATACCGTATGGCTCCTATTGAGATGAGGGAGCTAAGAGATCAAATTCAAAAGTTGTTGGAGCAGGGATTTATACGGCGTAGTACATCGCCATGGGGTGCTCCAGTGTTGTTCGTTAAGAAAAGAGATGGCTCTCTCCGGTTATGTGTGGACTATAGAGAATTGAATAAGGTCACCATCCGGAATATATACCCTTTACCTCGTATCGACGACTTGTTTGATCAACTTTGAGGAGCGATGTACTTCTCTAAGATCACCTTGAGGATGGGGTATCATCAATTGAGGATACGAGAGGAGGACGTGTCCAAGACTGCTTTTCTTATGAGGTACGGATCCTATGAATTTTTGGTTATGGCCTTTGGACTAACCAATGCCCCTGCTGTATTTATGGATCTCATGAATAGGGTCTTTCGGGATTTCTTGGACCAATTTGTTATTGTGTTCATCGATGACATTTTAGTCTATTCTTGAACGGAGTCTGATCATGCTATGCATTTGAGGTTGGTCCTACAGAGACTACGAGACCATCAACTGTATGCCATGTTCGAGAAGTGTGGCTTTTGGTTGCAGGAAGTACAGTTCTTGGGTCATGTGGTGACGTCCCAGGGGGTATCAGTGGATCCAGGCAAGGTGGCTGCGGTGAAGGAGTGGGGTCAACCCATGACACCTACCGAAGTTCGTAGTTTTTTGGGATTGGCGGGTTATTACCGTTGGTTCATTAAGGGTTTCTCTAAGATTGCTAGCCCTTTGACCAACTTAACCCGGAAAGGGGTGAGCTTTATTTGGGATGATTCTTTCCAAGCTGCATTTGATGAACTTAAAGATAGATTAACTTCGGCTCCGGTCCTTGCTTTGCCAAAACCAGGATTGGAATATCTAGTCTTCACCGATGCATCGCTTCAAGGATTGGGAGGTGACTTCAGCAAGAGAGACGGGCTATCACTTATGCTTCCCGTAAGTTGAAGCCCCATGAAAGAAACTATCTGGTGCATGACCTAGAACTAGCCGCAGTTGTTTTTTCCTTGCAAATATGGAGGCATTATCTCTTGGGAGAGAAGTTTAGTCTTTTCCTGGACCACAAATCGCTGCAATATTTGTTTTCACAGAAGGACTTGAATATGAGACAGCGCCGATGGTTAGAATTCGTGAAATATTATTAATTTGATATTCATTATCATCCGGGTAAGGCCAACGTGGTAGTGGATGCCTTCATTAGGAAGCCTAATGGAGAATTAGCTGAGGTTTGGAAAGATAAATGGAAGGAACTCAGTCAGGAGGATGCGATGGTGAGAGCATTCATGTCGGTAATGACTGTTACTCCTACCATTGTGGCAAGGGTGGTAGAAGCTCAAGGAAGGGATAAGGAGTGTCAAGACCATATTCATCGATTACTGTCCGAGGGAGCAGAGTCCTACTCGATTGGTTCCGAGGGTGGGTTACGCTTCCATGGAAGACTCATCGTTCCGGAGGAAGGAGATTTGAGGCAGGCAGTGATGGCCGAATCTCATGGGTCTAGGTTTACGGTTCATCCTGGTGGGGACAAAATGTATCAGGATATGCGCCGTCAGTACTGGTGGTCGGGTATGAAGAGGGATATTTTAAAATTTGTGTCCCAATGCACTACTTGTCAACTGGTCAAGATTGATCATCAGAAGCCGACAGGTTTGTTGTAACCGCTAGAGATCCCCGTGTGGAAATGGGAAAGTATATCGATGAATTTTATCACGGGTTTGCTGAGATCACAAAGAGGGTGTGATTCGATTTGGGTAATTATCGACCGATTGACAAAGTCGGCACACTTCCTACCTGTGCGGACAGATTATGACACCGCTCGGTATGCTCTCTTATTCATCGAGGAGGTGGTGAGACTCCATGGGGTGCCTTTGAATATAGTCTCCGACAGAGACAAAATTTTCGTTTCCCACTTTTGGAGGAGTTTCCAAGAAGCGATGGGGACCGAATTGAGGTTAAGCAGTTCATACCATCCTCAAACAGACGGCCAAATTGAAAAGGTAAATCAAATGTTGGAGGATATGCTTCGCATGTGTATGCTTGACTTAAAAGGTGGTTGGGAACAATATCTCCCATTGCTTGAGTTTGCCTATAACAACTCTTACCAATTCACAATTGGAATGGCACCTTACGAGGCTTTGTATGGAAGGCCGTGTAGATCACCCGCTTGTTGGTTGGAATTGGGTGATAATAAATTTCTTGGGCCTGAAATGATCCAAGATACTTCCTCGAAGATTGAGTTGATTTGAAATCGCATTCGGATACCCCAAGATCGTCAAAAAAGCTATGCCGATGCGGGTCGTCGACACATGGAATTGGAGGTTGGGGACCAAGTTTTGGTTAGAGTGTCTCCCATGAAAGGAATAAAGCGTTTCGGTTAAAAGGGGAAACTTGCACCGCGCTTTGTTGGACCATTTCCAGTTATTGCAAAGGTGGGTCCCGTGGCATATCAACTCGCTTTACCGGAACCATTGCAACAAATTCATGATGTGTTCCATGTTTCCTCCCTAAAGAAGTATAGGAGGTGTGAAGGTGCGTTATGGCACATTCCTTTCGAGGATATTGATTTGCAACCTGATGTTTCATATGAAGAACAACCGGTTGCAATATTAGAGCATGGGGAGCGTAGATTGAGATCTCGTGTCTTGCCCTTGCTGCGGGTTCAATGGAGTCACCATAATGCTAAGGAATCTATGTGGGAGTGCGAGAAGGACATGCGGGAGAAATATCCGCATCTCTTTATACGAGGTACGCTTGAATTTTGGGGACAAAATTCTCATCAGGGGGGGAGTATGTAACAACCCTCGCTTTTGAGATTCTATTTTATATTTAATCTGCTAATTATAGTGATTAATTAAAGATGTTGATTGGTGGAGTAGGTATTAATTTAAGAAAGATAAGTTAATATCTACTATGATGTTGCATATTTACCCTATGTAGAGGTGAATTTTGCTATGTTATGTTTTTATTATTGTGTCATAAGAATTTAAAAATACATTGGGCTTAAAAATGGAACCGAAACCTAAACTGAATTTATAAAATCTCCAAATGATAATTTGGAGGGTGCCATTAGTTCCGGGAGGTTTGAGATAGTCAAATTGTGTGCCATATTGTATTTTGAGGTTTTGGGCACTTTTGACTGGTTGTAACTTAAATAAGTAGTTGCGTATTGATTTATCGCGTATTAATCACTTAAGCTGGAATTTTAAGCATAAGCCACGATTTATGTCTTCAACTAAGTCACTATTCCCCTAATTACATTAGTAAACCTAGAAAAGAAAGAGAAGAAGAAACCTAAGGAGAGAAAGAGAGATTGAAGCTTGGGTGTTGATCTTGCCTACAATCTTCACCAAATCTGAAGTTACAACCTTGAGGCAAGTTTTCTACTTGCTAGTGTATGGTTTAAGTAGAGCAATTTGCATTGATAGTTATGGTTATATATGGTTTATGGATTTTAGGGCTTTTTAGTGAATTTAGGGGTTTTAACTCCTTAGAGGTTGCTTTGAATTGTTATTGGTATAGATTTTGGGTGATGGAGACATTTAAAATCTTTTGGTTGCAAAATATAGTGTGGATACTAGTTGTTGAAGAAGAAGGGTTTTTGGGTCTGCTATGACCGGTCGACCGCGTGTCAGGGACCGGTCGACCGGGCCTTCGAGGGAGGGCACGCTGCTTTCTCACTAAGGCCTGATTTTGGTGTGCGGTCGACCGCGGTGTGTGATCGGTCGACCGGGCCCATCTTCCTGGACTTTCTGCTTCCCTACGAAGGCAAAAGATTTAAGACGCGGTCGACCGCGGCCTTCTGACCGTTCGACCGGTCCCCTGTTTTTCACTTAAACTTTATTTTCTTTTATTTCCTAGGCTTTCCTTTTCATAGGGAATAAGGGCCTTCTTGCATGAAGTAAACTTAGAGTTTTAGTCGAGTTTGGTCGTTACCCTATAGTTGAATGGGATCACTTGGGGTTAATTCAGGGGTATTTGAAGTGATGCTTAGGTATCACTTCTCTTTTTGGGTAATTGGTTAAAATTAGAGTTTTAAGCCCACATGGGGAGATTTTAGAAGCCCTTTGGTGGAAGATAAAACCTTGGGACTTACGAGAATTCGAGAAATGGTTTAGAGAATACTTTGGGACATAATGATATGATGAAATTGAATAAGAAATATTCAAAGATAAATGTTTCAAGTAAATGAAATACAGGAGATTCATGATAATGAAAATGGGATAAATTGGTAATTGTTAAATTACTTAAACACACCTCTCTAAATGCTATCATAAGGGAAGCTCGCGCATGAGGTGATGTCCCCTGGCTATTGAATGCAGGCTGACTATAGTCCTTGGCCATATGTGGGTTTCGTGTATGTTTTTCTGCGCTAGTGAGGTAATTCCGGGTGTGGTTATGACTCACTCGCAGGCATATGGCCACTTCCCGACGTACGTTAGTTGCCCCGATTGTCTTGTATAGATAGGCCCTGGAAGATGATAGTCATTTAGGGGAGCGCCCAGTGGGGAAACTCGGAGGGGCGGTCTTAGAAACGTTATATGTATAGGAATATAACCTTTCTAACTCAAGTGGGACTTGAGGTATGTAAATTGCCATAAGATATGGGATGGTAATTATATTCCTGTTAAGGAATGGAAAATGATAAGATATGGGAAGAAATGAGAATTTATTTAATCTATTGCCAAATTTCATAATTGTTAGAAACTTATATAATTGCATTATTACATTTTATGTTTAGGTTGTTAGATTTTCATTCACATGATTTTATAATTCATTGCCCGTATCTATCATGTTTCTTACTCTTCTGGGAATTATATACAAATCGGGCCCTGACCCGTTCATCTTTCTATGTTGTTCATGTGGTTGTATCCGCTCAGGTGCTCCTCCGCATGGGCGCCCGTTGTGAATTTCCATTCTTATGCTTGCGACGAGCTTTATGACCTTGCGGATTAATACAGGATGTTGTTAGACGCCCTCTTTCTTTTTTTTGGAATCTAGTTATGATCGGGTCATTCGGCTTAGTGGCCCATATTTTGTAATTGTTAATGGATGTATTAAGTATCATATATTAGATTGTGAAACATTGTGATGTAACCGTGGACCGACAGATTATTCGGTTCTTTTGCTATATTGTTTTGGTTAGCTATAAATATGTTCCATGGAAATTCCACTTTTGTCAGATTTGGGTTGTTTAATTTATTTCTTAAATATTTTTAAATCAACATTTTGACAACCTACTTTCTGATTTATGGAGTGGCTTGCACATATACCTAATTATTGTTATGATGCTGAGGATGATATCCATCCATGATTCCTTTATGTCGAGGTATCGGGCTGGCCACCCCTTATTTCGGAGAGCGGGTTGTCACATCGCATTCTTTGCCATCCACATCTCCATGATCGGCGTCATGATCTGGATCCCATGGTCAGTCTCTCCCTCTCTCTTTATAGTTATTTGATTACGTATGAAGCTAATTGTCAATGAACTTAGTGAAATGTTCTTTATTGTAATCAGTAATTGTGCGGGGACACAATTTTTTCGTGTCTATATATTGTGACAGCATAGAATTACTTTATATAAATGTTTGAGTGTAATATATGTATGTATGTGCAGGGCGTTGACGATTCTTGTATGCCCGCCTTGCATGTGCATTGAGGTGGTAGGAGACTGGGCATTTGAGATAATCAAGGCACCTATTCACGTCATGCGGTGGTTCATCTCATGTGTCCCTTATTAGATTTATTAATTTCATCCATATTATTATTATTATTATTATTATTATTATTATTATTATTATTATTATTATTATTATTATTATTATTATTATTATTATTATTATTATTATTATTATTATTATTATTATTATTATTATTATCTATACGCATTTTCAACTAGTTTCTTTCCTTAATGCGAGTAATACTCTTACCTTGGTTACAAAAAAGATTAAGCTCGTAGTATCTAATGGTATGACAATGGTGTTATTGAATGAGATTTATATGATTGATAAGAAGATTGAAAAATCATCGTAGAAACTTCTTTATTTTTTTTTCTCATCATACTTTGTTCAGGTTAATTGGGTAAGTGTAAGTTAAGTAAAAAGTGAATAGCAGGTTAATTTTAGTCCTTTCCCTTATATTTTTTCAATATTTTTTTATCAATTAAAACTTTACCACGTATTTTCTTTGAGTATGTAATAATAGTATAACTATTGTTCCTTATGTAACTTGGATGCAACACGGAAGCATACAATATTGTTTAAATGAAAAGGTTGAAAAAAAACTTATTATCTAATGTATATTATGTTTGGATTTGAAAATAAACTTTATACCAATCAATTGTTTGTTACTTTCTTCTAAAAATAAATTTGTATAGATGTAAAATTAAATTATGTATATTTCTAAAACTATATGTCACCAACACTCCGGTGTGTGTGTGTGTGTGTGTGTGTGCTCGATAATAAACAAGAACAAACGACATCCAAAATGCAAATAACCATTTATTTTTCATTGTAGTCGTTTTCAACCTATGGTGTTTCTAGTATACATTTTAAACCTTGTTCATTGTAGGTTTGAAGATAGATATATAGTAGGTTTTTGTACAAAAGGACCTCTAATTTGATATTACTTTTTATAGAAGAGAACACAAATTAACCTCATATAATATCTTCATTTTTAAAAATAAAATGGTCATTGCAAGAGTCAATCAAAGTTGAAATGGTAGGGAGTCGTTAGGAGCAAAATTCGTATAAAAAATTGCATGTCCTGTCTATAATTTCGAATCACGTATTCTTTTTAGTACTTAACTTTAAAAAGTAGGCTTTACAAATGTGTAGTGTAAATTTCTTTATGGTTGAATAAGTTTTATATTTAAGAAACAATTGTTATTCTGGAATAAAAACAAAATGTATGAACAATAATAAAAAATCTACAAATTATTTTGTATAATGTTTAAATTAAGTATAAACAGGTAATCTGAACCCTGCGAATTCACGTTGTGTTTCCTTCCTATGGAAGCAAAATTGCAGTCGTCATAGGAACATAAAAACTAGAAAAGAAAGGAGAGGAAGAATTTGCAGAATTTAAGTGAGAATTCATAGTAGGCCTAAGGACATTTATAAATTTATTCATGACTATTTAAACAACCATATTGTCTGTTTGGTGTGGTTTTTCAACGAATAGACCATCAAGAAATAAAACCATGATTTGACATGGCTTTTGTCCTTATCACCAATACATTTTAACCAAATTCCAAAGCCTGTAAAATAAAATTGGACCCATTTTGCAAATGGGCCAAACTAAATTAATATTTGTATTATGGGTTGGGATTAATCAGAACCAAAAATTATAAATGAACGAGTTTTGGTCAATAAATCAAATAATCCATGATGTAAGGCTAGGCTCGAGCATGCTCGAGTGGAGTTGGTCGAGTCAGCACACGACAGGTAGCGACATGCACGCGAACCTAAGTTATCTCCACTCCACAAAAGTGGGGTTCCTTTGGTCCAACCAAAGAGTGGCCATCTAAGAGTATAACTCTTCATATTTAATTATTCTTTCTACGTGAGACAAGGTGTTATACAAGGTCTTCTTTATTTTATTAACTCAAGTGGGTATCTTTAGAGACAATTTTCTCATTCAATACATATTTGTTTTTTACATGTGAATATACCACGCTATTCTCCTCAAATAGGAGAACATAATTTTGTGTGGTCCCACTACATTTGGAATTTTCTACCACTTGAATTTGGCCACGAATTCACCCCTAACATGTTTATTGATAAATAATTTCCAACAACCCCCCAGATGAATGAAAAGTGAAGAGTAACTACATCAGGATAAGTAGTCAGAGACTTTGAACTTCCCCTAGTGAAAATCTACTAGGTTTACTTGGTTCGTGAATGGGAATGATGCCTTGAAAAATCAGTCTTTTTTGTAAACCAAGACAATAGAAGTCACATAGTTCCCCCTCAAGCATAATTGGTTCTTATTGTGTTCATTTTGGTCCTGAAAACCTATTTTTATGAGTGTTTTAGAGAATTCAGCCTTCAAAATTCTCATAAAAGTGGCCTTATTTTTATGAAGAGTATCATGCAATACCGCACTTAACATATCCATATATATATATATATATATATATATATATATATATATATATATATATATATATATATATATATATATATATATATATATATATATCACGATTCTCGTGGAAGATGTGCACTATCTCATCATAAAAATTGTAAGCATTAAGACATCTCCTCAGTGCTTACTGAGTCAAACCTATATAGCGGTTGTTCATTTCAACCTGGATATTAGGATCTCTACATCTTTTCACCATGGAGACTCTTAGTTAATTAAAGTCTTTAATCCCATTTCCCTCGTGGACTTTTCTACTTACTCTCTGATTAAACCTTTTTTGAGGAGATGACATGGTCAACAGAAATAATTTCAATTGTCTTACGGCATCCGATGAATTTACCGAAACTTCACCTTATACATGGAATTTTGTTCCCTTCTAATTGTTCATTGTCTATCAAAGTGTAAACATATGGCTGGAACAAGCTTTACCGAATTTAGAATATCCTCCCCGAAGTTAGGATACCATTTGGTTTTTTCCTAGTTTTATCAAAAGTAATGAATTCAGATTCCAAATGTGGATTTAGAATTATACATTTGATTTAAGGATATCCAAGAAACGATTTCAACCCCAAGGGAAAGGGTGTAACCACTTGTGGATTTCGAGTCTTTAGATTTAGATTTCCAGTTGGCATCACTATACCTTTCAAGTACTTTGTGATATCATTTAATATTCCATTCTAAAAAATTTAGTATGTTTAAAATGTCCTAAAACCCTATAAGGGATTTCCATTATTGCGTACTAGGATTGCTCATATAATGACTGAGACTATGAATAGAGTAAGCTATATACATTAAACTTACCATTACACGAGAGTACTCTAATTGAGATGTGCTTTCACTAAAATTAGCTGAAAGGTGAATATTAGCATAAAAAGGTGTTTTCCTTTGATTAATATTATACTTTTTGAATTTATTAAGTATTTTCTCAATGTAGTTTGATTGGGATAATACTAATCCATTATATGTTTTAGAAAATTTAAGTATAATGTTGGTGACACACATATCTTTTATGTCAAACTTACAACTTAGCATTTGTTTGGTAGCTTTAATAATGTTGATATTGCTAGCAATTATTGGCATATCATCAATGTACAATCCATTCAGAGCGCTCTTCACATAAATACAATGTCACACTAATTAATTTTAAAATTATTTGACGTCATAACAATGTCAAATTTCTCATGTTATTGTTTAAGAACACGTTTTAATCCATAAAGTGATTTTAATACTCTATAAACTTTATTTTCTTGTCAAAAAGCAATGACTCATTTGGGTTTTTCCATATATATTTCCTCATTCAATTCACAATTAAATAATTGTGTTTTTACATCCATAGATATTAAGTCTATTTAATCTTTCTATTGAAATTAGAATTATAATAGATTCTAGTCAATAGGTGTCAAAATAATCTAGCCATTCTTGTTGATTATAACCCATTGTAACAAGTATCGCTTTGTACTTGCCATTGATCTATCCTCATTCATTTTCTGTCACATCCCGAGTTTTTAGGATGACTAAGCATTGTACAAGCAATAAATAATAAAAAGATTGCAATACATGGATAAATAAGATAGTAAAGGTTATTGCATTACATCGCATCAATTAAATATAGTGAAAAGGCACTTTATTCATTACGCGCATACTAGGTATTGGTACTATTCCCACCAAAAGACAATTAAAAAAATAAAAAGTACGTAATATGACTACATCATCTTATATGTGGTAACATATGAAATCATGACAGGTTTGCCTGAACTGCTACTGAATTTCCATAGGTATATAATTGCTAGAGAAACAGGAGATAATGTATTCAATTGAGTGGGGTCGGGGAATGTTTCCTTCCTTACTCTCTGGGTCCATCTGAAATTTTCAAAAGAATAAACAAAAATCACCCAGTAGATAATTCTCATTCTATTCAGTTTGTAAAATAAAATAAGAGTTTATTAATATGAGAAGTATCGTAAGAATTAAAATTCAATAGTGAAAATCAGATAAGCACATTAAAATATGATGATATTGACATAATTAGAAATATCAGGACTAGAATAGGTTAATGGTTATGGATGGTTTCTAAACAAATAACCCATAATTATCCATTTAGAGGCTTTAGGGTAATAGTCATACATACAACAATCAATCCAAATAAATTGGAGATAAAGTAACCATGCTAAGTCAATCACAAACATTCGATATTGTAGCAATGACTAGGCCCTCAATCATCTGAGTCCTACAGGCCAAACAATACAATCTGAGAAACGTGTGTGCTCGCGTTCAAATGATCAAACCATATATAAAACCCTTTTAACACAAACAAACCCTAAACATGCAGCAGTATGTGATTGAATAAATAGGTAATCTACGCAAGAACATTCAAACACATGCAATTAAGGAAAAATCCCCCTCAGGGGCAAAACCATTTATTTTCACTATAATTTGTAAGAAAACGGCTTACAATCGGATTACAATGAAAATACAAGTTGACTAAGAATTACCCTCGGGTATCGGATTCTGTAGTCGCGGCTGGAATTATCCCTTTCCAGTAGGGCTGCAATGAAGAAGAAGAACGGTCTCCTCCACAAGGGTTGAACAAACCAAAGTTGTGTTCTTGGGTTGCAAAAGGATTCACAAAGGATTGGCAAGGATGTGTGAATCAAACCATGAGTCTTGGGACTCAAAAATATGAAGACTAGATGTATTTGGACTCTCAAATTCGTCTCCTAAAGTCTTGCAAAACAACTCCCCCGAAGTTGGTATTTATAGGAAAAAATATGAAGAGTCCCACGTTCTTAAAACTCTAAAATTCTATCCAGCGTACAAAAAAAACAGCATTCTTTGAGGAATTTTCTCTATCTTCAAAAGGTCATAACTCCTTCACCGTAGCTCGGATTGAGGTGCCGTTTTTTCCAGTATCTTCGTTGAGGCGAGATATTCAACTTTCTAGTTGACCAGACCTCCGAACTATGGATGTGAAATTACGAAAATGCCCTTGAACTCTCCTATTGTGCCTTTTTTTCACTGTTTTGACTTCCCTTGCGTACCACTTGCATTAAGTCCCTAAAATCTTGGAACGTGAAGTCATTGAGGCAGATGTGGGACATATTAGTGGAGATAATGCATGCTTGATTCCTGGAATTCGGATATAGGTCGTCATGTGAGATCGTGAGGAGACGTGCCAAATGTAGCGGCGTACGACATAAATAAATGAAACATTTCGGACATGTGAAAAATGTCCTTACAAATATCCCCCTATGTCTATGCCGGTACATACATAAAAAAAACCGAATTATCAAATATGAAATTGCCTATACAAATCTACCCTCCCATGAACCCAAAACTGGAAAAGGTACAAATGAATAGTCTTCATCGTTTGTTCTTTAATTCTTCAGGAATCTCAAAACTTTTCTCATCAGGGTGTGCAACATATAGATCTGCAATCTTCATACCTACACACATGAAACAAAGCAAATACCATGTGACATATCGAGTTTGAAATGAGATAACATGGATATCAATATATGATAAAAATATAAGCAACATCTCAAAAACTCCCCCAGAATTCAAACTCCCCCATAATATGATAATTCTTTCTCCCCCTTTTTATGATGTCCCCAAATGGACAAATTAGAGAAATAAATCAAATAAGCAAGTGCGGGGTGTCACTAGGATAAAAACACACCATGAATAAACAGAAAGAAACCAAGTCAATGATAGCGTAAATGAAGTGGTGTGATCAAATTTGATAGGAAAATCAATGCGTACAAACATGACATATGTGCACGATGAATATTGGATATTCCTAGCGAATGAACTCAAATGCTTCCTTTGGTGTAAAAGAGTGAAAATATAAGATATTGACTCAATCAAATCAACAAATTAAAGCTCAAAATGATTTTCACACCAATAATGTACAAAATGATTTTATGCTTTTTCAGGACTTTCAAGGAAGTGCAAACCCGTTTAGATTCTCCAACCAAACTCCCTCAGATATTGTATTGAATAGAGGCATTCTAAATTCTCAAACTTTGGAGAATTGATGGTGAAACCTAAGTGGCCCATATTTGGCATGAATTGCTTTTTATTGCCTTTAAATTTTTTCGGGCTCTTTTAACCTCTTTGGACCTCGGATATTAAAATTTCTCCATTTTTTAGGTCCTTTTTAACGGTGGCTTTTGCGCAAAGGATAGATGATTACCTTTCGCAGCCCCTCCCCGTTATACAAAAACACACAGTCTCACCAAAATGGTTGTTACATGCATTCCAATCTTGTCAAGTTTTATTGCATATTGTACATTGTATAGACATGATTGAGATGAAAACACGCAAGCCAACATGAGATAGACAAGTGCAATAATCAAATATAGCCGTGCATGTGTGCAATAAAGGATATAGGAGTCAAACATGTAGGCAGATATCACTAATTACATCTCAAAGACTCCAATCAATGTAAAGCACATGGATGAAATGATGTAGCCTCTCAAATCTCTATCAAACAGTCACATGGATAAATGGAATGAAGTTGTGACTTGGCTATCTTACATGCTCATCCATAAAAGAAGCAAAATACAAAAATCTTTTTGGATTTTTTCAAAAATTTGGAAAAAAAAGAAATAAAATCTTTTTGTGCTTTTCTCAAAATTTTTCTTAAAGGAAAATCTTTTTGTATTTTTTTCAAAAGAAATATAAAAAGCAAAAGGAATAAAACAAAGTTGTACAACAAAGTAATGGTACATATAAAATAGACTAGCAATAGGAAGCATATGATATGAACATGAAGAAGCATCCTATTCTAGACATAGACCAACCCCTCAGTCAACTGTGCAAATCCCTAAAGATTTCCTAAGACTCTCAAATCTAAGGGCATCTAAAGGTTTCGTGAAAATATCGGCTAACTGACGGTCGGTAGGAACAAAACTCAGGGATACGACTTTCTCTTCAACTAACTGACGAATAAAGTGCTCACGTATCCTGATGTGTTTTGTGCGCGAATGCTGAACTGGATTGCGGGATATGTGTATCGCGCTCGTGTTATCACAGGAAATGGTCATGGTGTCCTGTGATATCCCATAATCCTCCAGCATTTGCTTCATCCACAAGAGTTGTGTGCAACAACTCCCGGCGGCTATGTACTCAGCCTCCGCAGTGGACAAAGAGGTGGAATTTTGCTTCTTGCTCAGCTAGGAGACAAGAGCAGAACCAAAATAGAAACACCCACCAGAAGTGCTCCTACATCAATCTACATCCCCAGCCCAATCGGCATCCGAGTAGGCGGACAGACGGTCATCGGTATCAAAGGAATACCAAATCCCGTATGAGAGAGTCCCACTTACGTATTTAATAATACGTTTTAGAGCAAGTAAATGTGACTCTTTTGGGGATGCCTGATAACGCGCACAGACTCCAACACTAAAGGCGATGTCGGGACGACTGGCAGTCAAGTAGAGGAGACTACCTATCATACTCCGATATAAGGTTTTCTCTACGTCCTTGCCTGAAGTGTCCTTACTAAGCTTGGTAGTGGTACTCATAGGTGTACGTGCATGCTTAGCGGAGACTAAACCAAATTTCTTCACTAGGTCTCTAGCATACTTGGATTGGGAGATGAACATCCCATCCTCTAGCTGACGAACCTGGAGACCAAGGAAGAATGTAAGCTCACCAACCATGCTCATCTCAAACTCACTTTTCATCTCCTCCTCAAAGTGGTGAGCATGCTGGGAGCATGTGGATCCAAAGACTATGTCGTCCACATAGACCTGGGCAACCAAAATAGCACCGTCATCTCTCCTGACAAACAACGTCATATCTACTCCCCCTCTCTTGAAGACACGAGCTAAGAGATAAGAAGTAAGCCTCTCGTACCAAGCACGGGGTGCTTGCTTCAAACCATACAAGGCTTTCCTCAGATAGTAGACGTGCTCAGGGTGCTGAGGGTCTTCAAACCCTTTTGGTTGTTCCACATAAACCTCCTCCTGTAGAATGCCATTCAAAAAGGCACTCTTGACATCCATCTAATACACCTTGAAGCGCAGATGACATGCGATGGCGAGCAGAAGACGGACGGACTCAAGCCTCGCAACAGGAGCAAATGTCTCCCCAAAGTCTACACCCTCTATCTGTGTGTAGCCTTGAGCGACCAACCTAGCCTTATTTCGGATTATGGTACCATTTTCATCCATTTTGTTCTTAAAAATCCACCGGGTACCTATCACATTAATCTCACTAGGTCGGGGGACAAGTTCCCAGACATCATTCTTTTTAAACTGAAGCAACTCATCCTGCATAGAAGATATCCAGTGTTCATCCTTGAGTGCTTCTTTATGGTTCTTGGGCTCGACTTTGGACGTGTAGAAAAGATGGCTAACAACGTTCTCTAGCTGAGCACGAGTCTTGACCCCTAGAGTGGGATCACCAAAAATGGCAGAAGGGTCATGACTCTTGCGAACCCGAGCAGGTGTGTCCCCTAACACAGGAGTAGGGTCCACAGAGTGTAAGAGAGGAACAGGTAAATCAATGTCAGAACAATCCTCATCCTCACACTGAAGGTTAGGATCAATAACCGTCGGAGGTTCGTCATCTTGCACGGTGACGTTTATTGATTCCATAATCTTAGAGCTCTTCAGGTTAAAAACCCGGTACGCTCTGCTATTCGATGAATATCCTAGAAATATTCCCTCGTCGCTTCGGGAGTCGAACTTTCCTAATTGCTCTCTATCCCGTAGGATGTAGCATTTACTCCCAAAGACACGGAAATATGCCAGGTTGGGCTTCTTGCCAGTCCACAACTCATAAGGAGTGTGAAGTGTGTGTGGACGCAGATACACCCTATTCACCGTGTGGCATGCAGTAGACACTACCTCTGCCCAAAATCTCCTAGAAACTTTACGACCTAGAAGCATAGATCTAGCCATCTCTTGGATCGTTCTATTCTTTCTCTCAACAATCCCATTTTGCTGAGGAGTTCTCACAACAGAAAACTCATGTTTGATCCCAAGGCTATCACAGTACAAATCCACCTTTGCTTCCTTGAATTCAGTGCCGTTGTCACTACGTATTCTATTAATAGTGACACCGTGTTGATTTTGCAGGACACAGCACTTGGTCGTTAAGAAATCTACAGCATCGGATTTCTCTCTCAGAAAACCTACAATGGAGTATCTAGAGAAATCATCTACCATCACGAGGATGTACCTCTTACCACCTAGACTCTCAGTACGAGTGGGACCCATAAGATCCATGTGAATCAACTCCAGAACACGAGAGGTGGTAATGGAATGTAACTTCCTATGAGGACTACGAATTTGTTTTCCCAACTGACAGGGTCCACAAACGGTCGAAGTTGACTTTCCAAGAGATGGTAAGCCACGTACTAGGTCCTTTTTAGATAAACGATTGAGATCTCTAACGTTCACGTGACCTAGACGTTGGTGCCACAGATCCATAGGAGTGATCGTGGCGCTGTTGCAGATAAGTGAGGATGTGGGCTCAGTCCCATAGAAATTATCCTCGGTCCTCACCCCTTGCATCAAAAGTTTACCGGCTTGATTATAGACTTTACACGCGTCCCGGTCAAACTTTACTGCAAAGTTAGTGTCGCACAGCTGGCTAATGCTGAGAAGGTTTGCTTTCAAACCTTTGACGTACAAAACATTTTCTAGCTTAGGAAAACCAGGTAACTCGATAGTACCTCGTCCTATAATGCTAAACTTACTCCCATCTCCAAAGGTGACTCTGCCATCTTGATAATCCTCAAGAGTAGTAAAAAATGAGGCATCACCTGTCATGTGTCTGGAGCACCCACTATCAAAATACCATTGAGAGGTATTATGTGCTTTGAGAGCAACATGAACAACAAAAGCCTTTTTATCTTTCTTAGGTACCCAAGTCGAGGTGACCTTTTGTTTGCCTTTGTTGTTGTTGATTTTAGCTGGAATGTGAGAAGCATTCACTAACGGCAAAGACATCCGTCAGAATTCTTCCATTAAACTCTGAGTCGTGGAAGCTAAGAACTCAACTCGCTCTCTCAGACTAGAAAACTCATCAGTATGACGTGGTGGAGCAGTAGTACGTCGTGTCCGACCCATGCTATAGCAAGTTTCCCTAAGGTGGCCTTTTCTTTTGCAATAAGTACAAAAGAGCTCAGTCAAAGGCGGACCTTGGTTTTCTTTTATTGGTCGAACTCTCCTTCGAGGTTTTTTACGTTGACCATAAGGAGTTGTAGTAAACTCAGGAACTGGTCCAGGTGAAATTTGGGACGTGGAGGCACCATCATATCCAATTCCTTGACGATCACCAAAACCTAAAGCGGGGCCGAGGAGCATCTTTACCATCTTCCCAGATCTGTCCTCGATTTGTACCTTGACTTCCCGTGCTTTCTCAAGATCATGAGTCAGCTGGGCAACAAGGGCTTCAAGTTTGTTCCGAGTATCCACGGAGGAATGGAGCTGACTCGTAAGACTAGCCACTTGCTTGATCAAGTCCCCTCTCTCTTTCTCTAGAGTACTCTCTCTCTCTCTAAACAAATTCTCATTCTCGACACAGGTAGATTCTCTCTCTCTCAGGGCGGTGCAGGTGGAGAACTCTCTTTCTCTCGCTTTCCTTAAATCTTCCTCTAGGCAAGTGATCTTAAGAACTAACACTTTGTTACGCTTTTTAGTTTTAAAAGACTCAGAATATAACTCAGCGTAGGCGCGTTGTATATCACTCTCGCTCTCACTTGTGTCATCCTCCCCCTCACTCACATCGATCTCACTGTCGAGGTGTCCCTGTGAAGCATCATCCTCATCGTCGTGAGGAGAACTAGGAGTGCTCACTTGGCTGGCCATGAATGCGGTGAAGTTACACTCATGCGGTGACTCATCTCCAGAATCCACCGTCTCGACCTTACTATCGTCACTAAGGGTAGCATTAAGGACAGCTTTCCCTTTCTCTCTATTCAGACGATTGGCACACTCAAAAGCTCTATGACCCCTACCATCACACTCAAAACATCTCTCACTTTCTTTCAGAGAAGTATTTTTGGAAACTTTTTCATTTTTCTTTTCAAACTTATTTTTCTCAAATTTCTTTTTATCTTTAAAATTGCCATTTTTCTTAAATTTGAGAATCCTCTTGAAATTTTTTGCGAAAAGAGCCAAATCATCTAAGTCAAAATCGCACTCAGAATCTGACGTGTCAGTCTCTCTCTTTCTAGATGACTCTACCCTCTTTCTAGCTAACCCCTCACTCCTTCTCTCTTGGGCTTTAAGAGCAATTCCCTTATCTTTAGATTTAGAATTTTTAGGGAACATATCAATTTCATAAGTTTGCAAATCTCCTACAAGTTATTCCAATTTTAGCGTATTTAAATTACCCATAGAATTTAGCACAGTGACTTTAGGGATAAAACGCTTAGGCAAAGAACGAAGAATCTTTTTAACAACTCTAGCATTCGGAATATGTTCACCAAGATTAAAACTAGTATTCACAATGTCAGAAAGTCTAGCATAAAATTCATCAAAGAATTCAGAATCATGCATGGTGATTGTTTCAAATTGAGTTGTCAAGTTTTGCAACTTAGACTCTTTCACAGCATTAGTTCCTTCATGGGTGAGTTGTAAAACATCCCATGCCTCTTTTGAGGTGGTACACGTCATTATGCGTTTGAACTCATCAGGTGTGATAGACCCACAAATAGCACTTAGACCCTTAGAATTAAAAGATGACCATTTAATTTCTTCATCAGACAAAGAAATGTCAGGTTTCAAGTTGGTCACATTATCAACAGTCACGGTGGGAGGATTCCACCCTCGTTCAACCAAAATCCAGACACGCTCATCAATGGCTTTTAAAGCCGACCTCATACGGGCTTTCCAATAAGCATAATTTGTCCCGTCAAAAATAGGCATTTTATAATATGACTTCTCCATTTGAACACGCACTTTTTCAAAAATCAATTTTTTCAGAAAATTGATATCTTAGAAAAATTTTGCCGAAAAAAAAAAGGAATACGCGATAACCTGCTCTGATACCAATTTGAGAAACGTGTGTGCTCGCGTTCAAATGATCAAACCATATATAAAACCCTTTTAACACAAACAAACCCTAAACATCCAGCAGTATGTGATTGAATAAATAGATAATCTATACAAGAACATTCAAACACATGCAATTAAGGAAAAATCCCCCTCAGGGGCAAAACCATTTATTTTCACTATAATTTGTAAGAAAACGGCTTACAATCGGATTACAATGAAAATACAAGTTGACTAAGAATTACCCTCGGGTATCGGATTCTGTAGTCGCGGTTGGAATTATCCCTTTCCAGTAGGGCTGCAATGAAGAAGAAGAACGGTCTCCTCCACAAGGGTTGAACAAACCAAAGTTGTGTTCTTGGGTTGCAAAAGGATTCACAAAGGATTGGCAAGGATGTGTGAATCAAACCATGAGTCTTGGGACTCAAAAATATGAAGACTAGATGTATTTGGACTCTCAAATTCGTCTCCTAAAGTCTTGCAAAACAACTCCCCCGAAGTTGGTATTTATAGGAAAAAATATGAAGAGTCCCACGTTCTTAAAACTCTAAAATTCTATCCAGCGTACAAAAAAAACAGCATTCTTTAAGGAATTTTCTCTATCTTCAAAAGGTCATAACTCCTTCACCGTAGCTCGGATTGAGGTTCCGTTTTTTCCAGTATCTTCTATGCGGCGAGATCTTCAACGTTCTAGTTGACCATAACTCCGAACTATGGATGTGAAATTACGAAAATTCCCTTGAACTCTCCTATTGTGCCTTTTTTCACTGTTTTGACTTCCCTTGCGTACCACTTGCATTAAGTCCCTAAAATCTTGGAACGTGAAGTCATTGAGGCAGATGTGGGACATATTAGTGGAGATAATGCATGCTTGATTCCCGGAATTCGGATATAGGCCGTCATGTGAGATCGTGAGGAGACGTGCCAAATGTAGAGGCGTACGACATAAATAAATGAAACATTTCGGACATGTGAAAAATGTCCTTACACAATCGTGGGTATAACAATAGATTATTCCCTCATCATAATGTATGTTATAATAGAACAAGTTCAAAATGAATCGTATTAAATGATATCATTCCATAAATATCAACAAATATTTTAAGATCGAATCAATTTTATGTAAATGTTTGAACTACTCAAATGAGTTCATCAATGAGAATAAGATAATCTGGGACTATCACATAGTGATATCAACAAAAGGCGTAATAAAAAGCATTGTGTGAAATTAATATTAAATAAGAATAACCTACTTGTGCTTGGGATTTTCAAAATTAAGTCTGTTTGATTTGATTTAAGGCGGGGGGTTCGAGAAAGTCTAAAAATTAAAAAGTATCTAAGTAAGGTTGGGTTTTTAAAACATTTAAGGTGCGTACAACTTGAAATTGTGTAAAAATAAATTTCGAGGAGTTAATTTATTTTATATATATATATATATATATATCCTAGTTCCTTAGGTTTAATATTATTTTTTGTTCCTAATGGTGTCAAAAATCGGTAGGAAAAGTTTGGAGTGAAAATTTAATAGTTGAAAAACTACAGGGGTTTATGATAAAAAATAGTTAAAATTTTTAAAATTAAAGTTTGGGTGGTACTGTGAATTTGCTTTCTAGTTGACCAAATAAGGTGTTGTAATATACCATTTTGATCAGAAAATAAAATAAAAATCTTGATTTTTTTTTTGAAATTTCTGATTGAACACGCACTCTCACGCGCATAGTTGAAATTTCCATGTGGTGTATTTGACCTCACTCGTGCTCATGTTGACCGCTTCATCTTCAACCTTCGCAATTTGACCTTAGGATTACAAACTTTGACCTTCAAATAAATCTAGTATAAATGCCGTTTTAGATTATTCAAAAACATTCTTTCTAATTGTTCACAAGGAATCCAAAAATATAACTTTCTTGGATTGAGGTGAAGTGTAGCCATTTCTCCATACATTGTAAAAATTAGAAAATTTCAGTCCCATATTCGTAGAGTTACAATGTAATTCGAACTATGGCAGTAACATGGTTTTGTTTTTGTGTTAATTTGGAGTAAAATGATTTTGGGTTGAGGTTCTAATATATAGTATACAAGAAGAATTTTAACTTTGAAATTTAAATGTCGAAATGAAAAAGTTTGATTTTGAGACATGTGCTTAGACTATAATATGTGGTGAAAATAGGGTTACATATGATGGCATGTGTTACCTTATTTCTATTGGCTCTAATGGGAGATTTTATGGCATTCTCATCAGCTTAGTTAATGAGGATTGGTTTAGGATATTAGGGTTTAGTCCTTGGAAGGTTTTGGTTAAATTTTTAGTTCATTTTCTGCACTTTTCAAACTCTGGGAGCTTTCATGTAATTTTTAAAACTAAGTAAAGCATTTTAAAGGGATGATTTATAAAATAGAATAGTTTCAAACTCAACCATGGAAAAATTTGGGGTTTATAACTCATTTAGAAAGTTTAAAAGCTAAATAAAATCTTTAAGGGCTATTTTGTAATATTTAAAACTTTAGGATAATTTCTTAATTTAATTTTTTTTAAGGTTCATGTAGTTAATATTTAAAGTTTTTTATTTTCAAGAATTTTATACTTGGTTAAGGGTATTTAATATATATATATATATATATATATATATATATATATATATCTTACATTTTCTTTTTGAAGATCCACTTACGACCTAACGATTTGTTTTTATGTGGGAGATTCACTAGTTCCCATGTGTGGTTTTGCATAATAGATTCAATTTCACTATTCACAACTTATTTCCAATATGAAGTTTTAGTAAAGGACATTGATTGCTTGAAAGGGGTCAAATTTTAACAAATATGTTAGAAAATCAAGACCAAAAATTGTTGAAGTCATTTGCCTCTTGTTATGTCTAAGTTCAATATGATTTTTTCCTTCTATAGACATCGAGTCTATATTCTTAACTATTACTAGTCATAGCATCATGAGATCTTTTAAGTGAATTTTCATCACGTAACATGTCATATGTGAAAACATTATCAAAAAATGTATAGTCTCTAGATTTAATAATTTTACTAACATGCACGGCAAATATCTTAAATCTGTGAACAAGAAATCGTTATGCACTAATGTTATTTTGCATAATCAATGAAAACAGGTATATTTTAACATTATGGTTGATCACTTCTGAACATTAAAATGTACAACTTGTAAAAATAATTTAAATATCATTTTCACCATGTTAAGGAAACAAATGGAACAAGTGACAATATTGATATGATATGATAGAACTCAAATAAGTAACTCATAAGAGGCATAATCAACTAATATAGAGCAAGAAATATTTTGTACGACTACACCACCAAGCCCAACTCAAATAAAACGTACATGCCAAAGTCCTACTTGAATATACATGCCAACTGAGTCAATAATACACAACTCAAATGAAAGATATTACATCATGGAGATAACCTATATCAATCCCTGATAATGATGATGACTAAAAAGTAGAGAATGGAAGTTGTGTGCTAGTTGGAGAAAGAGGATACACGTATGAACCAGCCCAACACTTGAAAGGATACCACAGATAAAACCGATCGAAACTAGTAAGTCAAAAAAGTTAAACAACTCAAAAGAAGTTATATATACGAGGGATAATTTGCAATTATCTATCTTACTACAATGACCAATCAAGTGTCAGGGAACCTCACATTCCATTTTAGTTAACTAATTAGTTTCAATAATTAATAAATCTCTTAATTAATTACACCATAACCGAGATGTGTCTCTTCTCCATGACCATCTCAATAACATGCAGTACGCACACATAAAACCATCACACATCCAGGGGCTACATGTTATCTGCATGGATGCAAATATTTACTAACCCGTGTGATGCACAAATAAACCGCATCACACAAATAGTCGCCATTTCACATTCGCATGGTCAGAACTATATGATTCAATATATATACAATCCAATCCACATATCATTATGCCTACGGGGTACCATCTCATGATAGTATGGTTGAGACAAGGAACATCTGGCGTAATGCCCAAATATGAACGTACCTCTTTAGCACGTATAAGTAAAAGTGTTCTCTCGACACATACCCATATCTATATTGATTATTTATCTAATTTAATATCCACAATATGATCACTTCATTACCATTTCATATTCTACATTCAGTTTATGACATTATAATTTCCTATTCTGCCCACCCTTCGAGATATTCTAAACTGGTCCTTAATTTAATCGTTATGTTATTTCATTAACTTCTAAAGAGATTGCAAGGATTTATCTAGTGTGGGAATACTCATAAATATAAGCGGTATAATAAAGTAAATACATTAATTACGAGCTCTAAAGTTATCACTCCTACCCATCTCTTGACTCCATTCGTGAGAGATCTCAAAAAATGAAATCCAATCAAGGACCCCCTCCTGATACGCTTCTGCATGGATAGGGCAGTCATTGAGAAATTTTAATAAGTTAATGATTTATTAGTGCCACAAACCAATAAGCCAACAATATTTATCTCTAACTCCTTCTAATCCATTTACTCAATTAATCTATTTCCAGCAACATAAGGAAAATAATAAAGGGCATAAATCCATTTTATATGAAGTTAGGTTCAATTTCCAATTTCCATCGGCATAAATCAATAAAATTGATTTTAGTTACATTTTAAGGTTATAAACATAGGACTAATCATTGTTCATGAATTTTCATAAGTAATTAAGATCTAATTATAAATCAACATGCTCAGTAATTCATCAATCATATATTTATTATCAAATGCAGTACTCATAATGCTAATGTGAAATCCTTATTTCGCACATTTACTTTTAATAGTAATTAAACTCCAATTAAGTCTTAACTAACCAACATGCATTAAAACTTACCTAAATATAATATTTAGTCTCAAACCCTACTATAAAATTCTAATAGTTCATGGTTCAATTTCACATTTCCTATTTACTTTAGTTTAAATTCCAATTTTATAACATATATCGTATTCAAATTTCACCAAAATAAGGTCATAACATAATAGTTCTCAAACCCTAAGATTTTCTACAACTTTTAAGCCTAAATTTTGGGTTTAGGTGAAATTATGGCATGTATTTATTAAATGAGAGGAGTAATCTAGTAACATGCCTAAAAATAGCTCAAAACTTGATTTAATTGTTTGAGAAGAAGTCCTTGAAATTAAGCCTTGAAAACCCCTTAAATGTATTTGAAAACTTATTTGAATTTCTAAAAAACCTCCCTTAAATCTTGCCTTGAAATAAGGGATATTAAATTAGGGTTTTATTTTTATATTTGGGATGAAATTTGGTGAGGTGTTAAAATATAACAGGGTTTTATAAAGAAGGAATAGAGTTTGAGGGTTGTTGTGGAGAGAATGGAGTCTTGCGTGCATAAGGGTAAAGAAAAAGGGGTTGAATCCCATTCAATAAGTGTTGCCTGCTATAGAAGCCATCATCCCCCTATATTGGCTTATACCCCCACTATAGCTGCTTGGTAAGACCGTTATAGAGGCTTCACTCCAAAGGTGTGCCGCCAAGGTTTATTTGCTCATGCGTCCTTTTTATCTCTAAACTTCTTACACAAGAAATGTTCCAAAGATCGTTATAACCTTAGTCTTTACCCTAAATACCCCATATGTGCAAACCACTTTATAAACCTACATTAATTACCGTTTAAGACGCAAACTGTAAAGTAATTAAACGTAAGACCATAAAACTTTAACAATTTACTAAATACAGTTTATAAATCCAGTTAAATTCATTTCAACTTTAAAATCTCGTAAATGACTTTAAATTCATAATTTAAATTATGTAATTAATTTGGATGCCCAACTAATTAATTAAAATTCTTATGATTACTTAATTTTTCGTTCCTTTTAAAATTACGATGTATTACATTCTTCTCCATAACAAAAAGATTTCATCCTCAGAATTCATAGGATATAACACACACCTCAAAATAACTATGAATATTGCTTCCCCACTGTATGCTCTCCCTCCTAAATGGACTCATCCTCATTATGGTGACCCCACTAAAAATGAACTAAGGGTATCTCCTTAGACCTCAAAATATGGACCCTGACGTCTAAAATGCACGCAGGCTCCTCACTATACATATCACTGGCCTCTCGCTGAATATCCCCTAAGTCGATGTACGGATAAGCAAACTCACCCCACAAGAACTGAAGAAGCACGAATACATGAAACACATTATGTACCAGATTTAAATGCTCAAGGGATGCTAGGCGATACACGAGCATCCCTATCATAGCCACAATCATGAACGATCCAATATATCTCGAGGCCAGCTTCCCTTTCTTCCCAAAATGAATCACCCCTTTCATTGGTGACACCTTGAGAATCACCTCATCACCCACTTGAATGTGCACGTCCTTCTAATCCAAGTCCACATACCTATTATGCCTACTCTCAATACTTTTTGTCCTCTCCCGATTCATATTAATATTCTCAGTCATATCCTGAACTTACTCAAATACTAACTAGCTAATCTCGTTCGAGTCCAACTAATATTACACGGGTGATATATAGGGTCACCCATATGGTGCCACACTAATCAAATTCTTAAAACTATTATTGTAGGTTCACTCCACCGACGACAAATGCACCTCGCAAGTACCCTGAAAATCCAAAATGCAAGCTCACAACATATCCTCTAAAATCTTATTCACTCTCTTCGTCTACCGATCGTTCTGAAGATGATAAGACGTATTCAATTTCAATATCATCCCTATGACCTCCTGAAATTTTTGCCAAAATTGATATATAAAAGTTCAATCCTGAGTAGAGATGATTGATAAAGGTATCTCGTGCAAACGAGTGATCTCGGACACATATAACCACATGTATGCTATGTTGTGAAATCTATGTAGATGGGTAAGGATTGTGGAACCTTTGTCAAGTGGTCAACTATAACCCAAATAGTGTTGTGTTTTTTGGGTGTCAAAGGTAATACTATAATGAAGTCCATCGAGTAGTTTTACCACTTCCAATCAGAATGGATAAGGGATGAAGAGTACACGGTGATCCCTGGTGATCCACCTTCATCATCTGACATGTGTTGCGCTAGGACATAAATGTAGCAATCTCCCATTTCATCTACTTATATACTGGTACATCTTACCACTGAGATGTACCAAAAATTATGATCTATAGGCCTCCTGCCTGATGACCCTATGTCACTCCTCGTCTGAAGGTACTATAAATTTCCCATTATACCTCAAACAACCACCAGAACTAATAGTGTAAAGAGGTACTCCAGTAGATAAAAGATTTCCCACCTTCTCTTTGAATGCCACGTCATATACTTTTGATCAAAATACCCTCATAATGAAATTGAGAGTCAATGTGAGAATCCCCATAAAATCACATTAATCATCTAAACATAATCGACATCACTCAATTCAAGAGTAGACAAACTAACACTCGATCATCAACTCAAAGCATGTGCCATCACATTGTCCTTCCCCAGGTGATACTGAATTATAAACTAGCAGTCCTTATAGAGATCTAATCACCATCGTTTTGTTATGTTTAAATCCTTCTATGTGAACAAATACTTAAGACTCTTGTGATCGCTGAAGAGCCTGAACTTCTCACCTCAGACATAGTGCGTCCAGCCATGTAGTGTGAAAAATATCGCCTCTAACTACAAATCATGTGCTGAATAGTTTACCCCATGAGGCTTCAACTTCCAAGATGCATAGGCAATAGGATGAAACTCCTTCATCAAAACCCCCACCTAGTCCCTATAAGGAAGCATCAGTGGAGACTAAATACTCAACTCACTACTTGATCTAACTAAAACTAGAGTCTAAGTCTACTTCTCCTTGATAGTGTAAAAAGTATAATGAACCCTCGTAGTCCACACAAATTTAATACCCATTTGAGTAAATTCGTCCATCGGTATCACTATCTACAAGAGCTTTAGAATAAACCTCCTATAATATTTGGCGAATCCCAAAAAACTATGAACTTTCGTAGGTGTCATGGGTTTTCCATAATCCAACATGCCTAAAACCTTCTTTGGATCCGCTAATAATATCGACTCCGAGACTACATTGCTCACCCCATGTCTCTGTTATAGTGGATGCTCTGATACCACTTATAAGTGCGTGAACACACCCGACAAGGATGGTCATAATCAAAAAGTCTATTTTTGTATTTTGTTTCAATGCAAATCCCAACACACACAAATCCAATTTTAGTCAAATTTTAGTCTTTGATTAGATTAGGGGATCATGCAAACATGTGTTCTAAATATATAATTTCAAGTATAAAAAAATATGCAAACACTTAGAGATGAGAAAAAATCCCGTTTTCAGGGCTAAACCTATATTCACTACTTTAGAAAGTTTTACAAGACAGTCGACTTACAGACTACTTAGATCGACTAAGTATAACGTACAGTCTTCACAAAACTTCTAAAGAAAAAGACTCAGTATAAAGTCGTCCACAGGTAGCGGTCTACCATCGGTATCCACCGATCAACCTTCTTCCTTCTTCTTCAGTCGTGATCCCTCGAGTCACAATTTTAGTCACAGAAAATCCTCCCCAGAAGGTGTATGCAAGTTATAGAAACTTTCTAGGGCTTCAAAAGGATTCACGACATAATTGGGGGTGTAAAGTTTGTGAATCAAAAGTGTTTTAATAGAAGAAAAAGATGAAAAACTTTGGCAAATATATTCTGTTCACATTTTTTCCAAAGTCCCATTGAAAAAGGATTTCTAAACAGGTATTTATAGACATAACACAAATTTCAAGGTGCGGCTCGTTCGAACGAAAACTGAAGTCATTTGAACGAAAATAGCATCTTGTTTGAACAAAAACCTCAGATCGTTTGAACGAGACTACAACCTCGTTTGAACCAACTTCTAACGAAGTAAGACCTTTAATGCAGAAAATTCTCATTCGAAGTTCGTTTGATGCTATGATTGAACGACAAGCCAAAGTCATTCTAACGAGTTAAAAACTCGTTCGGATGAGATAAAGAAATAAAAATTAATTCTTGAAAAATGCAGCCTCGATTTTTATAAAAACACATCCCAAATATAAATATGAATAATTAAGAACTCATAAAAGTTGTATACCTTCATTAGATGTAGAGGAGTCTTGAACCTTGAGATGTTAGAGTTTGGTTCGGCATGTTAGTGTGTGACGGCTTGTAACGGGATGCACCAAATACGACAAAGTACAAATAAATACAAAACAAAAAACCTAAGCTAAAATATTTGTGCTTACAAAACTCCCCCTTTGGCTATTCTGGTACAAAACTAACCAAAACCCAAATTACAATAATTATCCCTTTAAGACAAAAAAAAAAATCCCTAAAACCCTTCCCAAACCCTAGAAATGGAACAGTATAATGAAACTTTGTCTTTAATCTCATCTTGTTCTTCTCTCGGATAAATTTGTCTTCATTCGATGTAATATGTTCTTCCTCTTAGATACCTGACGCGACCACAAATGTGTCTAGTGTGCATGCTATGTAGGCTCAAGTAAGCCTATTGCTCAAGTAGTATACCGATAAGTCGGGTATCGATACTCAAGGAAAAAGGACGAACGAATTCATGAAGACGTTGGAAAGATGAAGAAATCCTAGCTTTAACTCTAAAAGAAACGAAAATATGATTTGGGGGATGAAATAACTACGAATAGATGCAAATTTTGGAGTAACTACTAATGAAACTAAGAACTAACAATATGGAACTACAGTGATTATATGAAATGCTACTAATAAATGTAGTAACGATCTAACTATGAGATGAGAACAAGAGGTTGGGTTACAATCCCCCACACCCTCGTAGTTCACTTAATAGGATACTAGATTTGGAATTAAGATTTAAAATGAACCCAGTCTTTATTAATCCTAAGCATTACATATATGAGGGATCGTAGCCCGCACCATATGAAATCAAAGTCAAGAATAAAGCGGTGTCACATAATCGATACGCATGTCGCACTCTTAAGCATCCCGATTGCCTAGGGCAAACGAGATCAAAAGTCCTATGAAGGTTGCAACAGTTACGCAACACGATTCATCTAAGATTTTAAATCAAAAGTCTATTTACCATTATGGTTAATTACATCAGGTGGGGTTCATGCATCCCAACCCTTAGAAAATTAGCTAGACATAATTATCTTAGAGAAAAACATGGTTTTTAAGAAATAGAACATTAAATCTAAAGAAACTGAATGAAAAGAGAATTGCATATTCAAACTAACAATTAAAATAATGAGAAATTAAATATTTAAAGAAAAGATGTTACTTGAATTGCAGAAATTAGATTCAAATCCTTACAGCAAAATCTTCTTATGGAAAACCTAGGGTTTTTTACTACAAAAACCCTCTACTCCTAATTAGCTAACCTAAAAAAATCGAAGTCCTATTATTGTGTAACTAATCTGAATAAATAGCTCCGAAATTTACAAGAGTTTGACTCACATAAAACTCTGAGAGAGAACAGAAAAATTTCGTGGAAATCCAATGCGGTCCGGACCCATCGGGAGAGGCGGTCCAGATCGGCCCCTTATTTTAAACACGGTTCCTTAGCTTAATGCGGTCCAGATCCTTTTTGGGAAAAAGGTCCGGATCGTACCCCTTTTTTATTCAGAACTTCTTAGCCATGTGGTCTGGATCCTTTTTGGGAAAAAGGTCCGGATCACCTAGCTTTTTCATACATAACTTTTTAGGAACTGGTCCGACCCTTTTCTGGGCGGTTCGGACCTCCTGCCTTTTTTCATTCAGGATCTTTTTCTTATTCCTTCTCAACTTCAAATTTTCGTAACTTTTTCACCGTAGCTCGGATTGATTTTTCGTTTCTTCCAACGTTCTTGAAATTGAATTCTTTTCAACTCTCTAGTTGGCTTCAACTCCGGACGAAGGCTAAAAATTTACAAAATTACCCTTTGACTTTCCTTCTTTGACTTTGTTAATTTCTTTTCCAGTTTCTTTCTTCCTCAATGCTTCCTGCAAAACCTACGAGAAATACACAAAACTAGATGTACATTTTAGCAGGAGTGAGTATCAAAGAAATTCGATAATTACACTCATTTTACGTTACTCGAGATAATAAAAGTCTCTAAATTAAAGGGATCAATTCGGAAGAATTTGAACCTAATCAACCCTCCTAACTTAGAACTTTGGGCGCCCCGAGCAATGTAAAAGGATGTAACTATGGGTCAACTCTAATTTTGTTTTTATTTGGATAGATTACCACTTTCTCGGGCAAGCAATTGCATTGAGCATATGCAACAAGCCTTTAAACCCCTAGGTCACCCTAGTAGGACGAGTTGTGTCTCGTGAGGGTTTGGGGGGAATATACCCACAAAATTCGACTCAAAGAAAATTCAAAATACTCAAAAATTATATAATTTAAAGTTTTCCAGAAAATAGTAATCATCAATTCATGTTCGAGAGTCTCAAATAATAGTGTGTGTGTGCGAAGATAGAAATTTAACCGTGAATTTCCATCGGTTGACCATTATGTTACTTATTCGAAAATTCGTTTTGATTCAAATTCTCATCGTGTGCTCTCACAAACGAATCACTCGAAAATGTGGCTAGTTCTCTCTGTGTGTGTGATTTATAAGAGTAAATGTAATGGAACACATGTTCATGCACACAAAATTTAAAAGACAAAAATTTGTTGGCGAAAAGATCTCTTCATCGGATTACAGTTAACAAGAAACAGGAAATAATGCCTCTACTTCACACTTTTAATCTCTTTTATACCATAACTCTCCACGCGGTAACCAATTTTGCAATTTGGACTCAGTTAGGACTTTTTCAGGTTTTAAGGTGTAATGGGTAGCAGGAAATGGTTGGAAACTTTGGAATTAGAGAATTTTCTTGAAATCTCCTGGCTTTTTAGGGCTTTTGTTCGTTTTCTTGTCTTTTTTTTTCACATTTTTCTTTTCTTGCCATTTTTGTTGAGCATTTTCTATTTTTCTTGCCTTTTTTTATTTGCACTAATTGGACTAAAATTCTGGAGTTTCACTTCTCTCAATTTCGGGCTATTTAGTTTTTTTTGGGTAGTCAAACAAAAAGGGGAAAATTTATTTGGCTCAAATTGGTTAGCAAAAGGAAGATATTTCACGATTTTTTCTGGCCAATATTTTTTTTCTTTTGGTGACAAACGAGGGCCTACTTCATTGTCCAAATTATTAATTGCGTTACCATATGCGTCTCGAGATACATTTTATTTTAGAGATTCATTTAGCGCATTTTTCATGACAACGTCTCACATGTTTCCCATAACCGATCAAAACAAGGGTATCGAGATCATCAACAACTTTTGTAAATGCTAAATAGAGCTTTGAGTTAACCATTAACTCGTATTGATTTATAAACTCACAAAAAGGATAGGCTCGAATATCACCGGGTTGGTTAATCTCCACACTTATTCGTTAAGTTGTCCATGTTCGCTCAATTTCCATCTTTGATCAATTTCGGCTTTGTGCATTATGTTTTTACAATTTGAGACTTTAAACCGAATTTTAATGATATTTTTGAAAATTTTAAATTCCAATTTTTATTTATTTTGAAGAAAAATATTTTTGTTTTTTCCAAAATTTTCAATTTTAGTTTTTTTGGGGAAATTTTGAAAATTTGTGAAGTTTTAGAAGTACGCACTCGTCACTTCCCTAACTCAGACTTTTGAATTATCCCCAATCAAAAGGACTAAAATATAAATAAGGCAAAATAAGAAGTGCGATAAATAAAATAAACAAATGGAGAAAATGTGTATCTTTATATATAAGAGCTGTGGTACATCAAGAGAAAAGGAAAACATGAATGTTCATCACAAGCACCCAATAAACAACAACCGACACAAACAAACATAAGCTTCACTAGGGTGGTGGATGGGAGGGAAATGGTGGGGAGAAACGAAGTGGAGGTAAGTGAAGGGATTGGGGAAAGAGGGTTGCACCTAGGGAAATAACGAAGAAAACTAGAGGGCGGTCCAGACTGAGTGCCCAGAGGCAGTCCGGATCGCCTCTGAATTTGTAGAAGAAGTCCCCTAACTTAATTTCTGCTCCTCTCTTTCACTCTAAAGGCTCTCTCACTTGATTTCAACTCCACCGTGACCCTAATTTTTGCTCACCCCTCGTTTCGAACCCCGAGGTGGTCTCAAAATGCGTGATTCCTCCCCGCTGAATGTGCTCCACACCTATTTATTAAACCTGCTCTACCTATCCTAATCGTCACCTAACTAGTACACAAGAATCACCCCATACGCATCGGGGGTGCAATGACCTAACTTTCTCTCCTAAAATTCACCCGACCCCACTCACGGGGTCCGATTCTCTCCTTGTTTCTCCCGTCCTAGGATTATAAACCAATAATCGCAACAAGTTAGGCCCCTTTCCAAGAGTGAAGGAGTCGCCTTGATATTCATAAGATGTGTTCCAAATCGGATTCTCAAGGTGTCTAATATACGTGCAGCTTACTTATGCTGATTTAGAGTGGTCCTCTTGGTCGAAACTGGAGGAACTAATCAAACCTTGATTTCTCTTTCCCTTGGTAATGCTAGGGTCGGGATCTAAATTAGAAGAGGCTTGTGGTTCTCCTGCTATCACGTTCGAAAACTATGATGGCTTGAGTGGCATGCATCGGTCATGCTCTCACTCGGGTGGAACCCTAGATTTCTCCTCAATTCCCGTCGAGGACTCAAGTGGCATGAGTGAATGGTTACAACGAAGGAATTCATCTATCGTTTCTTGCCATTCTCTCTCTTGTAAGTCACTAAATGATTTCAAGTGAGATTGAACTTCAACATTGAGGCTCTCATCCACTGGCCCAATTCTCTTTCAAACTCCTCTAGACTCATATTGCCTAACTCGCACTCTTGCTTAACATTCACTTATTCTCTCTCTCTCTCCTTGAATCTTTCTATTCTGCTTTCGCCTACGCGCTTGCTTTCTCTCTCAATTACGGTCACTACACATACCGCTCCTGCCTTTCTCTTATCGTCAGACTTGTCGCTCTCACTTTGTGCTATGAAACCTACCCCTAACGGCTCTTGCTTGTGAGACTTTTCCTTCCCGTGTGCTTCCTCTATCTTTCAAATGAGGGCTTTTCATTGTCGTTTTTCTGCATGTGAGAACTTTTCGAAACTCTTTCTCTATTTCAGTTTTCTTCACTTTTTTTATTATTTCATTGAGCTATAATTTTTAACCATGGTTTATGTTATTGACAAAAACACAGTAGAAAAATTCAAACTTGATCATCAAATCCCCCGTTGGGTATCAGTAGGGTTAGTTGAGGGTCCTTGTGACCTTTGCGCCCTTTCTGAAGGCCATTGGTTGCCTTAAATTTTTGTTGCTGAGTATCGGGTCACTTTTTCCCCAAATCGCTTATTTTTGGAGTTCTGCTAACACTTCGACACAGTCCTAGACCAAGTTTCTCCAGATACATAGAGGATCGTTAATGGGGCGAATCATATTAACTATCTATATGGTATCCATCTTGGCATTACTGAAATTGTATATCGTTACCATTGGGTGATGACCACTAAGAATAACTACATGAAGATGAGGGTCGGTAACTGAGACCTAGTTTTGAACCTCCTTGATTATAATAAAGATTATTGAGATAATGGGCTGATTATGAAGAATTGGCAAGATTATGCCCTTCGTAAGGGTATGGCATATAAAGGTCCAAGTGGCCCTCAAGGAGGGAAATGAATAGGTTAGAAATATTTTTTCTTAGCTTTCTGATCTTCTCTTGGTTGAGGCTATTTTTTTGTTCTTTTCTCTTTTTTTTATAGCAAAGATCAAGAAAAAGATTCGCACGAAAGCGACGTTAACTTTGTTGGTGTTATAATGATTTGGTTTATTCAATTGAGTTGCATCTATTGAGTACCCAAGGTCATAGACATTCCTGCTCGGGTATAGGAGTTATACCACTTATTTGCTTTCAAGTCCAATTGAACGGACACTGGTCATCCCTATTAATTTAAATTACCCAGAAGCTTCTACCTCCCAGGACTCTGAAGGGGAGGGAGGGATCAAACAAATCAGCCGAGGAAGGCACACAATTTTTCTTTAAACCGTTTCACATTCAGGTGGTTTATTATACTATTTCCCACCATTCAATGGATAAAAGTAAAGTTATGAACTTGATCTCTGCAAACAATGGTACCAAGTCCCTACATGCTCATTCGTCGAGTAAATAAAGAGATTTTTCTCTGTCAACGACCAATAAATGTAAAATCAAGGGTTCCATTAACCCCATGGACATCGAGGATTCCCCTGCCAAGGACCATGAGCCTCTTTCAAAAAGGTAAAATAAGGATTACCTTCCCCTTCCTCAATTGGACGTTGTGGGGAAAAATATTATCGATAAGGGCAAGGGTGTTGCCTAGTTTATTGTTAATCACCTCGGCCTGGCTCGAGACTTATTTAATCTAGAATTTTTCTACAAATAGAGCAACGGCCTATGACTTATCCCATTTTAGGTTACTGGAGCATGCCAATCATGACCTTTCTCTTGTAAACTGATCGTCTTTACATCTTTCTTCTTTTTCTCTCCCTTTTACTTGCTTCTTGCTTGGCGGTTTATGGTTGTTTTTAATCAATTATTGGAGAGTAATAATGCATTGAAGAATTGTTTTGCTGATGTAAAGGTGGATTTTTAGGAGTTGGGAAAATATCTAAAGCCTGCTCAAAATCTTAATGCTTCATAGGGCTTAGAGGATGAGAATACCAACCTTCAGAAGAAGATTAACGATTCTGTTGTGCCGGTGGCTCCCGTTTAATAGGTAAAAAAAAAAAGATACCAATGATGGTAAGGTTGAAGCCGACCTCGCCAAAACACAAGCGATTAAAACTAAGTCCAAAGCCGAGGAGGCCTTGGCTAGTGTGGTGAAGATCAAGGATAATGCCTTTACTCATGGTTGGGCCTCCCTCCTATCCTTCCAAAACCATTTTCCTTTCCCACCAAAAATCCTTCTCTTCAACCTATAAATTCACCCACCCAACCCTCATCCATTCTCACACCAAAAATTCATTCTCCATCTTCTCCACACCAAATATTTCTCTCTACTTATCTCTTTCTCCCATCATGACGCATCCCCGCCAAACCAATTTCCGCCCAAAAAAATATAATGCCACCAGCGTCCTCGATGACAAGGGTAAGGGGTGTTTCGAAGCATCCAAGAGCGCAATTGGGCCGAGCAATATTTCTCTGCTACGCGCCCAATCCACATCGAGCGTTTGGGAACAACTTCCCGACGACGTTACCACCCTATTCGACCGCCGGGGGTGGTGCTCTTTTCTTGCTCCTACGAGCAATCATGTGTTTGAAATCGCCATCCACCACTTCTATGCAGCACTCGTCCAAAAGTCCTCCACACTACACGAGGCTTACATTGACGGCCTCCAAATTTCTTTCTCGGCTGCCATCATTGCGAGAAAAATGCATGCCAAAGGGGTTGTACTCCCCGTGCCTTTCCAATATCCTACAAATGGTTCCCCCCGCACCAAAGAAGACTGCATTACTCGAATGGAACCCAGGGAGGAATGGGTGAGGGATTCTTTTACCATAGGAAAGCTATCGGATACGGTGCGATTCACGCACCTCATTGCTGATGGAGCAATCCACCAAATCACCAATGACTCAGTGGTCCGGTTATGCCACGCCAACTTCCTATATCACTTTCTCGACCCCGAGAGCATAATTAATTTAGACCATCTTTTCTACGCTGATATCATCAATGATGCATATGACGAGTGGGGAAAAACTGGGCTCCCTTATGCTCGCCTCATTACGGAGCTCTTGATCGATGCCGGGGTGGAAGACCAGGGATCATATCCACCTCCCCCGCCCAATTGGTGCTACTTCCACCACTCGGAGTGAGCGCCAAATGCACGTTGCTCACCCAGACCGTCCCATACTCGATGAGGATGCGGGGGAGGAAGGATATGATGACCCAATGATGGATGTCAGAGAAGAATAAGAGGAATATGAGGATGATGAGGATTTCGAACCCCCGGGAGCATCCCGTCTTGACGGCTTCATCACCCAATACAATCAATATCACGCCGCATATCAAAGGGATCAAGAGGCCTATAGGAGAGATACAAGTGTGATGCACCAGCTTCAAGCACACCTTTATGAGCTCAACTTTGGTGGTCCCCCACCATCTTTCCTCTATGATCCTTATGATCCGCATGCACCCGGAACCTCAAATCAACCTCCCCATCATAGCCCGTGACTGTTTTTGTGTGGTTGTTTTGTGTAGTGTTGTATTGTTGTAGGTGGTTCAGAATGATTGTATGCTTCTTAGTCTCTTATGTAACACATGTTTCTTAGTTGTTATAATACAATAATGCATTTTGTGTTAATTTGTTGTTTTTCTCCTCACTTTTAATTCTCATTGAGTTAGATTTTAGTCCTTGTTGCTTGAGGACAATGCAAAAGTCTAAGTTAGGGGGGGGGGGGGGGGGGTCATAAGTGCGATTTTATAAAACTTCACAAATTTTCTAACAATGCCCAAAGAATATTCTGAAAAATCCAAAAATATTTTTTTAAATAAATAAAAATTCAGATTCAAATTTTTTCGAAAATATCATAAAAATTCGGTTTAAAGTCTCAAGTTGTCAAAATACACAATACACAAAGCCGAAATCAACCAATGATGGAAATTGTGTGAAATTTGACGACTTAACGAATAAATGTGGAGATTAACAAACTCGGTGAGATTTGAGCTTGTCATTTTTGTGAAATTTATAAATCAATCTGAGTTATTTATTAACTCAAAGTTCTTTTTAGCGCCTAATAAGTTGTCAAGAATCTGAAGTCTTTCACTTTGATCGGTTTTGAAAAACGTGTATAATATTGCCTTGAAAAACGTGCCGACAAATCTCTAAATTAAATTCATCTTGAAATGCATATGGTAACGCAATTAGTATTTTAGACAATGAAGTATTTTATCGTTTGTCACCCAAAAATATTGGCCATAAAAAAATTATGAAAAATCATCCCTTTTGTAACCCATTTTGAGCCAAATAAAAGTCTTCCCTTTTGTTTGACAACCCGAAAAACCCAAAAAGCACGGAATTGGGAAAAATGAAAAAAGTCAGAATTTAAGTCCAAACAAGTGCAACAAAACGGGCCTGAAACAGAATGGAAATGCACAACAAAAGCAGGAAAAGAAAAGTGTGAATATGAAGAAAATGAGATAAAAATCACTAATGGACATCATATCGAAGTTTTCCAATTCCGAAATTCTTAACCTTTTCAAATATCACCCATTACACCTTCAACCCGTAAAAGTCTTAACCGAGTCAAAAATTGCGAAATTGGTTACCACATGGAGAGCTAAAACACAAAAAGATAATAAAGGAGATAAAATGTATGTATAAGAGGCAATGTTCTTGTTTTTCAAACCGTATTCCGTTGATGAGATCCATTCACCATATGTTTCCTTCTTTCAAATTGTGTGCGTGACTTTGCGCCCATTATACTTACTCTTTATAAATCATGCACATCGAGAGAATAACCACATTCCGAGTGATTCGTTTGTGAGAGCATCCCGTGAGCATTTGAATCGAAATGAATTTTCGAAAAGTAACGTAATGATCAATCAGTGGAGGTTAGCGGTTTGATTTTTGGCTTAGCACACAGACACTATGATTTGATATTCTTAAACATGAACTTATAATGACTATTTTTCGGAAAAGATTGAATTATACAATTTTTGCGTATTTTGAAATTTCTTTGAGTCGAATTTTGTGGGTATATTCACTACAAACCCTCACGAGACAACACTCGTCCTACTAGGGTAACATAGGGGTTTAAAGGCTTGTTGCATACGCTAAATCCAATCTCTCACCCGCGAAAAAGGTATTCTATCCCAATAATATGTTTATAAGAGTTGTAACCTCTTTTCTTTATCTTTTATATTGCTCGGGATGCGCAAAGTTCTAAGTTAGGGGGATTTGATTGGGCATAAATATTGTATATTTATTCCCCTAATTTCGGTACATTTGTGGGCCCGAGTGATGCAATTTATATGGATTTAACTCACATTGTTTCTAATAACCTTCGTAGGCAAGTATTTCGTGTTTCGTGTCTCTCCGATGTGTTTTAACAGGTTAATGATGCAAAAGATACAAAAGAGAAATCAAAACAGTGAAAGATAGGCTAGGAAGGCAAGTTCAAGGGCATTTTCGTAATTTTGTAGATGGATACAGGAGGTGGGGCCAACTGGAAAGTTTAAGATCTCGGAACAAAGAGAATACTGGAAGAAACGGCACCCAAATTCGAGCTACGGTGAAGGAATTATGATCATTCAAAGTTGAAGAAAAATCCAAGAAGAGAAGATAAAAACATGAAGAATTTTCTAAGTGTTGAAATCAAAATTGTCACCCTAAACCAGCAAATATCCGCGAACCCAGCTTGAACCGGTTCAGGGGCCGAACCGGTTTGCATGTACCCCGAACCAGTTTGGGGTCCCTGATGGCAGAAATTGTTCTTTTATCCTAAGTGGTCCAACGAGATTCTGTGGGTTACAACTCATTCTTGGTGTATTGCAGTCCGAAGTTAGGCTCTTAAAAGGGCAGTTCTGGAGGGTTTTTGAGGGAGTTCAGTTTTCTCATATACATAGGTTCTCATTTAGATATTTAAGATATAATTTCCATAGAATTATAGAGATATTTTTTAGAAAGAAAAGAAGTATAAGACTACATAAAATAGCTGGAATTATTTTGTATGAAGACCGATTCATTTCCGGGTTTGTTTCAATTTCTAATTCAAGTTTCATTCTTCTTATGATTGTTCACTCTTACTTAATTTAGATATATTTCTGGGTTTATAACACTTGTTTACATGTTTCAAAATAGTTTCACCATGAATTCTTTCACATGAAGCATAATTATTCTTTACATAGTTAAGTTTAACATGTCCGGCTAGATTTATAAGAGTCGGGATACATGAACTTGGCTTAATATGTTAGTTGTATGTGTATGAAATCAATTCTCTGAATTTAATGATGTATTATGTTTGTATTGCATATTCACACCACCATTGTAGAACTTTGGACCTCGTTTGCTTCCGAGTAACCGAGATGCTTTAGGATGGATTGCGAATGTTACTATCGCGCGTTACCGCTTTACTCATCTTCTGATTTCGTATGATGCGGGATTGAACCTCATATATGTAATGCTTAAGAGTTATAAAGTCTGGGACTATTCAATCATTCAAATTTATGATTAGTTTCGTACCTACAATACACTAAGGTCGAGGGACTGCATTCCCGACCTGTTTTTCTTCACCATAGAATCCTAGTTTCAATTTAATCATCATCAGTAATTTAGTTCATTAATCAATTGTTTCAAAATTGAAAATAGTTGTAGTTATCCCACCAATCATATCATCTTTACCTTTTCTTTAAAGTCAGATTTAGGATTCACTCGTCTGTCTACGGTACCCTATTTCCTTGTGGATTCGATACCTATACTCGCCGCTATACTCCGCAAAAGTGTAGTTAAAGTTTAGGTTTTTGTATTGATGTTGGAAACCAATAACAACGATTAGCGTATTACACGGATGCTCGGTTTTAAACATCAGTCAGTGGTGATGATGGATTTTGGTTCTTCTCTTCCAATCCTCTCTCCCCAAAAGATTGTGTTGTAAGAACGGGGTGAAAGGCTTCAAAATTCTCCTCAAAAGCTCCAAAATTCTTCTCCTCTTCTTCTCTAATGTTATCTCTATGTTTTCAACGTTGTTAAACCTAAACCCTTATGTATAATATCTAATATAGGGTTGTAAATTTCATAGGTCTTTAAACCTCGTTATGTAAAATGACCAAAATTCCCTCAATAGGTGCCGGTTTGGCCAAAAATTGACCTGGGACCTAAACAATACGCCCGGGTACACTATTCGGACTATTTCGACCCTTTCGAAATCATTCGTGACATCTAAATTATCATTCGAGTCACTTACAATATATTTCCTATCTCAACCTCAATTTAGTCTACATGCGACTCTCGGTTGAGATATAAACAAATACGCCCATATCACTTGTTATGGCGTAATTCAATTATCATTAATTATTTACTATTCACACTTAGTAAATTTCATTTCATAATATTAATCAGTATCTATCTCTCGATTAATATATAACCTCACATTTATTATTTAATCACATTAAATTACGACACATGTGTAATTTAACTAAAACGTATTTTCCCAATTAATTTTTGAATTAATTAAATTTCTAATGCGCAAAAATATGGGATATTACATATATATTGACTAAAATTGGAAAGTATAATTACAAGTGGGCAAAATGTAGAAATATTCAATAAGGATCTAAACCAACATAGGATGGCTAGTAAGATAATCCGCTATGTGTTCTCTTCGTCCATCATCTGGGTTTGGTGCGAACGCCTCCTCATCATCTTTAAGATAATACTTTAGGAGTTGGGTAAGAATAGCATCGGTGGGGATCCATTTGTCATCTTTCGATAAGGGGTTGTGATGGTAAGCAGGGCAATCAACCTTATACTTATACCCTAGGTCTGATTCCTTAGGATTCTTGACTTCCCTGAGGGTTGTCAACCACCCACGCTTAAATGCCACATCCTCAGCCTCCTTTAGCCTTGCTGGGGCATCAGTCTAGCCCAAATCATAACCAGTCTCCCATGCCTCTCGAGGGCCCATTATGAGCAAATGTCTCAGCCTCGTGACGTCTCTTTGAAGTCCGATTGCATTTATATACAACCTTTGAACATTATTTTTCATCTCAATGATCTCCTTCCTCAGAGCACCGTTCTCGGCTTGAAGCACTTCACCCACTTGGATCACATCATTGTTGACCATGATCTTAGCCCTCAAACCGTTCATATCCTCTAGAAGTGAAGAATCGATCTCCTCCAAGACTAGAAGATTATCCTTAAGCTTGGAGACCAGCTCGAAATGACTCTTGTACTTCTCAGTCGTCAACCTCGGGGACATGTAAATTCTTAAAAATGCTTTGCAAGCTTGGTGGAAAATGTTAGGTCCTAAAATCATCCCCAACTTTGAGATAGGGGAAATACAATCCTCATTGAGATACAAATAGCACAATAGATAATATTACAATTAAACATCAATATGTTTTAAAAGGGCGGAACGCATCAATATAAGCAAAAAGTTATGTTTCATTTATTGATTAAGGGGCCAAAGTCCAGTATAACTAGAGGGAAAATAAGATTACAGGGAACAAAAGACAAAAAAGGAAAAGTCCTAAGCTAAAGGACCTATTCCTTCACCAGCTCGAAATTATCTACTGCCTTCCCCTTCTCGATAGCGCTCCTTTCATGGTTGGAAGTTTCCCCTACCTCAACAAACTCGTTCTCAGTTTGGTCGGCAGGCTGACCAAAGTTTGGATCTTCTTCTACAAGAGAGTTGGGTCCATGAGAGTGAAGTTTGAAGAGCTCAAAGTCAGAGGGAACTCCCGCAGCCAAGAGTGCTTGGTTCCATCCTTTTTTTAAGGATATCTTCTTTGCATAGCCTATGTAGAGTTTGACATCATCATAGGCCTCATTTTATCCTTTGATGTAACTACCTTCCTTCTCACAAGGGAGATCTCTCTCTAACTTATAAACCTTCCTAGCCAGGTTCAAGTTTTATTAGGCTAGCTTCTCCTTCTCAGTGACCACTAAGTTCTTGGTCGCCTGGAGATCGAGATAGGCGTTTGTTGAGCTCTCCCTTTCATGCCCCCAAGTAGTGAGGGAATTAGCCAAGTCTTTTTAAAACTTCTTTAGGGAATCCTTTAGCTCCTTATTATTTTTGGATTGGTTGGCATGACTATCCTAGAGAGTAGTAAAATCATCCAAGAACTTCATAAAGTAGGAAGAGATAAGTTAGTATAGAGAAGACAAATAAGGAATATAAGAGATAAGAGAATAAAGGGGAAAAAATTACTAAAGCGTACCTGAGAGGACTTAAGTGAAAGATAGGATAAACCCATCCATGAGGAGCGTTCATAGTTGGCCATGATTACAACCCCCTTCAGTAGGTCAGGGGAAAGGATAGGGATGTTGGCCATACTGGACCCCTCAGCATCAGAAGTAAAGAAGGGCATAGTAAGGGCCTTTAAGGCTAGCCTCTTTTTAGCCTCCTATTTCTTCTTCTTTTTTTCTTTATTTTTCTCTCTCTCTTTCTTTCCTCTTATTCTCCTTTATTATCCTTATCTTTTTCCTTCCCCTTAGCTCCTGGTATAGAGCCACTAACCCTTAGGGAATCAATCTCCGAACTCTTTAAAGATTTTATTCTATCAGACAGCACCAACCTATCCTTGCCATCAACATTTAGCACTATCCTATTTACATGGGGTGACATCCTTTGCTCTTCTTCTCCCTCCTCCTTTTCTTCCTCTTTTTCTTCCTCCTTCCTCTTCCTCTAACACAATTGGTTTATAGGGACCAACTTTAGGAACGTTCAAGTCAAGGACTTTGTCAACTGTCCGAGCGATAAAATTACTGGTGGTGTTCTTGTATTTGATCAAGAAGGTTGCAGAACATGGATGTTAACTCTCTGAAAGTCTCTCTTGAGCTCTCTAAGCTTTCAGGAGACTAGGAACACTCACCTCGTTCAAATCAGGTTCTTAATTTTTATCGCAAGTAGCAGAATAGAGGAAGAAAATATAAGCCACATGATAAGAAACAGAAGCAGCGAGCAAGCAAACCAAATAAGAAGAAATAGTAAGAAAATGAAATAAAAAAGAAATTGACCTATATGATCTTCCCTAAAATCCGAAATCTAAGGGGGCCGGTATCTCTCGCCCTCAGCAAGGGGAGGATGTTTTCAATTTCTGGCAATAAACACATGACCCTAATAATCGTTGTGAGAATCTGGGAGGTTTACAACTAGAACCCTATCAGCTTTTCTTATCTTCAAATATAAGATATCATCATTGTTGCGCGACCATACGTAACAATAGAAGATCACAACAAGTCCTAGATTGGTTCCATGCAACGTGTTTATTCTATAAACCCCATTTAAAATCTTCTAAATATTAGGGACACACTAAGCAGGGATGACATCAAAATATGTGAAGAATCTTAGAAAAATATGGTTTAGGGGAAATTATCAACCCCCCTTAGGTGATCAATAAGGTGTGAATCCAGTGACCCCTGCAATGTCACGGGCATCTTTAGGGAGAGAGGCACGATTGATTTCAACCCAGTCAGGAATATTATAAGTTTTCCTAAACTCTTTTATTGACTCATTATCAAACAGCGCCATGGATAATAAAAAAGAGAAAATCCATAGTAACAGACAACGAGCAATCGCAGAAGTGTAAATAAAGAGGAGATAAGGGAAACTTATAAGAATCAGTGGAAGCTTTGAGAATACAAGAAGTTGAAGAAGTAGACACTGGAAGCTCAGTAGACGAAGGAACGTTTGAAAGATAGCAGTTGAAGGTAATGTAACTCTGTTTGAAGTTCGAGTTAATGATAGAACACGATAACCAACAAGCATTTTGGTGCTTCACATGTCTGCTCGGACCAACGTATCCTTACTTCTTTAATAAAATAACAAGCTTGCCATGGTCTTTGACCTCGGATGAGCATGCCCTCTTAAATTCAGCAGAATTGCAAAATCTCCACTTCGGTTTTAAAACAAAGTTTTAGGCGATGGTCCTTTAACTTAATTAAAATTTGTGGGCCCAAATATTCTGCCCAAAAATTTTAGGGGCAATTATGGGGATCTATTTATGGTAGCTACCCCTTGGTCTCCATCAGCTTTGAACCTCTTGGGAAGGATCACATCCATATTTATTGGCACTTGCAGAGGTATAGAGTCAAACTTGATGAATTGTTGTTGTTCAACCTCTTTAACAGGTGGTGTGGCATCAATTTCCATCATTTATCCTTTCTCTTTTTCATTCGAAGAGCTTTCCTCACATGAAATTTATTCATTCATGCTCATATTCTTTTCCAAAGCCTGTAGTCATTCTGTTAACATGTTTAAAGAGGCATAACTCCTCATTAGTTCCCTGTGAAACTTTGCATTTATCTCTGAAGATGAAGAAACAAAGCCTTATGATTCATTATTTTGAACCAATTCGGAACCTTTTTCCAAGACATACACTTTCTTTGGATCCTTATTTGCTGAGTTTGAGAGATTACACTTCAAGCTCTCTTCTCTTTGATTTTGGTTGTTGCACTACATGCCACATTACAGGGGGCATTTTTTTAGGTTTAAGAAACTTTGGTTTCATTAGCATATTATTAAATTAGTGAA
This sequence comes from Sambucus nigra, assembly GCA_949130495.1. Lineage (NCBI taxonomy): Eukaryota > Viridiplantae > Streptophyta > Magnoliopsida > Dipsacales > Adoxaceae > Sambucus > Sambucus nigra. The sequence goes on from OX422210.1 coordinate 7,032,093, forward strand.
AAACCTTTCGGACTTGAACCACAAGCGAGCCAAGTACACCTTTAACCATTAGAAGAAATTTTGGAACCTTTATTGGCCCCAAATTACCCATGTGTTTGTGAAATTTGGCCTCTGTAAATTTAGGCCTGATGTATTGATTATTCCTTAGTATCTTAGCACTCCTTTGTGGTTAAAAACTACTAAATAATGGTCTTACTTTCTGTAAGGTTTGCTTTGAACCTCTTGATCTTGGAATATTGGGGCCTTGGATGGATTGCTATGAATACAGTTGGTGTCCTTCTCCGCTGATCTTTTTTCTTTTAAGTCACCAGTTAGCACATCTCAGCATAATACTCTCCATATCTGATGTATAGGTGATTCATCGCCTTTTGATCAATATCTTCAATGGTTTCAAGCTTTAAAGCCTCAGATTTATCCGTAGTTTTCACTTTGAACTCCACATGCACTTGATCAACTCCAGGTCGTACATTATCTACCTTAATTGTGCTTTCCTCTTTTGTAAGGAATTTGATCTTCCCCCACCTGATCAACTCTTGCACCATGTCACGAAACACAGAGCATACATTACTTGAGTGAGAAAATAATAAATTCCACTTACAATACATTTTCCTTTAGTTTCATGTGGCTTTTTAGCATCATCAGATGGTTTTAACATTCTGGCCTTAAAGAGAAAATGAAAGTCTCATCAGCCTTAGTAATGTCGAAAGAGTATTTTTTTTAATCATTCCTTTTGGCTTTTGTGCAAAGGATTCTACTACAGTATCCTTTCAAACTAATGGTTCACATATTATAGTTTCAGTTCCAATAATTTCAGTAGCATTAATTTCAAAATAGGATCTTTATAATATGTTTTCAAGGAAAAAGTATTTCTCTTATGAATCTGGATACTTTGGCAATTAAATCTACCAAATCTATAAAATTTTTGGCATTAAAATTCTTTCAAAGTCTTAACACAAAACCATTTTGATCCAATTTTACAAATTCAAACTCCTGAATGAATATTTTACACTTATTCCTAACCTTTTTAAATCTATTTATGAATCTAGTATCTTTTTCATCAGGCTTTTAGGTTAGTCTAGCCAAATCAGCCATGAAAACCTCTGATTCAGTTTGGAATAATTTAGCATGAAACATATCCTCCATCTGTTTCCAGGATTAAATAGAGTCTGGTGTCAAATTTATGATCCTTTCAAAGGATACATTTGTAAGGGAACTGGAAAAAAAACGTAGTCTTAAGTAATATTTTATTCCAGTATCATCACATTGACTAGCAAACCTAGCAATATGTTCCACTTTGTACTAACTCCCATTCATTGAGAAGAGAGTAAAGGTTGGAAATTTGAAGGCCTTAGGAAGTTTAATCCTATCTACACATTTTGGATAGGGCTTGATGTAAGTTGGGGTCTGCACCCTTAGGATAATGATCCACATATTTCATATATCGTGTCAATAATATCTTTCCTTCCTACACCCCACCCCACCCCCCGGCAGTTGTTTATTTTGTAGGGCAGTTGCCTATTTCCTGGTAAACAACTCCTTTGGTAAACTAAGTAACTGCCCTTCCTACCTATGGGAGAGATATTCTACATATTGGGTTATTGTTACCCATTTCTTGGTAGGTATTGAATGGTCCTACTGTTTCCATTGGGTTGCTTACACATAAACCATTAGTGTTAAGATATCCTCCTATCCTGAGGTTATTTCTAAAATTCGTTTCACCATTATTTGGCCGATAATAGATAGGGTGGTAGGGATTTAGTTGAGTAATTATAATTTCTTCAAATTATGGTGTATAGGTCTAATTACTAGTTGCCATCCCATTAGGTAAGGCAAATCTACTAGTCACCGTGGTGATCATATTGGTGAGATTTTGTACCTTATTCCCAAAATGATCAAAAACTGGATTTAGTTGGTTATCAATTGGTCTTAAATGTTTGTGTGCCTACTAATTGCTGGTGTACTTTGAATATTGTTGGCTATGGGAGCTATTAGAATATTGAACTCTTAACTACGAGTCATTGGTCCAAACACTTGAGTTGTTTCAACCAATAGTTGTTATGAAATGGTAATGGGCTCAGTACTTGATCTAATTTCACCAAAAATTTTAGTTATATCTTAGCTTCGACGTGTCCTAGACATCTGTAACTGAAAACGTGTGCGCGTGCGTTCAAATAAGGAAGTTATTTAATTAAACGCAGTTTAAATAAATCAAATACTAAACATGCATCTATATGTGTTTTGAACAAGATGATGAAACATGAATGATCATTCAAACACACACATATAAGGAAAAATCCCCCAAAGGGGCAAAACCATTTATTTTTCACTATAATTTGTAAGAGAACGGATTACAATCGGATTACAATGAAAAATACAAGTGACTAAGAATTACCCTTAGGTGTCGGATTCTGTAGTCGCGGATGGAGATATCCCTTTTCAGTAGGGCAGCAATGAAGAAGAGAAACGGCTTCTCCACAAGGGTTGAACAAACTCAAAGTTGTGTTCTTGGGTTACCAAAAAGATTCACAAAGGTTTGGAAATTGTGTGAATCAAAACATGAGTCTTGGGACTCAAAAAATATGAAGACTAGAGGTATTTGGACTCTAAAAAACGTCTTCTAAAGTCTTGCAAAACAACTCCCCCGAAGTTGGTATTTATAGGAAAAAAGATGAAGAGTCCCACGTTCTTAAAACTCTAAAATTCTATCCAGCGTACAAAAAAAACAGCATTCTTTAAAGAATTTTCTCCAACTTCAAATGGTCATAAATCCTTCCCCGTAGCTCGGATTGAGGTACCGTTTTTTCCAGTATCTACGTTGCGGCGAGCGCTTCAACTTTCTAGTTGACCAGACCTCCGAAATATGGATGTAAAATTACGAAAATGCCCTTGAACTCTCCTATAGTGCCTTTTTTCACTGTTTTGACTTCCCTTGCGTACCACTTGCATTAAGTCCCTAAAATCTTGGACCGTGAAGTCGTTGAGGCAGATGTGGGACATATTAATGGAGATGTTGAATGCTTGATTCTTGGAATTCGGATAGAGGCCGTAATGTGAGATCGTGAGGTGACGTGCCAAATGTAGCGGCGTACGACATACATAAATGTAACATATTGGACATGAGAAAAATGTCCTTACAAATCTCCCCCTATGTCTATGCCGGTACATACATAAAAAATCCGAATTATCAAATATGAAATTGCCTATACAAATCTACCCTCCCATGAACCCAAAACTGGAAAAGGTACAAATGAATAGTCTTCATCGTTTGTTCTTCAAATCTTCAGGAATCTCAAATCTTTTCTCATCAGGGTGTGCAATTCATAGATCATCAATATAGTACCTACACACATGAGATAAAGAAAAAAAATACCAAGTGACGTATCGAGTTTGAAATGAGATAAACATAGATACCAATATATGATAATCATAAGTCAAATCTCAAAAACTCCCCCAAAATTCAAACTCCCCCAGAATAAGATAATTCTTTCTCCCCCTTTTTATGATGTCCCCAAATAGACAAATAAGAAGAATGAATCAAACAAGCAAAATCGGGGTGTCAAGGTATTCAAAAGAAAAGCATCAATAAATATGGTAAATTGCTCTAGCAAGGAGATGCTAAAAGAAAACTTTCACAAACTATTTTTTGATTTTTCAATTTTTCATACAAAAAATAGATACCATTTTAAAAAAAATGTAAAACATGATACAAAAATCACACCATGGATTTAGACTCAAACAACCAAGTCATGGAAATGGAATGAATGGGTGTGAACACATTCGATAGGTAAATCAACTCAATCAATCATATGTGCACGATGCATAGGTGTACTCCTAACGAATGAGCATCAAAAGTATCCTTAGGTGTAAAAGATTGTTGAATTTAAATGACATCGTCTTATGCAAATCAACAAATCAAAGTCAGATGATTTCCACACCAATAACGTCCAAAACTATGTAGTGCCGTTTCGAGAACTTTTCAAAGGACGTGCAAACCCATTGATATATCCATCCAAAACACCCTCATATATAATAATGCAATTTTTTATATCTGAAGAGGTACTAAATTCTCAACTTAGAGAAAACCTATTGGCCCAAATTTTTGGCATATTTCATCTTTTTATAGCCTTATTTTTTTTGTGTGGGCTCTTTTCAAACGGTGGCTTTCACGACGTGATTTTTATTCACTCGCAGCCCTTTCCCGTGTTCACTCATCATTTTTTCAAACTAAACAGTTAATTCCTGACGGGCAATGGTTTTTACATGCACTACTTTTATTACTCTCGTATTATTGCACTTGATTCGTTTTAAGGACAGGATTGAGATGAAAACACCCAACCAACATGTGATAAGTCAAGAACAATAATCAAAAAAATCCGTGCATGTGTGCAATAAAGGAAACATGAGTCAAACATGTAGGAAGTAACACTTAATTACATCTTAATGACTCCAAACATTATAAAGCACAAGGATGAATTGACCTAATGTCTCAAAACACTATCAAATAGTCTCATGAAGAATGGAATGATGTTGTGACTTGGTCATCCTAAGTGTCATCCATAAACGGTGCAAAAAATCTTTTTGGATTTTCTCAAAATTTTAACAAACTAAAATCTTTTTGTATTTTTCAAAAATTTTATGAAAAACAAAAATTTATACAAAAAGTACACATGTCATAACACTAGCAACAAGTATAAATCATGAAACCGCAACTAGTGTATGACAAACATGCAAACACAATCAACCAATAGATTTCACATGGGGTGAATCACGTGCAAGCAAACGGGAATCGTGGACAAATAAACCATAAGCCTCTAAATCCGATTTTCTAACCCAAATTGATGTGTAACGGAGTGTGGGGGTTTTGGGAATCGAATTTATTCTTTCATTAACCTTCCTAGGTTCATTTAAAAGCTTGTAACAAAATTGCCTAAGATGACCTTGCCTACCGCAATGTGTGCAAGTGTAAATCGGGCGGTGTGTGTTACCTAAAGGTGGCCCTCTCCTCAAATTTCTCGATCGCTCTCTCCATATTTGCCTAGGTGGGTCTCTCCTAATGATCCTAGGAGGTTCTCTCACGATGTTCCTAGGAGGATCTTTCCTACCAACCTTAGGTGTCTCTTTCTAAACAATCCTAGGGGGCTCTCTCACACGTGTGGGAATGGGTGCAACATATTTTTCAAAACCAATTCCACCCCTATCCTTTTTAATCTCTATAGTGCCTAAAATCTTATCAAGTTTTTCAGACCTAGACTCCAAATCAAATTTCACCTTACTCGAATCTCTCAAACTTTTCTCAAGTTCATCTATCCTAGATTCAAGTAATCGCCTAGAATCCTCAAACTCAAGAATCTCCTTTTTCATAGCTTCCATCACGCCTCGAAGATCATCTCTCTCACCCTCGACATATCCCAGCTTCTCTCTCAAAATTTTCTCTCGTGCCCTAAGTTCTTCAACTAAAACATCATTATTTTTTAAGGCACAATCTTTCAATTGAGCTTTAAGTTTCAAGTTTGCCTTTTTTGTCTTTAAACATTCAAAATACAAATTATTGTAGGCAACTTGCAACTCACTCAATTCTTCTTCTTCCTCCTCACTTTTTTCACCCTCACTCTCATCACTAATCACACGGATGGGAAACTCTCGCCTAGAAGCATAAAAGACTTCTTCTTCCGAATCACTATCACTAAGAGTAGAAACATGAGAAATCGGTTTATTCAATTTCTTCTTTAAATTTGTGGTACACTCATCTAACATGTGACCAACCCCCTCACAACAAGAACACCTCTCAGATTCATTTTCAAGAGAAGATTTAAAACAAGAGTTCCTATGAATTTTCCAATTAACTTTTTCAAAAATTTGACATCGAAGATCATCAAAACCATTCAAAGCCATTTTTGTGCAAAATCAGGATCAAAACACAATAACTTAGTGCAACAGGCTCTGATACCAATTTGTCTTGTAAACGTGAGTAGACAAATTGTATCAGAAAGTAAATTCTCGAAAAATCAGGATCACGCGATAAATTAGCGTAACCCGCTCTGATACCAATTTGAAAACGTGTGCGCGTGCGTTCAAATAAGGAAGTTATTTAATTAAACGCAGTTTAAATAAATCAAATACTAAACATGCATCTATATGTCTTTTGAACAAGATGATGAAACATGAATGATCATTCAAACACACACATATAAGGAAAAATCCCCCAAAGGGGCAAAACCATTTATTTTTCACTATAATTTGTAAGAGAACGGCTTACAATCGGATTACAATGAAAAATACAAGTGACTAAGAATTACCCTCAGGTGTCGGATTCTGTAGTCGCGGCTGGAGATATCCCTTTCCAGTAGGGCAGCAATGAAGAAGAGAAACGGCTTCTCCACAAGGGTTGAACAAACTCAAAGTTGTGTTCTTGGGTTACCAAAAAGATTCACAAAGGTTTGGAAATTGAGTGAATCAAAACATGAGTCTTGGGACTCAAAAAATATGAAGACTAGAGGTATTTGGACACTAAAAAACGTCTTCTAAAGTCTTGCAAAATAACTCCCCCGAAGTTGGTATTTATAGGAAAAAAGATGAAGAGTCCCACGTTCTTAAAACTCTAAAATTCTATCCAGCGTACAAAAAAAACAGCATTCTTTAAAGAATTTTCTCCAACTTCAAAAGGTCATAACTCCTTCACCGTAGCTCGGATTGAGGTGCCGTTTTTTTCCAGTATCTACGTTGCGGCGAGCTCTTCAACTTTATAGTTAACCAGACCTCCGAACTATGGATGTAAAATTACGAAAATGCCCTTGAACTCTCCTATAGTGCCTTTTTTCACTATTTTGACTTCCCTTGCGTACCACTTGCATTAAGTCCCTAAAATCTTGGACCGTGAAGTCGTTGAGGCAGATGTGGGACATATTAATGGAGATGTTGAATGCTTGATTCTCGGAATTCGGATAGAGGCCGTCATGTGAGATCGTGAGGTGACGTGCCAAATGTAGCGGCGTACGACATACATAAATGTAACATGTTGGACATGAGAAAAATGTCCTTACATTAACCTTCACACAGCACTGGTGTCCCACCGAGTATGACAGAAATTTGTTTGGGTTATTTTCACTGGGTTGATTGTTAATTAGGATTGCAAGCATACCAGGAAAGATTTGTGGTCTTGCCATATAAAATTTTTAGCCTACTGATAATTTATCAGGCAATTATGTTGTGTTTGATTCCTCAATTAAGAGGACTTGTGTTTCCCTCGAGGAAGACTTTGAAGTGAGTACTAAGTTGTAGTAATAACTAGGACAAAAATAGTAAATTGCATGAATTTAAATAAAACTAAATCTTTGCAAACAAATAAAAAGAAAATGTGATGAAACTACAGACATGAAAGAAAGTAAATTATGAGTAAAGTAATTATTTATAATAAAGTAAACAACAACAAACGTAAATGCAGGGACCAGAATTATGGTAACACATGACCTTCACGTGTTTGACACTAGACTCCATGCTTCTTGCGCATCAAGTTAATGAAGTGTCCAAGTCATGGAAGACTTATGTGTACTTATCAGTTTGAATAGTTCAAATTGATAAGGGATAGGTTCAAAATTCTAGGGATAGTTTTTAACAGAGCTTAGGATTCTCCTAAGATTCTCTATCAATGAAAAACTCGCCCCTCATTGATAGGGGTATGTGATATTGTATAGTCGAGCAGTACTAGAACTCTGTCGACTTGAGTTAATGAAAAAGAAAACCCCAAACCCATGGACGTAGGCATGTTTCCAAACCATTTATATCTCGTGTTGTGTGTTTTTTATTTTTCTCCTTGAAAATATCTCTTAATTTAGCTTGTTCGCTGGTGGTACCAAAATTAATATGCTGATGTGGACGAATAATACGAAGACACGTGTCAACCTACGTGGCACAATAGCAGCGAGGAAGTTCATTTCTTCAACCATTTCATGTTCTCTCCGAGCAACGAGGACACCCTGAGGAACTCCAGCACCCCGAGATACTCTAACGCTCCAAGGAACTCTTGGTCGACGAGCAACTAAGGCGGTCCGAGCTGCATCTCAGCCGTAGCATTAATTACCAGATAGACAACAGTTCAACTATTCATTGAATGTTTATAATCTTGACGCACACACTGCATTAAATGTATTACCCTTTCATGTGTATATCATTTAATGTATCGACCCTTTCATGTACAGCCTCAAGGCTATAAATACCTTGTATCATCCTTATTCAGGGGGACCGAAAATTCTTGAGAGAACTTGTAATCAAGAATTCCACAAACATTCAGCAATAACATAACAGTGAACGTAGGCTTTATTCCTAGCCGAACCACTTTAAAAATCTTTTGTCTTATTTATTTATCTGTGATTGAATAATTAGAGTGATCTAGTTTTTTACATCAACAGATTGGCGCCATCTGTGGGAAACGACTGTTGCTATCGTTTTTCACCAAAAATCATTTATCACGAATGGCAGATAATCCAGAATCCAGTAATCGAAATGCTGGAAATACTGGAAATCTTCCAAATCCATCTGCACCTCCAGATCTGGCTGGAATTATGACGAATCTGGCTCAAGGACAAACCGCCATGCAAGAAACTATGAGGCAACTCATTCAAACTCTTCACGGAGGTGCACCTACCCGTTCAGGGCAAAGGAGTGATCGTGGGCAATCGCGATCCAGACGTACTGGGTCATATCGTAATGGAGAATCTAATGATTCTTCTTATCAACCTGGGCGAACTTCATCGATATGGGCTACGGATACAGATCAACATATCACTCTCTCTCCGGAGAGAACTAGCGCCTTGGAAAGATTAAGCAGGGTGTCTCCTTTCAATCGGTTAGGACCAAGGAGAAATATGAGTCCACCTAGAGCTCCATCGAGAAGCTTTCGACCACCATCAAGTTTGAGAGAAGGATCAGCACAATCACGACCAGCTACTCGTCGAGATAGATCTCAGGAAGCTACATCAGAACAATCAATTGCTCGAACTAAGCGGCCTGAGGAAGAAAATGAAGCATGGAAAGGTTCCATTCAGTGGTTGGAGGATAGATTGGGAGAAATGGCTAAGGCAAGAAATCCCTTACAGAGAACTTTTGTTCAAGGGACACCTTTTGTTCAGGCCATTGTGGATTTTCCTACACCCTCAAAATCCAAGGCACCTGTAGTGACCCCCAAGTATGATGGAAATACAGATCCTATTCTTTATATAGAACAATACCAAGCTGCTGCCGACATCTATGCCATCCCCGACGAGATGAGGTGTAGAGCATTCTCAGGAACTCTCACCGGATCTGCACAGATATGGTACAATAATCTTCCTCGGGGTAAGATTTCAACTTTTATTCAGTAAGCCGAGTTGTTCATTGGCAATTTCTATTTTGGAGCAAAGCCGGTAAAGCGAGTAGCGCACTTGCTAAGTGTTAGACAAAAATTAGGTGAAAGTACTAGAGATTACATAACTCGTTTCAATAACGAGAAGTTAGAAGTCATAGATTACGAAGAAAAGACAGCGATCACTGCTTTGATGAGTGGATTGTTGCCTAACAAGATGTACTACACTTTGGCCAAAGATCCACCTAAAACTATGTCCGAATTGATGGCAAAAGCGGCCAAAATCATGAATGCCGAGGAGGCTATGGCTGCAAAGAAGAATATGGATAAAGAAACCAAGGTGGAGGTCGACAAGTCCAAGAAGAAAGAGCAGAAAGGTAATGGTGGTGACAAACACTCCAAGAATAATAGGACGTCATGGGAAGTCCTAAAGAAGTACGATAATTATACTCCATTGAAAATGGGTATTAATCATGTTTTGGAAGAAATCAAGAATAGCGAGGAAATCAAGTGGCCAGATAAACTGAGGACAAATCCTGATATGAGGAATAAGGACAAATATTGCGAGTTTCATAAAGATCATGGCCATACAACCAAAAATTGCATAGCCCTTCAGAACGAGATTGAAACGCTCATCCGAAGAGGAAAGTTGTCAAAGTATGTAGATCGCAGGGGTGAGAGGAAAAGTGATGATAGAACTAGAGATCGTTCCAGATCTCCTCGTCGGGCAGATGAGAAAAAGAAAAGAGACCATGAAGATGATCCAGATGAAGACCCCGATCTTCCAAAGAAGCCAAGGAAGCCTGAACGAGAGGTATTTTCCATACGTTTTGAGTCATTTGATTGTAATGTTATTACAGGAGGAGATGCTGGAGGAGGAGATATTACTGCAGAAAGAAAGGCTTATCTCAGAGAGGCTCAAGCCTGCTCATATATTCAACGAGTAAATCTCGCCGAGGATGATCGTCCGAGGAAGGTAAACAAAGAGAAGCTAGTTATTGGTTTTTCAAAAAATGACCTGGCAGTTGTTCTTTACCCTCATGACGATCCTTTGGTGATCAAAATGAGGATGAAGGATGTGGTGATTTCAAGGGTGTTAGTAGACAATGGTAGTTCGGCAGACATAATGTACTATTCATGCTTTGATAGCTTGAATTTGAAATTATCTTAATTGGAACCTTATCACAGACCCCTTCTGGGTTTTCCTGGCGAGAAAGTTTTTCCACTTGGAACGATCAAGCTGGATATACTCATTGGTACTTGGCCTGCTTGCCGAACAGAAAGAATACGTTTCTTGGTGATGGATAAGAATGTGCAGTCAGCCTACAACATCATCATGGGAAGAGTTGGATTGAAGAAATTCGAAGCAGTTCCATCTACAGTGCATCAGTGCTTAAAATTCCCAACAAACTTTGGAGTCGGAGTTGTGAAAGGTGATCAAAAAGTAGCTCGGGAATGTTATTATTCGTCGGATGAGCAAGATGAACTTGAAGACTCAAGGAAAAAGACTACTACTTACCAAGTGGAAGAAGGTACTGAAATTGAAACTCTTGATCCCAGGGATGAATCCCAACTTGTAAAAGGGCAGGTGGTAGAATCTACAGAAAATGTTATTTTGGACGAGGAGCATCCTGAACGAGTAACCCAGATAGGTTCGTCGTTGGATATTTTAATAAAACAGGAATTGATAGCTTTCTTGAGGAGTAGGAAGAATACTTTCGCATGGAGTCATGAAGACATGCCAGGAATAGATCCAAACTTTTTATGTCATGAGCTCAATGTGAATAAGGAGATCAAGCCTGTGAAGCAGAGAAGAAGAGTGTTTAGTCCCGAGAAGAATCAAGCTATACAAGAGGAGGTCGAGAAGCTCCAAAAAGCCCAATTCATTGAAGATGTGAAATATCCAGATTGGTTGGCAAATGTGGTGATGGTAAAAAAGAAGAACAACAAATGGAGAATGTGTGTTGATTTCACTGATCTAAACAAAGCATGCCCAAAAGATCATTTTCCACTGCCCAGAATAGACCAGCTAGTGGATGCTACTTCGGGACATGAGCTGCTCAGCTTCATGGATGCATATTCTGGCTATAATCAGATCAAAATGAAACCTGAAGACAGGGAAAGTACTTCTTTTATTACCCCAAGGGGAGCTTATTGTTATAATGTTATGCCTTTTGATTTGAAAAATGCAGGTGCAACATATCAGCGGCTGATGAACAAGGTTTTTGCCGAACAAATCAGTTGCAACATGGAAGTCTATGTCGACGATATGCTAACAAAGAGCAAGAGAGCTGCTGATCATCTAGTTGACTTAGGTTAAACCTTTGATCAACTAGATAAATACCAAATGAAGCTCAACCCGACGAAGTGCACCTTTGGAGTACGAGAAGGAATGTTCCTCGGATACATCGTCAACCAACGAGGTATTGAGGCAAATCAAGAGAAGATCAAAGCTCTTTTAGGGCTGCGATCCCCAACGACGAAGAAAGAAGTGCAGAGTCTTACAGGACGAGTTGTGCGCTCAATAGATTTGTGTCCCGAGCAACTGATAAATGCCTCCCATTCTTCAAAACACTTCGAAAAACTTTTGAGTGGACTGAAGAATGTGAAAAGGCTTTCCAAGACTTGAAGAAGTATTTAGGATCACCTCCATTGTTGTCCAGGCCAATAACAGGAGAGAAGTTGTACTTGTATCTGGCAGTATCAGAGAATGCAGTTAGCTCAGCGTTGGTCAGATTGGAGAATGGAGTCCAGAAACCCATCTATTACACAAGTAAAGCTTTCCGAGGTGCAGAAATCAGGTACCCAAAGCTAGAAAAATTGGCACTGGCATTAATCGAAGCAAGTAGAAGAATGAGGCCATACTTCCAGGCCCATACAATCGTCGTATATACTGACATGCCATTAAGACAAGCCCTTCACAAGCCAGAAAAATCAGGAAGACTGATGTACTGGGAAATAGAACTCGGTGAATATGATATTGTGTATGAACCCAGATCATCATTAAAGGGGCAAGTTGTAGCAGATTTTATAGCAGAGTTCACATACCCTGATACCCCCGAGGAACAAAAGGTGCTTGTTGATCAACCTGTGGACGATACAGGATCAATAGACACAGGTCCAGACCAACTAAGGTTGGTAAAAGGATTTGTGGATGTAGAAAAATCATCATATTCAAACCCAGACCAACTTCGGTTGGTAAAAGGGCGCGAATAAATGGTCGACGAGGAGCGAAAAATACCAGGAGAGGATAAAACAAAATAGCAAATATTTCACCGAGGAACGTTGTCAGATAAGAAGTTTGATGGAGAATTACCTACATGGAGATTATATGTAGATGGATCATCTTGCGTAGCAGGTTGTGGAGCAGGGATTGTTTTAAACACCCCAGATGATATTGATGTGGAGTATGCCTTGCGATTCCAATTCAAAGCCTCCAATAATGAGGCAGAATATGAGGCCATGATAACAGGTCTTAATCTAGCAAAAGTTATGGAAGCACGGCAAATAATTGTATTTAGTGATTCTCAATTAATTGTGAATCAGATGATGGGAACATATGCAGTTAAAGGAGACTTAATGGCGAAGTATCATGCAAAGGTGATGGAGTTATTGACAGAATTTGATGCCATTCAACTGGTGAGAATATCGAGGATGGAAAATGCTAGAGCAAACGCATTGGCCCGATTAGCGTCAGCTACGCGCACCGAGATGCGAAGGACGATACCAATTGAAGTATTAGAAAGTCGGAGCATAGAAGAAGACCTGACGGTGAATATTATTACCCTTGATTTAGGACCATCTTGGATGGACCCCATCAGGGCATACATTGAAGAAGGAGAATTACCGGAGGATAAGCTAGCCGCCAAGAAATTGAAGTATAAAGTTGCTCGGTATGTATTAACTAATGGTGTTTTGTATAGACGAGGAATTATGGCAGGTTTGCAGAGATGTGTACATCCATCAGAAGTCAAAGAATTGGTTGAGGAAATCCATGAAGGATCCTGTGGAGCTCATGTAGCAGGTCAGACTCTTTTGCAAAGGGTAATGACACAGGGATATTACTGGCCGACGATGAGGGCTGACTGTATAGCCTATGCCAAGAAGTGTGACAAATGCCAACGTTTTTCCTCCATCCGAAGAACTCCACAAGCATTGTTGACACCCATAACTTCACCTTGTCCATTTTCCATGTGGGGAATTGATTTGGTTGGACCATTGCCGACGACCCAAGGAAGGTTCAAGTACCTCGTCATTGCAGTGGATTATTTTACTAAATGGGTGGAAGCTGAACCATTGATTGATATGACGTACGAGAAGGTTTATCAGTTCATTTGGAAGAACATCATCTGCCGATATGGTCTCCCTCATGCCTTCATCACAGACCATGGTACACAATTTGACAACGAAGAGTTTGCAGCCTATTGTCGTCAGTCAAACATTTTGAAGATCCATTCAGTGCCAGGCCATCCTCAGAGCAATGGACAAACTGAAGTGACGAACAGAACACTATTAAATGGTTTGAAGAAATGGATAAATGAAGCTAAAGCCAATTGGATTAATGAGCTACAGTCAGTACTATGGGCCTACCGAACAACTCCCCGAGAAGCAACTGGAGAATCACCATATATGCTAGCATTTGGAAGTGAGGCTGTGATACCTGCCGAGTTAGGTCTTCCAACACACAGAGTGCTGAATTTCAATTTACCGGTCAGTGACTTTATGAGAAGATTAGATTTGGACATGCTTGAGGAGGTTAGGGAAGATGCAGCCATTAGAAATGCTACTTACCAACGACGAACAGCTCTGTTTTATAACAAGAGGGTGAAGAAATGCGATTTAAAAGAAGGGGATTACGTGATGAAGAGGATTATTCAGAAGCACAATAAATTGGAAGCAAACTGGCATGGACCTTACCGGGTTGTAGAAGTTGTTCGACCAGGAACTTACCGCATAGCAACTCTGGAAGGAGAAGAATTTAAGAATGCGTGGAATGCTGAACACCTCCGTAAGTATTATCAGTGATGTAAAATGTAAAGGCAGTTCCATTGATATGAATAAAACGATCATGTTTCACCATTTTCTTTCTGGAAAGTTTTTCGGGGAATACTAGTATGAAATACTACACTATCATGCTATTCATCAGCAATAAAGAATGTTCGAGCGTGATCAACTTCGGTTGGTAAGATAGCGAGAACAAAAAATATACTCCTTTGGTTAGGAGGCGTACACTAGCGTGACCAACTACGGTTGGTAAGATAACTAGTGGACATATAGTTCGAAAGAACCACTACTCCTTTGGTTAGGAGGCGTACACTAGCGTGACCAACTACGGTTGGTAAGATAACTAGTGGACATATAGTTCGAAAGAACCACTACTCCTTTGGTTAGGAGGCGTACACTAGCGTGACCAACTACGGTTGGTAAGATAACTAGTGGACATATAGTTCGAAAGAACCAAATAGTTCGAAAGAACCAAAAAATACTCCTTTGGATAGGAAGATTACACACCAGCATGATCAGTTACGGTTGGTAAGATAACTAGTGGATAATATTATTAAAAACGCCAATTTTGGTTGATTTGATTTGAAAATATGACCTCACATTCCAATTTATGTTGGTCGGGAGGTATTACTATTACAAAAAGCTCTTTGAAGAACAAAATATTCCAAAATATACCAAGTATGGTTGGTCGGGAATAAAAACCCATTAACTGTAGTTGGTCGACAAGAAAAATTTATTGGCCTTGGTTGGTCGGATACATTTTATGAAAAAGACAAAAATTTACCAAGTATGGCTAGTCGGGGATAATTGGTCGACGAGCACAATTTAACAACCTTGGTCGGTTGGCAAAATTTTAAACATCTTTATACTCATTGAACGATCGAGCAATATTTCTAGTACTTATAAACTTTTTACTAAGTTGGTCGATGAATAGCACAATATTGTTGTCTTTTTAACAGATACATAAATGTAAAATGTTTGATATTTACAAGACAATAGATTTACAAACAAAAATGAAAGTCTTTCATTAAAATTCAAAATAAGTTACAGATTACATGTATGTGCTAACTATTACATTAAGATTCCTATTCTATTGGTTTCTTGCCCTTTGCTTTTGAGATAGGCTCTTCGCCAGCAGGAGGATCTTCCAGGCAAAGAGGAGAATTGATAAAATTCAAGTCCTTCAGCATTCTGACATTCATTATTGAAGGTGTATCCAAGATATGCTCGGGGCGAGATATGTAAACTTGAGAATGAAGATTATAGTCACCAAGATATTTTGAAATTAAGCTCCGAGGAATGGCGCGAGCTGGAATCCATGCCATATCCAATTTATAGGGTGGTACGGGCAAGTCTAATAACCCAGGGCTATGATAATCCCACAGGTAGTGCCCCTGTTCGAGCTTCAACACTCCAAGGGCGTTCAACCATCCCTGCTTATAACCTTCATTATTGGCATTTTCAATGTGAGCATCCAAGTGACAAAGGGCCTCATTATAACCTCCCATCCAGAACTCACGAGGTTGCTTATGGAATTGGAAGGTTAGTCTATCCAATTGTTCATGAAGGTTTTTGGCAAAAAGGTCCTTGGTATGCAAAGCAAACTTTATCACGGCAAGTTGATCTTCCAAAGACAGGTTTTTCCTGGACATTTCAGACAAGGCACAATCTTTTGCATTCAATTGGAACGCTTGAGTTTCCAAGGTTGACTGAGTACGAGCCTCTTCAACAGTACGAGCAATTCTTCCTCGTCCCCGAGTACCAGTACTTCTCAAAGTGTCTAACTCTTGCCTTAATTTGGCATTCTCAACCTCTAAGAAGGAAAATCCCTCATCAGTTATTGGGATTATAGCAGTTGAAGAAGAGGCTCCAGATTTATACTGTGCTAACTCTTTTTGTAGATTGTTATTTTCTTGTTCCAACAGCTCAGCAATCTGTCTGCACGATTCAAGTTCACACTTCAAGGTTCTTTCCTTGATATCGTACCCAGCAAGGATCTTCTTATGGCCTGTCTCAGAATAAAGTTGCTTATACCTATCTTCATATCCCTCATGCAATAGGGCAGTTGATTCCTTGTATTGATTCTGAAGATCTTCTAGAGTACAATGAAGCTCCTCGATTAGTTCATAGTAGGCCACGTTATTGGCCACAGCTCGGTCAAGTAAGTCTTTCAGGTACTGATAAGCTTCAATTGCTTGTTTTGAAGCATCACAGCCAAGGATGTCGGCAATTTCTGATACACTCAGATCTGTGTGTCCAGCCTTATAGTATTCATTGCATTGTTGCATCAGCCTTGTATCAAGAACAGATATCAGTTCCATCCTGGCCATAAACTAATAAAGAGGAGACAACAATCAACAAAAATAGATCATCAACACCAAAGAAGAACAAGGATGTATTTTATTAGATCATCAAAAGATTACATTGTTTGATTACAAGTAATAATAAAAGAAAAGATACCGAACAACTTCACACCTTTTCCTTATCTCCCAAGACTTTCTCGGGAGGCTGGGACGAGGAGCTTGGTTGCTCGGTGGTAACAACGGCTTGATCGGAAGGAATCTTCTCAGGAGGAGGAGGCATGCAAGAAATGTCCTCGGTAGCAGAGGGTTGAGAGGCAGGGACTTGATCACCCATAGCCATAGAAGATTCATCCGAGATAGGTTCATCTTCTTCTTCTTCTTTAATTGGTGGAGGAGGACCGGGGAGGTGCAGCTGAAATAGATCAGAATCTTCTTTGATCTTCAATTCTTGCAAGGCAGCTACCCAGCCATCTCGGAAGTATTTCAACTTCCCATACTGAACTTGGGATTTCATCGCAGCAATCCCCTTGTCCCATCCTTTATCCCAGCCAGCGCTGAAGGATTTTTTAACTACGAGTTTTCTTCTCAATTTCTCCGAGGAGAGCTTCGCACCCAATTCTTCTTTTTGGCTTTTGATATCTCGCAGGGCGAGCAACTCTTCCTCCGCCTTCTTCAGCTTATCTTCAATCTCTCCAAAGTTCTTGAGCTTGTCGTCATATTTTTTATGCTCAACCTCCAAACTTTTCACCTTATTCTCCAAACCCTTGGAGATCTCAACCAGTTTCACTTTCTCGGCTTCAACTATAGACAACTTTTTCTCCCAAATAGTTTTGTCCTCATTATACTGTTGGCGAGATTCCTTCAAGGATTGGGTCAAACCCAACAGAGCATCCTCTACATCAGACGAGGAGCTAGAAGCTTTAATTGCCTCGTCCTTCTTCACGATGTTATTAAAACAGTTCACCGGCTGAAAGATGAGAAAAATAGTAAGTCAGTACAAAAAGACAAGTATTTAGAGAAAGAAAGGAAATTCAGAGTGTGAGAAATTTACCGAAGCAAGATGACGAGTAGCTAGGGATGTCAGCATATCCCTAGAAATCTTTTCATCAATTCCTTGGACCTCGGGTATGATCCAAGTTTTTACCGAGCTCATTGCAGAGCTCGGAGGAATGATGGTTGGAACACCAACGCCACCAGCTGGAAGAGAAGAGATAGTTTTAGCCAAATTGACTGAGGATGATTTCCTCAATCTCCTCAAAGGAACTTCATCAGCTTCAACCAAGGAAGAACTCTTGGTCGGAGAGACATAAATTATCTCCACAGGAGCAACCTTTTTACTCGGAGCCACTGGGGGCTTCTCGACAGTTTTTGAAGACGCAACATCCACCTTCTTAGTCCCTTCTGGGACATCAATTTTGCTTTTCTTAGCCTCAGCAGCAGAGGCAGTATCATCAAATAGAGCAGGAGGAGCTCTTTTCTTGCCCATTCTTTGACTTAAAGGGATGTGATAATCTGAAGAAGAATCTTCTGGAGTTGAAGCTGGCTCAACAGGACGAGCAGTATAAGAGGTTGTATAACTCTTATACTGTAGCAAATATGATGCAGACCTGATGTGCTCGTCTGCAACGTTCTTATGCAAACCCCAGATAAGTTTCAGATGCTTGATATTAACCTCTGATTCTTTTGGAGTTTTTCTTTTACTGTCAACTGCAAACAAGCACATGATAAAATATCAGTCATACATTTTATCAAACATAATGAATTCGTAAATTCAGAAAAGAAATAAAATGAAAAATAAACCTATCCCATTGCCATATGGGGGGCATATGGGACCGTTGTATACACCATCTCCAACTAAAGGGGCATGTTGCCAATTTTTTAATAACCACCCCATGTTCAAAATAATCTCTATTTGCATCTGGGAGGTTAACTACAAGAGCTCTATTCAAAAACCTAGTTTTTAAATAATAAATATTATCTAGAATGGCCCATCTATAGCAATACATAATTTCAGGGATCCCTATACGAGTCCCATGAGTTAGATTTAATTTGTACACCCCATTAATTATTCTCCATGAATTGGGGGCTAAAAGGACAAAAATTGCACAAAGATCGAAGCGCTTATGAAAATTCAAAAAGGCGGATTCCGCGAATTTGGAAGGAAATTCAAATACAAAGGAAATGCTCCTAAAATCTAGGAAAGTCATTTAATATTGCCATATACCGAGAAAGAATGTTCCACATTCCTCAAAGTTCGAAATATGAAACATTGGGGGCTTCTGTTGATACCAAAATTAATATGCTGATGTGAAAGAATAATACGAAGACATGTGTCAACCTACGTGGCACAATAGCAGCGAGGAAGTTCATTTATTCAACCATTTCATGTTCTCTCCGAGCAACGAGGACACCCCGATATACTCTAACGCTCCAAGGAACTCTTGGTCGACGAGCAACTAAGGCGGTCCGAGCTGCATCTCGGCCGTAGCATTAATTAACAGATAGACAACAGTTCAACTATTCATTGAATGTTTATAATCTTGACGCACACAGTGCATTAAATGTATTACCCTTTCATGTGTATATCATTTAATGTATCGACCCTTTCATGTACAGCCTCAAGGCTATAAATACCTTGTATCATCCTTATTCAGGGGGACCGGAAATTCTTGAGAGAACTGGTAATCAAGAATTCCACAAACATTCAGCAATAACATAACAGTGGACGTAGGCTTTATTCCTAGCCGAACCACTTCAAAAATATTTTGTCTTATTTATTTATCTGTGATTGAATAATTAGAGTGATCTAGTTTTTTACATCAACATGCGCATTCGATACAAACACTAAAAATTACCACCTACAATTGGCGTCGTCTGTGGGAAATGATCTGAGTTCTTAGACACTAGATAAATTCTTAGGATGTCTCACTCACCCAAACAAGATCGTATGAATTTAAATGACTAGGGGGTTCATCAAAAACACAGTTATGGATACCCAAGGGTTATCCCCTTGACCATGGAGATCACATTGATCCGATGGGTCACCAACTAACCCCTCCCTCTTATAGGGTTAAATCTGATATTGGTGAGTATTACCAATCCTCAAATGCTCGTTATAAAACTCTGGAGGATAAAAAAATGAACATCGATGAGATTGAATGATCCAACCAGATCTTAAGTCTCATTAACAACAATGAGAAGCACCTTCGAGATTAAAGGACTACCAACAGGAGCAGAACGTAGCACTCCAGTGGTTCTTGTAGAAGCTAGAGAAGGAGTCCCATTAGGAGAAGTGCAAGCGTGGTTGTCGCTCATGAACACCTAGCCCTAAGGCAAGCAGATATTGCAATCGAGGAAGGGTTACTCAGTAACAGATAGAATTTCTCCTCGTCGAAGGTCTACTAAAGGGAGACCAAATCCCTAAGGTCGACGAGGAGACAGAGAGCTTTATGATTTTATTGAAAGGAAGGCAAAGTGACACCCAACCCATCAAGGGGTTCGTACTACCATGAATCTCACCAGAAGTGCACTCGTCTGCCAAATGAAATCACCTTTTATCTGATCTATAGAAGAGTTTAAGCCTTGCAAGAAGTTTTCTGCCTAAAGATTCAAGATCTATCATGGGAAGACTAATCCCATCAATTAAGTTAGTCAATATCATCAAGATATGACACTGTAGAACACTAACGAGGATTAATGTGCTGAATATTCTCCTTCAGTATTGAAGACACTACCCATAAGTAGTTCAAAAAGTTATCACATCGATTGATAACCTCCTACAAGCAACTGATCGAGTCCTTAATGGACATATTCATTACAAGTAGAACCCATTCGAAGCGTATGGATTTATTTTTTAACATGAATAAAAAGTCCCAAGAAACATTTTGCAAGTACTCCATAAGGTACTGGGAGGTGTACACCAAGTTAGAGGAGTGCAATGAGCAAATCGCGATGGAATCCTTCAAAATTAATTTGTCGAGCAGTTCCATATTATACCAATCCCTCACATATTGAGAGGCCATCATGATCGATGACCTTAGGGCAATGATTTAAAAATATGCTAAGGTTAAAGATATTGTGACCAAAGTTGTCCAGGACGAAGAGTGATAAAAGCATCTTAAGAACGGGGTTAAGGAGGGGAGAACAACAAAGTAAGGAAATAGCAAAACGGGAAGGTAAAAGGGGATGAGAATAAGTATCCCAAAAAATCATTCATGGTATTTTACATGGTATACTTTGAACCAATTTATAAGAGATCAAAGGTTGGCAATATTTCAAATGGACCGAGAAGATGTTCAATGACTCGAAAAAGAGGAACTAGGCACTGAAATATGCATACCATAAATATTACGGTCATAAAACCAAAAACTACAAGACACTTAAGCCCAACCTCGAGGAACTAGTTCAGGCTGGGCACTTAAATAACTTTTTAAAGAAGAAAAAAGGCACAGCGCTACCTATACATAACCAGACACTAGGCATCATCCTGGATGATGATATGGGACGCGAACTTGTGATAATCTATGGGGGTGGCCAAGATCGAATAATGTCTTGGATGAATGTTTGGGTCATGAATTCCCATTGATTCATGGTGCCTCAAACCCAAACCAAATCAAGGGGAACGCCCTTAGTATGGAGGTTAAGAATATCACAACATTCATGGAAGCCTTTCAAATCAACCGGCCAAATCCATTGTAGGAAAAAACTGACGACCTGAATATATTGATTATGTGAAGCGCATCATTTTCACTGACTATGATTTGGTCGGAGTAAGGAATCCTCATTATGACCACTACACCAAAACAGGTAATTTGTAATGGGCAAAAACCATTACAAAAAATATTTGTAACGGATTAAAGCCGTTAGAAAATTGGCGTTATTTATTTTACTAACAAAATTTGTAACCGATAAAATCCATTACAATAATAATATTTGTATCGGACAAAAATCGTTACAATTTATTTTGTAACGGATTCAACATTGGTACATATACTATATATCAGTAATGGATTTATTAAATTATAACAGTATTTATCCGTTACAAATATAGAATTTGTAACAGATGCAAACCGTTACAAAATACATTGTATAGGATTGAGAGTGTCATATATTTACAACGGATGTTTTGTTTTCTAACGGTTAAAGTCCATTAACAATATTTGTATATTTTTAAAAATATATCAATTTCTCATGAAATAAATAGATATAAATACACTAGTTAAAACTCATGCTCAACAAATGGCAATGCACTGCACTTAACCAATACCCACAAATTTCTCTCAAAAAATAAATACACGTGACAAAATGTATGAAACTATATTTCGATGACAAAAAATATTCCAGTGACATTAAACTGATCTAAAACTATATTTTATTCATAACCATTAAAATTCCAAAAACAAAATGTTGTACAAGATAAACCATCTAGTTTATAACCATAATAGTACTCAAAATGAAGTCTAACAACTTTAAAGTTCTAAACATAATAGTCTCCCCAAAGTAGTCTCGTGATATTTCTTGCAAAAGTAGAATTCATTCTCCCAGAACTAATCTTCATATTTCCTAATAAGAACCTGTTGAACAAACTCAATCTTAGTATTGGAAAAAATGCTTGATTAAATCATATTTTTCCTTCTCAAACCAATGGTTGCTCAAGATAAAAAAACACCTTCTTCAAAGTTTAAGCAATGGTGATAGAGTAGGTATAAAGAAGCTTCACAAACTATTAAGACAAACAAATCAAATGGAGAGAGATTGTACCTAAGAACCAAGTGAAAGAGTGAGAGCTAAAAACACAAAATGAAGAACGATGATTATGATGATATAAACCGCAGACCATAAAATGGTGGAAATTAAACTGCATACTATAAAATAGGCTTTAGGAGATGAGGATGTTTAGCAGTAGGAATGTGAAATGGATGTTTAGCAGTGAAGAATGAATTAACATGTGTTTATGGTCGATTAAGCCAAAGTTAAAGTTAGATTTTAGACCAAATGTATGTATCACCTTATAGCTTCAATTGCAATTAGTGTGATAGGTCAAAACGCCATTAGTACAAGTGCATATCCAGAAAGACCATACCATATGCATTTGTACCCTTTATAAGAAGGTGTATCCAAGGAGCTCACACTACCCTTTTCCTTGCCATTTCTATGGTCGAAGCAGAGAACTGATGCCAGAAGCATAGATGGAATAGCCTGGCAAAATGAATAGAAACATAAATGTTTAGTAGTTTTTGTCATAGTTTTATTGCTAAAGCGGAACTCAAATAAAATGTGAGAACAAAACAAATATTGCTGCCTGGCATACCCAAATCAATCATTCTAATTATATGTTTTATTAGCTTTGTTAATCATGTTTGATTGTCATGCTTAACAAACAATGAAGAACAATTTGCAAGATATCAAAATTAAACATAATGAATTCTATAGGTTGTTGTTCATGAATTATAAAGAAATAATAAAGCGTATCCGAGAAATTCAACAAACCTACCACTGCAACTAAATCTATAGTGAAAATGGAAGCCAAATTTCCACTAGACTAATATGAATCCAACTTAAAAGGCTTAAGAAGCTCCTTAAGCACATCACAACCACCGTTGATTCATCTTCATTCCCTCCCGATGCAGAGAGAGACCCTTGTCCGGCCTAGAAGAATGGTTTGTCAAAATCCTAACCCAAGAACTCGAAAATTCAACGATTTATATGTTGACAAAGAGGAAGAGTTCGTCATCCGATTCTAGGAGTTGATGGAAAGAATTGAACAAATGAAGGGGAAGAGTTGAAAGAATGGAGTGTTCACGACGGAGAGTGAATTTAATGATGAGATGATGGACATCCGTAAAGACTTTGTCACCATTCATGGGGAGATAGTGCTTCTTAAAATTTACAGCTTCTTAAATTTTGCAAGCCTCACCAAAATATTAAAGAAATATGATAAAATAATGGGGGGATTGTTGCATATACCGTTCACACAACTTGCCCTTCACCAACCTCTTTTTATAACAGAACCTCTCACCAGGCTAGCTCACGAGTGCGAGGAAAATCTTGAGCTCCTTTTTTCGTTGGAGGCTGAATTTGTTGAATCTATTATTGCCCCTGTACGAGAACATGTATACCCAATACCTGCTGAAATGGAAAATATACCCTCAGACGCATCCTCATCATTTGGAGAGGAAAAACTCGATGATTTATATAGGATGACCCTCGCGGCAATTAAACCTATACAAGGACTTAAAAGGGCGAGTTCCACCTACAACCCCTGTCATTTGCATCAATATTTGGGAGCCAAAATAATGACAGCACTGGTGCTGTAACAGCAAAAAACTCGGGTTTTGACTCTTCAAATTCTAATCCGACGCAGAACAAGAAGTCAAACCAAGACGATGGTATATAAGATAAATAAGAGAGTCAGTGTTTCGGGATGCAATATTTCTGCTTTGGAAATATTCTCGTAATGAGCTAAAGATGATGAATTTTAAGCTTCCGTGTGGCAGTCCGTATGATAATGTGTAATAAGATGGGGGCAAGACGTAAAAGTTACACCTGTTTGACACTAACTCAACAGTGTCCGAATGTGCAGATTCTGCAAATGTTTGGAGGATTGACAAAGTAACAATAATTTAATTTATTATCT
Source organism: Sambucus nigra (assembly GCA_949130495.1). Classification (NCBI taxonomy): domain Eukaryota; kingdom Viridiplantae; phylum Streptophyta; class Magnoliopsida; order Dipsacales; family Adoxaceae; genus Sambucus; species Sambucus nigra. The sequence continues at coordinate 7,056,373 of OX422210.1, forward strand.
AGTATTTGTGTCCTTTTTTTTCCTGACGTAGATAAGTGAGAAAATTTTACTTATAATGCTAACTGCTAAGAGACGTTTGGTACTCGAAAAAAAAATATGAATCTAACTTACCAGTAAACTAATTTGAATCTAAGGCAACCCTTAATCCTGGATCCAAATTTCAACTTTAACATTAAATCAAATTTCAGCTTTAACTTTAAATAAAAAAAAGTGAAAACCAATATGGGTGTGTAAACATGAAAGAACAAGAAAGAGGGAGAAACCATTAGGTTACCATTTCTGTTTCTTAACAAAAGGTCTCCACAAAGAAGCGACAGTGTACGGTTCCCGTCATAAGTCTTTGGGATTGGGTATGTTCAGTCCCCGAGTGATACGAGAACATAACGTGATAATGAATACTAAGTAGATGCCAAATTACTTCTACTGGTATATTAACTAACTTCATTTAAACTAACTAAACATCCAAAGCTTACCTTGACAACTTTAGCCAATAGCCTCCCATATATATATTACTTTCATGGATACTGGAAAGTCATCAACAAAATTAGGGGTGAAAAACAAATCAGGTTGTTTGTTTCTTCAGCATATGGTTCTTACAAAAATAGGAACCACTTTGAACTAGAATAGAATCATTCCATGTACTACAAGAAAAATGTTCATTTATGTCAGTCAAAAACTGACATAAATGACCATTTATGTCAGGTTTAGAATTTTTTAAAACTGACATATAAAGTCCTGACATAAATGTTCGTAAAACTGACATAAATAAGAGCACATTTATCTCAATTTTTAAAAACACACATAAAAACTATGGTCTTCAACATGTTTTTAATCACATTTTCATAAAAAATTGACATAAATAACATCATATTTATCTCAATTTTAGAAATTTTATGAGAGTTTTTTTGAAACTGACATAAATGCTGATATAAAAATTAAAAAAAATCATTACTCCATCAATAGACAACTATTATTTGAGGTTAAATCAATCCTTGTAAATAGATAATAATTAAGGTCATAAATATTGTAATTTGTAACAAAGTAAATGCAATCAGTATGACATGTATGGAAAAATCTACATTATTTGCAACTACAGGTATCATCTCATCGAAGCCATATTTTTCGTGGTATTATCTCTGAACAACAGCGCTGAAGAAGACAGGCGTTGTAGATGAGATACGATGTATGCTTTGTCAAATTCAGCACCACGAAATTGAAATTCAAGCTAACCACACTTTTCCTTCGGAAATTCAAAAGGATTTGGGAAAAGAAACTCCTTCACAATCTTCAAAATCTCCTTATCCGATTTTTGGAAAACAAACATGATAGCGACCAATAAGGGGGTCTCAATAATTTGGATTCTACAACTGCCAAATTTGAGAAAATAAACCTGTCAATAATATCTCCTGGGAAAAAATTGGAATTGACTATAACTCATTGCACCCCCAGTTACATCAAAACGTCCATATGTGAATAGTCAATCAGTATATAAGAAGATTTTTTTAGGGAATGGGTGACAAATGCCGGAGTAGACTTTGATATAAAATGAACTCTAACGGGAATACATGAGACATAACTAGAGTAATTATTGCAAGCATTTTGATAAGGACGTGAATGGAAGGTCCGGTTGTGTCTTTGAATGGGTCTCCAACAGTATCGTCCGTAATAGCTTCTTTGTGACACTCCCTTTTCCACCAAGAACCCATATCTATATACTTGGCATTATCCCATACACCACCTGTGGTATTCAAGGATAGAGCCATTAGAATACTAAAACCGTTGAGAACATCAACAAGGAAGCCACCACTTTAGGACCAAGTAGAGGATGCCCTGTATAGTATCCCAATATTCGGAACACGAGACCAAAAGCTATAGGTGACACAATAGCTAAAAGTCAATGTTTCATTCTATTTAGTGCTTTCATTCTATTTAGTGCTTAAAGGAAGGAACATATAAATATTAAGTAATTTTGAGTCCAATTATTATGTGCATCAATTCCTAACTACCTGTCCTTATTCTGGGCTTCCTATTATAGATAGATATATATGTATATATAGTAGTACAGGCTATAGAAGTATTGGGGAGAATAAATTTTTTCCAAACTCAAGATTCTTTATAAATATAATTGCTTTGCAATTATTCATTCACTTTTGCGATAGAATTACATATTTGATAGAATTACCTTTGTGTTGAACTATGAGGGGAAGCTCTATAGTGACTGATAAATTGTAATGTACATGTTAAACTGGAATATTCATTGCTCAATAAGATTGTGACGTTATTTTAACCTCTCTACAATATAGCAATTTCGCATACGAAGTCATGTTCCGAATATTAACATCTCATTGACCTATGGAGATCGTTGATGCCACACGTTCTTAAATTTGCATAATTATTTATATGCCTACTAAGGAATAAATAATTGAAAGTTACTACAAATGAAGGAAACATACCTCAATGGATTGAGCAGGAATCGTTAGATATATTAGGCTGGAAATTGTCTCAGGAATGTACATGTAAGCAAACCGATCTCAAGTGGTTGATGATCCAAAGCAGCAGTGAAAAAATCGATACTTGCACTAATAACTGATAGAGGGATAATCATAATAAAATCTACAAATAAAGAAGACTCAACATTCGTGAGACTAGTTGCATTGATCTTGATTACACATTCATCAACCATCCCATACTTTGACATTTTAAATTTGCTAAGCTTGGGAGCATCAATATTTAAAACCTTCACCGTCTGCATATGGATACGTCTTAGACATAACAACTCAAAGGCAGGGATACTAAAATTGAGTTCAGTTGAAGCAGGGAAATCACCATTCAAAATATTAACCCCGATGGCAAACTAAAATAGCTATTTAGTCCATGTAAGCACTAAATAGAATGAAAGATGCAAGTGCAGCAGATCTGATGACAAACCCTTTGGTGGTGGCTTTCATGGTGTTCCCTACCGCAACAATAACATCAGTAATCTCCCAAACACTCTCAGGCTGCTGACTCATCTCAATAATTCCACCAGCATTATCAGCTATTAGATCAAACATGTCCATAGTGAGAACATAAGCTACAGTACTAAGCATTCCCATAGTGGCAACAGCTGTCCCAAACAACCCATCAGTTGGATTTCCATCATCATCAACAAGTCCTAAAGTTTGACCTAGCGAGAAAGATGAAACAATGGATACACTTATGATAAGGATGGGGAGAGTTGTAGATTCCAGTCCCAAACTGATGTCATGCATTTAGACAACCTACAATCAGAACTGAGGAATAGACTTCAAAATGACCTATGCATGATCTATGTAAAGAAAATAAATAAAGAGTCATTATGATTATAACCCCCACTTTGTAACAACTTTTCTCTTACACCCCCACTTTTTTCTTAAAATTTGAGATACTAATAACGCATTACTAAAGCTCACAAACTGACACTTTCTAGTATCTTAAATTCTAAAAAAATGGATGTATGCACAAACATTGGAACAAAAGTAGTAGTGAAAGTCAAAATCCCCATTCAAATATATAGGAATGGTCAACATAGAACCAAAGATGTGCTTTTTTCTCATGAAAACAACATACACATGAAAACTTATACTTGGAATATAATGTTAAAGGGAAAAATATTACTGGAATGGACCCATAAGAAGGCCAAAACTTCTATTCACCCTATCAATTCTGAACACGTCCACTCCTAGATTTATTAAGATCTGTGCACCCTGGGTGTATGGAAAAAAGGTTTGATTGACGGAAAATCCAATGTTGTTTCCAACTATAACAGGGACTTTCTTCATGACTTTCCCAACTGTCACAAGATCACTACAATAGTATTGCGAAATAATTGTACATTCACGATCACATTGCAATTTTCAACAGATCAAAAGTTCAATGCAAGTGGCGCAATTACATGCGGATTATTCTTCATATCCCATTCTTGATGGTAAGCACACGATGATTCAACATGAATTTGCCAAACCATGACCTTTGAGTAGTCCACGAGTAGGCATTCTATTTGGCTTCCGTCCTCTTCAACTTGTTGAATAAATGCGCTCAGTTGTAATTAATAAGAACATGCTTAATTAATGTGTAAAATTACAGAACTCTTTCTCTTCCTTTTGTTAATCAATTCATTGTTTTTGTGTGTGTATGGGGAGGGGGAAACATAGATGATATGGTATTTGCAGTTCCCATTTCAGCATGAGAATTGCCTTAAATATTATTTATTATCTTGGCGAAGATAAAAAAAATCATCTAATTCGACCTCAATATTATTAAAATAATCGTATAAGTATTATGCCTTGTACATTTAGTTAAAGATATTTTTCAGTGTTTTAACCATTTTACCCTAAAACAAAAATGGACTTATAATGATCTTTTAATAACATCACTGTCAAGAACTATGGAGGACTTAACACTAACATGAAATCCGTCCTTGATGGTATCGATCTGCGTAATGGGCTCAAAAGTAAGAGGGTGACATCTCTTTTGAACCCAAAGTAAATTATGTAGCCAAACCCTGACATTTTGACATGCAATCTACGTAATCTTCTTGCCACGTCATCGGTGTGCCATCCAATAACTCGAGTCCCATTACAAATTGGACCCTCCAGCATCGTTTGGCTTTAGCTCTGCATTAGCTTGGTCACTATCCAGGTTCCAAAACGACTACCGAACTAAAATTTGGAAGTCGAATAAAAGCTCACTTGATTGGAAAAATGGTTAGACATTTTTAAGTGTGTAAAGAGATCCATTCAAAGTATAGTTTCATTGCAATGAAATCAAGTACACAAAGAAAAAAACAAATGATCCATAGAACACATTCCTAAAAGGAAAAGCTTCTGAATAATCTTCAATAACTTATATTACCAATACTTGGACTAAGGAATGGAGAGTTAAGTCAAACACTAAAAAACAACACAAAGAATAAAATAGGATTTATGTTACATATATGAGATAAGGGAGAATAATAAGGGGAAACACTTATAACAAAAAGATAAATTACAATGCTATGGTACCACACTTCACCCATTTATTTATTAATCATGTCGGTATTAACATAGTCTTGTATTGACTTATCCTACCAAAACTTTGCATAACGCCCATAATATGTTTTTTATATTAAATTTGTTGTGAACGACCTAACTGCCATAGGGCAACCATGTATCATTACAAATTTATCTATGTAGAAAATTCAACATTTTTTGTTGATAAACGAGTTGTACTACCTTTTAAAAAAACTTTCCTTAAAATAAAGTATTGTTTCATCTCGCCCGACAACAATACGTTATTAATAACGAATCAAAAATTGGGCTGCCTAGTCTATGAGTGGAACCCTGCCTTTGAACCATTGACAAAATGACACCCTAGTGAGTATGTGGCGGAGATGCCTTGTCCACGGGCTTAAATGGTTGATGTCAACTCTTCAATTCTCAATTCGAAGGTGAATATAGCATTTGATCAGAGTTTCCTTTGTTTCGTTACCATATGGACATTTACTCTCTTATGTTTATACAACACAGTTCACTTTCAGTTAGAAAACCATATGGAAAAAAGTATGTTAGCTTACCATGCCCAACTTCATTCCTATTCAGGCCAACTCTTTTACCAACTTCATTAATACAAAATGGTGGAAAACTGTAGTGAAGCATGAAGGGCTTGGTTGGGGGACCAACCAGGGACCCCAAACGTTGAGCTTCTCCAGGTGCTCCAAGAGTAACAGTAAAAAGAACCTGTATAACATCAAGGATATGATCAGGTTAGTGAAGCTTAAAAACATTCCTAGATATATGATATGTGTCCAAAAGAAGGTCAAACATAATGGTTCCATCAGATGTAACACATTTGTCTAGGTCAGGTTCAGAATCATGACCTGGGGTAGAGTTGGTCACTGTCTTATTCTCAAGTCCAATTGTCATAAAGTCTGTTGCAACATTATTCAAATGCTTAGTAATTACTTTTTCATTTTCCACCATTCTACCTACTGAGTTATTACTCGAGGGCTTCTGGGTAGTAGAAGTCAGGGAAAAATTAGGGATGCAAGGGTTCGTTTTAAACTTGACAGCTATGCATAAATCCACAGTTGCATTATCAATTTTCTGAACAATCTGGAGGGTTTTCTTCGGCATTTTTCCTTCCTGTGGTAGTTTAATATTTTAATTTTGTTTCTGAGCATGGATTACTGCATTTATTCCGATGTGGAAGCAATCTTCTTAGTCAAATAGTCTAGCTTCTACTGCAACGTGGATGGGCCAGGAAAATCTCTGAACTCAATTATTCATTTCTTAATGTTCTCACAAGAATCATTTTGTTGACCTTAACTGTTCTCTATATATCAGCCCCCCCCCCTCTCTCTCTCTCTCTCTCTCTCTCTCTCTCTCTATATATATATATATATATATATATATATATATATATATAATAAAGTGTACTAATGAACAATTGAAATGAACTCATGTTATCCATATAGCAGCCCCTGTTTTGATTCAACGTGCCAATTGAAATGAAGTCATTTTATCTACTGACACTAATTTTTGGGTAATTCATACCTAGGGGGTTGTTAAGGTATTACTCGATTCAATGTTTCCCTATTTCTAAGCACTTACCCATTTTAGCGACCCTTTTGAAGTGATTTATCATTTTAAGTGTGTATACATGGTATTTTGAAGTGTAATTTTAAATTTATATGTTGTAAATCTACCATACATATGTTGTATTAAGGTATCTCACACTTCAATGTGTTGCCACTTGACGATGTTAACGTACAATATATCTTTAAGTTGATTTCAATTTTAAAGTGGTGTAAACCTCCTCAACTTAATTTTTGAGGTTTATCTCATTAATATTTTTGAAACTTAGTTTGCTCTTGAAGGTTCGAAGGTTTAGTAAATATATGACTTTTGGAGCCTATTTTATTCTATTAGATGAATAATTTTGATTGCGATGTTGGAAATCATGTTGGGTAGTTCATTTAATTCCATATGCATGAGCATAAACTATAAAAAGGAAAGTAATATCAAAGTGAAAACATAATAATAACAGAGGACAAACTTATAAGAGGAATTTACCTCTAAAAACACAAATCAAAGTCCATATTTAAGTCACATCTTAGCTCACGTTTGGCGCCAATGCACTTATTTCCTGTTCTGATGTTAAGTAAATTTGAAATTACAAATCAAAGTTGATCTATAGAGATTGCGATACAAAATCACAACAGGATACTTGAGTAGAAAAATCATAACAACCATACAATCTCTAACGTTCTGGATAAAAAAAATGACAAACTACTTAGTGTGCCTTTAACCTATTGTGACCTTTGGTTTGATTGAGAAGCATGGAATCGGGAGAAAATGATCGGATTTATAGTGATGAAAGTCGATGAGAGAGAGTCTTAACCATGCAAAGAGAAATAAACACAAATATTTATTTTATGTGAGTAAACACATGTCATTCATATGATTTGTGAACTGGGTATGACCTTATAGGTGAGTTCAAATTAAGGTTATCGACAAAGTTTACAAAACTAAAAATAAATGAAAATACAATGTAGCATCATTTAAAAGATGAATTCATACTAGTAATGAACATGAACCATATACCAAGATGAAGGATTGACTACAATCATGTTATCCTGTTGAATAATGTATAAAAACAATAATAAGCGCCAATGGTCTAGCAAAGAATCAAGAAAAAGTGAATAAGTCATAAGAGGTGAAAAGGCATAATAGAATAGAAATCCAGAAAACAAGTAAAAAAGGCTGACTATAAAAAAAATAACTTGACGTAAACTTTAGCTCATGAAAATCATTATAGTGCAAGAAAATCTGATTTCACAGTGAAAGCCTCTTTATCTTTGATTTTCTTGTCTATTCAGTTAATTATAACCATCATTGGAACTCTATGGTATTTTAGTATAAAAATGATTAGGCAACCATGCTAATCAGACCTTATAAACATAATTATAATTTCAGATAGAATTTAGAGGTTGTCCTTAATTTCCGTGGTGTGTTACATCATATTTTAATCAATAGAACTTATTGAGGTAGGTCGAGACCACATACTTTATTCCCCTAGCTCTTGCACATGGTCTTCCTTTCTATTTCGGCTTGTTTTATCTTGTAAAATATTACTACACTTATTCAATAGGGTCATCTTTTGGTGCAGTAGTAATAGCTTAGACTTGTGAAACAAAGAGAAATTTGTAGCCTTATTTTATGAGACACGACGTTGCGCAAATATGAACATCTTCAAAAGTATGAGCCAAGTGCAATATGGATGCTTATATAGGTATGCAAAACGGAAAAGAAAAAATTAGAACAGAACATATTCCAAAGTGAATTAGAGATGTTTCTAGCCTCGTTTCATGTGGTCTTGAAATTTGGTTCACAGGCGAACTTATATATGTTTACCAATTCAACTTCCAAAGACTGATCACGCCTGAAATAGAAGGATCCAGTCATACAACTACTTATGTAAAAAATTTTGACAAGTATCCACCCAAAAATTCCATCTTCACCATTTGTTTTTCTTAGGACTGAAAAAGAGGAGAAGAAATTCCTCTATGATCAACTAGAACACAAAATAAGGTCTGATCTGACCAAAGTTCAATAACAGATTGGTTATGGTTTAGGGAAAGCCAACCTTTTCTCCAACTTCAAGCGATCCTATTTCGTTGTCCCAAAGTACTGAGTTTGCCCCATTTACCTTCACCATTTAAGAATTGTTTCGGTAGGAAGAGATGTAGGATAAGTGGTTCCATTTGCAAAAACTTCTTGTCCTTTGTTAATAAGAGAAGCTAAGTACACCTCATCAACTGTACAGAGACAAGTAACATTGCAAGAGACAAGTAGCATTGCAATTGCTGCAAACCTTGAGAAATGACCAGACATACATTTAATAAATGATAAAAATGGAGTGAAATAATACAGTTTCATCTGCTTCAATAATGAAACACTCCCTCTTTCCCAATTTAAGAGTACATATATGCATTTTATGGAGAAAAATCCTTTTCAAATTTATCCTCCTAAGAATTATGAATACCACTGAATGCATGCAATTAGATCATTGATCTCTCATGGGTATTGTCAGGATTCCTAACTTTGAAATCTCGCCTAACTTTATTCTATCTCCACCCAAAATTAATAGTTATTTTAAAAAGTAAAACATTTTACAGAGATATTATATCTTCCATATTATCCTCCTAAGAATTACAAATACCTTTAGAAAGAAACACATTCGCTTGAATCAGTTCTCTCATAGGTATTGGCGGGATGGTAACTTATAATTTCACCTAGTTTTATACATTATTTTTAGAAATCAGACTACTAAAAGGGCCTACTGGTTTGTTTGTTAGGCTTAATTGCAAACTGCTGTCGACCTGCACTCTATTTTCAGCCCAAGATTTTGGAGATTTTTATTCTTTCTCCTCCTTGAGTTTAAAGCTTAGGGGATTTCTAAATTAGGGTGTTATAGAGGATTATGATCTAAAGGATTTGAGGAGTTGTGAATTGACTTTGGGTCATTTAAGAGGTTGACTCGGGATATGGAATTATCGAAAGTTTAGTAAGAGAGAGAGACTACTTTGGGATTTAGTACCGTGAGTGTGCAAATACTTGAATGTAATTACGAGTGAAAACATTTGGGGTTATTGGCCATCGTTATGTGAGATTGGCAATTATGGCCATATATATATATATATATATATATATATATATGAGGAACGATGTAGATTATATATACGATGTGATTACAGTATATATATTATATGATACGAATGTGTATATATCAGTCTGTGTGTGTGTGTGGTGTGTGTGTGTGTGTGTGTGTGTGTGTGTGTGTGTATGGTATATATATATATATATATATATATATATATATATATATTTAAGTGAAGCATACCCCCTCTATGCTATCATGGGAAGTTACGCGATGTGGGTAAGGCCCCTGGCTTTAGGAGCAAGGAGCGTATAGTCCCCAGGTCATAGCGTCCATTTTTATATTGTGTGATTTTTATTAGGGATGAGACGTGGTGGGTATGTTTCATCTCACTTTAGGGGAGGAACTATGATTGCTTCCCATACGTTGTGATTTGGCTTTTACCAAGGCGGTGTGAGATTCCGACCGTCAGTACCTAGGATGGTATGTGAGTGATTCCCTGGTAGATGATAGCATTGATACTGCATCCTCGAGTTATAGCTCGTTGGGATGGTTATTATACTTGTGTGTATAGTATTTTACTTGTGTATGAGAGCAAGATAATATATATCTCTAACTAGAGTAAAGATATAAATGAATAAGAATTTATTCTCATTCCGGGAGATTTTATTCGGACTTAAATTGTGATATGTATTATATATATATATATATATATATATATATATATATATATGTTGTGTATTGAGGGTCTAAAGGATCTCGACGATCGACACTGCCAAGTAGTAGTGTATTGGGGGGGTTCCTTGTTCGGATTTCACTTCGCGATACACCCCACACACGAACGTGGCACAGTGTTGAGACTGGGGAGAAGTTTAGCCCTTAGTACTCGGGTTAATTAGGATTTTTAGGGGTTTGGTAAAACGAATTAGTTAGGCAGAGTGGCTTAACTAGATTATATAGGAGATATGTGTTAGGTGTGCACGATTAGAAGATAGGCGAGGGGTATCTCATGAGAGTGCGATACCAATTTAAATATGAGGTAAAACATATTTTAAAATATTGCATTTATGAACTTGCAAAATATTTTCACAACCCGGGCTCTAACCCGTTTATCTATTTTCCTCTCTTTTGCTATACATATATATACATAGGTGTCCAGACACAGGGACGCCTGGATGATGATTCCTTCGAGTCAGACGTGTGCTGCGGCAGCTGTGGATGCATGCAGGTTTACTGTAGATGCTTCTATCCTTGTCATCTAAATAGGAGGTATTGTAGAACACTAGAGCCAAAAGCCCAATTGTATTTATTTATTCTTTCACCGCCTTTTAGTACGGCATTCGATTTGGTTGTATTATGTTAAACCGAGTGTTCGGTTATTTTTATTTCATCTCAGTTTCATTTATATATAAATTGTGTGGATGTTTTAATTGAATAATCTGTTTAAAAAGAATAGTTAAATAAAATTTTGACGTCGGCCTAATAGGTTATTAGTAATTAATTTGGTTTTCAACAGGAATGCTAAGAATGAACCATATGAGACTCCTCTTTTAATTTGGTGTAGGTGTGATCGCCCGGTATTTTATTAGGCGAGGTATCACAAACAACTCCTGAAAGATCTTCGGTTAGTTATTCAAAGCTTTGTAATAAATGACAATGGTGAGTGAGTGAGTAAGAGCTCTGATTTGCAATAACTTCTCCCTGTTATCTTCTCTCTCTTGCCAATGAATCTCTAGAAAAGAACCTCTCTCTTAGAGGTGTATGTGGCTAATAAATAGTCCCCACACCACTCCCAATATGCCTTAGTCCCTTACAGCTGTACCACGTCCCTCCATATTTTACATCATAAACATTAAAAACCTGATGGATTAGTTAGCTCTACGTCATAAACCATAAATGCCAAGACATGCCTTTTGCCTAACTATTGTGCATCAGAGGACTATTACCACAGAGGTGGCTCACCAAATCGTCTGATAACCCCAATACCACAGTGGTTTACTCAAGTATGGATTGGATAGTGTTTAGCTGGCTGGTGACATCACCTAAAGTAGACGTGACATTAGGTAGAGGGTTGTTTGGTTCTAAAATCAACATACGATGGAACTCAAGGCTGCTCCACACAATCTTACACGGTGAAAGGTCTCTCAGTATTTTGCCAGGTGTATCTAAGATGCTCAAGACAAGCCCTAACGCCGCTTTACTTCTCAATCCTCCAAACCAAGTCCCTCTGAAGTTCCCACGATGAGGTCACTCGATAGAGAATGAAAGCTCTCCTAGGCCCTGTCAGGCCTAGTATCTCGCGAGTACCGTTTGACCTCACACTAAATAGCACTACAATTGTTACATCATTACAATATGTGTTAAATCACAACATAATTAAATAAAATAAAGAAAATAAAGGATGATCTCTCTCACCCAGTCTCTTTGTTGGAAGACGTCCCTGGGATGCCTCGCTACATTTATGTTGCTTTAATCTCTTATGCCTGTTATATGAGCAGGGGAGGCTTATCTATAATTCAGAGGTTATCGTCAAGACCCCTACACAACTGGATTAATTACTAGATTAACTGTGCGATCGGTATAACTCATAAAATGAACTTCCAACTCCAGTAGGTGAAACTTCCATTGCATGAGGAGTAACTATCGCATACATATCTCTGATCCTTGATGCTCCATAGGACTTACCCTATTGACCAAGTGTTGAGGTCGGGATATTTCATAATCTCTATCAAGGACATAGTCGTCGATGTACTTCCTTATAACAAATGTGTTTTCATAATGTTTTCCAGCATTGCTAAATTATGTTTCCCATGCCTAATGCTTTATCATTGTGTGCAGATTTCCCCTAGTTTGAATCCACCATCCTCACTTATGGTTCCCTATGTTATGCAAGCCACCGTTGGGTCATCTGCTCGTCCAGGGGTATCTTTAGCCCCTACAAGTGTGATTTCTCTGTAGGAGATCCAATAGTTCCTTCAAATTCTCCCTCAATCTTGGCCCTGGCTCCTTTCTCTAGATTAGGTGCCTCATCAAATGTCAAGGTTCCTCTAGCTGAGGTGGTGTTATTTTAATATGGTTCAACCTCTTGTTAAAAAAATCTCAAATTCCACCTACAATGGTGACTTAACAATGAAAACACACTTGTTAAGGTTTTTCTTAAAACTCCACCTATAACGGTGACTTAACAATGAAAACACACTTGTTAATGTTTTTTCATCAAACTCCATCAGTAACAATGACTTAACAATAAAAACCACTTGTTAATATTTTTTGTCAAACTCCACCAGTAATGGTGACTTAACAATGAAAACCACTTGTTAGGATTTTTTGTCAAACTCCACCAGTAACAGTCACTTAACAATGAAAATCACCTGTTAAGATTTTTCCAACGGTAATGGTGACTTAATAATGAAAATTATTTGTTAATATTATTGTTAGAACTCATATCTTTTTATCTTTTTTAGGTTGTAAGAGAGACCGTTCCTGTTGAAGATCAAACCCAACAAATCCCTTCTCATGTCGCTTCGCCCCATCGGGAACCAACTTTCCCGAATGAGTTAAGCCACAATAACCAAGGTTTAATGACAAATCTTCAGACTGATAGTGAATCCGATCGCGAAGTGCCACTTCCTGATTATGGCCCCTCATGCCTTTTTCTTGCAGCTCCTTTGATAATCCCCTCAGTTTGTTGTTTGCCATCGAACTATTATCGAGCAATTGGCCACCCATCACCCAGAGACTTTTACCAAAGACTGACTTCGTTCCAACCCTATCCAGATGGGATATAAGATTTAGGTTATGACGACTATAGTGGCTGAGGTCGTTAATACTCCTACTCCAGCCTTATCAAGGCATGTTATAAATAAACATTTGGGCAACTTGAGGGATCTAGGTAGGGATGGCTTCCAGTTTTCTTAGCTTATTGAATACTTGAAGGTTCTGAAGTTCACCCAACTGACTAACCAGAGGGAACTGTTCCATAAGCAGGTGGAGGCCTAACGAGCTGAGGAGGCCAAATTGCTGGAGTTAGTGCCTTTGATGGATGTTGGTGATCTTAGGTAAAGGTTGATGAAAATGATTTGCTTAAGGCGATACAAGTACGTGAGGTCCTGGTTATTCAACGAGATCAAGCCCATATTAAACTTGAGGGTTCCATCGCTGCACAACAAACATTCCTTGCAGTTACTTCGATTCTACCAGGGGATTTATTTTCTTCCCCAGATCTATAGTTCCCCTTGGGCTAACACCCCGCTTATATTTTCTTCATATGTAATCCTTGGGCGTTAACCCTTAATTGTTTTTTTGTAATCATTACAAGTCGTATTAATGAAAAAGATATAGTCTTTTGTCACCATATGTTGTTTCATTGCAATATCTTTGTTTATCGCAAAGTTCAAACTTTTATAATTTACGAACGAAGTCATTATTTTCATCTCATTACGAAAGAAATAACTCATACAATAAATTGCACCATAACGAAAACAAACAATTTCTAACTGAGGTTACTAGCCTATACATGATCAACTTTCAACAATTTTTTGCTAATCTTAAAAGATTTATCCTCTTCCATTTTAGAAATTAGGCAGTAACTTAAATCATGGGCCTCCTTTACAATGAAAGATCCCTACTAAATCCCCTTTCATAAATTTCCTGGGCCTCACCAAGTTATCATATGCTCTTGAGAGGTGCTTCGTGTACATTTGGAAATATTGCATCACGTCATCTATGTTCTCATCTATTGCTTCCAACTAGACATAACTACTCTTAGGGAGAATGTTGCTTTGTAAGGTGTATCGGGGAGAGGGGACTTCCAGTTCTACTAGCAGAATTGCTTCGGCCCCAAACACAAGTTAGAATGGAGTATACCCTATAGGCTTTTTCTTGGTCGTTCGATAGGCTCACAAGACTTTTATGAGCTTATCATCCCACGATCCTAGGAAGTCTTCCATTATTTTGGCTTAAATATTAACCAAGGTCTTGTTAGTTTCTTCGTCCTGACCGTCTCCCTTAGGATATGCCACCATTGAGGTATGATAGATGATGGAGTATCTGTCTGTAAGCATCGTTACTTCTTTGTTGACAAACGGGGTCATATTATCATAGAGAATAACCTTTGGAATCCCAAACCTGTAAATAATGTACTCCCTGATAAAGTTATCCACCACACCTGCAGTTACTCTCTTGAGTTGTATCGCCTTAGCCCACTTTGTAAAATACTATGTCGCCACGAGTATCCCAATCTTCCCCCTCAAAGATGAGTGTATCACCCCTACTAGGTCAAATACCCAAGTGTGGAATGGGTAAGGAGTGGCCAAAGAATGTAAGTCCACCGAAAGGTCATGTATTATGTCTCCATGTAACTGGCATGCCTTGCATTTTCACACAAACTCAGCAAAATCCTTCTCCATAATTAGCCAATAATAACCCAAGGTCATTAGTTGGTCATATAACTTTGCTCCTCCAATGTGAGCCGGATCGTGAGCTTATTTCAAAACTTCCGTTGCCTCTTCCTTCGTGATACATCTCAACGATCTGTTAAAGTACCCTCTTTGATAGAGCTAACCCTCCTGGACATAAAATCGCGGAGCCCTTCGCTTGAGTCCCATTGCATATATCTTATTTGAAGGAATAACTTCGTCTTTGATAAAGTCGATATAGGTCTACCTCCAGTCTTCTTATGTTTTAATGAAGTGGCATTCAGCTGCCTGAAAGAAAAGTTAGCATTTATCACACCTTCGTTGCAACTCCCCTGCATCCCGCTTCATTGTTGGCCAGAAGTATTTGTCCCTCTGAATTCTTATGTATAGAGGGATATCCGTTGTTTTGTAGTGTTCGTCATATGTATTCTTTAATATTTGTTCTACTTCTTCTGGACCGACACATCTTGATAGCCATCCTCCCACATTCCTAAAATAGAGGTTTCCATGATTGGCAAAGTATTGTGCTAGTTCCTTCAGTTCCATCTTGCCTTCCCTAGATTCCAACTACCTCCTAATATCTCCCCTCCAATCCAAATCACCTTCCATGGGTAGTATTGATTGCACAATTGATCGGGTTGTTCTCTGTTGGATCACCACAGTAGTTGTATCAGTTTTCATAGCTAATGTTTGAGCAATTGCGGCATAGGAATCAGCATATCTATTCATCATTTTGGGATGCCTTCTTATCTTAACTTGGTGGAACCGATTGATCAGGCGTTGGATGATCGTTCTATAAGCCGCTAGACTGAGGTGCTTCAATGCATATTCCCCGTTAACTTGTTGGACCACCAAGTTTGAATCGCCTTTGATGCATAATGAACGGATCCCCCTTCGAAGGAACTCTAACAACCCTAGTACCAATGCTTCATATTCTACTTCGTTATTGGAGCAAGGAAATCCAATTTATGGGAAAGGAAAAATTCCTCATTCTTTTTAGAGAAGATAACCCATGCCCTACCTTTCTTTTCCACCAAAGAACCATCGAATTGCATCGCCCATCCTTCAAGGTTGGCTTATAGAAAATTCACCTGCAAGTCATTTCCTGGAATGCTTTCACGGGGTGGTGTAATACCCCGTATTTTCATGGCTTTTAAATTTAAGGATTTATTAAATTTAATTGAGATAAATTAATTTAATTTTAATCCGAAATGTTGTTTTAAATATTTACTAGCGTGACAAGAGTTAGTAATTATTGGGAATATATTATTTGTTGCATATTACTGGATGAGTATAGTAATATATGAGATTTATTTTTATAATATTGTCACGTGTGAATAAAATGACAATTGTGAAAATTTAAGTCAGGACGCGCTTGTGTCGTGTCGGGACTAAATGTGGATTAATAAAAGTGAATATTTTATAAGTTGTTCGTATGGTCGTTTTGAGTGCACCAACGCGTCCGGAAGGGTCAAGATAGTCAGAAAATTATACCCGGGGGTTTGATTTGGGTCTCGGGGCGTTTTTAGGCCGAATTAGTACCCCGGGAGGGCATTTTAGTCATTTTGTATTTTGGGGTAATTAAACCCACAAAAATTAAAGGGGTTATATCAGATGTTTAGGTTATCTCCTAGGGTTAGATAACTCAAAACACTAGAACGGCCATTGGAGAGGAGAGGAGAGAGCTCTCAAGGCATTCCAAGGCTCAAAACTCATCCGTTTACACCGCCGCCACCGCCACCGCCAACGCGTAGATCACGAGACGGGGAACGCAACCACACAAAATTCAACACCAAACCAGATTTTTGAAAATCCCAGGCAAGTGTTTATCTTGATTATTTCGTTGATGCATCTTTCATATTAGTTTAGGAATGATTAGGATGAATTGTATGGAAGAAAAACCCAATTTGAGATGGGAAATTTCATGTAGTGATGACTTAAATGATATTCTGGAAACCTTTTGTGATGTAGAGGATTAAACCACGAAATTTTGATGTTGTATAATAAGGAACCATGAAATTTTGATGTTGTATAAGAAGAAAACCTTAGAGCCAATCAGAATAAAGGAGAAAAATCGCGCTTCAGGACCCCCGAACCGGTTCGCATGTTCCTCGAACCGGTTTGCCCCCCCAAACCGGTTCCCCCTTGGGTTCGAAAATGTTTGCTGGTCTGGGGTGTTTTTTCTTCCATTCAACACTTAGTAATTTTTCTTGTTTTCTTTCCTTTCTTCCTTGGATTTTTCTTTAACTTCAACGGGTCATAACTCCTCAACCGTAGCTCGGATTTGGGTGTCGTTTCTTCCAGTGTTCTCATTGTCCTGAGCTCTTCAACTTTCCAGTTGACTCCTCCTTCGGGATCTGGCTGCAGAATTACCAAAATGCCCTTGAACTTGCCTTCTTAGCTTTTCTTTTATTGTCTCGCTTTCTCTTTTGCATTGCTTGCATAATTAACCTGTAAAACCAATAAGAGAAGCACGAAACACGAAATACTTGCCAACAAAGATTAGTAGCATAAATGTCCGTTAAATCCATATGGGTTACATCACTCGGGTTCACAAATGTACTGAAATTAGGGGAATAAATATACAATATTTATGTCCAATCACGTAGTAAGTTGGAAAAACCCTTCGAGTTAAAGTTAGAAACGAACCATTATACTTGTTATATAATAATGGGAAAATAAGGATAAATTTTGTGAATGTGGGTTATGGGATAAACCTAAATTGATATAATAAAAGTGGTATATTTATATGATTGTGTATGCATATATTATATACTTGTGAAAATCATGCCCACGCTACTTGTTATCCCTTAGGTTACCGCGCTGGGACAGTCTTATCTCGATGGGACCTTTATCGGGGATATTGACTTGTACCCTAGAAGATAGATATCCTTGGTACAGGCTATCGATGTGATAGTTCAGACGGTCCTAAGAGACGCAGGCATGTGCCATCCTCGTAGAGACTTGGAATCTATGCTTCGCCTCAATATTGTCTGTGTATGTGTTAATACAATTCGAGAGTGATTCCGAATTTATATTCCCCTTAATACGAGTGATACGGGGTTTTGGATAGTAGAGTATGCCCGCACCATAGTTTTTATTTGGGGTGTTGTTATAATATATATATATATATATATATATATTATACGAGTATTTAATATATGTATGAAATACTGGAATTTGGAACTGCCTACTATGATATGGTACGTAGGACATGGTTAATGACTCATATTGTAAATACTTGTTTTGAGAGAGTATAATATGACACTGGAAAACTTTATAAATTAATAAAGTTAAAATGAGAATTTTGGATACTAATTGAAATATTCTTTTCAAACAATTGTATCGTTTCATTTTAAATCCTGTGAATAACCTAAGATAAGTTAAATCCTTGGGGAAAGATAGTGTGATATATGAAGAGATAAACCATTGGGAAGGTTAGTGCGATAGGAGTGCACATTAGAAGAGAGGTGAGAATTTCTCAAGAGAGTGTCGCACTAATATGTTGTTGCATTGGCCTGTATCAATTTAAATACTTGCTAAACGAATTTTTAAATCATACACTATCGGGCTCTGACCCGTTCCTATTTCTCTTTCTCTCTTGTATATATATGTATATATTACAGGTGCCCAGCCACAGGGGCGTCTTTCTTAGGATCCCTTGGAAGGAACGTGCTGCAGCTTAGGTGGGAGTTGCAGGCCACTTGCTTAGACGATTTCATTTACTTGATTCCACTTCTATCATTCTCCTTATTGGGCATGTGTCGCCCTTTCCACTATTTATCTGTTTTATTGGGACATTCGTGTTTCAGTTATTTCTAGTACTGTTACTTTGGGATTTATTCATCATGAATGTTTTACTTTAAGTTTTAAATGTTAGGATTTTGAATGCTGAATGTGTAAATAACTTGGATTATGTTCCAGGGTATTTGTGGTATGATTCTTACTTATTAAAGATGTTGTTAATAAATAAATAAATTTTCTTTAAAAAATAAAATTTGAAAGGAAGGTTAAAAATGGTTTTGACACTTAGCTTAATTAATTAGGGTGTTTAAATTGGAAATTATTTTCACGACAGTGATGCTAAGAATGATCCAACTGTTCACCTTGATTTTAATTTAATAAAGGAGTGATCGCCCGATATTTAATTAGGCGGGGTGTCACAGGTGGTATCAGAGCATCAGGTTCTAGTGTCCTTAGGATCTGTACGGCTTATTATGCTTTCAGCGTTGCTTTGTTTGTTATAGAGCCCTATGTTTAGGATTGTCGATTCTTTTGACGAGATTTCGTTCTCCTACTATAATGTGTATACACTAGTGAATTCTAATTTCGTTCAGATGTGTGCGTGTGCCGAGCGATGACGGATGTCAGAAGAGGACCGTTAAGCATACATCAGGAGGCAGGGCTCAGTTGAGATTATGAAATATATCCGAGGATGATGACCATATTCGAGGTCACCTCCATTATGGCACGAGAAGCCACGACTAGAAAGGCGACTAGGGTGCATCAATGATTTTCAAATGCTATTATAGTCAAATGAGGTGCGAGGGTAAACTTACCCAATGTATTACAAAAACGTGTAGAGACTGTCAGTGGGAAATTTTAGAAATGCGAAAATTGTATGTGTTTACCAAAGGAGATAAAGTATCCAAAGGCTTAAATATAGGACGGAGTGTGGCAAACTGAAAGTGAAAATTTAGAGAAAATTTTCTTGGCTTTCGGGACGAAATTATAATGGTTGGAGTCAACCACCAATTTTAGAAGTGGAATGCTATGCCTATAGGAGAACCTTAGGTACAGTGTTTACCGTATGTTCCTTCCTCAACTGTTCAGGATGAGAAGCAAACGTGGTTCGGAACTCATCGCAGGAGGGCATGACAGAAGTCCAATTGTGGATAAGAATCCTAATCGTAAGCAAATTTTGTATCGAAAGAGGTAGATACTAGTGAAGGAAACGACTCCAAGTGGGAGACCAACTTGTAATAATAGTTGATAATACTCGAGGAGGAAATTCTGATGGACGACCGATTCAGAGGTTGAAAATGTCATATTTTGTCAATATAGATGATAACGCTTCTTTGTGGGGGAAGTTAAAGGAATCAAAGAATTTAGTCGAGAATAAGACTGAATACAACGGTGGTGGTATAGCACCACAAAAGGATGTGGATACCCATCAGGAAAACCATTTAAATGCTTCAGATAGTTAAATTCTTACCAAGTGATGGTAAATTCAGTAAGTACTATTATAGATAGTAACATGATCTTTATGGCCTAAAAAGCTAAGGGAACAACTGGGATGGCTAACAGGAATCAAGTCTACTAAAGTCCGAGAGAAGGACAATCCTAACCTGGTTAGTAGGACAGGTGATAAGTGGATTATGTGTTGAGGTATTTTGGTGCGGAGTGAAATTTCTCGCGATAATATGTTCCAAAGTGATAAAAAGGGACAAGAATACGGTGCCTAGTAAAGGACGATGATTAAAAATAATTTTGTTTTGGTTTGGGCAGACGTGTTACGTCTGAAAACCATTTGTGCAGTCAAGACGATTGCCAGGATGGAAGTATAAGTTGTATCCTTAGAGGATGCGGCGTGTTTATGTGACACGAGCGAGTCACCATATTTTGTTCATTGCTAGATTAGCATGTGAGAAGAGTTTAATGCATATCATTATAAATGTTACCATTATGTGAATATTTTTCCTTAGTATAGCGGGATTTTTCTTTGGTGCTATCCGCGGGGGATGAATGAGTATATTAATAGTGTTTTATACTTTATTGAGGTTACTCGTTGTAGTGATGCGATACACGAGTATGATATTATCTTTTTTAAAATGTTATAGAAATGGGTAGTATGATAGTGGGCATTTATTGCAAGGCTATCGGAGTAGTTACATTAGTGCAACACATTTTGTTTTGGCGATGCTTTACCTGTAAGAAGGTTGGACTCGCACTTATATTATCTATCCTAGAGACTTCGGAGGAGATAGTGGGCTCGAGATATTCGATACCAGTGTATGTATAGACTTTGTCAGTATGATTCAGTATGTACCGAGATTTATCGTTGAGCGAAAAGACTTGACTCGGTATTATGTTTAGCACTCCGGACTTAGTGATAGGAAGAGTGCAGTGTTATATTTATCCTTAAGAGATGTGGGAGTTAAGAGTTATACACCTAATGTTAGAAAAAGGAAATTTAGAGAATTTCGATCGTATGTATCCGAGGTTTATAGAATGTAATTACCATCAACCAATACGGGACGATAGTAAAATTGGTGAAACGTTCTTTGTTAAGCATAATTACGGGAGAAATTGTAACTTTTCTGTCAAGGGACGGAATAAAGGGGTATATACTATAGACGGAGGACCTAACGGATTTTGATAACCGACAATGCTAGGTGGTAGTGTATCGGGGGGGTTCCTTGTTTGGATTTCTCTTTGCGAGACATCCCATGCATGAAACTTAGCGTAAGGTTGGAAATAGGGAGACGTTTGGTCACTATTCCATGAGTTCGGTACCCTGGTCGAAATGGGATCAAGTAATTATGTATGTAAGTTGGAAGTTGAATTTTGTTTTAAGGTCATTGGAGCCGGATTTTTGTGGTAGGAAAGCATTGAAAGTTATCCCCACGAGTTGAGGGGTGGAACGATGATAAGGAGAATTTAAGAATTTTGATTTCTAGGGTGATTGAGAGTACCCAAATGTCATAACCGCGTACAGAACACAAGGTGAATAAAGAGTTGGAATGATTTTTAGCATGGATTATCTGGAAAGAACTTTATATTATACAAAAGAGATGACCTGTAATTATTTTGATGAATAGATCGTTAGTGATTTATTTTGGTTGTTGTACCTATTTGGGAAAATTGTTGTACTTATCTGAGGAAGGTTGAGAATTATTATTCCTCTTTTGTTGTCATGGAATTTGAATGCCCTATTCCTTCTATTCCGTTGAAT
Organism: Sambucus nigra; assembly: GCA_949130495.1. NCBI lineage: Eukaryota > Viridiplantae > Streptophyta > Magnoliopsida > Dipsacales > Adoxaceae > Sambucus > Sambucus nigra. The sequence goes on from OX422210.1 coordinate 7,078,402, forward strand.
TTAGTTAGTCCTACAGATGAGTAGCACGCCGTTCGCTCTCCCAGGGCGGTCGGAGTGTTGCAAAAATGTGGGCATCTTGGTTAACTACAGTTAAAATAGTCCGAGTCGAAGGGACGTGGTAATAGACGTGTGAAATATATGTTTGTGGGACTAGTATAACGAAGTGGAAGTGATAGAGTGGATTAAACGTCACATGAGGAGCGATAATCCATACATAAGTGTGCAATTAGAATAGCACGCCCTAACTTGATTGGAAGGCTGTGGGAAGCCATTCAAGAATTGGTATTCCTTGAATAGAGTAAAATTTAATTATTATGAAGCACACCCGGAGCATAGTTGTTATTAGTCAAGTGTGGGAGAGACTTGCGCCTACAAAGAGTAATGATGTTAGTATAGTATAAGAGATCCAGAAGTGCGCTTCGTGGAGATAAGAGCACGGGTCGGAACTTTCGGCATACTCCAAGGAAGGAAGGGGAGTATTACGTGTCACTTAATGTGAGACATTTCAAGGGAAGAATAGATGTTTAGCGAGACGTAGTGAGTAGTCTCTACATGCACTGCCCATAGGTAAGGTTTGGTTGAAAGAGGAGAATCAACCAAAGAATTTTATCGAAAATTCCTGAAATTAGAAGATGTTGGTAAAGTCGGTAAAGTTCTTGGATGGGTTGCCATCCTCAAAACAAGATCAAGGGTTTATCCCGAACATGTTAATTAAGTCGCCGAGAAGGAAGTGATTGATATTCCTTTGGGTTGGCTTACAATATTAACTAGTATGCCCCAGACTTCCTTTGAAAGGAAGGATCGCGCCAATGCATGGTCCGGCGCAGTATAAATTTCTGAATCAGGATGAGATTGGTGAATCCCACCTTTGATATGGGATTTCAGGAACCAGCGGAGATAAGATTTCATTTCGAGTAGGATGTATCACCCTTAGCCAGGGAATAAGCGCATGGTGATTAAATATTAGTGGAGCCACGTGAAGGAGATTTTGGAATCTTGGTACGATGATTTCAAGAATGCTCTGTAGAAGCACTCGTACCTGTTTATCGCGTACGAAGTACTTATTAAGGTTTTGTTATGGAAGAACCTCGACTATTCTCCTTCCGTATGTTTAGAGGAGAGTAGATAATCAGAATTTTTGGATCGGTCGAGAAAATATCCGATAACTATGGTGGAATTCCACGACTATTTTAGGCAGTCAAGAGTGGTCAAATGTTCGTATGACCTTCTGAGAATGGGAATTTTGTGTATGTATAAATCCGAGTAGTTGTCATGTAGTGAGGTGCGGCCTCCTAATGATAGTGAGATAATGGAATTTATAACGTATAGACGTAACCTATTCAAATGTTGTCAGTTGGGAGTGCAATGTGAAGTGTCTCCAATGAGAATGTAAAACAATGTTGCTGTGAGGAAAAAGCTATAATAATTGAGCGTCGTACTATGTAGATAGTTTGCGTACTGACAAGTATATCCAGAATTGTGCTACTTGGTAGGCCTTATTTTCCGAATTTCGGGATGAAATTCCGTTATTAGGGGGGAAGTATGTAATACCCCATATTTTCATGACTTTTAAATTTAAGGATTTATTAAATTTAATTGAGATAAATTAATTTAATTTTAATCCGAAATGTTGTTTTAAATATTTACTAGCGTGACAAGAGTTAGTAATTATTGGGAATATATTATTTGTTGCATATTACTGGATGAGTATAGTAATATATGAGATTTATTTTTATAATATTGTCACGTGTGAATAAAATGACAATTGTGGAAATTTAAGTCGGGACGCGCCTGCGTCGTGTCGGGACTAAATGTGGATTAATAAAAGTGAATATTTTATAGGTTGTTTGTATGGTTGTTTTGAGTGCGCCAACGCGTTCGGAAGGGTCGAGATAGTCAGAAATGTATACCCGGGGGTTTGATTTGGGTCTCGGGGCGTTTTTAGGCCTAATTAGTACCCCGGGAGGGCATTTTAGTCATTTTGTATTTTTGGGTAATTAAACCCACGAAAATTAAAGGGGTTATATCAGATGTTTAGGTTATCTCCTAGGGTTAGATAACTCAAAACACTAGAACGACCATTGGAGAGGAGAGGAGAGAGCTCTCAAGGCATTCCAAGGCTCAAAACTCATCCGTTTACACCGCCGCCACCGCCAACGCGTAGATCGCGAGACGGGGAACGCAACCACACCAAATTCAACACCAAACCAGATTTTTGAAAATCCCAAGCAAGTGTTTATCTTGCTTATTTCGTTGATGCGTCTTTAATATTAGTTTAGGAATGATTAGGATGAATTGTATGGAAGAAAAACCCAATTTAAGATCGGAAATTGCATGTAGTGATGACTTAAATGATATTCTGGAAACCTTTTGTGATGTAGAGGATTAAACCACGAAATTTTGATGTTTTATAAGAAGGAACCATGAAATTTTGATGTTGTATAAGAAGGAAACCTTAGAGCCAATCAGAATAAAGGAGAAAAATCGCGCTTCAGGACCCCCGAACCGGTTCGCATGTTCCTAGAACCGGTTTGCCCCCCCAAATCGGTTCCCCCTTGGGTTCGAAAATGTTCGCTGGTCTGGGGTGCTTTTTCTTCCATTCAACACTTAGAAATTTTTCTTGTTTTCTTTCCTTTCTTCCTTGGATTTTTCTTCAACTTCAACGGGTCATAACTCATCAACCGTAGCTCGGATTTGGGTGTCGTTTCTTCTAGTGTTCTTGTTGTTCTAAGCTCTTCAACTTTCCAGTTGACTCCTACTTTGGGATCTGGCTGAAGAATTACCAAAATGACCTTGAACTTGCCTTCTTAGATTTTCTTTCATTGTCTCGCTTTCTCTTTTGCATTGCTTGCATAATTAACCTGTAAAACCAATAAGAGAAGCACAAAACACGAAATACTTGCCAACAAAGATTAGTAGCATAAATGTGCGTTAAATCCATATGGGTTACATCACTCGGGTTCACAAATGTACTGAAATTAGGGGAATAAATATACAATATTTATGTCCAATCACGTAGTAAGTTGGAAAAACCCTTCGAGTTAAAGTTAGAAACGAACCGTTATACTTGTTATATAATAATGGGAAAATAAGGATAAATGTTGTGAATGTGGGTTATGGAATAAACCTAAATTGATATAAAAAAGTGGTATATTTATATGATTGTGTATGCATTTATTATATACTTATGAAAATCATGCCCACGCTACTTGCAATCCCTGAGGTTACCGCGCTGGGACAGTCTTATCTCGATGGGACCTTTATGGGGGATATTGACTTGTACCCTAGAAGATAGATATCCTTGGTACAGGCTATCGATGTGATAGTTCAGACGGTCCTAACAGATGCAGGCATGTGCCATCCTCTTAGAGACTTGGAATCTATGCTTCGCCTCAATATTGTTTGTGTATGTGTTAATACAATTCGAGAGTGATTCCGAATTTGTATTTCCCTTAATACGAGTGATACGGGGCTTTGGATAGTAGAGTATGCCCGCACCATTGTTTTTATTTGGGGTGCTGTTATAATATATATATATATATATATATATATTATACGAGTATTTAATATATGTATAAAATACTAGAATTTGGAACTGCCTACTGTGATATGGTACGTAGGACATGGTTAATGACTCATATTGTAAATACTTGTTTTGAGAGAGTATAATATGACACTGGAAAACTTTATAAATTAATAAAGTTAAAATGAGAATTTTGGATACTAATTGAAATATTCTTTTCACACAATTGTATCGTTCAATTTTAAATCCTGTGAATAACCTAAGATAAGTTAAATCCTTGGGGAAAGATAGTGTGATATATGAAGAGATAAACCATTGGGAAGGTTAGTACGATAGGAGTGCACATTAGAAGAGAGGTGAGAATTTCTCAAGAGAGTGTCGCACTAATATGTTGTTGCATTGGCCTGTATCAATTTAAATACTTGCTAAACGAATTTTTAAAGCATACACTATCGGGATCTGACCCGTTCCTATTTCTCTTTTTCTCTTGTATATATATGTATATATTACAGGTGCCCAGCCACAGGGGCGTCTTGCTTAGGATCCCTTGGAAGGAACGTGTTGCAACTTAGGTGGGAGTTGCAGGACACTTGCTTAGAAGATTTCATTTACTTGATTCCACTTCTATCATTCTCCTTATTTGGCATGTGTCGCCCTTTCCACTATTTATCTGTTTTATTGGGACATTTGTGTTTCAGTTATTTCTAGTACTATTACTTTGGGATTTATTTAGCATGAATGTTTTACTTTAAGTTTTAAATGTTAGGATTTTGAATGCTGAATGTGTAAATAACTTGGATTATGTTCCAGGGTATTTGTGGTATGATTCTTACTTATTAAAGATGTTGTTAATAAATAAATAATTTTTCTTTAAAAAATAAAATTTGAAAGGAAGGTTAAAAATGGTTTTGACACTTAGCTTAATTAATTAGGGTGTTTAAATTGGAAATTTATTTTCACGACAGTGATGCTAAGAATGATCCAACTGTTCACCTTGATTTTAATTTAATAATGGAGTGATCATCCGGTATTTAATTAGGCGGGGTGTCACAGGTGGCTCAAATACCCCAGATAGGAAAATTGCTAATAAATTCGCATACACTTGGCTCTTAATCGTGCGAGGGACCACACATTTTAAGTCACTCTAAAAGAATAAGGAACCACCCAGCTGCTCTTCCAATCAAAATAGTTCTTGCCAATAAAAACTTAATTGGGTCACATCATGTCACGATGTGAATTATGAAATATAGCATGTAATGTCTGAGTTTTTGTGCTACAAAAACCAAGGATAAACAATGTCTTTCTAAACTATTGTACCTTACCTCTAGTCCATGTATGATCCTACTCGGGTAGTAAACTAGACTTTCTTACCCATCCGCATCCTGCGTCAAGAGAGATCCGATAGACCTGGTGGTAGATGTGAGGTAGAGTTGCAACGGTATCCCCGCTCTGGGAGAAATGATCGTTTGTGGAGAAGTGAGCAGCTTCTTTAACTTGGTTAAAGACTCCTATTGAGCTTCCTCCCATTTGAATTTCGTGCCCTTTCGCAGCAGCTCCATCAATGGGTGAGTTATTTCGACGAGTCCTGGTACAAATCTCCTAAGGTATGAGACTTTACCGAGGAAACTCTTGAGCTCCTTCGTCGTTCTTGGGGATGGAATTTCTAGGATTGATCGTTGCTTGTCCTGGTCCATCTGTACTCCCTTTCGATCCACCACGAAACTCACGAACTTCCCACTTGTGACCCTGAAAGCTCACTTTAATGGGTTCATCTTCAGTTTGTATTTTCCACAGCGAATGAACACCCTCCTCAAGTCATCTAGATGGGAGTCTTAATTCTTCGACTTGATGACCAAATCATCCACATAAAATTCCAAAAACTTATGAAAGAATTCATGGAAAATGGCCATCATCGTCTTTTGATACGTTACCCCAGAATTCTTTAACCCGAAGGGATCAGTTTATACATGAAGTTGTCCAATGGGGTCCTAAACGTCGTCTTCTCTATATCTGTTAGACCCATCTTGATCTAGTTGTATCCCACATACCTATTTATAAATCTATACATATCATGACCCGCCTTTGCATAAATCAATCTATCAATGGAAGGCACAGGGAACTCATCTTTTGGGCAAGCTCTGTTTAAATCTCTGAAGTTCACACAGATCCTTATCTTGTTCTTATCCTTTTTTCTTACTGGGATGATGTTTGACAAACAAAGTGGATGTTGTATCGGTTCAATGAACCCTATCATTAGAAATCATTCAACCTCATCTTTTATCTTCAAATCCATTTCTATTTTTTAAGTTCTTATGGCTTACTTCATCGGTATGGCTAAAGGAATAAAGTTGAGCTTATGGAAACTCACTCCTTCATCTAGTCCCTCCATCTTAGTGTATTTCCATGAAAAAACGTCCCTATATTCCCGCACTAGCTCAACCAAAACCCTTCTTTTCTCCTTTCTCAGATCCTTCGAAATAAAGATGAGTCGTGGGTCTTCTCCTTCATCGGCTAAGTCCAACTTCTTTAGTTCTTGCACTTGTGGCTTCGACCGATATGTTATATACTCTGGATCTTCTCTCACTTTTTCTACAAACTCTTGTATGTCAGAGTTATCAATGACAATAGATTGCCCATGTTGGTCTATCAATAAATATTCATACACTGGGTTAGCCTCTTCATCGGCTTCTAGATCAGCTCCTTTGACTTCCTGCTCACACCCTCGAAATAGGTAAATCAATCTTCCATCCTCTATGATTTTCTTCTTACATTACCTGCTTGCTGTAACAACTGCCTTCCTCTTCTTTTCCTTCGACGCTTCTGACAGCCTGCTTCCCAAAAACCTACTCAGCACACTCTGTCGTTGAGCCTCATGCTCCATCGAATCCATCCTAGGCCCCATTATATCCCTAAACTACTTTGAGAGGTTCTATTTCTTGGGATCAGCAAGGTGAGCTTCCTCGACCATTTCCTTTCCTTTCCCCTTCACCGTTGACGCGACTAAGAATGTGTCTCAAAAGTGCGTACTCTTTAGGCTCAAGTGCAAGCCTGTCGCGTTAGTAATAAACCCGGTAAGTCGGGATCGTATCCACAGGGAAATAGGACAATAGAATTGTAACGATGTTGGACAGATGAATGAATCCTAACTCTGACTCTAAAGAAAAAGGAAAAGATGAGTGGTTTTGGATATTGACTACAACTAAATTCGATTTTGAAAATAAGTGACTAATGAACTAAAGTATGAATGAAATGTAACTATTCTAAATTATCATAATTACTGAAAGTGATTAAAACTAATCGTAAATTTAAATGATTAATTAAACCCATAATTTAGTACTCCCAAGCATTACGTATATGAGGTTCAAGCCCGCACCATACTTAATCAGAGGACGAGTAAATCGGTATTGCAATAGTTACAGTCGAATTTTACTCTAAAGCATCCCAGTTACCCTCAAGAAAATGAGATCCAAAGATCTACAATTATCGCGTTCCTACGCAATACGGTCATAATCAAATCATTAAATTTAGAGGATTAATTTGATACACATGCAACTATCACATCGGGTTGGGTTCATGCATCCCGACCCTTAAAAGTTTAGCCTACCATGATGAAAGTAATCAAAACAATTTTGGAATTGCAAGAAGTCATGATTAAACTAAGGAAAAATTTAAGAATGATGTAAGTAGGAAATTAGACAGAGGAAATTAATGACTAATCTTACCAAAGCACCGAAATCAACAACTAAAAGTACTTGTAATCACAGAAATTTGAACAATCTTCAATCTTGGAATTAAAATTATAATCTATCTTCAAACTAGGGTTTTATTAAAAAGAATGGAAAATTAGATAGATTCTCCATTGTTAAAATGATAATAACTCGGGTTTAAATAACCTACAAAACTCCAAGAGTTTTAGTTGAACTAGGACTACAAAATGGATGTTTTTTTTTTCACAACTTTTTCTGAGCAATATTTTTGGGTGACAAACGACGGCCTACTTCATTGTCCAACATACTAATTGCGTTACCATATGCGTTTCGAGATGAATTAAGTTTAGAGATCAATTTTGGCATGTTTTTCAAAGCAATATCACACACATTTTTTCATAACCGATCAAAATGAAAGGATTGAGATCCTCGACGACTTTTTAGACGCTGAAAAGAACTTTGAGTTAATAATTAACTCGAATTGATTTATAAATTTCACAAAGATTAAAGGCTCGAATCTCACCGGGGTTGTTAATCTCCACATTTATTCGTTAAGTCGCCTACGTTCGCTCAATTTCCATCTTTGGTCAATTTTGGCTTTGTGCATTGTGTTTTTACAATTTGAGACTTAAAACCGACTCTTAATGATATTTTTGAAAATTTTGAATCCCAATTTTTATTTATTTTGAAGAAAAATATTTTTGGATTTTTCAAAATTTTATGATTTTTTTGAGATTTTTGGGCATTTTTGAAAATTTGTAAAATTTTAGAAATACGCACTTGTGACACCCCTAACTTAGACTTTTGCATTGTCCTCAAGCAAAAAGGACTAAAATCTAACTCAAAGCGAATGAAAAGTGCGGAAAAATAAAACAAACAAATATTTAAAATGCATAAAGACACTAAATGACCCTAACAAATGACTCAATAATTTAATAAAAATCACCCCATACGCGTCGGGGGTGCGACGACCTCTCATCTCTCCACAAACTCACCCGACCCCACTTACAGGGTTCGGTGCTCTCCTCGTCTCTCCCGTCTTCATATCGTAAACCAATAATTGGAACAAGTTGGGACCTCACCCATAGATAAAGGGAAAAACTGAGAGATGTATCATGACTACTTGGAAATGGATCCCTGTGATGCTTACTCAAAGCGTGGCCTATGTGCATCGACTCGGAGGGAACACCTAAGTTTCTTTCAATTTTTGGAACGCATGGGTCAGGCTCTAGTTCGGATGAAACACAATTTTTCTCCTCTATCGCCTTCAGGACCTCTAGTGGTTTGGGTGGATGGTCACAAAGAAGGAAATCATTGATTTTATCTTTCCATTCGCTTTCTTCTAGGTGACTACATGAATCCAATAGAGTTTGGACTTCGTCGTTAAGGCTCTCATCCACCGGGCCGAATTATTTTTCAAATTCTTCCATGCTCATGTCCCCTAGCTCTCTCTCTCGAGTAGATCTCTAACTCCACCATTTTTCTCTCTTCTAACCCATTTCCCTCTCTCAATCGCGGTCACTACACACATCTCCCCCGCTTTTCTCTCATCATCACAACTACCGCTATTGCTCGATGACATAAGGCACACCCCTAACGGCTCTCTCTTATGGGACCCCTCATTCTCGTGGTTCGATACTAAACATGACCCTAGGGCATCTCCATAATAATTTTCCTCTAAGGACTCCTCTACGATCTCATCTATGAAGCTCACCTCGTGAAGATCATCTTCTTCCCCCGTATATTGGCTATATGGAAGATGTTAGTCTCTAAGGTCATGTTCCCAAAAGTGAGTTGTATCTTCCCATTCCGAGTGTTGATAATAGCGTTAGTCGTAGCTAAGAATGGGCGCCCAAGAATGATGGGAACATGATTACTCGAGGCGAAGGAAGGCTCCGTGTCCCAAATGACAAAGTCAATCGGGAAGTAGAAAGTGTCAACTTGGATGATCACATCCTCAACTATACCTATTGGGATCTTCACGGTTCGATTCGCTAACTGGAGAGTGATCTTTGTGGGCTTGAGGTCACCCAGATCAAGTTTCCTATAGATGGCGTAAGGGAGGATATTGACACTTGCTCCCAAATCAAGTAAGGCTTTTTCAATTATATTTTCTTCAATGATGCAGGAAATGGTGGGTGCACCGGGATCTTTGAATTTGGGTGGGAGATCATTATGTAGGATGGAGCTCACATTCTGTGCTAGAAAGACATTTTTCTTTACCTTCATCCTCCTCTTTACCGTCAACAAGTCTTTGATGACTTTTGCATAAGCTGAAATTTGCTTAATAGCATCGAGGAAAGGTAAATTTAGTTTCACTTGCTTTAGTACGTCTAGCACTTCATCACGGGGGTTTACTTTGAGGAAACGGTGATGCGGTGGGTGGTTTCACTACTACCTCGGGCTCACTAGTGTCCTCTTTATCACTCTCCTTCAAGGGGACATCTTCGGCCTCTTTCGTGCCGGGAGAAATCTCCTTGTCTTTGGTTGCGTCATGTGGGGGAGGTGATAAATCAATGACTCTACCACTACGAAGAGTGGTCACAGCTTGGCATTGCTCCTGATGTTCTGTCGAGGTGGAGCTAACACTAGTTTGACCATGGGGCGGTCTTTGGCCCTGGGCAGGAAACTTGCCTTTCTCTTGGATACTCAACGATGATTCTAACTGTGAAATGTTCGCATTCATGTCGTTGATCATGTGCTCATGCCTAGCATTAGTTGCAGTCTGGGTATTGATAAAGTGGTTGATTGTATCCTCGAGATTTCTCCGTGGTGGAGTGATATATGCTCCTTGAGTTAGTGGTGCTTGCACGTGTCCTTGCATGTGTGGGGCTTGTTGAAAGTGCGGTGGTGGAGGAGGGGCAACATGTGAATTATGATTCATCACAGCATGTTGTTTCCCATAGCTAAAACCAGGGTGGTTTTTCCATGAAGGATTGTAAGAATTCTCCTGCGGTGCACCGAAATTACCCTTGAATCCTCCAATACCACTTACTTGTTCTTGAAGATCACTTTGTATAGTCGGGCATTCCTCAGTTGAATGACCCGCCTCACGAATCGCACACACCTTCTCGACAGGGTTTGGGATGGATCCAGTTGGTCCTCTTCCATATACCTCACGTAGGTCTCGCAGTCCTTTCTCAATCATATCGAGTCGACTGTCCGTCATAGAATTCTTTTCTACATAAAATAGGCCGGACGCCGATGGAGTGGTGGTCACTTGACGATTTCTATTTTGAGTATTAGGGTTAGATGTATCCCAAGATTGGATAGTCTCGGCGACATACCTCAGGTGAAGCTCAGCATCGTGGGCGTCTAAGTCGACAAACGGACCACTACCCATGGTTTCAACGAGTTGCTTGGAATTAATGTTCAGCCCATTATGGATAAAGGAAATGATTTGCGTTTTATCAAAACCATGATGGGGACACGAAGCAATTAAATCATTGAAACACTCATAGCATCGATCGAATGACTCATTTTCTAATTGTCGGAAAGTTTGAATTTGAGCCTTGATGGAATTCGTTCGATGTGGAGGAAAAAACTTCTTGAGAAATTTGGATTGTAGCTCGTTCCATGATGAAATCGAATTTGGACATAAAGATCATATCCATGTGTTAGCCTTATTCTTTAGCGAGAATGGGAAGAGTTTAAGGCGAAGCACATCTTTTGTGCAAGTTTGATCACTGAGAGTCTCGCACGCCTCCTCAAATTCCATGATGTGGGCGTATGTCTTTTCTGAATCCATTCCATGGTAAGTGGGAAGTATCTGGATCATCCCATTCCTAAAGTGAAATTTCCCAGCATTGTACAGGAGTAAAATGCATCCCGGAGTGACAGTGCGCTCGGGATATAAGACGTCTCTCAAAGGGAAATACGGGGCCTCTCCCTTATCGCCGGTTGCACTACCGTGTTGTGACATGTCTATCTTTCTCAAAGATTCGGTATCCTCACTTGGTATGCTCGGAGCGTGCTCTGAAGTATGTCCTAAGAAGGAAAACGGGGTGTTGTTTGAGATTGAGTGTGACGGTGCGGGAGGTAGCACCCAGAACTGTGGAGTGTTAGGAGTGTGAGGGCTATCAGGATCGTACTCAACTATTGGATTTTCGTGAATATGGGTTGGAGTGAGTTCAGAATTTTGCATTAACGGGCTTATGAGAGATGATGATGAATATTTTTGTCCTTTTTCAAATTTTTATATGTTTTTGGATTTTTGGAAATTTTTTATCAAAGTTTTATATTGACTCAATATAATCCTAAGTCTACCTACTTCCCCGGCAACGGCGCCAAAAACTAGACGCCGCTAAGAATGTGTCTCAGAATTGCGTACTCTCTAAGCTCAAGTGCAAGCCTGTCGCGCTAGTAATAAGCTCAGTAAGTCGGGATCGTATCCACAGGGAAATAGGACAATGGAATTATAACGACGTTGGATAAATGAATGAATCCTAACTCTGACTCTAAATAAAAAGGAAAAGATGAGTGGTTTTGAAGATTGACTACAACTAAATGAAATTTTGAAAATAAGTGACTAATGAACTAAAGTATGAATCAAATGTAACTATTCTAAATTATCTAAATTACTGAAAGTGATTGAACTGAGATTTGAACTATATGATGAAAGAAACATGACGGGAATACAATCCCTCAACCCTAGTGTATTGATGGTATAAAACTAATCGTAAATTTAAATGATTAATTAAACCCATAATTTAGTACTCCCAAGCATTACGTATATGAGGTTCAAGCCCGCACCATACTTAATCAGAGGACGAGTAAATCGGTATTGCAATAGTTACATCCGAATTGCATTCTGAAGCATCCCGGTTACCCTGAAGCAAACGAGATCCAAGGATCTACAATTGTCGCATTCCTACGAAATACGGTCGTAATCAAATCATTAAATTTATAGGATTAATTTGATACACATGCAACTATCACATCGGGTTGGGTTCATGCATCCCGACCCTTAAAAGTCTAGCCTACCATGATGAAAGTAATGAAAACAATTTTGGAATTGCAGGAAGTCATGATTAAACTAAGGAAAAATTGAAGAATTATGTAAGAGAGATATTAGACAGAGGAAATTAATCACTAATCTTACCAAATCACTGAAATCATCTACTAAAAGTACTTGTAATCACGGAAATCTGAACAATCTTCAATATTGGAATTAAAATTATAATCTATCTTCAAACTAGGGTTTTAGTCAAAAGAATGGAAAATTAGATAGATTCTCCGTTATTAAAATGATAATAACACGTGTTTAAATACCCTACAAAACTCCAAGAGTTTTATCTGAACTAGGACTCTCCATTAGAGGAGGAGTAAAAAATAAAAATTCGACAGTCGGACCTGTCCCGTCCTCCTTCGGTTTGGTCTGGCTTGAATTCGGATCGGTTCATTTATTTAATAGCCGGATCAATCTGGTACGGATTGGTTCATTTATTTTCCTTCAGCTTCGATCCGTCTTCGGTCCGAGGTTCTCTGGAAATTGGCATTTCTGATCGGTCCGATCCCGATCGGTCCGAATTTCCTTTGACTTTTTTCCAGACTTTGACTGCTCATAAATTTCACACAGGGACTCCGATTGAGGTCTCGTTTCTTCCTACGTACTCATGAACTTGATATTTTCAACTTTTCTTAGACGCCTTATTCGAATTTCGGGTAAAAATTATGACTTTGCCCTTTTGAATTTTCTTTCTTTTCTTTCTCGATTCTTTCAGTTTCTTTCTTTCTTTATTGACATTGAATACCTGTAAAATCAGCACGAAATACCAGAAACTCAGTGTACTCATTAGAATAAGTCAGTAGCAAGATTATGAGATAAAATCACATCAATTACGTTGCTCGAGGTGCTAAAAGTAACTAAATTAAAGGGATAAATTGGGAAGAATTTATGCCTGATCAACCGTTTTTGCTATTCACGCATCCGATTCGTTCTCTAATGGAGGGTTCCCTCTCTCCTTCCATCCTTCTTATTAACACCCTAGAATTTTCCTCTAACTCCATGTAGAAAGATAAATCAACCAAATGAGTCCCCTTCACATTTGCCTTCGCACATTGGTGATATGTATAAGGAATTAAACCATGGTTGTGCATCCCCACCCTCCCTATCAGAAGGTGGTATGAAGTAGCACTCTCAATCATGTGGAATTTGATGTGCGAAGTAAGGTTCCCCATCACAATCCCCACATTCACATATCCAATTGATTTGGACGATTTATTATCATAACTAACAATTACCAAAGGCATTGGTATTAATCTTTCCTCCAGAATGTTGGCTATCTGGTATGAATTGATAGGCATGATGTTTATTGATGCTCCCCCATCTATCAAGGCCCTTGCAAAACTCACACCGTTAATACTAGTCATTACGTACAGGGCTTGTTATGTGGGAATCTCAGATCCCTATCAGCGTCGCTAAAGGTTACTTTAGACAAAAACTTTCTCACCAACCTGGCTATGGGCCCCTTCCACCTCAGCGATGGAACTGCGTTCTACCGTGCAATGTATAGAATCGACTGCATTATCTCTAATCAAATCTCCTTTGGCATCCCCACTTAGTAGAAGAACCATGAGAACTTGGGTGACTGCAAAATGTCCTGGTACTCTAACCCTTGGTCTATCTCTTCTCCTTCTAAGTTATACATATCTTCCACATCCTTTACATTAGATTCATCATAAGCTTTCACCACATTAGCAATCCCCCTGTTACAGTCCTCCAATACATCCTCAAAATTTTCTCGTTGGATATCCAATCCTCTTGCTTCCCACTCAGCTGCCTTATCATAAGCAACTCCAAAGTTCGCCCCCTCTGCTGGCAAGGGATCGGCATTAAAATTCTCCTATGGGATCTGTAAAGTCCCCGTCTTCATATGCTTGATGATTATTTTTCTTAGCGAGAAGCAGGTTTCCGTTGGGTGACCCACCTTTTGATGGATCTAACAATATTTGGGATCATCTCTCGTTGCGGTATCTGATTCCACGATGAGGATGCCCTTGGTTTCATACATCATTCCCCCTTAGACCATAGCATTGTGACAACTGATAGCCTCTTCGATAGTGCAAGGTGGTGGTGGTGGGCCCTCTCTATCCCTAACAAACTTTCATTTTTTGTCCTTCTTTGGCTGCTTGGCTCCTTTTCCTCCATCAGCATACCTAACCCATGGGGTTTGGCCCTGTGTTGTGATGGGCTGTATCAGCTGCCTAAACATCACAGGAACCACGACGTGATTTGGCCGAACAACTAGTGATATATCCTTGATGCTTTTAGAAAAGATGTAAAAGTTCCTTTGCACGTTCCGTTGATGAGATGGCAGTTGTGCTCTTAGATCAAACCTTCAGTACAAAGCTACAACAGTTTGGACTCCTTGGCCTCTTCTCTTACATCGAGGGATGTCTCCCTTAACCGGGTCAACGTGAACTCATCTTCTGCCACGAACATCACGTGCATTTCCTCCCACATTGAGACACTTTTAGGTGCCAATTAGGAGTACCAGGTGGAAGCCTTATCAGTTAGAGATTCGAAAAACTCCCTCAACCTAATCTTCTTCTTGTTGTTGTAGTGAACCCCCAGATATTCGATGAAGCATTTGATATGTTCCTTCGAGCTCCCTCCATTTTCCTGTATATTTGTTAAAGATGGGAGGAATATAGTCCTTTGGGTAAAGCTCATCATTGTATTCCTAAGGATAAGGAGTACAAAAATGGTCATACACCAGTGCTACCTTGATGGCTGATTGTAAAGAAGCTGTTATTAGTTTCAACATCTTTTTCTGCATTTCTTTACTCATTTTTGTAACACCCCGCCTAATTAAATACCGGGTGATCAGTCCTTTATTAAATTAAAATCAAAGTGAACGGTGTGGTTCATTCTTAGCATCACCGTCTATAACGATTTTTCATTTTAATCACCCTATAAATAATTAAGCTAAGTGTCAAAACATTTTAAAATAATATTTCATTTATTAGATTCCATAATAAAACCCTTTAAATCATAACAATTTATGACTAACGTGAGAGGTAAATAAAACAATCCATTTAAATGAAATGCGAACTAGAAATCTAAACCCAAATAAATATCCACAAATTTAATCCACATGATAGAAGAATAATTCCCAAATGAGCATTGATTACTGGGAACATAAATACAAACAAAATCTCTAATAGGTCTAAATTTAAATAGGAAATGGGAGACACAATCCCTATCTAAGAAGAGAATAGATCATAAGCTTAATCAAAGGAGAAATCGTTTGCTGCAAAGATCTGCAACTCCCACATAAGCTGCAGCACATCCAATCCAAAGAGTCTATGCCTGACGCCCCTGTGGCTCGGCACCTGTAATATATAAATATATATATACAAGAGAAGAAAGAAAATGACAGGAAATGGGTCAGAGCCCGAGTGTAAAAATAGCTTTTAAAAATGGTTTAGCAAGTATTTAAAATACTTACTAGTTGATATGACATATATGTTAGTCTGCAACACTATCTTGAGAATTCACACCTCCCATCTAGTGTGCACACCAATCGTACTACTAAAATATCATAAGTCTAACCCGAATTCTCCTCCCATAAGTTCTAGTACGCGAGACTATATGATTAAAATTTATTTAAGTTAACATCTTCTTAAGAATTATTTAATCCAATTATGTTTATCTCAGTACTGATGTGAAATATCATGCACATACTACAATTTGGAACACCTATTTAACGTTTATCTACTTACACGCACAGAGAAGAATTTCAGGTATAGGTATATATCTCACACCGTATATATATACAATAGAGAACCCCACATGAAATCTATAGTGCTGGCATACTCTGCTATCCAGTCCTTGTACCTCTCGTATAATAAGGGAAACACTAGTTTGGATCCACTCTAGAACCATATTAACATAAACACACATATTGGAGGCGAATCATAGTTCCCAGTCCTAAAAGGTCAGGACATACCCCTCACGCCTCTTAGGACCATCTGACTATCATTCTCAGATAGCTTGTATCAAGGATACTATCTTCCAGGGTACGAGTTAATATCCCCCATAAAGCCCTAATCGAGATAAGATTCACCGGTACGGAAACCCTCGTGATAGCAAGTACCTCGGTATGATTATACACTGATATATAATAATATACATACACACACACACACACACACACACACACACACACACACATATATATATATATATATATATATACCTTCACATATGTTAATTTGGTTTGCCAACGACCTATAATAAATCGTAACCATATGTTGAAAAGAGCTAAAGGTCACTAGAAAGGACCAAAGGGTACTTCCTAATGCGTATTAGGTTATTCAAAAAAAATCTCCAACTCTTTTAAATCTTTAATACAAAATCTATTATAAATTTTAAGTGAGAAAACACTCACGCACACTAGTAAGTAAAAGGTGATGATGCTAGATGTAAATAATAATTCCCTTTAAGAATGAGATGAGGAAAAGTAGTGTGTGACACAAGATTTGTTATCGAGGAACCCACCGTAGTGGTAAACCCCTTGTCCCTAGTCCCAAGACAACACACACACCCAAGTCCACTATTACCGATTACAAGTTACAGATTACAGTCCTCCAAGTCCACAATGAATTAAACAAGGCAAATACAAACCCGTACAATATAGCATAGTCTAAAACAACTCAACTTGACTGAAAATCAGTCAACCCAATAACACCCGTCAATAGAGACTATCACTCACTCACAACACACGCAACACTAATCAATGTTTAGATAAAGAATTCAGCAACCCAGTGTAAATGAAATAGTTAGTCCAATACAAAACCAGTACACCCAGGCACTAACTAAACAACCCCACAATACTGAATCTTACTAAACAACCAATGTAGTGAAAGCGTGAGACTCACACACAACTACACACTCAAACCCGAGACCCCGTGTAGATGTTCAAACTAGATATATTAATAAAGTTTCTTTTAATCAAAATCACAAAATAATCTTGTTTAAAAATATACCAAACAACCATGGTTTAAATCAATTTTAATTGACAAGACAAATTCCCCATCAGTGATTAAGTGAAATGTAAAACACTATAGAATTAATCGGTACTAAAAGAATGATTAATTATTAAGTCCCAAGATTGAATAAATCTTCTTTAATAATTAATACTCAAGTAAAGATTAATCCTAAAACAAATTTAGTTGGCGTAAATGACCACAAATAAAATAAGAAATGAATTCCAACAATTGTGTCGCACAACTAAAAATAAAAAATTAACATAACACCAAATATAATATGAATCAATTTAAAGAGGTGTTATGTTAAAATATTAAGTCCAACTAAAATGAGAAAAATATAAATATGTGAAACACTTAGCTCATACAAATTAGGACTTAAGTAAAATAAATAAAAAGAAAGTAACGAGTATTAAATTTCAATTTTAGTATAAATCAATACTATGACAAGGGTTGGATCAAATACTCATACACACATAAACATTACCTAAGTTATAAAAGAATACAATAAAAAGTATTCAACTTAGGTAATAAAAAGTGTACGAGTCAATTGGTCCAATCCAAGTTAAATGAATACGAGATAAAAAGTATAACACTCGACTCAATAAAACGGTATGGGTTTTACTAAAATAAAATTTAAATAAATAAAGATTATTATGATTAAAGTCTACACACTAATTAAACCCAACTAAATAAAGTGAACACACAAAAGTTCAACTTAGAGGGTGTAACTAGTTAGAGGCACAAACCAAATATCTTTATTCCCAAATAAATTAAATTTAAATAAGATTTAAATAAAATATTATTTTTAATAAAAAATGTGTGACACAAATAAGTTGTTAAGTCTAATAAAACAAGTGTACACACAAACTGAAATGGGTGTAAATAAACTCTCCAAATCAAACACCCAAAGAAGCTTACTAAAATTCAGTCCCAACATATTTTAATCCAAATAATTTTATCCAAAGAAGGTTTGCCCAAAAAAAGGTCTTCCCAAAGTTTTAGTCCAAAATTCCAAATAGGTGCCCACATAAAACACTCAAGCACGGGTAGTTATATAAAATGGTACAAAGTATTTGGAACTAAAATGACCACACTTAAAAGTGACAAAACCAACAAATCAATTCCCAACAGCAAACAAACTAGATCAATTGCTAGAAAAATCTAAGTAAACAATGTAGCCACCATAGATCAGTATCAACAAGGGCTTTAACTCCTTAGCAAAAAAAATCGCAGGTCTAAGAGTTCCCAACAAAATTTCAATTCAGCAAAAAATGAGATCTAACACACATATGAAATACAGATCCGTGTATATATATATACAGTGTATGTATATATATATTTATGTATATGCAGATTCGTATATATATCAATAAGTATATATATATATATATATATATATATATATATATATATATATATATATATATATGTTACCTAAAAAAACAGTGGCCACCGGAAGGATCCAACTCGTTGGAAATCGTCACACCTGAAACCAACCGGATTTGAAACCCAGTTCCCGGAAATAGCCTCACATCGGAACAAACCACCGTACCGAAAAACACCACGGAAATTAGGGGCGCCACCAGAGCCAAAATAAAGAAATAAAATGTAACCCCGCCGGAAAAAAATAACTCCAAAATATCCTTCAAAGATATATTTGCGATTTTGTAGGAGTTAGGAGGTATGGAAAAATCTCTCAAAGAGAAAATGGTATATTGGTAGAGAGAGAAGAGAGCCAAATAAATAAAATGATGGTTGGGTTTAAATGGAGTTCTCTTTTAAGAGAAAGAGACAGAGATTTGACCGTGTGAGCTAAATGAGGGAGAGAGAGAAAAGAATAAAAAAATGGAGAAAAAAGAAAAAAAACACCCGTGCATGAGACCACTTCCCCCAAAACATCAAAAGGGTTGGAAATAAAAAAAAAGCAAGGAGACAATCATGGGATTAAAGAGCACGGCAACATGTCTTGAAGAGAGAAAAAAAACAAGGCGTGCAACCTTGTCTTAGCACGCGGCAACCAATCCTTTAAACACAAACAATGACTAAAATAAATAAAAGAATATACCTCTCATAAAAAAATAAAAATAAAAAATTCAAATCTGAAGAAAAATTTATTATTTTTTTTAAGTTGTTAAAAAAATATTTGTGAAAAAAATTAATTAGTAAAAGCACAAACAACCATATAATAGAAATAGGTATGATACCCAAAATAATTTGATTCAACATAAAAATTATTTAAACAAAAAATAATTTATTAAATAAATCAATATAGGAAAACAAGATTTAAGATATAAAAAATAGATTTTAATAAAAATAAAAAATGCACAAGCATAAAAAAATTGTTTGTCTCAAGATTGAGCCAACACAAGAAGAATGAGATTTTCAATCTCCCCCTTTGGCCAATTTTGAGACAAACAAAAATCGAGACTCAAAAACAAAGAAAGGACACAAGTTACATAGCTCGACTATACACATGAGTCTTAAAAACAAAAGATAAACAACTCTACTAACCACAAGAGTCCTGATAAAAAAATAGAAGAGTACATAACTCAACTAATAACAAGAATTCCTAAAAGACTCAAAAAATTATACAATACAATATCAAAAGAGTCTCAAATTCTCCCCTGTTTGTCTCAAAGGGACAAAGGGTAGGGAAGAATCCTACAAAATAAAGTTAGTACGACATGATATACAAATAAGATGTACTAACAAAACAAACTAAAACAATCTAAAAACAAAATTTGTTTCAAATTTTGATACTCCTCATTTGAGTACCTAAATCATTTTTCTTTACCCAATTGGATTTAACTTTTGCAATCACTGTTTTCATATAGGCATGACTAGAAACAAAATGAGGGATTTTGCAACAAAGTTTGATTTTAAAGGAATCTCGGGCATAAAATCTCTACCATCTCTATGTTGTCTATTCAAACTTAAACGCTTATGACAAAATCGTTCAAATGACCCTTTTGAAGACAAAAACTGCATTTAAACACATGCCTATCATTGGATTTGGCATTATCATTAAAGCTCACATGTTTATCATTTTCAGATTTTGTAGTTAAATTCAAACGCTCAAAGCAAACTTGTTCTAAATGGCCAGATTTAGAACAAAAGTTACATCTAAAAGTCTTGTTATCAAGACATTCAACATTATTACAAGACATGGTGAGATGTTTTCCATTTTCAAAACTGCTTAAATTAAATTTATTATGACAAAACTGCTCTAAATGACCATTTTTAGAGCAACAATTACATTTATAAATAGGTTTAACAACATGTTTACACCTAGCATTCAAAGGCAATTTAGAATTTCTACATATAATGGGCGGTTTCTCAGAATCAAAATTTAATTTTTTATGACAGAACTGCTCTAAATGACCCATTTTAAAATAGAAATTACACCTAAAAACAGAATTTTTAGCATATTTATTTCTATCAAAATGCCTATTTTTTCCCAAAACAGCATTATTCTGCCCTAATTTCTTAAAGCAAAATTTTTCTAAATGTCCAGTTTTAGCACAAAATCCACATTTCAAAACAGGTTTGGCAGTTTTAACATTTCTCACATCTTCAGTGTTCCTAAAATTGCCTATATTAGCATTATTCTGCCCAAGTCTCTTGTAGCAGAATTTTTCAATATGTCCATTTCTAGAACAAGAATTACATTTAAGTGAAGGTTTAGCAGTTTTAAGATTCCCAACATTTTGTGTTTGCCTAAATTAGAATAATTTTGCCCTAATTTCTTAAAGCATAATTTTTCTAAATGACCATTTTTATGACAAAAACTACAAACAAATACCGGCTTAACAAATGCGGGTATTAGAATCCTCAAAATCAGCACATTTATAGCTTAGCTTAATTTCAGTCGAATCAGGACATCGTTCGCTACAACTAAAAAAATTACTTTCATCAAAAGTTTCGCCTTTAAATCTAAGTGCTCTAAAAGGAACAAATTCCTTAACATACTTATTATGAGATTCGACAATTAATCGAGAATTACAAAAACCATCAACGTTTTTAGATGCAATCTTAAGTTCTCTTTGGCATTCACCATACTTATCTAAAACATCCTTAAGTTCAACTTGATATTCATCAAATTTAAACAAAAATTCCTTATTTTTTAGTTTCTAGAGAATGGTTAAGCTCCGTTAACATAATAATTCTTTTCTCTAAAGATGAAACATCATTTTCAAGTTCATCTATACGAAATTCAGATTCTTCGGACATTAACTTGATTTGATTGCTTAAAACGATATTTTTATCCATCAATCTAGAATTAATTTGGCTTAAATCAGTGGAGTTCTCAAATGTGTTATCAATGGAAGTATTCTCTACACAACCTTATAAATTCGTACTCACACACCCTTTTAAAATGGTAGAATCGTCTACAATTTCAGATTGATCAACATCATCAAAAATATTATCAAAATTAGATATGGAAGCTGTGAATGTAGGGTGATATTGAGCATGTGAGGTACTAGATAAAATCACTTTGTCTAAATCAGAATTATCTGCACATAAATCAGAATTATTAGAACTAGTAGATAACCAATCATTAATGTCCTTGGATAAAATAGGTGCACTATCAAAAGTAACAACAAATTTAGTGCCACAAATAGGAGTAGAAGGTAATAAATAGTTAAAATTATCCTCATCACTATCACTATCAATCATGTTATCCCACATTTCAAACAAAGTTATAGAAGATTTTGGAATGTTAGATTGTGAATAACGCTTTTCTTCATTAGAACATTCATAAAAGGGATTTTTTCAAAGAAAAAATAGCATCACCAATTTGTTTTCCCATAATAAAAAATAGATTTTAAACGATATAAAATATAGATTTTAAAAGGAGTTCAGGATCTTTGCGGAATAAAAACTTTTATAAAGTGAATCTTGAAGCTCTGATACCACTTGAAAAGACCTAAGGGTCACCAGAAAGGACCAAAGGGTACTTCCTAATGCGTATTAGGTTATTTAAAAAAAATTCTCCAACTCTTTTAAATCTTTAATACAAAATCTATTATAAATTTTAAGTGAGACAACACTCACGCACACTAGTAAGCAAAAGGTGATGATGCTAGATGTAAAGAATAATTCCCTTTAAGAATGAGATGAGGAAAAGTAGAGTGTGACACGAGATTTGTTCTCGAGGAACCCACCGTAGTGGTAAACCCCGTTTCCCTTGTCCCAGGTCAACACACACACCCAAGTCCACTATTACCAATTACAAGTTACATATTACAGTCCTCCAAGTCCACAATGTATTAAACAAGGCAAATACAAACACGTACAATCCAGCCTAGTCTAAAACAACCCAACTTGACTGAAAATAAGTCAACCCAATAACACCCGGTAATAGAGACTATCACTCACTCACAACACACGCAACACTAAATCAATGTTTAGATAAAGAATTCAGCAACCCAGTGTAAATGAAATAGTTAGTCCAATACAAAACCAGTACACCCAGGCACCAACTAAACAACCCCACAATAATGAATCTTACAAAACAACCAATGTAGTGAAAGCGTGAGACCCACACACAACTACACACTCAAACCCAAGACCACGTGTAGATGTGCAAACTAGATATATTAATAAAGTTTCTTTTAATCAAAATCACAAAATAATCTTGTTTAAAAATATATCAAACAACCAAGGTTTAAATCTATTTTAATTGACAAGATAAATTACCAATCAGTGACTAAGTGAAAGGTAAGACACTATAGAATTAATCGGTACTAAAATAATGATTAAATATTAAGTCCTAAGATTGAATAAACCTTCCTTAATAATTAATACTCAAGTAAAAATCAATCCTAAGACAAATTTAGTTGGCGTAAATGACCACAAATAAAATAAGAAATAAATTCCAACAATTGTGTCGCGCAACTAAAAATAAAAAATTAACATAACACCAAATATAATATGAATCAATTTAAAGAGGTGTTATGTTAAAATATTAAGTCCAACTAAAATGAGCAGAAGATAAATATGTGAAACACTTAGCTCATACAAATTAGGACCTAATTAAAATAAATAAAGAGAAAGTAACAAGTATTAAATTCCAATTTTAGTATAAACCAATACTATGACAAGTGTCGGATCAAATACTCATACACACATAAACATTACCTAAGTTATAAAAGAATACAACAAAAAGTATTCCACTTAGGCAATAAAAAGTGTACGAGTCAATTGGTCCAATCCAAGTTAAATGAGTACGAGATAAAAAGTGTAAGACTCGACTCAATAAAATGGTATGGGTTTTACTATAATAAAATTTAAATAAATAAAGATTATTATGATTAAAGTCTACACACTAATTAAACCCAACTAAATAAAGTGAACACACAAAAGTTCAACTTAGATGGTGTAACTAGTTAGAGGCACAAACCAAATATCTTTATTCCCAAATAAATTAAATTTAAATAAGATTTAAATAAAATATTATTTTTAATAAAAAATGTGTGACCCAAACAAGTTGTTAAGTCTAATAAAACAAGTGTACACACAACTCAAATGGGTGTAAATAAACTCTCCAAATCAAACACACAAAGAAGCCTACTAAAATTCAGTCCCAACAAATTTTAATCCAAATAAGGTTTGCCCAAAATAAGGTCTTCCCAAAGTTTTAGTCCAAAATTCCAAATAGGTGCCCACACAAAAAACTCAATCACAGGCAGTTATATAAAATGGTACAAAGTATTTGGAACTAAAATGACCACACTTAAAAGTGACAAAACCAACAAATCAATTCCCAACAGCAAACAATCTAGATCAATTGCTAGCAAAATCTAAGTAAACAATGTAGCCAACATAGATCAGTACCAACAAGGGCTTTAACTCCTTAGCAAAAAAAAACGCAGGTCTAAGAGTTCCCAACAAAATTTCAATTCAGTAAAAAATGAGATCTAACACACATATGAAATACAGATCCGTGTATATATATAGTGAATGTATATGCAGATTCGTATATATATATATATATATATATATATATATATATATAGGGAGAGTTTCAAAAGTGAACCACAAGAATGAACTTTTTAATGAACCTACTAAGATATTATAAATTGATCCTTAATTTCTTGTTGTAATTGGTCTGCACCAGCGGGGGATTGAAAAATTATTCATTGCCGCTGGCGCGGACCAATTATAACAAGAAATTAAAAATAATTTTTTTAATGTCTTAGTAGGTTCATTAAAAAGTTCATTCTTTTGGTTCACTTTTGAACCTCACCCTATATATATATATATATATATATATATATATATGTCACCTAGAAAAATAGTGGCCACCGGAAGGATCCAACTCGCCGAAAATCGTCACACCTGAAACCAACCGGATTTGAAACCCAGTTCCCGGAAACAACCTCACACCGGAACAAACCACCACCGTACCGAAAAACACCACCGAAAATTAGGGGCGCCGCCGGAGCCAAAAGAAAGAAAAAATGTAACCCTGCCGGAAACAAATAACTCCACAAAATCCTTCAAAGATATATATGCGATTTTGTAGGAGTTAGGAGGTATGGAAAAATCTCTGAAAGAGACAATGGTATATCGATAGAGAGAGAAGAGAGCCAAATAAAAAAATGATGGTTTTGTTTAAATGTTGGCAAATGGAGAAAAAATAAAAAAATGGAGAAAAAATAAAAAAAACACTCGTGCATGAGACCACTTCCCGCAAAACATCAAAAGGGTTGGAAATAAAAAAAAACGAGGAGACAAGCATGGGATTAAAGAGCACGGCAACTTGTCTTGAAGAGAGAAAAAAAAACAAGGCGTGCAACCTTGTCTTAGCACGTGGCAACAAATCCTTTAAACAATAAACAATGACTAAAATAAATAAAAGAATATACCTCTCATAAAAAAATTAAAAATTAAAAATACAAATCTGAAGAAAAATGTATTATTTTTTTAAAGTTGTTAAAAAAATATTTGTGAAAAAAATTAATTAATAAAAGCACAAACAACCATATAATAGAAATAGGTATGATACCCAAAATAATTTGATTCTACATAAAAATTATTTAAACAAAAAATAATTTATAAAATAAATCAATATAGGAAAATAAGATTTAAGATATAAAAAATAGATTTTAATAAAAAAAAAAATGCACAAGCATAAAAAAATTGTTTGTCTCAAGATTGAGCCAAAATAATAAGAATGAGATTTTCATACGTGACCTATATCACCCAAGTCCTACGTATAATTAACCAGTTCATTTTATTCTCAATTATCTCCCTTTTATAACTTCTTGTCCCTATAAGTGTTTCCTTTTACTGGATGTAAATTCAGTAGGCTTACCCTCACTATCAGACTGGTCTAAGTCTCTTGAGTCTCCCGATATCACACGTAACGTCTGCATGATTTCTATTAAATTTTATTCCCCGTTATCCCACGGATATATTACGTATAAATTACATTTACCGGAACTCACTTAGACCCTACTGGTCTTCCTCGTGAATCCATTATTATCTATAAATAATATCCAAGGTTCATACGCCCTTTACTAGAATCAATTCAAAAGAGAAAAATTATTCAATTTCCAGGAGGGGTCGATCGATCGATGAAGAGGGGTCGATGGATCGATCCATCGATCGATCGACATTCTTGAGTTGATCAATCGATCGAACAGTTATTGCCCAGATTATGTAACTATAACCAACGGGTTTCCTCTACAAACTACACCCAAAACACCATTAACGAATCCCAAACTCCCAAACAATAATATGGAATGTTACATCAACCTTAATGGACAATTCTTAATGTAAATTTCCTCTAAATTCATCAGTAATCATTCTCAACTGAATCAAAACTCAAAATATAGTCCTTAACCCTAGTTTTCTTTAACTTCTTTGTGAATTTCATTTAATGACAGATTTTTATCTCTACTAGGTATAACTCCATTTTCAGCAATTCAATTTCAACAAGGGATTATCCTAACATATTATATATTCTACAAGATTCAACAATTCATCCCAAATATCAAAATTCTTTCATGAAACTTAAATATTATTTACTAAACTATCATGGATGTGATATCAACCAAATTTGTAGCAAAAAATATACTTGCCTCAGAGATGAAAGTTTGATTCTCAGGTGTTGATGGGTATGGTTGCGTCCTTCGTTTCCTGATCTACGCGATGGTGGTGAAATCTGACAAAGGTGGTGTGAGTTGGTGGTTCTCCTCCTTGGAAGGTTTCTCTCTTCTCTCCAACTTAGCCTCTTTGCAATTCTATCACTCCTAACCCTCGAGGACTCTAATTCCCATCAGATTTAACCCTATAATTTTCGTCCATAATTAAGCCTAAAAATAGCTAATTACTAAAATTCCCCCTCGGGTTGTCGGTTGGCCTGAAAATGTCCCGGGCCCCAAACTAAACCCCTGGGTACACTTTTCTGACTATCTCGACCCTTTCGGACACATTAGCGCCCTCGAAATGACCATACAGATGACTTATACTTTATTTACTTGATATTGCATTAATTTAGTCCCGACATGACACAAGTGCGTCCGGACTTTAAATTTTGTAATTGTCGTGTTATTCACTCGCGACAATTTTTAATAAAATCAATTCTATATATTACCTTAATCATTAAGTAATTTCCACCAAATAATTACTAACTCTCGTCATGCTAGTAAATATTTATTTTAATTTCTGGATTAATATTAATTTAATTATATCCCAATTTAATTTAATTAAAATCCCACAATAAATAAATAGAAGCCATAAAATTACGGGGTATTACATACTTCCTCCCTAATAATGAGATTTCATCCCAAAATTCAGAAAATAAGGCATACCTGGTAAAAACGGTATCTTCCAGTACTCAAAACCTTCTCCAAAGTGAGACTCTATCACTATAGCCCCCGCTTTACAGCAAGCTTGATTAACACTCTCGACACGTTATCAGTTATAGAGTCACACCTCTATAATGGAAGCTCACCTCGTGTTCCTACCAAACAAAATTCGAATAAATATAGTCTATACATCATTGGAATCGTATTATCTCAATCTTATTGGGAGGTCGTACCTAACTTCGTATCAACTCCCGTGTTTATCTAAACACAAAACTCCCATCTTAGGAGAAACCATATAGACACATGATTGCTCTTGCCCATTCTTCGAATCTTGGTTCTTAGCGACGTGACTCCTACGACACTAAAAAGTCATTCAAAACTGTTTGTGGTTATTCCACTATAGCCATCGGACTCCAACTCTTGACCAATCCAAAACTCTGAATATCCGCTCACCTCTATACATCTAGAGGAATAATAGTTAAGGTTTTTCCACACCAAAACCTCAATAAGCATCTTGTCCACAATTTACAGGTATGAGTGCTTCCGCACAACTCTACCATTTGGTCATATCCTCTCCTCATTACCTTATTATACTTCACTTACTATCTATATCCATTGTGGAAATGAAAAGATCGCAATGAGTCCAAAATTACCTTCCTACAGGTCCACAGGTCGTTAATCACCATGTGCCTACTCCTCGAGTTATAGGCGATTAGTTCAAAACAATACCGTGCCGAACCAAGTACCGGTGCAATCCTTCTTTTCAAAGGAATACTTACCGACTTGATTGCCCTTTTCCATTGGCTAGAAACAGAATTTCTGGCTAATCATCTTACTTCAACCGATTTCTATCAATGAGTGGTGCGCGTGGAGACTACTTAATATGTCCCGCTCAACACCGACTTCCAGTTATAATGCCTCATATTAAGTAGTTTCGACCCGTTCACTTTCACCACGATGTGCACTTATGGACTCCTTGTCCCTTTTTGACATCACCTTTCTATTTATGCGTAGGTCACTCTCAACATTCGATCGACTAGAACGCTGCTCCACATTCTCCATAATAGTAATAATTTAGTCCTCAAGGATACCCCTTTTTTAAATGGCTTCCCACAGCCTTTCAACCAAGTTTGAGCGTGCTACTCTGATCGCACACGTATATGTGGATTTTCGTTTTCTCACACGATGCTTAATCCACTCCAACACCTCCATATTTGTTATACTAGTCCCACAAGCATAGATTTCGCACATTTATTCCCACGTCTCTTTTCCCCGGGTGATTTGACATCAACTAACTAGGGTGACCAAACCCTTTAAATCGTGCCTAATGGTGTAAACGTCACATACGCTTCACACATAACCCCTAATTCTTTATTGCCCCTATTTTCGCAACGTGGCTATACCACTTGGGCATTCTCAATCACCCCAGAATTTGAAATTTTAAATCGTCCTTAACATTATTTCACCCTTCAATCATGCGGTGATAAAATAAAATTTTCGACTTCCTTACCACACTACTGGCTCCACTGGCCTTATATCGTAATCTAACTTCCCACGTAAAGTTATAACTACATACTTTTGTAACAACCAAGGTACCAGACTTATGGACGAATGGCTAAAACATCTCCCTACTTCCAACCCGATGCTAAGTTTCATGCGTGGGATGTCTCGCAAAGCGAAATCCAAACAAGGACCCACCGATACACTACTACTTAGCATTATCGATTATCGAATTCCGTTAGGCCCTCAATACGTAACAAGTACCCCTACATTCCCATCTTTTGACATAAAAGTTACATCTCCTTTTGTAATTACATTTAAACGAGGAACTTTCCTCCCCCAATGGCACTATCACTCAACATTGGTGTAAACCACATTCCATAAACATCATACACTTACAATCGGACCCTCAAAATCCTGTCCCAAAACACACAACTATGAGTCTTAACACCCATGTCTCTAAAGGAGTGATATAACAATACGCTCTTCCTATTGCTAAGTCCTGAGCGTTAAACACAATAAGGAGCTAAATCTTCTCACTCAAAAGTAAACCCAATATACTCCGGACCATCAAAATAAAGTCCCTACACACACCGGAATCGAATATCTTGAGACCAATATACCCTTCGAAGAATTTATTACATATACATAAATGCGAGCCCGACCCTCTCATAGGTGAAGTTGTCAGAACCAAAACATCCTGCACAGGCTCATATCCCGTCAAGAAAGGAGTCTTTGGTACGTCCTCCTCCCAAATTCGTAACTGATGGCATTCTAATCTCAATTCCATCTTTGAGAAGAAGGAAGTTCCTCTCAATTAGTCAAACGAGTTATCAATTCGGGGCAACAGATACTTATTCTGTGTCGTGACTTTATCCAACCCTTGATAGTCCATACAAAACCTCAACGAATCATCTCACCTTTTTCATAAATAATACCGGAGCGCCCCAAAGCGTGGTGATCCTACGAATGGATCCTTAACCTAACAGTTGCTTAATCTGATCCCTAATTCCCTCAACTTAACTCGAGCTATACGGTACAGTACTCGACCATTGGACGAGTTCCCGATATCAAATTTACAACGAAATTTATTTCTCAACTAGGGGTAATCCTAGTATCTTCTGGATCACACCGGAAGCTTATGGACCACGAGAATCGAATTAATGGAAATTACTACTTCCTTAGAGGTCTCCTCCTCTATGTAAAATAAATAGGTGGACGATCCTCCCTCAAGACGAGGCATCGCTACCAGAAACATCACCTAACTTGAAATAGCATGATAATAAACTTACTGAAATATTCTATTATGGTTATATAAGAACGAAGTCAATATATGCCAGTAATGGCGTTATGCTCGTGCATAACAAAAACTAGTTTGTGTGCAGGCAATAATCTGACTCCCATTCTCTATATGTATTCCCCAGTATATAACAAAAGTCAATGACCCATCATCCCGTAATGAGCCTACACTGTCATAGTACTCTCTAACATGCCTAACAACTCTGTGGCCTGTGCAAGCTAGTGGATAAGAAGGAGTGTGATGCCCCAGTATTGAATAAAATGTGTCCCATAGTACTAGGAATAAGAAACGTACCCTCAATTGTCGATGGTGGCTGCTGAATTGTTGTATGTTGGACGGTGTACACACATTCGTATTGTATTTACCCCTGCTGCTGGGGTATCTTACCCTTATCTGGGAAATCCTACCTCCTATGACCCATCCTGCCACAATTGAAGCATCTACCAGTAAATGGTATAATTTTATGACTCTCTTGATTTCGACCCTGTTACCCAATTTCACCTTTTTCTTACTGAGCATCTTGATGAAAAATGATATCAGGTTGAGGACAATCGCTCCACTTGTGACCCCGTTGTACACACTTATAGCAGAGTCCTGAAAGTTCTCACTGGTTGGGTCAAAGTTTCTCTCCTGTCTGATCCGAATAAGTTTGATGTTCATGATCGTCCCTTCGACATTTGAAACACCTTTTTGTGACTTCATTCTGACACCGAATTTGTTAGCCCTGACGCTTTTGGCTCTCCATGAAAATTTGGTTACCTTCGTGGCTTTTACAATCTTGAGGAGCTTATTATTGCAATTTTGGTGCCTTCCCACAATTTTTAACTCTAGTCATGTCAGATTAACTATTCTCTCTTGATCCTTTGCCTCCTATAAGTTGCATACTGTGATCTTGGTACTGTAAGACTGTAGTGGTAACTTCCTGTGCCACAATACCTGCTAATTCGGTGATTGATACCCTCTCTAAAGACACCTGAGGTGTGAGATGACCTTGCACATTGATTCCCCTAACATCATTATCTTGTTCTTCTTGATGAGCCATCTAAAAGTTGAAATAATCTTGATGAGTTCAACATTCACATAAACAAATTGCAGAATTCCAAATTTCCAACGCATAAAGATGAATACAACATTCCTAATATTAGGGCTCTAACTCAAGGAATGCTAAACAGAAACGTAATGAACCGCAAAGATCCTAAAGGACACTAGAACCTGATGCTCTGATACCACCAGTAAAACTCCACCTAATTAAATACCTGGTGATCAGTCCTTTATTAAATTAAAATTAAGGTGAACGGTGTGGTTCATTCTTAGCATCATTATCGAGAATAATTTTCCATTTTAATCACCCTATAAATAATTAATCTAAGGATCAAAACATTTTAAAATAATATTTCATTTATTAGATTCTATAATAAAACCCTTTAATTCATATCAATTTCTTACTAACGCGAGAGATAAATAAAATTATCCATTTAAATGAAATGCTAACTAGAAATCTCAACCCAAATAAATATCCACAAATGTAATCCACATGACAGAAGAATAAATCCCAAATGAGCACTGACTAACGCGAGAGATAAATAACAATTTATGACTAACGCGAGAGATAAATAAAACAATCCATTTAAATGAAATGCCAGCTAGAAATATCAACCCAAATAAATATCCACAAATGTAATCCACATGACAGAAGAATAAATCCCAACTGAGCACTGATTACTGGGAACATAAATAAATACAAAATCTCTAATAGGTCTAAATTGAAACAGGAAATGGGCAACACATGACCTATCTAAGAATATATTAGATCAGAAGCGGAATCAAAGGAGAAATCATCTACTGTAAAGACCTGCAACTCCCACATAAGTTGCAGCACGTCCAATCCAAAGAGTCTATGCCTGATGCCCCTATAGCTAGGCACCTGTAATATATATACAAGAGAAGAAAGAAAATGACAAGAAACAGGTCAGAGCCCGAGTGTAAAAATAGCTTTTAAAAATGGTTTAGCAAGTATTTAAAATGCTTACTAGTTGATATGACATACATGTTAGTACATAACACTCTCTTGAGAATTCTCATCTCTCGTCTAGTGTGCACGCCTATCGTATAACTAAAATATCATAAGTATAACCAAAATTCTCCTCCCATAAGTTCTAGTACGTGAGACCGTATGATTACAATTTATTTAAGTTAAAATCTTCTTAAGAACTATTTAAGCTAATTATGTGTATCTCAGTACTGATGTGAAATCTCATGCACATACTACAATTTGGAACACCTATTCAATATTTATCTACTTCCACACATAGAAGAAGAATTTCAGGTATACGTATATATCTCACACCATATATATATAATAGAGCACCCCACGTAAAATATATGGTGTTGTCATACTCTGTTATCCAGTCCCTGTACCACTCGTACAATAAGGGAAATACTAGTTCGGATCCACTCTCGAACCATATTAATATAAACACACATATTGGAGGCGAAGCATAGTTCCCAGTCCTAAAAGGTCAGCACATACCCCTCACGTCTCTTAGGACCATCTGACTATCATTCTCACATATCCTGTATCAAGGATACTATCTTCTAGGGTACGAGTCAATATCCCCCATAAAGTCCCAATCGAGAAAAGACCGTCTCGGCGCGAAAACTCCCGTGATAGCAAGTAGGTCGGGTATGATTATGCATAGATATATAATAATATATACATATACACATGCATACTGTTATATATATATATACCTTGGCATATATTAACTTGGTTTGCCCACGACCAATAATAAATATCGTAACCATACGTGGCCCATATCACCCAAGTCCTACATATAATTAACCGGTTCATTTTATTCTCAATTATCGCCCTTTTATAACTTCTTCTCGTCACTAGAAGTGTTTCCGTTTACTATGTGTAAATTCGGTAGGCGTAACCTCACCATCATACTGGTCTAAGTCTCCCGAGTCTCCCGATATCACACTTAACGTCTGCATGATTTCTATTAAATTTTATGCCCTCTTATCCCACGGATATCTCATGTATAAATTACATTTATTGGAACTCACTTAGACCCTACTGGTCCTCCCTATGAATCCAATATTATCTATAAATAATATCCAATGTTTCTACGCCCTTTTCTCGAATCAATTCAAAAGAGAAAAAATATTCAATTTTTCGGAGGGTTCAATCGATAGATGAAAAGGGGTCGATCCATCGATCGATCGATATTCTTGAGTCGATCGATCGATCGAACAGTTATTGCCCAAATTCTGCAACTATAACCTACGGGTTTCCTCTACAAACTTCACCCAAAAAACCATTAACGAATCCCAAACTCCAAAACAATAATAAGGAATGTTACATCAACCTTAATGGAAAATTCTTAACGTAAATTTCCTCTAATTCATCAGTAATCACTCTCAACTGAATCAAAACTCAAAATATAGTCCTTAACCATAGTTTTCTTTAACTTCTTTAAGAATTTCATTTAATGACAGATGTTTATCTCTACTAGGTATAATTCCATTTTCAGCAATTCAATTTCAACAAGGGATTATCCTAACATATTATATATTCTACAAGATTCAACAATTCATCCCAAATATCAAAATTCTTTCTTGACACTTAAATATTATTTACTACACTATCATGGATGTGATATCAACCAAATTTGTAGCAAAAAAGATACTTGTCTCATAGATGAAAGTTTGATTCTCAGGTGTTGATGGGTATGGTTTCGTCCTTCGTTTCCTGATCTACGCGATGGTGGTGAAATCCAACAAAGGTGGTGTGAGTTGGTGGTTCTCCTCCTTGGAAGGTTTCTCTCTTTTCTCTAACTTAGCCTCTCTGCAATTATATCACTCCTAACCCTCGAGGACTCCAATTCCCATCACATTTAACCCTATAATTTTCGTCCATAATTAAGCCTAAAAATGGCTAATTACTAAAAGACCCCCCTCGGGTTGTCGGTCGGCATAAAAATGTCCCAGGACCCAAACTAAACCCTCGGGTACAATTTTCTGACTATCTCAACCCTTCCAGACACGTTCGCGGAATCAAAATGATCATACGGGTGAATTATAATTTATTTACTCTATATTGCATTAATTTAGTTCCGACACGACACAAGTACATCCCGACTTTAAATTCTGTAATTGTCGTGTTATTCACTCACGACAATTTTTAATAAATCAATTCTATATTTTACCTTACTCATTAAGTAATTTCCATCAAATAATTAAGAACTCTCATCACGCTAGTAAATATTTATTTTAATTTCTGGATTAATATTAATTTAATTATATCCCAATTTAATTTAATAAAAATCCCATAATAAATAAATAGAAGCCATAAAATTACGGGGTATTGCAATTTCCTTCAAGGCGGATGCTATTATTTTCTCGATCGTTGGAGTAATAGGCTGAGGAACCACCTGTGGAATACCCATTGCACTTGGCATACCCACCACAGGTGGAATGCCCATCACACCTGGGATACCCACCGTTAGAACAGGAGTGGGTATTATGTTCATAGGACCAGTCTCCGTTGGAGCTGAGCTTAATGGGGCTATTAGAGCCGCCATTGGTGTTATGAAGGAACTGGGGTCAAATCCACCCAAACTGTTGTGGCAACAAGAGTTTTTAGAAACTAGAGGAACTTACCCGTGAGAAGAACCATATCTGCCTGTCCCATCTCAGCACTAGTGGAAGCTTGCATCACCCCTGGGATGATTCTTGTCATTTGAAATGGGGACACCTCGACCCGAGAAACCCCATCTCTGGAAGCCTCCAGCTCCCACGCATCTTGTTCTTCGTTACACTGAATGGCATCACAATCTATGATAAGTTTAACATTATCTTGCGCCATACTTTTAGGATAATACCTCCCCAGCAGAGTCACCAAATGTAAAAGAATAGTCCCCTTGTCGCATGGGAGTATGAAAATACTAGTTGCGGTGTAACACTTATAAGTATGGTGATAAATGATAACCCAAAAACTCCTTTAATGAACACAAGTAAACACACAATATTATATTTGATTAACACTTAGATTGGACTCACAACACACTCTTGTAAAACTTAAAAAATGATAAATGAAACTCAGAATTAACTCAGTCAGAGGGAGGGAGGAGTAAGCACCCTAGATACACCATGGCAGGCAACCAAACACACCACCAACTCTTGAAAGATATCTAGTTAGCTATTCAAATATTTGCAATAAATGACAATAATGAGTGAGTAAGAGCTATGATTTGCAATAACTTCTCCATGGTATCTTCTATCTCTCGCCAATAAATATCTAGAAAATAACCCCTCTCTCAGAGGTGGTTGAGGTCAATAAATAGCCCCCCCCCCCCCCCCACACACACACCACTCCCTACACGCCTTAGTCCCTTACAGATGTAAGCAGACGCCCCCATGCTTTACGTCACAAATATTAAAAACCTCATGGATTAGTCAACTTTACGTCATAAATATTAAATTCCAAGACATGTCTTTTGCCTAACCACTGTGCGTCAGAGGACTGTCAGCCCATAGGTGGCTCACCAAACCGTCTGACAGGACCAGTACCATAGTGGTTTACTCGAGTATGGATTGGACAGTGTTTAGCTTACTGGGGAAATCACCTAAAGTATATGTGACATTAGGTAGAGGGTTGTTTGGTTCGAAAATCAACATACGATGGAACTCAAGGCTACTCCGCACAATCTTACATGGTGAAAGGTCTCTCGGTATTTTACCAGGTGTGTCTAAGATGGTTAGGACAAGCCCTAACACTGCCTTACTTTTCAATCCTCCAAACCAAGTCCCTCTGAAGCTCCCATGGTGAGGTCACTCGATAAAGCATGAAAGCTCTCCCAGGCCCTGTCAGACCTAGTCTCTCATGAATACCATTTGACCTCACACTAAATAGCACTACAATCGTTACATCATTATAATCTATGTTAAATCACAACATAACTAAATAAAATAAAGAAAATAAAGGATGAGCTCTCTCGGCCAGTCTCTTCACTGGAAGCCGTCCCTAGGCTGCCACGCTGAGTTGTCTCACTACATTTATGCTGCTTTAATCTCTTAAGTATGTTATATGAGCTGGGAAGGCTTATCTATAATTCAAAGATTATCTTCAAGCCCCCTACACAACTGGATTAATTACTATATTAACTGTGAGACCGGTATAACTAATACAATCAACTTCCAACTCTAGTAGGCGGAACTTCCAATGCATGAGGAGTAACAGTCGCAGACATATCTATGATTCTTGACGCTCCCTAGGACATACCCTATTGACCAAGTGTTGAGGTCTGTAGGTTTTGTAATCTCTATCAAGGACATAGTCATCGATGTACTTCCTTATATGGTTAAATGAAATGGGATCCGTTGGGATCCATGAAAAATCAAGCTTATAAGGAGGGTCTCACTGATCAAGGAAACATGGTTCATGCCAATACCATAACTCAGAATCATGTAGAACTTTGCCATTATGAGGGTATTAAGCCTATCGTGTTTATAGCGAATATTTCCAGCATCGCTCAGGGCAGAATTTATATTAACAAAGGCCTTGTCATAAACATCCATCCATACCTAGAGAGTTTTTTTATGGAATTGGAATATAAGATGGTCAATTTTCTCAATCAGACTTTTTATGGTTGATACTTTTTTTATCATAACCTTATTAGCGTTCTCTAGCTCATTTATTAAACGACATTCCTTCTTACTTTGGGGGAGGATTGACCCTTAGGAGTTATAACTTTTATCATTTAAATCTTTTTGAGTTTTTCTAGTTCCTATCTTAGTTGGGCATTATCTTCTTCCAAAAAGGAAGCGCCCTCTCCAACCTATTCACTAGATATGGGCTTATTGAGACTTTTAAGCTCAACCCTTAGATCGTTTTTCTCCTTCTCAAGGATAGTGGCGAACTCTCTGGCACCCACAAGATCGGCGTTCAAAATGAATTTTCTTCTTGAATGAGAACATTCAATAGCAGAGAGTCTCTAATCAAATATGCTCTCTACTCAGATCAAATACGCTATCTACTCAGGTCAGAAAGCCTTTATTCAAAGCCGACTTTTAGATTAGTTAACGACTCCTTATGACTACATTGATCAGTAAAAATCATGTTATGAAAAG
This sequence comes from Sambucus nigra, assembly GCA_949130495.1. Taxonomy (NCBI): domain Eukaryota; kingdom Viridiplantae; phylum Streptophyta; class Magnoliopsida; order Dipsacales; family Adoxaceae; genus Sambucus; species Sambucus nigra. Next base: position 7,115,380 of record OX422210.1, read on the forward strand.
TGGCATTGTTATTAACTTCCTGATAAAAGAGGAAACGAAGATCCAATTACGCCTCTTGTTATCTTGTAGAACTAGTATATAAAATAGGGCCTTAGTAAGAATACACTAATCATAAACTATAACAGATGAAAAGATATAAATATTAGTTACGCTAATTTAAAGCAAACATTAGAGAGAGAGAGTGAAAGAGACCGGGTTTATATGGTTCAGCCTAAAATGGTGCCTATGTCCACAAGTGTCGTGTTGATTATATTGATTGTAATGGACAAAATCCATGGATGAACTATGATTACGGGCTCTTATGATCACTCTAGACATATGCAGAATAACAGTATAGAAAAAAATCTCGACCCCCCTTACAATGGGGGATAGTGTGCTATATATAGGTTGTTAAAGTAGAGAGAGAGTATAGGGACATGTGTCATGCCTTTATAGGATAGGCAGTTACACATCTTACACGCAAGTAGGGAGGATAATAATGAGTTTGTTATGCATACATAGAGGAGGAATATTTACATATCTCCTATATGCATGCATCATATGACTGTTGTTGATGTCATTATATAATATGGTACATGCTTATTCTGACGGTGTTATTTAATAATGCTAACTATTATGAGCTAGCTGAGTTAAGTCGACTGTTTATGATGCTAGGGATGATTATAATTGCAGTGGCCTACCATATGAGTAACTAAGCTGACCTCCTTTAAGGATAGATTAGTCAAGTTATCGCCTTCTGATTGGTTCCTGGGTTATGTCACATTCATGGTGTAACAAAATCCCACAAGACTTTGACCGGGATTGAGGAATATAGCTAATTCTTTGAGGTAGTACATCTTATGAGTATGCCCTGAGCAGGTTGAGTGAGTGACGTGTTATCCCATGGGAAAGTCGTCGACTTCGCTAATTTTTCTCATCTTAGAATCTTCTCGATGGATGTCGAGCAGAAAGACTTGTAATTATTTTGCTTGGAATTGAACTTGTCATGCATCAAATATTGAGGATGATGTCTGGTTGAATCAAGACGTGCATGCCTGGGGCAGTGTATGTCATTATGCATTACGTCTGTCCACTTTTCTAGTCATGATATTGTGCGTTGTATTAATAGGGGTAATTATTACTACCTAAAAAGTATAAAAGCCAAATTTTGAATCATTTTAAACTTTCCAAATTCATTTTCACACATACGTTTGCTTTTAGAAAGAGAAACTCCTTCCTCTTACTAACTTTTTCTTCTTCGATGAAACTCCTTCTGTATTCTGCCATTTCTACTTGATTCCTTGTTTGAACTCCTATTTTGGCGAGTTTTTCCAATTTTCTCCATACGTAGATAGAGATTGAACGTTGTTTTGATATTCTTTAGCTCCTTTAGGTTTTTAGGTATGTTATTTCTCCTTTATCTTTCTGAATTGAGTTTTTCTACAGTTTCTTCCCTTTTGGGTTGCGATTTGTTATTATTAGTAGTAGTTGTTGGTTAATTTAACTTTGAGTCTGGGTTTAGTTGTCTTAGGTTTCCATTAAGTTTGTTAGCCTAGGGTTTCCTAAGTTTAAGGCTTTTCAGGCATTATAGAGTTTTGTTTTGCCCAAATCTCTCGTTTCTGAGACAAATAGCCCTCATAACTGTGTAAACCTCCAAACTCCATCTTTCCTATATGAGTGGATTCTTATATTCAAAGGTGGTCACTTTATTTGACATAGTTTGAGTCATTTTGTCCAGTCATCATTGCTAGGAGGTTCACAAAATCTCTCCAGGTTGTTCAACCTAAGGATGAGCCTATTCATCCTAGGAATACTCCCTTTATAGCCTCTTCTACTAGTTATGCACCCCTGCCTACAAATGTGTAATCTCACTGTCCTGAGTTTTTGGGACCAAAAATAAGTTACCAGGTTGAACACCAACCTGGTGGTGGTAATTTTGTGAATATGGTGACTGATAGTTCCATTATTAACTTGGAAGCTTTGGCTTAAAGAGTTATGTCTGATAGACTTATTACATCCCCTTCTCTTGTTGATGTATCCTTTGGTAAGGAGAGTACTTATAGTATTGACTCCAATGACCTCTCCAACATCGATGCCAGGAGGCATGCCTGTAATGCTTGAGGATGAGTTAAATGCTCGAAGGGTAAAGTGTAGCATTCCTATTAACATTGTGACTAGGATGCCTAATTGTGACATAAGAGTTTATGATCATCTAAATGCATATGAGGTTTTCTCCCCTTGTGGGAACTTTAAGTTGGACTTCGTCTTCCCTTACACCTAGTTATTAGGTCCATCTTGCAGGGTAATGGTGGTGCTGCTACCCAACGCCCCCCAATGCATATAGAAAAATTATTGGGTCGATGATGTCTTGGAAGGACTGAATTGATTTTCATCTTTTTATCGACATATTTAGGTTCTTTCATGGCTTAAAGGATAATTCCAAAGTTTCAGGTATTACTTCGCACCCAGGAAGTTCCATTTGAGGATGGTTAAGGTTGTCTAGTCTAGTAACCATAGTTGGAAAAATCAATTTCCATTTATTAAGGGTGAATGGGAATTCAGAGCCCATGAGAAGGAGAGGTTTATAAGGTTCCCTACGAATGGGTTGGGATGAATAAAATTGGTAAAAGTTTGTTTTCATTTTCTTTCTGATTGCCCTTTGACTTGTATTGTGTGATACCTTTGTTTAACTTTTTTAGTGAAGAAAGCTTTGGTGCTTCCTCATATATGTCTAGACTAAGTTGAGACTTTTTATATGCCCAGTCCCCTAAAGTTTGAAGACCTTTTATTTGTGGCTAATTTCATGCGCTTCGGGTATCACACTCCCACTGGTGATGTTCCTATGTAAAGACATTAGTTCCCCTGGTAGTAGAAGGACCTGTTAAAGTTGATCAGATGGTTGAGACTGACTAGGGTGATAATGCCAAAGTTAAAGAAGGTGATAATATTTTGTTATATCTAATGAACTTTTACTTATGTGTTGTAATCTGATTAACTGTTTAATTTTGTGAACCTTCCACTCCTATTACCTCGGGATTTATTGTTGAACCTTACAATGGGATGGAACCTCTGGCGGTTGATCGTGATGCTGTAGACATCACTTTCCATAAAATGATGGAGGTATAGTAGAAAAAGAAGGTTTATGCTGAGACCAAGGCCAAGAAGATAGTCGATATCTAAAAGAGGGTTGATGTTGAGGATAAGAAATAAGTTGAGATAAATGCTCAGAGGAAAGATGAAGTTGAAGTATCTACTCAGGAAAAATCAAAGGTTAAGGCTCCAATGTTTTTTTGGTCCTTTTATTGCACGTGACATGAATCACCTTATAAATTTAACAACTCAAAGAGACCCTAAGGTTTCATGGGTGGCTAAGTCTAAACCAATTAGTTATGTAATTAAGATGGTTCAAATCAAGGGACAACCTTCTCATCGACTCATTCGTGGTCAGGGATCAGTCTCCCATTATGGCGAGGTTATATACTTTAAGTTTGAACCTAATAATCCATCATAGTTAAGGATCTGAAAGATAATTCAGGCTCTATTTTCCACCACATAAATTCTACTGATTTGCTTAGTTATTACGTGTATATTAAGAATTTTGAGTTTTTGAGGGGTTATGACCCTGATGCCTTTTCAAAGTTGAGCTTCTTCATCTTTTAGTGGAAAGCCCGTAAAATTGTTTCGTCTATTTATGTTTATACTTTATTACCTACTGATCCTTTTTTACTTTTCTATTAGGGTGCAATGGATGCCACTATTTTAAGAGAGAAAAGTTGTGACCAATCATATCACTTATGAGGAGAATAAGAGAACTATTATTGCACTCACCAAGGAGAACACCTAGTTGAAGGATCTAATGAGATGTAAAAATCTTATTGCAAGCTTCAGGAGAAGGAAGTCCGGGTGGTCAAAAAAATGATATCTCTCAGCTAGATGAAAGAATATATCTAAAATCTAAAGGACTAGTCTGGCACTGAGGCCTTCAAAAAGGCTAATAATGAGATAACTGTGTCTAAGAAAGGGTTTTGCACAACAATTCGAGAGTTGGTTAGGCATAACCAAAAGCTTGTTAAAACAAATGAAACTCTAGGTAAGGTTGAGGAAACTAGGGTGGAAAAGTTCAAATTATTCGTTGACTGCAAGGAGCCATTGATTAGGCATAAATTCTTCCCATTTATCCCCTTAATTTAGAGGCTTTTATCGCTCTGCAAAGTGTAATTAGATTGGATTCATATCATATCATTGCTATTGAGAAGTTTCTAATGAGTACGTCGAGTTCCATGTATTTTCCATCTATTCTCCAACTATTCAGTGTTTAGGAAGGACCAGCATCCCAATCCGAGTTCCGTACCAAAAGCTTCAAGGATATACAAGGAGTAAAGTTCCTGAAAAAGATGTAACCGAACCTAAGGGACGGAAAACAAATCGATCCCATCCTGGGAAAGCTCATTTAAAGAACTACAAAGATGGAACTGAACCGAAGTGGAAGGAAAATGAACCGAACCCATATCTGGAAAACTTTATGTAAAGTAGTGACAAGATGGAACCGAACCGAAGAAGAGGAAAAATGAACCAATCCTATGCTCGAAGAACTTTCTGTAAAGGTGTCAAAGATGGAACCGAACCGAACCCCTTAATAGGATCTGTTCTGTTTTCAGAAATTCGAACTTATCCACTTGTAAAATTAGACTCCTTCATGGTTCAAACTCTTAGTATTCGTAACTTATAAATTGTAAACTCCTCCTAGATATAAGAGGAGGCTTCTGATTCGTTAGGGAAGTTTTGGTAATCAGTTTTAGAGAAGAGAACAATGAGAAACCCTAGCTTGCTTATAGTTTTGCAATTCAAGTAATACCATTCTGATTCTTGATTTAATTATTACAGTAGTTACTTTCCTAATAGCAATTTCATCACTCTTCATCTTCGTTCAGTAGTAAAAATGTTTTCTTTCATTCCAAACGCGTTTTCTTCCAGTTTTCATATGTCTGGCTAAGTTTTTAAGGGTTGGGGTGCATGAACCCCACCCGATTTAATTCACGCTAATGGAGATTGATGTCGGAATTAAAACTTAGATGAATTGTATCGTAGTTCATACGATGATACTTTATTTCAAGATTTGCTTACATACTATGCGGGCTACGATCCCTCATATTTGTAATACTTAGGAGAGATAAATATCGAATTTTAATTCAACCTTTGCTTACGTACCGTGCAGGCTACGATCCCTCATATATGTAATACTTAGGAGCATTAAAAAGTCGAATTCATTTAAAGCTTTAATTTTGAATCTAGTATCTTATGAGGTGAATTACTAGGGTGTGGGGGATTGTAACCCAACCTATTTCTCTCTGTTCGTCGTTAAAATTTTAGTCAAGTTTTCGAAAATTCTGCAGTAGGATAATTGCATTCATAATTTCATTAGTTAATCATTTTCAAAATTGCATATAGTTATAGTTGATTCCCCATTTAAATCACCTTTTCCTTCTTCTTTAGAGTCAAAGTTAGGTTTCCTTTGTCTGTCCAATGTCTTTACGACTCCATTCGTCGTATTCCCTGAGGATCGATACCCGACTTATCGAATTATTACTTGAGCGACGGGCTTGCACTTGCGCCTAGAGAGAACGCACTTCTGAGACACATTCTTAGTCGCATCAAGTTTTTGGCGCCGTTGCCGGGGAATTAGGTAGACTTAGGATTACATCCACTCAATCTAACACTTTGACCAAAAATCCAAAAACATAAAAAAAAAAATATTTAACAGCACAAAAAGAATTATTCATCGTCTCTCATAAGCCTATTCATGCAAAATCTCGAACTCACTCTAACTCCCCAAAATACTCCAACCAGCATTCACGAAAAACTGATAGTTGAGTACGACCCTGATAGCCCTCACACTCCAAACGTTCCACAATTTTGGGTTCCACCTCCCATGCCTCCACACTTAATTGCAGGTTACACTCCGACAGTCCTCTTAGGACACACCACAGAGCACGATCCGAGTATACCAAGTGAGGATACAAAGTCATCAAGTGAGAGAGCCATGTCACAACACGGTAGTGCAGTCGCAGGTGAAGAAGAGGTCTCGTACCGCCCTTTGAGAGAAATCTTATATTCCGAGCGCACTGTCACTCCGGGATGCATTCTACTCTCGTATAATGTAGGGCAATTTCTCTTTAAGAATGGGATGATCTAGATGCTTCCCCACTACCATGAAATGGAATATGAAAAGCCATATATCCACATCCGGGAATTCGAGGATGTGTGCAAGACCCTCAGTGATCAAACTTGCACACAAGATGTGATCCGCTTCAAACTCTTCCCATTCTCGCTAAAGGACAAGGCTAAGACCTGGCGATGGTCTTTATCTCCAAACTCGATTACATCCTGGAATGAGTTGCAATATAAATTTCTCAAGAAATTCTTTCCTACACATCGAATGAACTCCATCAAGGATCAAATTCAGACCTTTTGATAATTAGAAAATGAGTCATTCTATCGATGTTACAAGAATTTTAATGAGTTAATTACTTCGTGCCCTCATCATGGACTTGATAAACTACAAATCATTTCCTTCTTCCATAATGGGCTGAATATAAATTCCAAATAACTCGTTGAAACCATGTGTGATGGTCCCTTTGTCGACCTAGACACCAACGATGCTGAGCTTCACCTGAGGTATGTCGTCGAGACTACCCAAGCATGGGATACATCTGACCCTAGTGCTCATACTCGAACTCACCAAACGACCATCACTCCATCGGGGTCCGGCCTATTTCACGTAAAAAAGAATACTATGACAGACAGTCGACTCGATATACTTGAGAAAGGAATGCGAGAAATACTTGAGATATGTGTAAGAGGACCAACTGGCACCATCCCAAACCCCATTGAGAAGGTGTGTTCTATTTGTGAGGCGGGACATTCAACAGAGGAATGCCCGACGATACCCGCCTACAAAGTTATGCTTCAAGAACAAGTGAGTGGTATATGAGGATTTAAGGGTAATTTCGGTGCACTGCACGGGAATTCTTACAACCCTTTATGTAAAAAACATCTTAGTTTTATCTATGGGAAACCAAATGTTGCGATGAATCCTAATTCACATGTCCCCCCTCCTCCACCATCGCACTTTCAACAAGCACCACACATGCAAGGACATGTGCATGCATCACCACCTCCGGGGCCATATATCACTCCACCGCAAAGAAATCTTGAGGATACAATAAACCAATTCATCACTACCCAAAATGCAACCACTTCTAAAAATGAGCGCATGATCAACGACATAAATGCAAATATTTCAAAGTTGCAATCATCATTGAGTATCCAAGAAAAGGGCAAGTTTCCTGCCCAGGGCTAAAGACCTCCCCAAGGTCAAATTAGTGTTAGCTCCGCCCTTATATAACATCAGGAGCAACGTCAAGTTATGACCACTCTTCATAGTGGAAGAGTCGTTGATTTATCACCTCCTCCACACAATGCACCCAAAGATAAGGAGATTTCGCCCGACACAAAAGAGGCTGAAGATGTCCCCTTGAAAGAGAGTGATAAAGAAAACACTAGTGATCCCGAGGTAGTAGTGAAACCACCCTCCGCAGCACCATTTCCTCAAAGATTATTTCCCTCCCATAACAGGACCATAAGTGAGGAAGTGCTAGAAGTACTTAAGAACATAAAGTTGAACTTACCTTTCCTCGATGCAATAAGGTAAATTCCATCCTATGCTAAAGTCATAAAAGACTTATTGATAGTCAGGAGGAGGATGAAGGCAAAGAAGAAAGTGTTTCTAGCACAAAATGTGAGTTATGTACTTCTTAATGATCTCCCCCCTAAGTATAAAGATCCCAGTGCCCCCACCATTTCCTGCACCATTGGAGAAAACAAATTTGAAAAGGCTTTACTCGATTTGGGATCAAGTGTCAACATTCTCCCTTATTCGATTTATAGGAAACTCGATCTGGGTGATCTTAATCCCACAAGGATCACTCTCTAGTTAGCAGATCGAACCGTGAAGATACCAAGGGGTATAGTTGAGGACGTAATAGTCCAAGTGGACACTTTCAACTTCCTGGTAGATTTTGTCATTTGGGACACAGATACCTCCTTCTCCTCGAAAAATCATGTTCCCATCATCTTGGGATGCTCATTCTTAGCCACGACTAACGCAGTGATCAATACTAGAAATGGGCAGATGCAAATCACTTTTGGGAATATGACTTTAGAAATAAACATCTTCAACATAGCCCAACAAGCAGGGGAAGAAGATGATCTTCACGCAGTGACTTTAATTGAGGAGGTCGGAGAGGAATACTTTGAGGAAAATTACTATGGATATGCCTTAGAAGTTTGCCTAGCTTCTATTCATGAGAGTGATGGAGCCTATACCGAGTTTGAGAGGGAGACAGAGGAGTTGAGAGGCTTACTTGATGAGAGAGCATCGGACGAGGATGCGAGAGATGTTAATTGGATTTCTCGATTCGAAGAGTTATCATTAAGGGAAGCACATATGGTTCCCTCTAGTGATACATTCCCAACTCTCGAGTTGAATAAACTACCCTCCAATGTCAAATATGCTTTCCTAGGTTAAAGTGAGACATTTGCTGTTATTGTCTCCTTTAGCTTAGATGAAGAGCAAGAGGGTAAATTGTTAAAGACTTTGAGGAAGCACCAAGATGCTTTTGGTTGGTGTATAACTGATTTAAAGGGGATAGGCCCCCTAATTTGCACCCATAAGATTCATCTCGTAGAGGATGTTCAGCCCTCGAGAGAAATGCAATGACGGTTAAATACCATAATGAAAGATGTGATGAGGACTGAAATTATAAAGTTGTTGGATGCCGATAATATCTACCCAATCTCAAATAGCAAGTGGGTGAGCCCCATTTAAGTCATCCCGAAAAAGTCAGGCATGACTGGGATTGAAAATTCCAAGGGAGATCTAGTTCCCCAACGTACCACCACTAGATGGCGCGTTTGCATTGATTACCAAAAACTCAATACGGGAACTAGAAAAGACCATTTCCCCTTACCATTTATCGATCAAATGATTGAAAGAGTAGAGGTCCACCTTTATTATTTCTTCCTAGATGGTTATTCCAGACATAACCAAATTGAGTTCGATGTACTTGATTAAGAGAAAACAACATTCACTTTTCCCTTTTGGAACGTTTGCCTACAAATGCATGCCATTTAGCTTGTGTAATGCACCGACGACCTTTCAAAGGTGCATGTTGAGCTTATTCAGTGACATGGTTGAGAGAGGGCTAGAGGTGTTTATGGACGACTTTAATGTTTTTGGCACCTCCTTCGACCTATGTTTAGCCAATCTTGATAAAGTACTAGCCCGATGTATGGAAAAGAACTTAATGCTAAATTGGGAAATATGCCATTTTATGGTAACCGAGGGTATAGTTCTTGGCCACATCGTGTCATCCAAAGGGATCGAGGTTGATCGAACAAAAATAGATATCATAGCTGACCTACCCCCACCTAAATCGCTGAAAGACGTGCCCTCCTTCTTGGGCCATGCAGGATTTTATAGACGGTTCATTAAGGACTTTAGCGCCATCGCTAGACCCTTAAGCAATCTCCTCATGAAGGACACCCCATTTGAGTGGACGAAAGCATGCCAAAGTGCTTTTGAAAAACTAAAAAACATGCTTGTGTCCACTCCCATTATGCAAGCTCCATATTGGTCCTTGCTATTTGAGCTTATGTATGATGCTAGCGATTATGCGATAGCGGATGTTTTGGGCCAAAGAAGAGACAATAAGGCTCATGTCATCTAATACGTTAGCCGAACCCTTATCGGACCGCAACTCAATTACTCCACCACGGAGAAGGAGTTGCTAGAGGTAGTATTTGCTTTAGATAAAGTTCAGTCCTATCTCATTGATTCTGCCATCACTTGCTTCACCGACCATGCGGTGTTAAAATATCTACTTACGAAGAAGGACGCAAAGCCGCACCTCAGAAGGTGGATCCTACTCCTACAAGAGTTTAATCTCTCCATTAAAGATAAAAAATGAGTAGAAAACATTGTTTCCAATCACTCATCATGACTTTCATCCGACGTACCTAGTGATCCTAAACCCATAGACGAATATTTTCTAGATGAGCAACTTTTTGCCACCTCTTCTTGGCCCTGGTTTCCGGATATAGTGAACTATCTTATCACGGGGGCCGTCCCTCCCGATTGGACACTGCAAGATAAGAAGAGGTTCATCACTTGGTCGTGCATGTTTTTCTATGATGATCCATTTCTTTTTAATTATTGCGTCGATCAGATCATCCGACGATGCGTACCGGATGACGAAATCCCAAAGGTCATCCAATTCTGTCATTCAGAAATATGTGGAGGCCACTTTTTCGTGAAAAATATAGCCGATAAAATTCTTCAATGTGGTTTGTATTGGCCCACAATATTCTGGGATGTGATCAATTGTTGCAAATCTTGCGATAGATGTCAAAGGATGGGAGCGAATACCTAAAAAGACATGATGCCATTAACCCCGATACTCATTTTTGAGATCTTTGACTGCTGGGGTATTGACTTCATGGGCCCTTTTCCCCCATCTTTTGGTTTCTTATACATCCTTGTCCTGATAGACTACGTTTCTAATTGGGTGGAAGCTATAGCTACCAAGACTAATGATAATAAAGTGGTGATAAAATTCCTACAGGAACACATACTTTCTCGCTTCGGTGCTCCGAAAGCGATAATTAGTGATAATGGCACGCACTTTTGTAACAAGCCATTTGAGAATCTTATGAGAAAGTATGGCATCATTCACAAGGTTGGAACGACCTATCACCCACAAACGAATGGACAAGCCGAATTGGCAAATCATGAAATCAAGCACATACTAGAGAAGACCGTCAATCCCGGTCGGAAAGATTGGCCCCTTCGATTGAACAATTCGTTATGGGCCTACCGTACTGCATACAAGAACCCACTTGGAATGTCCCCATTCCGCTTTGTGTATGGTAAGCCTTGCCATCTTCCCGTTGAGTTGGAACACAAAGCATATTGGGCCATTAAGAGATTAAATTATGATATGGACAACGCCAGTGAAGCTCGCAAGGTTCAACTGAATGAGTTAGAGGAGATACGCAATGATGCGTATGAGAATGCCAAGATTTTGAATGCTCGGATGAAACTAGCACATGATAAGATTATTCGACGAAAAGAGTTTCAACATGGACAAATGGTACTCCTCTATAAGTCCTGTCTTCATCTGTTTCCGGGTAAATTATGGTCCCAATGGACTGGTCCATTCGTTGTGAGAAGCGTATTCCTCCACGAAGCGATAGAGTTGGAAGATCCAAAAGGGGGGAATGCATTCAAAGTCAATGGACAATGCCTAAATCTATATGTTGAGGCGTGCGTAGAAGAGATCGATACCATCTGGTTGTCGAACCTCATTTACGGGGTCAAATGAGTTTGAGTTGAGAGGTCGTCTCACCCCCGATGCGTGTGGGGTTAATTCTTGTGTATAGTAGTTGAGTGTCGGTATATTTGCTTGAGTCCGTAGGTAGGTTACATGAGGTCAGGATTAGGATCACGTGCACCAACACGCACTTCATGAGGGCATCTAGAAATACAAGTGGGAGTATAAGTGATAACGTGTCCAGAAATTCGAGGGTGTGGGATTTGAGTGCAGCAGTCTAGAAAGAAGGTTCTGCCTGAGATGGAACCGAAGAAAATCCCCTAACCGGATCGGTTCGGTTTTGATATATCCAAAAATAAAAATAAAAAAAAACTGAACCAAATCGCCACTGAACCGGATCGGTTCGGATTCTGCGATTTTGGTTCTTCCCGAGGTGACCATCCCTCCCCCCTTTTCCCTCCAAACATCCCTTCTCCTTTTCCCTCAAAATTCCTTCCCCCCATCCCTCCCCACCACCTATAAAACCCACCTCTACCTTACCATTTCCCTCACACCTCCTCTTTATCCTCCCTCTCTACAACCCTAACTCTCTCATTCCCAATATTCCCCAATCTTTCCATGGCAAATCCCGCTCTTCCCCTGAAATATATGTCTACCGAGATTCTTCCCAACGGCAATGGGGAATACCTCTCCCACATGGAGTGCGTATGGTGCAAAAAAAAATTCATCCTGTCCCGCGAACTGCACATTAAGCACGTCGTCAATTGGGATGAGCTACCCCACTCAGTCACCAACCTTTTCAGCAGGAGGGGGTGGGTTCAATACCTCAAGAACTCCACAATGTAGTGTGGGCGGATGAAGTCTGATCTTTCTATGGCTCTCTCGTCCGCACGGGTGAGTTCGAGTGCCAAGCCTTTGTCGACGGCCTCCCCATCCCGTTTTCCTTAGCCATTCTCACTTGAAAACTTGCTACCAAGGGCATCCCCAACCCGGAAATCTATGACTACCCAACCAATTCCCCCACCATTCCCAAACAACAATACATCAGCCCTCTCGATCCCAACGATATTTGGGAAAGGGGTACCATCCCCGTGGGACGCCTAAACGATAAGGCGCGTATCACCTTCCATATAGTGTGCACTAACTTGCTTAAAACCTCAAACGACTCGGCGATGCGCTCTCGCTAAGCAACCCTCGTGTACTACCTTTTCGACCCAAACTTCACCCTCAATCTGGCCCGCATGCTTTACGCCAATATTCTTTATGTGGTCTGGGATAAAAAAGGTGCGGTGCCCCTCCCTTATGCTCACCTCATAATCTCCTTCCTTGCTGACGCTGGTATCCATCCACCTCACGCTTCCCCACGCCTCCCGGAACCCATTGGGAAGGTGTCACGCACTCGGAGTGCCTAGCATAGGGATGTACTTCGAGCAACCCGAGAGGTGGTTAATTTAAAGGCCGAGGAAGAGATCCATGTTGAAGAGCCCACAGCTGAGGCTGTCGAGATGGGAGGGGCTGAAGAAGAAGAATACGCCGAGGACGATGACTCAGACTTTGAGCCCCCGAGTGCGGATTTCGATAGGTACCTTGCAATGGTGGAATCCCATTTTGATGGGTTTATCACCCAATACAATCGCTACCAAACGGACCATCAAAGGGATCAAGACGCCTACCGTAGGGACATGAGCATGATGCACCGACTACAATGCCCATCAATACGAGCTCAACTTCGGTGGACCGTCCCCAAATTTCTTCTATGACCCCTATGATCCCAGCGAACTCGGTCCCTCAAATCCACCTCCCCAATTAAGCCCTTTCCATTTGTGTATTGTGTTGGTTGTTTAAACATTGTTGGTTGTGTGTTCTACCCTACCTTTTGTAACACAGTTGTTCAGTTTCTATAAAATTTTTGCATTTCTGTTTCGTTTGTTTGTTTTATTTTCTCGCACTTTTAATTCGCTTTGAGTTAGATTTTAGTCCTTTTTGCTTGAGGACAATGCAAAAGTCTAAATTAGGGGGGGGTCACAAGTGCGTCTTTCTAAAACTTCACAAATTTTCAAAAATGCCTAGAAATTTTAAAAAAATCATAAAATCTTGAAAACCCCCCCAAAAAAAATTTCAAAATAAATAAATATTGGAATTCAAAATTTTAAAAAATATCACTAAAAGTCGGTTTAAAGTCTCAAATTGCAAAAACATAATACACAAAGCCGAAATTGACCAAAGATGGAAATTGAGCAAACATAGGAGACTTAACGAATAAATGTGAAGATTAACAACCCCGGTGAGATTCGAGCCTTTCATTTTTGTGAACTTTTTAAATCAATCTGAGTTAATTGTTAACTCAAAAGTTCTTTTCAGCGTCCAATAAGTCGCCGAGGATCTCAATCCTTTCACTTTGACCGGTTATGGAAAATGTGTGTGATATTGCCTTGAAAAATGTGCCAAAAATAGATATCTAAACTTAATTCATCTCGAAACGCGTATGGTAATGCAATTAGTGTTTTGGACAATGAAGTAGGTCCTCGTTTATCACCTAAAAATATTGGCCAAAAAAATTTGCAAATTTTTTTTATCCCGTTTGTAACACAAATTGAGCAGAAGAAATTTCTCCCTTTCGTTTGATAACCCGAAAAACCCTGATTGGCTCGGAATTGAGAACAGTGATAATCCCAGAAATTAAGTCCGAAAAGTACAACAAAAGGGGGAAGAAAAAAAAATAGAAGAGTGCTCAACAAAAATAGCAAGAAAAAGAAAAGCATGGAAAATAGAAAAAGAAGAAAAAAATGAGCAAAAGCCCAGAAAAGCACTACCAGACATCATAAGAATATTTTTTCCAATTCCGAAGTTCCCAACCTTTCCCATATTACCCAATATATCTTTAACCAAAAAAAAAGTCCTCACCGAGTCCTTTATGTGAAATTGGTTACCGCGTGGAGAACAAATACACAAAAAGATAATAAAAGAGATCAAAAATATGAATTAGAGGCAATGTTCCCATTTTCTTATAACCGTAATTCGATGATGAGATCTGGTTACCATAAAATTTTCGTCTTTCTATTTGTGTGCATAAACTTGGTTCTAATACATTTACTCTTATAAATCACGCATACCGAGAGAATAACCACATACCGAGTGATTCGTTTGTGAGAGTATTCCGTGAGATTTTGAAATCAAAATGAATTTTCGAATAAGTAACGTAATAGTCAATCGGTAGAAATTAGCGGTTAAATTTCCGGTTTCGCACACACGCACTATGATTTAAGACTCTTGAACGTGAAATGATGATGATTATTTTCTTGAAAAGTTTGAATTATATAATTTTTGTGTATTTTGAGTTTCCTTTGAGTCGAATTTTGTGGGTATATTCTCTACAAACCTTCACGAGACACCACTCATCCTACTAGGGTAACCTAGGGATTTAAAGGCTTGTTGCATACGTTAAATGCAATCGCTCGCCTGTTAAAGAGGTATTCTATCCCATTTTTGAGTTAGACCATATATTGATTCTTTTTACATTGATCGGGACGATCAAAGTTATAAGTTAGGGGGGGTCTGATTAGGCATAAATTCTTCCCATTTATCCCCTTAATTTATAGACTTTTATCGCTTCGCCAAGTGTAGTTCGAGTGGATTTATATCATATAATTTCTACTGACACGTTTTTAATGAGTACGTCGAGTTTCGTGTATTTTCCATTTATTTTGCAAGTATTCAGTGTTTAGGAAGGACCGACATCCAAACCCGAGTTCCATACCAAAATCTTCAAGGATATACAAAGAGGAAAGTTCATAAAAAGATGAAACCGAACCTCAGGGAGGGAAAACAAATCGATCCCATCATGGGAAAGCTCCTGTAAAGCACTACAAAGATGGAACCGAACCGAAGTGGAAGGAAAACGAACCGAACCTATACCTGGAAAGCTTTCTGTAAAGTAATGACAAGATGGAACCGAACCAAAGAAGAGGAAAAATGAATTGATCCTATGCTCGAAGAACTTTCTGTAAAGGCTGTCAAAGATGGAACCGAGACGAACCCCTTAATATGATCGATTCTGTTTTTAGAAATTCGAACTTATCTACTTGTAAAATTAGACTCCTTCATGGTTCAAACTCTTAGTAGTTGTAGTTTATAAATTGTAAGCTCCTCCTAGACATAAGAGGAGACTTCTGATTCGTTAGGGAAGCATTGGTAATCAGTTTTAGAGAAGAAGAATAATAAGAAACCCTAGCTTGCTTGTAGTTTTTCAATTCAAGTAATACCATTCTGATTCTTATTTTAATTATTATAGTAGTTACTTTTCTAATAGCAATTTCATCACTCTTCATCTTCATTTAGTAGTAAAAATGTTTTCTTTCATTCCAAATGCGTTTTCTTCCAGTTTTCATATGTCTGGCTATGTTTTCAAGGGTAGGGGTGCATGAACCCCACCCGATGTAATTCACGATAGTGGAAATAGATGTCGTAATTAAAACTTAGATGAATTGTATCATAGTTAATACGATACTACTTTATTTCAGCCTTATGTTAGATAATGTGCGGGTTATGATCCCTCATATGTGTAATACTTAAGAGAGATAAAGACCGAATTTTAATACAACCTTTGCTTACGTGCTGTGCGGGCTACAATCCCTCGTATATGTAATACTTAGGAGCATTAAAAAGTAGGATTCATTTAAAGCTTTATTTCTGAATCTAGTATTTTACGATGTGAATTACTATTGTGTGGGGGATTGTAACCCGACCTATTTTTCTCCGTTCATAGTTAAAATTTTAGCCAAGTTGTTAAAAAATTCTGCAGTAGGATAATTGCATTCATAATTTCATTAGTTAATCATTTTCAAAATTTCATATAGTTGTAGTTGCTTCCCCATTAAAATCACCTTTTCCATTTTCTTTAGCGTCAAAGTTAGGTTTCCTTTGTCTGTCCAATGTCATTACGACTCCGTTCATCCTATTTCCTTGAGAATCGATACCTGACTTATCGAATTATTACTTGAGCGACAGGCTTGCACTTGAGCCTAGAGAGAACGAACTTCTGAGACACATTCTTAGTCGCGTCAGCCATCCACACATAGCTACCATAAAGGAGGATATTCTTCAAAGTGTCCTTTAAATAAACATCAATTCTTGAACAACTTCTTTATTTGATCCAGATAAATATCCCTTTCTTCATACCGAGTTGATGACTCTGGTCTGTCAATATTATGGTCGGTAGTATTTGTTGAGCTCTCTTTCTAAGATGTATACTCGATTGTATTTATCACTAAGCTCTCTTTCAGATAAATTTACTCGAATATCTTCACAACGAGCTCTCTTCCGTAGAAGTCTGCTTTGTTGTTCCTGTTGTTGAGCTCTCTTATATGGAAGTCTACTCGGTAGTTATCTATTCGTATGTAGACTCTATAAAATTGGCCAGTGCTTGACCTTTAATTACAGTTATGTGTTCGTATTGTATGTCATACTCTCTTAGTTCTACTGCCCAGGTCATCAGTTTGTCTTATTTATCAAGTTTATGAATAGCTTTTCGTAGAGGAGGTTTTATTTAAATGATAATATTATGTAGTTGAAAGTATGGCTTTATTCTACACTAAGCTTCAATCAATGCCAAACCTGACTTATACAATATAAAGTACTAAATGTTTTCTCCATGGTATGCCTTAGTGGTGTAGTAGATAGACCTTTGCACTCTCGTTTCTTGTGGGATCAATGCTGAGCTGATGGTTGAGTCTGATATTGACAAATACAAATATAGTTTTTTGCTGAGCACTAGCCTTGACAATAATAGCTCAAACCCATGGTAATTCTTCAATTCTAGGAGCTTTGCCTCACGCTCATCTTCCACTTGAAGGCATTTTGTAGCACCTTGAAGAATGGAAGACATTTATTAGTGGCACTTACATAAACTTATTCAGTGATACTACATTTCTTGTCAATCTTTAATTGTTGTTTTTACTTGCGGGAGATTGCATATTAATCGGTGCTTGTATCTTATTCAGGTTAGACTTTATGCCGATGTAGTTGACTATGAAGACCAAGAACTTTACCTCATTGACCCAAAAGAAACATTTTGTGAGGTTGAGCTTTATTTGGTGCTTTTTCAGATGATCAAAAGTTCATCTAAGATCATCGATGCAGTTGGATGCTTTCTTGCTCTTGGTTAGCATATCATCAAAGTAGACTTCCATGGTTTTACCAATCTGATCCTCAAAAACCTTATTTACCAGCCTCTGGTATATTGTTCTAGTGTTTTTAGCCCAAATGGAATAACGTTGTAGTAGTAAGTACCTCAACTAGTTATAAATAAGGTTTTCTCCTAGTTTCCAAGTTTTAATTTTACCTGATTGTACCCCGAATAGGTGTCTATAAAGCTAAGCAATTCATGCTTGGCGGTAGCATAAGTTAGTTGGTCAATCTTGAGCAAAGGAAAGTTATCCTTAGTACATGTCTTATTTAGTTCTATGAATTCAACGCACACTAGCCAGATGTCGTTCTTCTGCCTAGACATAACCTGTATTTCCATGTTCTTCCCTTGACTGAACACACCGCGTTTTCATTTTAGAGGCTTAGCATATATCATTATGTTGAATTCATGGCAAAGAAACTCTGGATCTACCCCAATCATGTCCTTATGGCTCCAGGAAAACACATTCTTTCTCTTCCTCAAGAATTCCGATAATTCTTTCTTAATACATGGGCCTAGTTATAAGCAAATCTGGGATCTCCTTTAGAGGTGCTCATCATCCAATATCATGGGATCTATATTCTCAACTATTTGGCATTTGACTAACTTATGTTTATCCCGAGGATCCAATATCTCAATTTGATAAGTAGTGGTTAATTTCTTTTGCTCTTCCTACTCTACCGATGTGTAGTAGCACTCCTGTGCATTCTTTCACAATGCCAACCCCATAGTTTATAGGAATTTCAAATGCTGGTGAATAGTGCACAGAATAACTTCAATCCGACCTTCTAAATATGTTATTGTATGATGAGTGGACATTTTTGTCCAAGATAAAAAAAAATGAGTCATCTTTGTCTGGTAAGTTGGCCAGGTACCGACCACGACCTCCATCTTAATTTTTCCTAAGGGGAACACTTTATCCCTTGAAATTCTGATTAGAGTCCTGTGGTATGCCTCTAACTTTCTATCTATCAACCTCATATTCTTAAAATAGGACATCAGTCGAACTGGCATTGTCGACCAGGATCTTGGCCATTTTACTCTCATGCACCATAATTGTGATTACCAGAGGGTCGTCGTACGAGTAAAGAACACTAACATATCATCTTTAGAAAAATAAATAATAAGATGATATTTTTTTATCTTCTGGGGGCATATTTCTGCAACATTCATTAAGTTGATATATCAAATATGAGTGCAAACCTTTGCCTCAATTATGTAGGCTTTTCTTTCTGCTTGTTCATCTCTGCCACAAGTGTCCTCTCCCACGATGAAGTTACACCCAAAATATATCATATTAATTTCATGCACATGCTTCTTGGGTAGGTCTAGATCATCCTCTGAATTGATGTCCCTTCCTTTTTCTTCAAATATGCCTTCTTACAAGGGGACTATGATCGTGTTATAGGCTTTTGGTCGTCCTACCTATCCAATCATCCACCTTTATAAACATACAACATCAATTTGCCTCATCTAATGAGGTTCTCAATCTCGCTCTTTAAGGCGAGGAAATTATTAGCGCTATGGCCATGATCCTTATGGAACTCACATTACGTACTTTTATCCCTCCTATTAGGATGATCGTTTAATTTTCCCAGCCATTTAAGTTCATTACTCCCTTGAATCTTATCAAGGATGTGGCCTACTCATACAATCAGTGGGGTATATTCATCAAACTTCTTCAGCTTATCAGTATTGGTATTTTCCTTTGACTCTTTCTTTTTTTCTGATATCCTATTGGTGTTGACCATAGAATATATCAGATCCTTTGTTACCTAGCTCCTTCAGCATTCATTGTCTAACCAACATTGGCCAAAAGCTAAGACAATGTTCTCGACAGTTCCTTAGATAACACCCAATATAACCTTTTGGGCATCAAACCACTCATGAGTGTTGTGACTGATATCTTCTCATAATAATCTATTACGTCCATCTTCTCAGTTTTAAAATGGGTGATGAACTCTCCAGTTGTTTTATCCATCTTCTAATGGTTGCTTAACGTATGAACCACCCCATTACCTGAAGTTCTTCTGAACCAGAAGTTGTTAACGAAGAGATCGGCTAGCTATTGAAAGTTTGTAATCTACCCTCGATAGGTTATTATACCATATGTGAGTAGACCCAGTGATAATAATGGATAATTCTCTACAATGAATCTCATTGGGAATGGAATATATATCAATAATGGCTTGGTACTGCTCCACATACAACATGCGGTCAAATTTTCCATCATATTTTGGAGTGATGATATGTGGTTTGAACATCGTGGTCGTTGGATAACCCACGATCTATGAGGTGAATGGTGACCCTTAGATAAAATCCATCGGTAATGGGTTCTTGATCTTTATGATCTTGCCTAGGTGATCTTCTAAGCATTGAATGGACCACTTATAGGGTTATTCTTACTTTTAGGATTTCATTGGGATTGACTTCCTTGCTTGGCCACGGCTTTCATCTAAGCTCTCTTCGTGAAAAGTGTTCTTAGCTTGGGCTGACCTTCGCACACTTATCTTAGATCTGGATGAGCAATCTATCCTACTTATCTTAAACCTCCCAGTTTCTTCCCCATGCTCTCTTATCTCTCTCGGCTCCCCGTGTTGGTGTGCCTTTATCGCTCGGGCCTAAATATCCAAATGTAAAGCTTCTATTTAGCCTTTCTAAAACACTTGGTCTTTCCACAGAGTAAGCTTGTTCATCATCATAACCGATCATTCTTACGGTGGAAGTTTCCCCTAGGTGGTAGAACCTGTCATCTCGTGACCAAGAATACTTGGACCTGCTACCTTCATCTCGTGAGGCCAAGTTCAGCCTTTTGGGATTCTCTAATGCTTTGTCGCGATGAACATGTCTCCTATATTTGTAAGGAGTAAGAGGTGTCATATCACACCTCCTATCATGGATCTAACCTCTACTAGGGTAACTATGTCTATTCCGGGCCTATTATATGGAACCAAAATTTTCTCCATCAACTGTTTCATGCTTTCATTCATCGCCTCCTGGCTTTATCCAAGCTCACCAGGATTCCTTAAAGGTTTCCCAAACCAACAAGTGTTGAAGGATAAATTCTTTCTGCTGCACAACTGCTTTCTGGGTTATCAGTCACGCTTCACAGAATTCATAAAAAATAGAGTAATGCAAATGCTAAAATAGATTATACCAAAACGATGACAGAAATCATACGAATAAAGCCGAAAAAAGTAATTCCAGTTGGGAATTTAAGTAATTAAATAGAATTGAAAAGAAATTATGGATTAATAAACCCTAACCCAATGAACCATAGACGAATCGGGTTAAGGTTCACTATATCTTCGAGTTATAGGAATCAATAATGGTGGAAAGCAACAAATGGCTTATCGAGTTCCCATAGACGGTGCCAATCATTATGATCTAAAACTGTGATATAGAATATGGCCTTAGAAAGAATACACTAATCATATCCTATAATAAATAAAGAGATATAAATCATAGTTATGTTAATCTATAGAAAATATTAATGAGAGATGAGCGAAAGATATGGAAATCGGGTTAACGTGGTTCGACTCAAAATGGTGCCTATGTCCATAGGTATAATGCTGATTGTATTAATTCTAATGGGCAAAAGCCATGGATGAACAATGATTACAAGCTTCGATACTCAGTCTAGAAATATGCAGCATAGCAGTATGGAAAACTATCTCGATCCCCTTACAATGGGGGATAGCGTGCTATATGTAGGTTGTTAGAGGAGAGAGAGTGTGTGTAGAGGGATAGGCATCATGCCTTTATAGAAATATATATTTTGGCGTTGCCTGTGGGAATAAGGTATTTCTATCTTGTTCCTTCTTATTTAGGGTTTCAAATGCCTTATTTCATCTACAGGGACCCCTTGGGTGATGATCAATTGGATGAGATTTTGGTTACCAATCCCTTACATTTGTGTACAACCCAGTAAGGGAATTATTCTTTTTCATATTTGTTTATCGGTCTTCCTTTTACAACCATAAAATTGTTCTCAATACCCCGATGATGCTACCCTACCTAAATAGTATTGAAAAACACAAAAGGTGGTGACCTCCTAAATGTGGGTAACTAGGGAAGAGTTTTATGTACTTATTTCTCTCTTTTACACTTATGATCTAGGGCTTATTACCATATTGGTGTTATTTTCGCACCTAAAGGTTGTTTTTCCCTTAGTAAATTACTTTTAGGCATATCCTGTGTATATTCTATGAACTGATCTTAGGTTTTGGTCCTATTCTTGGGATCACACCATCCACTGCTACATGAAGGATGCGGCCAAGTAGTTTTATTACCAGAATGTCACAACATTCTTGAGATAGTGGGTTTTTACAGCTTCTACAGTTCCTTCTATGGCTGACTCAGTTGTTGGAAATTCCCTTTGATATGACCGCGACCGTACTTGCATATGCGCCTCAGGCCGTGGCCACAGCAGAATAACATTTCAGATAGCAAAAGACTGCATACCTATTACTATGCTTAGTTTTTCCTGAATTCCTTGTCTTTTTGTCATTGTCTGGTTGATCCTCATAATATATATTTCTAAAATACTAACATGACAGAAGCCATAGAAGGAACCAAAAAGACAAGAACAAAGCAGAGTGAAGAAGTTTCTCAGTTTCTTAGCTACATTGATCACCTGCATGACTATCAATCCATACTCCAAGACTAGGTTAACTTCCTAACGCAGATAGTTCTGACATTGGAGGCCACGACCTTCACCTCAACACAGGCCACAGCAGCAGAAGCTGCAACCTTCACATCCATGAAAATAGTTGTAGTGGTATAAGTAGTAATGGTTGCAGTTAAAGTTCAAAAGAGGAAGATAGAGTAATCAAAACCAGAAAAAGGCTATGAGACCTACAGCCCGATGATCTACTAAATTGAAGACATTTTGGATCTCATCAGAGAAGACAAATTGCTTTGTTGGCCCGAGAAGCTGATGTCCCCTCCTCATACGAGGTACCAAGCAAAATGGTGAAATTTCCATAGATATCATGACCATGACACAAATAATTGCCACGCCCTAAAGAATGCGATCGAAAGGCTCGTTAGGGAATGAGCGCTTCAGCAGTTCCTGAAGGATGCTTAGGGGGTGTAGCCGGTACATGGGAGGCCGCTTACCATATTCCAGGCTTACTTTTATCTTGTTCCCACTTTCCTCTTATTGAACTTTATCTGTGAAGCTATTTGTAGCTATATCTCCCAGACTTTTGTATTTTATTGTTAAACTCAAAAGATCTCTCTCTCTCTCTCTCTCTCTATATATATATATATATATATATATATATGAATGGCAATTCTTAGTCATGTATAACTTTTTGCTTCCCTACCTAAATATCAAATGAAAGACCTTCGTCTTAAACAGATTTCAATAAAATGTGATGACCAGTTATCCAGAAGATTATTTATTTATTTCGAAAGGGAGAGTCTATTGGGGAGACGGTCTTGATTGGCAGTTAACACCCCCCGCGATGTGAAGGCTTGGGAGGCTATAATCATAATGCCCATTCTTAGCTTTTGGATGCTTCAATTATCCTCGGGGGATCATAATGCATGTTCTTAACTTTTGGATGCTTCAATTGGCCACAGGGGTTCAAAATGTTCGTTCTTAGTTTGGGGATGCTTAAATTAGCTAGGGGGTTCATAATACCTAGCCAGGGATAGTTTGATAAATATCCAATTATAGTCATGGGTGGCTTGATAGTGAACCCAGCCTAGGGAAGCCTGGCAATGACCCATTCAGGCAGAGTCAGCCAATGACTTAATCGTCTGCGGCAAGGGAAGTGATTCCCCATTACCCACCATCTTAAGTGGACCAAGGTCATAATTATCCATGATAAGGGAGTTATTTACTAATATCCACCATTGTTACAGAAGTTTCCAATCCTAATCCTTTTGGTCGCAGCCTCAGGGGCCATAACCATTTAAAAGGAAATGATAAATGCAGCCTACTAAAGATTGCAATCCCTCACAAATTTATACAAAGTGGTTGCAAACTTATTACAATGACAGATCGATGGTCCAAAAGACGACCGCAAGCAGTTTTACATTGAACTATTAATTCAATATAGTTGCAGCCAACGTATAAGGTTCAAAATTCTAGCCAGTACCAAGGGATAAAGAGAAGCTGCGGCATTCAAGTTCTATTACAAAGAAATGCACTCGATAAAACAGATTATGGCTGCAGTCGGGTCAAGGTTTATAAAAAAATGCTTGCATTCATCGAAGACTTATATTTGCGTCCGCTTGGGCCAAAATAAATTTAAAAAAATTGTCCCAAGGAGATTCTTGCAAAGAAGTCTTCATTCAAACATCTAAGTATTCTAGTGTGCAGTCTAAATAAAAGATGACGCAGCCTTACAAATGTGGTTGTAGCCAGTTTAAGGTTTTATATATAGCATTCAATAAATTCCGCAACATGATTAAGAAAAGTTACGCAAACGTATGAAGGAAAGCATGGAAGTTAATCTACAGTAAAAATGGTCACATCCCATGTACAATTACAGAAATATTCAAGTGAAAATATAGCTTTTGCAGCTTTAAAAAAATGGCCGCAACCATGTATAAGTTAAAAAATTACAGTACTGATAACTATGGTCTCAACCTTATAAAAATATAGCCTTGGCTAAAGTAAAAAAATGAAAATAGCTAACTGACTGCATCATCAACTTTATCTTCATGATCCCTGCCGGCTTCAGTATTTATCCCCTTTTCTTCATCAACTGCACCCTGCTCTATCTGCTTCCTAGGTCTTTCCTCCACAGTCTCCCTAATCTATGCCATATAACTTTCTCTTTAGCTTTAGGGAAGTTTTTCACCACCCTGTGCTTAAATTCTTGGAGGCCACGGAGGTAGGCCTTATTGTTGGCTAAGAAGAAATTCATGGACACCATAAAAGCTGCCACAACATCCACCACAGCTTGCTTCAACGCTGCAGCGTGTTCTTAATAAGTTTGATGGCTTTGGCATGGTCCTTATCTTTTTATTAAAGTGCGGAGGTATTTCTCTGCTCCAAGTGATCATATTTCCGCTGGAGGAGGTTAAGTTTATTCTCAAAAGAGGTGGCTTTCCTGACAGCCTCTGCAACCTTAGCCTCATCAATATTAATGGATTTTATTACCGCGATGAAATTTTGTTCAACCTCTTCTTTTGCCTTGGTAGAAGCCTCAAAATTCATATTGGCCAATTGAAGTGATGGGTAGATGATTATTTTCCTGCCTCAAAAGAGGTGGACCCTACAGTCTACAAATTACTCTTATAAACTGACTTCGCATCCCAATAGAACTTGAATAAGCCTTTATATTTAACCCTCTGGGACATAACAACGTCTGCACTCGAAATTTTTTAAGGGTTGGTTAGTATAAAGAAATAACTAAACATAAAGGAAAATGGAGAAGTGATTACCCGCAGCAGACCATGGATGGCATATTCCTCCAAGTCTTTACGGTGTTCTTCTATAAGGCAATCCAGGTTAATAATGTCTGCAACTTTTCTCATTCTGCTAACCACCCTAGCAATTATATCCCATACGGAATTGGGGTCAGGTTGCCTTAGTTGAGGGCCCAGACGACCATCAGTGCCCACTCTTACCCTTCTATGGGGAGTTGGTAAATTGCCATTAATTGCCACAATGTTTCACGGTGGGTGAAGAGGAAATCCATAAATGAAAACATATAGGGGCCTGTGCCCACCTTGAAAGTTCCCTAGGGACATTATTCCTGTTGTGGTAAGCTGATCAGCTATGTTATCATCAACTTTCCTATCCCCTGACGCAACAAGGTAATCAGGGGTTGCAGACTTCTCTACAGGAGGGATCACTCCAGTCTCAGCTGCAGCAGATCACTGAGAAGGCTTAATGGTAGGTTTATCCACAAGGGTTGTCTCCTTTTGTGCCCTCTTCCTCTTTTGCCCTTTTTTCTATGGGCTTGGTTGAGGGTTGTGGAATCCTCGCCCATTTCCAATAATTGGGCTTCCAGATGATCATATTCAATATTCTCACTTGAAATTATGAACAGTTGTTAAAGATGTGAGGAGGACACAAAAAGAATATTAAAAGAACGAAATTTTACCCTCTGCAATCATCTGCTTGAGGAGATCCTTAGACACAAAGTAGAAGGACCACGTCAGAAAACTTCTTTTCTGTATCATGTAAGTGGATCGCGTCCTCAACCCGCTTTTATTAATTGTCGCTAAATTTCAAGTTGTTAATATTCACAACATAAGAAAATATGAAGTGTTAGTATGAGCAGAAAGATTAAAACCACAAGGCTTAGTGTGGACCGCAGACAATACATACATTTTTTGGAAGGACTCCCCACTTTCGCGACATTTTGACTGGTTTTTCCCTTTCAGTTTCTCCTGGGCAGATTGAAGCACCCTCTATCGTTGACTCACTTGAGTCTACATTATATACGTGCACGTCTAGTTTGGAAATAGTGACAAAATTGAGTCATATCCTAGTTTGACCAAAAAGCCTTCAGACTCTTCATTTTTAATACCTCAAATTATTCCTAAAGGTAGAACACCAACACCTCACCTAGGATTGCATTCATGTGTTGAATTATTCATAATATAGGTGTGTGTGACTTAAATCCCATTAAAATAATTTTTCATAATTTTTGGGATATTCTAAATAATTTCAAAGATTTTTTAAAAAAATTTTAGAAATTTAAAATTTGTTTTTACAAATGTTGTGGGCTGTTTTGTAATTAATAAACGCTGTTAAAATTTGGCTTGGGTAAAAATCGAAAGCGTTAGAAAATATTGGTTGTTAAATTTGTATTTTTGTAAAATCAAAAACACGTGTTTCTTAAGTCATCACAGCCTTACATATGTTGCACTTATAACGGTTGAATTTGTGTTTCTTTACACTCACATTCCTGAGAGTGATTGAGAACCCTTCGATCGTTTTAATATATGGCTTGCATGTGTTCTTACCTGATCCTTGTGTTAACATTTAAACCAATCTGAGCCTTTATAATCATTGTGCGTTAGTAGCTATTGGATTTCCTTCGATCAAATCATGTTCGTTCGTTTGTCTGAGACGTTCCAGATCCTTCTCTTCCTTGTATGAAAGGAGACTTCGTCCATTCAATTCTAACTTTTGGTTCACCTCATTTCTGAGAGAAAAAAATAGAGAAGAGATAAGAGAGAGAGCGAGAGAGAGAGAGAGAGAGAGAGAGAGAGAGAGAGAGAGAGAGAGAGAGAGAGAGAGAGAGAGAGAGAGAGAAAATGCAAACCCTAACCTAACTCCGGCCAAATCTCACCTGAAAATAGTTCTGAGAGTTGAGTTAGTTCTATATTTGAGAAGATCCATCCTCTCCTATATTGTTATTAATATCTTATCCAACCAATCACGGCTCCAAATCTTATTTTATTTCATAGAAATCTGAGATTTGTGAGTCTGTGATACAATTCATGTTTATATTACTGGTTTTGATTTCTTCTTTTGAGAAATATCATTTTTATTGGTTGTTTTAAACTGTTATGTTTTTTTCAAACCCTAAAACAACAAAATCATTTATAATTTTAGTTTTTGAGAGTACTTAGACTTAGATCTAGTTAAGATCTTGATTGGGGATTTACACTTTCAATTATCTCACATTTTGTGAAATATTTGTAAATATTTTTTAATAATGAAAGTGTTTGGGATCTTGGCTCTTTTTTATAGCAGGATTCCCTCTTGATCTGTGGATAAATTGAAAGGTCCAAAGTCTTGAGTTTTGATCAAACTAATTTTAGAAATCTCCATTATATTTTAGAATCAGTTTGTAATTTGATAATCATTTGGTTTGTAATAAGTGTGTGGGGGTTTCATGAATGTGATTTAGAGCACATCACCACTTGCACTTTCACACTACAACACTAAAAAGTGTTATTAGAGAGATTCTAAACATTTGAGTCGACGTAAAGCTACAAGAAGTGCAGTTACAAAGCTGAGAGATCATTAACAACATCAGAGCCTTGGAAGAAGTCAAAAAATGCCAGAGGAGTTGTTATAAATTCTGAACTTAATTTAGGCTTGATTGTGTGTCTTGATTGTTATATAGTTTGTAACCTGTTACTCTATTTTAGTGGATTTTTACTTTTGAGGTGTAGAGACCTCCGTGGATGTTTCCCCAATTGGGTGGGGTTTTACCACGTTAAAAATTGTACTTGTATACTTCCTCTTCCTCTCATCCCTTTCTTGAGGTTGTACTGTGTTGATTTGATTTCTTTATATGTTTTGGTTTTCAAAACAGGTAAATATATACCTTAAATAACTCGTTCATACTGTTTTACACATCTTGTGTTAAGAAATTTGTTTTAAGAAACGAGTTTCTTCAACAAACTATTCAGAGCCATTTAGATAGTTAAATCTTGTATTAAAGGACTTAAGTGGTATTTTTTCACAGATTTCCCAACTGTCCCTAGACATAAAGAAATACTTACCCCTCTAGTTGTTCATATTGGTAGGACTATCGGTTTAAAAATACATATCACCGCTCCGCAGCGTGAAATAGTAATACCACGGGAATTCCTTGGAGTTTTTCTCTGATCTATAAAATTGGAAGTAAATCAGCGGGCATGATATCTTTACTAAAATGCTTCAGCCAAAGCACCAAACAAGAAAATATGGACCTCCAATAGTTGGAATCCAACTAGGCTGGGGCTAGGTTCATGACGCTCAATATACTTCTGAAAGGCATAGGAACTAGTAGCCACAGCCCCAGAAGGAAGGCATGGAGGGTAAAGCAAACCCCGTTGGGAGACACGAAACACGACCTTTGTTCCGCGGAAGGAAGTGTGAAGGTAGTTCCTTCAGGGAACTTAAAATCCACTACAATGTCAGCAATCTAGTCTTCATTCATAATGCACCTATGATAGAGTACGACGGAGGCCTTTTCAGAGGACTAGTCACGGCCATAAACTTCAGCAGGAGGATCCCTAGCTTCAGGTGGGGCAGCCGTTGTCCCATCAATCGTCGCAACCACTACTCGACAGGGGGATTATTGCTGGAGTTTGTATCCTCCTGCATAATGTCCGCAGCCCCACTAGTATCCCTTCAGTTTAAGGAATCTGCAAAGTCAGAGTCGATGGTGATGCAGTTGGGATAGTATGTAAATAGACAAGGCCCAATAACCTTCAAAGGCTTTACTGGTGGGATTTCAGGAGGAGGGATGCCAAAATGAGACTTATAAAAGTCGAAAAAGGAAATTTGAAGGGTTCCAACTCATAGGGTTGCAGCAAGACTTGAAAAGCAAAAGGACTTCGTCGTTAGGTGCCGCAACCACCATGGTCAGAGAAACCTCTTAGAGTCCGCGACAGATACAAGTAGAAGTGCAGAAAAACTAAAGTCAACTGTAGTCGATTGATTTTAAAGACTGCAACCAATTTATTTACATGGAAGTCAATGCCATAGCCATCTTACGCTAAAAACTACAAGTACAAATTCTAAAGACTGCAGCCAGTTATTCTAAAATATGAATACACCCAGGGATAGTTATGATAAAAGGATGACAAAACACCATCGCAAAGTAACACAAGTTATGATACCAGCCGTGAAAAATTATACAAACAAGTAATTCGATGAAAAATGTGTTCTTAAAGATTGAAAAACCCAGGAATCTAGGGTTTTGGCCAAGAACAGTAAGAACATGTTCTTGGTGTTCTTGGCAAAAAATAAAATTCAAAATAGGGTAAAGGTGTGGATCAAACCCAGAAAATCCAAATTTTTAACCTACAATCCAATTCAAACATCTAAAGTTACCCAGATACCCAACATATGTCAACATGCTTATAAAACCTACAAAAGACCCAAACATCTACCCAAATATCCAGAAATGGTACTAGACAGAGGTTAAGGATTACAACAAGGATTTTCGTAAATGGTACATGTTTTAACAATCGTGTGAAAAGGCTATAGGTCATACCAAACGGTTCAACATCATCAAACCCTAATTTCTATAACAATTTTAAAAATTAGATCCTATTCAAGTTATACTCCAAGCAAAAATTTAACCACATGAATTCAAAATATGGTGTATAGAAGATACAGTCAGATAATTGATCTTGCAAACTGGATTAAAATGGCAAACTACAACACTTGAAAGAATAATACGAAGGATTACCTAGAAATTAATGAAAAATGAGGAACCACTAGTTGTTCGGGTTGAACTCCACCTCAAACTGCCTTAGACCACCACTATACACTCGTTGGAAAACTCAAGATATTATTAACAGAGCTTCACTCTTGATGTGATATCAAGGTTTGGAAGAGGTAATGAAGGCCAAGGTCAAATCACATTTATATAAAGGGGCATGGGAAGGTGAAGTGCCACCTTACAGTTGTCGTGGCACCCTATGAATATAATTGCCACAAGACATTGAATTCAGTCGCAGCCCGAACTCACCAATTTTTAGCGCTACGATTTAGGGGCTTATTGATATGGCCAATATTGTCCCTACTACCGCGGAGGCATTAATAAGAGGCCGCTGCCTGGGCTCAAAAAGTTCACATCACATATAGTTATTGAGCCTTATACCAAGCCAACCTTGGTCATTATTAGTGGTTGCCTAAGCTCAGACAGGTCGTGGCACCTCCTTCAACATTAGTTGTTGTTGGGCTCAAACAAGTCGCAACACCTCCTTTAACACTAGTCGCTGCCTGGGCTTAGACAGGTCGTGACCCCATTCAGGTTAGCTACTTCCTTGATTTAAATAGGCCACAACCCCTACTCATACATGATGATTGACAGTTGTCCAGCTTCTAGAATGGTTCCTTATTCTACAAACTTATCCATATATCACGTGTCCTAAACACGTGACACTACCTTTGTATCTCCTATAAATAGAGGTGCTCACTTCATAACAAGGGGATCAAAAAGAGAATTACGTGACAAAGCCCTGCCAAAATTTGTACAATACTTCCCTCTACAGAGCTACACCCACCCGGGGGCTTACCAGGTTACAGCAACAACACTAACTACCTTGCAGTTCACATTCGGTCTACCCTCATTCACTATCCTCATGTATTCTCTTCTCTTTTCTTACTTGTATGCCTCTTTAGGTCCAATCATATTGTATTGTACAACGCATATAATGAGAGTATGGCAACAACGTGGATGTAGGCTCATTTTTATAGCCAAACCACTTTATATTCTGTGTTCTTTTCCTTATTGCTTGCTTTACTTTTATTTTACACTTGATATGATGCTTCGAAATGACCTGTGTCCGATTTCTCGTATCATCAATATGGAAAATCATCTCGACCTCCCTTACAATGGGGTATAATGTGTTATATATAGGTTGGTAGAGGAGAAAGAGAGTGTGTGTAATGAGACATACGTCGTGCCTTTATAGGATAGGCAATTACACCTTTTACATGCAAGTAGGGAGGATAATCATGAGTTTATTAAGCTCATATGGAGGAGCAATATTTGTATGTCTTTCACATGTATACATGATGTGACTACTGTTGATGTTATTCAATTATATTGTACATGATTGTTCTAATGATGTTAAGTAATAGTGTTAACAGTTGTTAGATAGATAAGTTAAGTTGATCGCTTATGACGTTAAGGACGATAATAATTTCACTGGCTGACTAGATAAGTAACTGATCCGACTTCCTTTAAGGGATAAATGAGTTCAATTTTTGCCTTCTAATTGGTTCCTTGGTCACACCATATTCATGGTACAACACCTCTTTTTCTTGAGGAGACACATAAAGACCTAAATGTTGGTCAAGGTCATCATCTTCATCATGACCAGCAACAAATAATATTCCATGTCTTTTTTGAAAGTCTTTCTGAGCAACGACTAGCGTCACAGGTCTTACGTTAAACGGCATGAACAAGTGGTTGGATACATAAGTTTGTCAAACTAAAGAAAAGACAATAAAAATTAGATAAAACGACGATAAACGAATCAAACCATGGATTTTATTAGAAAGGATTACAAATTGGGCACGATCCTACATAATTTTGAAATAAAAAATAAATACAACATTACCTAATCAAATACCTAAAGGACTATCTTGCCGACCTTCTCCTTCTCAGAAACCTGCTCAGTAGATCTTTGATTCTGGTCGGTAACCTTCTCCATCTCAGTATACTTCTCCGCGGTCATCTAATTTAGATCGGTATTGTTCTCCTTCTCTCTAATCATCCCATTATAATCATCCTCAAGCTATTCATAAAATTGAGGGGGAGAACCTCGATGGTGCTCACGAAAGAGGTCTGACCCCTCACTTGTGTCGAACTTAACAAGAGTATCATTCTACCCATTCTTAAAAGATACCTTTTTATAATAAGCAATATTCATTTCGGCATTAGCAAAGGCTTTATCCCAACCACGAGTAAAGGCATCATCCTTAATCTTCACCACACTAGCTACGGCCTCCTCGGCTTTGGACTTAGTTTCAATTGCTTGTGTTTTGGTGAGGTCGGTTTCAACCCTACCATTATTGGTATCTTTTTTTACCTATTAAACAGGAGCCACTGGCACAACAGAATCGTTAATCTTCTTCTGAAGGTTGGTATTCTCATCCTCTAAGCCCTACGAAGCATTAAGCTTTTGAGCAGGCTTTAGATATTTTCCCAACTCCTCAAAATGCACCTCTACATCAGCAAAATATTTCTTCAATGCATTATTACTCTCTAATAATTGATTAAAAACAACCATAAACTGCCAAGCAAGAAGTAAGTAAAAGGGAGAGAAAAAAGAAGAAATGTAAAGACGATCAGTTTACAAGAGAAAGGTCATGATTGGCATGCTCCAGTAACCTAAAATGGGATAAGGCATAGGTCGTTGCTCTATTTGTAGAAAAACTCTAGATTAAATAAGTCACGAGCCAGGCCGGGGCGAGTAACAATAAACTGGGCAATACCCTTTCCCTTATCGGTAATATTTTTCCCCACAACATCCAATTGAGGAAGGGGAAGGTAATCCTTATTTTACCTTTTTGAAAAAGGCTCATGGTCCTTGGCAGGGGAATCCTCGATGTCCATGGGGTTAATGGAACCCTTGATTTTACATTTATTGGTCGTTGATAGAGAAAAATATCTTTATTTACTCAACGAATGAGCATGTAGGGACTTGGTACCATTGTTTGCAGGGATCAAGTTCATAACTTTACTTTCATCCATTGAATGGTGGGAAATAGTATAATGAACCAACTCAATGTGAAACAGTTTAAAGAAAAATTGTGTGCCTTCCTCGGCTGATTCGTTTGATCCCTCCCCTTCAGAGTCCTGGGAGGTGGAAGCTTTTGGGTAGTTTAAATTAATAGGAATGACCAGTGTCCGTTTTATTGGACTTGAAAGAAAATAAGTGGTATAACTCCTATAAACGAGTATGAATGTCTCTGACCTTGTTTACTCAATAGATGCAACTCAATTGAATAGACCAAATCATTAGAAGACCAACAAAGTTAACGTCGCTTTCGTGCGAATCTTCTTCTTGCTCTTTGTTGTAAAAAAAAGAGAAAAGAACAAAAAAATAGCATCAAACAAGAGAAGATCACAAAGCTAAGAAACAAGATTTCTAACCTATTCCTTTCCCTCCTTGAGGGCCACTTGGACCTTCATATGCCATACCATCACGAAGGGGATAATCTTGCCAATTCTTAATAATCAACCCATTATCCCAATAATCTTTATTATAATCAAGGAGGTTTAAAACTAGGTCTCAGGTACCCACCCTCATCTTCATGTAGTTATTCTTAGTGGTCATCACCCAATGGTAACGATATATAATTTTAGCAATGCCAAGATGGATACGATACAGATAGTTAATAAGATTCTCCCCATTAACGATCCTCTATGTATTTGGAGAAACTTGGAGTAGGACCGTGTCGAAGTGTTACCAGAACTCCAAAAATAAGCGATTTGGGGGAAAAGTGACCCGATACTCAGCTACAAAAATTTAAGGCAACCAATGGCCTTCAGAAAGGGCGCAAAGGTCACAAAGACCCTCAACTAACCCTACAAATACCCAACGGGGGATTTGATGATCAAGTTTGAATGTTTCTACGATGTTTTTCTCAATAACATAAACCATGGTTAAAAATTATAGCTCAATGAAATAATAAAAAAAGTAAAGAAAACTGAAATAGAGAAAGATTTTCGAAAAGTTCTCACATGCAGAAAAACGACAATGAAAAGCCCTCATTTGAAAGATTATAGATTTTTTTCAATGAACTAGAAAGTGAGGAAAACAGTGGGAACCATTTTTTCATAGTGAGATAATCCCTTATGGTTCCCCCAAAACATGATGATTACACGCGTGTGTGACAGTTATCGAAGCGACGGTTTACCATCAAGGAAAAAGGTTACATTTACTAGTATGCCCCTAGGGCAGTCAACGACCTAAAAATCCTCCAAGTTTAAGGATATTTACAAAACATTCCTTCAATTAACCAATAAAAACTCAAGAATGAATACTTATCGGAGTCAACAATCGATCTAGATACAATAAATCCCAACGAACTCAAAGTGACCCTTAGCTTTGGGGGCACTTGTGGGGACTAGAATTAAGGTAGGACGTGACCTCTACGTATTAGGCACAATCCTTCAAGCTTCTTATACACCAAAATAATAAAGAATCCAAGTCATTAAAGACTCCAAAATATCTATCACTTGGAATAATTCAAACTGATAAGGGATATGTTCAAACTTCTAAGGATAGATCTTAGGACTCTCCTAAGCTTCTCTATAAATATAAACTCACGCCTCATTAAGATGGGCATGTGTTATTGTATCATCGAGCAGTATTGCAACTCTGTCGACCAATTTTCTAAGTCAATAAAATAGCAAATCCCATAGATGTAGTTACATTTCCAAACCACACATATCTTGTGTTATGTGTTTTTCTTCTTTTTCCTTGAAAACTTCTCTTAATTTAACTTATGCGCATTGGATACAAATACTGTAGGAAATGGCCACCTATAGTAAAGGCAAGAAACTTTAAATTAAATTTGAAAGAAAATATTACAACTATTCCATTGTTTACTTATAGTATTTATTTCCCATGCAAGGTAACTGCTAGGATAATTGTTGGGTGGTTACTCACCCATTTGAGGTTTCCCACTTTGGTACAGTGATTCCCCAATATAAATTGGAGTAAATTTCAACTTTTAATAACAGGTCCCAACTTGTGCAAAGTATCACACATGCATGTTGTTCATTATTTGCATTTTATAATATTCCTCAACTATTTTTGCCAATTTGAATATTATGTGGCAACACCTCATTAGTTTGGGTTAATATGGTGTAAAAAACATCTGCTTTATTTATTTATGAACCTTTTCCATGAGTTCTAATAATATTTTTTCCTTTGCAATTGTTTTTGAGCCCTTTATGAAGGAAATGGACAGGATATCTTAGTTCTGGTGGTTGGCCCCAACCCTCTTTAAAGTTCTTGTCATGACCAAGCATCTTTTCAACAGTGGGTTGGGGCGTGAGCTTAAGCCATTGGCATTTGTAAATGCACCTAAGGCCCTAAAAATCATGTTTAAGGATATATTAGGCCTTTCACTTTAGTTCCCCGAAAGATAAATCCACGGTGAAAGGTTTTTCTTACATCCCTGAGGCCTTAGAAGGTAAGGATGACCGACCCCTGCACAAGGCTAAGATCCCTCCAAGGATTGAAGAGGTAATTCCCTCCATCAAATAGGCTATCTTACTATAATATGATTATGCTCCCAATGAGTTATTTTTTCCTTTTCCATTTTTATATAATTTTTGGTTCTCTAGTAGTTAAATCTGAAGTATTATTGATCCAATAGATGAACGGGAGGAACGAAGGATAGTTATGAAGTTTTCCATAGAAACTTCTATTGAGGTCGTGGTCATAAAGAAGAAGCAGTAAAAAACCACTAAACATTTAAAGTCCAGTATATCATTGGATCTTCGAAATCCTAGTGTCAAGCTGGTGGAGGAGGCAAACCTAAGGTCTGCCCAAGTGAGGGCTCAGCTTTGGAGCCTGTAACCAAAACCATTCCCCTGCTTCAAGCATTATCGGGGGCATGTGGAACATCTTGGTCATCCCATAGGCGTTATTCTATAGCAGTTCCCCCTCATGAGGAGAGGGATTTGATTATAGCCGAGCTACCTGATTGATCCAAGTGTCCAGCTACAATGAGGGGGAAATTTGTTTCTCCTGGGGTGGAGAGGTATTCAAGACTTCCACTCCATTATCAAAATAAATTATGCAGATATGTTGGCCACCCCGAGGTCTAAGGATCCTATGCCAATGCCCTTGAGTTGATCCATTTCCTCGCCAAGTTATTTTCGCATTTTCATTGTCTTTTCATTAACATTTTTTCTCTTTGTACTGTATTCTCATATTTTCCTTCTCTTGTAGGCCCAATGATTAGAGGAGGCTCTTATTGCCGGTGCCATTGATGGTAATAAATGACGAATTTTTTTTATTGAGATGGAGGACAAATGGGAACTTGTCCAGTTGAAATTGAATCAGATAATCACCAAAAAAAAGGCAAAAGGTGGCTTCTCTAGACAAGGGAAGTAAGAGAGGGGGTGAGACTATCCAGTCAGGAAAGGTGGGAGGGAATGGTGCTAGTGGAGCGTCGCATCAGCAAATGAGTAGGCACCAGGGGTAAGATTCTCGACAGGGGGATTCAGTCAAGAGATTCAAATTGAGAGGTTACTGACATGAGGGTAGTCGATTCATTCAGGGCTAACAAGGACTTTAGGGTGTATTATATTAGGAGGAAAGGTCTATAAATTATGCATATCGCAAGCTTAAGCCCCACGAGAAGAATTATCCCACACGTGACCTTGAGTTGGTCACAATTGTGCTTGCCTTGATGATTTGGAGGCATTATCTCCTAGGGGAGAAGTTCAGCTTGTTCACTGACCATAAATCATTTCAGTATTTGTTCACGTAGAAGGATTTGAATATGAGGCAGAGGAGATAGTTAGAGTTCATAAAGGATTATCAGTTTGATATTCAGTATCATTATAGTAAGGCTAATGTGGTGGCAGACGCATTGAGCCGTAGGCCTACTAGGGAGGTAACAGAGGTTTGGAAGGTAAAATTGAGGGAGTTTCAACATGACGACAAGGTCGCCAGAGCTTGTATGTTCTTATTGGCTATCACTCTCAAAATTGTTATGAGGGTGGTGAAAGCACATGCCGAGGATTAGTTTTGCCAGCACAACATACGTCGATTGTTAACTGAGGGGGCGGAGTCCTATTTGATCAATTTTAAGGGAGTCTTGCGATTTAATGGGAGACTTGGTATTCCAAAGGATGGGTATTTGAGACATGCGTGATGATAGAGTCTCATGGGTCGAGGTTTGTGGTATATCACAATGGAGATAAGATGTACTAGTATATGCATAGGCAGTAATGGTGGTCGGGGATAAAGCAGTACATAGCGAAGTTTGTCTCAAAGTGTGTTACCTACTAGCTAGTGAAGGTAAACCACCAAAAATCGATAGGGATATTGCAGCCACTAGAGGTCCCGATGTGGACGTGGGAGAGTATCTTATGGATTTCATTATCGGGTTACCGACATTACAGATAGGTCATGACTCCATTTGGGTGATAGTGGATTATTTGACTAAGGTGGCCCATTTTCTACCAGTTCGTATGGATTTTGAGATCCATCAGTACGACAAGTTGTTCATCCCAGGGATAGTGAGGCTTCATGGGGTTCTGATTAATATTATGTCAGATCAGGACAAGATTTTTGTGTCTCACTTTTGGCAGAGTATTTAGAGGCTATGGGAACAGATTTGCATTTGAGTACTACGTATCATCATTAAATGAATGGCTAAATGGAGCGAGTTAATCAAATGTTGGAGGATATACTGAGGATGTATATACTCGACTTTAGGAGAGTATGAGAGCAGTACCTTCAATTGGTGGAGTTTGCTTACAATAACTCCTACTAGTTCACCATCGGCATGACACCATTTGGGGAACTGTATGGACGGCCTTGTCATTCTCCCACTTGCTGGTTAGAGGTGGGGGAGAAAAAATTATAAAGGACAGAGATTATTCGGGATATAACTTCTAAGAATGAGCTGGTTCGAGGGCGCATCCGTATAGCTCAGGACAGGCTAAAGAGTTACACCGATGCAGACACGAAGCACATAGAGATATATATTAGTGATCAGGTTTTGGTATGGGTTTCTTCATAGGAATTCATGAGGTTCGAAAAGAAAAGTATGTTAGCGTCGAGGTATGTGGGACCTTTTACGATTATTGAGAGGGTGGGACAAGTTACGCGCAGGTTGGGATTACTAGAGAACTTACAGAGAATTCACGATGTGTTCTACGTGTCATCATTGAAAAGGTACTAAAGGAGCAAGAGGGATTATTGGCACGTTCCATTGGATAAGATATACTTACAGCCAGATATCTCCTACGAGAAGCGACTAGTTACTATACATAATTGTAGTGAGCGTAAGCTGTGGTCTAAGGTGGTACCCTTGGTTCGAGTGCAGTGGGGGAACCATAATGTAGACGTGTCGATGTGGGATCGAGAGGATGATATGCGCGAGCAGTATCCAGAGTTATTTACCGTAGGTACGTCTGAATTTCGGGATATAATTCCTTTGTAAGGGGGAAAGTATGTAACACCCCATATCTTTGAGCTTTTATAATTTAATTAATTCGGGTATTTTAATTACATGTGTGCAATAATTTAATTAAATAAAATATTTTGTATTAAATATTTATCAGGAGAAATTGTGATTAATATTTACAAAATAAATTTACTAAGTGTGTAGTAAATAACAAGTGATAATTATCATACGTCGTAGTGAATAATATCGATGGGACTATGTTATATCTCAACCGGGACTTATGTATGGGCTATGTGTAACAACCCTCACTTTTGAGAACCTGTTTTATATTTATTTGCTAGGTGTAGTAATTAGATATAAAAATGTTGGAATGTGGAGTAAGTATTAATTTAGTGAAGAAAAGTTAATATTTACAAAGATGTTGAATATTTACCTTAAGTGTAGGTGAATATCACCATGATGTGTTTTATTGTGTCATAAGATGTAAAATGACATTTTGGTTTAAAATGAAACCGAAACTTAAATTGAGTTATAAAATTTCCAAATGATAATTTGGAGGGCGTAGTTAGTTCCGGAAGGTACGAGATAGTCAAATATTGTGCCGTATTGTATTTTGAGGTTCTGGGCACTTTTGACTGGTTTTAGCTTAAATGTGTAGTTGCATATTATTATATCGCGGTATTGATCACTTAAGTGGTCATTTTAGACCAAGGTCACGATTAGTCTCCCTAAGTCTTCTATTTTCCCCTAATTGTATTCCTAAACCTAGAGAGAAAGAGAGAAGAAGAAACCTTGGGAGAAAAAGGAGAGATTGAAGATTTGGAGATTGTTCTTGCATTCATCTTCATCAAATCTGAATTTATATGCTTGAGGCAAATTTTCTACTTGCTATTATATGATTTAAGTGGAATAATTAGTGTTGATAGTTGTGGGTTAATTATGGTTTATGCAAGTTAGGGTTTTTATTAGATTTATGGGCTTTGAATCTTTAGAACATGATTTGATTGGATATTAGGGTAAATTATGGTTGTTTGATGCATTTATAATCAGTTGGTAGCAATAAATGATGAGGGTTTAATTTGGTTGAAGTTGGAAGAAATTAGGAGTCCAAGACTCCATAGCCAAAATTGGCAAAATTCGCAGGGGCGAATCGATTCGGTTAGGCCGAATCGATTCACATGGAGATAGTTTCCAGGAATGGGTCAACCGAATTGATTCGGATAGTCCGAATCGATTCAGAAATTATGCAGAATGTTGGTTTTCCGGACTGAATCGATTCGGCTAGTCCGAATCGATTCGCTTTTCGGGCCGAATCAATTCGTTTAGTCCGAATCGATTCGCAAATCTTGCACTTTTCTTTTGTTTTTCTTTTCAATTTTTAGTCCTTTTCCATAGGATTAGGACCTAGGAACCTTCTTGTATGAAGTAAACTTAGAGTCCTAGAGTTTTAGTTGAGTTTAGTCATCACCCTAGAGCTGAATGGGTTCACTTGGGGTTCATTCCATGGGTACATAAGTGATGTTAGGCATCACTTCTCATTTTATAAATTATTTGGCATTAAGAGTTCTAAGCCCATACTTGGAGACGTTAGGAGCCCTATTGAGGTATATAACACCTTGGGACTCAAAGGATTTTGGGTGATCACTTGGAGACTAATTTGGGACTTAAAATATGACGAATATTAATGAGAATATTCAAGGATTATGGTTTCAAATAAAATGAAACATTCATGTGATAATGAACATGATAATGAGATTTAATTGGTAAATGTTAATTTACTTAAACACACCTCTCTAAATGCTATCATAAGGGAAGCTCACGCACGAAGTGATGTCCCCTGACTAATGAATGCAGGGAGACTATAGTCCTCGGCCATATGCTGGATTTTATATATGTCTTTCTGCGCTAGTGAGGTAATTTTGGGTGTGGTTATGACTCACTTCCAGGTATATGGCCACTTCCCGACGTGCGTTAGGTGCCTAGGTTGTCTTGTATAGATAGGCCCTGGAAGATGATATTCATTTAGGGGCGCGCTCAGTATGGAAACTCGGAGGGGCGGTCTTAGAATCGTTATATGTATAAGAATATAACCTTTCTAAATCAAGTTGGACTTGATAAATGTGAATTGCCATAAGAAAATATGATGGTAATTATATTCCTATTAAGGAATGGAAATTGGAAAAGATATGAGGAATAATGATGTTTAACTTTATTCTCTTGTTTAATTAATAAATGTTAGAATCATTCAAATTGCCTTATTATACTTGATTATTAGGTTGTTAGATTCTTATCTACTGCATTCATGATTAACTGTTCATATCTATCATGCTTCTTGTTCATCTGGGAATCATATATAAATCGGGCCCTGACCCATTCATTTTTCCATGTTGTGCATGTTATTGTATCTGCTCAGGTGCTCCTCCGCAAGGACGCTCGATGTGATATTCCTATTCCAATACTTTTGAGGAGCTGTAAGATTTTGCGGATATTACAGGATGCTTTGTTAGACGCTTTCATTTTTGAATTCTTGATATGATCGAGTCTTTCATTCGGGCGTGTAGCCCAAACTTTTGTAATTTTTTAATGGATGTATTATATAAGTATCAAACTGTTGAAATACATTGTATGTAACTGTGACCGACAAATTATTCGGTCTTCCTATTGTATGGTTGTTTTAGTATTAATATAGTTTCCTTGGAATTCCACTTTTTATCGGATTGGGTTGTTTAATTTATTTTCCTTAACTTGTAATCAACTAAAATTTAAAAATTTTAGCAACCCGTTCTCTGATTTATTGGGTGGTTTTCCCGTATACCTATTTTATTGTTTAGATGCTGAGAATGATTTCCATCCATGATTCCACTATGTTGAGGTATCGGGCTGGGCACCCCTTATTTCGGAATGCGAGTTGTCACACTATGTTAAGGTCGAGATAGGAAATTTATGTGGAGTGACTCGGATGATGATTGAGATCACGGTTGTTTTCGAATGGGCCAAAATAGAGTACCTGGGTGTATTAATTGGGTCCAGGGCCTTTTTATGCCAACTCTTCACTACGTGAGGGTGTTTTGATCAGTTGGGAGTTTAGGGTTGGTAAAAATCCAAATTTTATAGATATATATCAGCCTCTTGGGTGTTAGAGGTTAGGGTTACAATACATTGGAGAGAAGAAAGGCCATAAGAGAGGGGAGGAGAAGGGCTCTCAAGCCATCTTACACTATTTTTCACCACCGTCGTTGTCGTAATCAAGATCAGAGCAAGGGGAAGATGCATCCAACATCTAATAATAAAAATCAAGGCACTCAAACCTACAAATGTTTAAACTTGCAATTTGTGAGTACTTATATTACCCATGATAGTGTAAGGTTTATATTGCATGAAAACATGATTTGGGGATGTATATTGGGATTTGATTCACACTTCATTAGGATATAATCTTTTAAATTAGCCTCCTATTAATATAAAATGAAATCTGAGATTTGGGTTTAAAACAAATGATGTAAATCTGGGTTTTATGATGAATAAACCAAAAAATAATGGCATTAGGGTTAGTATTAAATATGGAAGATTTAATCTTAGTATTGTTGGACTCTTTAAAGATTTGATGCCAAGTTTACGTTAATATACGTCCATATACAGATATTTGTTGATTGATTACTTCGTATCGGAGTTTGGAAAGATCTTATGAAGGTATAGTGGATTAAAAATAGAGAAATCATGTTTTCGGAGAAAGAGATATGCCCAGGATCGATTGATCGATCGAAGGATATCAATCAATCGATGGATCGATCCACCCGTCCAGTTTTTCGATTGATCGATAGTTACAAAAAAGGGGGCCTTTGTATACTTACGTAGTATTCTTTACCAATAATTATGCGGGACTTTGGTAATAGTTTATTAACTATATGAGGACTTGTCGAATACCAATAAACCTATAGTTAGGAATGTTTAACCTTTCTTTTAAGAAGTGTTCTAGACTCCATTCCTTTATTAAATGGATTCCCCCTTCTGCAAATTTTTATAAGATTAATGTTGATGGTGCTTCAAAGGGAAATCCAGGTATTAGTGGGTATGGTGGTATTGTTAGGAATGAGAAGTCTCAGGTTATATTTGCCTATGCTTTCCCAGGTCATCTTGCAACAAATTCAAAGGTGAAGCTTCTTGCCTTACAAACGGGGATTCAATTGTGTTTACAGTTCAAGATTATTAATGTCCTCATAGAATCTGACTCTTTGATGGTGGTGAAAGTCATAGGTAACTCCTGGAAACCCTCTTGGAAATTCTTTAAGATTATTAAGGATATAAGATCTATGCTATCTCACATGCAATTTTCTTTAAAGCATTGTTATAGAGAATCAAATATGGTGGCTGACAAATTGGTAAACGTGGGAATTAATCTTCAAGAAGGAAAAGTCTTCAAAACTCTTCCAGAATTACCTAGAATGGTCAGGGGTGCCTGCAAATTGGATGCTATTGGATGCCATTATGTTAGAATTTTGGATTCTTAGATTCGCAATGGGTCTTGTAAGGCTTCATTTTAATGTTGTTAAGTTGCTTTTATTTTGTAAGTGCCACTCTGGGGAGGCTTTTTCTCCAGTTTGATTTAATAATATAGGGATGCTTTTCCTCTAAAAAAAATAAAAAAATAAACCTATAGTTAAAGCTCGTCTGAGTCTTAATGAGGGTAAAATGAGATTTGGAACGACGAAATGAAACGATTATGTTAAGTATCGAGAATTGAAAATAGGGTTACGGGAAGCATAGATGATAATCCAAAATTGATACTAGTAGGTTAGTGATGTATTAACTAATGAAATTTATTAAAGGGTAACTAGGACCCTTCGGGTAGAGAGTG
Source organism: Sambucus nigra (assembly GCA_949130495.1). NCBI lineage: Eukaryota > Viridiplantae > Streptophyta > Magnoliopsida > Dipsacales > Adoxaceae > Sambucus > Sambucus nigra. Next base: position 7,158,324 of record OX422210.1, read on the forward strand.
ATACTCGGGAAAATAAGAAAATAATACGAGGTATAAATCATTAGTACGTTGGGTAATTGGGGAATGCTAGAAACATACTGGTTATATTTATAGGTTGTGTGTATACCTATTATGTTCATTTTATGTGTGTAAGCATATCTACGTTTTCTACTATCACGGAAGGTTACATGCGATGGGAAATCCCACATTGACGATGCCAGTGACGTCTGAATGTGTGCCCAAGAACATAGGACTTAGGGTTGAGCATTATTTTAGTGTACAATAGTGTGACCGGTCATTTGGGTGCGTTAAATATGTGCGTAGCCCAAAGCCTTAGGAATATGTCGGCCTCCATTACATGCTTATTTGATTTACGGTTCGAGGAAGACCCCAACCGGTAGTCTTTGATGTGGTATGTGAGGTACATGTACTCGATAGGAGAGTGAGCATTCATCGTGATTCCCATTCCAGGGATGTTGTAGTTGTATATATAGATAGCGTGATATATATACATACTCGTGTGATTTGTTCTACTCTTGTGTGGTAATATAAGATATATATAGTGTACATCTAAAAAAACTTAAGTAAGATAAACTTAATTAATAGTTCAATATAATATTCGACAGATATTGATTATGATTTTAAAGTAGCATATCGTATGGGCGGTACGTGTGATCTAAGCATATTAATGGTTAAATAGATATTTTTCCGGACTAGTTAGGATGGGTAGCATAACTAGGCGACTTAAGTAGGAGACGTTTGGTGTGCATCATAGTTAAGAAGTGAGGAACTCAAGAAAGTGTGTGCGAAACTAACATGTGCATAATAATTTCTCTCATTGCATTTTAAATACTTGATAAATATTTTTCAAAGGCTTTGGGCTCTGACCCATATTAAATATATTTTTAAAACTTTTAGGTGTCCAACCACAGGGATGCGAAACATGATGATTCATTACAGAGATGTGTAGCTACAACGCTTGTGGAGGCATGCATGACTTAAGTAGACGCTTCAGTTATTTCATTCCTAGTCTAGGATTCGTATTCAGTTATTTTAGTTGCGCATATTTCTTGTTCAGTTTAGACTTTTAGTTGGATTTATTCTTTTTAGTTTTAGACTCCATATTTAGATTTATTTAATTTTAGTTAGATTTATGATTTTGATGTTAGATTTTGAGTTCATGGTTTATTTAACAATTATCTATTTATTTTATCCTGCGCTATTCAAGACTTCAGTTATGGTTAATGGTTTATATTATCTTTATTTCCACATATTACTGTGTGTTCATGAAAGATAAAATTTGGCATTGACTTATTTTAACTTAGGTGGTTAGTAATTTCAAAAGTTTCTTGACAGTTATGATAAGAATGAACTAAATGAGATTCCTGTTTATATTAGTAAATGACTGATCACTCGTGATTAAAATAGGTGAGGTTTATAATCCAATGTCAGCCACTGGACTTGATGGCTTTGAAATAATATTCTTCAAAACATGTTAGATAGTTACTGGTAATGATATATGTAAATCAATCATTAGTTTCTTTGAGCATGGATGGATTCTACTTGGATTGAATTCAAATTATATTGTTCTTATTCCTAAAGTGAATGAAGAAAATTCTCTAAGTGATTTTAAACCAATTGCCCTTGCAAACTTTGTCTTCAAAATCATCACAAATATTATTTTTACTAGAATGAAGCCTATTATAGGATCTCTCCTTAGTGATAACCAAGATGGATTTATTTATGGAAGAAGCATTACCCACTCTATATCTTTAGCCTCTAAAAGTTTTAATCTTCTGAACTACGAAAATTATAGTGGCAACATAGGCATAAAGTTTGACATTTTAAAGCTTTTGACATAATTAGTTGAAGTTCATTATTATGACATCCACTGCATTTTGGATTTTGTGATAAATTTATGAAGTTTATTAATGTTATCCTCAAATCATCTAAACTATAGTTGGATACTTTAGTTATACTAGAGGGGTCAAATAAGGAGACCCATTTTACCCTTTCCTCTTTCGTATTATTGAAGTTGTGCTAAGTAGGCTTCTTATCTTGAAAGTACAAGAAGGAAAAATCAACTAGATTTCATCCCTAAAAGTTTCCCATTTTACTCATCTTGTTTATGAAGATGACATTATGCTGTATTGCAGAGGTGATGACATTTCTTTGATTTTTATACTGCTAGTTCTGGGTAGAAAGTTAATAAAGCTAAATGCTAAGTTTAAATTGGTAAGGGTGCTATTAGCTGTAAGGATTATATCATTCAAATTCTTAGCATCAAAGAGGGTTTTAGCTATTTAATATACTTAGGGGTTCTTATATTCAAAGGCAAACTAAGAAGAAGAGACCTGTAAATCACGGTTGATAGAACCGAGGCCAAATATAAAGGTTGACAAGGAAAAATACTCTCAAGAGGTGGAAGAATGGAGTTTCTAAGGTCTGTCATCCAGTCTATTTTTATATACAACTTCAAAGTATACAAATAGGCTTTTATACTTCTCAATAGAGTCCATTAGTGGATTAGGAAATTTTTACGGACTGGATCTACATCATGTCATAAATTATTTTGTGTTGATTTAAAAAAAAGACTTATATGCCTTATGGTTAAGGAGGTCTCAATTCTAGGAACCTCATTTCTTTGAACAAAGCAAGTACTCTTAAGCATGACTGGGATGTTTACACAATGAAGTCAGTTTGCTCTCAGTTTATGGATGCTAGATTTAAGACAATGAGAAATGAAGGCTGATATAAAATAAGTTCTAAATGGCCTAGATACAATTAAGCCATTAACATAATCAAACTAAATTTTATGTGGCTTATTAACAACAGAACCAAGTCAATTTCTGTCAGGATTACTGGCTTGGTGATCCTTTAAGTCAAGATGAATTTCGTAATAATATCAAAGTGGTTAAGTTCATTGATAATTGAAAATAGTGCCTTAACTCCCCAATTTTTAATCCATGTATTCTTCCACAATGAATAAAATCAAAGCTATCCATCTTTCAGTTGATGACATAAACGATTGCCTTATTTGGCCTCACTGTAAGTCTCGTATGATATCATTGAAAGATGATTATGAGCTTGTTAGAATAAAAAGGCCTAATTATGAAGGTTCAAAACTTTTGTGGAAAAATCATATTCCCCTTAGAGTCTTTATAGTTGCTTGGAAATTCTTTCATGAAAGATTAGTTGTTCAGGATCAATTACAATATAAACTTTTGTGGAAAAATCATATTCCCCTTAGAGTCTCTATGGTTCCTTGGAAATTCTTTCATGAAAGATTAGTTGTTCATGATCATTTGCAATCTAAAGGCATTCAGCTTATCTCTAGGTGCATTCATTGTAAAATGAATTTCTCATTAATACTTTCAATGAATGTAAATATTCCATGACCATTTGGAATTGGATTTCTCATACTTTTACTCATCAAGTTTGGTATAGTTCTCCAATCCTCATTTGTAATCAAGAAATTAATATGGGGTTTATCTCCCTAATTAAAGATATCTAGCTTGCAATTATAATTAGGCTCTTGATTTTATTTGGAGATTTAAAAATCAGGCCATGTTCAAGAACATACATCCCTCTCATAACAACACTATTCATCAACTCAAATTATGGATTGGTTATATTAAATTTCTGGTAAAAGGCTTTATAAATAACAATGTTGAAGATTTGAAGATTCTTCAAAGTTTAAACATCGAAGGTAAAGCCAAGAAATCTCATAAAGTTATTGAGGTGAGATGGCACCCTCCTATTTAAGGATGGAATAAGGTGCATTCATATGGACTTTTTAAGAACAACGAGGCGATTGCTGGCGGGGTTTATAGAAACTGTAGGGGTTTGTGAGACTTTTGGTGTTGAACTCATTGCTGCAATAGTGAGGATTGAATTTGCTTGGAAATATATGTGGACAAAGATATGGTTGGAAAATGGTTCAAACTCTATTTGGTATTACTTTTATGAGAAATCCTACAATCCTTCTTGGTATCTTCATTCTCGATGGTTCATTTGAATGTTTTATATTTCTAAAATGGATTTTGTATGTTCACATATCTATAGAGAGGGACATTCAGTGGCTGGTAAGTTGTCAAACACGGGTCTTCTTCACAATAATGTTAAGTGGTGGTGGAATGCTCTTCTTGATATTGTTCCTTTAGTTGTCAAAGATCTTTCAACAAATCCTCTCTATAGGTTCTCTTAATCTAATGTGTTTAAATTTGAGTTTTATTTATTGTTTTTAAGGCTGTGTTAGTGGTATATACAACAAACACTGATTATAAGCCCATTAGTCTGTTATAAAACTATTGTGGGATAAGTTCTTTTACTTTCTTTTACATGAAGATAATGTTTCTATGGCCCATTCCTTTATGTGAGACACGTGGAAGGATTTTTTTCCATTTTTTCATTAATAAACTTGCGGGGGTACTGTCCCTCTTCCATAAAAATATTTTTTTTCATTCAACCAACATTTAATTCAAATATATAATTTAACATTCAACATTTTAATTTCGTATTCATCCAACATTTAATTCAACATTCATGTTATCATTCAACTTTACATTCCATACCCCTTTATAATTTTCAACCACGAATTACAAGTTAAGTACTAAGAACCTCCCAAAAATACAATCAAAATATCAACATCATCCAGTTATAAGTACACACATAAACATCTTTTAGCTCTAATCGATATCAATTGGCATATCCCATGTAACCACATTAATCGGGCATATGGAGTTCCAAAGGCTAATCAAGTCATTTAAGAGTAATCTATATCCTTCATCTTGAGGGATACGATGGTCATTCCAAATACGGTGATATAGGTGGGATTGGTCAATTTTCATTAAGTTGCACATGTATATAGTGCAGGTTAGCGACATTTAGCATCGTTATAATCTTTCTTTCGTCTTGTAATAGAGGGTTATGAAAAGGGACGGATGTGAGGCACAACGATTTTCTTAGTGCCATAACGAAATAGTTTTATGCTTGCGTGACCAAGTACGCTATCTCAGGCACCACAAACCAACCCTTCACACCCCATGGTGATTTTTCACGTTGCAAGGCCCCTAAAATTTCGAAGTACATCCAAATGCCTACCAAAAACAAAGTAAACCAAAAGTCTTCATGGGTAGTTAGTTCCCGAATAACGTCTATTAAGATGAATCTCTAGTGATCAACCATTGACCCACCCCAACCAAGTCTAAGTGCTATAACCCTATACCCACAATTATCATGGCGTTCGTTACGTTCTCCATAAAAGGATAAAAGTAAAGCATATATCTCAATTTGCATTTGACAACATATCCCATACCTAATTTATTTTTCTTTAAAAGGGGGTGGGGGTGTAGCCTCACAACCAAGTGACTAAGTAACTTGATGGTCTCCCAGTAACATGGATAATGCTGGGTTGATGTTGCATGCTTTTTCTCACCTGACGTCATTTTACAGCGTGGTATACCCTTAGGATTAATTGGCTTTGGCTCAAACAAACCTCTATCGATTGGACTAGCAAGATCACTAAGCTTAAAGAGAAGTACCCTACGTTCATCCATTGTCGATTCTGAACATATTTTTTTGAAAGTAATCATCTACGGCTCATAGTCTACCTCACTGTATTTAGGTTAATTCGACTCAATGTTATGCTTTTTCTAGTGCCTATCTACCGCACTTAGAGGGATATGTATTTCTCCTCGAGTATCGTATGTCATAATCTCATGAGCCCGCGATAAGCCAAATACCAAACACAATACATGACCACACACGTGCTCATTAACACCCACAACGCCAGTTAGATCTATCTCCCTAACAAGTGAGTCAAGTACATAATGTGAAACCTACCCCTACAAATGCTTAAATTGTGCAATGTTGTGCTTATGACGATTGTGACTATGAGATATCTCAAAATCAACCACTATTTTGATCACTTGAGAAGTCAAAAGTACGTGAACTTCCTTTCAGAACTCAACAAATGAGCAATAATATGACCCAAGCATCCTTTTCAATTGAGTACGAGCACCTCTCGCTCTATTGGTAGTGCAATTTCCGCGGTGCTTGATCTCGTTCATCCACAGTAGACTGAACTCTTTGCGAACTGGTAACAAAGTCTTTTTAATGTAGTCAACCACCTTGGGTATTGCTTTGTGGTTGAATTTGAATTGGGCCTACGCATCAAGAAATTAGATCACTGTCTTATTCTCAACTACAAAAGATCACTCCTGCCTGATGGGCTTTCCAATCATCCATCACCATTACAAGCTTTTCTCAATTCATTTCCACATTCTTGTTAATGTGGAATAGGTAAATCATCGTTCTAACTCAAGGGAAAACTCTGCGAATGACATTGATGCACCTTTATCGACGGTCCGTGATCATTACTCGAGGCATATTTGTAGGATTACAAAGCATCCTCAAACATGATCCCATTCAAATCATTACTTATTTTTCGAAGAGATGAAAAAAATGTAATGCAAAATGTCCTGGCCGTTGATTTCACTCCAACTATCTCAAATAGTAGCATGTTGAATCGGTTTGTCTTGTACGTGCAATCCATCAAAACAAGTATGGTAAAACACTTCACAAGCATAATGGATTTGGGGTGAGAAAAAAAGAAACCCTTTAACTCATCACTATTTGGGTTGTTATTTGTCTAATAGACATAGTGGTTATCTCAAATGAGCTTAAGGAGTTGTTAAATCATGACCCCATTGCATATCCTCATAGTTTAGCGAGGCCTTAACATTGTAAATTGTGTCCATGGCTGACCAGTTATTCCCGTATCTCTCATTTATAGTCTTTAAAACTTATCTCAGCTTAACTCCATTTTCAATTAAATCTTTAGTAAGTACATATTCCCTGCGACTTAATCTCCTGTTATATGGATGTTCGACTACTATATTGTAAACCTTGTGGTTGTAGAGACCACTAACCATTTTGACCTCCCACTTTTCGTCCTTTAGTGGACATCTTTGATTGAAAATGGGCAATCACACTTTCTTATTGATGAGTCTCTATCATCCTTGGGACTTTGTGATTTTGGTGGTTCAGTCCCTTTTTAATAATGCGATCGGTAGACTCCCCCCCTTTCGTAACCCATAATCAACTTCACCTTCCTCCCATGCGATGGATTCTCTGACTTTGATGTAACAATTAACACCCTCATTTTCCGATCGCGCTCTTGGTCCCAATGCATAAAAGCAATTCAGTTAGGAAATATCTACATACATAAACCGAAAGGTCTTCATAAACATAAAATAATACAATTTCATCAGTGTTGAACATTATCGAGTGATCAACCACCGCTTGTACTACCTCGTTCACAATGATAATTTCATTTAATGCATGGTAAGCCATTAGCACCCACCATTATCGAGTGTGGAAAAAGACTTCCCCACGTCATTAGTACGATCACCGAATCAAATTTCATCGATTACATCCCAAATCATGTCATCTTAGATAGGTTGGGCTAGTATTACATAACAAATATCAAATTTTACAATTAAAAAAAGGAAAACTTTATTCCATTTGACATCATTTTACCGAGATAATAGGAATAGTTCGGTAAGGTTTTGTCGACTCAGTGGTATTCTGCCGTGTTGACATTATTCATAGCGAGGTCCTATATAAATTTGGGGCTTTGGGGGAAACGTCCAACCCAACCCAAAACTGTGTAAAAATAGGACAACCCACACAATTTTATATAAAAAAACTCATCAAATCTTTTGATCATATACCATCTGACAACTCATAAAAAAAACTCATCAAATCTTAAAAAGTCCATAACTTCAAATCTACAAATTCAAAATTCACAAAATCTATATATTTGAAATCTACTTATCGGAATCTAACAAACAACACCCATATTCGATATTTTTTTATTAACAAATCAAAACGAATAAATTACTATTTCGCCAAAAGAATAAAACTATGTAGGCCCACAAAAAACCCAAAACCCCTACCCAATGCATTAAAAGCTTATACCTTATTGTTGTGGGTCCCGCCAGGGCATAGAAATGGGTCCCGCTCATTGCATAAAAAGTTTGTACCCATTTTTGTCCTATAGGTGGGTATACTTTGTAGCTTTTTTTTTTGTGGGTATGTGTAGTTTTACTCTTCACCAAAAACTCCATTTTTTCGATGAAAACTCCATTTTTTCCTGAAAAAAAACTCATTATCTAGCTTTGACCACGATTCCGTTGGTGCGGACCAGAAAAAGAAAAGAAATCTACGAAGCGAGAGAGAGAAACAAGGAAAGAGAAACAGTCCAACGAAAATTCCTATGATCTCCAACAAGGATTTCGACGGTCTTCGGTGTGAACTTCGACCTAATATTCAAGCGAGGATTCCGGTGGGTAGGGAAGGGGGAGGGTGTGGGGTTATGTGTTTATTTTTTGAAAGAGAGTAAGTGAGTTTTAAAGGGGTACGAGTAAGAGTATAAATATATTTTTTCACTAAAACAACTAACAATTTACGTGTTTTGTAAACTTTTATTTCTAAAGGATCCACATAAATAAATATTATTATACCATAACTATTGGGGAATATACCAAATAATCCCTCGAATATTTTTTAATACACGTTTAATCCAAGTCTTTTTATTTTTCTCCAAAAAGTCCTTCACTATGTCGCTCGAGCGGACCTTTAAAAAAAGATAATATAAGTTAAATGGGTGTTTGAGGGACTTTTTAGTACAAAATAAAAGGATTGGACTAAATGTGTATTGAAAAAATATTTGAGGAACTTTTTGGTATTTGATCCATGACTATATATATAAATATAAAAATCAGTACGGTCCTATAAATTCAAATATAAAGTGAAATATGACCTTACCGAATTCTTTATATAAATTTTGACCTCTACAAAACATACATTTTCGGGAAACTCTAAATTCTATTCGTGTTCATTTTATTTGATAACATTTCCTTGTTTCCATTTGCTTTGCTCTCAAACTATTCCCTCTAAACCCTAACTATTGATTATACAAGTTTAGTTGAATGCGTATCACATTATTATTGCGATAAATGGCAAAAAAATGGTTAAGAGAAGAGAGTTATTAGACTGATGGAGAGGCATTGAAGAAGAATAAAACGCCGACCAAGATGTTTCCACTGATCAATTCAAACGTCATCATTTTTGCCTCCTCAAAGAAGACTGGTTTGTTCTTACCAAATTTGTAGTCCATTTAATGTTTAAATTATTTGTTATATTTGTCAAATTATGCTATAATACAAATGTTTTTAATTGTTAAGCCCTAACACTCATGTTAGAAATATTAATGTTACGTTATAACATATTTTTGTCATATTAGATCACAATACAAGTTATATTAACTAAAGACAAGTACAAGCAATAAAAATAAAATCTATTTGTTGAAGTTTCATTGTTACATTAATTATTAACATAACAATTTTTTAACCTACTAAATAGATTTTCATTAATGACCGACATCACCTCTATTAATACAAAAAAAATAGTTTTAGAAGGGAGGGATCGTATCCTAAATAGTTTTAGAAGGGAGGGACCACAATCTACACCCTTGCTATATATATACATGTATACCCATTAATACAAAAAATAAATAATCTCTTAATCTATATAAAAAAAGGATATGGACCTTAGTGCCCTAATTCGCTAGGGTACATGCCGACTGCACACTCAAATCACGACTTCATAGATTCGGGGCGAGTGGTTGACTAGTCCTCGAATTGTAGAAATTGAATTTGCAAATCGAATCAAATTCGTACATACCAAACTTTGAGCTGACAAAAGCTACTTATAACAAGGAAGATTACAATCAATACTTCAAGGACGATTCTTACTGACAAAAGCTACTGCAACCAAAAATTATATCTTAACTTAGCTGTAAAAAGCATGGGGCTAGTTTCCCATATTTAAAGAGATGTAGTAAGGTGGTTTTGTTATGCTCTAGCGATGGGGAATTGGGAGGAACAAACTTTGCATATATCAACCATTAATATGCCTTTAGTCAAGCTCTCTCTCATGTGGGATTTAACCTTTTTTTTATACACTCTGTAGCTTTCAATGTAAAATTGAATCATCTCACCCCATACTTATATATTTATATAATTATATATAAAGAATTTATATATTAAAATTATACCCATCACACCAAAATCTTTTACTGATTGTTCACATGAATTAATTTTCTCTATTAGAATTTATATCCATAATATATATATATATATATATATACATAGATAGATAGATAGATAGATAGATAGATAGATAGATAGATAGATAGAGAGAGAGAGAGAGAGAGAGAGAGAGAGAGAGAGAGAGAGAGAGAGAGAGAGAGAGAGAGAGAGAGAGAGATAGATAGATAGATAGATAGATTAGATTAGATTAGATTAGATAGATAGATAGATAGATAGATAGATAGATAGATAGATAGATAGATAGATAGATGGATAGATAGATAGATAGATAGATAGATAGATAGACGCATTGGTGGCGCTCTCAAATGTCAATAATTTATAAATGGACGCATTGGTGCACTCGAATTCGTACCCACTTTAGGGCACTAAGATATGGACTCGTTGTTTGGGCAGAGGGAGTATTTTTGTAATATAACAATGTATTACAAGGAAGGACCGTATCCTAATAGTTTTACAAGGGAGGGAACACAACCTACACCCTTGCTATATATATCCATTAATAAGAAAAAATAAACAACCTCTTAATCTATACGAAAAAAAGGATATTGACTCGTTGTTTCGGATGGAGGGAGTATTTTGTAATATTTACAGGGAGGGATTGTATCCTAAATAATTTTAGAAGGGAGGGACCACAACCTACACCCTTGCTATATATATATATATATATATATATATATATATATATATACACACACACACACACACACACTAGGGTGTACCCCTGCCGATGACACGGTGATAAATTTTCTCTCGTGATATTTTTTCTTTCAAAAAACTTTGCAATGCAACGTATGGTATTATTAATCTCACACATATGTAATACTACATATGAACATTAATGTCACACCTTACTTAAGATACTTAGAGCATCCGTGGTGGTGATACTACCTTCCAAGACAATATGTTGTTTTGCAAACTCGTATGGCTGCAGTGGTGGGATAAAGTTGACGAATTATGTAGATGAATTTGTAGTGGTTCTCTAAACTTGCTGAACGGATACTAAATTTGCAAATGCTTCCTACGAACTTCATTTGTTCATAGGAATTTCTATGAACTTCAGAAGTTCGTAGGAGCTCGTATCAAATATATATAATTATTTATTATTATAAATTTTGGTTGTGAAGAACTTTAGTCGTCCGTAACATTTTCTACGAACTAATGTTGTTCGTAAGAAATATTTTTGATATTTACTATGAACAACATTAGTTCATAGGAAGTGTTTTACAAATTATTTCATCTCCACCATTATGGCCTTTGCCGCTGATGAAAGGTAACTTCCACTTTTGGTTTTGCAACTTTACCGTTCTTGTTGTGGATGCTCCTAGTTACCAAAACTACAAAAGTATTAAAATCGAGAAAAAAACAATAATTATTTTAATAATTTGTACACTTTATAAAACTAAACCAATGTCAATTTCTTACAAAGATAAATCAAGTAAAGAATGATAAATCATAAAATAATTGCATTGACACTACAGTTTCCAAATGAATACCCCCCCCCCCCCCCCCAAAAAAAAAACCAACTTGACTTTCACATCCTCTACTAATACTACACCAAAATGAAAAGTTAGTATCATAAAAAACATTGTGCACGGTTGTAAAAATGTTCTATATATTTCATGTAGTCTAATGGGAATAGAGAACGTGCTATCTATGAATGAAGTATTTATTAAAAGCAGTTTATATTACTGACGTAAACCACGCGTCAAAACGCTTCCAAAATTATCTAAACACCACTTTAGAGAGAGAAATACTATTTTTTAAATCAAAATTCAAGTTTACCTCAAATGACGCTTACAAATGGGTATTTAAAGGGGAGGAGTAGCTTAGGCTCCAAGCTAAGGCCCTAATTACAAAAATGCCATTACCATTCCTTACTTCTAAATACAATAACCAAATAAAGGAAAATACAATAATAAAATGAAAGAAAATACAAAAGAAAATTAAATGAGTAATAAAGACCTAAAAAGGACCCATTTCCATCACTCTCCCCCTCTTAAAACCAAGCTCTTCCTCGAGCGCTAAAAATAATTGGGGACTCATGAGGAAATTCCAAAAAAATTCCTCCCCCCCCCCCAAAAAAAAAAAACTTGTGGAGGCCCAAAATAATTTCTGAAAGTTGAGGAGTGCACAACGCACAATTTTCTTCTTTATTTATTCTTTTTCTTCTTCTCTTTTTCCTCACCCAATCAAGCTCTTGAAAATTTCACCCGGGTCAAAAACCATGATTTTGGAGCTATTAGAAGGGTCTGAGGCGGGGTAGGGCGGCCCAGGGGGTTGCCGAGTAGACCTAGGGAAAAACCCTAGGCTTTCGAGGTCATTTTGGGATTGAGAGAGTGGGTCAGAGGGGAGGGGCTGTTGGTTCGAGCAGTAGTGGCTTGGATTTGGGGGGTTAAGGACTATAGTTTGTGGTGATGGTGGTTTGGATGGCGAAGGGTGTGTGTGTGGGGTCAGGGCAGAGGTGGCGGGGGCCTGTGATTTGGGTGGCGGGCTGTCGCCCAAGGCAGGGCAGCGACGATAGGGAATATAGGGTCTGAGGGTGCGGGTTTTGGGGTTTGGGGAGAAGAAGCAGGGGTGGGGTTGGGGGAAGGCGACGAGGTAGGGGTGGGGATGCTTGGGGTTTGAAGGGTTAGTGTTTTGGGAGTTGGAGGAGATTAGTTGGATGAGGGTATCAAATTTTTGGTTGAGTTCTTGGGTTAGGTCTAGGTTATGTTTTTGTTTTTAGATCATGTGCCTCCATTCTTGAATCTCTTCATATAGAAATGAAAGTGTTGGGGTGTGAACTAGTAACAATTAAATTTAAACCCAATCACTTAAAATATGTTCACGGAGTTCTCAATTGATTGCAAACTTCATCACTTTTGAATATAACCTCATGTGACATTAAAAATTGAACTCAATGAACACACATACACAATGCATACAAGCCTAGAATTTTGATGATTCTACAAACCAATAGAGTCATGACATTAAAAGTACAACGAGGATAAACGGAAATTGTGCAAATCGTTGATATACCATCCAAACTCCCTCAATTAAAACATATTATTATTCTTTTGAATGAATAAATCAACTAAACAAAATAGGCCTTGGAAAATATTTTCTTTTAATGCCATTATTCTTTTAGGTCCAAACAAACGGTGCCTTACTCGCAAAGGATGATATTTCCTTTCGGAGCCCTTCCCCGTGCACATTTATATGTATATTATTTTTATGTCTCGCACAAATCTCACGTGCAACGGATTTTAACATGCACTAGTCCTCCTACGTCATATAATATGTAGATGACTAGATTGGTAGGAGAACACATCACAAAGCTCAAATATACATATGAAGTTAAAATTTCAAGTGAGCTCGTGCATGTGTGAATTGAGCCATATAAAAATAGAATCCATTTAAGCAACAAAAAATCCAACTACTCCATGTAAGCATGGTAAAGAACATTATAAGGATTGACAATCTAAACCAAAAGTTCTAGCCACATGGAAGCGAAAAAGAAGGGATTCAAACACAAGTATAATCCACACAGAGTGTGTCAAACTAAAATACAAAAAAAAATCTTTTTGAGTTCTTGACAATTTTTAACCAAAAATAAGAATATTTACTCAAAAGACACAAAAAAATCATTTGTATCTTTCATTCATATTAAATTACTAAAATGATGAAACAAAAATGATAAACAAAAATCTTTTTGTATTTTTCATTTAATGCAAACTAAAATGAAAGAAGTATAATACAAAAGACAAACAAAAATCATTATTCTAGAATGTGATTAAGCATGGAGCATAGACTAGAAAATGATTAAGAAGCATACAATTAGCATGATAGAGAAGCATGAAGTACAAAAGATAAAGTGAAAGTGCGAGATTTTCTGAATCAAAGCTCTTATACCACTTGTTGGAGCGCGAGGCCCCCAATTCTAAAATATTATTATTTCCTTTTTATGTAAATCGATGCGGAAGCGGTGTGATGGTTCAACTTTAAAACAACAACAAATTTTAATTTCTTAAACAAATTAAAATTACACCAGGTGAAGTAAAATTAAACAATTAATATATTCATTTAAACCAATTAATTCAACTCAAGTCCTAGAATTTGCCTAAGTCATAATTATCCATATTTCAAAGTTAGGCGAAACCAATTTTAGCAAAAGACTTGAATTAAATAAACTTTACCCAATATTTAATTTAGCACCAAATTAAATGAGTGTGATAATTTAAACCAAATTTTATCTTGAATTATTCTAAGCATGCGTTCTACGTTATTTTGCAAGATAAAATAAATCAATCACACTACGCTGCGATGTACGAGGAAAAACCCAAGACGGGAAACAACCTCGGACGGCCCTAGCCACAAATCCACTAGATACGGAATTACAAGTACAAGACAGAAAGACTTACAACACACGACTCGATCCCTCTCAAGCCTTGACGCTTCTTCTTGTAGACACCTCTTCCTAACGGATAACCTTGGAACACCACCGCGGTCTCGGAATCCACCGATAGGACTTTATATGGTCACCGTCACCCGTACATGGAGCCTTTCTCCAAGTGGGTAGAATCGCAACAAAACGTCTTCTTCTTTGATGGATGTAGAAGCAAACCAAAACTTCTCTTTGAAACGGAAGAGATAAACCGGTGCCAAACTCCAAGCAATTGATATGTATATATGTGAACTTGGATAAACAACATGGGTGTAAAACTAGAGTGATAAAATATTTTCTCTTGAAAAATAGCACTCAAAACTTGAACATTTTCCTTAAACAATTTTAGCTCTCAAACTCTCTCTAAGAGATGGAATGGAATGGAAAAGTTAGGAAAAGTTGAGTTGGAAAATGTTGTTCCCGCACTTGATAAAGTCTGAAAAAGTTGGTTAAAAACTAAGTGGGGAAGTGGGTGAAAAACTGCCAAAAAACTGCCAAAAACTGTTCCCGCCTGGCATCTCGTTCGAACGACATTTTGTTCGAACGACATTCTCGTTCGAACGATAATTCTAACGAAGTTCCAGATTGAACTTGTTAGAATCTCGTTGGATACCTCGTTCGAACAGAAGGTTCGTTCGAACAGAAGGTTCGTTCGAACGACATATCGAACGACATTTCACAGGCCTATACTGGAACCTCGTTCGAACGACATCTGGTTCGAACGAAAAACTCGTTCGAACGACATATCAAACGACTTCCAGAAAGTTTATAAAATTCGATTTTGGCCCAGAAAACTTTATAAACTTATTTTTAAAGTTTTAATTAATTCTTTCTGAATATAAAACACAGTTTTTATTAAACCTAACACCCAATAAAACTTGTTCCAAGCTCCTATATATATAATATTGCATTCATACCTTGGGAGCATGGAACCATAATTGATGACGTAGAAACGAGGCACGCAAACCGGCATATTTGATGAAGCTTTATACTCTTTGACACTACGTCTTCAACAAACACTTCATAGGCTTGAGGGTATTACAATTACATACTATCCTATGAATAAATGTTTTTGTCCGGAATTGAGCCAACACTATACATAGACTCAATTGGAAATTTGTGTCCTTACAAATCTCCCCCTTTGGCTATTCCGGGACAAAAACCAAATAAAAATCCTAAAGGGTCGTCAAGCTCTACTAGACTCAAAACATAACCCACCCAAACTTGACTCAACCCAAGGATCAAACGCTTTGCCATTAAACAATGCCGCTTTAGAAGAAATCCTGCACACTTAAGCAAACTCATCAAATGTATAGGGAATATCAAAGTATTAAATACAATTTGAATTAATTACCCCCCCCCTAAATTAATTCTCCCCTTTATCAAACGCATGACCTACTTAGAAAGACGTCTCCCCCTAAGATAAATCTCCCCCAAACTAAGATACGATAATAATAGGATTAGATACCATTTCTCCCCCTTTTTGTTCAGGAATAGGCAAAGGATAAAGAATCAAAACATAAAAGCATGTTGAAACTTAAAGTGATAAGACATGAATGCATATGGGCAATAAAAGCAAGGCAAAGACAAAACACAATATCATATATATATGTACTATAAATATAGCAAAAAATGCACACATACAGATATATAGATATAAACACACACATGACACACACAAAATATAATAGGAGTCTTTCACACTCGTATGGCAAAAATGTGTCATATGGAAACGGAAGTGTAGGGGTGTGAACTAGCAACAATTAAATTTCGACCCAAACACTTAATAAACGTTCACGGAGTTCTCATTTGATTGCAAACTTCATCACATTTAAATATAACCTCATGTGACAATATAGATTGAACTCAATGAACAAACATACACAATGCATACAAGCCTAGCATATTGATGATTCTACAAACCAATAGAGTCATGACATGAGATATGCAACTAGGATAAACGGACATTGTGCAAACCATTGATATACCATCCAATCTCCCTCAATATGCATTTATATTAAATTTAAATGAATATATCAATCAAACATAGGCCTTGGCAAATTATTTTCTTTTTAATGCCATATTTTTTGTTTTTAGGCCTTTGGACCACGTATTTCTTTTAGGTCCATTCCAAAAACGGTGGCTTACAATCGCAAAGGATCACTTAGTCCTTTCGGAGCCCTTCCCCGTGCACATTTTATTTATCATGTTTTCATTTTTCACACAAATCTCACATGCAACGGATTTTAACATGCACTAGTCCTCCTAAGTCACAAATATGTAGATGACAAGATTGGTAGGAGAACACCTCACATAGCTCAAATATACATATGAAGTTAAAATTTCAAAAGCGCTCGTGCATGTGTGAATAGAGGCATATAAAAAATAGAATCCATTTAAACAACACAAAATCCAACTACTCCATAAAATATGGTAAAGAACATAATAAGGATTGATAATCTAAACCAAAAGTTCTAGCCACGTGGGAGAGTAAAAGATGGAATTCAAACACAAGTATATGCCACATAAAGTGTGTCAAACTAAAATACACACAACAAAAATCTTTTTGAGTTTTTAACATTTTTAACCAAAAATAATAAAAAATATATACTCAAAAGACAAACAAAAATCATTTGAACTTTTCATTAAGCTTAAATTACCAAGAGATAAAATCCAAATGATAAACAAAAAACTTTTTGTATTTTTCATTTAATGCAAACAAAATGAAGGAAATATAATACAAAAGATAAACAAAAATCATTATTCTAGCATGTGATAAGCATGGAGCATAGACTAGAAAGTGATTAAACAAGCATACATTTAGCATGTGAATATAGCATGAAGTACAAACACTAAAGTATGCAAACACTAACACATTCATCCTTTAGATTTAGCAAGGGAGGAAGCATGTGAAAGTAAATGAGAATCAAAGACCCTATTTTGTAAGGCAACCAAGTCAGATTTCCTAACCCAAATTAATGAAGAATGACTAACTTGGGGTGTTGGAACGTTAACTATCGTGGTTACTTTACTATGGGATTTTCTAGGAATTCGTTTAAGATCAAAACAAAATTTCTTAAGATTATCTTTTCGACCACAATGAGTACAAGTAAAAACATGTCGAAAAGATATACCTAAGGAGTGATCTCTAAATTCTTTCCTAGTAAATTCTCCTAAAATGTTGGTTTTGGCTTTAGGGATAAATTCATTACAAGAATTGAAGCCTAAACCACAAGTGTCATTTTTAATTTGGACCGTTCCTAAGATTTTATCTAATTTTTCCGAACGACACTCCAAATCAAATTTGACATTACTAGAGTCTTTTAATTTATCTTGCAATTCTAAAATGTTAGACTCTAATAAAACATTTCGCTCTTGAACAACAAGAAGCTCCTTTTTCAAGGATTCCATTAAACCCCTAAGGCTATCTCTCTCGCCTTCTACATATTCAAGCTTCTCTCGAAGAGTCCTCTCACGTGTCCTAAGGTCTTCTATTAAAGTATTTTCATCAACGACCTTGACACTCTCTTTTAAACTAGCTTCTAACTTCAAATTATCTCTTTTCAATTTAATAGATTCTTTATAAAGTTCTTGAAAAGCATTTTGAAGTTCACTCACATTAACCTCTTCTTCATTTTCACTCTCTCTTTCTTCTCCACTCTCACTATCATCAAAAACAAGAGAATCATAAACAATGACCTTGGAAGTGTCATGTGTTAAAGTTTCATCAATCGATGAGTTCTCATTATCACTCACATGACTAGCCATAAAAGCCACAAAATTTTTCTTAGTGGGGGAATCGGGCTTCTCTTCCTTATCACTATCACTAAGGGTCGCATTATATGAAATGGGTCGCTTACCCTCTTTCCTTAGTTTAGTGGGGCACTCAAACGCCCTATGGTCATAACCTTCACAACTAAAACACTTGTTAGACTCGTCCCTATCTAAATTTTCATTACTAGGTTTAGGGATCTTTTCGTCTTTAGGAATCTTCTCCGCTTTAGAAATCTTCTCGTTCTTCTCATGCTTAGAAGATTCAAATTTCTTAAAATCATTTTTAAATTTATCTTTGTTAATTTTAAGAAATTTTCTAAATTTACGTGCAAACAAAGCCATGTCTTCCGAGTCACTATCACTTTCGCTCTCTACTACTTGTTTGACCTCTTTTCGGGCTTTTAAAGCAACGCCCTTTTCAATTTTCTTTTCAGTTTTAGAGGGAAACATTTCTAGTTCATAGGTTTGTAAATCACCTACAAGCTCTTCTAATTTCGTAGAGGCTAAAGTGGGTAAAGAATTTAAAACGGTCACCTTTGGAATAAATCTATCGGGTAGGGACCTTAAAATTTTCTTTACAACACGATCGTCAGGTATTTTCTCTCCCAAGTTAAAAGATGAATTAACAATATCAGAAAGTCTAGCATAAAATTCATCAAAAGTTTCTTTTTCATTCATTTTGATAGTTTCAAATTGAGTGGTGAGGTTTTGGAGTTTTGAAGCTTTAACAACACTAGTTCCTTCATGAGTTAATTGTAAAATATCCCAAGCTTCTTTAGCAGTTTCACACGTCATAATACGTCGGAATTCATCCGGTGTGATAGCGCTAAACAAGGCATTCAAACCACGGGAATTGAAATTAGCAAGTTTAAACTCATTTTCAGTCCATCTATCGGCGGGTTTGGGAACACGTTCATTTTCAACTAAATAAGTTGGTGCGGACCACCCATTAACAACAGACATCCAAACTCTCTCGTCGATAGATTTTAGTGCCGATCTCATACGCGCTTTCCAATACGCATAGTTTGAACCATTGAAAATAGGAAATTTTGAAAATGGGGAAAAATCCATTTTAGCCAAAAATTTAAAGGATCTTAACGAAATAATTTATCGTTTTTGGCTCTGATACCAATCTGAAAGTGAGAGCTTTTCTGAATCAAAGCTCTTATACCACTTGTTGGAGCGCGAGGCCCCCAATTCTATAATATTATTATTTCCTTTTTATGTAAATCGATGCGGAAGCGGTGTGATGGTTCAACTTTAAAACAACAACAAATTTTAATTTCTTAAACAAATTAAAATTACACCAAGTGAAGTAAAATTAAACAATTAATATATTCACTTAAACCAATTAATTCAACTCAAGTCCTAGAATTTGCCTAAGTCATAATTATCCATATTTCAAAGTTATACAAAACCAATTTTAGCAAAAGACTTGAATTAAATAAACTTTACCCAATATTTAATTTAGCACCAAATTAAATGAGTGTGATAATTTAAACCAAATTTTATCTCGAATTATTCTAAGCATGCGTTCTACATTATTTTGCAAGATAAAATAAATCAATCACACTACGCCGCGATGTACGACGAAAAACCCAAGACGGGAAACAACCTCGGACGGCCCTAGCCACAAATCCACTAGATACGGAATTACAAGTACAAGACAGAAAGACTTACAACACACGACTCGATCCCTCTCAAGCCTTGACGCTTCTTCTTGTAGACACTTCTTCCTAGCGGATAACCTTGGAACACCACCGCGGTCTCGGAATCCACCGATAGGACTTTATATGGTCACCGTCACCCGTATATCGAGCCTTTCTCCAAGTGGGTAGAATCGCAACAAAACGTCTTCTTCTTTGATGGATGTAGAAGCAAACCAAAACTTCTCTTTGAAACGGAAGAGATAAACCGATGCCAAACTCCAAGCAATTGATATGTATATATGTGAACTTGGATAAACAACATGGGTGTAAAACTAGAGTGATAAAATATTTTCTCTTGAAAAATAGCACTCAAAACTTGAACATTTTTCTTAAACAATTTTAGCTCTCAAACTCTCTCTAAGAGATGGAATGGAATGGAAAAGTTAGGAAAAGTTGAGTTGGAAAATGTTGTTCCCGCACTTGATAAAGTCTGAAAAAGTTGGTTAAAAACTAAGTGGGGAAGTGGGTGAAAAACTACCAAAAAACTGCCAAAAACTGTTCCCGCCTGGACGAGAATTCTAACGACGTTCCAGATTGAACTCGTTAGAATCTCGTTGGATACCTCGTTCGAACAGAAGGTTCATTCGAACGACATATCGAATGACATTTCACAGGCCTATACTGGAACCTCGTTGGCAAACTCGTTCGAACGACATCTGGTTCAAATGAAAAACTCGTTCGAACGACATATCGAACGACTTCCAGAAAGTTTATAAAATTCGATTTTGGCCCAGAAAACTTTATAAACTTATTTTTAAAGTTTTAATTAATTCTTTCTGAAAATAAAACACAGTTTTTATTAAACCTAACACCCAATATAACTTGTTCCAAGCTCCTATATATATAATATTGCATTCATACCTTGGGAGCATGGAACCATAATTGATGACGTAGAAACGAGGCACGCAAACCGGTATATTTGATGAAGCTTTATACTCTTTGCCGCTACTTCTTCAACAAACACTTCATAGGCTTGAGGGTATTACAATTACATAATATCCTATGAATAAATGTTTTTTTTCGGAATTGAGCCAACACTATACATGGACTCAATTGGAAATTTGTGTCCTTATATAAAGTATGCAAATAAAACTAACACATTCAACCTTTAGATTTTGCAAGGGAGGAAGCATGTGAAAGTAAATGAGAATAAAAAATCCTATCTTGTAAAGCTACCAAGTCGAATCTCCTAACCCAAACTAATGACGAATGATTATCTCGGGGTGTAGGAATCTTGGCTACCTCGGTTGCCTTACGTTGGGATTTTCAAGGACCTCGTTTGAGATCAAAATAAAATTTCCTAAGATGACCTTTTCGACTACAATAGGAGCACCTAAAGACACGGCGAAAATATTTACCTAAGGAATGATCTATAACATTGTTCCTAGAAGATTCTCCTAAAACATTGGTTTTGACTTTATGAGTTGATTCATTACAAGTATCGAAGCCTAAACCACAAGTGTCATATTTAATTTGAACCGTTCCTAAGATTTTATCTAGTTTCTCTGAACGACACTCCAAATCAAATTTGACTTTACTAAAGTCTTTTAATTTACTTTCTAATTCTAAAATGTTAGACTCTAATAAAATATTGCGCTCTTCAAATGCGAGAAGCTCCTTTTTCAAGGATTCCATTAAACCTTTAAGGCTATCTCTCTCGCCTTCTACATATTCAATCTTCTCACGAAGAGATCTCTCATGTGTCCTAAGGTCTTCAACCAACACACTATCATCAACGACCATGACACGCTCTCTTAAACTAACTTCTAACTTCAAATTCTCTCTTTTTATTTTAATAGATTCTTCATATAGTTCTTGAAAAGCATTTTGAAGTTCACTCATATTAACCTCTTCTTCATTTTCACTCTCTCTTTCTTCTTCACTCTCACAACCATAAAAAATAAGAGAATCATAAACTTTGACCTTGGAAGTGTCATGTGTTAAAAATTTCATCAATAAAAGAGTGCTCACTATCACTCACATGACTAGCCATAAAAGCCACAAAGTTGGGCTCGGTGGGGGAATCGGGTCCCTCTTCCTTATCACTATCACTAAGGGTGGCATTCTAGGAAATTGGTTTCTTACCCTCTCTCCTTAGTTTAGTGGGGCACTCAAAAGCCCTATGGCCATAGCCTTCACAACCAAAACACTTATCTGACTCGTCCCTATTTACATTTTCATTAGAAGTTTTAGGGATCCTCTCTGCTTTGTCATGCCTAGATTTTTCAAATTTCTTAAAATCATTTTTAAATTTATCTTTGTTAAATTTAAGAAATTTTTGAAACTTTCTAGAAAACATAGTCATATTTTTTGAGTCACTGTCACTTTCACTCTCTACTACTAGTTTTTCCTCCTTTCGGGCTTTCAAAGCAACGCCCTTCTCAATTTTCTTTTCGATTTTGGAGGGAAACATTTCTAGTTCATAGGTTTGAAAATCACCTACGAGCTCTTCTAATTTCGTAGAGGCTAAAGTGGGTAAAGAATTTAACACGGTCACCTTAGGAATAAATCTATCGGGTAGGGACCTTAAAATTCTCTTTATTACTCGGTTGTCGGGTATTTTCTCTCCTAAATTAAAAGATGAATTAACTATATTGGAAAGTCTAGCATAAAATTAATCAAATGTGTCTTTGTCATTCATTTTGATGGTTTCAAATTAAGTGACGAGGTTTTGGAGTTTCGAAGCTTTTACGACACTAGTTCCTTCATGAGTGAGTTGTAAAATAAACCAAGCTTCTTTGGCGGTTTCACATGTCATAATGCGACGGAATTCATCCGATGTTCCCGCGCTAAACAAGGCATTTAAACCTCGGGAAGTAAAACTAGATAGTTTAAATTCATTCTCACTCCATCTATCGGGGGGTTTGGGAACACGCTCATTATCTACTAAATGTGTAGGTGGGGACCACCCATTAACAACAGACAACCAAACTATCTCATAGATAGATTTTAGTGTCGAATTCATCCGCGCATTCCAATACGCGTAATTAGAACCATCGAAAATAAAAAAAATTGAAAATGAGGAAAATTCCATTTTAGCAAAAAATATTTAAAAGGATCTTAACAAAGTAATTTATCGTTTTGGCTCTAATACCACTTGTTGGGACTGTAGGACCCCCAATTTTTAGATTTTACCAAAAAGTAATTCAATTTCCTTTTAAAGATGCGGAATAAGGATGGTTTAACAAGACAACTACATAAACCAAATTTTAAATTCTTTTACAAATTAAAATTAAACCAAAATCAAATTTGTGAATTTTTCACTTTAAGCCCAAAATTTCAATTCAATCAAAGTCTTAGAAATTTGCCTAACAATAAATATTCAATTTTCAATATTAGGCCAAACCAAATTTTATCCAATAAAATTAATGACTTGAACAAAATTAATTAAACATTACCCAAATTAAATTAGCACCAAATTAATCTTGAATACTGATTTAAACCAATTTTATCTTTTTACCAAAGCATGCGTTCTAGGTGATTTTGCAAAAGATAAAATAAACAAATAACCAATACGCTGCGATGTACGAGGAAAAACCCACAACGAAAAAAAAACCTCGGACGGCCCTAGCCTTAAGTTCACTAAGTATGGTTTTACAATCACAAGACAGAGGACTTACTTCCTCGACTCGACGCTTTCAAGCCTTGACGCGTCTTCTTGTAAACACCTCCGTCTTCTCGACAACCTTGAAACTCCACCGAAACCTTAAAATTCACCAATGAGGCTTTAGGAACCACTGTCAACCACACATGATGCCTTTCACCATGTGAGAATGCCGCAGCAAAACAACGAGACTTCTTCATTGAGGGATGTAGAAGTAAACCCAAATGAACTCTTCAACTAGGTAGAGTAAACCTGGTGTCAAACGCTCCAAGCAAGATATTTATATGAAAACTTGGAATAAACAAACAATTGGGTGAAACACAAGTGTTTAAGGATTTTTTTTCTTGAAAAATAAAACACTCAAAACATGAACCTTTTCTTTTTGGAATTTTTTGCTCTCAAACTCTCTCTTGGAGATTTTTGTATGTGAAAAAATTAGTTCCAAAATGTTGGTTCCCATATTTAATGAATCTGAAAAAAGATAGTGGGAAAAGTTGGAAAATCGTCCAAAACTGCCAAAATACCTGTTCCCACCAAATCTCGTTCGAACGAGATTTTCGTTCGAACGATACTTCTAACAAAGTTCTTGTGGCAGGTCATTGGCAAACCTCGTTCGAACGAAATTCTCATTCGAATAAAAATCTCGTTCGAATGAAAAACTTGTTCGAATGAAAAACTTGTTCGAATGAAAAACTCGTTCGAACGAACTTCCAGAAAGCTTAAAATTCTATTTTTAGCCCAGAAACTTTGTTTTAAAGAAGCCTTCTAAAAATAAAAAACAGTTTAAACAAAAAATTACACCCAATTAAAATTGTTCCAAGCTCCTATTCATTCCTTAGGAGTAAATGGAACACATGTTGTTGGCGTAGAAACGTGGCACAACAAACTCGGCATTAGATGAAGCTTTAATCTTGGCCGCTATGTCTTCAACTAACACGTCATAGGCTTGAATGGATAAACTTGAACACTATCCTATGACTCAAACGTTTTTGTCTGGAATTGAGCCAACACTACATTGAGACTCAATCAGAGACTTTTGTCCTTACAGGTCACATCCTCGACTTTGGCGTATTTTTCAATACGAGACATCAAGTCGTCGATTGATGCACCCTCCTTCTTAGTTAAGGACTGGTGTAGGAGGCAGGAGCTCGACAAACTGATTTTGAAGGATGCTACAGCAAATTACTCCGAGCAATCCTCAATTTCATTGAATACTTCCCAATAACTCTTTGTGTACTCTCTGAGGTTCTCCTGCGGCCTTTTCTTCATAGTAAGCAGTGCATCCATCCTCTCCGGGTTTGAACTGCTTGTTATGAAGCAAGATGTAAACTGCTCAGCTAAGGATTTGAAGTTTCGGATGGATCTATGAGGTAGCTTCTCAAACCATTTCTGGGACACATTGTGCTGATTCGAAGGGAAGATTCGACACATGAGCGCATCATTGTGACTCCATAAAGTCATAGCTTGCTGGTATTGCATGACATGGTTAATGAGATCAATTTTCTCGTCATAAATCTTGAACTTGGGAATCATGAACTTCTTCAGGACCTCTTTTTTTCTGTTACCCTTGAAAAAGGGGACTTCATCTCGGTTTTGAGAGCTAGCCTAGCTAGATCTCTTGTGGATCTGGCGCCGCGATGAGCTGGGTGCTGGTCCATCTCCCTCCGGAATAAACTCCGTATGTCATCGTTTTGCCGACCAGGACTCCTGTAACGGCGAGTTGGTTGCACTTGCTCAGACTATTCATCGCCTGACCAGTGTCTCTCTGTTCTTTCTAATCCACGCCTTTGGATTCTTCCTCGACTACGAGACTTGATCGCCTGAGGGCTAGGAGATAGGTTATGGCGTCGCCTTATACTTCGATGGATTTCTCTCTCCATCCTTTTCAGGTGTCTCTTGAGGCGAGCATTTTCATCTTATTGTTGGCATGTAGCCTCCTCCTGCTCGTGGAGTCTAACCTCATAGGCATCTATCAACCTAGAGATATGCGTGTAGGGATGTGTTTCGACTGGATCAGATCGAAAAATGCCAATTCAAAAAAGTAAAAAAAAAAATCGAATTCGAAAAAATCAGAAAATCGGAAAAAATTAAAAATTCCCAAAATATATTAAAAAT
This sequence comes from Sambucus nigra, assembly GCA_949130495.1. NCBI lineage: Eukaryota > Viridiplantae > Streptophyta > Magnoliopsida > Dipsacales > Adoxaceae > Sambucus > Sambucus nigra. The sequence goes on from OX422210.1 coordinate 7,184,106, forward strand.
CAAAAAATTTTGGAAATTCAAAAATATCAAAAAATAAATTATGGCTTTTCGATTACTCAAAATTTTCATTTTTAAAAAATAAAGAAAAAAGCTTAACCCAACATGTAAATACATGAGGATTTGGCCTATTTTTTAATTTGTGTAGAAGTTATGAGAATATTCTCCTTTTATATAGCACATTTTAGAGCCCTCTCCCTCTCCCAACCGATGTGGGATATGGGAAACTTTAAAAAAATCAAAAAATAATTTTGAAAATTCACAAATAATTCAAAAAAAATCGAAAAAAAAATTCAAAAAAATCGGATCGGCACAGTTTCGAAAAAATTAGATCGAAAAGAATGAAAAATCAGAAATTCTGACTTACTTCCGATTTTCGATCCGATTTTTTTCGAAAAAATCAAAAATCGGCAAACAAAAATTTCATTCCAAATTCGAAAAAAATCGAATCGGAAATTGAAAAAATCAAGTAAAAAAAAAAAAAAACAACCCTATCTGCGTGGATCTGGGTGGCCTCTAGCTTTCTTCGGAGACCTGCCTCTCCTGGCGAAGTCTTGGGTTTGAATGGCGCATTTCAGACCTTACCCTTGGAAGGTTCGACTGCTGTTGAATATCTCCTGCTTAAGGAACGTTATTGTTGTGATGGGGCATCGCTTGTTCTTATTGGTGAAGATTTTCATAGGAAAGACAATCGTTTCCCACAAATGGTGCCAATTGTGATGACAAAAATCTCAACACAAATAACTAATGAAGGAAAACACACACCAAGATAATAAGAATAGTGAAAGAGTGCGCATGCGTTCAAATAAAGATATTATTTAATTAAACTCTGTTTTTATCAATTAAATCCTAAACATGAAACTATATGTGATTGAACAAGATGATAATTCATGAAATAACATTCAAACACACATATGTGAGGAAAAATCCCCCAAGGGAGCAAAACCATTTATTTTTATTATAATATTGTAACATACAATTTCTCAGATTACAATGAAAATACAGTGACACAGAGTTACCCGCAGGCGTCGGATCTGTATCGGCAGCTGGAAGTTTCCCTTTCCAGGAGGGCAGCAATGAAGAAGAAGGACGGTCTTCTCCACAAGGCTATGAACAGACACACAAATGTGTTCTTGGGTCGGTTGCAAACAGATTCATAAGGGTTTGTCTATGTGGTGTGAATCAAACAAGAGTCTTGGGACTCAAAAAGTTGAAGACTTGGAGTTTTAGGACTCTGAAAATCGTCTATATAAGTTTTAGAAAACAAACCCCCGAAGTTGGTTTATAAAAGAAAACCTGGTCCTAAAAAATCTCAGCATGATCTGCACGATTTTATCTCAGGCGGACCGGTCCGGATCTTAGGCGGATCGGTCCGAGGTCGGACCGGTTTGTTTTTTAAAGTGGTCTCTTCGGTTCGCATTCGATCTGGAGTCTACTGGTTCAAGAGCAAGGCGGATCGGTCCGACTTGAGGTGGATCGGTCTGGGGCGGACCGGTTCATTTTTAAAAGGGGCGGACCGGTCCGGCTATCCAGAATTTTAATTCCTTCCTTGAATTCTTTGATATTCGGATCCGATGAAGATGATGCAATCTTGAATTTATTCAATGATGTAACGGCTTATGACATACACATAAATATTGGACAAAATGTCCTTACAAATCTCCCCCTATGTCAATGCCGAAACAAACATAAAAACATCTGAATTATCAGGTATAAAATTTCCTATACAAATCTACCCTTCCATGAACCCAAAACTGAAAAGGTACAAATGAATAAGATTTCATCGATTGTTCTTCAACACTTCAGGAATCTCAATGCTTTTCTCATCAGGGTGTGCAATTCAGAGATCAATAAAGAAGAACCTACACACATGAGACAAAGCAAAATACCAAGTGACATATCGAGTTTGAAATGAGATACACATAGATACCAAATTATGATGAACTTTATCAAATCTCAAAAACTCAAATCAAAACTCCCCCATAATGATAATTCTTTCTCCCCCTTTTTTATGATGTCCCCAAATAGACAAAAAAGAAGAATAAATTAAGCAAGCAAAGTCGAGGTGTCACAAGGAACAAACTACTATTTTGATTTTTCAAATTTTTCTCACAAAACAAACAAAAATCACACCATGAACGAACACAAAACAACCAAGTCGATGATAGCGTAAATGAATGGGTGTGATCAAATTTGATAGGAAAATCAATGCATACAAACATGACATATGTGCACGATGAATATCGGATACTCCTAACGAGTGAACTCAAATGCTTCCTTTAGTGTAAAAAAATGGAAATAAGAGACATTGACTCAATCAAATAAACAAATCAAAGCTCACAGTGATTTCCACACCAATAACGTCCAAACCGATTTCTTGCTTTTTCAGGACTTTCAAGGAAGTGCAAACCCGTTTAAATTCTCCAACCAAACTCCCTCATATTTTTATTTTGAATAGAGGCTTTAAAAATTCTCAAACTTTGGAGAATTGGTGGTGAAACCTAATGGCCCATATTTGGCATGAATAGCTTTTTATTGCCTTTAACTATTTTCGGGCTCTTTTAACCTCTTGGGACCTCGGATAATAAAATTCCTCCATTTTTTAGGTCCTTTTGAACGGTGACTTTTGTGCAAAGAATAGATAATTACCTTTTGCAGCCCCTCCCCATTCTTAATTAAACACACTGTCTCACCAAAACGGTTTTTACATGCATTCCAATCTTGTCAAGTTTTATCGCATATTGTACGTTGTATAGGCAGAATTGAGATGGAAACACTCAAGACAATATGTGATAGACAAGTACAATAATCTAATATAGCCGTGCATGTGTGCAATAAAGGATATAGGAGTCAAACATCTAGAAAGATATCACTAATCACATCTCAAAGACTCCAAATAATGTAAAGCACATGGATGAAATGATGTAGCGTCTCAAATCTCTATCAAACAGTCACATGAATAAATGGAATGAAATTGTGACTCGGCTATCTTAAATGCTCATCCATAAGAGGTGCAAAAAAAATCTTTTTGGATTTTTCAAAATTTTATTAAAATAAAATATTTTTGAGCTTTTCTAAAAATTTTATAAAATGAAAATCTTTTTGGATTTTACAAAAAAAAAATAAAACAAGATAAAACAAAACATATGATACAATCTAGCAATAGGCATCAGATGATATGAGAAAAAAATGCATCCTGTGCTAGACACGGACCAACCCTTCAGTCAACTGTGCAAATCCCCAAAGACTTCCTAAGACTCTCAAATCTAAGGGCATCTAAAGGTTTCGTGAAAATATCGGCTAACTGACGGTCGGTGGGAACAAAACTCAGGGATATGACTTTCTCCTTAACTAACTGACGTATAAAGTGCTTGCGTATCCTGATGTGCTTTGTGCACGAATGCTGGATAGGATTACGGAATATGTGTATCGCGCTCGTGTTATCACAGGAAATGGTCATCGTGTCCTATGAAATCCCATAATCCTCTAACATCTGCTTTATCCATAAGAGTTACCTGCTACAACTCCCGGCGGTGATGTACTCAGCCTCTGCAGTGGACAAAGAGATGGAGTTTTTCTTCTTGCTCAACTAGGAGACAAGAGCAGAACCAAAATAGAAACACCCACCAGAAGTGCTCCTACAACCATCTACATCCCCGGCCCAATCGTCATCCGAATAGGCGGACAAACGGTCATTGGTATCAAAGGAATACCAAATACCATATGAGAGAGTCCCACTCACGTATTTTATAATACATTTTAGAGCGAGTAAGTGTGACTCTTTCGGGGACGCCTGATATCGCGCACAGACTCCAACACTAAAGGCTATATCGCGACGACTGACAGTCAAGTAGAGAAAACTACCTATCATACTCCGATACAAGGTTTGCTCTACGTCCTTGCCTGAAGTGTCCTTACTAAGCTTGATAGAAGTACTCATAGGTGTACGTGCATACTTAGCGGAGTCTAAACCAAATTTCTTCACTAGGTCTCTATCATACTTAGATTAGGAGATGAACATCCCATCCTCTAGCTGACGAACCTGGAGACCAAGGAAGAAAGTAAGCTCACCTACTATTCTCATCTCAAACTCACTTTTCATCTCCTCCTTAAAGTGGTGAGCATGCTGAGAGAACGTGGATCCAAATATTATGTCGTCCACATAGACCTGGACAACCAAAATAGCACCGACATCTCTCCTGACGAACAACGTCATATCAACTCCCCCTCTCTTGAAGTCACGGTCTAAGAGATAGGAAGTAAGCCTCTCATACCAAGCACGAGGTGCTTGCTTCAAACCATACAAGGCTTTCCTCAGATAGTATACATGCTCCGGGTGCTGAGGGTCTTCAAACCCTTTTGGTTGTTCCACGTAAACCTCCTCTTGTAGAATGCCATTCAGAAAGGCACTCTTGACATCCATCTGATATAACTTGAAGCACAGAAGACATGCGATGGCAAGTAGTAGGGGAACGGACTCAAGCCTCGCAATAGGAGAAAATATCTCCCCAAAGTCTACACCCTCTATCTGTGTGTAGCCTTGAGCGATCAACCTAGCCTTATTTATGATTATGGTACCATTTTCATTCATTTTGTTCTTGAATAGCCACTGGGTTCCTATCACATTAGTCTTACTAGGTCGGGGGACTAGATCCCAGACATTGTTCTTTTTAAACTGAATCAACTCATCCTACATAGCAGATATCCAGTGTTCATCCTTGAGTGCTTCTTTGTGATTCTTAGGCTCTACTTTGGACGTGTAGCAAAAGTGGCTAACGACGTTCTCTAGCTGAGCACGAGTCTTGACCCCAAGAGTTGGATCACCTAAAATGGAGGCAGGGTTATGACTAATGCGGACCCAAGAAGGTGTGTCCCCTAACACAGGAGTAGGGTCCACAAAGTGTGGGTGAGGGACAAGTAAATCACTGTCAAAAGAGTCCTCATCCTCACACTAAAGATTATGATCAATAACTGTCGGAGGTTCGTCATCTTCCCCGGTGACATTTATTGATTCCATAACCTTAGAGCTCTTCAGGTTAAAAACTCGGTACGCTCTACTATTCGATGAATAGCCTAAAAATATTCCCTCGTCGCTTCGGGAGTCAAACTTTCCTAATTTCTCTCTATCCCGTAGGATGTAGCATTTACTCCCAAAAATACGAAAATATGCAAGGATGGGTTTCTTGCCAGTCCACAATTCATAAGGTGTCTTAAGGGTGTGTGGACACAGATAAACCCTATTTATCGTGTGGCATGCATTAGACACTGCCTCTGCCCAAAATCTCCTAGAAACATTACGACCTAGAAGCATAGATCTAGCCATTTCCTGGATTGTCCTATTCTTTCTCTCGACAATCCCGTTTTGCTGAGGAGTCTTCACAGTAAAAAAACTCATGTATGATCCCAAGGCTATCACAGTAGAGATCTACTTTTGCTTCCTTAAATTTTGTGCCGTTGTCACTACGAATCCTATTAATAGTGACTCCGTGTTGATTTTATAGGTCACGGCACTTGGTCGTTAAAAATTCTACAGCATCGTATTTCTCCCTCAGAAAACCTATAATAGAATATCTGGAGAAATCTCCTACCATCACGAGGATATACCTCTTACCACCCAAACTCTCAGTAAGAGTAGGACCCATAAGATCCATGTGAATCAACTCAAGTACTCGGGAGGTGGTAATGGAATGCAACTTCCTATGAGGGCTCCGAATTTGCTTTCCCAACTGACAGGGTCCACAAACTGTGGAAGTTGACTTTCCAAGATATGGTAAACCACGTACTAGGTCCTTTTTGACTAAACGAGTCAAATCTATAACGTTCACGTGACCTAGACGTTCGTGCCACAGATTCATAGGAGTGATCGCGGCGCTGTTGCAGGCAAGTGAGGATGTGGGCTTAGTCCTATAGCAATTTATCCTTTGTCCTCACCCCTCGCACTAAAAGTTTACCGGCTTGATTATAGACCTTACAAGCATCCCAGTCAAACTTTACGACAAAGTCAGCGTCACACAGCTGGCTAATACTGAGAATGTTTGCTTTCAAACCTTTGACGTACAAAACATTTTCTAGCTTAGGAAATCCTGGTAAATCTACAGTACCACGTCCTACAATGCTAGACTTGCTCCCATCTCCAAAGGTGACTCTTCCATCGTGATAGTCCTCAAGAGACGTAAAAAATGAGGCATCACCTGTCATATGTCTGGAGTACCCACTGTCAAAATACGACTGCGAGGTATTATGTGCTTTGAGAGCAACATGAACAACAAGGGCTTTCTTATCTATCTTAGGCACCCAAGAAGTGGTAACCTTTTGTTTACCCTTGTTGTTGTTGGCTTTAGCCGGGATCTGAGAAGGATTCACTGACGGCAAAGACATCCGTCGTAATTCCTCCATCAAACTCTATGATGTGGCAGCTAAAAACTCAACGCGCTCTCTTAGACTGGAAAACTCATCAGTATGACGAGATGGAGCAGTAGTACGTCGTGTCCAACCCAAACTATAGCAAAACTCCCTCAGGTGGCCTTTTCTTATGCAATATGTACAAAAGAACACATTCTTAAGAGGACCTTAGTTTGCTTTTCTTGGTCGAACTCTCCTTCGCGGTATTTTGCGATGGCCATAAGGAGTTGTAGTAACCTCAGGGACTGGTCCAGGTGAAATTTGGGACATGAAGGCACCATCATAACCAATTCCCTGCCTATCACCAAAACCTAAAGCGGGGTCGAGGAGCATATTTCCCATCTTCCCAGATTTGTCCTCGATTTGTACCTTCACTTCCCGTGCTTTCTCAAGATCATGAGTAAGCTAGGCTACAAGGGCTTCAAGTTTCTTCCGAGTCTCCACAGAGGTAAGGAGCTCACTCGTAAGACTATCCATTTGTTTAGTCAAGTCCCCTCTCTCTTTCTCAAAACAACTCTCTGTCTCTCTAAACAGGCTCTCTTTCTCAACATAGGCAACTCTCTCTCTCTCAAGGTAGTGCAGGTGGAGGACTCTCTCTCTCTCGCTTTTCTTAAATCTTCCTCTAAAGAGATGATCCTAAAAACTAACTCTTTGTTACGCTTTTTAGTTTTAAAAGACTCAGTATATAGCTCGGTGTAGGCGCGTTGAAGGTCACTCTCGCTCTCACTTGTGTCATCCTCCCCCTCACTCACATCAATCTCACTGTCGAGGTGTCCCTGTGATGCATCATCCGCATCGTCGTGAGGAGTACTAGAAGTGCTCACATGAATAGCCATGACTGCGATGAAGTTACAATCATGGGGTGACTCGTCTCCGGAATCCACTGACTCGACCTCACTGTCGTCACTAACGGTAGCATTAAGGACAGCTTTGCCCTTTTCTCTGTTCAGCCTAGTAGCACACTCAAAAGCTCTATGACCCCTACCGTCTCACTCAAAGCATTTCTCACTTTATTTCTTAGGAGGATCTTTAAAAACTTTCTCATTTTTCTTTTCAAAGTTATTTTCCTCAAACTTCTTTTTATCTTTAAAATTACCATTTTTCTTGAATTTGAGAATTCTCTTGAAATTTTTAGCCAAAAGGGCCAAATCATATAAGTCAAAATCACACTCAGAATCTGACGTATATGTCTCTCTTTTTCTATATGACTCTCCCCTCTTTCTTTCCGACCCCTCACTCTTTCTCTCTTGTGCATTAAGTGCAATTCCCTTATCTTTAGGCTTAGCAGTTTTAGGAAACATATCAATTTCATATGTTTGCAAATCTCCTATAAGTTCCTCCAATTTTAGCGTATTTAAATTACCCATAGAATTTAGCACAGTGACTTTAGGGATAAAACCTTAGGCAGAGAATGAAGAATCTTTTTAACAACTCTAGCATTAGGAATATGTTCACCAAGATTAAAGCTAGTATTAACAATGTTAGAAAGCCTAGCATAAAAATCATCAAAACATTCAGTTTCATGCATGGTGATGGTCTCAGATTGAGTTGTTAAATTTTGTAGTTTAGACTCTTTCAAAGCATTCGTACCTTCATGGGTAAGTTGCAAAACATCTCATGCCTCTTTTGACGTGGTGCACGTCATTATACATCGGAACTCGTCAGGAGTGACGGATTCAAAAATGGCACTTAACCCTTTAGAATTGAATGACGACCATTTAAATTCTTCTTCAGTCCAAGAGGTGAACGGTTTTAAATTGGTCACGTTTTCAACAGTGACGGAGGGAGGTGTCCACCCTCTTTCTACCAAAATCCAGACACGTTCATCAATGGCTTTTAATGCAGATCTCATGCGGGCTTTCCAATATGCATAGTTTGTCCCATCAAAAACTGGCATTTTATTATATAATTTCTCCATTATGAACACACTCGTTTTCAAAAATCAATTTTTCAAAAAATTGATATCTTAGAAAAATTTTGTGGAAAATTACAGGGTAAAGTTGTGTAACTGGCTCTGATACCAATTTGAAAGAGTGCGCATGCGTTCAAATAAAGATATTATTTAATTAAACTCAGTTTTTATCAATTAAATCCTAAACATGCAACTATATGTGATTGAACAAGATGATAACTCATGCAATAACATTCAAACACACATATGTGAAGAAAAATCCCCCAAGGGGGCAAAACCATTTATTTTCATTATAATATTATAACATACAATTTCTCGGATTATAATAAAAATACAGTGACACAGAGTTACCCACAGGCGTCGGATCTGTAGTCGGCGGTTGGAAGTTTTCATTTCCAAGAGGGTAGCAATGAAAAAGAAGGACGGTCTTCTCCACAAGGGTATGAACAGACACACGAATGTGTTCTTGGGTTGCAAACAGATTCACAAGGGTTTGGCTATGTGGTGTGAATCAAACAAGAGTCTTGGGACTCAAAAAGTTAAAGACTTGGAGTTTTAGGACTTTGAAAATTGTCTATATAAGTCTTAGAAAACAAACCCCCGAAGTTGGTTTAAAAAAGAAAACCTGTCCCTAAAAAATCTCAGCACGATCTACACGATTTTATCTCAGGCGAACCGATCTGAATCTGAGGCGGATCGGTCCGAGGTCGGACCGGTTCGTTTTTGAAAGTGGTCACTTCGGTTCGCATTCGATTCGGGGTCTACTAGTTCAAGAGAAAGGAGGATCGGTCTGGGGCGAACCGGTTCAAATTTAAAAGGGGTGGACCGGTCCGGCTATCCAGAATTTTGATTCCTTCCTTGAATTCTTTGGTATTCGGATCTGATGAAGATGATGCGATCTTGAATTTCTTTAATGATGTAACGGCTTATGACATACACATAAATACTGGACAAAATGTCCTTACAAATAGCACAATCACAATCACACAGCACCCAAATATACGTGGTTTGGCAAATTGCCTACGTCCACGGAGAGGTCTACTGTTTTTATTAAGTAGCTCTCAAGATATTTTTTCATATATCCTCTGCCCCGGACCAGGGGTACAATATATATTCAGTTGAAAGAAAGATAGTATTACTAACAAACACGTTAGCCCTGTATCCCTGAATATCTCATCCGAGATTTTAGGGATGGACTTGGTTATATCTTTTTATTCTAACCGTCATTTAAAACGCATAATTTGGGTCGGACACCTTTTATTCTCATTTGGGCTTGGTCGGCTAGTCTTATAGGCCTAGTCGACGAAAGGGTACCCACAATATACATTGTAAAAAAAATACACTTCTGGTTCATAAAGAAATATGATATCGGGATCTCATAAATAAATAAAATTATATGAGATCGGGAGCTTCCAGTTCATAAATAAATATGAGATCGGGATCTTACAGTGTTGGAGATTGAGTTGTTGGACATCGGACCCTTTTTTTCTTTCTTCTTTGATGATAAATGGAGATGAGAATGGAGAGAGAGAGAGAGAGAGAGAGAGAGAGATGGAGTTGGTAGAGGTTACGAGAGAAAATAATAATGAGAGGAACAAAAGTTTTAGGCCTTCATTTGTTTAAAGTGAGATGAATTGAGATGCTGACAAATGGCATAAATAATGGGTTTGGATAAAAATGCAAAGTGCAAGTGGGTACCGTATTATGGGATGGTTGAGATATCAGTTGGGTATTCGTGTTGAAATCGTGGCATTCGTATCTACAATTTCTTATTAATTATATTTTCGTGTTTGATTTTTAACCAGAACACGAACGTGATACGACACAACTTTGTGTCCAAAAACCTGACTACGAACAGTTTCTTCCCCTCTGTAGGCCCTAGGGCACGATTGTTTTTTACCATTTTTACTCCCTAATTATGTAAGGGTAATAAGTAGAAAAAATTGTTACAGTTTTACACTACGCTCATGTTCTAGTCACTCCCTTCCATGCAAAACTCGTGAATTTTTTAAGGTGACCTATTTTCTGATTGGTCAAACTATTAGTTTCTTTCCCTTCGTAGTCCCCCGTATGCAATATCTTTTGACCATTTTGGAACCCCTTATTCATCAGGGCAACATTTAGAAAAAAATGTTATATTTTTACACTACGCCCAACATCTAGATATCACCTTCAAAGCAAAAATCGTGAATTTTTTGATGACGACCTATTTTCTGGTAGGTCAAACTATCAGTTTCTAACCCTCCGTATGCCCATGTGTGAAATATTTTCTTACCATTTTAGGACTCGTAGTGCATCAGGGCAATAAATAGAAAAAAAATGTTATATTTTTACACTATTCGCCACTTCTAGGTATCCCGTTCCAAACAAAACTCGTGAATTATTTGATGACAACAAATTTCTCGGTAGGTCAAACTATTAATTTTTTTCCTTACCTAGGTCCGTGTAAAATATATTTTTTGACCATTTTGCAGCTCCTAATGCGTCAGGGATATAAGTAAAAAAAACATTGTTATAGTTTTAAAGTACATGCGTCTTCTAGGAATATCCTTCTAAGAAAAACTCGTGAATTACTTTAAGATGAACTATTTTCCAATACGTCAAACTATTAGTTTCTTCCCCTCCGTAGTCCCTTGTAGGTGATTTTTTATACAATGTTCAGACTCATAATTAATAAGGGGAAACATTTAGAAACAAAAATGTTATAGTTTTAAACTATGTGCGACTTCTAGGTAATCCCCTTCCAAGCAAAAATCGTGAATTTTTTTTATGATGTTCTATTTCTCGGTACGTCAAACTATCAGTTTTTTGCCTTTCGTAGGCCCCCGCGCGTGACATTATTTTACCATTTTATGACTTATAGTACATCTGAGCAATAATTAGAAACAAAATTATTATATTTTTACCCCACACGCGACTTTTAGGAGTTACAATCGCCCTTTATCAATCAACATCTTTAATAGTTTTACAAGGTTTCTTGTATCCTTCATCCCTGATAGTGTGGCTGATTTGTTCTTGACTAACGCCATAAATATTTAGATAAATATTTCCCCATGCATTCATGGTTGCAACACAAGGTCTTAGTAACGAACATATAAAGAAGTTACGATAATAAGAAAATAGAGAGGATAGTGTACTTAGGATCTGATGTAGGAATAATTAACTTGGTTGAATTTTGACAGAAACATGTCACATACTAAATTTCGTACGTATATTTTGAATTACATAGATAACTAATAACATTCATCACAAGAAATAAAAATGCATAGAAATATAAGGGTATAACATGGATTTATTCAGTCTTATTACAACGAAACGTTATAACATAAACTGTCATCGAGGATAAAATAATGGTAATACATTATAACTGCATGTATTGGTAGGTAATTGTTTGGATAATCCACATTGTTCGGCCGGTCTTGCTAGTGAATTTCCAGAGGTACATAACCGTTTAATATAGGTGTGATGTGGCAATTGAAGTCTCGGGGAGGGGGAAATTATGGTCTTCACTATGTTCCCGGTTTATCTTGAGAAAAACAATGTAAGCACGATTGTCAAGTAGAAAATTCTAATTCTATAATAGTTTGAGGAATATAAGTGGAATCAAATTAAAATAGGATGTGATCAATAGAAAGAATTTGATGTGATCAGTAATAGTAAACTAAATAAAACGCAACATAATCAACAATATGATGATATCCAAAATGATAAAAAAATTCGATTTAGAATGGTTAGGGTTGTAGAAGGGACTAATAATTATTTGTTAAAGAGACTAAGGGTAATAGCCCTAATGATAACTTGTCAATTCCTGACCTTGAACCAGTTTCAAGGGGGTAATAATTTACTATATAGTCTAATAACAATCACCATAATGTTTAATTACCACATTGAATCGATTAGAGTCCGTAAACTAAAAAAAATCATTTCGGTAAGAAAATTTTTCGAGTTTAAATACTCTCAAACCAAAATCATTCTTTTCTATTTTACTTCAGGAACAAGGATATATATATATATATATATGTTGTTGTTCAAATGTTTCTCTATAAGCACATATGTTCAACTGAAAATTTCATATAACTAACCAAATTGGGTAGAACGATATAGTCAACGTCATCACAAAAAAGTTATATTTTCAGAACCTTATAAAAAAAGATTGGCTTTAAAATCATTGAAAATAGCATTATGTACTGAATTTAATTAAAGGCCAAATTTTTCCAATTCGAAAGGTTGAGGATTAAGTGGTCAACACGCACATGCGTACAGTTAAAATCAGCACGTGTGACCTTTGACCAAGCGCATGAGGGCGCGTGACCAATGAAATTTTTTTGAAAAACTTTCCAGAAATTTTATTTTATTTTTCTGGTCAAAATGATATAATACATCACCCGGTTTGGCCAACTAAAACCCTAATTCCACCATACCCTCAAAATTTAATTAAAGAGTATTAACATTTTCTTTTTCACTTAAACCCCTAGCTTTTGAGACTTTCAAATTTTAACCTCAAAATATACTCTTCACATTATTTCCAATATATAAGTCTCTGCATACCCATCTAAAAATGAGTAGATTTAAGAATATTTAATAGGAAAGAAAATTTAAAAACAAACCCTTGTAAGTTATTTAAATGCATTTTATGTGTATATGTAGGTGCCCTTGATGTTCTTCAATGTTTCAACCACTCCTCCACAATTCAACATAGGAGTCCACCTGCACAATGTCCATAACACACCAGTCCACGTGTGCCTCGGTATCCACCGATACAGCTATGACAATCGCGTATGATTTAGAACACGGAGTTCACCGCTTATTCACCGCAATCAACACGTATAGAATCCACCACACGAAAATAGGTGATTTAATGACGGATGACGGAAGAATGAAACCGTGGTGTAAACACAAGATTTCTAAACACAATGGTTATGAAATCTGGGATCTTGTAAACACAAAGGATGTTTTTAATTTTGAAAACCTTTGTAAACAAGTTTAGGAAAACGTGCGTGTTATGTTATGCATTTTATGTTCTGCACCCTTCGAAATTTTGAGCAAAAGGCACCTTAAATAAAAATTTGAAGTTGGCACGTTGTTAGAACGATATTGGCTTGTCGTTAGAACGACTTACAAATCTCGTTCAAATGAGATATCCATATCGTTAGATATACCTACTGATGTCGTTTGAACGACTATAGATGTCGTCTGATCTTCTAAAACTAAAAGGAAAGATCCATATGAGTCTAAAACATATTTATCTCAGAATAAATGAAGTTTAAACATTTTACAATCATTTTTGAATAAAATAACATCCTTAAAACATATTTACTGACTTCTATAAATATTATACGTTCATACCTGAGAGATACACGAAATGTAATAGGATATGAAGACGTGAAACGTGCACCAATAAACATGGCATGATCTAGTTTTGAAGCTTAACCTCTACGTCTTTAAAACGTCATAGACTATGTGGAAATTGTGACAAGTAAAAATATTTCAAATTAGTTTTTGTCTGTAATAATGCCAAGCTAAATTACATATATTCAATCCCATAAACCAAAAAATAAAATACAGGACATGATCTAGTAAACAAATATCGGACCGATATCATGAACTGTCTCCATCTGATGTCGTCACAAAATTTCCTATCTCTAAATAATCACTACAAACACGAAACAAACAAATTCCGTGTGGAGTATGGAGGTACAAATTATATAAATCTTATGATACAAAATTGTAAAACAAACCATTTGTTAACATGCGAGAAAAACATATGATACCAATATGTGTACACATTTTTTAATATAGCTCAAATCAATGAAACCAATATGTAAACAGAACAATCAAAACATGATATCAGTATATAAGCATGTAAAAACATGAGTTCTCATCAAACTAACTCCCCCTACATCACATATTAGCTCTCCCCCTTTTTGTCTCAAATTGGCAACCGGAGAAAAAGATAAACAAACAATCATCATATCTAGAACGATAGGAATCACGTGGTATATCTAGATAAACAATGATGCCAACTAATAATAATCAGAAGGTATGAAATCGTAGCTAGCAAACAGTCACAAATATGAATCATAAATATCAAGAATGAAGTGATTAAACAAATCAATGTAATATAAGAATCAATCATGAATAATTTGTATCAACTGCATGTAAACTATTCAAAATAACCCATAACTACCAAAATAATGTAATATCAGCATATATAGGAAGAAGTTATAAACATCATAAGGAAATATCAAAAATCCATCCTAGGTCGTTCGAACAATAATGCTAGGTCATTTGAACGACTGAGGCATGTCATTTGAACCTGGAAAAAAACTGACCTGAAACAGTAGCATGTCGCATGAATCATCTAAGAAACGATAAAAGCAACCTAAGAAACAACCATCCCTGACACTTTTAATACCCCGTTACTAGGCTCATTAGATCCAGTCTTTGAGCGACAAGGATATGTCGTTGAATGACATCTAGAAGTCATTTGAACGACTTTGAAAATTTCATACTCTAGTTCTAAAAATATGCAGAATTTGTCCAGTGAATTCTTTTCTCAAAACATCAACTCGAAATACGAAACATTAGCAAAATAGAAAATATGAGTTACATGCTAACATAGTATCAATGTGCCTAAACATGGATACATAATGAATGGGCGTGAACTACAATAAATGAATTACAATTTAAACACATCGAAACAATCAAGAAGCTCTAATTGATATCTAAATGTCATCAAATTAAGTTTTAACCACATGTGACAATATTGGACTTAATGAACTAAACAACCAACATGCACACAAATCCGGAATTTTGACGATTCTACCAAACAAATTGCATCATGCCACGATTTTTCAACATCAGGAATTGTGGTGCAAACCCATTGTACTTTTTCATCCAAACACCCTCATATATTCATATATCTTTTTTTAGTTCTTTTGAGGTTTCTACTTTCTCACCTGAGAGAAATCCTATTGGTCCCTTTTTGGCATATGTTTCTTTTTATTGCCTTAATTTTTTTCTTGGTCGCTTTTAAACAGGGGTTTTTATGATGAGTTTATTGTACAATCTCAGTCCTTTCCTGTGCTCGCTCATCATTTTTTCAATTAAACAATATCTATCCTCACGGGAAACTCTTACATGCACACCTCCTCCTAAGTCTAATTACGCATAAATGACAAAATTGAGAGGAGAACGTCTCACAAACTCAAATATGCATGAGAAGTCAAACCTTCATAAAAGCTCGTGCATTTGTACGCGATGGCATATATACAAAGTCGAATACAAATGCTCATCAACTTTGAAACAACCTTATTAATCAATGGTTAAGATCAATTTAAGCATCTGCAATTATGACCAAATGTCCTAGTCACATGGATAATGAAATGATGGGGGTCCAAGCACACCAATATGCCACATCAAACATGTAAACCCACGATACAAAAATAAAACGAAAATCTTTTTGTGTTTTCCAAAAAAATATTTGACTCAAAAGACAAAATATTTTTCTGTTTTCTCAAAAATATATGAAACCAATCTTTTTTTATATTTTCAGAAATTTTATCAAAATAAAATATTTTTGTAATTTTCCAAATAAGACTTAAATAAAAGGAAAACATATAATACAAAGAAATATCATGAGATATATCATGTGAAAGAAGACGAGAGTCGTGAATTTGAATTCCCAAAGCCTCTAAGTCCGATTTCCTAACCCCAATAGGTGTGTAACAACGCATGGGATTTTGGGAAATGAAACGACTTTTGTTCTGGGTCAGGGTGTATAATTTATAAATGTGTCATCATAGAATTTGAGTTGTACAAGGAACCCAAATAACATGTGGATAAGCCCAGGAATACCTGAATAACTTTATTTATATCAATAACTGTAATTATATATATATATTCATGTATCTATACTAATAATTGTAACATACATGAGCTTATTGAAAAAACTATTTTTAGCTAGTACTTATCATTAATTTCTAAATAGTCTACAGATTTATCACCTTGTTCGCAAAGATTTTACACGTCTTTTAATATACTTTTTCTTAATTCAATATATAATTTAATAATTCAGTTTCTTAATTTGATATCGTTATTGTAAATTGTATGCACGCAAGATTTCAACTTAACATTGTATGGATAACATTGGCCTGTATACTTACATTTCTCTCAATTTTAGTTTTAAACCACAACCATGATGAAACATTTGATTGAATCAATTTTTCACATGCACAATATATGTGAAATTATTTAAGCCTAGAGCTAAATAATTATGACTATGAAGAAAAGACATTGCCGAGTGTAAATATCGATTTGTTTGTATATATATTATTAATATTAGGATATCATAATCTAAACACAAATTTTGATAGGTAAAAATCTCTCACATCAGGTGTGAATTAAGACGATGATAAATGGAGACGCATTGGATTTGAAAAGGTGAAAATACCTTTGAATCCCACATCGATAAAAGTGCTAAAATTTTGAACATGGTGGTAGTACAATGGCTGCTACAATTCTTAGACATGTCACACTTCCAACATCGGATGTGATCCAAACCTAGTTTAGAGCTTCTCCAATGTAATAGCCTATTTTTTGTTATGTGGCTGTGGTTTGTGGACAATGTGTTTCTTAGTCACCAAGAAAATTAATTCACAACGGATCAGGATAAACAAACCGTGTCTAATGGAAACGTGTGAAATGTAACTTCTATCCTATTTGGCATATGATTTCCCACCAAATTGTTGGCGGTAAAAATACACCCGCTATATTACTCCCGCCAAATTACTTCGTTATATATAGAACATGGGTCTTCTCATTCTCATCTACAAAAAGCTTCTCTTCCAAATTTAAGATAGCAGGTACCATTCTCCCTCTTTTCTTATCAGTATGTCCTTTTATGAAAATTTAGATTTCTAATTGTACACCAATTGTATAATAGAATTAATAATGGAATAAATTTAAATAATACACCAATTGTATGATAGAATTACTAATAAAATATAATGATTGTTTGATGGAATTACAAACGTAAAAAAAATGGCCAACTCCTATAATTATCAAATCATGTCATATTCAAATGAAAAGGGATTACTGATCCCAATTATATAATTAGTAAAACAAGAGATAAAAAAATTACATGCAAACTTAGATGAATAAAAAATGAAAGTAGACCTAACTAATAATATTCAATGGATAATGCTATTATTTTTCAGTTTGCAATATTTCCACTTAAGTATGTTTGTAATTCTGTTTTGTAGGTGTTTCTTAGGAATCTTTGTAACACATGGATTCACAGGACTCTCAATTTTCATTCTCCCAACAATCTACAGCCGATCCCGAAGCTGTATTCATAAGTGATTCACCCATTTCTCAAAATAGTCATGCTCCTCAGTTTTCCCTACAAAGTTCACTGCTTCAATCCAATCAATTTCAATTTACCCCTTCAAATGCACAATTCCATCACAATTTATCCTTTAACCCTCTTAATGCTTCATATCCTCCTCATTTTCAACAACAATATGAGTTTTCCTACGAAGGGCTTCTAAATGGTTCCATTCCCATGGTTGATTCTCAAGCTTCCATTTCTTCTAAAGTAGCCAAAAAGAAAGAAAAGAAGACGAAGGCCTCAAACAATTCCCAAACCACTCAACCCCCCGTTCCTTGTCGATTTTGGACAACTGATGAAGACATAGCATTAACGAGGGCATATCTCTATATTAGCGTTGATCCAGTTATTGGTAAGGATCAAACAAATGAAACGATGTAGAATCGCATATTCAAGGCTTGGAAGGAGAACATAGGAGTGTATGATGAGACCCGAAACATTAATGCTTTATCATGTCGTCGGAGTACTATACATGCGGCTGTTAACAAGTTCCATGGCTTATATGAATCATTGGAGAGAGCTCCAATAAGTGGAGCCTCAATTGAAGATATAGTAAGTGTTTTTTTTTTATTCAGATATATTGAATTTCTTATATTACTATTTTAATTTTTATATTTCATTTTTAAAACATCAATTTGTAGAAACGAGAAGCATTGATAATGTACAAGGAAATGGGTGATGGGTCGGCATTCAAATTTGAACATTGTTGGGAGATCATGAAAGGAAATCCGAAATGGTGTTCGGAACAACTCACCAAAACTAGTTCCTCAAAGAAACAAAAAAATGTTGGTAGCTGCTCAGTTCAGAATCCACCTCCATCCACGCAAACCCAATCGGGGGTTGATACGGAAACTGCTGCATCTGAAAGTGCCAATGCTGATGGGGTTGTTCCCCCCCCCCCCCCCCCCCCCCCCGCGAAAGAAAGTGTAGTAAAGATAAAAGGAAGAGAGACGTTGAAGAAAAGGTTGTGATAAATGTACTAAGAAATTTTCAAGGCACTCTAGAAAAACAGTTTATATTTAATCAAGAAGAGTTGCAACTGAAGAGAGAAAGGGAGAAAAAGGAATACGAATTACGAGAGCAAACACTAAAAAGAGATTTGGAATTAAAGGAGAAGGCTAAAAAAATGGAGGATGCTGAAAAGAGAAAGGAGAAAGCCCAAAAACGTAAGGAGCAAGAACGCATTATGAATATCAAGCTCTCAGATATTCAACCTGCTTTGGTAGCTACTTACGAAAAAATGCAAGCTCAAATAATGAAGGAATGGGAAAGTGAATGTCTTTCGGAGGATGTTTCTGGAAATGATGCTTAAATGTAGTTCATGATCAAAATTGTTCTTACTTTGTAGTTCAAGAATTGATAGCTTGTTTCTTTCATTTATTTATTTAATTTTAAGTTTTAGTTTGTGGAAACTAGGAAGTTGTTTTGAGTTTATGTTAATGAAATTATTGTTATTGCGTCTCTTTCAACTAGTTGTGAATATGAAATTATGGAAATAGCGCTTCTTCCACATTTAATATAAATTATAATTGTTGATTTCGATTGAAAATGATGCTGTTGATATCCCATTTCTGACTTGAAAAGTTTGAGGATTTGTCTTTGATTGCAAAGACATTAAGAAAAAAAAATCATTTTGTTCTTTTGTTAAAGAAAAAAAAAAGGTTGTTCTAACACAGGGCAACCACTTGAGAAGAAAAAAATTGACACCTGAATGAGCTGCAAATTGAGACTGATAAGGAGTGGTTCCAAAAACCTGCTACACCCTTGTATGAGTATGTAATATGCTACACCCTTCTATGAGTATGTCCCATATTACAAAACAACATACAACTCAAATTCACATGTTTACAAAACTCAATATCCTTGTCCCATAGCTGTCTTAATTGAGCTGGATTGAGAACAAGATTTAAATGCTGCCTCTACTTATTCCAGCAAACATCAGGATGTTATGCAATCCTTACTGTTTCCAATTACAAAACAACATACTACACAAATTCACATATTACAGAACTCAATATCCTTTGTCATATAGCTGTCTTAAGTGAACTATACTCGGAACAAAATTTGAATGCTTCCCCTATTTCTTCCAGCAAACACCAGTAATTATGGGACACACTATCCAGTAAATGAACTGATACATCTTGCAAGGGAAGTAACAGACATAACAGTTGTGCATAAGGATTAAATGTAGCTCCACCTCAAATCAATTTTCAATGCTAACTGGATATGTGCATAAGGATTTAATTCATAGAGTTTTGTATCTACAACAAACTACGGTTGAAAAGACCGAATAAGAGTTCATTAATTAAGACAAGCTTGCACTTAATAGTTAGATACACATGCCCAAAAACTAAATGTCATGGTCACCGTACAGTTCCCAACAATGATTGATGAGATCCGTCTTCAATTCATTATGAAGCCCCGTGTCCCGGATTCTTTTTAATTGGCTAATCCTACTAGAAACAAGATATGTATAATCGTGATCTAACTCAACATGCTCAACCCTTTCAAGCGCAATAGGCTCCCAATGTTGGGTTTCTATTCCATGATGGTGTTGACTCTCGATAATCATATAATGTAAGATGATGCATGTCTTCATTATCTTCCCAATATCCTTTGAATTCCCCATACGTGCGGGGCCTTTAACAATATGCCACCTACTTTGCAACACCCCAATTGCGTGTTCCACATCTTTTCTTACGGCTTCTTGTTGTTTAGCAAATAACCTCTCTTTGACATTAGACGATTGAGAGATGGTTTGAATAAGAGTAGCATATTTTGGGTCAATTCCATCAGAAAGGTAATACCCCATCTTATAATTATGGCCTTGTACTGTAAAATTACATGGTGGAGCAACTTCATTTACTATATCATCGAACAAGGGAGATCTATCGAGAACAGTGATATCATTGTTTGTACCAGCCATGCCGAAGAACGCATGCCAAATCCACAAATCCTTTGACGCTACAGCCTCTAAAATTAGAGTAGGGGCCTTTTTGAAACCATTAGTGTGCGTGCCATGCCATGCCGTCGGATAATTTTTCCATTGCCAATGCACACAGTCAAGACTACCGAGCATACCAGGGAAGCCCCTATACTCCCCTTCTTTTAGAAGTCGAGCAATATCAGCTTCATCTGGTTTTCTCAAATATCGTTCTTCAAAAACCTCGATGACCGCATTGCAAAAATGCTTAAGGCTTTCAATTGCAGTGCTTTCAGCGATCTAGAGATATTCACCAAGCAGAACAGCGGGACAACCATATGCAAGCATCCGCAATGCTGCTATCATCTTTTGTAAAGGACTTAACCCATTTTTTCCAACATCATCAACCTTTTGTGTGAAATAATCGTCATAAACCCCAATTGAATGTAAGATACGATTGAATAGTTCCACATCCATCCGAAATCGACGACGAAAATGCTCTGGTGTATACTTTGAATGCTCACCCTTGAAATAGTCATTAATAATTAGATCGTGGCAAGACTTCCTACACCGAGGAATATAGCGCCGCCCAGGAACAGAGCCACCATGAGGTCATTTATTTTGAACCGTCATTGATGCGACTATAATTGGGACATGGATTGCGGTGGTTTCGGCCAAACTTTGTGTTAAATTAGTACATTGTATGCTATTATCTAGCCATGGATCTTCTAACATATCTTCGCTGAGATCCATTGACTTATTGCTAGATGATGAACTATCCGAGTCAGATTCCGAACTTGGCGAAGACATTACTTTGGAAGCACACTTGCTGCAAAAGGACCTGTACTATAATTCACAAAATCAGTTACATATAACTAGCATTATGGGGTGTTTACAGTAGGTTTAAATTTGATAAAAATGAATTTTTGCAGATCACTTAAATTCAATCAAATTATGGTGTAAAAATAATTATATTTTCTTTTCTATTTCAGCAATATCTAGTCAAACAAATGACATACATTCAACATTAACATCCCAAACAATATCAAATATAGAAATAATAGAAAGTAATTATCAATTGATTTTGAACTAACCGGACTGTTTGCTTCAATTGTAGATCGAAGGAGAAAAAGAATTGATATTGGTGCTGTACGGTTTGGTGAAAAGAGGGCTGGGAAATAAACTTGATGAAAGAGTTTGTTGGAGTTTGTTTGAGAGAACAGTTTTTTTGCTGACTAGGATGAGAACACATCCTTAAAGTAGTCGTCCAGAACTAGACTTTTAACAGCAGGATGTCTTTCAATTCAAGTGCCATGTGAGCTTCATATTTTATATTCACAACTGCATTGGAGCACGTCTGTTTTGCTAAATGTCTATGCTGCCCACGTGGATAGTATTTTATTTTCAATTGACTACCGCATTGGAGAAGCTCTTATAACTAAGCTGATCTAATATGATTTCATAGATAGTTTCTTAGTAATGCTTAGTCGACAGTTGAACACTAGAGTTTTAAGGATATGGAACTAATTGTCAATAATAATAAAAAGAATAAGAGCTTAGATTATTGACCAAAAGTACTTTTAAAAAAGAGAAACTAATCATTGTGGGTTAAAGATGATTTTGTTTCGTCTCATTGCTTAAAAGACTGCAATCATAAAAGGAAAGCAATCCCTTAAACAATATATAAAGAAAAGTTGCCTGAAGAATCATTGTTTCTAGATTTAAACCTACCAACCAAACCAAGAGAAAGCCATAATCAACTCACATCAAAATTCCAAAAGTAATAATTAACATAAGGGTGAAAACCATGATTAGATACTTTTACATTTCAACGTAGCAAAGCAATTGGGCTCACCCATTAATTATTTTTAATTATTTTCTTCGAAATATCACGTTCTAAGCGTTTGAATATAGGAGAAAGTGTGTCGGAGAATAATTCTGACAAGGACGTAAGTATTAATAGCCAAGAACAATAAACTAGCCATCCAGAGTTGTATGAAGACATGCTTGCCTTTGAATTCAAGCACATAACCCCACATCAGTCAATGGGTTTGAGCTCCCATCCACAACGTAATGCAGCCCATTCCTTCCCATTTAAGCTTCATATTGCTCCATGGCAGTATTAGTGGCAACAGGCAGAAAAACCACACAAAGTACTGCGCTGTTATTACCTGTTAAAAAAATAAAATGAAATTAGAACTGGAAACAATATGATTTTTTTGCCCTTACATGGACTTTATAGTCCAAATTGCGTCCTCAACTGGAAGTGAAAGAAAGGTGAATATTAATGTAGTTTCCATCTTTTAAGGGGGTAAAATTGTTGAACTAGGCCTCTAATGGATCAAATTTTAGTCCGAATCCAAACTATTCATTTAGATATGGACTATAATTTATAATCAGTGGTGTATCTAGAATTTTTTTCCAGAGGACGGAAAAACTATTACCCTTTTTTCATAAATATATATGGATTATCTTTGTACATATATTATGCAAAAAATAAATACTGAATTTACCAACAGTTTAAAACAATGACTAAATTTTACAAACGGTTATAAGCCGAGACTAGCCGAGACTAAATTTTCAGCATGATATCTGAATTTTTTGTCTACTTAATGCAAATCATGACTGATTTGTCACTGTATGTATAAAAATCCGGAAAAAACTGTTTATAACCGTAAAAAACTGTGACTAATTATAGCATATATATGTAAATTCCAGAAAAATCTGTTTGTAATGGTCAGAGATGCACTGTGATTAATTTACCAACTAAAAATTCCCGTTGGAATATTTTCCCATATACATTATTTTTTGCCTAAAGTTCAGGAGCGCCCCCCTCCCCCCAGTCTATGGTGGGTCCTCCCGTCTGTAATTCATTATTTAATAATTAGACCGGTATGAAAAGTCAGTAAATAATCTAATCCAATTTTATATATTAATGAAATAAAATATTTAATATTATATACACACACACACACACACACACACATATATATATATATATATATATATATATATATATATATATATATATATATATATATATATAAGATAGGTGATGTTGATGCCAAAATATATGTATTTAAAAAATAATAGTATAATAGTACACACACACACACACACACACACACACACACACACACATATATATATATATATATATATATATATATATATATATATATATATATATATATATATATACACTAGCGGATGCCCGTGCCGAGGGCACGGCGTACATCCATTATATAAGATAGGTGATGTTGATGCCAAAATATATGTATGATATTTTCACATTTTTATGCATGATATTTCATGCCTTCCATGGGTGCATGAAATATCATGCTAAATGGTAAAATATCATACATATTAAATCTATACTATTATATATACTATAATACTATTATACTACTAATATACTATTATACTATTATTTTTTAAATACATGCTATTAACTTATTTTTTTTAATTTAAAAAAAATATATTTTTTTTAATTTTTGTTTTCGTTTTTTTTAAAAGGCTAGTAATTATGGATTGGGTCTTATTACGGGGGAAAATTTATCGCCGTGCCCTCGGCACGGGCATCCGCTACACACACACATATATACTAGCGGATGCCCGTGCCGAGGGCACGGCGATAAATTTGGCCCGGTAATAAAACTCAATCCATAATTACCAGCCTTTTCAAAAAAAATAAAAACAAAAATTAAAAAATATATTTTTTTTTTAAAATATATTTTTTTAAAAAAAATATTTTTTTTTAAATTTAAAAAATAATTTAATAGCATGTATTTGAAAAATAATAGTATAATAGTATATTAGTAGTACAATAGTAGTATAGTATATACAATAGTATAGATTTAATATGTATGATATTTTACCTTTTAGCATGATATTTCATGCACCCATGGAAGGCATGAAATATCATGCATAAAAACGTGAAAATATCATACATATATTTTGGCATCAACATCACCTATCTTACATAATAGATAAAATATATATATATATATATATATATATATATATATATATATACACTAGCGGATGCCCGTGTCGAGGGCACGGTGATAAATTTGACCCCGTGATAAAACCCAGCCCATAATAACCCGCCTTTTTTTAAAAAAAAAAACACCTTTCAAAAAAATAAAAAATAAAAAAATTAATAAAAAATAATATAATAGTATGTATGTATGCATGTTAAACATGCATGTGTATTTATGTATTGAATGTTGCATGCATGCATGCAACACATAAAATATCATACATGTTTAACATGCATGAAAGGAGCCATACCCCATATGGCTCCATATTATATGGATATATATCACGATGTATATAAATATTATACATTCAACATTTTAAATTTTAATTACGATTTTGTCAATATTACAATTATTATTACACTTGTAAATATATTTTATATACTTCATACTTTGTATAAAATCAAATCCGATAATTTTCTCAATAATTGGATTCGGATTACCTTCCCTCCATTCCGAATCATACCCATTGACAAGCCTATCCAAAACCATAACACTACTTGCCTTGAACAATCCTGACCATTTAGAATTTCTCCACAATGTACCGCTAAAAAAATGTTTACTTATATTTTATAGCAACACATAAGGCTGTATTTGCAATTTTTATAGCTTAGGGGCTAACTTGCAATCGAGGCGATAGTTTAATGGATTTCATGCAATTTACCTGTTTTAATGTACCTTTTTGGAGCCAATGTAGCCTAAGTTATTTAGTTTAATAAATTATGTAATATAATGATTTTCACAATACTATAAAACATTATAATCTAATCCACAAACCTTATTGAATGGTACAAATGCCACTGTCTGGCAAAACAAACAGAATGGCAAATCCTGTGCAAAGCGGAAAATGAGGAGCAACTGCACTATAATTTGAGGCAGAAAAGAAACTAGCTTTTCCAAGACTGAAAACTCGTGTTCGTAATGGAGATATATGAGATAAAAATATATTAAGATAAATTGTGTCTCAGATCGGTACGAGTAAGGTGGTATAGCAGCGCCTCATACAAGAACTCCCATCCATATAGAGAGAAGAATATTCAGGTACAAAAGAAGAACACGGTCCCAGATATTATCCCAAACAAAAGTCTTCCTCTTCCAAACATGCTTGTAAGAAAAATCCATACATGATGTGGATAAGTAAGTTTTGTGCTACTTGAACTGTGGGTCGACTTTACTTGACTAGAACCCCAATTCATGAGGACAGGCTTCTTACCAGATTGAAAATTGAGAGGATCAAGAATTAAAATGATAGGAAGTGCATAAATTATAGGGTAGATTCTCAAGTGGACAACGAGCCCATACCAAAATGCAGCATGTAACAGATTACCTATTAAACAGAAAACAACATGAAAATATAGAAAGTTAGACATGTGTGATTTACATTAAATAGTTGGCACAACATTCAAGGGGCATTTAACAAAAAAGCCCATGACATACTATTCATTTAAGTTTTTTAGTCCATGATATAACATTCAAGGGGCATTTAACAAAAAAGCCCATTATTTACACTAAATAGTTGGCATAACCTTAGTAGTGACATTAGCTTGAGCTTAACTATAAATGGAACATTTATTTAGGGACTAATTATTTTTGAAAAAATATATTTGACTAAACAATAAACATATCATTTTTCTAGGGACTAAAAACTATTTTTCAAAATATATCGGACTAAACATTAAATGAAACTTTTTTTAAGAACCAGACATCAATTAACCCAATTTAATCCGTATTGAATGTATTAATCAAGAATGTGGTCAATAAGCAAAAACTGAGTAAATGAATTGCCTTTTTCTATTTTGGCTTTTCCTTTTAAAATGTACTACTTAAAGCCCTACAGCTTCACAAGGAACTCCATTAGAAATACAATATGGCCAATAAATATTCCAGCTAATAAAATCGAATGGGCATATTTATCCTCCAATCCACAAGGGAAAAAGAACACACAGTCTCCTTCAAGCCTTCATCGGAGTCATGTTACAGTAGAGATGCATTTTAAGCATCTGTGAAATTTCACTATTGAGTAATTCTAGGGAGACCCTCAAAGTGCACCCGAAAAAACAGACTTGTTGAGTTATCAAACTCACATTGGTTGATATTTGGAATGATCCCATGTGGATATCATTCACTAACTGATGTGGGTTTGACAAGAGCATACCCATGCAATTTAGCCGCCGCGAACTTGACGCACTTGGGACTAACGATGTTCTTATAATTAAAGTTTTTTTTAATTTCGTTGAGCCAATCAATGAAGGCATCCGGCTTTAAATTCCCATCAAACATAGGAATGTGAACCAGTATATCTCCATAGAGGGCCTTCTCAAAAAGACGTATCATCAAACCTATGCTATCCTCACCCTATGCTCGTGCCGGATCCGGGACTACTTCTATCTCACCTGCTACATCCTCAACTATTGGGGCTGCATAACTATGCCAATACAACCCCTAGGTTGTCCTCCCCACAGTACACGTCCGGGTGCTTTATATTCTCCTTGCACTCGGTTTGGACAATC
Organism: Sambucus nigra; assembly: GCA_949130495.1. Classification (NCBI taxonomy): domain Eukaryota; kingdom Viridiplantae; phylum Streptophyta; class Magnoliopsida; order Dipsacales; family Adoxaceae; genus Sambucus; species Sambucus nigra. The sequence goes on from OX422210.1 coordinate 7,211,281, forward strand.
GTGTACCGAATGCCCAATCTCCCTACACCCATAGCACCTGTGCTCATGAATAGGAACGAATGATTTATTGATCCATGGCTTCTCTTCGCAATGAAGTGGGAATTTTGTGGGGAGGAACAATTGGTTGTGACACCCCGCCTAATACCGGGTGATCAGTCCTATTTTAATTAAAACAGGAGCCTCATTTGGTTCATTATTAGCATCACTGTCGAAAACATTTTTAAAACTAACTAACCACCTATTATTTAAAAGCTGGTGCCAAATTTTATCTTTATTTATCCAAGACAAATTAAATGCGGAAATTAGAATAAAACATTCAATGCTGATAGAATCAATCATCACATATAATAATAAAAGTCTTGCCAACCACCGGCTGAAATCCAAAACCAAAGTAAATAACAGATAATAATAAATCTCATATAATCTTAAATGAGACAACTAGATAAATCTAGGAGCAACATGCTCGAAGTAAACTAATATAAATCCCTAAACTAGGAATAGAAGAGATAGAGGCGCCTATCCAAATACTGCAACATCCACATGTGCTGCAGCAGCAAATCCCTGGAATGAATTAAGTCCGGCGTCCCTGTGGCTGGATACCGAAAAGGTTTTGAAAATATTTGATAGCAAGGGTTAGAACCCAAAACATTTTTAAAATATTTAGCAAATGATTAACTGGCAGTAATTAAAACTGCATGAATGCGCTTCATATTTAAGTTAGTGTCGCACTCTCTCTTGAGCACATACTCACCCTTCAACTATATCTCCGTGGAGACTCCGAGAAAGTAGGTGGAGCGCCATAGAATAAAGGCCTACCTCCCAATGTGCATCAATACTCATCACATCACTTAGCACTGGTGCAGCATAATCGGAAGGTAATGGCGGCATCTGGCAGGTGGTGGATGAAGAGGAGGGGCATACTGGACTAACGGAGGTGCTGGAGGACAGCGGTGATAATGTCGACACGTGCCATTCAGATGGTCGCACTCACCATAATAAAAGCGTTGGTAGTCTCGTAATGGTGCGAAGCGATAAGCGTTGGGTGGAGGCGGAGATATCCATTCCAAGATGCTGTGGTGGGTGTCCCCAGTGTCGGAGTATGAAGAAGAGTCAGTATAGAGTAGGGAGAGATCATGGTGGGAATGTGTATGATGTGATGGGGGAGGTGGGTGGGGACATAAACGTGGTTCAAGGGGTCGGGAGACTGAAATATCAAAATATCCACTAAGGTCATAAGGTTTTCCACAGTGGTCTAATAGTTGGTTAACCCAAGAAATGTTCAACTTCAGTAATCCAATCCAATCTAACAAACGTTTAACTTCAGTAATCCAATCTAAGAATTCTTCAATACGAAATTCAATTGTCTCCAAACACTGTTACAACACGGTTGTCTCCAATACGAAAGTCCCTGAAATCATCTTGCTCCCATCGACCTCGATTGTCTCCAAACACTATTACAACACGGTTGTTACCGAAACCGACATTTCCCTCATAGTTTGGCTGCCAAATTAGGATGTTTGGATTGTGGTTACCGATAGGATGTCCATGAACACAGTCGTTGGGCATCCAATCGTTCTCGCGGTTAAGTTCCACCACTACCATTCTTTCTAGGATTTGTCGCATGGTTTCATGCAAATCGCTCAAGGTTTGACTAACGTTGGTTTGGAACTCAATAAATTCAACCCTCAAAAGAGCGACTCCATTATGATCACCATCGTTGGAGATATTGCTTCCATCACGTGAACCAGCCATCAAAACAAAAACAAATCTTAAGATTCAAAAACTTCCTCCGATACCAATTAACGTAGCAGAAAATGTGAAAATAAAAAAATTATCCTTGAATCCATAAGGCGCACACTTAAAAAAGATGAAATGTTGGGATAGGATCTCATATTAGTTTTTTCTTTATTTTAGTTCTTTTATTTTTTATCTCTTTAATTAATCTCTAAGCATGTTTGGGACTAATTAGGTATATTTTGTTAATACTTGTCATTTTTAGTCATTTAGGTAATTACTTGGTTAACAAGTAATCTTCCACATATAAATACCCATGTCCTCCTTACTTTTTAATACAAGACATTCTTTGATTATCTCTATAATTTGTATTTGTTTTGTTTTGGGCCTTTAACGTGTAGTTTACGTCAAATTGGTATCAGAGCGAGTGTCACTCCAACATTGGTGTATCGGTTTATTTGTGTGTAGATTATCAACAAAATCTTACACTACACTTATAATGACCCCAAAGAAATCGAATCGATATCAAAAAGAGATCAATCAACAATTGAGACAAAAGATTGATCAATCCTAGTATTCAACCAAAAATTTGATACCCTTTTCTGCCTCCTCACCACGACGAACGAACCAAAAGAACCACCATCCCATAGAACCGGGAAAGAACCCGTTGACCAAGAACATGGGCCTGACCCATTGACCCGCCAACCCAAGTTCAGTGAGCAGACCCGCTAACCCACTGGCAGGAGTAACACCGAGATCTTCAGCCGACGGCGTGGGCAATCCAAGCTTGGGGACCACCCCGTCCTTTCAGGAATTCCGAACTCCTTGGAAACTTCGGGACGTCAAAACTTCTCGGAAAACCCGAAAGATCCGGACTTTTCAGAGAACTCGATATGCCCGACCCTCCCGCCTCACTCTGTAGGGGGAGCCTAAAGGCAGTCTTGTGATTTGAGATAACTCCCCCTCCTAAATTGAGGAAGGTGGACAACCCATAGGAAGCTAAGAAAAGAAGCTCAGAGGAAGCTCACCAGAGGAATCTTGCCAGAGGAAGCTTGCCAGAGGAAGCTTTCCAGAAGAAGCTTAGATGAAGCTTACCAGAAAAAGCACAGAGGAAGCTCAGAGAAGAAGCTCAGATGAAGCTTGCCAGAGGAAGCTCGCTAGAGGAAGCTCGCCAGAGGAAGCTTTACCAGAGGAAGCTCGGACGAACCTTGCTAGAGGAAGCTCAGAGGAAGCTTGCTATAAGAAATTCAGAGGAAACTTATCCAGAAGAACCACGAGTTTCATCTCACTTTGAGCCCAGTGCAAACCAGTCCCTTTTCAAATGTCATATCTTTTTTAAGTGATGTAACACGCCACCTACCTACTATCCAATCCAAACTTGAGTAAACCATGGCAGTTTGAGGGGTTGTCAGAAGGCTTGGTGGATGATCATTGAAGTGTGACAGCTGCCTGACACAGCTGATAGCCAAAAGGTGTCTGCATGCATTTAATGCTAGTGACATAAAGTAGAAGATTTTTCACATTGATTGAGATTGAGACATCTCAGGAGAGGTTGGTGGATATTTAGAGAGCCCAGCCATTTCAGGAAAAAAAAAGTTGGTTCTCTTTGGGGAGAAGATAGAGTTCTTTGTCCTGAGTTCTTTCTAGAGAGAGAAAAGACATTGAGAGCAGGGGAGTTATTGCAAAAACAGGGGGCATTTAACTCACCCACCATTGTTGGTTGTTGCCAAGCTTTTACTACCATTTATTGTTGTCATATGTGTGCGGGACCTTGGTGTTTGAGGTGCCTACCAAGTCGGAGATATTGGGTTAGTTGTTATCACCATACCTATAGGGGTTATGCCTCCATCTATAATCTAAAGTACCCTCTTACACACTCGAATCAATCGAACTCCTCGAACAATCCAGAAGAACAGAATTCCTCGACAAAATCGGGATTCCTGCACCCCCCGAAAAACTTGGAATTTCTGACCTACCCGAGAATTCCGGCCCCTTCAGAAAAACTCGAATGTCCGACCCTCCCGAAAACTCTGAACTCCTCAAGAAATTCCAAAATCCCGACCCACTCGAAAAACCAAACTTTCCTACCCTACCCGAGAACCCTGAACTCCTCGAAAATTCTGGGAACCCGCCTTGTTCATGAGACCCGAACTCTTAGTCCGAACCAGAATTTTCGAACTTCCTAGAAAACTCGAAATTTCTGACCCCCTTGGCCGGCCGAACGAAGCCTGATATCGGCATTCCTCCCGAAATTTCCACCCACCTCAGCAGACCCACTGATTCCGGCTCCTTCGACCACTGCGGACAACCTTATGATTCCGATGGATATTTTGAAATTTCAGGCCCCCGACCCCCTGATCCACATTTGTTTCCCCACCCACCTCCCCCCATCACATCACACACCTTCCCACCATGACGTCTCTACTTTATACTGATTCTTCTTCATCCTCAAACATTAAAGGCACCCACCGCAGCGTTTTAGAGTGGATACCTCCCCCTCCGCTTGATGCTCCTCTCTTCGTACCATTACGGGACCACCAGTGCTTCTATTGCGGTGAGCACGACCATTTGATTGGCACATGTCCACATTATTCCTGTGGCCCTCCTGCACAATAGCATGTACTTCCTCATCCACCACCTGCCCAAATGACGCCCTTACCAGATGATTATGTTGCACCTGTGTCAGGTGATGTGATGGACCTTAATGCACATCAATATTCTCCCTTGATGCCATAATTGACTGGTTAGCTTCTATGAAGACAGTTTTTAATTACAATAGGGTTCAAGGCCGCACTTGTGTTCTTGCTACCACCAAATTTAAGGGATTCGCCCGAATTTGGTGGAATAATCTTTGTTATTATCTGACAGTAGCCGGGCTATCCCTATCCAAACATGGCCAGAGCTGAAGGTCACTTTTTAGGCTTTATTCATCCCGCTGACATATGAGCACGACCTTTTTGCTCACATCCAGTCCCTCCAACAGGAGACGTCCACTTTGGTGGAGTAAACCGAGAAGTTTCAACTGCAGGGGAGTACACCGATCAGTTTCAGCTTCTTTGTACCAGTGCTCATCTTCCCGAGATAGAGGATCAACGGATCAACAGCTATAATTTGGGCCTCCAGTCTTACGTTCAGCGCGATCTGTGATTACGAGAGTTACCAACCGTTTTTAAGGCGGTTGAGTATGCTACCAAGGTAGAGTGTTACCACATGGTACCAGCAGCTCCACCATCCTCCCGAATTCTACTTCCGTCGGTTCCTGCTACTGCTCTTACTCCAGTATCAACTCTCTCTAATACTCCTTAAGTCACCTCTACTACTCCCGCGGCATCACATTTGGGTCCTCCCACAATTGAGTGCTACAATTGTGGTGCCGTTGAACATCGAGCTTCAGACTGCTCTCTTCCACAATACCGTGCTCTTTTAGTGATAGAGCACCCCAGATTATCTTGATGAGTCCGAGGAGCCTCCTCAACATTCATTTATTACCATTTTGGAGCCCGACTCAGTGGGCATCCCTCTCTGAATTCGGGACGAACTCTTTTTGAGGGGGGAGAGTGATGGGAGTGGGATCTCATATTACTTTTTCCTTTATTTTAGGTTTTCTATTTTTTATCTCTTTAATTGGTCTCCAAGCATATTTGGGACTAATTAGGTATATTTTTATTAATACTTCTCATTTTTAGTCATTTAAGTAATTACTTGATTAGCAAGTAATCTTCCATATATAAATACCTATGCACTCCTCATTTGAGGACAGTTATCCATTTTTTAATATAACACATTCTTTGAATCTCTCTTTCGAATGTGTATTTGTTTTGTTTTGGGCCTTTGATGTGTGGTTTACATCTGAAAAACTCAAAGTTTATAATTGAAGATGAGATGATTTGAAACACTTACAAGCTTGCTCTTATATAGTGAGCTACAAAAGACAATTATTAAAATTCTAACCCATTTACTAAAGGAAAAAGACATTTTGGGTATCCTTGGAAGCATAAAAGATAACAATTTATTAATATAAAAAGTTCATACCCAGTGCACAAGGCTCCCGCTTAACTGCAAGGTCTGAGAGAGGTGGATGTCGGCTGGCCTTACCCCCATATATGGAGAAGTTGCTACCATGTCTCGAACCCAAGACTAACTGAAACTTGGGCAAGGGTACTTGACATCACACCAAGGTACGACCTCTATAACAACTCATTAATATAATGACATAAAAAGGAATCCTAAGTAAAAGGGAAACACACTTTTGACAGTTTCATGGAATGTAAGAGAAAAAGAAATACAAGGGATACAGAATCCAAAAGGGAACTAACGGAGGATCCTAGGGGTTGTTGGATATTGTATGTATGAACAGTACATAGGGGACTATTCATGTATACGATTACTATTCACATATAGATTGATTTTTACCTTTTTAGCCTCCCCGACTAGCAGTGATCATGTGTAATCATATACTCTTGTGCTAGTTGTTCCACATCAAAACCCCATCTCATCAAAGCAAACCCTAGTTGTCTCCTCTTGAGAAACCCTAGCAGCCCCTCCACTTCTAAACCCAACGGTCTCTGTCTGCCAAACTCAGCCGCCACAGAAGCTGCTGGCAGTCGGACATCTCAGATATGGTCAGAAATACGTTTGAAGGAGCCAGACCTTGTCGGATAGCATTCGGGAGATGGTGGATGGCATTCTCTGGGTGAGCTGAGACAAGGCTGATCTGGATGGAAATACAATCTAGAGATTCTGGACGAAGGGAATCAATAGCCGGAGGTTGCTCACGGCTCCAACAGAGGGTTTTAGTCTGGGATTTGGCCGAAAAGTGACCTGGAACGGGGCGGATGTTTCCAGAAATGGCAAGCGAGGGTTCGGGGGTCGAGGTTCGATCGATGGTCATCTGATCATTTCTAGCAAGGGGGAATAGGAAAATATTTTGCTGGTTGGTGGTGATGGGTTTAGACCTGAAATTTGGGAGTTTGGGTGTGAACCAGAGACCATCGGAGCGCTGTCACAGCAGGTGGTTGGTGGTGGTGGTGGTGGTGGTTATGTAGTGCTAGGGACAAGGGGGTTGTTACCCGAGGTGGTGCCCTTCCATAGAGGTTCCTCCTCGCCCTTCGCCGAGACCAATATGCCGTATCAATTTTTCGTCAGAATTTTGATCAATTTTGGGAGGTTTCGATCACAAACCCAGCGTCCACGGGAATATTTATCAACCAAGACACCTTCTCGGCCGAACGATTGTTCCAAGTCGAAGCCATAACTCATATCGGGCTTCGTATGCCACTTAGTACCAAGACACAATAAGAGCGAACATTGCTCTGATACCAATTTGATATGTAGTAGGTAGCGAAAGTGTATTAATTACACTACACAATAACAACAACAGTAGAGGAGACTCACCCTAAAATCCAAAAGACTAAAAAGGATGAAATAAACAAAAGACAAAAATAACCTTTACAATACTTAGACACCAAGTAAAGACCTTAAAATGATAAAGATGCTAAAATACCCTAACCTAAAATATTCCAAAGGAATATTCATTTATTTTACTAATAAAAATAAAATAAATAAATAAAATACAATTAAAATTTAAAATTTCTTTCAGTTCCACCTCCTTGCGCCACGTGTCATCAATATACATCATGTGCAACCAAGTTCCATATGCATACTGTATCATAATTTTATTAGGCTAATATATACGTGATGATGCAGCCTCAATCTAGTGAAAATAAGGAAAAAAATGAAAGGAGAAGAGAAGAAAGGATTTATGAGTACTCAAAATGGATTAACATAACTTAAACCCTTCGTATTCCTCGTCTCTTTCTTGTGTTCGTCTAACTCTTCCAAATAGGCTAAGACCATGTGCTATACTACATCTATACACAACGTACAAAATAAGGACAAGGATTTTTTTACCGGGCAGTTGAAGAAATAAAGGTAGTTTTCTCTAATTCTTAGAACAACCACACACCCAGTGTTGCATCTAGTGAAGAAAATATATCTCAAGGATTTCAACGGACATCTTTGCCTCTCTGTAGGTGTGGTTTTGTGCTTCAACTATAAAGTGCACAAAACTTACATGTTCGGTAAATTCGATCACACAACCCTAATATAATGGAATAGAAAAAGTTACTAAGCACAAAAGAATAGATAACGCGAATATATACATGGTTTGGCAAGAATTGCCGACGTCCACGAAAAGGGAGAGATTTTATTATTAATTGAGTTTGAGAGTACAATATGGCAAGAGTTTTTAAGTCCTCTCCAATCATGTCCTGCTAATGGAGTGGTTGCAGTTATTTATAATGCCAAATACTGGTATCCTCAAAATATTGGGCTCTAAGCTTATCACTCAGCGTATCATGGTGATAAGTCCTATTTAACTGTATCCATTGTCTGTAAACTGATCGAATTCAGACCGGATCCGGTAAATCCAAATCCATATCCCGTTTATGTAAAACGGATTCGGATCCGATCCGTTTATTAATCGGATCAGATCAGGCAAATCCAAATCCATATTCGTTTATGTTAAACGGATTCGGATCTGATTTGATTATCCGTTTATGTTAAACTTGATTTGCAACATTTTTATCTTCAACTCTTATTTCATAAATTTATTTTGCAAATGTCCTAAAAAAACAGATAATGAAACTAAGAACTATTATAATACATATTTAAAATATTATTAAATACTATATATATTAATTAAAAATATATTATATATAATTTATATATATATATATATATATATATATATATATATTAAAAATATTAATCGGATCGGATTATTAACGGATCGGAGTATGTGAATCCAAATCCGCTCCATTTAATAAACGGGTAATCAGGTAATTGGATAATTGGATAATAGGATTTCAGGCATGATCCATATCCGCTTAAATGGATTGAATTAGGATTCGGATTTGGATAAAATCCGATCCATTGACAGGCCTCCATATATTTGTGAGTTATCATGTACCAGCTGTGAAGTTATCGAAGAAAATCTTCTCTATTTATTCCCGCCTTTCAGAGGCGTGCGACCCAAGTTAGGAAGGCCGCACGTGCTTCCTAAGTTGTAAACTTCTGGATACCACAGTAACAATGGTAGATATATTTTGTATTGGATGCTAGTTGAAAAGGAGAATTGTCACTCTTCAACATGTTTAGGAAATTAACCAGGGATTATCTGATATTAAATATCCAATGCTAAATCTTCTCTTTTCTATATATGTCAAATTGTGGTTGGCTAACACTTTACTAGAAGATGAAAAGTAAAAACAAAATTCTAAGGCTTCAACAACGATAAATAACAAACATTTTGAGAGAAGCCACTGGGACACAATTTTACTTCCGTAGGTGATGGAAAGAACAAGAAGATACCTTTCATGAGAGAAATAATGATCCACAAAACCATGACGCAAACAACGGGCTCACAGTTCCCACGGGTTCCAATTGTGAAGGTAAATGGGTTGAAAAGCCATACCATTATAGAGTAGGTGCGTAGATTCTCAGGGACCCCTCGCAGCTTCAGAATTTTACGAATAAAGAACCCCACAAGTAAATCTGCAGTGTAAAGATGAGATAAGTATCACCATCATCTAATTTTTCTCATGAAAATGTAGGAGAAAAAAGTTATATCAGATGAATGAGTACAGAATAGTGAGAATATGAAAAATTGAATGATTTTAAGATATATATATACAGTCCTGCCCTTGTGCGGACCAGTCCGCATCTTAAGAGTGCGGACCGGACATGTGTCACCTGGCGGTGAGCCCAGAAAAGAGAGAGAGTGTGCCAATAATCTACGCGATAATTTCTAGGCGCACTGTTAGGTGACACATGTACGGTCCGCATTCTTAAAATGTGGACTAGTCCGCACAAGAGCATTATATATATATATATATATATAATGAAACTAGTAAAAAACCAAAAAACTAAAATGCATCATGCTTATGACTGAAATTATTCATGAGACATCAAACTGTATTATGCACCAACGCCATCCAGGATTGCGGTAAGGGGCAAAGAGAACAGCAAGTTGGATTTTCCCCCTAAGAACCCCAGTGGTAAATCAGAGCTAATAGGGCTGCACTTTCTCAAACGGGCATTCAGAAAGTATTCTGGGAGGGGGGAAACAGATTAATAATTATTTAACATTATCGTATATTTTCAAAGATCTATAACGGGATATTAAAGAGCTTAAAACAACTGCTAGGAGCTTATAAGTAATCTCCTATTCTGGTACTTTTTCACAGCCCTTTAGGTTAAAAGAAAATGGTAAATATAATATGTTTAGTGCATAAAAGTAGAATATATTGAGCTCCTAAAGATCATCCCTTAGTCCATTCCTTCCTCTGACAGGCCTGTCTTGATGGTTAAGACCTACAACCTGTTTGTAGCTTGTACTAATAGTAAAAGTCATAGCAAGAGTATAGGTTAAAGGCCTTGCTTTGCTTTATTGATAACCATCTTGTGCATATAGTATAGCTAAATTCAGATTTAGGAAAGACAAGACAAATACAATTAGTCACTAGAATACTGTGGACAGTCCCACGGCACGCCAAGCCCAAAAATCCCGGATTGTTGTTGTATATAGACTAGGCCTCGTGAAATTTGTTAGGCCAGCTAAAACATTTGGGTAAAATAGGACACACCATTTAAAGCCCGACCCAATTATAAAATTCTCTATTTCTTAATATTTATTTATATATGTAATAAATAATTTAATTATATTAAATTAAACATGCGGGCATGCTTGGGGTTCATGGGTATACAGACGGGCTGAATTGGTCAGATACATTAGGCCCATGGTGGGCCCACCCAGAGTGTCCAGGCAAGCATGTGTCCGAGCGTCCATATCCGATGAGCGTCAAATTGGATTCGTTCCCGAATCCTTCGTGAAAGTGTCCGTGCTTCACAGATATTATCACTTACCATATAGTGCAGGTCAGCGCGAGCTCCGTGGCCACCCCTATCGTTCAAGCCCCCCCGTATATGAGGGGACCCCTTCATTCCCCGGTTCATTGGATCAAAAAGACAAGAGGAAAGGAGGACAAGAGGAAGGGAAGTTAAGTGGATCTTTTGGAATTGCTACTTTCTAGGTGATTTTTTGGGGGACATCCTCCGGTGAGGGAGCTGGCCCACTTGGACTAGTACCTGGGGGTGTGCACAGTTCAGTCGGTTCAGTTTTGGAGTACATTTTTTGGACGAACCTACTCTATCAGGTTTGGAAAATCAAAAACCAAAGCCAAATCAAGGGGAAGACAAACTGTTGGTTTCAGTCGGTTTTGGTTTTAACGCATAAACCACCAAACTCACAAATCAAAGGAGAAAAAAATCGATATCACAACAGAGAGTTGCATCATACAAATTACCAATAACATCTGACATTCCCCAAGATTAACATAACGATATCATAAAAATTTCTGGTTATTACCAAACCCAAATAGACTAAATAAAAAACAAATTCTGATTTTATTTATCTCAATATCATAAATTACAGAGTGCACATACATAACTTTTTTTTTGGTAGCATACGAGGTGTTCGGGCCAGCTTGCGTGCACCTTGACTAATCCCCATTCGCGGTTCGTGGCTTCCGCTGGCCAAGCATGATTTTGACAATACCGGGGATCGAACTGGGGACCAAACCCAATCCACCCCCAAGACTGTCCTAGTGGCAGCTTTATACCACTGGGCCAAGAGGCTTGGTTATACATAACTCATATCAAAATTAAAAAAGAAATTTTGATTTGTATACATGTATATAGATACTTGAACTTTGACGTATTAGGGTTTTGGTTTGGGGACTTCAAGTAAAGCTTGAGTGATATACAGCATCTTCCATTGAGATCGGTGTGAGGAGAGATGACCAATGGAGAAAAATTGAATGGAGGAGAGACAGAGTTCAAGGGATCACCAATGGAAAGCTTCATGAGTGGTGGGAGAGATTTGAGGGGGATATATATATATATATATATATATATATATATATATATATATATATATATATATATATATATATATATATATATATGTGTGTGTGTGTGTGTGTGTGTGTGTATATATATATATAGACAGACAGATAGATAGATAGATAGATAGATAGAGAGAGAGAGAGAGAGAGAGAGAGAGACTCCTTATACTTCGTGTTGTGAGTCAAAATAGAGAGAGAATAGAAGAATCTAGAGAAATTTTAAATGAGGAAATGGGGTTTGGGGCTTTTATATATACAATCGCATCAGTTCGGTTGATCTTGGTGTTATGAGTGCCTTAACCGCAATCAATGTTTTTAATCGCGGTGGCGGAAGGTGTCGCGTTTTGGCTCCAGGGTCGCGTCGCGCAAGCAATTCATGCATTTTAATTTTTTGGTTAGAAAAACATATAAAATAACATTTAAAACTGAAATTTGTAAAATAATTAACATGTTCGACTGAAAATTAACATTTTGGGCTGAAAATTTTAAAAATATATAATAATAACATTTTAAGCTAATATTTTGTAAACAAGTTACATTTAGACTGTAAAATTATAAAATATTAACATTTTAAACTTAAAATTATAAAATATTGACATTTTAACTGAAATTTATTAAAAAGAATATTTTAAATCAAAATTATAAAACAAATGACATTTGAAGCTGAAATTATATAAATAACATTTTAAACTGATAATTATAAAATATTAACATTTTAAACTGATATTTATTAAAACAAATAAACATTTTAAACTGAAAATTATAAAACACATAACATTTTAAGCTGAAATTTTGTAAATAAGTAATATTTTACAGCGAAAATTATAAATATTAACATTTTAAACTGAAAAAATATAAAAACAAGTAACATTTTAAGCTGAAATTTTGTAAATAAGTAACATTTTAAACTGAAAATTTTAAAATATTAAAATTTAAACTAAAATTTCTATAAATAGTAACATATTTAAACTGAAAATTATAAAACAAATAACATTTTAGAGTTAACTGAGATATAAATAAAAATGTGTGAGTTATTGAAAAAAGTTGCAAAAAAGTGACTTTTTAAAGCTCCCAACCAAAAAGAGTTAACTGGAAAAAAAAAACTGAGAAATGAAAAAAGATATGTGTTAAAACCTCCCAAACAAGAGTTGCCATCTTGGTATCTTGAAAAAAAAGGTAAACGTAACTTACAAAAGAAAAGAAGGCAGGAGAATGACCTCTGAACTAGATCGGCAGCAACAAGGTGACTTCGAGCTCAATCGGCAACTGGTATGGAGCCTTTTTAGGTTTTTTTTAAGGTTATCTCTTTCTGTGAGGGTTAAGGGTGGGATACGACTTTTTACATATTAAGGGTTAGAGCGATACATCTTTTTTTTGTTCTTTAAAGCTCCGATTGCGCCGCTATTGCGCTTTTTTGGGCAGAATAGCGCATTTTTGCGCACTTTCGCGTGACAAGTCAGTCAATAGCGCACGCTATTGGGGTATTCCATAAAAAAACTGTGCTACATAGCGTTTTTCTAAGGCAAAAGGCAATAGGGCGCTTTTAAAAACACTGACCGCAAGTAATTATGTCATTTTTCAAATTTGGAACCGCAAGCCAAGCCGAGCATTAAAGAAACTGGTGGTTTAGAGTCGGTTTGGACCAGTTCATCATTTTATACGTTTTTCTCTACACCCCTACTTGTATAGGGAAGCCAAGGGCACCCCGCCAGGCCCGAAGGATTAGGTTGTGGCCTCTCGACGATTGAAGCACCTGATTTTGTTGTTTCTCCAGCGTGAAGAAGACAATCAAGAAGGGGGTTTCATTGTCATCAGTGCACAAGGCTATACTCAGCTGGCTCTGACGTAAACAATGTCAATGAAACACAATCAACACAAGAGACAAACTCGCAAAATATTTATTAATTGAATGATAATCAACACGAGACAAACTCGCAAAATATTTATTAATCGAATGGTGTGCCTCAAAAAGGGTGTACAAAATATAGGCCCTCTCTCGAAAGTGCTAGGGGACATAAGTCCTACCACTAAGAGAATATTTTAGCAACCATGCAATGCTATGGGTGACATCACTAAAGATGGTCCCTCCGTAATATCACATGGCCTAGAATATTATTATTATAAAATTATTTTTAGTATTATAATCATGTATTTGGGTCAAAATTTATGTACTTTTAGTATTATAATCATGTATTTTTGTCAAAATTTATGTACTCCACCAATATAGAAATTTCCCTAAGAATGTAAATGGTGGTCAGTGGAGAATCTCGACTATAGTTGATGCAAACACCTGCAATTGAGCCCAAAAAAGAGAGAAAAAAAAAGCACAAATCTGAAAATTGTATTATCAGCCAAAGGAGTATATTTTGTCATTACATCATCTCTTATTTATACTACTAGTAATCCTACTCTAACTAGGAAAACTTTAAAAGACTAAAATACCCTTCACTTATTCTAATATCAAGTAAAGAGGACTAGAACCCCTTTTATTACATTTAGTACTAACAAAAATAACAAAACAAAACAATAAAATCCTATCCTACATCATTCTCCCCTCCTTTGAAAAGTTCGTCTTCGAACTTTGAAAATTGTCAAAAAAATTTCATCCTTTTTTTTTCAAGCAGAACCTTGATTTTTGTCTATAAGATTTGAGGCCAAAATTTGATGTCCCAGTAGCTGAAACTGGCTACAAATGTGGTAGAAGCCCAAATTGTTCCAGTCCAACCCACAATGCAAATAAATGGCAGTGAGCTATTTTTCTTTTCCCTCTAACAGCCAGCAGTACATGACTCATTAATGTTTAACTTCATGTTAAGAAAAATACCCACAACCGGCCCAATTTCCATACTCATTTCAAACCCTTGGGATAACCCTCTTCTTTCCTTCTCAAAATTAGGGGAAGCTTGGGTCCAAACTGCAAATGGATGCTGGCAATAGACTTCCTGGGTCAAACAAAAGTCTAGGGTTGCGAAACCCTAGGTTGATACTTCTACATCCGTGGTCAAGTAGAGTCGCCATCGTTGGAACTCGCCGAAGCAATGAACCGTTTGCTCGAGATGCAACTGCAGTGAAGTAGGTTGATCAAATCTTTTTCTTTTTCAATTTTTTCCTCTCTCGTCTTTTTGTTCGCTTGAGTTGTAGGAGTTGTATTGGGTTTTGAATCAGAGGGTTTTTTCATCCCTTCCTCTTCTTTTTGAGGGTTCTGGTTGGTTTGGGCAACGGAAGATTGATATATTTGATAATTCTTGAACATTGAAATTAGGGTTCAAGATTGGGACTATGATTTGGGGTATTCAAAACCCAATCCAAACCAAACCGACTAAACAGACCGATGCAATCCAATCCAATTAACCAACAATATAAATTGAATTGGATTGGATCCCATTTGCAACAAAATGATTGTAATTGGATCCGTTTCGGTTTTACTATTCAAAATCGATTAAAAAACTGAACCGAACCGACCAATTTATTTATTATTAAAATATTTCATTCATCATTATTTTATTGGGTGTCATAAGTGAGTTCCATTAAAATTAGAATACACCCTATAACACATACCACACACCCACTACACTGAAAACACTCCATTCAAGCAAATAAACCCTCATTTAATTTCAATTCTCATTCCTCCATACGTATCATCAAAACAGAAAAGGTGAAAAAAAAACTCTCAAACTCAATCAAGCCCTCGACATAGGCCTGATGCTTCTCCTCTGCAATCCAACCCCCTCCCCCCGACGCCGCTGCTCTTCAAATTAACCAACCCCCTCCCCCTCTGCTCCTCGCATAGCAGGTATGTTGTCGATCGACTTCCTTCTTCAATTCGTCTCTCTCTCTCTAGAGAGAGAGAGAGAGAGATGTAAACTGCTGTAGTACTTCTAGTTGATGCCATATAATTTCTTCTTGTGTATTGTATAATTTTTAGGGTTGGTTGATTCCTAATAATCTTTCTCAAAGGGTAGTCACAGAACATTCATCAGCATCTTCTTGTTGGGTAAGGCATTTTAGTACGTTTCTAATTACTGTGGTCTATTTTTGACTTATTTAAATTTATTTTGTTGAGTATACTAGTGTGGTCTAATTTTGAATTAAATTTGTATTCGATGGCTATTCAATGCAATGAAAATAGTGGAACGCCAACATCAAATACTGGTTTAGCTGATGCTATTAGTTCAAGTAAAGTTAGTCAACATGAAGTAACAAATAGTGAGCAGTTTCTTCAACAAAATGCATCTCAGTCCCAACAGTCGAGTTCGCATTTATATCCACAAGAAGAGACCATAAAAGGTAAAAGAAAACCAACTAGGCCCCCTTCAATAGCTTGGGATCATTTTACTAAATTGAGCAATGGATATCATACAATATGTAATTATTGTGCCAAACAATATGCGTGTGACAGAAAAAAAAAATGGGACATCTAATTTGCTAAGCCATTTAACTAATATGTGCTCGAGTTATCTTAATAGGGAACAAAAGAAGCAAAAGACTAGCATTTCCAGCTAAAAAGGGTGGGGAGGGGGGGTGGTCTAGTAAACTTGTGCATGCTTCATATAGTGCGAATGCATGTCAGGAAGCCGTTAATAAAATGATAATTATAGATGAGTTGTCTTTTAGGTTTGTTGAGAATGAGAGGTTTAGACTCGTTTATAGTGTTCTTGAACCTCGTTTTTCTGTCCCATCTCATTCTACTGTTACTAGAGACTGCTTAAAACTTTTTGTTCATGAGAAAAAGATTTTAATGGATCAATTGAGGTCAACAAATAAAATAGTTTGTCTCGCCACAGACACATGAACCTCCATCCAAAATCTCAACTATATGTGACTCACTGCTCTCTACATAGATTGTAATTGGACTTACAAAAAAAATACTCATAAGGGTGACTATTGGTAAAGAATTGGAGCAATGTCTTTTAGGGTGGGGTATAGGGAATGTGTTTATTGTACCAGTTGATAATGCAAGCTCCAATGACGTGGCTATTCCATACTTGTAAAAAAAGTCAACAATAGGGGTGGGGCAATTTTGAAGGGTGAGTTCATGCCCATGAGGTGTTGTGCTCATATTTTGAATCTAATTGTTACCGAGGGTTTAAAACAATATCATATTTATATTACTAGAATTCGAAATGTAGTGAGATATGCTAGGGCTTCCGCGGAAAGATTGGATAAGTTTAAAGCTTGTGTTGAACGAGAAAAAATCTCATTCCATAAACTTGTTTGCTTAGATGTGACCACATGATGGAACTCGACATATTTGATGTTAGATTCGGCCAAAAATTTTGAAAAAGCATTTGCACGATTTGAGGATGAAGATGTACACTACCTCCGTGATTTTTGTTTGTCAAGTGAGAGAGGGGCTCCTGCTTCCTAGGATTGGGAAAATGAGCGTGCTTTCATTAAATTTCTAAAAAAAAAATTATGACGCAACCCTTAAGTTTTTAGGTTCGTTATTCGCTACCTCTAATTCATTTTTGCGCCAATTGAGTTTGATTCGTACTCAAATAAAGTCTTGGACTTAGAGTAGGGATCCTTTTTTGAAGAAAATAGATGAAAATATGGGGAGGAAATATGACAAATATTGGGGTTCATTATCAACCATAAATTCGATGTTATTTGTGACTGTTTTAATTGGTCCCCGTCGTAAGGAAAAAAATTTGGGATATTGTTTAAGTGCTTTGTTTGGTGACGATGTGGTAAGTGAAATGACACGTGGGTGAAGAGAAATTTGAATGAGTTGTATGATACGTACACAATAATTTATTCTAATGGACCAATTCAATAACAAAGTGCACCACAAATAGAATTTGAGAATGAGGATGATAGCTCTAAATTTGACGTCAACCCCTTATTTACTTCTAGTTTTATGAGGCTTTTGAAGGAGACTAATGGAAAAGAGTGCAAAATAGAGGTTGATTGGTATGTAATGGAGTCGTGTGAGGACTTTAACAATCCTGATGTCGCTATTTCTGCTTAGTGGAAGATTAACTCATCCAAATACAAAATTTTATCATTAATAGTACGTGATGTTTTAGTCATTCCCGTGTCCATGGTAGCCTCTGAGTCTGCATTTAGCACCAGTGGTAGAATCCTTGATCCATTTCGGAGTTCATTATCTCCGAAGATAGTTGAGGCACTAATTTGTGCTGGATACGTCGTGACTCGATGGATGAAGTTGAAGAAATTGAAAAAGGTAATACTTTTGTAATACGATTTTTTTTGTTTTACAATTACCTTGTTAAAATGTTACTTACTAATTCATTTTTCAACTTTATACACGCAAGAGGGTAGTCCCCTTGTTGCCTGGGAGTATGGTAATACTAGTTGAGGTGTAACCCCTATAGGTATAGTGATAAATGATAACTCAGAAACTCCTCAATGAACGCACAATGTTATATTGGATCAACACTCAAATTGAACTCACAAAAGACACTCGTGTATATCTCAAACAATAATAAAGGGAACTCAGAAATAACTCAGTCAAAGGGAGAGAGAAGTAAGCACCCTAGATACACATTGGCAAGCAGCCAACACACCGACCACCTCTAAAGATCTCTGATTAGCTATTAAAAGCTTCGCAATAAATGACAATGGCAAGTGAGTAAGAGCGCTGATTTGCAATAACTTCTCTCATGATATATTCTCTCTCTAGTAATAAAATCACTCTCACTCTCAGAAGTGGTTGAGGCCAATAAATAGCCCCCGCATCATTCCAGAGATGCCTCAGTCCTTCACAGCTATAAAAGACATCCCCTCGTACTTTACATCACAAACATTAAATGCATGATGGGCCAGTCAATCCTACATCATAAACATTAAATGCCAAGAGATGCCTTTTGCCTAACCCCTATGCGTCAGAGGACTGTCTCCACAGACGTGACTCACCAACTGTCTGACAGCCCCAAATACCACGATGGTTTACTCAAGTACGGATTGGACAGTGTTTAGCTGGCTAATAACATCACCTAAAGTAGATGTGACATTACGTAGAAGGCCGTTTGGTTTGAAACTCAACATACGATGGAACTCAAGACTGCTCCGCACAAGCTTCCACGGTCAATGGTCTCTCGGTGTTTTACCAGGTGAATCCAAGATGTTCAGGACAAGCCCTTACATTGCCTCACTTCTCAATCCTCCAAACCAAGTCCCTCTGAAGTTCCCACGGCGAGGTCATTCGATAAAGCATATAAGCTCTACCAGGCCTGGTCTCTCGCGAGTACCACTTGACCTCACACTGAATAATATTACAATTGCTACATTATTACAATCGGTGTTAAGGATACAATTTGACTAAGAAAGAAAAAAAAGATGAAGGATGAGCTCTTTCGGCCAGTCTCTTCGCTAAAGGTGTCCCTGGACTGCCATGCTGAGCTGTCTCGCTGCCATTTCGTTCCCTTAAGTCTGTTATATTAGCTAGGGAGGCTTATCTCTAATTCAGAGATTATCTTCAAGCCCCCTACAATATAGATGTATTATTCTCTTCCACTTCGACAGTTACGAGTGCATATTAATGCTCCCTGCACAAGTTATTTTTCATTGGTACGTGATAATATATCCTCTTCCTCTTACCATAATTTTGGACTATTTTTCATTGGTACATGATAATTTACACTTCCTCCTTTTTTTGACAAAAGCAACGAGAAAGGCCAAGGAGGATCTAAACTAAATTGACGAAAGCATGCCGCTTAGAACTTTTTTGTTGTTGTTATTGCTTATAACTTTTTTGGAGGTCAAAATGGCCATTGGATGGTGATATTTTTTGAATGGTTTGTAAAGCTTTTAATGGCATGCTACTGTAATTTGGAATTTGGTGTTTGTAACACTTTTGGATGGTTTGTCCTTTGTATAGTAATACTAATTTAATTATGTTATTTGCTCGGATTGGATTTCATTGAATTGAATTGGATAATTTTTTTGTTAGATTTGCTTGGATTGGATTGGATATCCAATCCAAACAATTAATTACGAGTAATTTGGCCAATCAAAATCGACTAAAAAAACCGATCCAATCCAATCATGGATTGGATTGGATTTGAAGTATAAATCGGTTTTGATTGGATTACATATGTCGGAAACCGATTATAATTGGATTGGACTCGATTTTACTAACATGGGCCGATTTTGAACCGGTGAACTCCTAGCTTATATGGGAAATGTAATGGTTGAGAAGAAGTAAAAATCTCCAATTTTGACAAAATTAGGTCTTGTTGGTTTCTCATTTCTTTGATTTCAGCCATCATTTGAACCATGATTTCTTTTAGGATTGTCAAACGATTTTTAAACTTGATGTTCTGATTTCTCTTCTTGGGAGACATTAATAAAGATGCAATGAGAGGACAAACACCCACACACATACATACTAAGGAACTAATCTAGCTCTGATAACAATTTGATGCAGAGAACACTAATTGGGTCCAAAGAGAAGAGAGAGAGAGAGAGAGAGAGAGAGAGAGAGAGAACAAGCACAAATGGGAAAATTATATTATCTTGCGAAGAAGATGTCATTTCTCATTACATCATCTCCAATTTATAATACTACAAATCCTACTCTAATTAGGCCTTCACTTATTCTAATATCTACTAAAGAGGGCTAGAACCCTCTTTATTACATTTAATACTCATAAATAACAAAACAAAACAATAAAACCATATTCTACATGAATAGTAATATGATATGTAAAGAATTATAAAGTAGTCAATGTTAAATCCAGGAACGCCATTTTTGGAGATCAGGATCAAGAACCCACCATATTTCGGGTCTTGTAACCCTGGATTCTGGTACGTAAGGGAATGAAGTGATCCCAGTAACTATGCATTGGGTTTTTCATCGCACAATCAATGCCAGGCCAAAGACGAAAGACGACTTCACCTCTTCTCGATTTGTCTTGCCATCAACCCCACCGCCAAAGCTTGTGGACTAGTCGGCAAGGGGGTGCGAGAATATTCAAGTTTGTTTTGCCGGAATATAATTGAGTTGAGCCGATGTTTTCTCTCTCTCTCTCTCTCTCTCTCTCTCTCTCTAAAGACTTCAATGGGTCGAGACACAATGTTGACACCTATTGTTCTCTCTTCGATCTCGACGAAGATCAAAACCTCAAGGGTTGAAAGTCTTCATCGGATATCAAAACCATGGATGCAAGCCTCTCATCTAGTGGTTGGAGGAGTCTCCAGAGGCCAACCCAACAGTTGACGAAGGGCCTTGAGGCTTTTGTGAGTCTGAGATCTTTCTTCCTTTTTTATGATGTTTTCTCTTTATTGCTTCTCTTTGTTGGAGTTTTGAGGTGCGAACAGTTTTGTGGAGTAGGGTGCTTCTTTTCTTTCCTTTTGTGGCGAGCTAGGGCAACGGAAGGACTAGGTTAAGGGCTTTGACAAGGGACCGAAAGTGGAGGGCTACAATGTGAAAGCATTGGGTTGGGAATTTGAAATGGATGAAGGGAAGCGAAGGATGTTTGGTGGCGGATGGTGGCAGATGTTGCTTGCGGGAAATAAAATACTCGAGTTTTTCCAAAATGGAGTCAAATGGCTCCTTAAGACGAGTGTTGTGTCGTTCGATATCTGATTGAGCATTCTTCCTTGGCTCCATTGTTGATTGTTAACGAATTTTCCTACACAACGGAAAAATGAGTAGTCGGAAATAGTGTTAATCTCACTCAAAGGAAACACAATCAACACATAAGACAATCTCTCAAAATATCTATTAATCAAGTGATTTGTCCCAAAAGGGGTGGACAATATATATAGGCTTAGAGAAAAGGTGTTAGAGGCCTAATTCCTACAGCTGAGGGAATATTCTAGCATCCATGTGATTTCATTTGCGACATCAGTCCAAAAATGGTCCCTATATTATATCGAACTACTAAAATAACCCTCACTAAACCTAATATCTACGAAAATGAAATATGATGTAAACTAGGCCCAAAACAAAACAAATACAAATTCTACTAGGCCCAAAACAAATACAAATGTCTTATGTTCAAAAATGGAGAAGTGTCCTCAAATGAGGAGTAAATGGGTATTTATATGGGGAATATTACTTGCTAACCAAGTAATTACCTAAATGACTAAAAAGGACAAAAACTAAGAAAAATATATCTAATTAGTCCCAAACATGCTTGGATACCAATTAAAAGAGATAAAAGAATTAAAAAGAAAGGAAAACTAATATGAGATTCTCGTCACTCTCCCCTCCTCAGAAAGAGTTCGTCCACGAACTCAGAGAGGAATGCCTACCGAGCCAGGCTCCAAAATGGTAATCAATGCATGGAGAGGAGGCTCCTCGGAATAATCAAGATACTCTGGGGGAGGTGCTCCATCGCTAAAAGTGTACGACGACATGGAAGACAGCAGACTGAAGCTCGATGTCCAACGGTGCCACAATTTTAGCACCTGAATGTGGGAGGAGCCGAATGTGACACCGCAGGAAGAGGAGAGGTGACTGGGGTAGTTGTAGAGGGAGTCGATACTGGAGGAAGAGCAGTATCAGGAACCGACAGAGGTAGAGCTCGGGAGGATGGTGGAGCTACCGGTGCCATTTGGTAAGCCTCTACCTTGGTAGCATACTCAACCGTTTTCAGAAAGGTCGGCATCTCTCGTAATCCCAAATCACCCTGAATGTAAGGCCGGAGGCCCAAAATATAGCGATTGATTCGCTGATCCTCCACTTCGCAAAGACAAGCCCTGGTACAAAGAAGCTGAAATTGCTCGATATACTCCACCACAGTAGATGTCTCCTGTCGGAGGGACTGGATGTGAGCAAAAAAGTTGGGCTCGTATGTCGGCAGGATGAATGAGGCCTGAAGAGCGGCCTTCAGCTCTGTCCATGTTTGGATAGGGGGTAGCCTGACTGTTGTACGACAATAACAAAGATCATTTCACCAAACTCGAGCGAATCCTTCAAAATTGGTGGCAACAAGGAGAACATAAGAGCGGCTCTGAACCCTCTTGTAATCAAAGACTGTCTCCATGGCAGCTACCCAATCAATCATAGTATCGGGGGAAAATCGTCAGTCGAACATCGGAACATCGATGCGTATTAGTACCATAGATAAGGGGTCTCCATCCTGATGTGCGTCAAGGCCCATCCCATCACCTGGTACAGGTGCAGCATAATTAGCAAGCAAGGGTAGCATCTGTGCAGGTGGTGGATGAGGAGGAGGGGCATGCTGGGCTGCTGGAGGGCGGCGGGGGTAATGGGGACACGTGCCAATAAAATGACTGTGTTCACCATAATAAAAGCATTGGCGGTCCCATAATGGTACGAAGCGAGGAGCACCAGGTGGAGGGCGAGGAATCCACTCTAAAACGCTGCTGTGGGTGTCCCTAGAGTCGGAGGATGAACAAGAGTTGGTATAAAGTAGAGAGAGATCATGATGGGAAGGTGTATGATGTGATGGGGGAGGTGGGTAGGGGCAAAAACGTGGGTCAAGGAGTCGGGGGCCTGAAATGTCAAAATATCCACCGTACTCATAAGGTTGTTCATGACAGTCTAAGGGGCGGGAAGGCCGTAAGGCTGGATGGGGCCAAGATTAGTGGGTCCTCCAAGGTGGTTAAAAATTCCAGAAAAGGTGCCAAGATCAGGTGGACGGCAGAGGAGGTCGGTAATTCCGAATCGGACGGAGAGTTCAGGTCTTCTGATCAAGGCGGGAGAATCGGATTTTACGGGTGGGTCAGAATTCTCATTTTTTTGGACGGGTCAGAATTTTCGGGTAGGTTCAAAATTCCAAATGTTTCTGGGAGTTCAGGCATTTGCGATCTTCTAAACAGGCCTGATTCCCCATATTTTCAGAGGGGTTCTGACCTGCCAAATGTCCGAGGAATTCGACTTTTCGGGGAGAGGTGGACAGGCCGAAAAAATTGAGTTTTTCAGTTGGCTCGAGATTTTCCCCGAAGAAGCCGAGTTCTTGGTTATAGCCGAGGGGTTTAGGGTGCTGTTTTTCGTCGTGGAGTTCAGAGTTTTCAGAAGAATGGTCGGACGTTCGGGCCTTTCTGAGCAATTCTGACTTCCCGACGTTGCTGAGGAGGCCGAAATTCCTGAAGGAATGATTACCAGGCTCGGATTGCCCACGCTGTCGGCCAATGGACTCGGATTTCCCTTTATATCAATCGGAATCCCCTGAATTTCGGATGAACTCAGTAGCAGATTTTCGGCCGAGTGGGTCTATTTTTTGGCCGAGGGTTTCAACTATGTTTCGATCAGCGTGTTGATGGTTCTGGAGCTCGGGTTGGTGGGCTAGCGGGTTCGCTAAGAGGGTCAAAATCTTTGACAGGTTCTTTCCCGGGTCTTCGGGGGTTTGATTCTTTTGGTTCGTTCATGGTGGAGAGGAGACGAAAAAGGGTATCAAATTTTTTATTGAATTCTTTAAGTTCTAGGGTATGTTCATCCATATTTTGTCTCAATTCTTGGTTAATCTCTTCTTGATATCGATTTGATTTCTTCGGGCCATTGAGAATGCAATATATGATTTATTGATAATCTACACACCAATACACCAATCGGAGGGACGACACCTCGCTCTGATACCAATTTGACGTAAACTACACGTCAAAGGCCCAAAACAAAACAAATACAAATTCTAAAGAGAGAGAATCAAAGAATGTTTTATATTCAGAAATGGAAAAGTGTCCTCAAATGAGGAGTAAATGGGTATTTATATGGGAAAAATTACTTGCTAACCAAGTAATTACCTAAATGACTAAAAATAACAAGTACTAAGAAAAATATATCTAATTAGTCCCAAACATGCTTGGAAACCAATTAAAAGAGATAAAAGAAATAAAAGAATTAAAATAAAAGGAAAACTAATATGGGATTCACATCAAAAACAATAAAAAGAAAAATTACGGTAAGAAAAATGACAAATTATCAAAAATGCAATTCATATCAGGCTCAAAAAGATCAAATCTAGAGCAAGAACCGTGGGAAGATTAAAATATATATATATATATATATATATATATATATATGAACAAATAAGACCTTAACCAATCCCAAAACCTGGCCAAGACAAAGTGCTTTCTATATTTTATGGGACAATTAATGTTTAAGTCCCTAGAAACTAAGTACATTTTGCACTTAGTCCATCTTATTTTTTTATGTTGCAAAAAGTGTCGTATTTATTTTTTTTGATAAATTTTTCTTCAGATTTAGAACGAGAGAAAAAAAAGTGTTTGTAAGTGCTTTATGCGGCTAGGGACTTTTTGCAACAAAATAAAAATGATTGGACTAAACGTTAAATAAAAGGTTGTTGAGGGACTTTTCGGCGAATGACTCTTCTTTTAAATATGCATCTAGTTATCTTTGTTTCATTAGTTAGTCAATCACTTTCTAAAAGAGATCGTAGTAATTCTGGGTTTTTGTACTACCTAAAATGGCTCTCCTATTACGAAATTCTGCCTAGTGGCATTCGACACAAAATCCATTGACAGCTGCATAAATGAGTCAAATGACAAAAATTTATTTTTCAATTGGAAGTGGTGCGTATAGTGCTTGCTTAGTTACTTTTGTATTGCACCTTTATTAGTAATGCCAAAGTTGCAGCATCCACCCTCCCCCCAAAATTGAAAACGGTACCGAAGAAGTGAGTTCTGTTTGAGCATGTACAGTGTACACTAGGGTACAGATTGAAGTCTGAGCCAGTAATAAATAGGTAGATTAAATAATAAAGAAGTAAAAAAACTGATACCGCCCACTAGTACTAGCTAAACAGGAGGATCGTTTTTGTATCTTGTAAAATGTGCATCAAATAAATCACAAAGATGTAGATATATACAGTTAATAGATGCAATTGTTCACTCAATTCAACCAACAGGTGTTTATAAAGTTCTTTAATAAGAAAACCCACAAACTTTCGACACGGAAATATCTCGATAGAAGAACATAAAAATTGAGACACTAAAAATCAATCAAATAACACTCAATTAAGTCCAGTACGCTCAGAAAAAATCATGTAAAAAAGATGATATATGTATACTGGTAACATCTTTGTTTGATTTATAAATTTGTTTTACTTAGCGAAGGGGAAAATTAAGCAAAACACATCAACATAACAGCCTATCAAAAAATCAAGCAAAAGTTTCTTATTTTTTCTCCAAAACAGTATATACATGAAGCTGAGAAGAGAAATTTTCCCCATGACCGATGAATAAGTGAATTTGGCGTGAGAAAAAAATGCTATGAGAGGTGAATATCGGTAGGTAGATCTTTTGTAAGCGGACAGTCCAGATGCCACTAAAGAAGCAGCATCAGAAAATACAAGGTAATCAACATATGTGTACCTAACCTCCATATGGGTGTCTTGCCATTCTCCATAAATAATTAATAAGAGACGCAGAAATGCTTAGAACAGAAGAAGAGATTGAAATTTTATCGTCGTCATCGCTGAAAGGGATATCTAACAGAAGACAATATAGTTAGAGATAATCCTGAATCTCAGATATCAAGCTTACGAAAGGAAATGAGATGATCATATTACTTACAAAAATTACAGACGTTAAGATGGTCTATCAATTGTCCAAGAGGAATTATCCCAATCCATCCATTACACTGGTTGAAGCATCAATTCCCCAACACTGCATATAGACAAGCAGTCAGAATTTCAATATCCGGCAGGTGAAATGTTATATGGTTACCTGCCTCAGCAAACATCAATCACTGCAAAAATAGGACTTAAGATATGGTCTTAATCAATATATGATATACAGCAAGAATGTGTTTGAAAGGTCTGTCTCACATTCACTAAGCACATTAAACGTGCAGATTGATACAAATATGACAACGGCTGAAATTAACCTAGACCTTTCCATAATCCTACCCAAACAATCATTAGATTGGCCTTTTTATTGAAAGTCAAGGATGAACGGGAAGAAAAAAAATGTGTTACGATTTGACCTAAGAAGCACGGATAGGGCGTATCGTATCTGATGCGATACGGATACGTGGATACGAAAAAACTAAAAAAACTAGATACGATACAGTAGGGATACGGTAATTAAATAATAATAAATGTATTTTTTATGCATAAAATTTACTAATTTAGCAAGTCTATTAACAATAGGACGAGAAAAATATTTAAATCTATATAACCGTATGAAAAGAAAAATAACAATTTATATTCAAAAGTGCAAAGCGACCCCACGATATCTCCCCAATATCTCACCATACCATCTCATATCTTCAAGACGTTTCTAAAAGATAAAAATAAATCAGGATACACGGATTCTTACAGGATACATGTGATTTATTTTTTTATTTTTCGGATAGTTATGCCTTTGATACGTCTCAAATATGTATCAAGCACGTATCCATGTATTCAAGCATACAATACATATTCCATACCTTAGGATATGATTCTTGATTACGAATGAAAGGGGTGAGAATAATGCACACGCCAAGTCATTGTGCACCACTTGTTGAGATTTGACTCTTCTGATTTATTTCTCTCTTTATAATGCAAAAAGAATTCCCCAAGCAACTTAAACCCTAAAAATATACAATGACCCTTAAATGGTAGAATGAATCCTTCGTATTAATTGATTATAATTTTAGAAACAAATATACAATGATCCTGGAAGTGCCATAGGCATGGTGGGTTGACATAGACACAAGGGATGGAACGGGTTATAGGCATGACTGCATGAGTACATTAAGGTAAAACTGTAAAACCAAGAAAATGTCACCAATACAGCTATATACTAGTACGTATTACATAGCCTGTATACAACAATATTCAGGTGGATTATATTCCAATAAAAGGAAGCAATGAGACAAAATTATCAAAAAGTGAAATATAAATGGGTATCTAAACAATGTTCTACTTGAAATTTTTTTGATTAAGGAAGTGGTTGCTCCAAGAAAACAAAAACTAAGTGTTGGAATGATAGTACAACAAATGCCTTGCACCAAGACAACATGTTGAGTGAACCCGTAAAAGATTAAAGGTTTGTCTTCCTTAATACCAATTGGTTTTAGGTAAGATGGCGGATTGAGATCCGAAAAGACTAAGCATATATGAGTGGTGAAAAAAGATGGGAATATAAGTGCTGAGGAGGCTCCCAAGGCTGATATGCCTGCTATAGTGAAGCAAGACAACAAAGTTGTGTGGAAAATGGGAGGTGGAAGATGTGAATAGGAATGATTTGAGTTCCAATGGAGCAAGAAGCATTACAGAACCCCACTGTGATCACGTTCACCATCACACTCACAAAGAGTTGAAGTTGAAAAATCTATGCTAGACACAGATAATGTAAACATACAGCCATCGAGGAGTGTAATATTCTATCACTGCTAATCCTTTCAGTAACTTGGGGATGAGAACGTTGAATCTTTTGAAGAAAAGAAATCTATAGGTGCAGCATCTTCACAAAGTATAAAGCCTACGAAGAATAGTAATGGAAAGGGTGGTGTGGTACTACCCCTATGAAGAAAGTCAAGCCCTCCTTGTTAAAATGATATAGTTGGCTCGTTGGAATATTCTGAACTTTAATGACCATTGTTTAACAAAAAGAAGTGAGAATTCCTATTAAGTAAAAACTTAATCTTTAAGTCTAATGCGGAGCACAAGATTAGAAAGGAAAATTTTAATAAAGTGAAAAGCACCAGCATGCCAAATTGGGATACATTCACAACTTTTCAGAGAATGGTTTTCATGGGGTTTGGACATGGGACCCACGTGTTTTCATCTTATCTTTGATTAACAAGTGTACTCTAGCTATCAATTTGGCTGTCCAGATCAAAGGCATCTCAAGAAGCTTTATTGCCTCTGGGAGTGTGCATAAAGTGATAAAAGGAGGAACTTCTGAAACTACTTGAAAATATTTTATGAGCCTCTAAGGGATCAACCTTGAGCTTTATTTGGAGACTTCAACATATCTAGGAAGGATCCTGGGAGAATAGGAGGTCTGAACTTGCATTATGCTGCAGCTGGGGGATCTAACAAATGCCTGTATAACATTAGTGTGGATGACATAAATACAAAATGATTACCGTATTCCGCAGAAATAGCAGCTGAAGGAGTATCCTGGGCCTTTCTAATCATTCCCCTATTATTGTTTCCCTGGGCTTCATAAGGTCAACAAGTTTTTCAAGTTCTTTAATTTTTGGTTGATGCATTCTGACTTTCAAATTGTATTGAGGAGAATTGGAGTACTACTGTCAATGGCAGCCTTTGTTTATGATGAAAACGCGTCCTATATTTATGATGTAAAGCCCTATGAATATTTACAAACATACTACAAAAGGAACTAACCATAACTCTCATTCATTCTCATATATTAAAGCTCATCTAGAATATCCATTTATTCTATCCCCGCCTTTGAAAAAAAGCTCGACCCCGAGCTTTAAGGGAAAATTGGAGCCGCCTATGCCACACGAACAAATATTTGTTTGTTCTTTTTTGAGGTCCCAAAATAGATTTCTTCAAAATTTGGGGGTCCAAATGCAATACTTTTCAACTCTTCAAAAGTTGAGGACAGCCTAATTTCATCCTATGAAGCACGGACACTCTCCCAAAAGCCACGAACCACGTGTCATTCGAAACACGTATTATCTGCGCGCTCCAACACATTAGCGACATGCTGGGATATATGATGGCGATTATGCTTTATGATTTTTAATGTTAAAGTGTATTTGAATTTTGTTTTGTATGGTCCATTTTCTTAATTTCATGTTAAGAATGCTCTAATAATGTATTTTATGGAAAAAAATATGTTTCATTCATTAATATATATATATTTAAATATATTATATATTATACTTATCCTAGTGTGTCATATCCTAGTTTTTGAAAGAATAATGTGTCACGTGTCGAAACGCGTATTACGTGTCCGTGCTTCATGGATTTCACCACACCACATAAAATCTATTTTCTCACACATAGGGCTTAAACGACTCAACTCAAAGAAGCCCAATTTTTTTTTGTCATCAAAAGAAGGTCAAAAATGGAACCCAGCTTCTTCTAAGCCCAACCCAGCCTTTACCCTAATAAGGTTGAATTCTAATCCACCACACAGGCCCAATTTCAGAGCTCCAACCAAAATATCCCAGATGGTCAGATCCAAGCACATGGCTGAACATAGTTCTAGGATTTCCAAGATAATCCCTAGCAACCGCGACCTGCTCTTCTTGTGAGAGTCGCCACCTCGCATGACAACAACAATGCCGGACGCTTCTTCTTTCGTCTCCGATAGATCTGAGTCTGCTTCCATGGAAAAGTGCTCCATTGAACACCACAACCTCTGTCTCCATCTCCTCTTACCAGCCGCATTCAACCACTCCGTGATGCAACGTTTTTTTCCTACGACAATTTCAGTCTTGACTGACTTCCCTCAACGCTGTGGGCTCAGCCTTCCTCTTCTCCTGCAATTGCTTCTCATATGCTGTCGAAGGGGACAATATTGGAGGTGACCACTAACACACTCTGACTTCAGTATCCATGCCATCCATGCAATTGATGGCTCCTCTCCCTAAGTCTGACTTCAGCTAGGACATTGCCGCTGTGGTACACATCGGATTCGAGCACCACCTTCATTTTCTCATCATTCTTCTTGCTATTCTGGACAACGTTTTTCATCTCAGTAGTCAAATCTGCAACTGTTAGGCCTCGTGACCAGAGAAGACATTTGGAATCTCGCTGCTTAAACCCTCAATATTAGTGGAGACCAAGAGAAGTGACAAAGGGACAGTCCCTTAAATTGAACCTCCTTCTTCCGTCTTATCTTCAGATTCTTCTGCTTCTTCAGATTCACTCTCTGTTTCAGATTCATCGTCAGACAACGATGAGTAAGGGGATTGATAGGTGGTCGACAATGGTGGCTAGATGGTTGTGATGAACACTTGGGCCGCTCTTCTGTGAATCGGTTTCGTCACAACTTTGGAGCTGAATCGAGCCGCTGTAGCAATTCCCAATTGGATATTTGATCAATTTTCGGAGTTTCGATCACATACCCGACTGCCTTTGGAACATTTATCGACCAAGCCTCTCTAGCCGATTGATGGTTCCAAGTTGAGGCCATAACTTGGAGATTTGATTGATTTGGGGGGTTCTGATCATAAACTACGCTGCCTTGGAACATTTATCAGTCAAGCCACTCCCCCGGCCTAATGACTGTTCCGTTGAAGCCATAAGTTGGACCTTAGCTTCGTACACCAATTAGTATGAACACACCAACTTCGAACATCGCTCTACTACCAATTTAATGTAAATGCAGCAAAATGTTTACACACTATACAAGGAAATAACAAAGATAACTCTCTTTCATTAATGAGAGGCTACATGGGTATTTATAATCCCCCAATAGTTGGTGGGTAAGCAAAATGTTTGTTTTCTCTGCTCTATTTATATATCAACATATATAGATATGTTCTCTGCTCTTTTTTTTTGTGTATATATATACATACATATATATATATATATATATATATATATATACAGCAGCAAAATACAAAATAGAGCAGCAACCTATGTATAGATACATATATTCAGCAGAATCTCTCTCTCTCTCTCTCTCTCTATTTTGTATTTTGCTGCTGTATATATATATATATATATATATATATATATACATATATACGGCAGCAAAGGTAGATATATATATATATATATGTAGCAAAATATATACAGCAGCAACATAAATATATATACCTTTCTGCTGTATATATGTGTATTATGCTGTATATATATATATATTTATGTTGCTGCTGTATATATTTTGCTATATATATATATATATATATATATATATATATGTATCTACCTTTGCTGCCATATATATGTGTGTGTGTGTATATATATATATATATATATATATATATACAATACTAAAAACAAATACAACCAAATAAGGAAACTAAAAGAAAATAACAAAAATACAATCAAATGCAATAAAGCCCTAAAAAGGGCCCATTTCCATCACTCTCCCCTTCTTAAAATCAAGCTCGTCCTCGGGCGTTCAAAAAATTGGGAACACGTAAGGGAATTCCAAAAATTATGCGCCAAAAACTTAGGGGGCTCAAAAAGAATTTTCTGAAAGTTGAGTGTCCACCACCACAAATTTCCTTCCCATTTATTCTTTCTTCACTCAAACAAGCACTAGAACCCTCCACCCGAGTCAAAAATCACAGTTTTGGAGCATCAAAATGGATTTAGGCTGAGATGGAACAACCTAAGTGGGTTTCGAGCCAAAATAGGGCAGAAGCCTAAGGTTTTGGGACTGCTTTGGGGTCTCGAGGGGTCGGCAGCAGCAGAAGAGGCATTTGGGAGGTCGGCAATGAGGTGGGAAGGCAGGGGATGGCCTGCTACCTGGACATCAGGGGAGGGGGTGAGCTGTACTGGGTCAGTGGGTGGGTAGGGGGTTACCGGGGAGGTTCGAGGGCAGGGCGACATTGGTGGGGAGGGTTTAGGGCAGATGGGTGGGGAAAAGTGGGCAGAACTAAGGTGGGGCTGCTGGGGGGTTAGGGTTAGGGTTTTGAGTGGGGGTGGGGGGTTGAATCTTGGAAGAGGCGAGTTGGAGGAGAAGATCAAATTTCTTGTTGAGTGCTTGAATTTTTTCCCTCAACTCTTGAGTCCCCAATTCTTGTTGTTTGGATTTCTTTGGAGCCATTGAAAGTAGTGTACGATTTTGAATACCTACACACCAATACACCACTTGGGGAACGACACCTCGCTCTGATACCAATTTGACGTAAACTACACATCAATGGCTAAAAAATAAATACCAAACCCTAACTTTAGAGAGAGTCAAATGATTTCTTATATTTCAAAATGGAGTAGTGTCCCTGAGGAATACAAAGGGGTATTTAAAAATGAGGAGTATCTTAGGCCCTAAGCTAATATTCTAATTATAAAAATGTCCCTAAAAGCCTTTGCTACTTCTTTCCCTAAATACCAAGCAACAAATACTAAAAACAAATACAACCAAATAAGGAAACTAAAAAAAATAACAAAAATACAATAAAATGCACCAAACCCCTAAAAAGGGCCCATTTCCATCGGATGAACTTCATGAGCTTCAGCAGAAAATTCATAATGAAGGAGAAGGAAATCATCTTACTCAATTGGAGATGAATTTTGCAATAAACTGTGCTGACTTGAATACAGCCTTCTAAAAGCAGAAATTAAGGGTAGCTTGGCTAAAACTAGAAAATCAAAATACTGGTTTCTTTCACAAGAAAAAGTAATCAAAATACTGGTTTCTTTCATAAGAAAAAGTATCACCACATAGCAAACAATAAAATCTTGAGTATAAAGGATGCTGAAGGGAATAGAGGTTTATCTGTATGGAGTTAAGGACAGGTTAAGCAGAATTGCGAAGCGAAAGAAACAAGTCAAATAGATCAAGTCCCTGAATAATGAGGAAATAAGGAAAGTTGTGTTCTCTATAAAGTCCAATAGGGTACCTGTACCTAATGCATACGATCCTTGATTTTTTCAACAAAACTGGGAGCTGGTTGAACCCAACGTTTGTAGAGCTATCTCTGCTGTCTTTTCCACTGGGTATATACAAAGAAACGGAATAGTACATTTTCACTTTAATTCCTAAGATACCTAATTCAAATACAATGAAAAACAATTTGGAACAGTTCTTGCTATAATATTGTCCACAAATGCATTACCAATGTCCTAGTGACAGATTATACAGGTTAAAGCGACCTAGATGTGGTATAATTTCAATTTCCAGGAATATCTTTTTTTTTTTGTGTGTGAGGGTGGGGATTAGGGTGGGTGATCGAACTCACCATTAGGCTATCTGATAATTGATTGTGTGTAATCATAGTACACAACGGATAAACACAACAAAACTCAAGAAATAATTCTCTCAACAATATTCAATGGATAAAAAATGAGAACATGAGTCTCTATCATAGGCTAACAAACTAGAGTTCCAAACTAATAAAAGAATCTAAAGATAATTAAGAAAATATCTATAAATAATATCTCTAAAATCTCTCCAGGCCTGGTTAAAAGGATAAACAACTTGGTAGGCCTATCTACCCCAGGCCGATCCTAATAGAAATAATAAAAATAAAATTAAACAAAAAAAGAATATCTGAATTCATCATTCTCCCCCCCCTCCCCCCCCCCCCCTCCCTCTTAAAAAATAAGAAGAGCTTGTCCGCGATTCTCACTGAATCTCCTCTATGAGCACTATGCCTAATTATGTGTCATCCGCTATGAATACCGTCCACTTGTTTGGAGAGCCTGCTACTCGGTGGCCAATCATCTCGCAATCAAAAGATTTTATGTTGACTGCAGGAGAATGGGCTGCCTCAGCACTTTTCAACGCTGCTGAGATCGCATAACCATTACAATTGTTGTTCAATGAACCAACTGATTTGAAGTAATCTTCTACCTTTAGTGCGTATTCAATTGCTTGGCTCAGGCAACAAAATTAGCACCATTCGGTACCGGTACTGCATAACTTGTATGAACCTCCCAATCTGTTGTTCTTTGTTCTCCCCCAACTTGGTTCTAGTACACTAGTTGGAACTGTTCAGAATACTCTTTCACTACCATTAACCCTAGGGTTAAGGCTTGAACCCGAGCAAAATGATCCGTCTTGTAATTTTCATGAAAAAAAAGCCAACTTGAGCTGATCTTTCATTTCCGGCCAGCTGCGTATCGGTGGTAATTGTTTCAATGTTGTCAAGCCAGTTTACAAATGGGTTCAGGTCCATATGGCCATTGAATGTGGGGACTTCCACTCAAAGATCCCCATGTATAGCTTTCTCGAGGATCCATAACATAAGAGCCATGCTGCCATTTTCTTCCATGTCATCATCGACCTTGACCTCTAAATTAATGGCTCTGAGGGCTCGTCTGTTCGTAGATTTGAGGGATGCCCTCTTGCGGCTGCTACCCCACAACAATCCCCGTAGCCTGGGGCTGCCGTTGCTCCAACGGTGGCTTGTTGAGACACTCCATGATCATGTGTTCCACTTTCTTTCATGTAAAACAGACCCACTCACCCACGAGAACATAAGAACTATCCATTTTATATTTGACCATACTCAAGACCCTCTGGGTAGTGATCTTCTCGCCTCTCATCCCCATAATCACTTAGATTTAGAGACCCCAGCTTTGTTGTCACACCAAATTGCGAGTATCCACCCCTGATCCCGATTGTTGCTACGATTAGTGGGTGGGGCTGAAAGCAACATGTTGTCCGTTTATTTTCTGAGGGGACCATTCCTTCAATTACAATGACACAGGATCAAAGGCAGCGATAGTGGCTTCGACAGCTTGTTGGTGCTGGCTCGCAAGTGTATGTGTCAGCCACTGTCCGCTTCTGCCCTTCATCGCTCCTCCTTGCTGGCATGCTGCTAGTGTGGTGGCCCAAGGGCATTCGTTGTGCTACACCGAGGTGTGGGAAATCCCCTGGTATGCGCATTGGCCTGGGTGTCTCCATTTGGGGGTCGCAACCACCTAGTGTGGTCATCCACCGCTCTCTATTGACCATTCCGCCCACTATCGAGGCCTCTCGGTCAGCAGCCTAATTGGTCCAACATCGAGTCTGCCTTCTTTCGATCATCGACACATAGGCCAAAGGAATTGAGTTTTGATTAGAGATTCACTAGGGCTTAGTAGAGAAAGCTTCATCAGTATTGGTGGTTCTATGTCCCTTTGGTGGCATCTTTGCAAGTATGCGAAAGACACACTTCCACTTGAGGTGCATTGCGTCGCTCTAATACCACTTTGATGTAATCAGTGTACAACAAAAAAAAAACGCACAGAAGACGCCAAACTCAAGAAATAATTCTCTCAATAATATCCATTGAATAAAAATGAGAACGTAAGACCCTATCTATAGGGTAACAATCTAGAATCCTAAGCTAATAAAAGAATCTGAAATTAATTAATGAGTTATCTTTAAATAATATCCCTAGAATCTCTCCCAGTCTGCAGCCTTTTATTTTATATATAAACCATTTGGCCTGAGCCTATCTACCCCAGGCTGATCTTAACAGAAAATATTAAAATAAACAATAAACAATAAAAAAACATCCGGCTTCATTAGATTGTGTAACCACAGAAAACTTCAGTGTGAGCGCATACAGAAACCTTAATGGTTTCGTTTGGTTCGAGCTTTTGTGCTTTCCAGTAATCTAGAAAGATACATTCACATACAAAAGATTCTTATAACATGTCAATAGTGTAAAAACAAAATGCCAACTCATTTTATAAGACTTAAAATTTACATGAAAGTTAAAAAAATCAAAACAAATGAGCACCGGAGGTGTCAAGGATTTGAAGCAAGGAGACCAATGCCTCCCTCTTTGTTTATCTTAGTGATTGTATGTTTTTTATGCCTTATGAATTACTACACAACTAATCCAGTCTTTACTCATCACCTTAAGTGTTAAGTGTTAAGAACAGTCACATTTGCTTTGGTGATGATAATGTACTAAAGGTAAATCTTGCAAGTAGTCAAGGAAGTGTTAAAGGTACTTACAGCTATATCAGGATAATAGTCAAATCTGAACAAAAGTGCTGTTTATTTTTCCGCACAAGGGGGGGGGGGGGGGGGGGAAGCTATGGACGTCAAAGAAGAGTCATATAATCTTCTTGGTATGCAGGATCCCTCCCAGTAAGTAACTAGGAGTTCCTCAGACGTTCACAAGGTTAATGTTAGAGAAGTAAAAGGAAGATTAGAAGCTCTGGAATTCAACTTAACTAAGGTATGCAGGGAGCAAACTATAAAGGTCCTGGAGAGTATTGACGCCAGATTTGTAGAGTGTTCAGGACCTTATAATAGTGGGGCTATAGTGATGTACAGGAGCTGCAGAGAGTATACTATTACTATTTTATTTTATAGTCTACTGCTACTAGAACCAAGGATATTCCTTTGGAATATTAATTAGTTAGTATAAAGGTAGATAATTCCTTTGATCATATTAGGGAAACCATAGACTTGAGTGCCTCGGCCTATATATATGGTCTATGGATTCCCTGTCTAATAACCCATCAAGACCAACACTTCATGAATGAAAATGAGAAAAATAGAAATCCTAATTTTCTAGTTGTTGTTATGTTAATCGCTGCCGCTAGTTTAGCACATATACTTTCTTGGATAACCTTATATGTTCTGAGTGAGGCGGGGAACTTTTCATTAGAAGGCTGAAGGCATGGAACAAAGCTTTTATTTTTTGAAACTTGTGGGCTATATGTTAAAGGATGAAAACAGTCCTTATGAATGAACTTGTGTCTTCGTATAAGATAAAAACATTTGAAAAATACAAGTAAATGCTAAATCATCTCTGTGTCTTGGAGGAAGATCATCAAAAGTAAGGGAAATACTAGAGGTTTTGTATGACAGTCGAGAATGGTCAATCACGTCTGCTTATTCCGTGGAGTCCTCTATATTCCAAATTTGGGGGGAGAATAAGTTATGGCGTTGCTAGTATAGAAAATGTTTTCTTAAGGGATATATAATCCAGATTAACTAATTAAACTAGCCTAATCCTGTACCAAATAATCTATTGAATTGACCATAAAGAATAAGTCCCTAATTCTTTTCAACCCATTGTTGTTAAAGCCGAGACTATGCTCCATGCTCACAAACCTCGCCTAAGTACGCGACACCCCTTCAGTAAGGCAAGTGCCTTATGTGTCTAGGCGCTAAGCTCAAGGCGTAACTTAGACGCACCTAATCAGAAAAAGATCCAAAAGCAAGAATAAACCAATTGATATGTTGACTCTGCGTATTTTCCATTGGATTACATAGTGTTGTATCATTCCCCATCCCAAGGCTATTTAAAGTCAAAAGTCTAATAAGCCACCAAGTCTTAGTGAACTTTTAATAGTAAACCCTAAGTAGTGAAAAGTATGTTTATTTTTCATCAAAATGTGTGTACATTGTTTGATTGAATTTATTTGACTCTGAATGCTGAAATCACGTAATTTGACTGTTTTACAATTAGTATTTCTTTACTGTATTGTTTTCTATCAATATTCTTTTAGCAAATATAATAAGGGTAAAACTGGAATACCATTTCTTAAAAAAAATCAGCATTAATCATTCAGCCGAAACCCAAAATGCTGACCGCTGAATTTTAACTATTTTTCAGTGTTAAGATGTAGGAAAATACTTGGGAGACTTTTGATTGAGACTCAAAATTGGGACTCACGCGAACATGGCGTGTTGTCATTGGTTGGTCCCTTATGAATGTGGGTCCGCGTCAGCGGCACTAGCCAATCGCGACACGCCATGTCAGCGAGTCGCGATTTGGAGTCCCAATTTTGAGTCGATGTAGAAGCACTCTACGATGTAAACACAAACGAAGATATTACCTCTCAATTCTAGATAAAACTCTATTCAGCATTAAGAGTAATAACAAACACCCCCTAACAATTAAGATTAAGCCTCAATTTAGCAGGAAAGTAAATACACTCCATTTTCTTCTCAAAAGACCATTGAATCAATTCCTCCGTCCTTCAATTTCACATATACACGTAAATAAGAAATAAAGGCTACCATTAACTTCAGGTGCCAAAAAGAATGTTTATTATTAACTATTTTTTTAATAAAAAAAAAATTTAAAAACGTTTTAATTTCTTCCCACATAATCATTTTTGGCATCAAAACATTGATAAAACCGACTTTATTTTTTATTTTTTTAATTTTTCATTAAAACTGTTTTTTTATATTTTCTTTATTTTTCGTTAGAAATGTTTTTTGGCTAAAAAATGTTTTCTTTTTATGAAAACTAGTTTTAAAAAATATATATTTTTTGTTAAAAAAAATATTTTTCGTTAAAAAACTGTTTGGCTTTTATCAAAACTATTTTTTAAAGATTCGCGATTGGTCAGTGTCGTTGGCGCGGAATGGACGACTCACTATTTCGTATATGCCCCTTTTAAAGATTCATGATTAGGCGAATCTTTAAAAAATAGTTTTGACAAAAACAAAACGATTTTTTAACGAAAAATAGTTTTTTAGCAAAAAATATATCTTTTAAAAACTAGTTTTCATAAAAAAATATTTTTAACGAAAAATATTTTAGCCAAAAAAATATTTTTAACGAAAAATAAAGAAAATATTAAAAAATAGTTTTATTGAAAATAAAAAAAATTAAAAAAGTCATTTTTATCAATGTTTTGATGCAAAAAACGATTATGTGGGAAGGAATTAAAAAATATTTTTTATTTTTATTTTTAATAAAAAATGTTATTTTAACAAAACTGTTTCTTTTTATAAAAAAATACAGTTAATAATAAACATTTTTTTTGGTTTCTCAAGTTAATAGTAGACTTTATTTTTTATTTGTGTATATGTGAGATAAAAGGATTGAGGAATTGATATAAGGGTAGAGTTTGTAGGAGTGGGAATAGCCATACTCGGAGAAGTAATTGTCTCAATTATCAATTTGGTTGCAAGAGATACCAAATTCTAGTAAAAATTTGTTATCTTGCTAATATAACTAGTATATCGTTATACGGTGGGGACCGACACTCGTAAAAACCTAAAAGAACAAATAATGAAATAAAAAAATATTGTATCTCATGTGAATAAAAGGTTCCCAGTATCTCATGTGAATACAACCCCTAAATATTTCCTATTCGATCTAAATGAAAAAACATTCAAACAATTAAACTTATCGACTCAAATATGCAAAGTTTTTAAATTGATAATCGACCGATGAAACATAAGCGTTAACTTAGCAAAAAAGCATACTAATTCGCCAAATGACATTAACTCACTTTCACGCTTTCCTTTCAAAATGTCGACTTTGCATTGTCCACAACAAAACGGAGGCACCTAATATGAGTTAATAGTTACAATTAAAATTAATTTTAAGTCATATGAGCTAAATATTGAAGATATGATTCATTATAATTTCCATTGGATACAGACTGTTAGGGTTCATAAAACAAAATTAAAAATCATAATTGAGCCATAAAGAAGAAATACAAACATTTACAAATCACCGGAGAAAAACAGAATTAAGTATATATAATCTTTGATCTACGCACTCAGAGAGTGAATTCCCATTCCAAACAAACCCCCCCCAAAAAAAAAATCTTTGTTATACTACACTCTCACATTCTAGCTCGTGATACACAAGAAACTTCTCAATGAATATAGTCAAACATAGACAAATTCACAAAAATGAGCTATGTAGACAATTTTAGTCACCCGCGTCAAATCCAACACACCTAAGTTATAATATTAGATTCAAATAAACATAACAATAATGAACAATTTAAAGGGTTTTATTATTATAATATTAAACTTTATTTTTTTTCCTTAAAACTGTAATATATAAGAATTATAGGTAAATTGTGATTCAACTTCTTATGACTACCAGCCTAAATAAATTAGGGGCTCGTTTGGTTCGATGTTTGGAAAGGGAATTTAGGATTCATGGAATTTAGAATTCCCCTCGTTTAGAATTACAATGTTTGGTTGGAGATTTAAGGGAAACTTATAATTTCAAAAATTTAGAAATCCCACAAAATTGGAACTCTCCTTTCCCCTCTAAAATAGGGGGAACCCTATATTCTCGGGAATTCTGGACTTACAGTTGAGGGATCGATAGTTGAGGGAGATGGTTTTGTTAGGTGAGTAAGTGTAGGTGAAAAAGTGTTTAAAGCTGAGAGGGACACCAAGATCAAAAGGAATAACTTGGTTATATTATACACAACATCTTTAAAATTAAAAAAAAAATGGAGGTCTATTAAGAGAAAACAGGGGTTCAAATAAGAAGGCATTTTCAAAAAAATTATCTGTGAGGTTCTTTCGGAGCAAAAAACTTATTAAATAATATTGACTTTTCTATGCTTATTGGATTTATATCTATTAAGATACATCACCGTGTTATATAAATGGAGTGCTCCCCATATGAGTTTGAACACACATTTGATAAATAAAATATTATCTCGTATCCTTCCACTCGATGGTCACGTATTTGTTTACTATCCACTCGAGATTTGACTTTTGTAAAATTACTTTCTCAAATCATTAAACTCGAAGCACATTTTCCTGATCAACACATCAAATCCATTCGATTATATAATGCAGATGAATTTATTCCTCGAGTTGAATTAAATGTTGATTGAATTGTGTTGTGTAGTGAACACAACCGTCGTAGATTTTTTAACCTCGTTTGCCCTAGGTAACCGGAGTGCTTAAGAATGCGATGTGCATGTTTACTATTGCAGCACTGCTTTATTCTTTCTTTTGATTACGTATGATACGGGCTTGTACCCTCATATATGTAATGCTTAGGAGTAATAAAGACCGGGTTTAATCAACTATCTAATTCAAAAGCTAGTTTTCTATCCGGCAAACGTACTAGGGTTTGGGGGATTGTATTCCAACCTACTTTCCTCATTCGTATTTAATCACTTGCAGAAGTTTTAATTTTGCTCACGTAATTTAGTTAGTATGATTAATTTAAATTTCATTTAGTTAATAGAAAACAGTCTCCAAATCAATCACCTTTTCGTTTCTTTCCTAGAGTCAGTTTAGTCGTCACGAGCGATCGTCCTATTTCCCTAATGATTCGACCCCGTCTTACTGGGTTATTACTTACGCGATCGTTTTGCACTTTAACTAATATATGAACGCACTATAAACACATTTTTAGTCGCGTCAATTATCAATAGGGTATGTCTCTATCTCTAGTCCAAACATGGAGTAACCATACCAAGGACTACGACACCTCGAAATTTTAATCATATCGATAAGGGATACGTAGGTCTCTGTCGGTGGCTTCTGGTCCACTCCAATCCTATATACTCCCTAACATCTAGTGATCACCCAACGATGGTAATATTATATTCCCCTACCTATAATTTTTAGACCCACTCTCATTATGAACCTCCACTAAAGCTACTTGTTGCCCTACAGATAGTTTCTCCACCTTTACAATCCAATTCCTACATTTTTACACACATCATGTTGGAACACGTGAACAATTGAACTATGTAATCTTTGATATCGTTGCCAAACGAGTATGTAGGCATAACAATGAGTCCATATCGCGAGCACATACCTCGACAATATGTCTCTTAATATATTGTCCCTATTGAAATGCATTCATATATCATCCCCCATTCCTTATCCATTTCTAATTAGAACGAGATATCAAAATATCTTAAAGTCGTGATCTTTCACTCACCTCCATACAAACGCTCAAATGCATACATATTGATCACAAACTGAACTGCATATGCTTTGATCTCGAGGCTACATGGGTACATAGGGGCAACACTAAGTCCTTCTCGTGAGCATAAGCCTCGACAGTATGCCTCTTTATGTATTTTCCCTACGGATATGCTCTCATCTCCTACCTCTTATACCATCTCTCTCACATACCGCAACTGAGATATCAAACTATCTCAAGCCACGACTTCTCGCGCATACACATACATATACTGATTACAGCCTCATATTATACAATTTAAGCTCCCTCACACCCATATCTAGTAACGACATCCCGTTATACAAGTTGAGATCCCCCGTACCCATATATGCTAACGGATACCGGTTACCCAAGTCAAGATTTCTTACAAGACATACAGATTAATGGACAACCGTTAACCCAAGTATAAAGTCACACACAAGTACCCTAATGTACCCACATCAGTTTGAGCGACGTTCATACACCACTCACTTATCGATAATGAACAATAATTCACCAAATGTTTACTTTTAGCCAATATCCCATATTCAATTTCATGTATATTGTGTAGTCATGGACTATGAATTCAATATAACTTCTCACTATATTCCCTTTTTTTTAAGTAACGTTTGATTGTTCTTTAACTAAACATACAATGACCTTAACAAGTCATTTATCCAACAAAATAACTTTACAATCATAATCTTACTCCAATCCTTATTAACATGATAGTCTTACGCAACATCATTAATACACTCATCTTAACCGTTTGATAACATGGATGTTAAACATAACCTCACCACTTAGAACTTTAACCATACTTACCAAACCCATAATACTTCTCTAACTATTATATATCATATTTCTTTCAAATAACTTGTACAAATACCTCAATGTACCACATTATGGTATCTCACATAGCACATTCTCCTTACACCTACTTCTTGGTGACTCCGTATAATGTCAATCATATTACTTATATAACACTCTTAGTGGTAACACATATGCACAATGACAAATACAACTCAATATTCACTCAACTCAGTTGTAAGTATTTCCTGACAAACATCTTTCCCATACTCATCCACAACACATATTCTTAAAAGGACTCCTCAATATTTTTAAACTTCTAACTCTTTAACACCTCATCTCAACTTTACTATTCTTATAAGCGTTTCAAAACATCACAAGAGTAATATCCACTATATGTACTCACATTATTAAAGACGTACATCTCAACTATTATTACTCTTTATTCTACTTTTAATAATTCATTATGAATTCACATTCTGATCACTTGTGATATATCGACTAGT
This sequence comes from Sambucus nigra, assembly GCA_949130495.1. Lineage (NCBI taxonomy): Eukaryota > Viridiplantae > Streptophyta > Magnoliopsida > Dipsacales > Adoxaceae > Sambucus > Sambucus nigra. The sequence continues at coordinate 7,254,408 of OX422210.1, forward strand.
TATTAAATTTCATACTTATTTCACATGTTAAATATAAACATATACAACTACTAACCTTATCATTTAACCTCTACTATGTGAATCTTCATTTTTATTTACACTCCAACAATTTAAGTCTCATTATAATCATGTAACAATAATTCTTCTCATTTCTCATCCTTTAATTGAATATTTGTTCCCATACATCACTCTCCCATACAGATGAGGAGAGAACCCATTCATTATGATACACGTAACATGACTTAAGTCCACATATACCAACATAGGAAGCGATCACCTCCAATACTTTATAATTTTTGCCAAGTTCACATATACCAGTATAAGGAGAGATTACAACTTTTATACCACATTGTGTCTTTAAATATTTTCCTTCAATGAAACATTTGTTCATACAACATATAAAACAATGCAATGCTTTATATTAAAATACATGTATTCGCTGTCATCCACAAATAAACCTTAACATCTTATTTCCTTTCCTGCAAGATCCTTGCATTTCATATCACGTACAACAATATATATGTATAACTGACATATGTTAGTCAACAAAGCCAATTTAAAACTTAATAACAAAACATTCCTGTCCACGCCTCAGGAATCTAACATACTTAACTGTATCCCTTGAAACTGAATAGTTATGACTCAAAATAGTTTCTACGTCCACTTCCAATCTAGACCCTCACACCCTGTCCAGAACCTAATAACCATGCTCTGATACCAAGTTGTCGCGCCCCAACTTAATTAACTTAAAATCAACCTTTTATCTAGAGATAAATCCCCATTAGACAATATGGTACTTGAAACCTTTTGAAAAATAACACAAGATTTTTTTTTCTTTTCTTCAAAGACATGTTTGGATGAAAACATAGCTACCTTTATGCACAACTTAAAAGTAGTAAACAAATTTACTTACATAAGTTCTTTTGTTTAACATTTACCCAAAAAGCTTGTTGATATAAAACTCACGTTATTTATCCTCCACTCTCCCATTTAATGTCCTAACTTGGCAGTGAACTCCAAACGATAGGCATACCTGGAACATAACATTATAGGAGTGTAAGCAACACAAGCTTAGTGAATGACTATATTCCACACATACATCACATATATATAACCAATTTGAATAACAATTTTTATTTTCTTATGTCATAACCCAATAGGAATTGTGTAACTCTCGCAAGCGTGGACCCTCCAGTCCAATTAACTCCCAGTTATTGGGGATACCACATCCCATAATTAGGCCCGAGTACAACAAACCTTTAAGTTGAGTTAAGGGGAACGCCACATCCCGTAAGACCCACCACAGTCCTTAACATTAGATAAAGGACCCACCTCAGTCCATAACATTATATAACATCACATAACATTCTTAATCATATGCATATGTTTCATAAATACAACATCACTCCCATAAGCATCTTAACACATGAGTTTTACTACACATTTCCATATGAACATATAAACATCTATATTTCATAGGATAGGTCACTCGCCTTTAATTTGGTACTAAGATTAATACCAAAACTATTTTCTTGGTATGGTAGTGTTAGTCGCTTCCCCACCTAACAATTCAACATCATTAGTATTTGAATACACCAAATCACATTAAACTCAGTAACACATCACATCAGTTGGTCAATCTAACATAACTGAAAACTAATTGAATGTGATACTTCACATTTCTATAACACCTTATTTATTAGGGTTCTAACGCAATTTACGGAATTGAATTATGAATTCTCTAGACAAAGTTATGCCTGTTTTATTACAACATTTTCCAAATAATTTATGGAGAAAAACAACAACAAAACTTTAACTTAAACACAACCCCCAAGACAAACCAGAAGGTATTTTATTATCCCCATCAAGTATATCATACCCATATATGTTCTCTAATATTTCCAATTGGAATTTCTTGCTTCCAATAAGTATTCAATGATTTATGCCACTTTTAATACATCTAGGTCTGAGTAGACCATCAAAGCATAACTTAACATTTTTCAAGCATATATAATGTCCTACTTGGTTATAAATCATGGAAACATATATTAAACATATTGAATAATATAAAATTGATGTTGCATAATTTTTAGAGTTCATTTACTAAGTCAAGCAAAACATCGAACACCTGGTGTGCGCACTTATGCTTTTGGGGCATTTTTCATACCCAAACTTCAAACTATCACCCAAGATTCATTTCTTGGTATTTTTACATAATTTTCGGATATGACATGTATGTATAAGTTTAGTTTCATATCCAACTATAATCAATCGATTCCATTGAGTATTCAAAAAAATACACAAATTTGATTAACATGATGATTACACCCTTAGTTGTATGAATTCAACATACTTCATATATACAACCTACACATACCCACCTACACGTAACAACACATATTATATCATCCTTAAATACGATCTTTAATATCATATAAAACACCATATATCATGTAAAGAATGAAATTTATAAGTTAAATCTTACCTAAGCACCTTTGGATACATAAGCTTGTTTATCTCTCGATAATCTGCCTTAATCCTTCACTAATTCATCATAACCTTGCTTTCTTCCAAGTAACTCTCAACCCCACTTGAAATTCTGATTAAAATGAAGAACAAGGGGTATTTTTAATCTCTTTAAGTCGGAATAAGGCACCTCCCCTTGGTCCAATCAAAACAAGCCATGTGTTCCACTGATAAGACAAAAATACCATTTAACGAATAAACATATTTGCCCTTGTTTCGTAATTTCAGCATTACTCCTTACTTGGACCTCTATTTTACACACCGTTTGTTATGTTATAAACTTATCTCATATATCTACAACTTTGATATTTTTTATTTTCCACAAATCATAAAACTAGTATGCCTATTTTGGGTCCGAACAGAAGGGTAGCAATTTATCGAAAATCTCAAAACTTTCACATTTGGCGACCTAACAATGCCAATTTCGGACCAACACCTTGGTTTAATTTTTTTATAAACATAATGATGCATTAGAAACATATTTTCATGATGCATTTAACCACATAACAAATCATATGATCTAAACAAGTTATCCCCGATCATAAGCTTAATTAACATTTAATGCAACCAACACATATATCACATGACTATGCATCCCCCAAATATAATAATTAACGTGTTTAACACCCCTCATCAACTTATAACATATAACTTATACTTAATCATATAATTAACATTCCTAATCACATTTAGGGCCTTACACTTAGGTCCAAAAATCAGAAGTATAAGGAGCAATCCGTGCTGGTGGCTAAGCTGAGGGACAGGCTCAGGAGATGGAGGATATTGGTACTTCAGTGCAAGAGGAGGTCAATGTGCTGAGAACAAGACAACTAGAGGCCACCGAGATCAACCAAGTTAGGGAGGCTCTTCAGCAGGAGAATGAAGACCTGAGGAGAGAAGTCTTACGACTTAGTGAGCATGCGCCGAGCACTGTTCCAGTAGTTCTACAAGGCTCCTCGTCGTCGCGAGTTAGATCTGGTCATAACGTTACTCCTCCTATGCCACGAGGTCCCACTCGCCCTCCCCTTTCGCGAGCTAGTAGGAGAACCAGGGGCAGAAAAAGTTAAGCGGAAGAGCTTTGTGATAAGGAAATGGAGGAACACTGCGGTGATGTTCAGCGAGCATATGTAATTACTGCTGGGCTTCAAAGGGACGTCACCCAGTTGCGGCACTTGTTCAAGAAAGGTCCTCGGCAAGCGTGGGCTGACGGTTATGATCAAGGCTGGTCGGATGCTCCAACAAGGTTATCTGAGTTCGAGGTGCTTTCTTTCATCAGGGGATGGCTAAGTGCCTTGGAGGAGCTACAAGTCCCGAGGAACTCGGTGCTATGGTATCTTCATGAGATGTCTTCCTCCACTCTGATGCCCAACCCATTCAGGAGGGACGATCGATGAATCCCCATCGATGCTATTCCTCGGCAATTATTGGAGTCGGATGCGAATGAGGTTGTGGAAGAGTTTTCTCCTGCTCCTGATGACGAACGAAGCGCTCGAGTGGCTGATTATCTTGCTCGGAGGATTCCACCCCTTGAGATTTTGCCAGTTGCTATTTTTTTATTTTTGATAATGTAAATACTTTGGGCGAGCTCGCCGAATAAAAATGTAAGTATGATGGATTAATGAAAAATTTGTGTTTTGGACAATTTTGCCAACTAAACGTGTATATCCTACTTTTCATATCCTTGCTGCTTTATGATCTTTTCTGTTTTGTCATGCAAGTGTCCCCCCAGTCCAGTATAATACCAAAGTACCATTGTGCCCCACTTTACCTTTTAGGTTGTGTCGTCACACTCCTTTAGGCCTAAGTAGGGCAATTGGCGAGGACACACCTGGTGTTGGATGTCTTCATCCGATCAGGATTTTGTTCAACCGAAGTAGGTTTGATGACCAGTATAAGATTTGGTCGTATGCCTAAGAATCCTCTGTAGGGCTTTATATATTGCCAGGGGCAATGCTAAGAGGTTTCTCGTGTTTTATGACGATGACCTGAGGAGGGGTATTCCCCTGCTATAGTGACCATCGTGCCTGTTATTTAGAAAAGATATGCGATAAATGCAGTTGTTATTGATCAGAGTGTAATCAATTAAGTAACTTTCACTAGTAATAAGGAAAATGAACTTCTGTTTTCAAAAGAATACAAGAAAAAGATCTAAAAATACAATTTCTTGAGATTAACTGCATTCCATGCTCGTGGTATTTTTCTGCCCTCCATCGTTTCCAAGTGATAGGCACCTTGCAGATCGTCTTTAGTTACTTTAAAGGGTCCTTCCCAGTTTGGGCCTAGCTTGCCGTCTGACGACTTCACTGTGCTGCCCAGGACTTTCCTTAGAACATAGCCCCCAACTTGGAACGTCCTCGGGCTAACCCTTTTATTGTAATGCTTCACGAGCTATTGCTGGTAGTTCGCTAGCTTCACCAGGGCTAGCTCTCTGCGCTCATCGTCTAAGTCGAGTTCGACGAGCAATGCTTCATCATTCAGGCCTTGGTCGACAAGGTTGGATCTCATTATTGGCAAACCTGCTTTTAGTGGGATGACTGCTTCCATGCCATATGTCAACAAAAATGGGGTTTCTCTTGTTGCTCGCCGAGGAGTGGTTCGGTACACCCATAGAACATGGGGTAGCTCTGTTACCCATGCGCCTTTGCCTCGCTCTAATCGCTTCTTTAATCCATCGATCACAGTTTTGTTGGAAGCTTCAGCTTGGCCATTGCTCTGAGGGTAGGCCACCGAACTGAAGTGGTGTCTGGTCCCGTATTCATTACAGAAGTTCTAAAAGGGGACACTTTCAAACTACGTTCCATTTTCGGTGATGATGGTTCTGGGGATTCCAAACTGAGTGATTATATTCCTCCATATGAACCTTATCACATCAGCATCAAGGATGTTCGCCAGGGATTCAGCCTCGATCCATTTGGTGAAGTAGTCAGTCACAACCAACAGGTATTTGTGATTGCCGACGGCGGTAGGCAGCGGTCCCATGATGTCCATTCCCCATTGGGCGAAGGGCCATGGGATGGACAGGGACTTCAGGTCGTTGGTGGGTTGGTGGGCCATAGGAGCGTGGAATTGGCATTTCAGGCATTTGCGGACATATACTGCGGAGTCCTTTTGCATGTATGGCCACCAATAGCCTTCATTCATTGCTCGAAAGGCTAGAGACCTTCCTCCGATATGACTTCCACAGATTCCTTCGTGAAGCTCGTGTAGCACTTGCTCGACATCACCTGGGTGGACGCATCTAATGTAGGGACCGGAGAAGGATTTCTTATACAAGTCGCCTCTTGTGGATAAGTGAAAGCGAGCAGCTTTGACTCTTATCTGGTGGGAAGTTTTCTTGTCATCTGGGAGCGTGCCATCCTTTAAATAGTCCTTTAAGGGGTCAATCCAGCTGGGGGCTGATCCCACCAGGAGTATTTGTTCCACGTTTGGTAACTTGCTGTTATGGTTAATGCTCGAACAAATGAGGAAATCGATGGGGATGACCTTCTTAAGGTCAGAGTCAACTGTCGAACTTAAGGCTGCTAAGGCATCAACATGACTCTTTTACCCCCTAGGAAACTGCTGGATGTTGATCTCTTCAAAGCTTGACATTAATTCTCTCACTAAGGTGAGGTAGGCTGCCATTCTTTCATCCTTTGCATTGTAATCTCCACTTATCTTATTGGAGACTAGTTGAGAGTCGCCGAACACCTGTAAACGTTTTGCTCCTAGAGTTTGTGCCTTTTGGAGATCGTCTATTAGGGCTTCATACTCTGCTTCATTATTGGAGGCTACAAATCCAAGCCTGATTCCTTATTCGAGGATTGTGTTTTCTGGAGTGATGAGGACAATGCCTACCCCTGCCCCCTTTGAGTTGGAGGCTCCATCAACGAAGAGTCTCCAGGTTCTCTCTGTTGTTTGGTTCTTCTCTTGCCTTGTTGGTTGAGGTTGGTCGGAGAGTTCTTCGCCCGTGAATTCGGCTATGAAATCAGCAAGGATCTGATCCTTAATATCTGTCCTTAGTTGAAATTGGATGTCAAACCGGTTGAGCTCAACTGACCACTTAGACAGTCTGCCCGATAAGTCTGATTTTCTTAGAACCGCCTTAAGGGGATGCGATGTAAGGACGATGATAGTATGATCTTCGAAATAATACTTTAGCTTCCTCGAGGCTATTACAAGTGTGAAGGCGAGCTTCTCCAATGGAAAGTACCTTTGCTCGGCGTCTAATAAGGTCTCGCTCGAGTAGTAAATGGGGTGTTAGATTTCTACAACCTCGCATAATAACGCAGAGCTGGCAGTGTGATTGGATACGGAGAGGTACAGGTACAAAGAATCCATTTGCTGTGGTATAACAAGCAGCGGTGGGGAGCTTAAGTAGGACTTGAGCTTGTCCAAAGCTCGCAAGTAGTCTAGGCTCCACTCTATCGGTTTACTTCCCTTTAGAAGCTGGAAAAAAGTCTTGCACTTCTCGGAGGATTTGAAGATGAAGCGATTTAAGTCGGCGAGCATTCCAGTGAGCTTTTGCACGTCCCGAATTGTTCGAGGGGGTTGTACCCTGTTGTTTGCATCGATCTGGTCTGGATTAGCTTCTATGCCTCTCTTACTGACCAAGTACCCAAGAAATTTTCCTGACTGGACACCGAAGGAACACTTACTCGCATTAAGTTTCATCCGGTACCTCCTAAGGATTTCGAAGGTCTTTGACAGGTCCAAGAGGTGATTTTCCTTCTTCTTGATCTTAACGAGCATGTCATCGATGTAGACCTCCATTGTGTCTCCCATTTGATCTTTGAAGATTTTAGTGACCAGTCACTGATAGTTTTCCCCAGCATTCTTGAGCCCAAAGGGCATGACCTTGTAGCAATATAACCCAATTATCGTGATGAACGCTGTTTTGTCCTGGTCTGGGGCATACAAGGGGATCTGGTGATATCTTGAGTATGCGTCCAGGAAACTCATTCGCTCGTGAGCTGTAGTGGCGTTTACTAGTTGGTCTATCTTTGGGAGGGGGAAACTATCCTGAGGACATGCTTTGTTGAGGTCAGTGAAGTCGATGAAAACTCTCCACTTCCCATTATTCTTAGGAACTACTACTGGGTTGGACAACCACTTGAGGAATTGCACTTCCCGTATGGATCCTGCATCCAGCAGTTTTTCTACTTCCTTTTCGACCGCTTTAGCCTTCTCGGGAGCAGTTCTTCGTGCCTTCTGCGTGATTGGCTTGAATGTGGGGTCGACGTGCAGCTGATGACAGACCATACTAGGATTGATTCCAAGCAGCTCGTATGGTTCCCATACGAAAACATCTATGTTGTGTCTCAGCAAGGTCTTCAACTCCTTCTGTTCTTGGTAGGTGAGAGATGCTCCAATCAAGAAGACTCTGCTACTGTCACCAACTTCAGCCATAACTTCTACCAGGTCCTCGACGACACGCTCGTAGGGGAGGAGCCTGGTCTCCTCTACTCCTGGTCTTCCGTACTTTAATTGTTACTTGGAAGGTATCACACCTTCTTCAACTTTCCCGCTGGGTTGATTGTCCTTCTTCTCTGGCTTTGGTCGGATGGCTGCTATAAAGCACTTCATCGCCATCGCTTGGTCACCGTGGATCTCCATTACTGCTCGCTCGGTTACATATTTGAGCTTCTGATGGTAGGTCGAGGAGACTGCCTTCATCGCATGAAGCTATCCCCTACCGAGGATGGCCTGGTACGGTGAGTCGATGTCAACTACCAAAAACTCGATCATCTTGGAGACGTTTCCAACACGCACTGGCAGTACTATCTTGCCCATTGGCATGGCCATTTTTCCAGCGAAGCCGACCAAAGGAACAGTAACTTCCTTTAGGTCGGCAGTGCTCAACTTCAATTTCCTGAATAGATCAAGGTACATTACTTCGGATGAGCTTCCTTGATTGACGAGCATCTTGCCGATGTCAAAGTTGGCTATTTTGAGTGTAATGACCAGGGAATCATGATGTGTGGTCCTTACTCCCACCAAATCTTCATCCGTGAAAACAATATGCTTGTTATAGTTGACGTCCTCTACTCGTCGACGCTTTCCTCACTGTGACTTTGCTGGATCGATTTGAAAAGCCTGCATTACCGTTGTAAGTTTTTTCGTTTCCATTCGAGCTGAGTTCCCTTGTATCTGCTTGACGTCAGATATTTCGTGGATTACTGCGAACTCATGTCCAGCATCATCCTCCAGCACGTTGTCGGGTCTCGCCTTTCTATTGGTAGCCACTTTCTCTGCCCTCTTTTCCATAAAGTCGTTCAAATGCCCGGACATGGCCAACTCCTCGAGGTGAGACTTAAGAGATTTGCAGTGCTCGGTCTTATGTCCTCCCTCTTTGTGAAAAGCACATCTTAACGCATTGTTCCTCTTCGAGGGATCTCCTCCCATTTTCCTGGGCCACTTGATGAATGACTCATCTTTGATCTTCATGAGAATTTTGTAAATTGGTTCTTTGAAGACGGTGTTGACCGCCTGGAATACTTTCGATGCGTCATGGTTTCCTCCGTTTTTGGAGCCATTTTTGCCTCCGTTCTTTCCTCCTTTCTTCTGGTTCTTAGTTTTCTCACTTGCCTTGGTAGTGAGCTTAGCTCGACCGTTTTCTCCTGTATTAGGGCGAGTGACATCTTCCACCTTCGCGTATTTATTGATTCGGGCCAATAGGTCGTCAATAGTCATAGCTTCCTTCTTCGTCAGGGACTGGTATAGGTGGGATGAACTAAGGAGCCCAATTTTGAAGGAGGCCACTTCCACTTCCTCTGCGCAGTCCTCGATCTCATTGAATAACTCCCAGTACCTCTTCGTGTAGTCTCGGAGGGTCTCTTGAGGCATTTTCTTCATTGTTAGCAGGGCATCCATCGTTTTGGGATGGGAGCTACTAGTAATGAATCGGGTCGTAAAAAGTTCGGCTAGGGATTTGAAATTCCCGATCGACCGGTGGGGGAGCCTTTCAAACCACTTCTGCGCTACATCATGCAGGCTCGAGGGAAAAATGCGGCACATCAGGGCATCTCGATGATTCCAGAGGATCATGGCCTGTCGGTATTTCCTGACGTGATCGATGGGATCAGTCTTTCCGTCGTAAATCTTGAACCTTGGAATGGTAAATTTCTTGGGGGCTTCCTCTTCTTCGATTTCCCTCGTGAAGGGTGACTTCATCTGGGTTTTGAGAGCTCGCCTTGCGAGTTCTCTGGTTGATCTTGTTCCGTGGTGAGCAGGATGTTGGTCCATCTCCCTGCGGACTAGATTTCGTAGGTTTTCGTCGCTGCGAGCAGGGCTCTGGTAGCGGTGAGCTTTTCGCAGCCATTCGCGGAGGTCGTCATTTGACTCGCCTCCTTTGACCTTTTGAGATTCTCGCCTAGGGATCCTTCCTCGGTTGTGAGACTTGCTTGCCTGAGAGCTAGGAGTGCGGTATGGACGTCTCCTGTTAGCAGGACAAAGCTCCCTCTCCAGTCTTTCCAGTCTTCTTTTCAAGCGAGCATCCTCAGCCTCGTATCTGCGGGAAGACTCCCTCTGCTCGTGGAGCCTTGCCTCGTACGCATCAATCAATCTGGATATCTGTGTGGACCTCACTGGTCCCTGACTTTCTTCTGAGGCTGGCCTCTCCAGGCGAGCTCTCTGATTTGAATGTCGAACTTCAGACCTAATCCTGCGAGGAGCAGGTGGCTCTTGAATATCTCCTGCCTGAGAGGCATTGCTGTTGTGACCAGACATCTTAAACTCCTTTCTTGGTGTGGTCTCTTCTCAGGGAAAGATGAACGTTTCCCACAGGCGGCGCCAATTCTGGTGACAATTATTGTGCAACACAAACAAATAAGAAGAAAGCATTCACCAAGTGAGAACAAGGAATATAAAATGACAATCACACAACAAAGGATGTATGTGGTTCAGCAAAGATGTGCCTACGTCTACGGTGGTGCAGTCGATATTATTTCTATATAATCTGGAGAGTAATTACAGAGAATATAAAAACTTATCCTTTTGCCCCGGACCTAGGGTTTAATATATACATGTACATGTAGGCAAGTGAAGGTGATCGGTTCCCCCACGTCTTCCATCTCCCCTATAACTTCCCTTAATGAGAACGTGGGGGGAGACCGGATAAAAATAAGAGATGAGGGGCCTGGGTTTTGGGCCGCCAGGACTGGGCTACTCGTCCAGGCCCATGGTCCTAATTCCGGGTACCCACAATGTGCATGACATATTGGCCAATTAGGGCCATCCACCCAAGTCAAATCAAAATGAGTAATGCATGACAGTTATGGAGGACCTTGGGTTACTAACGTATTTTACCCACCATACTACATAGGAAATATGGATCGGTTCGCTAGTAATACCCTTAATGCTACATGATGTTTACAGTTTCCACTTATTGGTACGATTAACTAAGGGTGTGTTTGATAAATAAGATGGAAAATAACTCGTAAGAGTCAATTTTTATGGAATTGAAAACTTGAAAATATTTTCCATGGAAAAATTTTATTGGTGTTGTTTGATTGCAATTATTTTCTAGGAGGAAAATGTTCTATTTTCCATCTTTTGTGTGTTTGATTTCCAATATTTTCATAAAAAAAAGTAGAATATATATATAAAAAACAGAAAATTAATAAAAATCCCATAAAATTAATAAAAAAGCAGAAAATTAGTAAAAATTCCAGAATATTAATATAAAATAACAAAAAAAAAATAAAAACACACAAAAATGAATTAAAGACGGGAAACTAAATATTAACCCGGTATTAAATATAAAAAATGAAAAAAAATGTCTTTATAGTATTAAGAAAAAATAAAAATTAATAAAAACCAAATCCACCACGCCCCCGCCCCCAACCCCATCCCAACCCCCAACTAATGGTCATATTAGCCGCAATTGCCTTGCTTATTATTTTTTTTATCAACTCTCTAAGGAGGATCTCTATGGCCATTTCCTTGGTGAGTTTTTCCCCACACTTGCTATAATTTTTCACTCCACTTATCCCCAACTAATGGTGTGGCTGAGCCTCTTTGCGCACCGATGCCATTAGCTTATACCCGTGTTCTTCTTTCTGAAGTTGTTCCACCAGCTACATCTGTTTCTTACTCTCCTAATACACACACAATCTCACTTTGAAGGAGTTAATCCTAGTTTCAAGCTAAACCCACACCCTGCTTCACAAGCTCCTTCTGGGATTGCACAACAGCTGTTTGTTGAAATCCCCCTTCAATATCCCTTTACCCCAAATGCCCCTGGAAGCTCACACATCACCTCTACTACCTTTAGTGACCCCTCCACTACCCCATCTTCCACTCCCCTTTCATACCCTAGCCTCACATCCACCACTCACAATCCTATTTCAACACCCCTCAGCACTGGTATTTCCACCTCCAGTCAGTCCAACACCTATGCTTGCCCAGGTACTTCTTCTGCTCACTTGAATACTCATCTCTTCTTCTCCCATTATTACCTCTTCTACCACTATCACTTCTACCCCTTAGCCAATGCATTAAGCAATTCTACCCCTCCCACTTTTGCTAACATAGTAGTTGGTCCATCTTCAGCTCACACACTCCTATCTAAAAATCTTCCCAACACTTATGTTGAGGGAGAGAGACTTTTTATAAACTTGGAATATGAAGTTTACAAAGAGCACTTAACCTCATTTTAGAATTCTCTTATTGGAAGACTCCTCATTCCTAAAGGCATGGAGCCTTACGAGACTGAATCACTCTTCCTTGAGCTCAAATCTATATGGGCCATCAATAGCACTTGACAACTTACACCTACTGGGAGAGGGTTTTACACTATCATTTTTCATAACAAGGAAGATGTCACCAAATTTTGAGCTATGGGTACCACCACCTGAACAGTTCAAGCTTTTCCCTTGGTCCCCTGATTTTGTTCCTACCAATCACAAAAGCACACATGCTAAACTCTGGGTAAGAATCTTTGGTCTAAGTTTGGATCACTGGCATCCTAGGATTCTCTTCACTATTACCAATGTTGTGGGAACCCCTATTAGCATTGACCCTTATACTCTTAAGAAAGAATTTGGTCACTATGCTCGAGTTCTTGTGGATGTTGATTTATCTCAGCATATTAACCAAAAACTTTGGGTTAAGAGGCCTGATCATGAGTTTGAAGTCAATTTCACCTTTGAAAATATGTCAGCTTATTGTACCCACTGTTCTACCATAGGAGTGTGTAACACGCTCAAAAGAATGCAGCAAGCTATAGAAAAGCTTGATCCCAAATGCAAGAATCCCATTCAGAAGCAGTCACCTCCAAAAACTACCAAAACTATCCATACAGCTCCTCCTGAACCTATTGTTGAACCACAACAAACTCAACGTCAAGATCCTTAAAATACCCAACACTCTGATCATGCTTCCTCTACAAATAAGATAATTCTCAAAATATTATTAAATCCTCTGCAACACTTTGATCATGCAACCTATTGTTAAATTGTGTCGTATTCATGTCAACCCATACAGTCAATACCCTCAAAATATATACAATATAAATTGATAATAAATAAATATATACACATAATACACACACACACACACGGAGGGGATGTCCAATGGCTCCCATCAAAACGGGTGTGGAACGGACTATTCTTTATAAAATAAAAAAAATTGTGGTGTTTAAACATTTCATTGTACCCATAAAAATCAACTAAAAATACAAGTTTTTGGTATTTTAAAAAAATGTATCAAATATATGCCAATTTTTTAACAGCTTAAAACTAACATATATTTGATCCATTTTATTAAAATACCGAAAAAATGCATGTTGAATTGATTTTTCTTATGGGTACACTAAAATGTTTAAACACCAAAAAAAATAAAAAATAAAAACTTTTTTTTGGATTTAAAAAAAAAATCTGTTCCACACCCGTTTTTTAGGGGATCCATTGGAGATCCCCTATGTGTGTGTGTGGGGGGGGGGGGGGGGGGGCGGAGGGGGGGAGTTCCTTCCAAAAATCAAACTTTTTAAAGAAACACTAATTTCATACTGGGTCAAGAAAACTTATTTAACTATCATGTAATTTGTTACAATTATATTTCGAAGAAGCAAGGTATATATACCTGATATACATAGTTTTACAATTACACTAATATGTACAGAAGGATATCAGATGAAATATGAAAGTGCGACTGTCATTTATAATATATGCAGCACGTTACATGTAGTTAACCTTTATAATACAAAGGGTTGCGCGTTTTGGGTTGATGTAACACCACGTTTGGTGAGTTTACTCAAGACGTATGCCATGACAACCTTGGCGCCCAAGTTAGAGTGACCGCGATACAGGCATATTACGCCGCCAACAACTTGCAGTCCTTTGGCTATAAATTTATTTGAAGGCCTTCTTGAAAGTTTCCTCTTGATGGATTCACCAGCGACAAATTGGAAAGATACAGACATTTCGGTTAAGGTCTCTGAAGGAGCTGTGACAATCACGTTGTTGTTAATATCCAATCCGGGTGGGACCTAAAAGAAAAAATGAAATATTATTCATCAAAAAAACATATAATAAAATATAAATTACGAGCATGTGGAATTTGAGGCATAGGTTTTGCTTCACATGAATTCTTGCTTTTCATATGTAATTGATTATGTTAGTTTAAGGTGGGCGAAGAATATAATACGCGTTTATTTAACTTTCTAATTAGTAACGACAAACCTTACATTTGGTAAGTATTAGTGCAAATATTAAAGTGAACTTAAATTTTCATGTACATGTGAGAAGGCAAGTGCCCTCACCCAGGCTACAGTTGGTCTCGGGTTCAAAATATGGAGCAGCCTCTCCATATATGGGAATAAGGCCAGACGGCATCCGCCTCTCCCATCAGTTAAGCGATACCCTTCAGCAATGGGTATGATCTTTTTTGTGTAAATTATTGACAAAAAGATACCATATAGAGATGTTATATTCTTATGTTTCAAACAAAACTGTCTATTTTTTTCACATATCTTTCCCCAACTCAAGTTGGTCAAAGCTATATAAATATACTTTTACCCTGAACTCTACTACCTACTTTTCCCCAACATTATTAAGAGACATGTTGGGAAAGCAACGTTGGTTATTTTGGCGTAAACGTACGGTAACGAATGGGACGGCCCAAAAAGAAAAGCAACGTTGATTACCAGTTAATGACTGAAGTTCATCACAAACGTAATTCTACGTAGAACACATATACAAGTCAGAAACATATCGGACACTGATATTATGCAGATACTCTCGGATAGGTGTCAATAGCTTTTTGACAAGCCTATAACCCAACGGATAAATTTTTAATTTTGAGTGCTTAGATACGAAGCTACTAGGACACACGTTAACATGAGAATGACACACTGAAGAAATATGAAAATTAAGAGAATTCAAATGAAAGGCTATATGAGAGAAAAAAAAAGAATGATCTATACAATATTACACTAAAGAAGTGCGCGTGTGGGTGGAGAGAACTCGTAATTTTTTCGATAAGAAACGAAAAATGTAAGTAATGAAGGATAAAAAAGCACAATTACAGATTACTGATAAACAAAGTAATGATGGATAAAAAGCACAATTACCAACCGTAGCTTAGGAGAGGGCACTTGCCATCGCACCAAGGTATGAACTCTTAAAATGCAACCATATAGAGATCTATATTCTTAGGCTTCAAAAAAAACTATTTTTTTTTTAAATATCTTTCCCCAACTCAAGGTGGCCAAAGCTGTATAAAATATACTTTTACCCTGAACTCTACTATATATTTTTCCCCAACATTACTAAAAGACATGTTGGGCAAAGCAATGTTGATTACCTTGGTGAAAACCTTCAGTCGACCCAAAAAGAAAAGCAATGCTGATTACCTGTTACTTAATGACTGGAGTTTAACTCGAAGACGCAAAGATAACTCTACTTAGAACACAGATACAAGCTAGATACGTATCGGACACTCTCCAACATGAGAATGACACACACTGGATACCATATAAACCATTTTACTTTGGCACAATGAAGAAATATAAAAATTAAGAGAATTCAAATGAAAGGCTATATCAGAGGAAAAAAGAATGAGCTATATAATATTACACTAAAGAAGTCGGCACATGGGTGGAGAGAACTCGTCATAATTTTTTTGATAAGAAACAAAATTTGTAAGTAACTATGAAGCACGGGCGTGGATAGGAGTGTCATGGCCGACTCATAAGGCCGAAAAAAGTGGACCCAAACAATATCACTCATCCATTTTTACCCGCAGTGGTTGAAAATGAGCACCATCACATATGTTTTAGTCGGTTAGCATATGGGTCACTAAAAACTCATCAATTATTCGCGGGTTTAGGAGGGTTGAGAAATGACCTTCTATCATTCCTACTCATTAAACTAGGGATTTGTAATTAAAAAGTTTGAATGAGAAAACGGGTCGAAGGTTAATCCGACTTAGGGTGGTCAATGGACCGGGTCCAGACCCGGACCCAATAAGGACCCGATCCATATATCTGGATCTGTTACAAGTTTTTAGATCCGGTAAGCCGATAACCCATTTAGTTAACTGACCGGATATGGATACTAGTAGCACCGATCCGATTAAGACCCGAATCGAATATATATATATACATATATATAATATTATGTGTAATATTTTAACCTATATAAAAAATTAAAATAATAAAAAGTGTGAATAATCCCAACCGTTGGATTGTAACAAAACCCTAAAGAATTAATCAAAGACCTACCACCCATTATTTACTGTCAATTTCGGCAGCCAAGGGAAAAACAAAACAAGGTAAACCCTCTCTCTCTCTCTTCTCTCTCATTGAATGGGACTCATTCCATACCACACAAATAAACTACTACACTTCTGTGGTAAAGACCCACGAACAATTTTTTTCCGATCCATATGCATATCTGTTAGGGCTTAAACCCATTACTCACCACAAATATATGAGTTATGTTATTTTCGGTTTTGTTAGGGCTTAAACCCAAATATTGTGTTGAGTGTAATATGTGCAACTTAAGTTTATTTATTTTTTTCTTTAGATTTAAAACTAAGGGTTTTCATTTCATATATATGCCTTTTGCATTGGATCTTTTCCCCCACCACTGCCTCTGCCGTTAAGATTATCCACAGGTATGTTTTTTATATGTGCTTTTTTTATATGTCTGTTATGCATGCCTTGTCTACTCCTCTTTCTAATGTGTGGATTACTTTGTACCCTTGCTAGTTGAATAGGGTTGTAAAATTTGATTTCCCTCACTAATATATTCTTCTCAGTTTTGATGATTAAATATAAATAAATGGGAGTCTCATAAAAACTATTTTGTATCAGTAGTAGACTTTTTTTTATATTACTACATATATTTTGATTATTAATGAAAACGCGTAGAGTTTATGGATCCCCGGGTTATCTGAATTAAAATCAAACTATTAGTAATTTCCTTGTTAAATAGATATGCGGAAGCGTTCGGGTGATGGTTCAACTTTTCAAAACAACAAGTTTTAATTTCTTTAAAACAAATTAAAACTACACCAAGTGAAGACAAACTAATCAATTAATATATTCACTTAAACCGACCAATCCAATTCAAGTCCTAGAATTTGCCAAAGTCATAATTAACAATTATCCAAAGTTAGGCGAAACCAAATTTTAATACAAGACTTGAATAAATCAAACTTTACCCAATATTTAATTTAGCACCAAATTGAATGAGTGTGATAATTTAAACCAAATTTTATCTTGAATTACCTAAGCATGCATCTACGTGATTTAAGCAAGATAAAATAAACAATATCACACTACGCCGCGATGTACGAGGAAAAACCCAAGACGGGAAAAAACCTCGGACGGCCCTAGCCACAAGTCCACTAGATACGGAATTACAAGTACAAGACAGATAGACTTACAACGACTGACTCGATCCCTCTCAAGCCTCGACGCTCCTTCTGGTAGACACCTCTTCCTAGCGGACAACCACGGAGATCCACCGTGATCTCGGAATCCACCGATGGGACTTTCTATGGTCACTGTCACCCGAGCAAGGAGCCTTTCTCCAAGTGGGTAGAATCGCGACAAACTTCTTCTTCTTTGATGGATGTAGAAGCAAACCAAAACTTCTCTTCTTGAATTCGGTAGACAAAAACTGGTGCCAAACTCCAAGCAATTTGATATGAATATAAGAACTTGGATAAACTATATGGGTGTAAAACTAGAGTGATAAAATATTTTCTCTTGAAAAATAGCACTCAAAACTTGATCTTTTTCTCTTTTTGTTTTTGCTCTCAAAACACTCTCTAAGAGTTTGTATGATATGAAAAATATGAATTAACAAAAGTGATTCCCGTCCCTATTAAAGTCTGAAAAAATCAGTTAAGAAACAAGTGGGAAAGTGGGCCAAAAACTGCCAAAAACTGTTCCCGCCTGGCAGTTCATTCGAACGACATTTCATTCGAACGAACTCTCGTTCGAAGGAGACTTCTAACGACACACCAGTATGGACTTCGTTAGAATCTCGTTAGAAACCTCGTTAGAATGAACAAACTCATTCGAACGACATTTCGAACGACAGACCAGTATAGGTAAGTGAGAGCTCGTTAGCAACCTCGTTCGAACGAAACCTGGTTCGAACGAAAAACTCGTTCGAACGACATTTCGAACGACTTTCAGAAATTTTTTTAAATTCAATTTTGGCCCAAAAACTTTATATACTTTAATTTAAAGTTCTAATTAAATTTTTCTGAAAGTAAAACACAGTTTTTATTAAACCTAACACCCAATAAACTTTGTTCCAAGCTCCTATATAAATATAATTGCATTCATACCTTGGGAGCATGGAACCATAGTTGATGACGTAGAAACGTGGCACGCAAACCGACACATTTGATGAAGCTTTATATTCTTTGCCGCTACGTCTTCAACAAACACTTCATAGGCTTGAGAGTATTACAATTACATACTATCCTATGAATTTGTCCGGAATTGAGCCAACACAATACATGGACTCAATTGGAAATTTGTGTCTTTACAAATCTCCCCCTTTGGCTATTCCGGGACAAAAACCAAACAAAAATCCTGAAGGGCCGTCAAGCTCTACTAGACTCAAAACATAACCCTCCCAAACTTGACTCAACCCAAGGATCAAAACACTTTGCCTTTTATGCCGCTTTAGTAGAATACCTGCACACTTAAGCAAACTCATTAAATGCATAGGGAATATCAAAATATAAAATTCAATTAATTAAATTACTCCCCCTAAATTAATTCTCCCCTTTATCAAACACATAACCTACTTAGAAAGACGTCTCCCCCTAAGATAAATCTCCCCCAAACTAAGATACGATAATAATAGGATTAGATACCATTTCTCCCCCTATCATCATTCTCCCCCTTTTTGTTCAGGAATAGACAAAGGATAAAGAATAAAGATAAAAACATGTTGAAGCTTAAAGTGATAAGACATGAAAGTATATGGGCAATAAAAGCAAGGCAAAGACACACAAATATCATATATATATCTATATAAACTAGAAATATACGAATGAAGCACTTGCATATATAGATATAGATATAAACACACACATGACACACAAACTAAAATAGGAGTCTTTCACACTCGTATGGAAAAAATGTGTCATATGGAAACGGAAGTGTAGGGGTGTGAACTAGCAACAATTAAATTTAGACCCAAACACTTAATAAACGTTCACGGAGTTCTCATTTGATTGCAAACTTCATCACATTGAAATATAACCTCATGTGACAATATAGATTGAACTCAATGAACAAACATACACAATGAATACAAGCCTAGCATATTGATGATTCTACAAACCAATAGAGTCATGACATGAAATACGCAACTAGGATAAACGGACATTGTGCAAATCGTTGATATACCATCCAATTCTCCCTCAATAAGCATATATATTCTTTTGCTTTTGAATGAATATATCAAACAAACATAGTCCTTGGCAATTGTTTTTCTTTTTAATGCCAAATATTCTGTATTTAGGCCTTTGGATCACGTATTTCTTTTAGATCCAATAAACGATGGCTTACTATCGCAAAGGATTTAATTCATCCTTTCGGAGCCCTTCCCCGTGCACATTTATATTTATCATGTTTTCGTTTTTCACACAAATCTCACATGCAACGGATTTTGACATGCACTAGTCCTCCCAAGTCACAAATATGTAGATGACAAGATTGGTAGGAGAACATCTCACATAGCTCAAATATACATGTGAAGTTAAAATTTCAACAGAGCTCATGCATGTGTGAATGGAGGCATATAAAAATAGAATCCATTTAAACAATGCTAAATCCAACTACTCCATATAAAACATGGTAAAGAACATTTTAAGGATTGAAAATCTAAACCAAAAGTTTTAGCCACGTGGGAGCGTAAAAGATGGGATTCAAACACAAATATATGCCACATAAAGTGTGTCAAACAAAAATACACACACAAAAAAATCTTTTTGAGTTTTTGACATTTTTCACCAAAAATAAATATATATATACTCAAAAGGATAAACAAAATCATTTGTATTTTTCATTAAGCATAAGTTACCAAGAAATAAAATCCAAATGATAAACAAAAATCTTTTTATATTTTTCAATTAATTCAAACACAGAATATAATACTAAAAGATAAACAAGTCATAATTTCTAGCATGTGATATGAAATAAGGCAATGACTAGAAAATGACTAAACATGCATACATATAGCAATGATATATAATATGAAGCACAAAAAGCTAGAGTATGCAGAAACCACTAACACATTCAACCTTTAAATTTAGCAAGGGAGGTTTCATGTGATAGTAAATGAGAATCAACAAATCTTGTATCTAGCGCGTTTAAAAGTGATTTCCTAACCCATATAAATTTATATTTAAAATGATGGGGATTAGGGAATAATGAAATGCTAGATAAAGATTTCCTAGGACTTCTTTTAAGATCAAAACAATATGACCTAAGGTGACCTTTCCTACCACAATGCAAGCATGTGTAAACACGAGGAATGTTACCTAAGGTGTGACCCTTTTTAAAGTCTTTGGATAAAATTGATCCTCTAAAACAAACTATGGTTTTAGCTTTATCACTGGAAGAATTTGAACAACATATGCTAGAACCATTTAAACTACTACTAGAGTCTTGTAAATTGTTTTTCAATTTTAAAATTTCGGACTCAAGTAATAAATTAGACTCCTCAAAATTATGGGACTCCTTCTTTAAATTTTCAATAATTTCTAGAAGGTTCAAACCCTCTTCCTCAATATGAGCAAATTTGTCACTCTCTTTCTTGGACTTTTCTAAAATATCAAAATTTGAATGTAAGTCCATGAGCTTTTTAAGAAAAATATCTTTTTGAGATAAGGAGATTTGCAAAGACTCAATGTGAGCTTTAAAACAAGAATTTTCATTTTCAAGAAATTTAGTTCTTTTTACAAATCTCAAATTTAATTCCTTTAAATTTTCGTTACATTTGTTAAGCCCATTTAATTCCTCTCAAAAATCAAAATTTTCATTTTCATTTAAATTGGACAAATTTTCATTAAGACGTCCCATCGAGAGATAAAAAAACAAAAATTGAGAGTGATAACAAATTGAACCACCTAAAAAGGTAAGGAAATACAAAAAGCCGAAAAACGGATCTTTAACGCGATAACTTAGCGCTCCGGCTCTGATACCAATTTCAAAACGCGTAGAGTTTATGGATCCCCGGGTTATCTGAATTAAAATCAAACTATTAGTAATTTCCTTGTTAAATAGATATGCGGAAGCGTTCAGGTGATGGTTCAACTTTTAAAAACAACAAGTTTTAATTTCTTTAAAACAAATTAAAACTACACCAAGTGAAGTCAAACTAATCAATTAATATATTCACTTAAACCGACCAATCCAATTCAAGTCCTAGAATTTGCCTAAGTCATAATTAACAATTATCCAAAGTTAGGCGAAACCAAATTTTAATACAAGACTTGAATAAATCAAACTTTACCCAATATTTAATTTAGCACCAAATTGAATGAGTGTGATAATTTAAACCAAATTTTATCTTGAATTACCTAAGCATGCATCTACGTGATTTAAGCAAGATAAAATAAACAATATCACACTACGCCGCGATGTACGAGGAAAAACCCAAGACGGGAAAAAACCTCGGACGGCCCTAGCCACAAGTCCACTAGATACGGAATTACAAGTACAAGACAGATAGACTTACAACGACTGACTCGATCCCTCTCAAGCCTCGACGCTCCTTCTTGTAGACACCTCTTCCTAGCGGACAACCACGGAGCTCCACCGCGATCATGGAATCCACCGATGGGACTTTCTATGGTCACCGTCACCCGAGCAAGGAGCCTTTCTCCAAGTGGGTAGAATCGCAACAAACTTCTTCTTCTTTAATGGATGTAGAAGCAAACCAAAACTTCTCTTCTTGAATTCGGTAGACAAAAACTGGTGCCAAACTCCAAGCAATTTGATATGAATATAAGAACTTGGATAAACTATATGGGTGTAAAACTAGAGTGATAAAATATTTTCTCTTGAAAAATAGCACTCAAAACTTGATCTTTTTCTCTTTTTGTTTTTTCTCTCAAAACACTCTCTAAGAGTTTGTATGATATGAAAAAGATGAATTAACAAAAGTGATTCCCGTCCCTATTAAAGTCTGAAAAAATCAGTTAAGAAACAAGTGGGAAAGTGGGCCAAAAACTGCCAAAAACTGTTCCCGCCTGGCAGTTCGTTCGAACGACATTTCGTTCGAACGAACTCTCGTTCGAACGAGACTTCTAACGACACACCAGTATGGACTTCGTTAGAATCTCGGTAGAAACCTCGTTAGAACGAACAAACTCGTTTGAACGACATTTCGAACGACAGACCAGTATAGGTAAGTGAGAGCTCGTTGGCAACCTCGTTCGAACGAAACCTGGTTCGAACGAAAAACTCGTTCGAACGACATTTCGAACGACTTTCAGAAATGTTGTTAAATTCAATTTTGGCCCAAAAACTTTATATACTTTAATTTAAAGTTCTAATTAAATTTTTCTGAAAGTAAAACACAGTTTTTATTAAACCTAACACCCAATAAACTTTGTTCCAAGCTCCTATATAAATATAATTGCATTCATACCTTGGGAGCATGGAACCATAGTTGATGACGTAGAAACGTGGCACGCAAAGCGGCACATTTGATGAAGCTTTATATTCTTTGCCGCTACGTCTTCAACAAACACTTCATAGGCTTGAGAGTATTACAATTACATACTATCCTATGAATTTGTCCGGAATTGAGCCAACACAATACATGGACTCAATTGGAAATTTGTGTCCTTACAAATCTCCCCCTTTGGCTATTCCGGGACAAAAACCAAACAAAAATCCTAAAGGGCCGTCAAGCTCTACTAGACTCAAAACATAACCCTCCCAAACTTGACTCAACCCAAGGATCAAAACACTTTGCCTTTTATGCCGCTTTAGTAGAATACCTGCACACTTAAGCAAACTCATCAAATGCATAGGGAATATCAAAATATAAAATTCAATTAATTAAATTACTCCCCCTAAATTAATTCTCCCCTTTATGAAACACATGACCTACTTAGAAAGACGTCTCCCCCTGAGATAGTAGACTACATTATTAAAATGACATTTTTGTGTATTTTCAGGACCTTAAAATGTCTACGGCGGAAACAAATCAAAATCAAAGTCAAAACATAAGAAGCCCAGGTGTGGACGAAAACAACACAACTCAGGAGGATTTTGATCACGCAGACAGCGGTGAAAATCTGGAGGTAAATGGAAAAAAATAAAGAAAATTAACTTCTGTGGTTTGGAGTGATTTTACTAAATTTAAAGGGCTAAATGGGGATATTTTGGCAAAATGTAACCGTTGTAAAAAAAATTTTGTTAGAGATAGTAGTAAGGGAACAAACCATTTGAAAAAACATTTGGGTAGGTGCAACACTAGAACCAAGGTGGATATAGGGAAACAAATGTTACATGCATCCAAAAGGATAGCGGATGGTTCTACTAAAATTGAGAATTACAAGTGTGATCAATTTGAAAGTAGAAAATATCTTGTTATTATGACGATGAAGCATGCTTATCCTTTTGCCATGGTTGAACATGAATATTTTATAAAGTTTTGTAAAGGTCTTAATCCAAATTTTAAGCCTCCAACTCGTAACACATCTAGGGCTGATTGCATTGTTGTGAACGAAGAAAAAAAGAGGGAGATTTATAGCTTGTTAGATAATTTGTCTTGTAGAATCACACTTACCACTGACTTGTGGACATCGAACCATCAAAACATTGCGTATGCATGTTTGACTGCTCATTTTATTAATGAAGAATGGGGACTAAAAAAGAAGATACTTAATTATCGATGAATTGAGTGGCCACATGATTGCGAAACTTTGTTTAGGCTGATTTCTGATTTAATTTTGGAGTGGAACATAGATAAAAAGTTATTCTCAACGATGGTGGATAATGCCGGGGCAAATGATGTAATGACTAGGCTTTTAAAAAGTTCTATTTGTGATAAATCATTGCTTTATTATGGGGGAGCAATGTTTCATGTGAGATGTAGCGCCCACATTCTTAGTTTGATTGTGCAAGATGGTTTAAAGGAAATTGGGGGACTTGTAACTAAAATATGAGATACCGTAAGGTACTTGAACAAGTCCCCTTACGGTAAACAAAAATTTGATGTTGCATGCAATCAAGTTAAGGTGAGATGTATGAAGAAAATTTCAATGGATGTCCCAAATAGGTGGAACTCAACCTTTTTAATGCTCGAGACAACATTGGAAATGAAGGAAGCTATGTGTCGTTTGGCCTTAATTGATAAGAATTATAATCATAATCCATCAGAAGAAGAGTGGCAAGTTGCTTTTTTGATAAAGGATTGTTTAAAGGTTTTTTTTATGCAACACGCCATTTTAGCGGGACAAATTTCCCAACAACAAATGTTTTTTTTGCTGATATATGTAACATTCAACTTTATTTGATGGATTGGGAAAATTGTGAGCATTCTTGTCTCCGTTTGATGGCTGGTCCGATGAGGAAAAAGTTCGAAAAATATTAGGAGGAGTGTAGTTTGGTTTTGGCCATTGCTGTTGTGCTTGATCCAAGGTTTAAGTTAGACCTAGTCGAATTTTATTACGACAAGATATACGGAGATCTTGCGGGTAGTTATGTTTGTAGGGTCCGTAATGCTTTCTACGATTTATTTAATGAGTACGGAGGTGATTCTAGTTTGTCTATGGATGTTTTTGGACACAATACTTGTGATGGCAGCTCTAGTAGTGCTTCAAATTCTTGTTCCAACCCGTATGATAAGATGTCTGACTTTGATAAATGTTTGACTCAATCTCGTTCGTCTAATATTCGTTCCTTTCAAAAGTCTGAGGCTGATCACTGCTTGGAAAAACATGTTTTTCCAAGAAATGAGAATTTCAACATTTTGACTTGGTGGAAAATTAGTAGTCCCAAACTCCCAGGCCTAGCTAAGATGGCTCGTGATTTTTTTAGCTGTTCCGGCTACAACCATTGCTTCGGAGTCGGTATTTAGTGTTGGGGGTAGGGTGATTGATGAGACACGTTCCTCATTGCTTCCAGAAATTGTGGAGACTATAGTGACTACAAGTGATTGGATTGATTCAATAAGGAAGTCAAGTATGTAAATATAAATTTTTTAATTTTATTTACTTGGAAAATTTATCTATTCTCATTCAGATTGTATATTTTTCAGATGTGAATGAATCTGATAGTGGGAAGTTGTATATCACATTGGAAAGCTTGTTTTGATAATCTCAAAATATGTAAGTCGTTTGAAAATATGTTTCAAGTATTGTTTTGATAATCTCAAAATATGTTTTGTTCATTATTTTTTTTATTATTTCAGGTAATTGAAGTCTCGCAGATTTGGAGTTGATGGTGGTGTTATGTTCAAAAGGGCTTCTGCACGTTGGATATTTTATCTTCTGATTTGAATTTTGTTTGTAATTGAACTATAATTACTTTTGGTATTTTATTTTTAGATTGAAGACTTTGTTTTTAAGACTGTTGGAAAAGCTACTTCTTGAAATTAAGGAAAAGCTATTGAACGGTTCAATTTGAACCATCTAGTGTTGAAAGACTTCTTTTTTTGCTTATGCTTGTTATAGTGGCATTGAAATTAAGCAAAACATTTTTTATTAAAATTTAACTAAACAGGTACAAAATGTTTAGTGGGTTGTTTGTGAGTTTACAAGAATGTGTAAACTTGATTTTGTGGAATGTGTAGACTTTTGTTTCAATTTTTGTAAACTTTTTCTTCAATTTTTGTGAACTTTTGTTTAACTAAACAGGTACAGAATGTGTAAACTTTTGTTTCAATTTTTGTCAAAATAGAATACTTGATTTTTTGGAATGTGGAAATTCAATTAAAAACAAAGCAGAATAGAAGGATAAAAATAAACGGATCGGGTAATCGGATTTGTGGATAATCAGACCTGTCAAGACATAAATTTAATAATAAAAACATAAAATTTAACGGATCGGAGCATCGGATCGGAGTATCTGGTCATTAACAGATCCGGGTCCGGATCATAATTTTAAAGATCCGTCGGATTATTGGGTCAGACCTGATCCACCAATTTTTTTATTAAATGGATTAGGGTCGAACCCGATCTGGTCTAGACCCGACCCGACCCGACCCGACCCGTTAACAACCCGTATTCGACTCATGACCCTAACCCATTAACGACCTGACCAAATCCGCCCACACCCGCTTATTTTCCGGGGCCATAGTTATCAAAGGCGCGCCTAGGCGCTAGGCGCAGCTACAGCGCCTGACAGGAGGGTAGGTTCAGCGGTTTACTAAGGCGTGCGCTTAAAGGGACAAAGGCGCTAGGCGAGCTGGTGGTTAAGGCGCTAGCCTAGGCGCACCTGATTCTCTTTTCTTATAATGACGCTTATGTGAGCACTTTTTTTTTCATAACTACGCTTATGTTTTTAACAAGACAAAAAAAATGAAACCCTAGTCTCACAAAAGAGAAAAATACCTCTCGTTACTCTCTTCTCCTCTCCGGCTGCTCTTCGGCTACACCACATCTCCGGTATGTCATTTTTTCCTTTCTATTTTTTTTTTCTTTTTTCTTTCTTTTTCTTTCCTTTTTCTGTCTTTTTCTCCCTTTTCCTTTTTTCTCCCTTTTCCTTTCCTGCTTCTTTTTTCTTCCATCTTTTGACTGTTTTCTGTAAAAATAAAGAAGTTGAAATAAAAAGAAATATCAGTTGAAACTAACTCATGACTTTTTTTTAGAACTGTTTTGCAATTTAATTAATTACTGTTTTGAATTAATTGTTGTTTTGCAATATTATATGAAAATTAACTCTTTGTTTACTGTTTTGAAATTTAATTGTTTACTGTTATATAGTATATTTCATATTTCATATTGACAATTTATATTTATAGCATATTAATTCAGATTGTTTGCTGGATTTAAATTAGTTTTTGTATTGGTCCCTTTTAGGTTTATAAATGGCAAGCGAAAAAGTGAGAGATCCGGCTTGGGATCACGTTTATTTGGCCAATCCTAATGACAAAAATGTAGTGACTTGTAAATATTGTCAAAAGGTTAGCAAAGGGGGAATATATCGAGCTAAACAACATCTCGTGGGTGGGTATAGGAATGTAAAACGTTGCCCGACATGTCCCGCGCATGTAAGAGAAGAAATTAAAGGGTTTATGAAAGGAAAAAACAGTTAAATGATCAAATAAATTTGATACCGGAATTGGATGAATTTGTGGGCATTGGTGATGATGAAGATGAGAATGATGTTGTTGAGGTTACAAGTAAGAAGCGATCTTCCGTTGATGGTTCTCAACGGGCTAGTAATAACCTCTCAAAAGTTGTTGGAAGAAAACCCCCAAAATAAAAAGGTCCAATCGATTTTTATTACACTCCCGATCTCGAGGTTGTGGTGTAAAATCGAAAGGGGAAACAAATGAAGTTGGATGATAATAATCCGACCAAAATAGAGTTGAGAAATCGGGCATGCACACAATTTTCTCGATGGATGTATGATGAGGGGATTTCCTTCAATTCCGTTAAATATGAAAGCTTTCACTTATTTATCGAATCGGTTGGACAATACAGACCGGGTATGAAACCACCTAGTTACCATAAGGTGAGGGTTGCGTTACTTAAAAAGGAGGTAGCAAGCACGGAAAAATCAATGAATGATCACAAAGTGGAATGGGCGAAGAATGAGTGTTCTCTTATGGCGGATGGTTGGCAAGACAAGAGAGAGAGGACTTTGATAAACTTTTTAGTCAACTCTCCAAAAGGTAGTATGTTTATAAAGTCCGTTGACGCTTCGGCCTATTCAAAAAATGCTACAAAAATGTTTGAATTACTTGGTAATTTCGTAGAAAAGGTGGGACAATCGAAGGTGGTACAAGTTGTCACGGATAGCGTGCCCGCTAACGTCTTAGCTGGTAAGATATCTTTATATTTATATCTTTATTTTTTAAATACACATCTTTTATTATTTATGTAAAATATATTTCAATTTCATATTATAAAATTTATTTATTTTCTCTTGATAGGTTCTTATTTGGAGGCGAAGTATCCACACTTGTATTGGTCACCATGTGCGGCTCATTGTTTGGACTTGATGTTGGAGGATATATTCAAGTTAACAAACATGAATAGGACTTTTGCTAAAGCTATTTACTTAAATAGCTTTATATATACCCGGTCGGGGGTGGTGAACATGTTAAGAAAATTCACAAACCATAAGGAGTTGCTTAGGCCCGCGAAAACTAGGTTTGCGACGGCCTTTATCACATTGTCGAGAATTCATGAACAAAAGAACAACTTGCGAAAAATGTTCACTTTCGAAGAATGGAACACTAGCAAGTGGGCAAAGGAGGCACAAGGGAAAAGGGTGGTAGGAATAATAATGATGCCTTCCTTTTGGAATCATATTGTGTTCGGTCTTAAGGCCACGGGTCCTCTTGTTCATGTTCTTCGATTGGTTGATGGTTAAAGGAAGCCTCCATTGGGATATATTTACAAGGCAATGGATAGGGCAAAAGAAGCCATTGCGAAGTCTTTTGGGGGGAATGAAGCTAGATATAAGGAAAATTTTGAGATTATTGATAGGAGGTGGGATGTCCAACTTCATCGCTCCTTGCATGCAGTTGGGTATTTCTTGAATCCGGAGTTCTTCTATACTAATCCGAACATCGAGCAAGATGAAGAGGTGATGTCGGGTTTGTATAAATGCATTGCAAGATTGGTGCCAAGCATTGAAACACTAGATATAATTATTAACGAGTTAGTGAAGTATAAGAGAGTTGATGGTCTCTTTGGTTTAGATATGGATGTGAGGCAAAGAGACAAGAAGGCGCCAGGTAATCTTCATGACTTACAAGTGATTTTTCTTTTCATAAATGTATTGAAATTAACGTAACATATTAATTAATTTTTTTATATTTAACAGCTGAGTGGTGGGGTTCATATGAAACTTCAACCCCAAATTTGCAAAAAATTGCTATTAAGATTCTCAGCCTTACATGCAGTGCGTTTGGTTGCGAGAGGAATTGGAGTGTTTTTGAACATGTAAGTCATTAGTATTATATGATAATTATTATTACAATTATTTGGTTAACACTATTTCTATGTTAGAATACTAATTAGTTATATATGATTTTTGGCAGCTTCATAGCAAGAAAAGAATAGGTCGAGTCCATCTCGTCTGAATGATTTGGTGTTTGTTAAGTATAATAGAGCATTAAAGCGTCGGTTCAAATTCCGTGATACAATTGAACGCATCGCCTTAAATGACATTGATGAAAGCAACGAGTGGTTTCTGGGAAGGATTGATGGAGATTCAGATGAATATAGTGAGCTTGTTTTTTATGATGATGACGCACTCACTTGGGGAATGGCTAGTCATGCTGCCGGGGTTGGAGAGTCTGCCTACAATTCTAGATCAGCTGCTTCGGGATCGAGTTCGAAAGTTTCTTCAAGGGTGTCAGTCAGAGAGAGAAGATCAGTTAGTGATACTTCAAGCTCACGTGTTCCACTTTAAATCATACATGAAGAAGATGAAACTGATGAGGAAGAAGAATAAGGATTTGAAGAGGAGGAGACTAACTTTGATGAAACTGATTTTGATCATTTGGATGACGACTTTGATGAGATTTAGATGATGATTCAGATGAAGATGTTTGCGTCTTTCATTTCATTTTGTGTCTTAACTCTTTGTTAGTTTGTTATTTATTTTCGAACTTAAACTTGATGGCAGCAATGGTTGTCTTTTATATATTTTAATACTTGCCTTTATTTGTTAAAGTTTAGCTTAACATGATGATATGTTATATTTTGGAATCTTAATTATGTCATTAAGTTTATAATTTATGTCATGATATTATTATAACATCAATATATTGCTTTAATTTTTTTTTAAAGTGCGCCTAGCTTCAATCAGGCGCGTTCAAATAATTAATTTTTTTTTCTTTTTATAAAAAATTTGGCACAGTTCAAAATCGTGGCAAAACTGTATCATATTTTGGCACAGTTTTGAACTGTGCCAATTTTTTTTAAACTATGATGAATCTGGCACAGTTAAAAATTGTGCCAGAAATATCAAATTCTGGCACGGTTTAAAAGTGTGCCAGAAGTGTTCCTATTAGGCCAAATCTGGCACACTTTTGAGCCGTGCCAGAAAAAAAATTTCATTTTGGAACACCTGATTCTGGCACAGTTCAAAATTGTGCCAGATTTGATCTGGCACAGTTTTAAACCGTGTCAGATTCCTTTTTTTGGTGTAGTGAAATAACACTATAATATGTTTCCCATTTAGCATCTAAATTATAAACACACCACATAATCACATGATTTTTACTTATATGTTACATTTTTTTGGAGTGCTTTAAATGATGCATTGGTTGTTTTGTTCAACCCATATTTGCTATGTTTTAGGTCCCTAAGCCATATGAACATCAGTAGTTTATTGGAGCATAGCCTGTTCGGTGGAGCTATTGGAGCATATCCTTCATTTGAACGAGGAGAAGTAAAAGGGTTCTACGCATGCTATGTACAGTCCTCCCTCAACTCCACGTTCAAAGGCCACACCTACATTGGGTTTACAGTGAATCCACGACGTCGAATTAGGCAGCCTAATGGCGAAATTAAGTGTTGTGAATGTCGTACCAAAAACACGACATTGGGAAATGGTTTTGTTCATATACGGATTCCCTACCCACGTAGCTTCTCTTCAGTATGAGTGGGACTGGCATCCAGTAAAATAATTTGCGGTAAGAAAGGCTGCTGTGGCTTTCAAATCCTTATCTGGAATTGTCAGTAAGATCAGATTAGTATACACGATGCTAACACTATGATCCTTGCATAGCTTGAACCTCGTTATAATTTTTTTCTCAACCAAATACATAAATCACCCTGTTGGATGCCTGAGCTTACCTGAACATATGAGGGTCCAGGTTGGTTCCATGGATGAGCTCCCATGTTATATAGTAGGAGGCGATTACAATTCGTACCAAGGATGTGAGTCAGATCATGATAATAAAAACATAGGTTGTTATATTAGCTCAGATACAGAAGTATAAACTATTGAAGATAGAGGTGTGTTTGGATTGAATAAAGAGTGCAATGTTTAAGTGGAACAACTAACTATTAAGCTATATGTAAAATTTGGTTCTTTCATCTTTGTAAGAGTGTAATGTAACATGTAAAGTTTTAATTCGAGCACTAATCAATATCTTTGAAAGGGGGTATTGAACTGTTTGACAACTTATAATTTCTCACTTTAATACCTTATAAGTTGCATGACTAAAGATAGGGGGATTTAAAATTCGAGGCCTTGTTCCATTTCATTTCATTTGTGTGGGTAGTAGTCTCATGGTTGTCAATTTGGCATTTTGACATGGATTATAGCCTCTGAACTTGAATTTGTTAGTCTAATAGCAATACTTAATCAATTTTATTGCGTATTTATGTCTGGGTGGTGAAATTGTAATCTCTATATTTTATGCATGTGTTGTATTGTAAGTACGTAACATACCGAGAGTATGATAACCTCAATAACAAAATTATCACCTTGTCGAGGTCTTGACCTACTATTTGTATATTATTGTTGAAGTAGCTTTTATTTTTTAAACAGGGTGGATGGTCCTATAAATAAAAGAAATGTTTCCTAATATTTTTAAATATTTAAAATTACGTGTGTTATAAAAAACCTTTATGACTTTATACTTTTCAAAATTATCTACGTGCCTTCAGGCACGGGCATACCCTAGTATATATATATATATATATATATATATATATGTATGTAATATTTTTAAGAATATGCCTGTCTTTATAAAGCAACGTTAAAGTGCAATATTTGTAGACCATTTTAGAAAACTATACATTTTATTATAAAAAAATATTTTCTTGAATTATACATTAATAATTAACAATTTTTTCATATATATCTCAAAAAAAATATTTTTTTATAAAAAAATAAAATTTATTAATATTAGATTCTGAACGTTAACATTACTTTATAAAAACATCTATTCCTTAAAAAATTATATTTATATTTATAAAACAACCTTTTAAAACGCAATTTATGTAAAGAAATGAAGTAAAAAATTAGAGTTTTTAGAAAACTACTTTATAAAAATACAATTTTTATACATAATAAAATTTATTATACTTATCTTTATAAAAATCAAATTTTGTCGAAAAAATTATAAAAAAATGCTAAAAGTTTAATTTTATAAAAAAATTATATATTTATATTTTTACAAAAAAATATTGTTTTAAAAAATAATTTATATTTAAAAATAGGTTTTATGATATATACATATGCGTGTGTGTGTGTATGTTTTTTTGTGTGTTTTATTCTTTTTGTTTGTTTAACTCCCCCTACTTCGTCATTAAATATTCTCCTTTTTGCATTTCAATTTTACATGAAAGAATTTGTTTCACCTCAAATATTCTACAAATGAAATACATATATTCGTTATCATTTTATATTTTTTTCTACATTAAAAGCATGTATCACACAAATATAAAATAGGACTATTAAT
Organism: Sambucus nigra; assembly: GCA_949130495.1. Lineage (NCBI taxonomy): Eukaryota > Viridiplantae > Streptophyta > Magnoliopsida > Dipsacales > Adoxaceae > Sambucus > Sambucus nigra. The sequence goes on from OX422210.1 coordinate 7,287,005, forward strand.
GTTATATATTTTACCTCTACTTTTGTAAGTATGTTCCCATTGCATTGTATCACAAGAATTTTAAAGCACCCGGAGTTACCGAATGTCATTAATATTACTTTTGATATTAATTTAAAATTCAATTTCTTTTCATTAGTAGAATATACACTACACCAAAATGGGCAAATTGTCACCTTTCAGCCGGCCAGCCTTGTCAAGGTCATTGACCGTGACAAAAAACACGCGTTTTATGTCACGGTCATTGACCTTGACACGACCGTGACAATTATTTAAATACTTGTCACGGTCAAAGACCTTGACACGACCGTGACAATATTTGCAGCTAAAACCCTATCCCCTTCTTTTTTCCGTACCGCCGTTCCCTCCCTCTCTCTCTCTCTCGACGCTGCTCTCTCTCCCTCTCTACTTTCAGGTCGATTTTCTCTCTCTCTCTCTCTCTCTCTCTCTCTCTCTCTCTCTCTCTCTCTCTCTCTCTTCCATTTATATATATGTTTGTGTGTATATATATGTGTATGTGTGTGCGTGTGTGGGGGGTGGGGCAGGGTGGGGGCAGGGCGGGGTGTGTGCGTGTGTATATGTATGTGTATGTGTGTGTGTATGTGTGTGTATATATATGTGTGGTGGTGTGTGGTGGGGGAGGGGGGCAGGGGGTGGGGTGGGGTGTGTGTGTGTGTGTGTGTGTGTGTGTGTGTGGTGGTGTGGGGTGGTGTGGTGTGTGTGTGTGTGTGTGGTGGTGTGGGGTGTGGGAGGGGGTGGTGGAGGGGGGCAGGGGGTGGGGTGGGGTGTGTGTGTGTGTGTGTGGTGGTGTGTGGTGGGGGAGGGGTGGTGGAGGGGGGCAGGGGGTGGTATGGTGTGTGTGTGTGTGTGCGCGCGCGTAGGTGTGCGTGTGTGTGTGGCGAGGGGAGGGGGGCAGGGGGTGGGGGTGGGGGTGGGGGTGGGGGTGGGGCACCCATTTAATAACTTTTAAAATATTTGGATAAAACAAAATATTACAAAATTTAAACGAAATGGTATTGACGGAACTTACACATACGTTATGTACTGTACTCTTACGTTGAAAATTATTAGATAGAAAAAGAAAAATATAAATTGAGATAACCTTAGAATCTAATTAGGCTAAAAATATAATGGCAGCAACTAACATATATACACAACACTAAAAGTAGACATCAATTTTATAAATAATTGATAATAGTTGGATAATAATTGGATAATAAACATCGGGAGGGGGTGGGGTGGGGGTGGGTGGGGTTTTGAATATTATTTACATTTATATTTTTTGATATTATATACATTCAAAATAATTAATTGATAATAGTTGGATAATAATTGGATAATAATTGATATTTTCATTCAAAATAAATATTTCATTCAAAAATATCGGATAATAATTGATATTTTCATTTAAATTGATAATAATTTTATTCATGAAATTAATTCAATTAGGTAAAACCCTAGATAATTTTTTAACAGAATTTGATAATATTATATAAAGTTTAGTAAATTCAAAAAATGTTGCCAATTGTATGTTTTTAGGAATATCATTAGTTAGAATCCATATACATGCATGTTGTTAGAAAGTCTTAAATTTAAATCTCACTTTAATTTGTAGAATCTCTGTACTTGGTTGGATTTATCCCTTTATGATAATGAAATTTATGCGCCAATTATAATTATATCATGTCATAATTTTATTGATAAACAATATATGTAGTTGTCACGGTCGTGGTGGGGGTGGGGTGGGTGGGGGTGGTGTGTGTGTGTGTGTTTGTGTGCGTAGGTGTGCGTGTGTGTGTGGCGGGGGGAGGGGGCAGGGGTGGGGGTGGGGGTGGGGCACCCATTTAATAACTTTTAAAATATTTGGATAAAACAAAATATTACAAAATTTAAACGAAATGGTATTGACGGAACTTACACATACGTTATGTACTGTGCTCTTACGTTGAAAATTATTAGATAGAAAAAGAAAAATATAAATTGAGATAACCTTAGAATCTAATTAGGCTAAAAATATAATGGCATCAACTAACATATATACACAACACTAAAAGTAGACATCAATTTTATAAATAATTGACAATAGTTGGATAATAATTGGATAATAAACATCGGGAGGGGGTGGGGGTGGGTGGGGTTTTGAATATTATTTACATTTATATTTTTGGATATTATATACATTCAAAATAAATAATTGATAATAGTTGGATAATAATTGGATAATAATTGATATTTTCATTCAAAATAAATATTTCATTCAAAAATATTGGATAATAATTGATATTTTCATTTAAATTGATAATAATTTTATTCATGAAATTAATTCAATTAGGTAAAACCCTAGATAATTTTTTAACAGAATTTGATAATATTATATAAAGTTTAGTAAATTCAAAAAATGTTGCCAATTGTATGTTTTTAGGAATATCATTAGTTAGAATCCATAGACATACATGTTGTTAGAAAGTCTTAAATTTAATTCTCACTTTAATTTGTAGAATCTCTGTACTTGGTTGGATTTATCCCTTTATGATAATGAAATTTATGCTCCAATTATAATTATCTCATGTCATAATTTTATTGATAAACAATATATGAAGTTGTCACGGTCGTGGCTGGGGGAGGGGGTGGGGGTGGGGGTGGGGTGGGTGGGGGTGGTGTGTGTGTGTGTGTGCGCGCGTAGGTGCGTAGGTGTGCTTGTGTGTGTGGCGGGGGGAGGGGGCAGGGGGTGGGGGTGGAGCACCCATTTAATAACTTTTAAAATATTTGAAAAAAACATAATATTACAAAATTGAAACGAAATGGTACTGACAGAACTTACACATACGTTATAATATAGAATCTCAAGATTAAAAAATGTACAGTAAAACTCCAAATTGATGCGAAATTAAAAAAAAATAAAGGACGTGTTTGGAATTATGTACTGTGCTCTTATGTTGAAAATGTAGGGGTGTGTGTATGTGTACTCTTAACATTTTTTTTATCTATACTAATAACATTTTTTTTACAGCAAAAATGTCTCCTTCAGATGTTAAGGCGAAGATGATGATGTTGTTTATGATGATGTCGTCTGGGTTCGGTGGTAGCGGAGGCGACGAGGGCTCCTCCGCCCCTAGGCTCCCAAAATATGGAAAATTTGGGATTACCGTCGAGAACAAGTCGGAGCTATTATCGAGATCCCTCGAGCTGCTAAAGATGGTCATCGGCCCGGGGTTTATGAATTGGAAGGAGGTGCCATATGAGCTCAAGTTAGATGTTTGGGCGGCACTATAGGTAATATTTATATGAATATTTTAATTTCAATTTCAATTTCAATTTCAATTTTAATTTTAATTTCAATTTCATATTTATATTTATATTTATATTTATTCGCAACTAACATTGTATTTGTTGGACAGGAACAATTCAACTTGGATCCAAAGCTACGCGATTCCGTCTTGGAGCAGTTGAGGGAGCAACACAAGACGTGGAAGAAAAATATGCGGACACGGTACTTTAGAAAAACACGAGAGTCCATTTTACAATTGTGCGGATCCGTCCTGCCCAAGGAGCCGATCTCATTGGCACAATGGAAAAAGTTCATTGACAATGAGATCGAGGATCGACAATTGGCATCTCACCAATCGGGGAGGGAAAATCGGGCTAAAAAGACGGACGTGCACTACTCCGGCCGGACCTCTTACGCTGAGGTGGAGCATAGGATGCAGGTAATATTTAATTTATCTGTAACTACAGAAATATATTATTGGATATTATTTTACTTTGCGGGGCCGATACTAATTTTACTTTACTTTATTTTATTTCAGGGGGTAGGGAGTGGGCCAGGGGGTAAGCCACATAGGCTCGATACTTATGTGGCTCTTCGGACGAAGAAGGGGAAGGATAAGGAGGTGTCCCCGAGCGTCGTGGCCACGATTGTAAGTAATCCGACATTTTAATTATTGTTAATTACGTTATAATTTTTTAGTTTACTTATTTTACTAATCATGTGCTTTTTGTCGTTTCAGGCAAATCTTAAGGAAGTGCATGAGTCGCAGTCTGATGCCGACAAGGCATCTTTGTCCACAGACGCACTCAGCCAAGTGCTTGTCTCTGATTGCAAGGGGAGGACAAGGGGGGTGAGCTCGCGGGTGTCCAAATTTAGGATCATCGGATTGGAGACGAGCGACACCGGGTTGGCTCGAACGGTGGATTCACACGATGCGAAGCTGTCCCGTTTGGAGGCGACGGTCGAAGATATGTACGCATTCATGAAGCGTACATTGGGTGGAGACCGTAAAGGGAAAGGGAAAGGGAAGGAGAAGGAGAAGGCGGTGGAGGAGGAGGTGCGGGAGGATGAGGCGCAGGATGACGAGGATGTGGACGTCGCTGCTTCATCACCGACACGTTCGTACTTCGACGATCCACTTCCCTATTTGGCGCCCTTCAACAGACCATTGTCGACACTTGGTTGGCCGAGCGTGTTCATATTGGACGTATTTGATGGCCAGCGGATAGGGCGGGGGTTGAGGGACCCGAATATCGTCGAGGGTGGAATAGTCCATGGACGTGTGCTTCAAGAGATGGAGTCCAGGGTGCTCGTCACGCATGTCATACCCGGGAAGGAGAACTCCCTATTGTGGTTGCGCGACCAATGCGGCACGACTTATATTAGTGGGTGCGTCAATTCGTATGTCGTGTGGCCTACTCACCTCCTCGGTTTTATCCAAGACATGTAGTAACATTATTTTTAAGTTTGTCCATTTTAATTATATTTGGATTATATCGTCATGTATATTATTTTTACTTTGAATATTTGGATTATATCGTCATGAATATATATTTGCATTATCTTTAGTTTGTGTTGGATATATGATGTTTGGAACAGGTACAACGTTGCTATAACAGGTACAAATATACTACTGGGCAGTGGCAGTGGCCATACTGCCCAGCAGATTTTTTTTAAATTCTGCCCAGAATTGTCACGGTCATTGACCGTGACAATTCTGGGCAAGAGGAGTCACGGCTTTGTCACGGTTATAAACCGCGACAAACGTGTCACGGTCATTGACCTTGACACGACCGTGATAAAAAAAGTTGTCTCGCCTCGAAATGTCACGGTCATTGACCTTGACAAGTTGGATTTGTCAAGGTCAATGACCTTGACAAATGGGCAGATTTGGTGTAGTGATATTAAACGAAGCACGCTTTAAAAACAAAACAAAACAATACAATTTATATATATTTGGCCAGTCATCGCGTGGCCTACATGCTAGTATAGATATAAGGAGAGATGAGGTAAATAAATTGTATCTGTGACACCCCACCTAATTAAATACCGGGCGATCACTCCTTTGTTAAATTAAATCAAGATGAACAGTTGGTCCATTCTTAGCATCACTGTCGAAAAATATTTTTTTCCAATTTAACACCCTAATTAATTAAGCTAAGTGTCAAAACCATTTTCATACATACTTTCCAAGTTTTATTTAAAGAAAAATCATTTATTTTATTAACAACATTCAATATGTAAGAATCACACCACATTAAATTCTGCAACATAGTCCAATTAATTTAATACATTCGTCAATCGAATGTCAACATACGAAATCTAAAGTCACACATCCAAACTGAATAAATCCCATAGTAGCAATACTGGAAATAACTGAAATACAAATGTCCAATAACAACGGAATAATGGAAAGAGCTACACATGCCCAACTAGATGAAAGTACTAAGAGTGGATCCGAATGAACGAAGTCGTCTAATCAAGAGACCTGCAACTCCCACCTAAGCTGCAGCGCGTTCCTTCCAAGAGATCCTAAGCAAGACGCCCCTGTGACTGGGCACCTGTAAAACATACATCTATATACAAGAGAGAGAGAGAGAGAAAAAGAAACAGGTCAGAGCCCGATAGTGTGTATGATTTAAAATTCGTTTAGCAAGTATTTAAATTGATACACGCCAATGCAACAACATATTAGTACAACACTCTCTTGAGAAATTCTCACCTCTCTTCTAATGTGCACACCTACCGCACTAACCTTCCCAACGGTTTATCCTATCATTTTATCACACTAACCTTCCCAACAATTTAGCTTATCTCAAATTACTCATAAGATTTCAAAACCAAACAACATCATCGGTTAAAAAATACTTCCAATTAGTAGCACAACTCTCGTTTTAGCTTCATTAATTTATAAAGTTTCCCAGTGTCATATTATACTTTTCAAACAAGTATTTTCGATTTATAGTCCAGAATTATTTCTCACTTACCATATCACAGCAACAGTTTAAATTTCCCAAATTTCAGATATATATATATATATATATTAAGCACTCGTATAATATATACATTCTAACAGAACCAACATACAAACTATGGTGCAGGCATACTCTGCTATCCAATCCCCGTATCGCTCACACAAAGGGATATACAAGTTCGGAATCACTCTCGAACTGTATCAACATATATACACAGACAAGATTGAGGCGAAGCATAGATTCCAAGTCTCTAAGAGGTCAGTACATACCCTCACGTCTCTCAGAACCGTCTGAACTATCATTCCGATAGCCTGTACCAAGGATATCTATCTTCTAGGGTACAAGTCAATATCCCCCATAAAGGTCCCATCGAGATAAGACTGTCCCAGCGCGGTAACCCCAGGGATAGCAAGTAGCGCGGGTACGTTTTTCACACGTATATAATATATGCATACACAACCATGTAAATAAACCACTTATTATTATATCAATATAGGTTTCTCTCATCACCCATAATTACGATATTTATCCTTAGTTTTCACATTAAGTATTCTTATAAGGGTTCGTCACTAACCTTAACTCGAAGGGTTTCTCCAACTCATTTCGTGACACTCGTGAACTCTATCCTCACAAGTACAAAATTCAGTAGGTGTCCTTATTATGTTCCAACGTAACTCTCTTACGCACCTTACCCTTCAATACATAAATTACTCGATTTATAAGTAATTATCCCAAAATGTAATTCTTGGTTCACATTAAGTATCTCCAAAATTCATTCGTATAACATACCGGTCTCCCTTATCTCCCAAAACATTATATTAAGGGTGCCCAAAAATTATTTCATGATAAATTAAATTTAACTCATTTAATAAGGGAAATAGGAGTCTGCCAGGAGGGGTCGATCGATCGAGGTTTGGGGCTCGATCGATCGAGTCTTCGATCGATCGAAGCTCTAGGCTCGATCGATCGATCAAGCAGGTATTTCGATTTCTGCAGAATTGCAGTTACGGGTTCTACCACCTATCTTCATCCAAATCCATATTTTCCACACCCAAACGTCCCAAAAATTCTACTACTAACATTATATCAATATACCAGATATTTCTAACGTAAGGCATGTGTATTTCTATCATTTAAACATGGATTATCAACCCAAAATTTTATCTAATTATCAAGAACCCTAAAATTTTCTTAAAACAGGTTTCTAACAAATTTTCTCCAGAATTTCCTTCTTATAATCATCAAAATTTCGTGGTTAAATTTCTCTACATGGCAAGGTTTCCATAATCATTATATAAACCAATACTACATGGATTTTCCTATCACAAATTGGATTTTCTTCCATATATTTCATCCCTAATCATTCCTAAACTAATATGGAAATTGCACCAACGAAATAAGCAAGATAAACACTTGCCTGGGATTTTCAGAAGTCTGGATTGCGGCTGATTTTGGTGTGGTTGCGTTCCCCTTCTCGCGATCTACGCGTTGGTGGTGGCGGCGATGCAAACCGTTGAGTTTTGAGCCTTGGAATTGCTTGAGAGCTCTCTCCTATCTTCTCCAATGGACGTTCTAGGTTTTGGGTATTCTAAACCTAGGTGACAACCTCAATATCAGATATATCCCCTCTAATTTTCGTGGGTTTAATTACCCAAAAATGTAAAATGACCAAAATCCCCTCCCGGGTTACTAATTAGGCCTAAAAACGCCCCGAGACCAAAACTACACCCCCGGGTACACTTTTCTGACTATCTTGACCCTTCCGGACGCGTTGGGGCACTCAAAATGACCATACGGGCAACTTATAAAATATTCACTTTTTATTTATCAAAATTTAGTCCCGACGCGACACGAGCACGTCCCGACTTAAATTTTCGAAATTGTCATTTAACTCACTCATGACATTCAATATAACCAATATAATATATTACTTTGCTCATTAGTAATATTCAACAAATTTCCCATAATTACTAACTCTCGTCACGTTAATAATTATAACATAATTAATTTCCGAATTTTTATTAAATAATTCACTCACATTAAATTTAATAAATCTCCAAATTAATATAGCATAAAAATACGGGGTATTACAGTATCGTGAGAGCATTTAAAACTGTATAAATGTGGAAGTGCCATGTGGCACTGAGTATGGCTTCCAAAATTTATTATAGGGCCCCGTTTTAGAGTATTAGAATAGATTTTTATCTGAAAATGTTAAATAGCATATATATGGGTTTAAACATGACTTAATTATTCCGTAAGTCGAGCTTGATATTTTTATTTGTGGCGCTATTTTACTATGCTTATTAGTATTGTAGTCAAATTCAAGTTGATCCCAATGAAGTAATAAATTAAATATATTTAAAAGATTGACTTGTATATTTTACAACTCCCATTAAAACATGTTCCCTACTCTGCAAATGACCTCTACTTTTAATATGCTCATTATATGGGCATATCAAAGGAAACAAATAGCAGGAGGTGATCCCTTATCTGTTTAGTTCTTGTGCACCTTAGTTTTCATGACAAAGGCAAAAATATTAAAAAACTATTATGTTGCTCAAATTGGACCACAACATGAATAAACATGTTTTTTCTACCTAAAGCTCATGTGAAGAAGCTGCCTAGATCCCACAATGAAGAGGGTCACCACGATACTCATTTTTTTTATACCGTACACCATATGTATTATGTTTTTTCCTAGCTCTTGAAAAAAAACATTTTTTTCCCTTTCTTACGTAAGTTTATGGATTGTGTTTGGAGTATTCAACCTTGTTGGGACCTCCATACAAACCCAACGCACATATACGACTCTTATACAAGCCAATTATATAAGGCCTTAAATCTACCTTTTTAGTTTGGTGTTTCTGTCAGCTTATATCTAATATTAAAAATGTTTTTTTAGCATTTATTAGAAGGTGGTTGCAGTAGCAGTGTTTCAGCCTTTGTATGGGAGTTTGTTATAGAAAGAACGAAATATATTATTTAATTTCTGCAAGGCACGTTCTTGGAATGCTTTCTTTTAGGCAAAATTTCTCCCAATCCGGTTGAGACAGAACCAGAACCGCGAGTACACTATGGATTTTATAGAATTTGCCTTCAGGATACAATGCAGTGTATGAACAGTTGTTTGATTCAAACTATGTACTATTTGGTCAAATCGAGAACACTCTGAATTTGTAACTTGATAATGCCAAAGTATAGAGGACGGAGATAGGAGAAACTAGCAATTTTTGGTGTCCAAAACAGAGGCCTGGAACTCTTTTTATAGCCATTTATGTGACTGTTCTTCAACAGTCACAGCTCTTCATGGAATGACTCAGCAACCGTTGGATCGTGCCTGTTTGGAACAGCTACAATCTAACGGTTCAGATTAGGCATCCCATCGTAAGCGAATGGACGTCCCCTACACGAAACGCTATGAGTTCATCTAACGGTTTAGATCAAGTCGTTTCGGATTTTAAACCCTTTGATCGGATCGTTTAATCACAACCGTTGATCTGTTTTACCTAGTCAAAACTTTAGGCTCCCACGCTCCAAGCGACGATCGAAGTGACAAGTGCACGTCAAAGCGCGCAATGCGCCCTAAGTCGCCCTTTCGCGCTTACACGTGTCGCGATTGGTGGTTCTTAAACACCACCGCGATGCGTAGGATCATAGCCTCTTATTTGACTTGTCAACTAAGAATCTTAGTTGTTCTTTAGTTGATATACCACTACTTTTTGTAGTATTCTTCCAGTGTGGGACAATATGGGATTTTGAGCACTCCCATATCTTTCACACCCATTTGCTCATGTTTCTACCTTCTAAATTAAAACCCAAACTATGTTCAAAATAAAACACCAGTAATATAATAAAATAAAATATTAACAACTAAAATTAAAATATCAACAAATATTGAAATTTATCCAACACAATTCGTATCATTTACCTTATTTAAGCGTTTTTGCTGCCTAAACAAAAGTGGTCGATTCCCATTCCCTTCTATTACATTTGCTGGGTATTCCGCCTTCTGCCTTCCATTCATATTTATTTCCCTTTCTATGCCATCTTTACAGCATATTCCACCCCTTGCTATGCCATCGTTACAGTATATTCCACCCCTTGCTATGCCATCCTTACCGTATATATATGAGAGATGTTTTTGTGAGGCATATATGTTTTTTCATTAGAGCAATTCGTTGGAAAAAGCAAGGTATGTTATATTCATTTATTATATCTCCAAAACAACCGTGTGCATTTTTTAAGTCACTTGTCATATATGGAAATAGCAGTAAAATAGTAACCAAAATTTGGCATGCTATCTATGTGATATTCATTTCCTTGCTTTCATCTCCTTAACTAGAGGACCTCATTCTTATTTCTAGACATCTACTATTGTCCAGTACATGGGATGAGCAAACTATTACACTTGGGATGACAAACCACTACACAAGAATTTGCTTTGTTATGGCAATTTTATTATCTGTCAAATTTTTTTTCTTCTACATTTTTTTGTTATCAGGTTTTCGCCCATCTATTTTGAACTTTGTTGATCATTACTTGGATTTATTAGAATTGTTTTCTCTTCATATTGTTTATCCCAAGTGTGGATTTCTTAATACAAGGTTGTTCTATTTTTTGTTTATCATTTGATCCAATCGGTTTTCCCCATACTCGCGAATTCACACATGCATTTTTACATTTTGTACATTGCATATTCTTTACTACTTACTCTTCTTACCTTTTTCACCAACTTTGACAATCTGTCTTCTCGGATGTTGAAACTAATGAAATTATTTATCTCATAACAGATGTTTTTACAAGATATTTTGAGACATCCGCGCATCGCGTGGGGATAAAATCTAGTAATAATAATAAAATGTCATTCCATAAATGGGTGTTGTAATAAAGATTGAAACCCTTCATATCTACCCCATTGGTTCCGTTTCCTCTCAAGAGCGAAAATATTTATAAGTATCTCTTCACATTTCTTCTCACGTTAACTTCTAATAACCAAACAACTTCAATTTATAAAAAAATCAAGAATAAGGTACTATTCTCTGTCAACTGCATCTTTATATTTCATTATGATTGTTTTTTAATTTTTGTTCCTTGTGCATGTTCTGTTTTTCTGGATGTATACTCAATGGTTTTTGATGAAATAAACTTTTGAAATCAAAAGGTAAAGCAATTTTAATTACTAAGTAATGGAAATTGGTGGTACACAATCTGTGTGAGAAATAATATGAAGAGTAAATCAAGGCCATGTTAAATTATTTGTATCTTGGTGATTCTGTTAGGATAAATTGGTCAAGATATTGGGTTTTTGTTCTTTGTGTTTGAGAGAATGGAATATCCCAACTGTGCTAATCATAAAGAATTGAAAAAGAAATGGGTTGTGTTGTTTTTCCACACACTTTTAGAGTTGTTTTTTCTGTTATTCTTGTTTTTTTATTACATTTATGTTTACATTCCCCTTCCAAATTTCCGATAGTCAAACTGCTACTATTAACATCTGGTCATGTTATTTTTTTTTCATTCTTGTGTGCCATAAAATACAAAATAAAAATTTAGATCTATGATATATATATATATATATATGTGTGTGTGTGTGTGTGTGTGTGTGTGTATAGTTCTTGATGTTTAATTGATAATTCTAAATTTTAAAAGCAAAGAAAATGCCAAAACATAGTTTATTGATTTATTTTGTTAGAGTCGCAAATATTAAAGACTAAAGCATTCCAATCTTACACAAATATAAACTTTTGAGTTTACTGAATATAACCCGTTTTGCCTTAGAGTTTAGAATAACTATAATTTGTTTATTTTTTCTGAAAGTAAATACCCCCAGTAACACATTATAAAAAATATTTATATTTATTCCTTGTGTTGCATTATGTATATTTGGTGAAAAGGGCAACCTGCCAATGTTATGTTTGTAAAAAAATGAGTTTAATTTTGAGGATTTAATTCTTATACTGTTTTGTAGTCCATTGGTACTATACTCTTTCTACCACTTCCTAATAAATTATTTGAATGCAATTTTATTTTACATATCTACAAACTATTATAAAAGGATCTGAGCTTTAATTCTTAGACAAACAAGAATAAAAATAGAAAATTAAACCCGTAATTGTCTCTTAATATTTTAGTATAGTATCTTATGTTCTTATATTGTTGGAATTCTTATCTTAATTTTCTCTCATTTATCTCATTTCATTGCCTTATTATAATTTCTCTTACTTTTTGGTTACTTTTGATATTGGATCACTACATCAACCTCTGTGATACTAGAGGAAAACATAATTACCGAGATCACCACATCTCCCTCGGTAATGCATTCTGGAGTCCCACAATCCTAAATATGTTCCCCATTAAGCATTGACTACTTTAATTCTTGTTACTTACGAGACAACTTTTGACTTCAACAATACAACAAATTGGAAGATATATATGACCTTTTTTTATACATGTAACTTATACTCTATGTCGCTCCCAAATTAAGACTTTGTTGATTTATTTTGTACAGATTTATGGCACACTCGATCAATGGCCACGATTAACTTTTGTTCACCATCGTGGAACTTGTTTTGTTCATTATGTCCAAAAAGGAAAGGGGGACCTTAATTTGGAACAATCCAAAAAAGAATAATGGACTCATAATTTGGATTAGTAAATCAGTCTTCTTCATAGCGCATTTTTTACAATAGAGTTCAAGGTTCCAATATTTAAAATTAATGTTCAAAAAATCATTATCCGTTTTCCCTTTTTACACTTTAAAGTAGTTTCACTTGGCTTTAAATCCATTAGGAAGGGGGGCCATGGCCACATAAACTTTCAAAGTTTTTAAATTTTCCACTTTTTATAATTTTTATAATCTATAATTACACTGGTGATTTTATGTTAGTTTTGAGTTGGGTCTAATGTCTGTTGATATAGTTCATTTGAATTAAATGTAACTATTTTGGAGACTAATGGATTGAATTTTGTTTCTAATTCACATGTACTGATTTTTTCTGTAAACAAACAATGTATTGTCACGACAAAAAAAAATAGAAATAATTATAAATATATATTATTATTATTTATATAACACCCTTGTATCCTAGTTTGTTTAGAATTTTCAAATTATAGTTGTCAAATTGTAGATCATATTGAGAATCTTAAAACCTAATGAACTGAAAAAGGGGAATCATATAATGAATGGAATAGTAAGATTTGATACGAAAATAAGAAATGTATAAATATTTAGAAACACGATATTTGTAAAAGATCAAATACCAAAAAGTCCCTTAAATATTTTTAACACACATTTAGTCCAAGCCTTTTATTTTTTTATCAAAAAGTCTCTTATCTTTAAAGGTCCACGCCAGCAGCATGGTAAAGCCTTTTTGGCATGGTGAAGAACTTTTTTGTGCAAAATAAAAAAACTTAGACTAAACATGTATTAAAAAAAAATTGAGGGGCTATTTGTTATATTCCTCTATTGTAAATAATAGAATGTAGGGAAATATGCCAATTTGAGCCCAACGAAAAATAAAAACTAAAACAGAAAGAAAATAAAAAAGCAAAAAAAGAAAATTCTTTCTCACACACAAACGAAAATAACCACTGACATCGCCATCAGTTTTTGAAACCCAAACGCAGGCCACCGCCGTCTCTGCTTCCGATTGAAACCCCAATCGAGATCCACCACCTCCCCCACCACAAATCACCCTCTCACAAATTAATACACAAATGAAAACCCTAATCCGAATCCACCCCCACAAAATGAAATTGTATTCTACATCCGCAATCGAACCAATAAACAAAAAATAGGAACCTTTGCTAACGCAGCCAAAATTGAGGTCAACATAAGGCGAGTGATCGGTGGTCTGCTGGTGGAAAGATAACACACAAATCGTATCGATCAAGTAAGGAATTTTAAATCATATATCACCTCATTCTAACATTTATGTTTCAAACCATCGCACTTGCGGTGTATCAATTTTTATTTGTTTATTATTATGTCTGCTATATTTCTACTCATATCTTATTTATAAACTAAGTCCAAGGTTGAAGGTGTTTCTCCTCTTCCTCTTGATTATTAATTAGTTATCTAAAATGTACCCCAGACTCGTATCAAGACCTTGGGAGATAGCTGGAACAAAATATGAGGATCCTAAGATAACAAAGAATATTCAATCTAGTTTGTTGTCTAATGCCTGAATTTTGGTCTGATTTGTACCCCAGACTTGTATAGGTCTGATTTTTGTGCATGTATGTTATATAGTTTGTAACTGTTATAATTTGTTTTAGTGGAATTTTTGGTTTACTCCGTAGAGGGAGTCGTGGATGTTTCCTCAATTGGGTGAGGTTTTACCACGTTAAAAATATCGTGTCATTAATCTTTCTACATCTCCTCATCCCTTTCTGTTTAGTGTGCTGAATTAAAAACGATTTTAGTTTTGTTTTTCAAAACTTGTTAATAAATCTTGAACAGATCTCGTGCATAACTTTTAAACACATATTGTGATTAAACTGATTTGATTTCTAGAAAAGAGTTTCTTCAAAAAATAGTTCGAAGTTACTTAAATAGTATAATCTTGTATTAAATGGATTTAGTAACAGTTTTTCAATTGGTATCAGAGCTTTGGAAATATTTTTAAAAGATCTTGTGTTTCTGAAACTGTTTGCTTAAAATCATAACAATGGACGAGAAAAATGAAAGATTTGGTAACTTGACTAGACCCCCACTCTTTGATGGAAACAACTTTGCTTACTGGAAGGCAAGGATGGTTGCTTTCATACAAGGAACCTTGGGAGATGATGTCTGGGATATTGTTGAAAATGGATACTCTTATCCTACTAAAACAGCCACTGAAGGAAGTAATGAGAGTGTTAAGAAAGCATTAAGTGAGTTCACACAAGAAGAGAAGCAGACTTCTCGTAATAATAACAAAGGCAAGAATGCTATCTTTATGTCCATAAATGAACATGAGTTCAAAAGGATCTCATCTTGTGCCACTTCTAAGGAAGTTTGGGATACACTGATCACTACACATGAGGGTGACACTAGAGTTAAGGCTGCTAAAACTCAAATGCTTGTTCAGCAGTATAACTCACTAATTATGTCTGATTCTGAAACTTTCGATGATTTCTACATGAGATTAACTGACATTGTGACCAAACTACATGCTAATGGGATAACTTATGACATACATGAAATTGTGTCTAAAATTCTAAGGCCATTACCACAAAAAATTGATAATAAAAGATATGCTATTGAGGAAATATGTGATCAAAATCTCACTCCTGAATTACTCAGTAGTAAACTTCGAATTGTGGAAATGGAATTAGAATTTAAGAAACAAATGACCCAGTCCCATAGGAAACAAACTAGTTCCAACTTGAGTTTTTCTTCTAAGTTGATGAAACCTAAGTTTACTATTCCCACTGATGATTCTGATGAGGAATGTGATATAGATAGTTTGGATAACCAAATTTCCTTAATGTCAAAACAATTTAAGAAAATTGTCAAAATTTAGAAATAAATTGGCAAACAGACAAGGCAAGCCAAATTATCCAAGTCAGTCTAACTACAAACCTCATGAGAAAGGTCAAAACAAACATCACAAGGACATGAGACCCAACAAAGACTTCAAGAACATTGCGTGTTTTAGATGTGGAAAACTAGGACACATAGCACAAGACTGTATAGTGAAACTAAACACTGTCAATAAACATACTAGAGCCAACATTTGCAAAACATGGGATGATTCAAGTGATTCTGAGAATGAGGAACCTGAATCTTCTGATTGTTTTGACCCTTGCATGTCTTTCTTTGCTAAGATAATATACAATGATGATATGCCTATGTATGAGAATGATGATAGTAACTCTACACCTGCTGTTGTGAATCATGCTGCTACTGGTTTAGATGCTTTACTTTCTGAGAATATTGTTAGTTCAACCACGGGGTGTGTCACTCAAAGGGAATGCGATAATGACGATGTCCATGGGTGCGTGACTTCAAGAAATGAATCCTTAGGGGTCACTTCACACACTGCACTTTGTGACTCAGACACTAAAGACCTCCCAGACATTCACAAACTTTATGCTAAAACTCTCAAGAAAAGCACTAGACTAGAAAGATAGTAAAAGATCTCACTAAGAAATTAGAAGACCTAAGTCTGATGGTTAAACTTAACGCTGAAGAGTATACTACCCAATGTCTAACTCATGAAAATGAAGTTAAAATTTCTTATCAAAAGTTGAAGAATTTGATCGAAGAAAATGTAACTTTGGAGAAAAAATACAAAGGGACATTATTAGAATTGGAACAATCTAAAGAAAAGACAGCAACAGTTTTCAAAAAATTTGCTAAATTTGAAAATAACTCAAACTGTTTTGATGGATTTGTTGCTGATTCCAAAACCAATTCTGATGATCGAACTGGAATAGGATTTTGCCCCAATTTGAAGACTCAAACCAAAACTTTTGAACCAATTAGGTTTGTGTCAGGAGGCAAAAGACCTGTAGAAACTTGTCCAGACTTTCATTCTCTGAAAAAATGAGTTTGACAAAAACCAATCTAAGTTTGATATTGGGGAAACAGGTAACTCTAAGTGTGAAAGTCCATCTAAGACTAAATATGTCTGCCCCTATTAGGAAGAGTGATTCGGTCTTTGAAACTGTACTCTCTAGGAATAAGGTTCAACATCAAAATCTCATCAAGTCTATGTTTAGAGACTTTCCTAAGGAGATAGAGTGATTCTAGATGGCCCGCCCAGGAACTGTCGGGGAGGAACCGCATTCAACCTTTTTTTTCTTCTTATTTTTTTGTGTTTAAGAATTGATATAAAAATAGTTTTTTATATAAAAAAATTATTTTTCATATAGAAAAACAGTTTTTTTCAATTAATATAAAAAAACAAATTGTTTTATTGAAAGTAATTTTTTTTATTAAGTTAATATTTTTTTTATAAATAAAAAAAATTATATTTTTGACATGATATCGCGATGGATTAGTGTCGCTGGCGCGGACCCATAAAATATCGCGATTAATTAGTGCCGATGGCGCGTATCCATATTCAACAAATGATTTGGATTCGGGAAAGTGGGTTCGCGCTAGCGGCACTAATTAATCGCGATATCTTTTAATAAAATATCGCGATTAATTAGTGCCGCTGGCGCGGACCCACATTCAACAAATGATTTGATCCAGGAATGTGGGTCCATGCCAACGACACTAGGCAACTAACTAGTGTCGCTGGCGCGGACCTACATTTCCGGACCCAAATCATTTGTCGAATGTGGGTACGCGCCAACGGCACTAATTAATCGCGATATTTTTTTGAAAAAATATCGCGATTAATTAGTGCCGTTGGCGCGGACCCACATTCGACAAATGATTTGTGTCCGGGAATGATACACTAATTAATCGCGATATTTTTTATTGAAAAAAAATCATTTTATTGTTTTTTATTAATAAACATAATTTTCTTTATTTATGAAAAAAATATATTTTTTTATTTTAATTAAAAGTTGTTTAACTTTAATAATTTGTTTTTATATTAATAGGAAAACTATTTTTTTTTAAATATAAAAACTGTTTTTTTTATTATAAAAACTGTTTTTATAGGAACAAAAGAATTAAAAGCTTAAAAAAAAAAAGGGTGAATGCGGTTCCCAGGCGGTTCCTAGGCGGTTCATCTAAAGTTTCCCAAGGAGATAACCTCTTTGAGCAATCTATATTGCTCATACTGTGACTTGTATGGTCACTCTTTTGATGGTTGCTACTCTAGACATTTAGTTAATCCTGTCTATAATACCCCTGTGTACCAAAACTTTAACTACTCTAGAAGGAGTCGTAACAATTATGTTCTTCCTAGACAACCAGACAAAAACTATAACTATAGGAAAAGAAAGACCAAACCTAGAAGAACATTTCCTAGAAGGATTACCTGTGCTTGAAGATGTTCTTTTTAGTAAAAGGTCTTAAGGCAAACCTACTTAGTATTTCGCAATTTTGTGACTCAAATCATACTGTTACCTTTTCAAAGAATAATTGCAAAATTTTAAATGAAAAAGGTGAATGCATTATTACAGGACTCGGGACTCCGGACAATTGTTATACTGTTCAAAATAGTGTTGAGGTCTGTAACATTGCCAGAATGGATGACAATGAGATATGGCATAATCGTATGGGTCACATAAATTACGAAAATCTTAGTAGACTGTCTTCTCAAGAAATAGTTAGAGGTATTCCTAAGATCAAATCTATTTCTAATATTGTCTGTGGTTCCATGTCAGGAAGGTAAAATTGTTAAAGCTCCTCATAAGAAAGTCAAAGATATCCTAACCTCTAAACCTTTGGAGCTCATCCATATGGACCTAATGGGTCCTTCTCGAACTGTTAGTCTTTGTGGACACAATTACATTCTAGTTATGGTTGATGACTTCACCAGATTTACTTGGGTAGCTTTCTTAAAACAAAAGTCTGACACATTCCAAACCTTTTTGAAGATTTTACTTCGAATTGAAAATGAGAAAGACTCTCAGGTAAATAGGATTCGTAGTGATAGAGGTGGAGAGTTCTTAAATACAGGTGTTGTAGAGTATTGTAACTACAATGGTTATAAACATGAATTTAGTGCTCCTAAGACTCCTCAACAGAACGGTATAGCTGAGAGAGAAAGAATCGTACACTTCAACAGATGGCACGTGTTATGATTCATGCTAAGACTTTACCTAAGTATTTTTGGGTAGAAGCCATTCGTACTGCCTGTCACATTATTAATAGGGTCTATTTTAGAAAGAATTCTAAACAAACTCCTTACGAACTTTGGTATGGGAAGAAACCCAATCTTAAGTACCTTAGAACCTTTGGTTGTACGTGTTATGTCTGCAAGGACAGAGAACACTTATTCAAATTTGAAACTCGAGGAGATAAAGCCATCTTTCTAGGATATTCTCCTAACAGTAGAGCTTACCGTGTTTATAACCTTCGCACTAAGACCATAATGGAATCCATAAACGTAATTATAAGTGACACTACTATAGAAAGTAAGACTGGTGAACCAACTATCGTGGTAGAGTTCGGAAATATTTTAGAAAATGACTCACCAGAAATAAATGATTCTTAACCAATTGAGACACCTGAAGTACCTAATTGGGTTGCTAAAGACCATCCCATACACAACGTTGTTGGTAATCCCAGTGAACCTGTGCGTACAAGATCTCAATTAAGAAACTATGCTCATTATGCATGTTTTGTTTCCCTTGTGGAACCAAAGAATGTTAATGATGCATTAAATGATCCTCATTGGATTTCTGCAATGCAGGATGAACTTCTTCAATTTGTCATTCATGATGATTGGTATCTTGTACCTAGGCCCGATCACAAAAAGGTTATTGGCACACGTTGGATATTTAAAAATAAATCTGATGAAAGTGGGATAGTCATTAGAAACAAAGCCAGATTAGTTGCTCAAGGATACTCTCAAATAAAGGGAATAGATTTTAACGAGACTTTTGCTCCCGCTACTCGATTAGAATCTGTTCGTCTTCTCTTTGCCATAGCTTGCTACTTACATTTTATGCTTTACTAAATGAATGTCAAATCTGCCTTTCTTAATAGAATATTGACCGAGAAGACCTATGTAGAACAACTAAAAGGGTATATTGACCCTAAATATCCTAATTATGTCTTTCGTCTTAAAAAGGCCTTGTATGGCCTAAAACAAGCGCCAAGAGCCTAGTATGAGCGTCTTTCCAACTTTCTCTTAGACAAAGGTTTTAAGAGAGGTGGAAATGATCAAACCCTTTTTGTCAAACATTTTGACAAACATATCATTATAACTCAAGTGTACATAGACGATATCATCTTTGGATCAACTTCCCCTTCAGAAGTTAAATGTTTTTCTGAAATTATGCATAAAGAATTTCAAATGTCTCTCATGGGGGAGTTGCAATTTTTCTTAGGTCTTCAAGTCAAACAAAATTCATAAGGATTATTTGTCTCACAATCAAAATACACATTAGAGATTATTAAAAAAATTGGTCTTGAAAGTGCAAAAGATACTAAAACTCCCATGAGTACTACTGTTAAACTATCTAAGGATGAAACAGGAAAATCCGTAGATCCCACCCTTTATCGTAGTATGATTGGAACCTTACTATATCTTACTGCCTCGCGTCCTGATATTATGTATGTTGTTTGCATTTGTGCTCGTTACCAGAACAATCCTAAAGAGATTCATTTAACATGTGTTAAAAGAATTATCTAGTACATTAAAGGCACTCTAAATTTAGGACTTTAGTACACAAATGATACTCCTAGCACTATAATAGGATACACCGATGCTGATTGGGTAGGGTGTACTGACGATAGTAAGAGCACATTAGGCGCCTGTTATTATATTGGTAATCATTTGGTAGGTTGGAGTAGTAAGAAACAAAACTGCACTTCATTATCCACTGCTGAATCTGAATACACAGCTACTGGCAGTTGCTGTGCTCAACTTCTTTGGCTTAAGCAAATGCTAAGTGATTATGTTATTCAAGAAAAACAATTACATCTCTATTGTGATAATCAAAGTGCGATCAATGTCTCTAAAAATCCTGTTTAACACTCGCGAACAAAACACATAAAAATAAGACATCACTTTATTCGCGAATTAGTTGAAACTAAGGAATTAAAAATTAATTATCTTCCTACCGATTTGCAACTCGCAGATATGTTTACCAAACCTTTGGATTATAATAGGTTTATTACCTTGCGTAAATCAATTGGAATGGTGTGTGCTGAATAATTTCTTGGATTTACATAATTTTTTCCCTTTGTCCAGTTGAGACAAAATGGGGGGGGGGGGGGGGGGGGAGAAATTTGAGCCTTATGCGTTCATTTTTTTTTCACATATTTCTAATAAGCTTGATCTTAGAAATCATTTGCAGGATTCTGTACAGTTATTCTCAATAGGGTATTGATTTGTAATTAGTTGAGTTATGTACTTTTCTTTTCTAGGAAATGGGTAGATAGAACTTTTGTTTAGGAATAGGTTTTTTCCTTATTTCTTTATTGCCCTACGAGTCCTAGATGACTCAAAGGAGATTTTGTCTCATATTTCCAAAGGGGGAGATTGAAGCACCTTATACTCTTGACTCACTTGAGTCTACATTGTATAAGTGCTCATCTAGTTTGGAAATAGTGACAAAATTGTGCCCTTTCCTAGAATCCAAAAAGCCTCAGAAATTGTCTAAAATACTTTCCTCTTGTTTGTCTAATCAAAGGTATATGTACCAACACTCACACAGATTAGGATTACATTCATATCTTGTATATTGCATATTATTGGTTGTGTGTGTGTTGTGGGTGTTAATTTCCCTAAAATTGATTTTTAATAATTTTTAGGAATTTTAAATGATTTTCAAAATAATTTTTATCTTAATTAAAATTGGATTTATAAAGTATTGGGGTCATTATGTAATTCTGGATTGTTGGTTTTATTGGCTGAAAGTTCACTTGGGTGGAAACCGAAAGCGCTGGAGACTACAAGGTGTCTTGGTAATTATTTCCAAAACACGCGTTTCAGCTTTAATCCTGGCCCTACACCTGTCACTTATATATCGGTTTGATTTGTGTTTCTTCCAAGAGACAATCCCTGTGATCAATCTCAATCATTGGATCGTGTTAATCAACGATCTGCATGCGTTCTAATTCAATCCTGGTGAATCCCTCTTATACCAATCAGAAGAGTTTTAACTACCGCTTATCTCTAACCCTTGGATCAAAGTCAAACTGCCTAGACCAAATCGTAGCCCTTGATTTTGAACCATCTTCTCGATCCTTCTTAGCCTACTATATAAGGAGGCTAACCCTCAGCCAGAAGAGACTTTTTCCACTTCGTCTTTTTGAGTAAGTAGAGAGAGAAGAGAGAGAAGAGAGAGTAGAGAGAGAAGAGAGAAACCAGAGAGAAAGAGAGTTAGAAACCCTAACACTAAAACGTCGTAACATCTTTCAAACCCTAACCTCTTTCAAAACTAGTATATTCCAAACACAACCATGAGTGTTTGAGAGTTTTGAGTGTTGGTTTGTTAGTTGTTTGATGTTGTAACCTCTTCGTTCTCAGATCTTGTTTTCAACTTAGACATTTGATTAGATCTGTGTTTCTACTTTTATAGAAATCTTAAATCTAATCGTTGCATGTTATATTATACATAGATCTGCATCTACAGTTTCTCATCTTGAGAAAACTTCTGTTGATTTGTTTCTGTAAATGTTTTGAACTTCAAAATCAACAAAAAAAAAATCTGTTTCTAGTTCTTTTCAAACAAAACCTTCGACCTAGTTGGAATCGCACTTGGTGATTTTCAATGTCAAAAATATTTTCAAAACCTGAGATTGATTAAGATCTTGAAACGTCTTCCGAGCAAGATATCCGTGGATTCTGGGTTAATATTAAAGGTCAAATAAGGTTCAAAGTTTCCTAAGAAGAGAGAAATATAAAATCACAACATATAGATCTTATATGTAATTTGATAGGACTGTTTGTATAAATCAGCGTGAGTGTGTGCATGCATGTGTTAGAAAGCACCTTCACAAACACTAGCACCCTACCACACTAAAAGTGTTGGTAATAAGATCTTGAAACAAGAGTCGACGTAAAGAACTAGAACAAATTGGATGTTAGCAAACTGGAGAACATTATCAACAAACAGAACTGTAGAAAAGTTAGAAGGATGCCAGTGGGTACATCCCTAAACTTGTATAGGTCTGATTTATGTGCATGTGTGTTATAAAGTTTGTAACTTTTATAATTTGTTTTAGTGGAATTTTTGGTTTACTCCGTAGAAGGAGTCGTGGATGTTTCCTCAATTGGGTGAGGTTTTACCACGTTAAAAATATCGTGTCATTAATCTTTTACATCTCCCCATCCCTTTCTTTTTAGTGTGCTGAATTAAAAACGATTTTAGTTTTGTTTTTCAAAACTTGTTAATAAATCTTGAACACATCTCGTGCATAATTTTTAAACACATCTTGTGATTAAACTGATTTGATTTCTAGAAAAGAGTTTCTTCAAAAAACAGTTCAGAGTTACTTAAATAGTTTAATCTTGTATTAAACGGCTTTAGTAACAGTTTTTCAAAAGGCGTTTCTCCTCTTCCCCTTGATTATTAATTATTTATCTAAAATGTACTCGTATCAAGACCTTGGGAGATAGCTGGAACAAAATATGAGGATCCTAAGATAACAAAGAATATTCAATCTAGTTTGCTGTCTAATGCCTGAATTTTGGAATTGTCGATCAAGTGGAGGTAATTTATCTAAATTTCAAACTTCCTATCTCATGATTTAAGTTCATTTTGGTACATATAAAATCATTTTAGATGGGATAATATCAAGTGTTTATGTTGTGATTCACGCGATGGATAGACGTTCACCAATTATACCACGAATCTTCTCTTTGTTTTTAGGACATTTACATTACAAGATCTTCACAAAGTGGGTATACAATCTTAGATATTTCTTTAGATATAGTAACGTCTTTTGTGCCAAAAGCAACTTTGTACAAGGTGCACTTGTTAAGCGCCAAAATTACTCACCACCACATGCACAATCATTTAAATATAATGTAAAATCACTTTCAAGCACACTGTGGCGTTGGAGTAATTTTCGTGTTTCCCTTAGCAACCACTACAAAAAGGAGAGATTTATCATACAATTAGATCAAAGATTCATTACTTTGATCAATTTACCTCATGAAGAATTCATGCATGTCAAATGAAAGGAAGTGTGTGGACAAGTTTAAGGACCAATGTTGTTGTGATTTTTTTTATGAAAAAGTATAAAGATAATACTAACAGTTGGAGAATATAATATAAACCTTTGCATATCATATTCCCTTTGAAATGTTGGTTTAGACGTAGACCAAAAAGTATGGAAATAGCTTTTTAGAAGTAAATCAATTAATTAACCTGATCATACATTTAGATTTGAGCAGTGTATTTATAGCGAAAATGAAGGGGAAGCGTCATTTTCCACTCTGTAGATAAATAGCTTGTTATTTGTTATTCTTTTTAGCATGATTTTATAATACTATGCAGTATGCCTCTTATAATATAATTGTTACTTTCTTAGTTTTAATTTATTACATTTTCAGAAATTTTGTGACACGTGAACTTTTTAAAACAAGGCCACCACCTATTGCCTGGATGAATTTCTTCAAGAAGGTCAATTATCTCTACTTCTTTATGGATTCTTTCTGACATAGTTTCGTATATTCATTTGTTTCACCTTTTCTTCTTTCTTTTCTTATATATTATTGATTAACAAATTGATGCCTTTTTTGTTTTGGTTTGAACCAGGTTGTTTTTGGTTGCAAGGGTTGAAAGACATGCAGAC
Organism: Sambucus nigra; assembly: GCA_949130495.1. NCBI lineage: Eukaryota > Viridiplantae > Streptophyta > Magnoliopsida > Dipsacales > Adoxaceae > Sambucus > Sambucus nigra. The sequence goes on from OX422210.1 coordinate 7,311,612, forward strand.
GATTTATTGGTAATTTGATTTAATTTCAGTAAAATAGACGATTTATTTCCAAAACCTTAAATCGATATGTATAGAGGAGGTTGAGAGAGAGAAGAGAGCGAGGTAGTGAGAGAAGATAGCGGCTTAGAGTGAGAGAGAAGAGAGCGGTGTAGAGAGAAGAGATGAAAGAGGCTCTACGTGTGTGTTTTTATGAGAGAGAGAGAGGTGAGTGGCTGAGAAACACAAGTTTTGTTAGTGAAACTATATTCGGTAGAAAAATTAAATATTAGTTTAGAGAAGGGTTTGTTCTGCGGCTTGGGTTAAACCCACGAGTCAGCCCACTTTTAACCCGCACATAAAGATGAGTGGCCATTTTCATCTCGTAGTGGGTTGATTTGGGCTCTGCGTGCCACTTCTAAATTGTATAATGCATTGAGTGAGTAATTCGTTGGATTAGCAATTTCTATTTTTCCTTGATGTTATGCAGTAGACATCCTGTCCTAATATTGTACTAATTCCCCCCCCCCCCCCCCCCCCAATATGTGACTCCTATAAAAATGAATAGATTTAACTAGCCTTACATCTCATTTTATTGGTAGTTGTTAAAATCTATTGAGTCCTTGAAATACTCAGGTGGATCAGTTTTGGCCGGGCTTTCAAATTCTTATCCACTGTATTTCATTGTGCGACAACTGAATGAAGTAATGTCAACGGAGCAACCATGTGATTTAGCATATGAATTTGGAGATGGATTCTTGGATCTCCTTGAATATCCAAAAGGCTTCCCAAAGCAAGGTGGGGAAACTCTTTTGATATTATCTAATGCAATATGGTTCATATGGAATTGTACTGTTGTGAGTAGTCTATTACGAGCAGTATAAAATTTTACTTAAAGTAGATTTTACACTAAAATTATACACTACATTTTGTACTCCGACGTTTCCTTCTAACTTTATGGGTAAAAATGAAACTGACCACTTGGGGACAAAGTCATGTAAAATGGGTATTATTAACTAAGATTTTTTTTAAAGAATTTAATATTGAATACGAACCTTGTTTGATAGATCTCGACGAATGCTTTTTGAACATAAACTTTATAATAACCAGACATGGAAAATGAAAGATATAACAGTTTAAATTTTTGGACGAGAGAGAAAGTTGATGTGGCGGTGAATATTTAAGGTGCATTTTTCATGTTCATTTTACACTTTGCCGAGATGGCAAAGGTTTTCATAGCACTATGGAAGCATGAAAAATATTCACCTTGTGTATATTTTATACCACCATTGTTGCATTGGAGATGACCTAAGTACCCTCCCTACATGTGGAGACGTAGAGATATTGTCTTTGGTCCCTTATAGTTACTCTTTAGTTCCTCGCATCTGTTTTTTTCTCTTTTTTTTTTAATATTCCATAATTAATTTTTGTTTATGAATAATATAAAAAATACAGACATTTTGTTTAACAGAATAAACAAAATACAGACATGGTTTTGCTCTTGAATGTTGTCCATATGTCGGGATTTGCCCACTTTTCGTTTGGTGGTTTGACCAGCCAATGATCTGGCTCTAATTGTCGGCATTCAATAATATTATGACCACAACTTCCACATTTTCTTCTCTAATGCATCATCAAAAGGCAACTGATCCTGCTGAAAAAAAAATCTCAATGAGATAACTCGTCGTTGATTCATAAACACTATGTAGTACGACGAGCCCCACTAGCACATAATAAAGTCAACTAATGCTAGGTCTATTGAGAGTTGACCAGGGCCAAATATCCCAAGGACCGACATTGATTGAGCCTCTCTAACGCTGTCGAAGTGGACTGACTCCGCTCCAAAGTGATCTGCATTTGCTGAATCTATCTATATCATCCATCAGAGTGGATTAGAATTGGCCGAACCTATTTAGCATCAATTAGAGTGGAGGGTCCCATATTCCATGAACTGGTTCTAGTCGAGTCCATTTTATTCCAAACTAAAAATACACAAGAAACCCAAATTGAGGTCCAAATTGGTTTCATCTTATGTTTCCCACTACGAGTCAAAGGTGCAGTTGCGGATGCGACACGGATGCAGGTGTGCTGATTTGAAGACTCCACAAGAAATAGGATTTGGGTGTGCCAGGCAAAAACCAGTGATAAAAAAATATATTATTTATTGAGTTTGTATAATTAAGTAATTTTTCACAAACCAATTACGTTAATTTATTCCCAACACAAAGATGGTGTAAAGATCATCCAAGGTCACCTTAGTGATCCAAAAATGCTTGGAAATTGATTACTCCAACCAACTAACAAGATACCTAGTCAACCGGTCGGTGGGGCATGTGAATGTCTTGGTCCATGACCCCTAAACTCCTCGACCTGGTAGCGAACAGGTTGGGAGTCATCGGTCAACAAATGAACCGATGGAATATGGTGGTCTCGGAAGAGGGAAAGGTTCGCCACGTTAAACGTGCGGTGAATACAGAACTCGGGCACATGGTTGACCTCATATGTATTTTTTTCCATGAGCATGTATGATAGCGAATGGTCCAAACTGTTTCATCGGAAGCTTGTGGACTTTGCCCCGTCATCACTCCTTTCGAAGGTAGATCATGACTAGGTCTCTTGGCCGTCAAACAACCTCCCAGTGATTAGCGTCCACTCATTCCTTATTGGAGCCATATATATGGGTTAAACGCTCCAGTGCTGTGTATGGAGGCCATACATGTAACGAAGTCGGCGATAATCAGACTGGCCGACCATCGACACAGAGAAGGTTACACTAGGTCAATGGGCATTTGGGGGCTAGCACCCAACACAATCTAGAACGATGATAGACCATTAGAGAGATTAATGACATTATTGAAGGCAAACTTCGCATATGCAAAAATGATGTCCTAACTCTTAGGGTTTTATCCGTAGCTAAGCATCATAAAGTAATTCCAATGCTACGGTTGTTAATCTTGGTCTGTAAACGGAAGAAGACGTTGGAAAATTGAAGCGAACAACTTAATAACTGCCAAAGTGAATGGCAGAGGTGACGCATGATGCGAACATAACTCTCTAGTATAATGTTGCGTGTGAAGCTGTGAAACTCGATAATCCCATAAAAATACATATCTGCGACACGCGACACATCGGTACGATGGCTGTTGGGAATAAAATGGGTCATCTTCGAGAATCGATCAACAATCTAAAATGGAATCATGATCTTTGGTAGTCCGAGATAAGCCCACTATGAAAATCAGTGAGATATCTTGCCGTGGCCCGTTAAGAATGGGGAGAGGAGTGTATAGACTGATATTTGGTGTGCTTCCCCTTAGCTTCCTAACAAGCAAGCGTAACAATTAAGAGGTGACGCATGATGAGAACATAACTCTCTAGTATAATGTTGCGTGTGAAGCTGTGAAACTCGATAATCCCATAAAAATACATATCTGCGACATGAGACACATCGGTGCGATGGCTGTTGGGAATAAAATGGGTCATCTTCGAGAATCGATCAACAATCTAAAATGGAATCATGATCTTTGGTAGTCCGAGATAAGCCCACTATGAAAATCAGTGAGATATCTTGCCGTGGCCCGTCAAGAATGGGGAGAGGAGTGTATAGACTGATATTTGGTGTGCTTCCCCTTAGCTGCCTAACAAGCAAGCATAACAATTAAGAATAAGGGCGTTAGTTCATTTCTCATAGTAGATGAGAAGAACCTTTTCCTCAGAGTTTTCATGGTGCATGCGATCTCTCTATGCTCGGCTAGTCCCCTGAAGCGAATCTTTGTGATGATCTTCTCTTGTAAGGAAGGAGTGGGATTGTATAGCCAGAGCTGCGAAATAATAATTCATCACAGGGGAGATGAGACTCATACGCGTGGAGGCTAGCGCTCGGCTACTACTTGCCCAAAGTACTAGCATATAAATCATGGACCTTATCGAAACCAAATAAGGAACCTCGTAGATTGCTAAGGTACGGGATCGGGGACTTGAGGCGCTTATGACTTGGTTCTCTTCCTTAGTTGGTACTAAATGTGGAACGTGTAACACTAAACAAATTGGATCACTTCACACAATGGTCACTGACTCTTTTACCTGTTAAAATACAGAGAGCCTTATGATCTAACTTGATGACAATTTTTCTGTGAGTAAGGTACTCATGTCAGTGTTGAACTACCACTGTGTAGAACTTGAGATCATACGTCTAATAGTTCAAAATGTGGCCAAATTGCTTTTAGTTTAATAAGCTACCAAGCAGACATTTTGATAAAAACTGCACCAATCCTTCTATTGCAATTATCAAAAGACAACTCGAACAACCCCATGATGCTACTGGCTCGGTGAACTTTTGCCCCAGACTGCCCCAAGGATGCTGATCCTTCGAACCTCAGAACCCCTTAGGAACTGCTCCCCCTATGGGGGTCTCCTCTGTGAACCTCCCTTTGCTCGAGATGGCTTACCGCTCTCCCCAGTCTTCGACCCTCTTCGGAGCCTTGTCTCTTTGAAAGTTGCAGTGGTCTTAGCAATGGAGCAAAGCGACGTCCACTACCTGAGTATACATAGTGAAGGCCGGGTTGCCAAGAAACACCTGCCTAGCCCTCCGGGCTTGATAAAGCGATCCATCTTTTTTGCCTCTGTGTTAATCTCGTCTGGGGCAAAGAAAGATGACGGATAAACTCTCGCTCGTACTCTGTCACTTTACGGTTAGGCCTAAAAATGTCCCGAGACCCAAACTAAACCCTCGGGTACACTTTTCTGACTATCTCGACCATTCCAGACACATTGGCGCACTCGAAATGACCATACATCCGACTTATAATTTATTCACTTATAATAATAATAATAATAATAATAATAATAATAATAATAATAATAATAATAATAATAATAATAATAATAATAATAATAATAATAATAATAATAATTTAGTCCCGACACGACACAGGCGTGTCCTGACTTAATTTCCATAATTGTCATATTATTCCCTCGTGACAATTTTAATAAATTCAATTCTGCATATTACTCTACTCAATAAGTAATATTTAACAAATCAACAATTTTCCAATAATTACTAACTCTCGTCACGCTAGTAAATATTTAAAACAAATTTCCGGATTAATATTAAATTAATCTATCTCAATTAAATTTAATAAATCCCGAAATTTGAAAGCCATAAAAATATGGGGTATTACATACTTTCCCCCTAATAACGGAATTTCGTCCTGAAATTCGAAAAATAAGGCCTACCAGTTAAAACAATTCTGGATACCTTATCAGTGTGCAAACTATTTACATAGTAAGACGCTCAATCACCATATCCCCAGCCTCACACCAAGCTTGTTTAACACTCTCATTAAAGACACTTCACATTGTGCTCCGATCCGAAAACATTCGCATAAGACACGCGTATACATTATTAATTCCCATTATTTCAATAACATAGGGAGGCCGCACCTCACTACCTGACAACTACTCGGATTTATCTAAACACAAAACTCCCATTCTGAGAGAAACAATACGAACATCTGACCACTCTTGTTCACCTAAAACAGTCGTGGAATTCCACCATAGTCATCAGACTCTAACTCAACCAATCCAAAATTCTGATTATCCGCCCATCTCTTAACATTCAGAGTGAGAAAAGTTAAGGTTTTTCCACACCAAATCCTTAATGAGCATCTTGTTCACAATAAAGAGATAGGAGTGTTCCCACGGAACCCTACCATTAGGTGATATCCTCCCTCAATTACCGTACTATACTCCACTTGCTAGCTATAACCGTTGTGGAAGAGAAACTATCACTATGAATCAAAAATTACTTTCACATTGCTCCACTAATGGTTAATCACCGCTCGCCTACTATCCGGATTATGGGTGATACAACCTTTTTCAAAACTAAACGTTATCCCCATTGCTTCCTAAAATTCCATATTGAAGGTGGGATTCAAAAATCTCAACCTAATTCAAAAAAATACCTTGTAGGACCACGTAGCGACGTGATACTTCCTTTTAAAGGAAGACTGTGGCACACTAGCTAATATTGTAAATCACCCCAAAGGAATGTCAGTCACTTCCTTCTTAGGCATCTTGTTCCACACGTTCGAAGGAACTCTTGATCTTACCTTGAGGTTGTCAACTCATCCAAGAAATTTTACCGACTTTACCGGCATCTTCCATTATAGGAATTGTCGATAGCCACAAAATTCTCTGGTTGATCCTCTTGTTCCAACCGATTTTTATTTATGAGTAGTGCCCACGGAGACTACTCACTATGTCCCGCTCGACATCGGCTTCTACTTATAATGTCTCACAGTAAGTGACACTTAGTACTCCCCTTCTTTACTTTGCGTATACTGAAAGTTCCGACCCATGCACTTTTCTCCACGATGTGCACTTCCGGACCTTTTATACCATACTAACATCTTCACTTTTTGTACGCGTAAGTCGCTCTCAACATTTGACTAATTACAACTCCGCTCCGAGTGTTCTCCATAATAATTAAATTCTAACGTTCTCAAGGAATACCCCTTTTTAAATGGCTTCCCACAGCCTTCCAACCAAATTCGGGTGTGCTACTCTAATCGCACACATATATATGGATTATCGTTCTTCACGCGACGCTTAATCCACTCTGCCACTTCCACCTCGTTATCTTAGTCCCACAAACATATATTCCACACGTATATTCCCACATCCTTACAACTCGGACGATTCTAACATAAGCTAACCAGGATACCCACACACCCTATAAACCGTGCATACTAGCGTAAGCATCACATATGCTTCACACATAACACCCAATTCTTTCTTTTCCTTGTGCTCACAATGTGACTACAGTACTCTCTATTACCCTAGAAATTGAAATTTTAAATCCTCCTTGTCATCGTTCCACCCCTCGACTCATGGTGATAAGATAAAAATTTCAATGCTTTCTTACCACACAACCGGCTCCACTGGCCTTAATTCATAATTCAACTTCCAATTTACAGATTTAATTACATGCTCCTACTATGACCGAGGTACCAAACTCATAGACTAATGACCAAACATCTTCCTACTTCCAACCTTACGCTAAGTTTCATGCGTGGGATGTCTCACAAAGTGAAATCCAAACAAGGAACCCCCCGATACACTACTATTTAGCATTGTCGGTTATCAAAATCCGTTAGGCCCTCCATCCATAATATGTACCCCTTTATTCCGTCTCTTGACAGAAAAGCTACATCTCCCGTAATTACACTTAAGAAAGAACATTTTGCCAATTATACAATCGTTCAGTATTGGTGGTAATCCCATTCCATAAACCTCGAATACATATAATCGGGGTTCTCGAAATCCTGCCGCCAAACATATAGGTATAACTCGTAACTCACACATCTCTAAAGGACAGATATATCAATCCACTCTTCCTATCACCAAGTCCTGAGCGCTAAACACAATAATGAGTTAGATCTTTTTGCTCAAAAGTAAACCCAATACATACTAAATCATAACAACAAAGTCCCTACACACACCGGGATCGAATATCTCGAGCCCACTATCCCCTCTGAAGTCTCTAGAATCATAGTTGTCAAATCGCGAATCGTATCGTGAATCGTTTACCCCCCGAATCGCGAATCGTGAATCGAATCGTGAATCAAATCGGTCGAATCGGAACCAAATGATACAAACGTAGTAAAACATACGTAAATGGGATTTAACACTAAAGAATTGGTAATTAAGGGTAATATGATAAAAAACTAATCGTAGCATGTGATAATATACCAAAATATATCATAAAAATTAACGGTAGCACATGTTCTCATTTATTTTAAGCTTAAAAATGTAAAAAAATAAAAACATATCATAAAACAGCCTACATATTAATTTAAAACATCCTACATATTAATTTAAAACAATAAAATAAATACTAAGGTTAATTTAAAACAGTAAAGCTATAAAACAAATACTTCCAAAAATTTTAAACTGCCTACTTACTAAGATTAACAATATTAATTTAAAACAGCCTATAAAATTACAACAAAATTAATTTAAAACAGTAAACCATATTAATTTACAACAATAAAACAAATACTAAGATTAACTATCAAACAATATTAATTTAAAATAGTCTTCATATTAATTTAAAGCAACAAAAAAATATACCTTCAAAGATTTTATAACAGATACAAAAGTTTTATAACAAAAAAAAAAGCAAAAGATAGAAGACCAAGAGAATAGGCAAGAAAAGTCAGCTGATAATAACCGAGCCAAGAGAACATGTTTTTCTCAAAAACTCAGTATCTTAACGGTATCCTTTGTTGTTTGCTTCTTTTTTTATTTGTTTTATTAAAACACATGTATGGTTATAAGGTAAAAAAAGAAAAAAAAAAGAAAAGGGTGAATCGGATCCGAATCGGGAATCGGACCTGAATCGGACCCGAATCGGAAGATTCGAATCGTGAATCGCCGATTCGGTCTGATTCTTTAGACAATTGCGATTCTTAACTTGATTCGAATCATTTTATGTGTGAATCGAATCGTAAGATTCGAATCGCGAATCGTACGATTTTGACAACTATGTCTATAATAGATAATATAAGTGCGAATCCGACCCTCTCGCAGGTGAGGCCTCTCCAGAATAAAACATGCTGCACTAATGCAACCATTTCGATAGCCTTGCAATAACTGTCTACTATCGTACTAACCATTACTATAAAGTTGTGACCAAGACAATATCATACTCGTATATCACATAAATAGAACGAGTAATCTCAATAAAGTATCTAGCACTATTAATACAGCCATTCATCCTCCGCGGGTAGCACTAAGGATAATCCCGCTACACTAGGGAAAATATTCACATAATAATAATGTTTATAGTTATACACATTAAACTCATCTCACATGCTAATCCAACAATGAACAAAATACAGTGACTCGCTCATGTCACATAAAACACGCATCATCCTCCGAGGATAAAACTCATACTTCTACCTTGCCAATTGTCTGCACAAATGGTCCCCTGACGTAACATGTTTGTCCAAACCAAAACAAAAACTACTTTAATCATTGTCCTTTACTAGGCATCCTACTCTTGTTCCTTTACTCACTTCAGGAACACATTAACGCATGTGATTTCACTCTCCACAAAATACCTCTACACATAATCCACTTATCACCTGTCATACTAACCATATTAGGACTGTCCTTCTCTCGGACTTTGGTAGGCTCGATTCCTGATGGCTACCCTCGTTTTTCCCTTATCTTTGTTGGTCTTAAGGAACGTGCTTCTGGCTTCAATAACCCTTACTGAATTCACCATCGCTTGGTAAGAATTCAGCTATCCGACTCATTTAAATGAGACCCCTAATGGGTCTCCCCCTTGTGGTGTTTTACTAACTACTTTTCATCCAGACTCACTCTCCAATAAATCTTTCGATTTCTTTAGCTCCCTTCATAAGAGCGTTAACACTTCTACGGACAATGCGTGACATTGTCACCGTATGGATCGACTGTCCAACATAATTCTCTTTAGGTGTTGTCAATATTTTCTCATGAGTTGATTTCCCACTTGAAATCTTCTCTACCATTGGTATCCACTCCCGCTGATACAAGATTTGATAAAAGTCTAAATCCATTTATGAATGGACCCCTATCCGTCCCTTCCGTAATGGGTTCAGAACAACGTTCATATCTTATTCTGAACAACTGATGAAAGAACGTGCGGTTAAACTGTACCTAAGGTCCTTCCATTGATACAACATTTCATTACTAACGGTGTTGGTTGACTCCCGCTATTGTAACTTTTCTTCGCTGAGTCAAGATAATTTTTACCCCAAATTTTCATTTCTAGTTAACCACACTCCTCCATATGCCCAAGCCTTTTGAATATATTACCTTCGTTGGGTAACACACACAATTCCCTCATTTCTAGAATTTCCGCTGATGATTATCCTCAATTTTTCCATTTGACCGTCTCCCAAGCGTACTACGTTGGGTGAGTCTGATTCGCCTTCTCTTTTGACTATAGCAGCATTTGGAAATCGTAGGCGGCGTCCTAGCCGTCTTTATAGTCCTGGCCTCTCATGCCAAAATAGGGGTGACCTCGACTACGATCATCATCCTCGAATATACTTTACAACCTCAACTAAGCCATGCCTCCTGATGTCTGCCTAACGGCCCTCGTCTGACATCCTTCATCGCTCGGCAGACACACACATCTGAACGCAATTAGAACTCGCTAATATACATATGTTATAGCAGGAGAACGGAATCTCACCATAGAAATCAACAATCCTAAACACAGGGCTCTATATCAAACAAAGCAACGCTGGAAGCATAATAAGCCACACAGATCCTAAAGGACACTATAACCTGATGCTCTGATACCACCTGTGACACCCCGCCTAGTTAAATATCGGGTGATCAGTCCTTTATTAAATTAAAATCAAGGTGAACGGTTAGTTCATTCTTAGCATCACTGTCGCAAAATAAAATTTCCAATTTAAACACCCTAAATAATTAAGCTAAGTGTCAAAACAATTCAAAGTCTTATTTCCATTTTTAAATTTCAACTTGAAAACCTTTTTAAATAATCAACAGTTTAAGAATTACATAAATGCTACGGATACCAATCAATACAAAAGAATTAATCCATCTAGATTAACCAAACCAAGTCAAATAACCATACAAGAAATCATCCTGAAAAAAGTTAACTCCCAAGGAATACTGAATACTGGAAATATAAACAAACGTAAATCTCTGACAAATCCAAACTGAACAGGGAAACGGGCGACAAATGCCCTAACTAAGCTGAACTAAAAATGGAATAGAATCTATGAAGAGGTCGTCTAAAGCAACGGCCTGCAACTCCCACATCAGCTGCAGCACGCCCAATCCAAAGAACCTAAGCATTATGCCCCTGTGGCTGGGAACCTGTAATACATATATATATATATATATATATATATATATATATATATATATATATATATATATATATATATATATATATATATATATATATATATATACAAGAGAGAGAAAAAGACAGGAAACGGGTCAGAGTCCGAGTGTAAAATAGTTTTAAAAATAGTTTAGTAAGTATTTAAAATGCTTACCGGCTAATGCAACAACCATGTTAGTCTGCGACACTCTCTTGAGAATTCTCACCTCTCATCTAGTGTGCACGCCCACCGTACTAATAAATCTCATAAGTTTCTATAACTTATTCTCCATAAGGTTTTATCACGTGAAAAGCAAGGTTATAATATTTACTTTAGGAAATCATTCTCTTCAAGATTTCTTACGTTATTTAGAATAACTCATTATCGTTATAAAGTTTCCGAACACTTATAATAAAGTTGAAGCATTTATTCATTACTTATCTACTTATACGCACAGTAGAAAGTTCCCATATAGATATGCATATATATATTAGTCACACATATAATATATATACTAACGGCACCCCATATAAAATCTATGGTGTTGGCATACTCTGCTATCAAGTCCCTGTATCACTCAAAGTAAGGGAAATACTAGTTCAGAATCACTCGAACTGTATTAACACAACACACAAAAAACTGGAGGCGAGGCATAGTTCCAGGTCCTAAGAGGTCAACACATACCCTCACGTCTCTTAGAACATCTGACTATCATTCTCAGATAGCCTGTACCGAGGATACTATTTTCTAGGGTACGAGTCAATATCCCCCATAAAGGTCCAATCTAGATAAGACTGTCCCGGCGCGGAAACCTCCATGATAGCAAGTAACCCGGGTATGATTTTTACACAAATTCATAATATATGCACAGTCACACAGTCATATATATAAATATTCACATTTTTTAAATTAGGTGTGCCCACGACCCATAATTATAATTATCCGTTCTTAGCACAAATTACTCAATTATCTCGCATAACGGAATTGTCTCTTTTATTCCCATTTATAATTTATGTCATACATACTTCTCATCTCTCGAAGTATTATCTTGGTAAATACAATTTCAGTAGGTATACCCTCTCTAAACTTCTGGTCTAAGACTTTCACGAGTCCCTCAATTTATTAACGAACTTATGCACATTCTCGAATGTGTAACGAAATTCCCCGTTAACCCACAATTTCATCCCATAATAAATTTCATTCAACGGAGTCTATTTAGACCCTACTTGTCCTCCTCACGACCCATTTTACTCTATAAATACTAATCAAGGGTTCCCACGTATTTAAATCGGATTAAACAAAAAAGGGGACAAATGTGCAGTTTTCTAGGAGGGGTCGATCGATCGAGGAAAGGGGGTCGATCGATCGATCGATCAAGAAGTTCTTGCCCAGAAACTGCAATTTCAACCTACGGGTTTCAACCAATAATTTTCTCCAAAACGCTATTTGAAATTCCCAAACTCCCAAGTCAGGCTACTACTGGTTCTATATACATATATGCATGATTTTCTACGTAAAACATGTACAATTTCATCAACGGGATTGAATTAAAGGGCCAATTTGTATTAACTATCAAGAACCCTAATTTTCATAAAACTTTCATTCTTTTAATTTCTTTTCCAGATTTCTTGCTTCTAAACTCATACCAATTTGTGGGTTATCCTCTACATATGATTGTGATGTCCAGAATATAATTATTTCTACCAAAACATGTGATTAAATCCTCAAATTCCTCAATTTCTTTTATGGAACATGTGTATAACAATCCTAATCTAGCATGGATGAAACAATACTAAAAGAAAAAGCAAGATAGATACTTGCCTCAAGAATATAAGTCTGAATTTCTGAGATTTGATGATGTGGTTGTGTTATCCTTCCTCCGATCTACTCTCCGACAGTATTTGTGGTGAAAATGGTGCAACTATGGTGGCTCTAGCCTTGGGAAGTTCCTCACCTTCCTCCTCTAATGGCCTCTGTGAAATATGCAGGTTCTAACCCTAGAAGACAACCTCTAACACCTGATATACTTCTCTAATTTTCGTAGGTAATTAAATCCTGAAAATAGAAATTACCAAAACGCCCTCCCGAATTATCGGTTAGGCCTAAAAACGCCCCGAGACCCAAACTAAACCCCCGGGTATATTTTTCTAACTATCTCTACCCTTCCGAACACATTGGCACACTCAAAATGACCATACGAGTGACTTATAATTTATTCACTTATAATAATAATAATTTAGTTCCGACACGACACAGGCGCGTCCTGACTTAATTTCCATAATTGTCATATTATTCCCTCGTGACAATTTTATTAAATTCAATTCTACATATTACTCTACTCAATAAGTAATATTTAACAAATCAACAATTTTTCAATAATTACTAACTCTCGTCACGCTAGTAAATATTTAAAACAAATTTCCGAATTAATATTAAATTAATCTATCTTAATTAAATTTAATAAATCCCTAAATTTAAAAGCCATAAAAATACGGGGTATTACACTATGTGAGACGACGAAAATAATTAGAGGGAAACTCGAATTAGCACAAATGGATTCTAATAAAGTGTGCGCTATTAGGGCATGCATTGCGCATGTTATCAATTTAATGAAAGAAAAAGTAGATGCTGATTTATCATTAATCCTAGGCCGACTCAGAAATGAGACACAAAATGGTGCGACACGCTGATGTGTCGCACCCACATTGGTATTTGTCTCAGCTCCACTACTGTTGGGCTCGAACATAAGCGAATACGGGTGCAACATGTCACCGCGTCACACCAAATGTGTTGTATTTGTGAGTCGGCATAGAAGAAATCCTCATTTATTTAGATCGTGGCCATCCTTTCTATTTAAGAATACACGTCACCAAGACTCGACATAGGGTAGTAGTTCTTAAAGTGTAATACTAGGGAGAATTTTTTTGGACGCTTTTTTTTAACAGAGTGATGTGTCAATACACATTGAGTGGTTTGAAGTTTAAAATGGGATCCATTACAAATAACACCAAATATATATTTGACACATCAGATTGTCCAAAAAAGGGTCCCCAAAAGTATCTCCGTAGTATTACTCAACTCTTAACACCACAACAAGTTAACGGGTTACCCATTAGGCATATACATGGGTGATAAGAATTCACTTGCACACTACAACTCCCTTTGATTGTCGGGAAAGTTAAGCGAGAAAATGATTTCCAAGAAAAGTGAAGTGAAGGAAAATGAAAGTTATTTTCTTGTGTGTGTTTGTTTAACAAGAAAAGTTGTAGGAATATTGCTGAAAAAATGTGCTTGTGTTATAATTTTACAATAAACAAAAGTATAATATATATTTTTATTTAAACTACTACAAAATAAATTTAGTAAACTTCCTGATAGCTTAAACATTATAAAATACAAAATAAAAATTAGGAAAAACATTTAATTCGTATAAACATCGATAAATAGTGTATTATTATGAAGATTTATTAATAATAATGGTAAATACGAGAAAATATTTTTTATGATAATATACCAAAGTTCCCATTAACTTTCATGAAAAATTTGAATAATTGGTAGGATGTTTTTTTGAAAAGTTTTTCCTGCAGAAAAATTTAAGAATATGGTTGTTATCGTCTAAAATTGATGTTTGGGTTCTGAAGTCTTGGCTATTAAATTTCAATAATAAACAATTACAGATAAGAAATTATCACTGCCAACGTGCTAATTTGGGATGAATAGAGGGGGATACGAGATAAAGAGGGAAATCAAATATTAACGTGGTTCGGCCCAATGTGGTGCCTACATCCAAAGGTGCAATGTTGATGGTATGCATTTCTAAGGGAAATAGCCATGAAAGTGATGGTTATAAGCTCTCAAAGTTTTCTCCCTAGGGTTTAGCCTATAGTCATCAGGTAGAATAATTTTGAATCCCTCATTTTGTAGGATTAAGTGCTATTTATAGTAGTTATTAGAGAGATAATATAGTGTGACATGTGGAGTGACTTTATAGGTCAAGCAGTTACACCTCTTACATTTTAGGGGACAGATAATGATGAGTTTGTTACATCATAATAAAGGCGGGATATTACGTAACTTCCCTATGTGTGTGCAAGTGGGATAAACGTGATTGCTGGAATTCCATCACGTGATGTAATTGTTGCAATGTTGGCGTTAAATGGGATTTAGTAAAAACTGTTAACTAATGAGACAGTTTGTTACACTGTTGATCCGAGCACATTTATACTCGAGCCGATCGTTATGCCCGAGCAGATTTTAGGCAAGCCGACCTCTCTTTATGCCCTTAATGAGGATATGTGTCACCTCCTGAGAGGTCCACGAGGTCTTCCATATTTAAGGTATAACAAAAGCCCCAAATACTTAATTCATGTATGGAGTTTATAGTGGATTCTCTCAAGTAGTGAATCTTCAGAGTGGTGGTTAGGTGAAATCAATGGACAAAGTGTTAGATTCTTTTCTGCTTTGGTGAATCTGGTCGTCTTAGATTCTTCTCGGCGCGCGTCGAGCAGTTTGGCCAGAATTTTTTTTCATTCTAAAGTATAATTTGACATGTATCGATAGCTGGATTTTACGCTTGTAGTACTCATTACGTGTGCATGTGGCAGTGCGCACACGTTTAAACTGATAGCATTTGTCCGCTTTTCTTTGCATGGCATCATGTATTATGATTAAAAGTTGCAACCATTTTTTGATTATAAATACCTATTTCAAAATTATTTTCCCTTTCCCAATCATTCACCTTCTTGCGTGCATTTTAAAGAGAAAATTTCTTCTTTCCACAGACTCTTCTTCAACCCTTCAAATTTGCCATAGATAATGGTTTTCTCAGCTTCTTACTCTTAATTTCTTCTAGAGTTTTATTCTTCGAAACTCTCTTGGGTTTTCCAGGTACACCCTCCTTTCTAACTCTACAATTTTGTTTTTTTGGAGGGAATCGTCTTTTCTTGAAATTTCTGCCATCTCAATCTTCTTGTGGATGAATATTGGTTAGTGATTTGCTGATTGTATTGGAGGAGTGTCGGTTTTTTTATGACCATTGAGTTGGTTGGCCTAAGGCCCCTGATTTGGTTAGGGTTTTGTCTAAAATTGACTTTTACTTTCGAAGTCGGGGTATCCCCCAAGCTTAGGCAAACGGTATAAACTCTATCCGTCTTTCCTCTTGATGAAATATCCACCTCACGTTCAACGATTATTTGATATTTTAGTTGAGTTAGAGCCAACCCGTAATGGTATCATTGCTAAGAAGTTCCCAACCTTTGTCCAGGTCATTCAAGCAGAAGATGAGCCTAGACATCGTATACACACCCCTACAGTTGCCTCACCCATAGGGTCTACTTCACAACCCCCACTAGTGGATTCTGGGTTTTCCCCTGCTGCAGACACCACAGTGGTTGATCATCTCTTTAGTAGGGAGAGGTTAGTTAATACCGTATCTATGTCCATAGTTGATTTGAATCCTTCACACCCTTATCCATCCTCTAATGATCAGATGGCCTCCACATCTCCTATTGTGGTATCCCTGACGCTTGGGATTCATCCACCACCAATGCAATAAATAATAAATGTGATATCCTGGAGGATGAGCCGAAGGATTTGAGGGATAAATATAACATCTCAATAATTTAGCTATGCAGTTGCCAGACTGTGATGAAAGGGTCTATGATTGGCCTAATGCCGACGAGATCTTTTTCCCTATTTTCTTGTAGGGGCACTGCAGGTAGGCATTCAGGGAACCCATCATAATATCTATTCTGAGTGGTTATGGTGCGGCTCCTACTTATCTCCCATCAAACGCTTATAGGTCCATCCTTGGGTCCATAGCGTATTGGAATCTTTACACGGGTTTTGACCTGACTGGTGATATTTTTCAGTGGGTATATGACATAAAAGACAATGCCAAAGCCCATGGCTATTATTATTTATCGCCTTGGAAGTGCGATTAGAAGATGCTGCAGGTCGTGCAGACGAGCAATCATAGCTGGAAAACCCAACCAGTCTTCATATAAGACAATTCAGACGTTTGCTCTGACGAGAGGGATAAGTCATGCACTATTCCTCATGATTGGTGCTACCCCACCATATTGGTACACATCTAATATTTTATAATGTTATACTGGTTTTTATTTATGCCTATTGACCTCATTTCATGTTCATCTTTTTTCAGTCAAGAAGGTTCCAAAACTTCTTCATGCCGTGAAGGAGTTCGTTAAAAATCAGTTGTACCCCCAATCCCGTAGAGTTTGAAAAGATGTTCTCTATCCAGAAGTTTATTGACTTCGGGTATTACATCTCTCCATGTGGTGTTCCCCCAAGAGACGTATAGATCGACTTGGCTACTGATCAAGGAGTCCACGTGGGATTTGATGAGGACACTACATCAAAATCAACAATCTGACCCGGTTTAAAACTGTGCCAGATCAAATCTGGCACGATTTTGAACTGTGCCAGAATCAGGTGTTCTAAAATGGCCATTTTTTTGTAGCACAGTTTAAAAGTGTGCCAGAATTGGCCAAACAGGAACACTTGTGGCACACTTTATAATTGTGCCAGATTGAGTACATTTTGGTACACTTTTGGCACAGTTCAAAGTCGTGCCAAAATTTGATACACTTTTGGCACTGTTTTGAACTGTGCCAAAATTTTGAATTAAAGAAAAAAATATAATTATAAATAATATTTACCCAAAAAAATCAACATTTTCACTATTTTTAGTACGTGTTATAGAATAACAAAAATTCAATAATTATATAAAACCAACATGACAAAAATAGTACGACAACAATACAATAGTCGGCAACAACATCAACACACATCCAAACAATAAGCAAGCCCACTAAAAATTAACAGCTCAAATTCCATTAATAGAAAATTCATCTCAAGACATATGAAATGCATCTCAATGCATGAGGAAATTCATCTCAATACACGAGGAAACAACACTTCATAAACAATTACTATGGTCATCTAATTCATAAACAATTACGCAGTCAAACACACATGGGGCTGCAACAATAAATTCACATCAAAGTTAATTTATGTCATTGAATAAATAAAATTCAAGCTAGAATACTATGTGATGAATAATATTTATGGAACCATCTTCAATTTAAAAATATTCCCAATTAGACGGATGTATCCAAGAGTGCGAAGCTTGATCATTCTTTCTTTATCTCTATGTAATAACCCTCATTTTCTCACTTAAAGGCTGGCCAGGCACGATACGCCGAAGATGGGGCTTGTCTGTCAATTTATACCATTCTCAGCACATAAGGAATAAAAAATTTCTTTTTAAATATAGCAAAGTCCATAATGAATAAAAACATATGAATAAAATTGATTTAATACATAAACAATAAAAACTGAATCATCATAGAAAGTCCATAATGTAAAGTTAAGCACAAGTGTTGTAAATAAACACTTGGGCTTATGGCCGTACAAATCCCTGTATGAAATAAACTGACAAAATGGTGAAGTACAACCTATAATAGAATCAATGGAGCGAAATCCACTACGTCCAATGCAACTGCAATTCTGATTCATCATCAGTCTTGTTATCCCTATCATTAAGAATATCGGGCGGGGGGGGGGGGGGGGAGGCATTTATAATTTGGGTTAGAGCCTAAGAGTTGAAAGGATTTTTCACCAATAAATATGGCAGCAGGGCTGCCATGGGGGTGGTTAGGGTGGGGGGATTGATCGACACGCGTGTTCGTTACCGCTGGCGTGGACCAAATACAACATATGAATTATAATTAATTGGGTTATTTTTTTTAATGTCTTCATAGGTTCGTTAAAAAGTTCGGTCTTTTGGTTCTCTTTTGAACCTCTCCGTATATATATATATATATATATATATATATATATATATATATATGCTACTCTTCCCACCACTCTATCCCAAGTGAGTTTAGTATAAGAATTAGAAGTTATAAATCACACTAAACTTATTTGAATAAAATCTCATTTGCTGTCATATTACAATCTCACAAGTTATATAATTAATACAATTCTCACCATATATTTACCTGCATATAAATGTGCCATATATGCGTAATCGCACTACAACATTCTCGCGTACATGTCGTAGGTATATAACTATCCCCCAAGTAGACACTCATTGGGTGTTCTCTAAATGCCATCAGTAGCGGGTATACTCATCCACCGAAATCCTGACAAGGTTAGCTCCCCGGAGCAGTAAAAATAACATAAACGCATTGGAAGAGGCTATAGTTTCCTCCTGAATGAGATCAAATCATACCCAAACCATCTCATTCTTGATTTTGAATGCTATGACCTGGGGATTGCACTCGCCCTGCATTCGTTAGCCATGGGATTCACCCACATCGCGCAACCTCCCATGATAGCAATAGAGAGGGTATGTTTTCGTATAAATATTAATCACACAAATATTTATTAATCGTATACATACTACACGACGCGTATATATATATATATATACCCGGGCGATCTCTCTCTTGGCCCGAAATTCAAAATTTCCAATTCATTATACAATTTTTTTCAATTAAGCTTACCCCCTTAATGCACAGGGTGGGTTTCAAATTACTCAACAATAACCATAGTTCTCAATTTGGATTTATCCTCTATTAATCCAAGGGTAAAGTTCTACAAATTCAAACCCTAATTATAACCCAAAAATTCAGATATATCCAACATATGAACTATTCATCACAAAATGACAATCAAGTCTGAATCAGGGGAGGAATGAAAGCTATCAGAATCAATCAAGTCATTCAAGTGACCAGCCATGTCGTTTGAACCACACTGGGTATCATTTGAATGTGACACCAGGTCGTTCGAACGACACTGGTGCTCTCTCTTCTCCATTCTGCCCAGAAAACCCAGTCCTCCATTAAAACTTTAAAACCTTCAATTTTGTACAGATTTCAACCCAAAAACCTTCCAAGATTCATCCTAAATCCACCCATTTGATTATCTCGGTATAACTACATCATCTACACAAATTGGGAAATTAAAATCCACATATTCTTATTATCTCTACAGATTTTTAAATCAAAATCATGAAATCCCCAAATTATCAAATGTAGAACTAACCCTAACATATAAATCAATTCACCTTATATAATATGAATAGGAAAAAAGTAATTAATCAAACATAAGTTAAACCACTTGCCTTAGAGTTTGTAGAATCAAATTCATTGATGAAGATGGTGGGTTGATTCATGGGTCTCCTCTATTGTTCTTGGATTAATCTCCCAAAATCCCCTATAGTTCCTCTCCTCTTTAGGCTCTCCTCAATTCGGTCTTCTAAAAATGAATTGAAGAACCCTCACCCTCTCACAACTACGGTTATAAACCTCAATCCCGTTTTTGGGCTTATGGGCCTTCTAAAAAGGGTCTAAATACTTATTTGGGAGCTCAAATGTGTCTAGAAAAATCCCGAAACCCAATATATACCAATGGCCACTCATTTCAGACTATTTCGCCCCTACCAGACTCAACCGTGCACTCAAAATCGCCATCCTAATTAATTTATAACATTCTCCCAATTCTTGACCTCAAAATGTCACACAAAATAGTCCAAATAATTAATCCTCAATTTGCCAAATTAATAAATTCTGCAAATTAAAACTTTTTCCCAAATCACGAATTTAATTCCTCCCAATAAAATAAATTATTTTTCTCCCAAATATTATTTAATTAAAGGTCCTTGAATTTACGGGGTGTTACATAAATCCTCTTGTGGCTACGTCCCATAGTATGTCATGGGGCGTTTGTATTGGAGGGTCTAAAATTAGTTGGGAACTCTAAGAAGCCTGACTACCCAAAGATGTATAATAATGAGTATTCGTTTACTTTCTTCTTTTTTTGTAATCCTGTAGAGTTATATAATAATAAGTATTTTTTAACTTCATTGATTAGAAGAAAATTTCGCTAAAAATATATTTCATATTAAATACTATGTATGTGCCTTTGAGCTTATGCAACTCTATATGCTTAATTTAATTAATTGGATGTTTAATCTTGAATATGAGGGACACTTTCATCTTACCCCCTCCTATCAGTTTCATGAAAAGTATCTCTCTCTATTCTTCACACCAAAAACATTTTTTTGCGTAGAAAATATTTCCACTTTATCGAGCCGAATTTTAATGGAGGAAATACATTTTACTGGTAAACTTCATATGTGAAGTACTGATTTTAAAGTAAAAAACAAAATTCTGCACAGATTGTTAAAATCAATACTCAACATCAACCGCAAGTAGTTTAAGTCTGCAAAACAAAGCAAGGGATATATTTTATCATTATCAATCGACCTTAGCCCAGAAATCGTCTCTACAATTAATCTCAGGAAAATAATATATCTCTAGAGTCTTCACACACAACTTGTTTTTTAACGAAACCCCTCAATGGAGGAAAAACATTTTACTGACAAATCACAACTAAACATCAATTACACAACTAAGGTCCAAACCAAAACCAGTATTTCGAATATGTTTGTTTTTTAACTGAATAATACCTCTTTTTAAGTATAACTAAAGTCAAAACATATTCAGTATTCAGTTCCTCTGATTTAGGCTACCTTGAATTGTTTGTTTTGATTGAGAGCTACGTGTCCCATTTTTGGCGAAGTGTCCATGAGGCTATGGGGACTGAGGTACGATTGAGTAAGACGTACCACCAGTAGACATACGGGAAGACTGAGAGAGTTAATCATATGTTAGAGGATATGTTGAGGATGTGAATACTTGATTTCAGAGGAGGTTGGGAGTAGTACCTTCCACTGGTAGAGTTCGCCTATAATAACTCATACCAGTTCATGATACGCATGATGCCATTTAAGGCACTGTATGGACGACCTTGTCATTTGCTCACTTGTTGGTTAGAGGTGGGGGATAACAATCTTCTTAGACCGACGATAATTCAGGACACTTCTATAAAGATCGAGCTAATTCGAGGTCATATACAAATAACTCAGGACACGCAGAAGAGTTACGCAGATGTATATAGAAGACATGTGGATCTTGATGTGGGTAACTAGGTATTGTTACGAGTATCTCCTATGAAGGGAGTTATGCTGTTTGGGAAGAAGGGGAAGTTAGCACCGATATGTGGGGCCTTTTATCGATTATTAAGAGGATAGGGCCGGTTGCATACATGCTCGCTCTCCCAGGGCACTTGCAGACGATTCACGACGTATTTCATGTGTCGTCGCTGAAGAAGTACCAAAAGAGTGAGATGGCTTATTGGCACATCCCATTAGAGGAAATTGATTTACAGCCAACATCTCGTATGAAGAGAGACCAATTGCTATCCTGGATTGTAGCGATCGTAAGCTTTGGTTAAAAATAATGCCATTGATTCGTGTTCAATAGGGGCATCATAATGCCGATGAGTCGACATGGGAGTAGGAGGATGACATGTGAGAAAAATATTTTGAGCTCTTTTATGCCAGGTATGTTCAAATTTCAGGGACGAAATTCCGTTGTTAGGGGGAAGTATGTAACAACCTGTATTTTTGAACATTTTAAATTACACGTGTGGACCTAATTTAATTAAATTGAGAAATATAGTGAATTAAATAGATATTAATTAACGAATAAAAAGGGACTAAAACATATGTGAAATTATTATATCTACTTGTATGATAATTAAATGAAAATATGTTAAATTACGTTACGTCGTAAGTGAGTAAAATTAATGGGTTTAATTGTATCTCATTCTGGACGTGCGGATATGGTCGTATCTGGAATGAGATGGAAAATTAATGTTAGATAACTTGAATAGTGATTTCGAGTGCGCTAATAATCTACAATGGGTCGAGATGGTAAAAAATAGGAACCCGAGGGTTGTAATTGCGTATCAGGTGCTTTTTGAAGCCAAATGGGACCCTTAAAAAGTATTCAGATCAATTTACACATTAGGCCTGACTTAATTTCGGGATTAGTGGAGTTTAGGGTTAAAATTAGGGAAGGTGGATGGAGTAGACAACCATCCAACCATCCAAGACACCAAGGCTTTGAGAGAGGAGAGAAAAGAGAAGAAAAAATTAAAGAATTTAAGGAGAAAGTGATCCAGGAAGGAGATTGAAACATCCCGAATTCAAGAACACCATTAAGAGAAGGAATCAAAGGGTAGAACTCATAATTTCTCCGATCATAAGGTCAGTATTTAACTTGCTAAAATTCCTAGTTTAGTTTCAATCATCTATGTAGAAATTTTGTGTAGGGAGACAAAATTTGGGTGGGATTAACATATAAAACGGGATTTTTGTAAATGAATTCATGGAAAAGGGATTTGGATATGATTACATGTTAAATCTAATGTGAATGACATTATAAAGATGCAATCTTGAGTTATTATAACAATAATTTATGAAATCTTGAATCAGGGTTGAAATAATGTGTAATTCTTGATGATAATTGAATATCCCATTGAACTAGATGTTTTGGGGTTGATCAGTACATATAAATTTGTGATAATATGTTTGAGATTTATGTAGAACTCATATTAGGGGTTTGGGTGATGATTAGAACTCCAATGGTTGAATGAAGAGGGGTGAATCCTGTTAAAATTCGAGTTAGCAGCCCAACAAAATCGAACCGATTTGCTAGGAGAAATGAACCGGTTCGCATCGAATCGGTCCGGACAACCAGTGAACTAGTTCGATTTTTTGTGCTGTCAACCCTTTTAACTTTTATGGTTTTTTTTCAGAACCATTCGGTGTTCGTTATGGTTTATAAATTCGAAGAGTTAGATTAGAACTTCTGGAAATATACATGGGAGATTATAAAGTACCCTGGGTTAAACGCGGATAAATCCCGGGTAAGAGATTACGAGTGTATTAAGGTGAATAGCACTCGGGTAATGTTTATGAAATTGGGTTAGGATTTTGGGAAGAATTTGGCTACGATCTTGAGTAGAATAGCATAGTGGCCTTCAACGTGTTAATAGAGAATTTATAATAAGATATATATATACGTACCGAGTGAAATAGTATGTATATATAAATATATCTATATGCGACTGATATATATGTGAACATACCTACTCTAGACTTGTTATTGTTGGTGGTTACGCATAGTGGATAGTCCACCCTGGCGTGAACAATAGGTGTTGGGTCATTTTTTCAGGTCATAGGACTGTTGCATGGCCACTGTATGTGAGTTTAGAGTCCAATGGTGTAATGTGGTATGGTTATATAGAATATAATAGAGGTTGAATTGTTGCCCACGGAGAGAGAGAGAGAGACAAAGAAAAAAAATGGTGAGAGAGAGAGAGAGAAAGAATGGGATGTGGGTGGATGAGGTAGTGGTGTAAGATTAATAACATTTTTAATATAATTGGGTAAGTGGGATGGGATACCAAGTAAAAAAACTTGTTGTTATATATTCTTTGTATTTCTAAGAGTAAAAATAGGTCCAACCTATTTATGAGTGGTGGTTCTAGGAACTCAAAGCTATATTAATTAATTGCTGTTATATCTTGAATTTTTGCTCAACTCAATTAATACATGCATCGGCATGGAAAGAAGTGAATGTGTAGATGACTACACATCTACACTGTTATATATATATTTGTGTGGCCCTTAAAATTTTGTGGCGCGAGGCTTGTGCCTAGACTGCCTTATGCTAGAGCCGGCATTGACAATGGGGTACATGGTCAGTGCTAGACTGCCTTATGCTAGAGCCGGCACTGACAATGGGGTACATGGTCATCATCAATTGATGCAATAGAATAATGGGTGCGTGTACTTTTTTTTAGAATGCATAGTCTTGCTTCAAATAAACTTTTACAATCGTTAATTTTATATTCCCCTAATTTTTTGGGAACATCTTGTACGTTTAAAAATAGAAACTTGCCAACCATTGTTATCAAAGCCAAAACATAATAAATATTCTTTAACTTATTTGGAAATTATTTAGATTTTTTTTAAAATTTTGGGAACTCATATTGACTTTTTATGTGAAGAAGGTGAGCTACAACAAATAGATATTGCAGAAAAAATAGGATAAAAAATCAAACCCCAATTTTTTTGTCAAAGAAAATAGGCAAGCTTTTTTTTCTTAATCGACCTCTTGTGGGCATATTATCCCTTTTGAGTTACAACTGATGAGCTTCCATTAGACATTTTAAATCACGTTTACTGTAATATTTGTAATTGAAAGAAATCAAGAATAATGGAAGGCGTACCTTTTTTTGAGTATACCTATTTTAACCAAGCAGGTACATCATGCGAAAATGAATTTGCTCTTCACAAATCTAGAGTTGCCATTGACCAATCCACGATTATAAAAATCGCATCATGTTAAAGATATTTTTCGTATTAAAATAAATAAAGTTTTAATATATATTTACAAAAATATTGCATTTTTATATATATTTTACAAAAATATTGCACTTTTAAATATAGTTTACAAAATATTGCACTTCCTAAATGCACATTTGGGAAATGCGATTTTAAATTTGTACTAACTGCACACAATTAGTTCCCATATAATTATTTTATAATACACGATTAATTTATATATCAAATAAATTATGCATTTATCATTATCATTTCACATAAGCAATAATTATTCACATTTATTAATTTATTCTCACAATTAAAAATAAACAAAAACTTTGAGGTCCTAGCTCAAATGTGGATGGAAATAAAAAATGATATAGTTGTATGTACTTGTAGTCCAAGCCCCAAGTGTGGGAGAAAATTTCGAGACCAAGCAAATTTGGTGCAAAATTTTGAGGTCCACGTTTCGAATAGGTAAAATTTTAATATTTTTAAGAATTGCACTATTTTGAAGTCCACACTCCCATTCTAACACCAAATTTCAAGTCCAACCCCTATTTTATATATCTTTATTACGAAACTTTTGGTGTCATGAAAGTAAATATTTTAAAAACACAATCTAATTAACTAGACATAACTTCAAATGTGATAAAGCGTAGGATAATTCTATCCAAACACGAGCGAATACAAATGCGACATATCAATGTGTCTATAAAATATGTCCAATTTTATGTGACGTGCATGTATTTGAGCAATCTTGTCAAAATAATATTTTTGAGCAACCATGTCAAAATGATATCTTTTAAGTTAGGCCTGTCAATGGGTCGGGTTTGGACCCGGACCCGACCCGGACCCGATCCGTATAATAGGGTCTGAGCATATTTTTCTGGACCCGAGACCCGAAGATCTGTATACCTGAAGACCCGTTTATTAAATGGGTAGGGTCTGGATCTTATACAAAACCCGGATTCGAAGGATCGACCCGAATTGTACATTATTATTTTTAAATATATATATTATATATAGATATATATATCTTATCAATATAACATGTAAGTATTATATATAAAAATATATATTGATGTATACAATAAATATAAGTAATATATGTTTTATTTATACTAATAATATGCTATAATACATTACAAAATATTTTAATTGAAGATTGAAAAAATAAAAAAGGGGATTAAAATAAAATTAATGTATATATTTGACCAGACCCGGACCCGAACCCGAGACCCGAACGGATCCGGGTCTGGATTCAATATTGTAGACTCGCTGAAGACTCGGACCCGATAAAAACCCAATTACACAGATCTGGATCTCTCTAAACCCAAACCTTCTACGACCCGTTGACAGCCTATTTTAAGTGTCACCAAAGAAAATGACCCTAAAACCTACTCTGAAAATTTGTGAGTGCAATAAACCCCGTTTTAAATTCTGAAATTTAGTTTTAACTTAGTAGACCAGACCAAAGTCTACCTATATTCTTTGAAAGTTCTTTGGTGCATTGTAACTAAAACCCTCCCAACGTCTCAAACCCTCCTGAGGTCCCAGGCCAGAGCAATAACTTGTTTTTCATACAATAGCAAGAGTGGGGATGACAATGAACATATTAAATGTTTTAATGAAATACGAGGGTATTCTCAACGCTGCTACAAACTGAACTCGATCTCAATTAACGGTTTGTTACCATTCTCATTATTCTACCCTTTCTCAAACTCGAACACACTTTTACAATTTTGTTAGAGACCAATGCAAATCTGGATTCAATAGCGTCCAAGATGCCCAAATTTTGTTTAATCAAATGACCCAAATGCGACCTTTGCCCTCCATTCTCTATTTTAACCAGCTGTTAGGCTCCATTGTCAGGATCAAACATTATACCACTGTTATTTTCCTCTTTAAACAAATTGAACCATTGCCAATAGTTGAGCCCGACCTTTGTACTCTTACTATTTTGATCAACTATCACTGCCATCTCAATGGGGTTGATTTGGGTTTCTCTATTTTGGGGAGAATCTTCAAACTTGGTTATCAACCGGATTGTATCACACTTGATACTTTGATTAGGGGCTTGATTGCTGAGGATAGAATGGCTGAGGCTTACACTTGTTTAATGTAATGGAGGAGAAAGGCCTCCAACCCAGTGTTATAACTTGTGGGGCCATTATAAATGACTAATGTAAAACGGGAAATACTAGTGTGGCTATTGGATTGCTTAAGAAGATGGAACAAAGAAATTTGGGGGCTAATCTTATGGTGTATAACATAATTATTGATAGTCTTTGTAAGGACAAACTAGTTGATGAGGCTTTAGACCTCTTTTCAAAACTGATATGTAAAGGTGTTATACCAGATGTCATCACGTACAATTCATTGATCCATGGTTTTTGCAATTTAGCTCGGTGGAAAGACATTGCGAAATTATTGAATGAGATGGTGAGCCAAAAAATAAATCCGAATATAAGGATTTTCAATATATTGGTAGATGCACGTTGTAAAGAAGGCATGGTTGATGAAGCATTGGATTTAATCGAAACGATAATTCAAAGAGGCGTCAAACTTGATATAGTCACCTACAGTGCGTTGATGGATGGATATTGTTTGCAAAGAAGATTGCAGGAAGCAAACAAGGTCTTTGATTTGATGGTTGCTAGGGGCGTTAAACCTAATGCTCATAGCTATAATGTTATGATCAATGGATATTGTAAGGAGCGAAAGATGGATGATGCTCGAAGATTTTTTCATGAAATGTCTCATAAAGGATTAATTCCTGATACTGTCACTTACAACACTCTTATAGGTGGCTTGTGTCGTGTGGGGAAGCCTCTTGTTGCACTGGAGATTTTAAATGAAATGCGAACCCGTGGTCAAGAGCCAAATCTAGTGACGTACACTACTCTGTTAGACGGTTTATGCAAAAATCAATGCCTTTCGAGGGCAATGATTCTATTTCAAGAGATGGAAGACTGCGGGTTGCATCTTGACATTATAGTTTACACCGCATTCATTGACGGTATGTGTAGAGATAGGAAGCCTAAAGCTGCTAGCGAACTATTTGACAGTCTTCCTAGAAAAGGTTTGCAACCTAATACCCGTACATATACTATTTTGATTAATGGATTTTATAGTGAAGGGATGCTAAGCGAAGCAAATGATTTGCTTGGAAGAATGGAGGAGAGTGGTTGTCCACCTGATGGTTGCACTTATAATGTTATTATCTAAGGATTTCTTCGAAATAATGATACATTGAGGGCAATGTGGTTTCTTAATGAAATGCTTAATAAGGGGTTCTCTGCTGATGTATCGACAATCACTCTCTTGATGGAATCTCTGTGTAACAATGAATTATGTCAATCAGTTATGAAAATGCCTCATAAGGGTATGTAATTTCTCCCTTGGTTTTGAATGTATGGCAACAACACGTTAAAAGCCCAAATTTTGGAAGAAAATGTGTTTCCTTAAGAGGATGTAGCACCTGATTTTTGTTGTGTTATTATAGATGAAAAATGATATAAAACAGATTTAGTCTGCACTTACTTATCTACCCCCAGTACCCCATAGTGGCGGGAGCCTCGTGCACTGGGTTTGTCCTTCTTGCCCTTATTTATCTTTTTTACTTGCTAGTTGAAAGTAAAAAATACTTTAGTTAATGGACACTAATATTCAACTTGAGGTATTACATATCCTTGCATAAAGATAAGATCAAGCCGAAAATGAGGGCTACTTTGCCGATCATTTCTCTCATTTGTTTGTTTGTTAAAATCTCGTTTTATTGATCCGTTTGTGCCGAAAATGAGGCCTACTTTAGGCTGCGCGGGTATTTATCTCATGTCACTTTGTTTTTCATTTTCTTTCTTGATTTGTGTTGTTTTAATATTAATTTCTTCATTGGTCTATTATTTTTAAAACTTATTGGTTTATGTTCTTGGTCAACAACTTGTGGTAGTCTTGTGTTGCTCAGTTTTAAACTTGTGTTGTTTAGACACGCTTTTTCTCAATGTTGTATGTTTGTCATTTCATCTTAATACAACTTCACTTATTTAAATCTTGAAAAAATGGTTAAAATATAATTTATTGTTCATTATGTACTTTTCCAAAACTCCTGGGAGGATGCAAATGAGAGGCTTCATCTTCCTAAACTTATGTTGCTTGTCGAAATATGAACAAACACAAAATGCAATATTATCATCTATGTATAAGGATATTCTCAAAGGAAAAATGTTCTGATCAAATCTTGGAAGGGAGAAGATGCATGTTAAATATAAATTAGTCACGTTAAAAAGGATAAACAAGTTAAGAATAGGGGTAGAAAAAATTCAAAGCATTTACAAAAAGTATCAAGATAGTAATTACAATGTTTACAAGACATCTGAAAACATTATATGAAAACATTATGCAAGACAATGGAAATTTTTATAAACCAAAGAACCATAGTACGTTAGTGATATAAGACTATATTATAAAGATGTCTATTAACGCTTAAGGATGCAAAAGTTTCATTGTCGTGAAATTATCTTAAACAACTACTTTCAAGTGTTCTTGATGCCAAAGTTCACTCTTTTTTCTCTTTCTCTTTGTTATTCTTAACTGAAATGCTGAGGTTAGGGATTGAGATTTTTTTAGCGAAGTTTTGAGGAGCTATATATATAAAACTAAAGATAAAAATGGAGGTTGAGAAAGCCCACCTCCCAAGGCGTACAACCCTAGAAAAAACCTAAAATGAAAAACGTAGAGGGTCGGGAACTAGGAATGAAAACATAAAAGAAATGGGCCTAAGCTCCAAACATACCCAAAATGAGCAAAGTTTTTTGACGTCATAGGACTGGCTTCAGATTTCTTTTGCTAGTACTATACATTGTATATTGCCTCTCATATCTCCATGTTGATAAAATTCTAGCTGTTGTTCTCCATTTGTATTACAGGGTTTGGAAAATCCAATAATTTAGGATGTTGTCCCCCTTTACCCCGCGCGAGCGGGAATTATGTTGTTTTTGCAAGAGACCCTTTGAATTAATTATAATGCAAACAATTTCGAGTGTCAACCGCCTATTTTGAATCAACCAATAAATGCTTCAACTACCTTTTTTTGAATAACTTTATGTCGTCTCACCAATGCACATTGACGGCCAAAAGCGTTGAACGTGGTCGATTGGATACGAACATCTTCCTTCACCACCACATGTTGTTTATAAAGAAGCTGATTTGAAATAATGTTATTTGGGTAACTATAATTCAATGTTGTCCTTCTCGGTTTCATCTTACACATCTTCCTAATAAACTTACGTTTTGCAATAGAAACAAACACAAAATTAGAGACCGCGAGTATGCTAATCAAATGTCCTTTAGAGCTCCTATCAGTATGAATAATGTAAATAACGTCAAATGGGAAATAAGATGAAGATATCTCACATCTCAACTCTCTAATAAATCTCAAATAGGTAGAATGCCCCAAATAAGGCTACAGGAGGGGTATTTATAGGGGGGAAGTAGCTTAAGCTCTAAGCTATGATTCTAATTACAAAAATATCCTTAATAGCCTTTGCCACCTTCTTCCCTAAATATCAAATAAATAACTACTAAAAGAAAATACAACTAAGTAAAGAAAATAACAAAAAGAAAATAGAAATACTATAAAATCCTAAAAATGAGGAAAATGCCCTTGAGCTTCTAATTCACTTCATTCTCGCCCACTAAAAACCAAACTCGTCCTCAAGTTTTCAAAAATTGGAGAATCGTGTGAAAAGTTCCCAAAACAAGTGCTGAAGAGAAACAAAAACTTTAGGGGCCAAAATTAATTTTCTGAAAGTTACGAAAGTGCCCATCCCTCTGTTTTTCTCTTCGATCTTCTCCATCTCTCTTTGTTCACCCGTACCCGCCTTAAAAGGCTTCCTCCAGGGTCAAATACCAGCTTTCCGATGGATCTTGATGGGCTCAAGCCTTGTCCGGTCAAAATCTGGGGAAGGGAGGTGTATCGGGTGGCTACGGGGGAAATTTTATGGTTGTCTGACCAGGGGACTGCTGTCTGGCCTAAATCTGTGTTACCTGAGAGATTTTCGGTATGCTCGACTACACACAGGTGGATTTTGACCACCTTGGGACTGTTTTGGCCTTGATCGGAGGTGCGTATGGAGTTTCTTGGCCATACGATCAAGCCACTTGGACTCAGGTGGATTTCGATGGTGTTTTTTGGGGTTCTGACCAGATCTGGTGGGCTGGGCAGGGGGAAATTGCTCGAAGGGAATTTCGGCTGCCCTGTGTGTGTCGGGGTGATGGCCGACCACTGTGATCGACACTGGTTGCCTATTATGGCGGGATTACGACGGATGTTCGCTGCTATTGGCACCGCCGACCACTGCTGGATCAAGGGATGTAGAGTTAGGGTTTGTCGGGGTAAATTTTTTTATGGTTGAGGGGTGGAGATGGTTGCGGAAGCGTGGATTGAAACATTTTAGTGGCTAGGCTAGGGTTAGGGTGTTAGGTGGTGGTGGAAGGGAGGCGAGCCTCAAGATCGTCAAGTCGTACTAAGAGGTGGTTCAAGACCCCCTCGAATCGATCGTAACGAGCTTCCACGGAAGCATATTTCCTCTTAAAACTCATTTGTTGTTGTTTACGATTTTTTTTGTTTTTTTATAACAACAACAACAACGGGTGGAGCCAACGAGTCTCTGATCTCGATTGACGTAAATAACGTCAAATGGAAAATAAGATGAAGATATCTCATGTCTCAAGCCAACTCTCTCTAATAAATCTCAAATAGGTAGAATGCCCCAAATAAGGCTACAAGAGGGGTATTTATTGGGGGGGTGGGGGGAAGTAGCTTAGGCTCTAAGCTATAATTCTAATTATAAAATAACCTTTATAGTCTTTGCCACCTCCTTCCCTAAATACCAAATAAACAACTATTAAAAGAAAATACAACCAAATAAAGAAAATAAAAATTCTATAAAATTCTAAAAATGATGAAAATGACCTCGAGCTTCTTGATGTTTTTATATAGAATGAGTCGTCTCTAGAGAATTTGAGACAGTTAAGATTATGTTTCTGTTGCAAAAATTATTGCAGCTTTGGTTTCATGTTGCAATGAGTCGATTCTTGATGAAGGATGGACATTATTTGTCACCTTATCTCTCTATAATTTGCATATCTACTCATGCTATGTTCTGAACTTTTATTATACAAACATTCCGGCATAATATGTTTAGTTTTCAAGTTGACCTGGATGGTTGAGGTGTAGTTTAATTTAATTTGTGTTAGTCAGCACATAACCAACTGGTGTTGTCCAACATATGTTCAGTTTTTGACTAAACATGATCAACTGTTCTATCTGCTCTGTATTCTTCTTGTTAACTCTGTAAATGACTGAACTTGAGTCCTTGAGCATTCATTGTATTTTGATTGAACATGTATGAAGGGACTGTTCTATTTGCTCTCTTTATTTACCTAAGACTTATGGAATGTGCGGTACAAAGTACCTTTTATATGTTTTAGAATAGTTGGAGTTGTAACTTAGCTGTGTAAGCAATTAAATTTTCTGAGTAGTTTAGTTCTATATAATTTGTTCAATTATGTTGCCAAACATGTCACTTGGGGAAAGGAGAAGATTTATTTTTATTTTTTATATCTTTATAATATTTTTTGTATTTTATGGAATATCTCCTTCTATATCTATGTACTTGTGTTAGTGTCTGAGTGTGGATATCTATCTTTAATTGGGTATTTGTCTTGCTCATCCCTTTTGATATCCAAGAAATAAATTTGGACCTAGCATCATGTGAGAACACACTGACAAGAAGGTCAATTGAATATAATAGCCTTCTTGTTTATTTTGTAATTGTTAGACGTGTCACGTGACTAACTGCAAGATATATTCCGTTCCTTTTCTCTCCCCTTTTGTAGCTTGAAGACGGGGACATCATTTGCTTTTGCAAATTCCTTGAAGTTGAAAGTAGTGAACAATGCCGCTACCGTGATGTTCCTTCGTTTCTGGAATTTTGCACATAATCGCCACGTATACCATGGACATATATTAATATAACCATACCTTTATGTTTTAATCTTTTGAGCTGCATTATGTTTCAATTTCAATTATTTTTTGGTTCTCAAACGTGGTTTGGTAGTCAATTTTTCAACCTAGCACCTGATATGTGGTTTAAGTTTGTACGTTTTGAAGTAGTCTTGTAGTAAGGTAACTAATTAGGGATTTCATGAACTTTTGGTGAGCTGAAGTTGTTGGGTGTTCCCTACTTGTTCATATTTGCATTGGATAACAGGGAATTGTGTGTTGCTAATTGTATTAAGCTATCGTAGGGAGTGAGGATGAGATGAGAGGAAATGGGTAAAGACTATGGAAAAGGTCTGTGGTAGTCTACACTTTTATGTCTTTTTTTATGCATTTAAAGTGAGACATTGTGAGACTTGCATGGTATTAAA
This sequence comes from Sambucus nigra, assembly GCA_949130495.1. Lineage (NCBI taxonomy): Eukaryota > Viridiplantae > Streptophyta > Magnoliopsida > Dipsacales > Adoxaceae > Sambucus > Sambucus nigra. The sequence goes on from OX422210.1 coordinate 7,345,206, forward strand.
ACAAGACTTGTTTGTAATGTACCTCCTTTTTTTCTTTTGATCTGATGGTTCTTTTCAGTCTCTCTAATGTTTTTCTGATTTTTATCTATAGCTTTCGATAGGTATATACGACGCATTTACGTGGGTTGCACCCAAAATACTTGTCCAAAAAAAAGCGATATATGTTTAATATTCTTATCTTGATTGTATTTTTACACTGTAAATGTGCGACGACTACCCATTACATTTTTTTGCTACTTTTAACCGAGTTACACTACTGAGGTGTTCAATTTTATTTTTACAGTAAAAATAATACATGGTTATCTTTTCAATTGTATTGACTTATGATGGTCATCTTTCATCTAAATGCTTATGGATTTATTGCAAATGAATTATGATATCCGTCATTGTTAAGTTCTAGCATTATAAAACTTGTACCTATATTGATTTGTGATGAGTTACCACGCTTTATGTTCCTGTAGGCATGAATATGTGATATTTGGCTCTAATCCTTGCTATAATAATATGAAGAAAGAACCAGCATCATGTTTCAATTGATTGAAGGCTGGGTGGGTCTTGGTTTTCACTCATATCATATTTAGTATCCACTCATACTAGAGTCAAGATCACTAGCACAACTGCCATTTATCTTCAACATCCACCATAACCAAAATCTCAATCCACAACTACTCTCATATACCCATTACCTTTTTTGAACATCGTTTAAGTTGTTAATTTTGTGTGTTGGGTCTTGGCTTTTTACTTTTTGTTTTAACACAATTAGGGTTTCCAGATTTAGTTCCTTTGATTGTTAATGTTTAAATATTGGATATTTCTATTAGTTTAGTATGTTTCTATCTTGATTTATTTTGTTCTTCCATAAGTGCTCTATTTATATGTTTACATACAATAGATCATGGCAATATTAAAAATTCTCTGATATAAACCCTTCTTATTAATATTCTTTATCATGCATTTTTAATCTCACCGCCTAATTTCCTTCTTCTAAACCAAAAGAACTCATTATCAAAATCTTAAAAATAAAATGGCTCACTGTCTATAGATTTATACTTTTTCACTCTATATAAATATCACATATTTCATATTATTATGTGGGTATGCTGGGAAACGTAGTGTGCTCAAGTGAGTGACGCGTGTCTGTCTGCTATAAAATTGTGTGTGTTTATGTGTGGTTCTGTGGCATGTGGATGTTCTGCTGCAATGTTGTGCTTGTTGGTTGTGTACATGCATGTGTATGGATGTTAGATTGTGTGTGTGTGTGTGTGATAGAGAGAGAGAGAGAGAGAGAGAGAGAGAGAGGTGTTTGTGGGTGATTTAATAATGTGGAAAAATTATTTATAGAATTGGGGTTTTCAGTTAATTTGAATAAGATTTAAGGAAAAAATCACAAATTTATTACATCAATATTTTGGTAATCTGTTGGTTGTATTTTAAATGAAAGATGATTTGCTATTTGACCTGAGTGACCTCAGTATACCTCATGTGTAATTTTCACATGCCCAATTTGTTTGATGGTTTATGAAATTGACTCTTAACAATTTGTCTCATATTGAATTAGATTCCTTATTTAAATTGGATTATTTTGTAGACTTTATATGTTCTGATTCCAGCCCTGTTGACAAATTGTGAGGATGTTCTTAAAGACAATAAGTTACAATCTTTTTGTTAATGAGAAGAAATGCTGAATATGTTTTATTAGTTTCCTGGCATGAGCTTCAGCGATTGGTAGCATATTTTCTTTACCTTGATCTCTTAATTTACAATAACTTTTGTTTTTCAATTTATCATGTGTGTATAAAAATTTGATTTATAATTTAATGGTTGTAATTTAATAGAGTTGGTATTGGGTCTATGTGCTGCGGTCCCTGGACGAATTTTTAGTTCAAAACTCTATTTCGTTTAGAATTTCATTTAAGATTTATAGATTTCATTTGGTATTGATATATGGGTTTCAATACCTTTGCTATTCCTTTATCAAACATTCTTTAGTACATTTGCTTGATGGAAAATTGGTGGAAGGAAATAAAATAAACTCTCTTGAGTCACATTTATGCCTTCTTTACTATGTGTCATAGATTTATACACTTCAATTTTTGTGTGGGCTTGTGATATAGGGGCAACAGGGTGGATGTCAATTTATACTTTGGAGGTTAAATATTCTTGCATTTTTTCCTTTGACATTTTTTTTTGTATTTCTGATTTGCCTTGCTAGAAAAATAATGCTCTCTTTAACGTCTCTAATAGTGGTAGTTGTTGAAAGAAAAAAAACTAAAACTGATGAAGTGTTTTATGATGCTGGGACTTTACTTTTAACTATTGCTTGGGTTTTGTGAAAACAATAAATGTAATTAGTAGTATAAAGATAGTTTTTGTTTTTCATTTGTTGGTTGTTTTTTCTTTATTAGGTTTTGATACAGGCATATGTAGTCAAGGATTTAAAACAAATGGTGTGATTTTGAATAATTTTCTTATGTGTGGGATATTTTTATTTATTAGATTGCATTTGTGATACTATCTTTATCTACAACTTCTTTCTGTTTGTGAATGGTGCTATCCTCCTCCTTCTCTTGCTTGGATCTTTTGCTAATTTTCACTTGCCTGGTATTTTCTCCGTGAGTAACTCACAAACTCAAGAACTTCGAATATTTGTGCATGGAATGTAGCAAAATGTATCTGTGGTGATGATTAACAAGCACAATTGTAATTTGAAAGAAAAAGTGAAGATGATATTTTGGTACGCTTTTCGCTAGATTCCCATTTTTAATTTATCTCCCGCCCTCGGATCCTTTAGTTAGTATAGTATATTATATGCTGCTTATTATTCGGTGTCCCTTTATACAATATTATTAGACCTCTCCCCCCCCCCCCCCTCTTTCTCACCAATCTAATGCTCTTATGGACCGCATCTTGTAATGACTTTTCTTCATTTTTAAGACAACCAAAGAATGGTTCTTCGAGCTCAAGCTTCACATTGCATAAAATCTAAATCCAAATCTATCTATCTATTAATATATATATTGTATGAATTGTTTTTCATATATTATCAACTCAGTTCTGATTACTTTGATAAGGGTATAATTTTTTAATGACAACAAATACCAATATTAATTGATCCCATGGGTAAGCCACATATTTTCTAAATGAAATGAAGGCCAGGGGTGAGACCACATATTTTCCTTTTAGTTCACTTTTTCATAAGTTGTTCTGCCTTTTGGTCTTTCTACAAGACAATTTTATTTTAAATTTTGTATTAAATCTACTGTTAGTATTGATAGTTGTGAGCAGAATCAAAATTCTCTTCTATTATGAATTGGACTTTCATTATCACTTTGATTGGTTAGTTGTATCACACCTGAATTTAGGTATGTTAGATGGGTACATTTCCTTGCCAATGATCCACCATCTCAAGTTTGTCTTCTTAAGAGTTTAATATCCTTTTGATAATTCGACATTAGATGATTGAATTTCATACTAATGTTATTTCATTTTTGCAGAGAGGAAAAGATAAAAAAAAGGCTCATATTTTGGAGCATTAGTTGCCTTATATGTCAATGGTAAATACACTATTATAAAATTTCTCTAATTATGTTCTAAAATTGTATTATAGTATTATAGCTTGTAGCAAGCCAGACTTACAATGTGCAAGTATCATAGTTTCCTAACTATAAATGTGCAACTTTCATGTGTGTTCTGTGTGTGATGTTGACATTGTTAATTTTATAACATACTTTGCAATTTCAGATTTTAGAAAAAATTATCTTGATTGTAGTCCATGCCTTAGGAATGAGGTGACGCATGGATGTGCTGGAGCCACAATGCACCTATGTGACGCAAAACTAAATATATTACTACAAATTTGTAACCGTGCCCATCAGCATGGGTTATACCTAGTGTGTTGTGTGTGTGTGTGTGTGTGTATATATATATGCTTCAATTGTTAGCTTTCGTGTAAACTTCTTATTATATATGTTAGGTGATTAGTTTTTCTTATATAACCTATAGGCAACTTCTTGATATGCTTGCCTCTTCTACTACCTTCAATTTTACGCTCGTTAGAGTTCATTTCAATGTTTCTTTTCCCCAATTCAACTCGTTACTAGTTCATGGCAAAGTCAATTTAAGTTCTCACAATATGCGTTATCTATTAAATTATTAGTTTAATAAATTTTAGTTTTCTTTTTGTTAATGTGCATCCCCGTTGATTAACGCCTTTACCATTCATCCCTATGGTTTCCATTATTGTGTATTGTTCTTTCAGTTAAAGGACAAACATAGTCGGTATAATTTAACCTACCCCAAATCCATTTAGGTATAATTTTATTAAAACACAGCATATAGAGTCAGTATTTCCTGAAAAGTATTTAAAACCCATCTGGACTACAAAGGCTACATGGAAAAGATGCCAACACGGTCAAATTCTTCTATCAAACCTAACTACTGAAATGTCACGAATACGGCTCCAGACCCGTAACCCGAGAATAGATCTACTTAATGTGCAAATGAGTTTAGTTTCTATTTGTTCTATAGATTTTGAAATACCCATTGGTTGTTTAATTAACTGGTTGTACACCTTCAATGTAGGTTCTTTACCCTTCTAGGATTACAATTTAATATTGTAAGGGAAAATTTCCAATTGAGTCAATTTCTAGTGTTGATTTAATTCCGAACAAAACTATTTGAGTCATAGGATAGACGTTCACTAAGTCTTTCAAGCCTATGACGTTCAAGTTGAAGACGTAACGGTCAAGAAATTGAAGATTACTTCTTTGAGGTTTTTGTGCCATGTTTCTCGTCTTTAACGTTTCAACATTTCCAAGGTCTCTAAAGGTATGAATGCATTAACATATATAGAGACTTGTATTTGATTTTTGGTTGTTATATTTTTAATAAAATTAAGTTGAAACTGTATTTTTATTTTTTTAAAAGAAAAATAATTTTTTTCTGAATTTTCGTTTGAATGACAGGAACTCGTTCAAACGAAGTCGTTCAAACGAAGTCGTTCAAACGAAGTCGTTCAAACGAGATATCAAATGACCTTCGTATCTATTTTTCTGAAATGTCGTTAGAACGACATTGTTCGAACGAGATATCTAACGAGTTTTGGCAATTTTTCTCTGACGTTTCATTAGTAACTCGTTCGAACCAAGTCGTTCAAACGACTTTTGAATGTCGTTCGAACGACCTGGCGGTTTTTACATAGTTTCGTCAATTTTCTTTTTTAACCCCCCATTCCCCCACGAACTTTTTACCTGATTTAATATGTGTGGGAACAACATTTACAGAGTGACTTTTTGACATTTTGCAAAGGCTTTTGAGAGAAAAAGTCTCCTTTGTGTTTGTTTTTAAAATGATTTAATCTTTAGAACAAAACCAAGTTTAAACACCCAATTTTTTGTTTGTTCCAAGTTTCAAATATATTATTGTTGTGAGATCATTTTGTTAGCTCAGGGTTTCATTCTCTTCCCAAGAGGAGATAGTTTCCTAAGGCGGAGCCCGTATTTTGAGTGCTGCGGTGTGCATACCTTGGAAAGGCTTTCGTATGTTTTTACGGTAACTGAGCCCCATCGGTGGATTCCGAGACTGCGGCAGATGCCGGAGTTATCAACTAGGCGGAGGTAGATGCAAGAAGAAGCGTCACAACTTAAAAGGGAGTCGAGTCGAGGAAGTAAGTCTTTTGTCTTGTATTTATAAAACCATACTTAGTAGATTTGTTATCTGATCCGTCCGAGGTTTTTCCCGTTGTGGGTTTTCCTCGTACGTGTGTTCTAGTTCCACCCACCAAACACCACGACTTGGTAGTACTCAAATTAGGAAACTGGTTTTCTTTATTTTTTAAAAATTTCAATGAGAAGGAACACATGCATAAAAAAATGAATTGGGAATAATTCATGTGAAATTTCTAGGTTGTTGACAGGTTTGAAAGTGTTTCTCTCTCTCTCCAACTTATTTAAGTGATGTGATCATTATAAATTTGTGTTAGTGTTGTGTTGTTCTTAATGGAGGTCAGTTGTTCTCATGTCTTTTGGAAGTAATATCCATTACATATAGTGGTTAGTGGCTTTGCTTCCATCAAGTGGTGTGTCATCTTCTTGGAGTTATATCGTGTGTGGGAAAGCATTTTTCTTGGCTTGTTAAAGTGGTTCGGCTTAAAGGAAGAGCCTACGTCCACTGTTGTGTATTGCTATCGACATATGCCCGAGGAGATACATTTCTTGTTTTGGTATTCAACGATTTATGCAAGTCTGTTTCTTTATGCATGTTGAATATTAATGAACATCCCTTTCTTTCTTTCTTAATTCCAGTTTTCACAACTCAACAACATGACCTAACGGTTAATCAGTCCATCTGTCTGTTTTCATTAGGGATATTTTCTTCTTTTCTCATCTTTATTTAATTATACAGGTAAACATAAACAAGCATAAAAAGATGTTTTTCAAATTCTCAAAGATGAACTAGAAATTGACCTAGAGAAAAATTCTCAATTTTGACGCGCGAATGGGTATTGATAAATATTAGCTTCTGAGGCTTAAGAGGGTGACTTTTCAGTTTGTTGAAGAATGCAATTGGTCAAACTATGAATGAATAATTAAGTTAAAAGTATTTTGTTAAATAATTCGGTCTGATGATATGATCTCTCAGTTTTACTTATGTCTGCTTTGATTATTTTTGTATTTGCCTTTGTGGAGTCAAATCAGAGTAGCATAAGTTAAAAGTTCGTAAGGCGAAGCAAGCAGCGTTGGCAAAGGAAAAAGCAGAATCTGATGATATAAATCCAAATTTACGCAACTTCTTTATTGGTACAACACAGTTTACTGCGTAATAGCTGCTTAACACAATAATGCAAGCACCAATAAAAGAAAGTACAATAATGCAAGTAAAGAGAGAAATGCTAGTAAGGGGAGAGCACCAAACAACACTCAATGGACAGTCAATGAAATCCCTTAATTACACTGGAGAGAGGCCTTCCACTCCAATCTTGGATACTATTTACCATCAAATCGCATGAAGAACCTTTCCATTCAGGTAAAGTATATATTCAACTCTCTTCCAACATTCTGAGACCATAATTAAAAATAATTTTAGAAATCATAAAAATCAAGTTTGGGTTGAGGTTCACATGAATGTTGCTTTAAAGGTTGTGTCATAAGTGCTTGTTATATGTTAATATGTAACTGCATTATATGTATATTCATATGAATGTATAATACAAGTATTGTCCTATAACAGGACAAGGTCCTGAGTAATTTGTGGTTGAAACCTTCAATTCCCTAGAATCACATCTCCTCTTTACAGGTAGCAGTTAAGCTGCTTTATAGCGGCCTCTTTTATCATTATGGTTTGTTGTTGATTTTCTATGAATGTGTGACATCATAAATGAGGCAATTCACTACATCATAAATGAATACCACATTTTGAATGTTTTCCAATTACTCTCAAGTCTCTGACGACGATTACAACAATAGCGTTTATTAACTTATTGACTTTCGGAGGCTCAACCTTGCTTCCAATAATTTTTTTGGTCAAATACCCTTTACACACGCACCCAGATCTTAAGAAACTCATTTGGTTATATCTTTCTACAGCCCATCTTGTAGGCCAAATAAAATATTGTTCATATATTTACTCTTCCCTGATTTACTTAGACCTATCATATAATAGACTCGAGGCTGAAATTGATGAGTTCTTGGTATAATTCAGTGAAGTATTAGATTTGAGTGGCACTGAGCTACATGGCCTATTTCACAATCAATTTTTAAAACCTATGAACCTAACTCTCCATCTCTCATATAACAATGAGTGAAGATTTGGGAATAGGTATGTTCTCAAACCTCATAAAACTTATGTTTCTTGGTCTTTCTCGCAATTGTCCATCCTTCATTACCAATAATGTTAATGCGATCTTACCAATTTCGAGGAAAGATTCCAAATATTAAAATCTGAATTCACTCAGTCCTCAACTTATCCCATCAAAGCTTTGTAGGCCATGGCCCTCATTGCTAGCCTGTGTATTGGAGAGTCTTTACCCTTACTCTGTTAGCTTCTAGCTTTAGTCTCTTTTTACTAGTCCACTTATATAACAATTTTAGTCCATTAGTAACTTGTTTAGTGTTTATACTGTTGAATCTACTTAAAGCAGTTGGTTCCCTACAAGAATTTGGGTCATTTTGTTGCTGCTTTTCCCAGAATAAAAATATGAAATCATGATACTATACAATGATGCATAAAATAATTAAAATAAAGCATTCTAGAAAGATATTAGAGTGTAATGTAAAGTATCTAGACATAGTATAATAGGCAAGTTCAGGTAACACATCTTTTGATACAATATCCAAACTCGAGTACTTGGCCTTTGAGATATAGATTCTCAGTTTTTAATTCACTTATTTTGATACTTGGGCTGCTGTGATTAGTAACTGAAAACTGAATCTCAAATAAGGTTTATCCATTGATATACTGAGTACTGTGATTACACAAGATCAACCAAAATGTATTCTATGCATTTATGTTTATTTAATAATTTGGAAAATACCTCTTTATCGTTTTTCTAATTTTTGTCGTAGTTTACAAAAAGTGACCAAATTCAGGTTTCATGATTTTATTTTTTATGAGAATTGATGCCAACCGTTATTTCCCACTTCAACACAATTTCACTAACCTACAAATTGCTTTTTTAAATAAGAATAAAATCACCAAACACCAGTTTGTCGCACCCCCGAACCCAACCTGGGTTGTGGGGATATCGATCTTATCAGATACTCTCTCCCCTATTCATGACTGTGTTCCAATTCACACGTACCCTTTTAGGGTACTTTAGCACCCTAGATCTCCAAATCTTGCGTCCCGCTTTTGTTTTGAAGAGCATAAGAAAATAACAAAAAAAATCGAGAAAGAAATTATATATGTTATAAAGTTTGTTAATTTTCTCCTCTGCGAGTATATCTACATAAAACTAGGTACCTTTTAAGTGCCAGATAGAAAATCTTAATTCAAATAAATACATAATTTGATCATGCGTGTTTAAGTGTAACATTAATACCTAAATAAACTATATATGGTACCTAAAACATTCCAAACGAATCGCAAACCGAAATAGCGTCCCAAATATGCCCATCCCCAATGTACTGCATACCAAGCACTATAGCGTACCACGTACCCGCTCCCATACCACAAACCAAAGTGTTTTACATTCTCGACAACTTTAGTGGGGCTACTCTCTTATGTCGGCCAACCAATAATTACTCCATACTGGGCAAGGCACCTAAGCCTAGAACAAATATTTCTAATACTGGGCTAAGAACATAAGCCTATAACTAATAATACTAGGCACACTCATTAAATGGACCTTGCTTGGGCAACTATTCCAAGATGCATGTCTTTATCATTAGAATTTTGAGAAGATCCACCATGAGCAAGGACAAGAACTGTAGTGCTGCTGCAATCAGTTATTACGCTTTGTACTTGTTGTGGTTTAACATGCCATATAAACCTTATTTGTTTACACTTAGGTTTTCTTTCGTCATGTCGTGGAACTCTCCGGATCATTTTCAATTCCATCTGAAAAAGGAATATAGGTTTCCTCTTGCCCAAATTTGTGTTTGTACTTCATTTTTCTATACTATCGAGGAGACCATTCTTAAGCTTTTGTATGCTTATATTTTATGTGAACTATTGTATTTTTTTTAATAGTGTGGGGGGAGGTGAACGTGAACATTTAGTTAATTGGAAGGTTGTATCCACATCAAACGAAAAAGGTGGTTCGGCTGTGGGTAATTTAAATAAAAAACATAGCTATTTTCGGTAAATAGCTTTGGATATTTCATATTTCCTCTTGATAAACTTTCTTTGGGGTTCAATTTTAAGGAGAAGTATGGTCCCCAAGCAAATGGGTTGGGTTCCGAAGTAGTATTTAGGGGATCTTTTCTCTATTTATGGAATTTTATTCTCAAGGATTAGATACTTTCTTGTATAGTCTGCCTAGTTGTGGGAGGGGGTTATAAAATCCATTTTTGGGATGATATTTGAGTTTGGAATCGTTCCTTGCCTAATTGCGCGTACTATGCAGTTTTTCAGGATCCATTTTAACACAAAATAATCTTTCTTTTGGTCTATGACCTCGTGTTTGTTTTGTGTTGGTGGTGGAACCTTTTCTCATCCGGAGGAGTGAGTGAGTCCATTTCCTTCTCTCACGTATATTAGTGTAAATTTTAAAAAAAATTATTGAGTGCATCCTTCATCATGAGTTGCATCCATGATTGGACTATGAGTGGAGGGAATTTTTGGGTAAATTCATTATATTTGGTGTTTAGCAACATTTTGTTTGCGAATTTTGGGTCATTGAGGTTTTACGTGGGTGAGTTGGGGGGCATTGTGGTCATTGAGGGGTTTGAATGAGTTAAGAAGAATTTGTTAATATTTACATGTCAGGTGCATTAAGGTCATTTTTGCGTATTGTAGGCGTTTGGGTGATTAAATTCGTAAAAGGTTATGATGGAAATGGGTCCATTTTTAGGGATTATTTGTCATTTTTATTTTATTTTATTTTGTATTTTCTTTTATTTTGTTATTGTATTTTTCTTTCTTTTACTTTATTGTTTAGAGATAAGGAGTAGTAATGACATTTTTATAATTAGGGTCTTAGATTAGAGCCTAAGCTACTCCTTTCCTTTAAATACCCCTATCTAAGCCTCATTTGAGGTAGACTTGAATTTTAAAATAGAAAAGAGTATTTTTCTCTCTAAAGTGTTTTTGGATATTTGTAGGAGCCTTTTGACGTGTAGTTTACGTCAAATTGGTATCAGAGAGGGTGTCGCTCCACATTGGTGTTTGGTGTATCGAAGTGTTTTTATCAAAATCGTACACTACTCTTTAATGGCTCCAAGAAAATCAAAACAACAACAAAAAGAGATTCAAGAGGTAAGAGAGGGAATTCAAGAGATGAGGCAAGAGATGAGGCAAAAACATCAATAAATAACCCAGAAGTTTGGTCTCGTCATCCAAAACATCTCCAAAATCCAAATTCCTAACCCCATCCCCAACCCCAACCCCCTTTCCCAACCACCCGACCCAAAAGGCAACCTCCCCTCTGCCTTAGGGAAAAACCCTAACCGCCCCCATCTAGGTCCTATCCTGCCCTACTCCAAACCCCCTGCCCTGACATCTCCCCTCCCCTCCGTCCCAAATACCAAACCTAGGCCAGCCCCCCTGTCTGCTGACCATCCCAGCCACCCCCACCCCTGTCCCAAATCATTTTCCAGTCAACCTGCTGCCCCAAAACCACCACCCGGTCACCCCAGCAGCCCCTCTGTTGCCACCGGCCTAAACACTAGCCCACCCAAACCCAAAACCCAACTAACCCCAATCCAGAACCCGCCCCCGCATCTAACCCTCCACCCCACCCCTCGGATCCAAGAACAGCCCCCAAAACAGCTGTGCCAAAAATCTGTTTGGGCTGCCAATCTCCACCCCAAATCCATTTTGGTGCTCTAAAATGTTGGTTTTTGACCCGGGAGGAAGCTTCTAGGGCTGATTTGGGTGAAGAAAAAAGAGAAGAAGAAATGAGAAGAAAATTTGTGGGTTGAACACTCCTCAACTTTAAAAAAATTATTTTTTGGCCCCCACAAACTTTTGGCATTTTTTTTGGAATTTTATCACGAGTCCCCAATATTTTTGAACGCTCGAGGACGAGCTTAGTTTTAAGAGGGGGAGGATGATGGAAATTGATCTCTTTTTAGGTATTATTTGTCATTTTTATTTTATTTTATTTTGTTATTGTATTTTTGTTTATTTTGCTTTATTATTTAGAGGTAAGGAGTAGTAATGACATTTTTGTAATTAAGGCTTTAGCTTAGAGTTTAAGCTACTCCTCCCCTTTGAATACCCCCATGTAAGCCTCATTTGAGGTAGACTTGAATTTTGAAATAGAAAAGAGTACTTCTCTCTCTAAAGTGTGTGTTTAGATATTTGTAGGAGCCTTTTGACTTGTAGTTTACGTCAGGTTCATTTAGGTAATTTTGGGTTTATTGAGGCCATAATGGCATTTGAATTGGTAAGTTTGGGAATTTCATCTTTTTAATGTCTAGGGAGCATTGTTGTTTTTCAAAATAAGCATGTTTTTTATGTAACACGTCACACGTGAGGGTCAATTTAGTAAATTTTCACCATTGTGGTGTTTATAATGAAGTGTTTTTTTGGGCTAAATTACAAAGTTGCGTGGTGAAATTCAAAATTTTTAGGTGCATTATTTCCGGAGGGTTCAAGTTAAATTTTTGAATTTTTTTTACTTTTAAACGCGGGTGGGCTTAGTCTTTTCTGGTTCTAAAGAAAACACATATCTTAAAAAAAAGTTTTGTGAAATTGTCAATATAATTTTGAAAAAAATGTAACTCAAGTGCTTAACACATAGGAGGTCATATTCACTTGTCATTCACTTAACACACAAGAACACTTATTATCACTAGCCATCACATACATATCACCTCACACACTAAAATTCACACTCATTGTTCATCACACAAACACGTATCTCCTTAACACAGAAACGGACTCACCAAATATTTCAGCCCTCGTCAAATAATATAACACTCACCAAACCACTTCATAACACTCACATTCATATACAAATTTCCTCTCACTCACTAAGTCACTGTCCGCCTCTATTCACATGATACACATACTATTGCTTGTGAATTTAAAGTGGATGAATTTAATTTTTGGTGGTTGGTTGTATTTTTTTTGTTGGGTATTTTTTCAAAATGGACACTTCATCAAACAAACAAAACCACCACACTTCTTCCACCCTTTATAAAAATATCACTCCTCAAACTCTTACTTTGCCATTGTCTTTTCTTATACACTTGCTTATCACTAACATCCATTCTAGTTACGTTTTCTCATTAATTTGCCAATTCACTTTTATACTTTTTGATTGGGGTGATGGTGCAAATTGCTATGAAATGTAGTGGAAAAGTCACAACTATAATTCTTTGTTGGTGTAAAAGTTATTTATGTTGGGCAATTGACTGTCTTTAATAAAATGACATAATTCAGACATTTTCACCGACCAATCCACCTGTTTCAAATTACATACACATAGAGCAACATTTTACCTACACCAATGATTTATACATTATAATCATTGTTATTGTTGAACATAGGTTGTGGCAAATTGTAACATTGGTTGTCGCAAATTGTAGTGGTTTTTGTTGCTTTTTGTCAAAACTTGTACTAAAGGTTTTTGTTAAGTTCTCTCAACCATTTTATTCACCCATTCTGCAAAATTTCACTCCTCCCACTTTGAAATTGCCTAGATTATATGCTATATCTCTCCATCAACACTAATTCCTATTCACTTTGGTCTACTAATTTGCAAAATTCATTTGTCTTTTTGGGTTGTGTAATGGTGCAAGTCTCTCATGGATGCATGATGGCAACATATTGACATGGTTATGCATCATGTGCCTTATATTGCTCCGCCTTATGCTTTATTGTTCAAACCTTACCAATACTCATCCACCCCTCCTATATCCCTCATGCATATGCATGGATCAATCTGCTGCAAAACTGATGTGTATAGCTTCAGTTGCTTCTCTTGATTTTACACCACCAACCTACTATTTCACATTGCCATTGAAACCTTCAAATTCACGCTGCCATTGCTATTGTCACTGTGAACCTATCGCTTTTTGTCTTGACAAATAACCATCTCACTTGCAATTCATCGATTCTTAATTGATCACAAAAATGTTGCAAGTTTTTGTACTAGAAGTAGGGTTTTTGAAATGAAAATTAGGGTTTTCATGAATGGTAATGAAATTAAATTATTGGGTTTTGAAATAGATTATAAGTTTCTTGTAAAAATAAAATCCTAGATTTATAGATATTGTGTTTCTTAATATTGATGAATTTTGTATTGATGGCACTATCAAACTGCATGGAATTATAATTTTAGTTATTTTTGCTATGTTATTAATTGCAAATGAGTTTAGCCATATGATAGACCGATGTTGCACAAAGTGTGGAGTTTAATATTAAGAAATAGGATGAACCCTTTACTGAGTACCCATGTTCTGGAGGTTAAACCTTAGTAGTGAATAATGTCAATATATATGCATGAAATTGCAAACTTCTTATATACGTTATGGTGATTAGTTCTTCTAATATAGACAACTTCTTGATATACTTTCCTCTTCCTCCTACATTTAATTTTCGTGCGTGGGGGTTAATTTAAATATTTGTTTCCCCTGATTTAGCTCATTGCTAGTTTACATTCCAGTATATATTTATACGTTATATCTTATTTTAAATTATATGTTTGATTACCTCGAGTATTTTTTTATACAATGCCATTTGCAACCCTTGAGATACATACCATTTTGTTGGGTTCACAACATGTCGTATGATACAGATTGCATATCACACTATAGTAACAAGAATGGTTCTGGTTACACACTAGGCCCTCAGTTGAGATGCATCCTGGTAAAAGCAGTCAATAGTTCTGAATTCCAGGTACAAAACTTTTCAATTATGTTGTAAGACCTTAACACAATATGTGGATTGATCCCGCGGATCACCAAGTCATCATTCCAGATACCTAATTTCTGTATAACTTTCCCTTTAATGTGAGTTTTAATCTGTATATTTTGAATATACTGACTGTCTGGATGACAACAACAATAATAATGATAATAATAATAATAAATTACTTCTGAAATTAGTTTTTTCTTCAGCAATCTTTGTTACAGATCAAAGAATATCACTAGAAGTTATAGCAGGATTAGGCCTCTCTTCAGCCTTTGCTTTAGTAACAACCTGAAGAAGCTCGTCTGGAATTACAGCAGGATTTAGATCCCAGCAGCCATCTGGCATGTTTCTGCCTTCTCCTTAAACTAGACAAGATGGCACCTGGTATGAAAACCAAGTCATCTCTCTCTTCAGAATCCACCGAATGGCACCCTTGTCCGTGTTCCTCTGATAAACTGTCTTAACCCTATCTAATTTAATCAAATGAACTACACAGACACCAAGCCGACCCCTAATAATTGGAAAAATCTTTGTTGAGTTGAGTCTAAATGATTTTACTGAGATGAACTCACGGATCAGAAAGTACGGGCGAGACATTCCATCTTCATGGCATAGAGCGCATATTTGCTTTAGCTTGAACCACTCCTTTGATCCGTCCTTGTCAAAATCATGGAAGTCTGAGTTGGGGACTGTCATTGGTATTGAAACCATTTTCTTCCGCTTTGGTTGACCCTCAGGATCAGTCAAACCTTCTCTTCTAGGAGCTTCAATGGATTCACCAACTTCAATATGTGTTCTTTCATTCTGGTTAGCCATAACAGAAGCCAACCTTATTTCTTCGAGTTTCTTACTAATTATTGTTATTGCTTTGTAAATAAAAAACTTCTTAACATCAAACGTAGGGCCTGCTAACATCTAATTGAAGTCTTACTTGGTGTAGGAAGCTGAGAGTAAAGCTTGATATTTCCGATCCCCCAAATTACTTTCTCATTTGGTTCAGTTTTTGAAGCGTCATGTTCATTTTGAGAAGTTGCCCCACATGAACCGTCTTCTCAGGTGGACTTCCAACTATTGAGACCAAGTGTTCATTGTACCTATTGGAGCCCATATCAACTGTAACAAGTCTCATATAATGTTTTCCATTAGTTTTTGCACCAACACTTCCATTGGACCGATGAACAACATTCCTTAATTTCTTAGGTAATCCAAGGGTTGAACGCACTTAAAACGATACAATAAGATTGTAATCAGAGCTTGTCTAAAATGAAATCCAGAGGTCGTGTTTCTTGTAAAACATACTGCAGTGTTTGGGACATACATAAACCCTTTGAATCCATGAATTCTATACTCATTTTCAGGCGTATATGACCATGAACGATAAGGGAAAGAACCATTCACCGGCCTGTTTCGATGGCCACGAAAACATCACGACAGTTCTTACAAGATAGAATCTTATTCGCATATTTCTGTAAACATTCTTCTTACTAGATATGACAAGAGGTGCACATGGTCCAAAAATTATCAAGCCCATTTGAGATGACATGTGCTTATCTCTCCTGATATCCTAAGAACTCCCTTTAACATTTTCATACAACAGAATCCATGCTTCAGATACAAATTTAAATTCCCCCATCAGCCCCAACAGACTTGTTTTTACTGGGGTGGGCGCAACCATCTTTTTGTAGTTTTTCTTCAACTTTGTCATTTCTATAGACGGATCCAATCCAAGAGATGAATAGAAATTGACTTTTTTTTATTAATTTTCATCAGAGAAGATGGATAAACTTCAAATGTATCTATACTCCTATTAATTTGCAAAATGTTTGCGCATTTATAGCATTATTCTTTCAAGATGCAAAAATATTCTTAGCATTCTCTTAACTCTAATAGCCTCCTCTATGATTGATTCAATAGCGAAAATCAAAATTCGAAGCCAATACTCTTAAAAGAAAGCTACAAGCAGTAGTTTTCCTTTTGATTCTGTTTCTATACTTATTGAGGGATTTTGCAAATGCGTCCTTATCATTTTGCGCCCCCATGGAGAGGCTGTTTCTCCACCTTTTGTGAATATAAGTTTGTCAAGAAAGACAGAAAAATAGTATTTAATCAATTAGTAGTTGGACACCTCCTTGATTGTTCATTTGTATTTAAATAATACATACATACATACATACATACATACATACATACATATATATATATATACATATATATACATATATATATATATATATATATATATATATATATATATATATATATATATAAATATATACACATTCTTGACAATTTTCCATGATTCTTTGAATCTCTTGCCATTAATTGCATATAGTCTTGTCCCGGCTTTTATGCCACTTTATTGGTATATTTCTCTCTACCTGTTCTATGACTCAAGATGATGAATATATTTTATATTTAACTGGGCTTAACGTTTTGAAATGTATTTTTTTTCAGGTCAATCAGGTGACCAGATTCCAGCACGGTTTTCATCTCCATTTGCATAACGATTGTCATATAGCTTCATGGGTCGGCCCCAAAGTTAAAAGACTAATTGAATTTTCTATTTAATTTTAATGTTTCAGGGTTTTCTGGATCAGCATGGAACATTTGATTTTCAAATTTGAGTTTGCTACCCAAAAAACGTTCCTTTTTTTTTGTTAGAGGATGATATTTTTTGGGCATTATGGATTATATTAATGTCTTTTGGGACATCAATTGAGTTCTTATGGGATTTTATCCACGTGGCATTTGATTTTATGGATTAAATTTTTGGATATTGTGAACTTGGTGGGTGGGTTGGGGTTTTTTATTTGTGTGTGTGTGTGGGGGGGGGGGGGGGGGAGATGATCTATTAGTTATTATTATGTAGATGATTTTGAATTGTATTAAATTATTATTATGGATTTTGAAGTGATAGGGAATGTTTAAGCAGTCCCAAATCATTTATCTCGAGGTTGAATGTTACCCTCCAAATTTGCGCTAGAAACTTTACGGACGATCATGCCCTCCCAAAGAAATGTAAACTAGCGTTAACTTTGATGGAAAAACAAGATGCTTATCAAATGTGACACCCTCTGTCCATTCATAGTCTTCTCTAGAAGTCTTTGGAGGGACAGATTTTTACTGTCCCTACAGGTAACTTTCTAGGAATATATCTTCTTCTTTATATTGTGTTATAGCATAAATAGAGGTATCTCCGCCATGTTACTTTGATGTCGCCGTTGGACTACTGTCCCCTCTCTCTCTCTCTCTCTCTACTGATTATCTAGCCTCATCTCATCACCGTCGGTTTTCTCAGCTTCAACCGCCCCCGTTGCTATGGACCACCATAAGTGGTTTGTCGGTCAAGAGACCCACCTCGGCGCCCTCATTTCTCTTCCCTAAGACCATCTCCAGCCACATGTTAAGAGCCTCTTTTAGATAAATTTACAGTGTAAAAAAATCTCTACAACCGTATGTTAAAATAAAAAAAATTGTAAAATTACTGTGCATTCTGCACAACTAATATACACAGCCACGTAGAATATTTTCCCTCTCCCAACTATCACATATACCTGCACGCCCCACCCACATATTTGGATATATATCCATTTCTCCAAATCCTTCTCCCTCAATCTACCCAATTATCCTCTCCACCGTCTTTCTCCCCTCCCCTCTTTTTTTTCATCTCCCAATGCTAATTTCATACCCCAAAACATGTTAGCTGTCGCAATTTTTTTGGTACCGGTTATCCGCTGAGCCACCGATTTCCGAATTGAGGTAAATTTGTGCTTTATCTCTCTCAATATATATATATATATATATATATATATATAATAATGAGTAAAATAGTTGACACTATTTCATAAGTTGATAACTTAATCAAAGGCTAGGATTGAGCCAACACGACTCGAAATGGATGGCTGAGATTATTTTCTCCCATTCTCTCCCTTACTCTCAGCCAAAGCCTAGTCGTCTTCTCATTCTCTCCCTTTCACTACTATTGTTGTGCGATCCCTTTATTTGGTGCGCTTTTCTTTCCAAATAGGTTCATGTAATGCTACTCAAATTGCTATGCCTTTTGTACCTGTTTTTTGCATCATTTAATAGAGAATACTCAAGGTAAAAGAGGCATTTTGAGGAGCACCCTAAGGTAAAACCCAACTCATAACTCTCTTACACACACACACTTGCCCCCCTGATCTACTAATTTTTTTTGTTCTATATCTTTGAATTAGTTTTAAGATCAGCATTTCTTTTGTTTGATTTTCAAGATTTGATACGAATTCATACATATTGAACCAAGATCTTCAATTCTACAACCAGTGCTAGCAACCATCAGGTATTTTTTCATATCTTGAATTTTTTAGATCTTGAATTTTTTAGGGTTGTTTGGTTGGTTTGTGATTTTTGTGTTTAAGAACCATAATGATACATATTTGTACAAGTATGATTTTATTTTATTTTTATTTTTTTGGCAATGACATTGTTGTGTGGGTAGGAGAAAATGGCCTACTGTGTGTTTGTCTAAATGCTCCAATGAACTCATTATTGGCATTATAATAAATGACCTCATTATTATTGTTGTGTATTTATTGACATTATAATAAAATCTTCCAATTTGTGTATTGGTTAAATGTATGTCTTGTACAATTTTGATGTAGTTCTACATGCGTTTTCACATATTATGAGTTTTCACATGTGTTTGTTCACCATATGTTTGAAAAAATGCCTAAAACAGCCTTTTCATACACTATTTTCTAAAATAGGGATTTGGTATTCCTTCTCTCTCATATTGGCATGCCTAAATCACTATTTTCTATTTTCTTCTCATTCACTATTTTCTCTCATATTGGAATGCCTAAATCAAAAGCTCATACTTATATTTTTGGTATTCATAATCTTCACCGTTCTTCATCTCCTTCTTCTAAGGTACGGTCTTCTAATCTTTACTTGATTTTCTCTCATATTGGTTTTTGGAAACTGTTGGGATCTCTTAAGGGCTTAATATTTTTAGTCTTTTAGGGCCTACTTTACCTTACCTAATGTTACGGTATGTTTGTGAAACATCCTACGTGCTTATTTATAAATCATTAATGAAATATTGAAAAGTTACCATTCATGTATTGCATTGATCTTCCTCCCAAATGTGCGTAATATGGTATCTTTTGTTTCCTTTCCTCTTCATGTTATTAACTTTTGTAAGATTTTAATGTTATAGTTTCTTATAAGATAAATAGGTAGTGGAGCTGTAAGGGAACATATTGGAGTTTCAATTTTGCTTTATTAATTGTCCTAATTGTCTTAACATGTTTTCAATTGCAGATTATAAAAAATTCACGTTATAGATACTTCACAGCTTTCTGCATCAGATTATAAGCAAAGACGCGGTCATTTCATTTTCATAACCACTGGATATTCACAATCTTATATGGTACTTATCTGGCATATGTACTAACAGGCAATTCAGCAGGAGCATCTCCTGAAATTTTCCACCCGTGATCGATGCCAAGCTGACTGGCGACCACCAGCCTGACCATCTCGGGAATGCCCACCATCACTTTTACCCTCATTTATATGAGCCTTCTTCAGTCTCGCTCCCACATTTTGTCCAACAAAGACCCAGAGCTTCATTACAGTGAATAGGATGAAAGCAATCACCAGCGGCCTCACAACCCAGTGAAAATCCTCCACATGCTGGTACTTATCGATAATCCTGGGACAAGTATCAAATGAAACACTCTCTACTCTAGCTGAATCCGCCAAGAAGGTATGGTGTTTGCTTTAAACATGAAGCTTCACGGGAATACAAAACAAGGCACCCATTTGGAAGAATTTGTGAAATCTGACCTGTGGCCCACATTCCTCCCTTTTTATGAGGCCAATCAAAACGGGGAAAAAATACACTCTCTTTTAACCTCACAAACTGTCCCACAAAATATGGCTCCGCAATTTCTAATTCAGAACAATGTCCTCTCCAAAGGGTCCCCAGCCCCAAGAAACCAACATCGGTGCTTCCGTCACTCTGTATGGGATGTAAAATACCCATCGACGAATGATTTTTATTCTCCTCCAGCAAGCAAACCCAGTCCCCTGCTAAAAAGACAAATGTGACCCTTTCGAGAGTTGACACATTTACCCTTAGAGGATTGAGAATTCACGGGGTTCTAACCAGAATATATCCATCTCGATTGCTGTCCTTCTCCAAACCAACTACGGTTCCTTCTGTGACAGCCATGGCTTGAGGTTTGCAGGAGTTTAGCTCCTTCCTTGAACGAACTGTATCGCCAACTTGCAGATGGTCCTTTGAGAGTAACCATGTTGAATAACTGCCGCCGTTTGATTTGTCCAACATTAATCTGCTCCCAAGACCAATCAACTCTCCATCGTTACAAACAACATTCTGTGAGCTTTGAAATGCATGTAAAATATCTGCCACTAAAGGATGATTCCTGAGATCATGCTTAAAGCAGCCATTAAGAACATTCTCAACTGCAGAATGCTGCATATTTCAAGTGATATATTTCTTTAGATGATCTCCCAAACCAAGGTGGAACACCCATCAGCATCTCCAGAATGCTGTATCCAAATCCCGAACCTTTGCAACTGTTAGGGGTACGGTTACTCAAAGTGTGGATCATATTTTGAGTCAATTTAACATTCAGCCACCAATGTTTGAATCTATGATCGTGATTCGATGGATCTCAGATCGTGAGTGGATAGTAACATTAGTCGAAGGAACGAGTGTGGAGCTATATGTGTGTTGTACATGGCAAGGAGGCTGTCAGTAAAAAAATCTCTCCTAAGTTTGAAAACCCAACTTCTATCTAAAATCGGACATTGCAACGGTTCAGTAGTCTCTTCCAATCCTGCCATTTCTATTCTTTCAGATCAGGTATAACTCTAAACCTATCTTTTTTTTTTGTTCAATCAAACGTATGGAATATCCTTTTTTGGATTTCAAGTTTTTTCATTCATTTTTTTTGTTCAAATCATTTTTTTTTCTTACAGAGCATCTATCACTACCTTTTCCTTGTATATATGTCATCTCGAGGACATGACCAAGGGTAAGAACGTGAGTGTTTTTTTTTACATGAAACTAAGTGGTTTTTGGATATGAAATTGAGTTTTTTTTTTTTTGGACTTGACCATGGGTTAGATTTTATTTTTTGGGACATGTAACTGAGTTTTTTTTTTATTTTACGATGGATAAGATATGATGTTGTTTTAAAACATGAAACTGAGTTTTTTTTTTACCATCCATATATGCTTTTTTTTTCTTCAGATAATGAAGGGGCCAAAGTACTTTAATGGTATGGCTTATACCACACTTTTTTCAGATAATAACTACTTCGTTTGGAATGATTGACTATTTGTACACCTAAGGGTTCATGTGAATCTCTCTCCATATTTATGTACTAATTATTTAGTGTGCAGTACATATGCTAATGACCACAATGGATGGTAAACTATGTGATGGTTGAAAAGTTCCTGAGTATGGTAAATGGATACAAATTTTTGCATGATCGACTTAATCTCTTTTTTAATCACAAATTGGGGAATGCACCTCTTAGTCATTGATATTATTTTTAATAGGTGATATTATTTTTAGTCACATTTTGTACATAAGTTGTGTTGTCAATCTGATCATGTTGGAAAGAAGCTTTGAGTGTGCTGATTTCCTACTACTTATGGTTGGTTTGGTTCCTAATTATGGAGGCGCAAGTTCAAAGGATGATCTCGCCGGTGACACCAAAAAGGAACCTACGATGATCTCTCTCCTGTACTCCAGATTTCTCCCGTTCCTACCATCTTTATCAATGTCGTGGAGGTAATTTTTCTCTTTGGATTTTTGGAATTTGAGGCTTAGATGTTGTTTATTCCCACAACGCCATTTATCAGTTGTTAACTGCAACATTTATAAGCTGCTGACTACTGACTACCATTTATTAGTTACTGATTTATGCTAATATTTATTACTTTGTATTTTATTATTCACCATTAAAATAGTTGGAGCTCTCTAGCATGTTATAATGATCTAGGTGATATTTATTACAAATTTAATAACTTTCCTCTTTTATACTCCCTTTGTTCCTATTGTAGTCTAAATGGTTCTAATTTTAGAGATGCTAATTTTTTTGTTTGTTATCGCGAATCTAAGTAAAGAATTAGAGGATGTCTCCATATACTCTTAAGTAATTTGTTGGATTCTTTCCTCCTCAGTTATATTTGGATGGGCATTCTTTGTATCTTGATTTTTTTAAATAATTTACTTCAATCTTCTAATTACAGTTGATTGTGGTGTGTTATGTTCTCTCTAAAGCACAGTTGTTGCCATAGTTTGGATTTCAATTACTGGAGTATGCCATGGTTTTGATTTCAGTCGAGTTACAATTAGAGGAGTATGCCATGGTTTTGATAAAAAAAATAAAGCACAATACAATTACTGAAGTATGCCGTGGTTTTAATTTTTTGCATCTGATCCCTTGAATGGTTTTTTTCTATTGCAGGTCTTATTATATGTTGATGAAACGGTGAATAATTGTTATCTAAAAAGACAAGAAAGCCCTTACTTAAGAAATCTAATGGTTGGTGGTTAAAAAATAGTTTGTTCACTTGAAACAGTTGATATCATTTTTACACCCTAATAATAACCAATAATCAACGATGGAATGAATGAATCTCATTTACATTAATGAAAGACTAAAAGACATTTTATGGCAAATACGATTTATGAATGCACTGTAATCTGTGTAAAATCCATGTATTGGTTCACTGTCACAAATAAGAAGAGAGAATGCATTTTACCAGGTGCTTCATGTTTAAAATCAAGAAAAATTACACCATAAGAGATGGCATTAATTGTTTAGAATATTTTGTTATTTACCTGCACATAATAGAGTTCAGAATGGCTCAAGAAAAATGGAACATTTTATTGTTCGACCGCACAGAATAGAGTTCTCTTCATGCGACAACACTATCAACCATTATTAACGTAAGCCACTACAACCAGAGAATATTAGTTGTTGCACCTTCTCTCATATGCATATTTGTTCAAAACTGGTGTTTTGTGTTGGGCCTTTTACTTTAGTTGTAGTCGTATGTTGTTTTCGGATAAATCTAAGAGAGTGATTCTAACGTATGTAAGTTGGTTGTTCAATATTGTGAAATTTACATGCCAATTTCAATTTTGGTTTTTATGTATTTAGTTTTTTTACATCATTTTTTTGTTCAAATGCCTGACTAAATTATTATTTTTTTAACTTGAATTGTTTGTTAAAATGCCGAAATGGCCTTTGTCAAGTTTGGGTGTTGTCAGGGCAATTCCAGAAGCAGCGGGATGTTGATGATGATGTCGATGACGTTGTTGCTACTGCAATAACAACACAGCAGCCACTGTTGCAGCAACAACATAGCAAGATATCGATGACGATGATGAGGTCCCCCAAAATGTGGTTGGTCAGACCTTTGAAGGCGCTACCGAGGAGGGGGGACGCCGCTTCATTGGAGGGATGGACTATTTTGCGCCATTCCTTATGTTTTCAATGTTCTTGAGTTATGATGTCTTTTGTCACTTATTATAAAAGAATTGTTACTTCTATGTTTTTTATGACTGTTAGATAACAAAAAAAAGAAGGAAAAAATCAGAATTTTGGAAAAGAAACAAATGATGCCTTCCATCTTTCTCTGATCGTTGTGAAATACCTATTTCTTTCTAATGTACATATATTTTATGCTTATTTTTTTAGCTATTTTGTTTGGTATGACTTTAGGTGTTGGTAGGCTTTTTTAGTTCCGGCTAAGTAAATACCATTGTTATTTCAGATTGTGATGAGTTTATATGAGAATGATACTTTTTGGCACATGTTAAATACCATTAATGCATAAATAGTAAATTTTGGTATTTAAACTGTTACCGTGTAGTGGATACTTTTTTGTGCCTTCTTTAATTCTGAACTTTATATGTTTTCCTGATGATGTTAAATACTTATTTGTGTTGTGAATTTTTTTTTGACTTACATTATACAGTATTCAAAACTTTGGAAATTGTTTCTTCATGTTGTGATTGGTGGTGGTGACCACTTGCTCAAGATTGGCAAGAAGCATCTACAGTCAGAGGGGCCCACTCAAGAAGAAACTGAAGCCTTTGATGCCAAATGCAAGGCTATAACTGTTAGCTGTTAGTAATTGTTATTTCAATGCAAAGCTATAACTGTTACTTCAATGCAAGTCTTCACTCCAAAGACTCTTATGCCAATTGGAAGGCTTCAATGTAGACTTCAATGCAAGGCTATAGCTGTTAGTTCCTATGGTGGTGGAAAGTAATATGGTTTGTAATTCAGGGAACTGATTATGTTTCAATGTGAGTTATGTGTTATGTCAAGAGAAGGACCATCATAATGGCAAGTTAAACATTTTTTTCTATTACTGAAGAAAGTGTAATTATATGGCCTTCTCTTTATATTCTAATATGTTTGGAGTATTCGTTGTATCTTTGCAATTTTGTTTAATTTGGTGAAAAAGTACAAATTCCATGTTTTGTTCAAGTGTGGCCACTACAACTCTGTTTTCTCTGTGGATATTGGTACAATTAACAATTGTTTAAATGATAGCTTGCAACGATCTTTCTTTAATTTCCATGTGTACTGTTTGACATTGAAATTGGTAGTTTGGGATTTTTGTTATTAAGGTTGAATGAAGTGGATGAGTATAATTCATTTATTCCTTCTGTTTGGATAAAATGGAATTTTATTTCATGTTGATCTGCTCACTTCTGGAGAGTCCACAATTTTTTACAGATGCATCTATATGCTAACAAAAGATTTCCACAATGAGCCCACCAAATAAATGTGTTTAGTGTTTGCTTAAACAACTAGTTGGCAACTTTGGACCCCATAAAGAAGGAAACATTTGGACCCAAACCTCATAATTCAATAAGGATTAATTTCCAAAACATTCCCACTACTTGTGTGCTTTTCAAATATATACTTGGAAAGATTATAAAGTTTTGGTTTTGTTTTTTATCATATATGTTCGGTCGTGTGCATTATTACAAATGGTTCTTTGTGTTACGTGTGATTTCCCATATTATCGCTTCATGTTTTGTGCGTGTTTCAAAACTGTCAATAACAAGCACATTCGGTAGAAATGATTAACAAATGGGCTAGCATTTATTTTCTGAATCCAAAATTAGCAAAAAAAATAGCAAAATCCATATAATCTCTTCATATCTCTCTATCTATGGGCATTTCTAGCCAATCTGTTTTTCCCATTACATAAAATGCACGGATCTATGAATAAATCATATTGTTAACGTAAGATGGTACACATTCTTAATACAATCTACTATGTATTGAGAATGTCTCCCTATTTTAAAGAAATTTGTTATTAGTTTAAAACTAAAATACTAAGGATTCTTCGCAAGGGGTGATGGACAGTTCGGGTATGACCAGAGAGTTTTATTTTTAAGATTACATGTCAAGATCATTCTCTTATAACAAAATATCTATATAAAATACTATTATTTTCAAAAACTCAATAAAGTTTCAATATTATACTTCAAATCAAGTAGAGCCAGGGGCATGTTGAGATACTTCTTCGAGATTATTCTCAGCTCAGTAAAATATATGCGTTGATCAGGGAATTCAATTCGTGGTAGAACTGCTACAGGTTAAGAATGGTTTGTATACCTCAACATAAAAATCTCATTATTTTGTTTGGATATATTATACCAGTTATTGAATGCAGATGAGTCAATGAAGTTCCAGCAACGGTCAATGACAAAAAACCAGAACATAAAAGCGAAAATAATACAACCCAATTGACAATATTTCCCTATATACACCGTATCTGCATGGCGATGAATGAATGTGTACCAATTTTATCAATATGACTGATCACCGAAGATAAACGACGTCGAACTTTAAGTTTGGATTCATATAAATATCTATACATTGTTTACAAATTGGACTACCATCCGAAGGAGGGTCATGTGAATGGAAGCCACGCCATGGGCATTGTCCTATAAGCCCCATGCCACCAGGAGTAGTTAACCGAAAAATTCCATGGATCTCCTAACTATTTTGAGGTACCATGACAATTGCAATAACTTCCTGCAACATTATCTGATATGATTAATGTGTGTGAACATCAACTGGTGACATGAAGCAAGATTGGGTAGGATGCGTATGAATCCACCGTAGGGGAAAAAGAGATTGCTTATCCTGAACTATGAATATTTCCTCTTCATTTGTGGCCTGACATGAGTCTGATGTCGAATCCTACTTTGGAATGATGAGAGCAGTAGTATAAAACTTTTGATTTTTAAGTGATCCTGCAAGAAATTGTTCATCAATGCCGTCGAAAGGTGGAATTCCATGGGGGTGATGTTGCAAGGATCAAATCTTGTATATCTATTAGACCAGGAGGAGGGGTAATTGATTCCAAATTTAATTTTTCGAGTTCTGAATTAGTAGTCTCTCTTTTAATCAGAACCCTGTCTTCCACAGGCTGCTGCAGGATTGGGATTTAAACAGGTGTCAAGCCTATATTGCTTAGATAATTGACCACTGTATAACTACTAGTTCGTTGCCACTGTCCACGAAGTCCATTTGGACCCAAAATAGAATGTCTTGAAAGTGTTTCCTCCTTTGGACGAGGGGTACTTAGCGACATTCGAAAAAATTGCTCTTCTACAGGTTTTCCATATAAGAACTGCTGGATCCTCTGACCTTGATAATCATATTCTTAACAAGCAGGCCATGATGGTGTCTTAGTGATCGCATAACTATTCAAATTTTGTTTTTCAACGGGAGGCCATTCTAATCATACAAGGAAAAAGAGAAGGAATTTGGGATTTTTTGATTAAAGAAGAAAATAAAATGACTCCATTATTTTGATACCTCACCATAAATATATATTCTATTGCATTGAACTAAATCCTTCACTCCTTGATTTGCAGGAACAGATTGAATCTTAGATTATGAAAAATATGTCATAAAATAGTAATGGGGTACTATTTAAACAAGAATGACAAAAACTAATAATGGGCATACAAATTTTTGAATTATTTATGTTCACATTTTTAAGTCACTAAATTAAGATTCCATTGCCTGAATCTGTCCAAATATTCTCTATAAGGTCGAGCTTTAGATGGTCATGAGGTGTCGTATAACGAACTTTGTTCACTTTCCTAATTAGCGCTCGTCAATGAATTTCCGTCGTGTTCTTACTCCATAGTTTGCAGACACTCATTTGCTGGAGGTTGCCAAACTTTAATATCAAAATCACATTCATCTTCGGCAATCATATTGTGTAATATAATGCACATCTTCATAACTTGAGCAAGGTCTTTTGGTCGCCAAATATGTGCCGGCCCTTTAACAATAACAAATCTTGCTTGCAAAACTCCAAATGCCCATTCCACATCTTTTCTAACAGCTTCTTGAATTTTAGTAAATAAGCAATTTTTCTGTCCAACCGGTTGAGAAAATGATTGTATAGAGTAGCATACTTGGGATAGATACCATCAGTGAGGCAGTATCCCATAGTGTACCGTCGATTATTGAATACATAATTTCATCGACGAATCTTATCATTTATGACATCATCAAATAGATATGATAGATCCAACACGTTAATGTCATTATGTGTACCTGACATACTAAAAAATGCATGCCAAATCCACAAATCCATATCTGCAACCGCTTCTAAAATTAATGTAGGGGCTTTTGAGGCCCCCCCTGTATGTGTTCCATGTCATGCATTCGGATAACTTTTCCAAACCCAATTCATGTAATCTAAACTATCAAGCATCCCTCGAAAAACCTCAAGCCTCCCCTTGTGCAAGTAGTCGTGACATATCATTCTCAGTAGGCATTCTCATGTATTGATCTTTATAGAGGTTGATTATTGCACAAAAAAAATGTTTCAAGCTCTCAATTGCAGTGCTCTCTCCGATTTGAATGTATTCGTCAAGATTATCTGCCGAGCAACCAGTTGCAAGCATTTTAACCGCTATTGTCATTTTTCGTAAAGCTGATAATCCCTTCCACCCGGTAGAATCATACCGTCGAGTGAAGTATGAGTCGTGACCCTCAATGGCATGAAGGATTCAAAGATAGAGTTCACGCCTCATCCGAAACCGACGCCTAAAATATGAGAGTGTATACTATGCATTATTAGAAAAATAATCGGTCCATATTCAATCATTCTCTCTCTCTCTCTCTCTCTCTCTCGTGCATAAGTATGCCTTCCTACTATAGATCCCCCATGCGGGCGAGATCGATTTTGTTGACATTGGAGTAGTAATGGAATGATAGGGGATACCATCATTGTGATCATAGACCTTTTATTGCAATATTATTACCATAATAATCCACCTTGTATGTTGGAAATTTAATAAAAATAAAAAACACTCTTTAATTCACTATTTTGCTGCAACTTTGATTCACACACACAAGAAGAAGAGAAACTTGTTTCTTTATTGATAACTCTCTTACTTGATATCTAACACTTACAAAGCTTTTCTATTTATATTATAATGCAATGAACAAACACCACACATTATATTAAGACAATTTAAACATAAACCACACACTTAAAGTTTAGCTAGTTGTAGGAGGAGGCACCTATTATTTTCCTGCTGAAATGGATGATGAGTCATTTCCATGATTGAGTTCCTTCACCTAACTTAGAATCTTCTATGGGTTAGGCCTCTAGGCTGTACTTCACTCTAATGAATTTGGGCTTGAAAAACAAGTTTACAAATCAACATTCCCCCTTAAACTTGTTTTATAACACCAAGCAAATTTATTAACTTCGCAAAGTCTTTAATCTTGAGGGGCTTAGTGAAAATATCCTCAATTTGATCTTGAGACTTCACGTACTCGACTTGAACATCCTTTTTTGTGATGCACTCCCTTATGTAGTGATAGCGAATGTCGATGTGTTTGCTTCGATCATGGAATACTGGATTCTTTGCTAAGGCAATGGCTGACTTGTTGTTGACACAAACCTTGGTGGGCTCTTCTTGTGTTAAGCATATCTCCTTAAATAGATTTCTAAGCCAAATTGCATGACAAACACATGAGGTAGCAGCAACATATTCTGCTTCACAAGTGGATAATGTGATAATCGGTTGCTTCTTTGATGTCCATGTGAAAGAAATATGTCCCATGAAAAATACAAATCCAGTAGTGCTCCTTCGATTATCTATGTCTCTACCCCAATCGATGTCGCTATATCCAACAAGCTAGTAATCATTAGAAACTGAATAGAAGAAGCCAAAGTCAATTGTACCTTTCAGATAGCGAAGAATTCTCTTTGCGGCTTTGAAATGAGTGGTTGTTGGAGATTCCATGTAGCGGTTAACCAATCCGAATGTGTGAAGGATATCAGGCCTCGTGCAGGTTAGGTAGCGTAGACTTCTTACCAAACTCTTGAAGAAAGTTGGATATACGCTTTTGCCTTCATCATTATTTGATAGCTTAACTCCTCACTCTACTGGTGTGTTAATTGACTTACAATCATTCATCTTGAACTTCTTGAGGATATCCTTTGTGTAGCCTTCCTGTGAGATGAAAATTCCATTTTCTTGTTGCTTAACTTCGATGCCAAGATAGTACGCCATTAGTCCAATATCTTTCATCTAGAACTCTTTCGTCATTGCTTTTTTGAAGTCATTGAACATGTTTAGGCTGCTTCCGGTAAAATCAAATCATCCACGTATAGGCACACGATCAAAATATCTCCATCTTTGATCTAGATATATAAAGCGTGCTCGTATGGATATTTGCTGAAATCATTCTCTTGAAAGTACTTGTCGATACAACTATTCCACGCCCTTGGTGCTTGCTTTAACCTGTAGAGAGCTTTCTTCAACTTCAAGACTTTGTCTTCGTGTCCCTTTACTACATATCCCAAAGGTTGCTCTATGTAGACTTCTTCTTCAAGTATTCCATTCAGAAATGCAGACTTTACATCCAACTGATGAATCTTCCAGCTATTTTGAGCTGTTAGGGAGATAATTAATCTCACAGTTTCTAAGCAGGCAACAGGAGCAAATACCTCATCGTAGTCAATTCCGTCTCTTTGACTATATCCTTTTGAGACTAGCCTCACCTTATGTCTTTCTATTTCTCCCATAGCATTCCTCTTCATTTTGTACACCCATTTGAAACCAATAGCCTTCTGAGCTTTTGAAAGTGAAGCGAGTTCCCAAGTGTTATTCTTCTCGATGACCCTGATCTCTTCGTTCATCGCGTCTCTCCACTTCTTATCTTGTGCATCTTCTTGGAAGTTTACAGGTTCACAATCAACAAAGAGGTAGAAGAGTGTAAGATTATCATCTCTTTCGATTACCTCATAGAGATCCCGTAGACTTCTTGTGCGGGGAATAACTCTTTCATTGAAACTTTCACTTGACGACGGTGATGAGTCTCCATGAGTGGTTGATGTTGGTGTGGTAGGTGGAGTAGTGGTATTTTGTTGAACTTTTCCTTCTTGCTCTATCATGGTTTCTTTATTCTCTTCTTCAAAGTCGGGAAAGAAGTTGAAATCATCTATATTCGAGTCGAAATCCAATTCTCCTTCTTCATCAAATATCACATCTCGGCTAATTACAATCTTTCCATTGTTAGGACTGTACAATTTATAACCTTTGGAGTTATTGTCGTAGCCAATGATGATGAACTTCTCGCTTTTATCATCAAGTTTGGTTGTTCTCTCGTCCGGTACATGTACATGGGCTATGCTCCCAAAAACTCTCAGGTGGGAGATACCCGAATTTCTTCCACTCCATGCTTCTTGCGGTGTCTTTCCCTAAACACTTCTTGTTGGAGATCGGTTGGACAAGTAGATAACACACGCCACTGCTTCCGCCCAAAATTCCTCGGGCAGTTTCTTGCTTTTGAGCATACTACGAGCTATGTTGAGGATAGTTCGATTCTTTCTTTCTTCTACTCCATTTTGCTGTGGGGATCGAGGAACTGTCATTGGTCGACGAATTCCATTTGCTTCAAAAAATTCTTGAAATTCACTCAAAGTAAATTCTCCTCCTCGATCAGATCTCATTGCCTTGATCTTACGGCCACTCTCCTTTTCCACGGCAGTTTTGAACTTCTTGAATATTTTAAAAAAATTTGATTTCTGCTTCAAGAAATATACCCAGGTTTTTCTTGAAAAATCATCAATGAAGAGAAGGAAATAATTACTTTTACTAAGAGAGCTTGGCTTGATCGGACCACATACATTGGTATGGATTAGCTCGAGTGGATTCTTAGCTCTTGAGTTTGACTCCTTTGGAAAACTTTTTCTGAATTGCTTCCCAAGTAAACATCCTTCATACAATTGGTCAGGGTGATTAATTCAAGGTAAGCCTCTCACAATTTCCTTCTTGGATAATAGCTCCAATCCTCTAAAGTTCAGATGCCCAAATCGAAGATGCCATAGCCACGATGCGTCTTTGTAACATACCTTTAGACACTTTGCAACATCGTTTTGAATATTCAAAGGGAACATTCTATTATTTGACATTTGTACCTTGGCAATTAAATATCCTTTGTCATCTCTTATAAAAATACTATAATTTTTCATATGGATATCATAGCCTTTTTCTAAGAGTTGACCTAAACTCAAGATGTTGCTTTTCATATTAGGCACATAGTAGACATTTGAAATTAATTGGTGACTACCATCTTTTGCACGAATAGGGATGTTACCTTTTCCTTTCACTGATATTGTGGAATCATCTCCAAATGAGACATTTCCGCTTACTGACTCGTCTAACTCCACGAACATGTCTCTCCTTCCACACATGTGATTGCTTGCACCGCTGTCAAGAAATCAGGAATTTTCTTGGCTACCATTAGTCTCCTTCCGTGCTATAAGAAGAAGATTTTCTTTCTCATTTTTCTTCTCCTCCGCATAATTGGCTTTCTCCTCAACTCTATTGTTGGGTGCTCTGCATTCTGAAGCATAATGCCCAAACTTCTGACAATTATAACATCGAATTTGAGATTTGTTATACCTCGAGTTCGGATTGCCTCTTCCATGACCTCGTGTTAAGTTTTACCCTCTCTTGTAGTTGTTATTGGAATTTTAGTTAGTGGAATTGTAGTTGTTATAATTCCAACCTCGTCCACGTCCGTAACCTCGTCCTCGGACACGACCTCTTCCACGTTGGCTTCTATCGTTGTTGAAACTTTCTTCTTTCTTTATCGGATGGAGTTCTGTCTTAAGAAGTTATTCCACAATCTCTTGCTTCTTCTTCTTCTTCTTCTTCTTTTTCTTCTCTTCGTATGCTTGCAATGACCCCATTAGTTGTTAGATTGTCAACTCATTCAAGTCTTTAGTTTCTTCGGTCATCATAATGATGTACTCAAATTTTGGATCTAACGAGTGGAGTATCTTCTCCATGATCGTCACATCTTTTAACTTCTTGCCATTTCTTTTTAACTGATTGAAAATAACTAAGACTCTTGAAAAGTAGTCGGAGATAGACTCATACACTTTCATATGTATAGATTCGATATCACCTCTTAAAGTTTGAAGATTAACTTTCTTCACTTGTTCGACTCCTTTGTAAGAGGTTTGCAGTTTCTCCCACGCTTGCTTAGCGAAGATTGCACTTGAAATCTTCTCAAAACCATCATCATCTAATGCTTGTTAGATGAAATAAAGAGCTTTCTTGTCTCTCTTTCTTGAGTCTTTTAAACTCTCCTTCTGAGTTTGGTTTTAGACAACTTTATTTTCTGGCTCACTGTAACCTCTCTCCACGACTTCCAAAACATCGTGTGCACCCAAAAGTGCCTTCATCTTAATACTCCAATTATCATAGTTGTTGTTTTTGAGTATCGGGACTTGAAAGGATGCCATACCATCATTTTCCATAATTCTAATGAGAATTTGGAAATTTTAATTGCGCGGATGGATCCAGAACGTCCAAAAACCTTAGGAACAATGTGGGCCCAAAAATTGTTTTCGGGTCATAGTCAACTGCCAAAGGTCAAAGTCAATGGCCAACCTTTAGTCAACGGTCAGACTTTGGTCAACGCTTGATAGCTCGATCAAGCAGCTCAAACAAAGTGGTCAATAGGCTTCACGGCTCGGTCAACTCGTCTCCATCTCGGATGAGTTGGCTAACTCGGTGAGTTAACTCACTTTCTAGCAGTAACGTTCTGGTGGCACGTGGCGACGCGTCAGACCTCTGATCGGGATGAATCTAGCGGCGTTGGATTTGCCTCGTCAAGAGCTTCGATTTGATATGCTATAGCGTATACTTTGAAATAAATTTCCAATCGCTCTGATACCACTTTGTTGGAAATTTAATAAAAAGAAAAAACACTATTTAATTCACTATTTTGCTGCAACTTTGATTCACACACACAAGAAGAAGAGAAATTTGTATCTTTCTTGATAACTCTCTTACTTGATATCTAACACTTACAAAGCTTCTCTATTTATACTAAAACGCAATGAACAAACACCACAGATTATATTAAGATAATTTAAACATAAACCACACACTTAAAGTCTAGCTAGTTATAGGAGGAGTCACCCATTATTTTCTGCTAAAATGGATGATGAGTCATTTCCATGATTGAGTACCTTCACCTAACTTAGAATCTTCTATGGGTTGGGCCTCCAAAGAACTAGACTGGGCTTCACTCCAATGGATTTGGGCTTGAAAAACAAGTTTACAAATCAACATTGTCGTCTTCAAATATTCATCATTTTCATTCCTGAAATACGATTCCGAACTTGAAGATGAAGACATTTTAAACGATAATGTATTTATATCCCTCGAATAAATATACGTATAACAAATATTATAGATCAAAAGTTGAATAGTTGTAAAACTTAAACTTTTAATAATATAAAGAAAAAATCTATGGGTTGAGTGATACTTCTATCATATAATAAATGTAAACAATATAATAGCAAAAAAAAAAAATGTACATAATATATTGGAAATAATTTTCAAGCTTGCATCGCATAGTTTATGAAATAATTTATTAAGTCTCATCATTTTGATCAAAACATAAATATTGATTTTGTAAACTTTAGATAAACATTGTTAATATAAAATGTTAAATAAATGCTTACCTGATGATACATCCAAAAGCCATTGAATGGATCTTTTGGATTAAAGCTCCTGTAGCTAGATTATTTGTTTGGGTCTGTTGGAATCCAAAGGCCAAGACTTTTAATGATAGATTTTTTTTTGGTTTTACCACGAGGTGTCCGGGCTAGCTTACACGCACCTCGACTAATCCGTGTTCGCGGTTCGTGGATTTCGCTCTGTCAGAGACAACCTTATACCACTGGGCCAAGAGGCTTGGTTTTTAATGATAGATTAAATTGGAGGGAATAGTTTTGTGAAATGGAGGGAAGGAAAATGGGAATGAATGGAAATAGTTGGAGGGTGGCTTTATTTTGCTAGAAAGAGAATGAGTAGATAAAGATGTTAATTTCAGCGTGGGACATGTGCTTAAATATTAATATTTTTTTATTTTTACACAAGGCACTTTAAAAAGTACAGATGGAACCCTGAAGCAAAAGTTAACAAATTGTGTGCAAAATTATAGTCACTTCAAATTCATACCTTTGTACATATCCCTCCCTCTCATTTTTCTCACAATAAAAAAACTCAGTGCCTCTCTTACCACCCCCGTCTCTTACCAGATTTACTTAACCCATCGTATTCATCTTATATGAAGAACCAAATGCTTTCACCGAGATGGTATGTTCATCCTTAGATGATTTTGGATTAATTTCTATTCCTTGATCATTTATCACATCTAAGGTTTATCACTTGAATTTTATGTTTTTCTGTTGAGTGCCTTTAGGTTTAGTCATAAATTTATTTATTTATTTCTTATGCTTTCATGTCCAAGATGTGCATCATTCAAAATTTGGATTCATTTTTCATATTTGATCATAGATTATTAAGGATCTTATGATGGGACTTATAAGGACTTTGTGTGGTGATAGATTTTCGTTTGATTAATGTTAGAATATGGAAGCATTGCTTTTGCAAAAACGGGGTCTGCATAACAATCAAATTCACTAACGGATTAATAAATCTTAGATTTTTTTTCAACCTACAGTAGACGTGACCAACTATAATTTAAGATCTCGTAAGCTCTTTTTGTTTTATTCATTTATCCCATTTTAATTTTTCAATATATAAAAAGTCCCAAGAAAACGTTTTTCCTATCCACGTTTGCTCACCCTGTGTAATGCTACGACACTTTAAACTACATTCCCCTTATCCCTCCTCTCAGTGTCTTTTCATTTACTTATGTGAGATGCATGAATCTTCATTCTCTCTCTTCTTTTTAGTCACTTCAAATTCATCCCTTTGTACATATCCCTCCCTCTCATTTTCATCACAATAAAAAAACTCAGCGCCTCTCTCTTACCACCCATGTCTCTTACAAGATTTATTTAACCCATCGTATTCATCTAATATGAAGAACCATATGCTTTCACTAATATGGTATGTTAATCCTTGGAAGATTTTGGATTGATTTCTATTCCTTAATCATATATTACATCTAAGTTTTATCATTTCAATTTTATGTTTTTTTTTAGTGCCTTTAGGTTTAGTCATAATTTTTTTTTCTTATGCTTTCATGTCCAACATGTGCATCATTCAAAAGTTGGATTCATTTGGCATATTTGATCATAGATTATTGGGGGTATTATGATGGGACTTATAAGGACTTTGTGAGGAGATAGATTTTTCATTTGATTAATGTTAGAATAAGGAAGCATTGCTTTTGCAAAAACGGGGTCACTGATTAATAAATCTTAGTTTTTTTTCAACCTACAGTAGATGTGAACAATTATAATTTAAAAGCTCATAAGCTCTTATTTTAAATAAAACAATTTTGGTATATATGCATTTTTAGTTTCTCTTTATTCATTTTCAAATTGATTTAATATAATTTTGTTATAAAACATTAATAAATAAAGATGCAAAACTGTCATGATTTTGGTCTTTTATTCACTGAAGATAAGATACTTTTTCTATTTTATTTATCCTAATAATGTTTTTTTTCTTTCACTATTCAATCCGTCTTATGACATCACCAATAGTGAAATGCCTACAGGTCTTGAACTCTTATATGTTAATACCCTATACTTTTAACAAATCAATCCATCTTATGCCATCACCAATAGTGAAATATCTATAGGTCTTGAACTCTTATATGTTTATACACTAAAAAAAATAATTTACTTGATATATTTTTTTACTATTAATAAAAATGAGGAGATGTTAGGTTTTAAAATCACGTCATTAATTTATTTTTCCTGTACGCATTTCAAATTGAGTTGATGATTTTTATATGCATGATACTTATCCAATATGTATTTTGTGAGATGGAACTGATATTGTAGTTGGTTAATATTTTTCCTTTTGAAATTTAAGGCTTGGGTTAAGTTCCTAATTTGTTGTTTGTTCTCAAAAGTTAGTTTGCTTGAGTTGAAGCAAAGAAACTCATTCTGAGTTTTATATATGAATGGGCTATTTTTCATATCTATGTTTTTATTGAGTTGGTTACATCCTTTTTATATACATATTAAAATAAATAAATAAAGTTCATTATCTTCATCTCCCTTGAACTCTAACCGCCAAAGTATATTCATTTCACATAAGAAAGCTACTTAACTATTTACATAGTTTCGTGATATATCACAACGTTTAATGATTAGGAAAGTTTAAAGAGTAAACTCATTCATAATTTATTTTTATTCTTTCACTTATATATAAGCATGTTTATGGAGTTAATGGATACTATTACAATACTTAAATTTTTAGCATATATTTCTTTAGCATTTCTCATAGTTTCATTATAGCATATCCATAGCCATCGAATATAAGTATTCAAGACTATTTTGATTTCTTAAATATATGGGTTTACCAACATAAATTATAAAGCCTTAAAAGTAAAATATATATAGATCTATAAATAATTGTATATTTTTTTGAAGCCCCCCCCCCCCCCCCCCCCCCCCCCCCCCGCTCATCGCGCGGGTTACATTCTAGTTATATCTCTAATACAATAGTATTAGGGATTTAATAGAATTTAATGGAGTTTGACGCATCACATATATTAAAGCCTTCTTCAACCATTCAAATCTATACCCCTCTCTCTACTCTCACAGTTTTACACTCTAGACTAGATTCTCTACCCTTCCCCATGACTTTTACCCTGCCCAAGAATATTTATTGATGCACGTCTGGCCAAAGATTTATATATATATATATATATATATACAGAGAGAGAGAGAGAGGCTCCCTCCTGTAAGGACTACTTATGATGCAAATCCAAGTACATACCATTATTTTAAAATAGTAAAAAAATAGATTTTTTAATGAAACTTCATAGATATGATATCTATGGTGAGAAGATCATCTTTAATTTTTTTTATCAACAAATTCAATAAAAAATACATTGAGATGAGGTGATATGTAACAAAATGGTATAAATATGCATTTTTGACCTTTGAAATGTTGGCGATCATCTCACCCAGTTTTTTATTGAATTTTTTTTATGAAACTTTATGGATATGATGTCAACAGTCAGAAAATCATGTCCATGAAGTTTCATAAAAAATTTCAATTAGTATAGTAGTTGGCGCCGACCCAATATTTCAACGGCTGAAAATGAATATTTATACAATTTTTTCACATATCACCTCATCTCAACGATTTTTTTATTGAATTTTTAGATTAAAAAAATTGGAGATTGTCTTCTAACCGTGAACATCATATCCATGAAGTTTCATTAAAAAAATTCATTTTTTTGCTATTTAAAAAAAATGGTATGTATCGAGGTCTTTACCATAGGAAGTCTATATATCTCTGTGTGTGTGCGCAGTGAAAATAAGACGGACGAGAGTAACATCAGCAAAAATAGTGAAAAGCGGACCCACCACAATAACACTAAGTGTAATAGTTTGTAGCTCTCACATGTAGTCTCTGATTGTGTGAAACTGTGCTTCCAAGATACCCTCAAGGAGGGCAAAGTAGGGGATTTATCTATGCAAGTTTCAGTGGCCCAGATATATTGCATCGGTTATGGCATCCCATAAATGAACACAGGGGAAAAATTTAGAACAAACGTCCAAGTTACAATGCAAGTGATTGTGATTCAGATGAATTGATAGCTAATTTTTTATATGTGGAATTCCAATTTGAAGACGACAATGTTGATTTGTAAAACTTCAATGTTGATTTATATGTGAAACTTCATAGTATGCTCAGTTGCTCATCGCGGAGATTGTCAGATTACACGGGGTGCCCCTGAATATTGTGTCAGATAGGGACAAGATTTTCGTGTCACGTTTTTGGGAAAGCTTTCAGGGGGCTATGGGTACTGAGTTGAGGTTGAGTTCAGCTTACCACCCACAGACAGATGGACAGACAGAGCGTACTAATCAGATGTTAGAGGATATGCTACGCATGTGTGTTCTCGATTTTGGAGGAGGTTGGGAGCCACATCTTCCACTGGTAGAGTTTGCCTATAATAACTCTTATCAGTTCACGATTGGCATGGCTCCATTTGAGGCTTTGTATGGCAGGCCTTGTCGTTCCCCAGCTTGTTGGCTCGAAGTGGAGGATAACAAGTTGCTGGGACCGGAGGTGATTCAGGAGACCTCCACGAGGATTGAGATGATCAGGAGTCGCATTCGGGTAGCCCAGGACAGGCAAAAGAGCTACGCCGATGCGAAACGGTTCTTTCGGGAGTTTAGTGTGGGGGACCAAGTGTTATTGCGCGTATCCCCTATAAAGGGTGTGATGAGGTTCGGGAAGAAGGGGAAGTTGGCTCCGAGGTACGTGGGACCATTTCCCATCATCGAGAGGATTGGGCCGGTTGCATACAGGTTGGGACTGCCAGATCATTTACATCGCATCCACGATGTATTCCACATCTCGTCGTTGAGATGATATCTTCGGGATGATATGGCCCATACTCACATTGCGATAGATGAGATCGACTTACAGCCTGATAGCTCTTACGAGGAGAGACCAGTAGCTATTCTAGACTATAGTGAGAGGAGATTGAGGTCGAAGATAGTTCCACTTGTGCGAGTCCAGTGGGAGCATCATAATGTGGAGGAATCCACTTGGGAGCGTGAGGCAGATATGCTCGAGAGATATCCAGAGTTGTTCTTACCAGGTATGCCTTATTTTCCAAATTTCGGGATGAAATTCCGTTATTAGGGGGGAAGTATGTAATACCCCGTATTTTTATGCTATATTAATTTGGGGATTTATTAAATTTAACGTGATTGATTTATTTAATAAAAATCTAGAAATTAATTATTTTATAATTATTAACGTGACGAGAGTTAGTAATTATGGGGAATTTGTTGAATATTACTAATGGGCAAAGTAATATACTATATTGGTTATATTGAATGTCATGAGTGAATTAAATGACAATTTCGGAAATTTAAGTCGGGACGTGCCCGTGTCACGTCGGGACTAATTTTGTTAAATAAAAAGTGAATATTTTATAAGTTGTTCATATGGTCGTTTTGAGTGCGCCAAAGCGTCCGGAAGGGTCGAGATAGTCAGAAAAGTGTACCCGGGGGTTTAGTTTGGGTCTCGGGGTGTTTTTAGGCCAAATTGGTACCCCGGGAGGGCAATTTAGTCATTTCACCTTTTTGGGTAATTAAACCCATGAAATTCAGCAACCTATATCAGCCATTTAGGTTAGTCTTTTAGGGTTAGAATATACAGAACACAAGTGACGGTCATTGGAGAAGAGAGGAGAGAGCTCCAAGGCAATTCAAGGCCAAAAAGTCACCGGTTTGCACCGCCGCCACCACCAACGCGTAGATCGCGAGAAGGGGAACGCAACCACACCGGATTCATCTGCAAACCAGACTTCTAAAAATCCCAGGCAAGTATTTATCTTGCGTATTTTCGTTAGTGCAATCTTCATGTTAGTTTAGGAATGATTAGAGATGTTAAATATGGAAGAAAACGCAATTTGTGTTAGGAATATGCATGTGGTATTGATGTATATGAAATTCTGGAATCCTTGCCATGTAGAGGAATATAACCCACGAAATTTTGATGATATATTAGAAGAAAATTCTGGTAAAAACAGATTAGAACCATGATTATGAAAAACTCTAGGGTTCTTGATGATTAGATGGGATTTTGGGTTAATTATCCATGTTTAATGTTAGATATACACATGCTTTACGTTGAAAACATCTGGTGTATTGATATAATGTTAGTAGTAGGATTTTTGGGACGTTTAGAATGGAAAAACATGGTTTTGGATGAAGAAAATTGGTAGAACCCGTAACTGCATTTCTGCAGAATTTTTCGCAGACCTGCTTGATCGATCGATCGAGCCTAGAGCTTCGATCGATCGAAGGTTCGATCGATCGAGCCCCAGACCTCGATCGATCGACCCCTCCTAGCAGACTCCCATTTCCCTTGTTTAATTAGTTAAATTAAATTTATCGTGAAATAATTCTTGGGTATTCTTAATAAAATGTTTTGGGAGATAGGAAAGACCAGTAGGACCTATGAATAAATGTTGGGAACTTTATTATCAGACGAGAAGTTTACTTTTGGGGTAATTGTATAATGAACGATG
The DNA here is from genome assembly GCA_949130495.1 of Sambucus nigra. NCBI lineage: Eukaryota > Viridiplantae > Streptophyta > Magnoliopsida > Dipsacales > Adoxaceae > Sambucus > Sambucus nigra. Next base: position 7,386,338 of record OX422210.1, read on the forward strand.
AAGCTACGTATTTCAAGTGAGAGATTACGGCAAATAGCTACGATAGTAAATAGAGGTATACTTACTGAATTTTCTACTTGGAAGGATAGAGTCCACGAATGTCACGTAATAAGTGAGAAAACCCTTCGAGTTAAGGTTAGAGATGAAACCTTATACGTAATACTAATAATGTGAAATTTAGGATAAATGTTGTAATTATGGGTGACGAGAAGAACCTATATTAATATGATAAAGTGGTATATTTATATGATTGTGTGTACAATATATTATATACATGTGAAAAAAAAATGCGCTACTTGCTATCCTTGAGGTTACCGCGATGGGACAGTCTTATCTCGATGGGACCTTTATGGGGGATATTGACTTGTACCCTAGAAGATAGATATCCTTGGTACAGGATATCGAATTGATAGTTGAGACGGTCCTAAGAGACGCGAGTATGTGCCATCCTCTTAGAGACTTGGAATCTATGCTTCGCCTCGATATTGTTTGTGTATGTGTTAATACAGTTCGAGAGTGATTCCGAACTTGTATTCCCCTTGATATGAGTGGTATGGGGTTTGGATAGTAGAAGTATGCACGCACCATAGTTTTATTTGGGGTGCTGTTATTATATATATATTATACGAGTAGTTAATATATATGTATATTTGGAAACTTGAAACTGCCTACTGTGATTTGATAAGTAGGACATGGTTGATGACTCTTATAGTAAATACTTATTTTGTGATAGTATAAAATGTTACTGAGAAACTTTATATAGTAATAAAAGCTAAAACGTGAGTTGTGCGGCTAATTGGAAACACTCTTTTTAAAACAATAATATTGTTCGGTTTCGAAATCTTATGTGTAAGTTAAGATACGCTAAATTATTGGGAAGGTTAGTATGATAAAATGAAAAGATAAACCGTTGGGAAGGTTAGTGCGATAGGTGTGCACATTAGAAGAGAAGGTGAGTATTTCTAAAGAGAGTGGCGCTCTAATATGTTGTTGCATTGGCCTGTATCAATTTAAATACTTGCTAAACGTATTTTAAATCAAACACACTTTTCGGGCTCTGACCCGTTTCTTTTTCTCTCTCTCTCTTGTATATATATGTATATATTTCAGGTGCCCAGCCACAGGGGCGTCTTGCTTAGGATCCCTTGAAAGGAACGTGATGCAGCTTAGGTGAGAGTTGCAGGTTACTTGCGTAGACGGCTTCCCTTATTGACCTCCACTTTTAGCATTCTCATTTATTGGGCATGTGTCGCCCTTTCCATTATTTCATTATTGTTGGGACATTTGTATTTCAGTTATTTCCAGTATTGTTACTATGGGTTTTATTCAGTTTGGATTTCTGACTTTAGTTTTCGTATGTGGACATTCGATTGACGAATGTATTATATTCATTGGACTTTGTGTTCCAGGTTATTGAGATGTGATTCTTAATTGTTGGAATGTTGTTAATAAATAAATAAATCTTTTTCTTTAAATAAAATTTGGAAAGTTATGTATGAAAATGGTTTTGACACTTAGCTTAATTATTTAGGGTGTTAAATTGAAAATTTTATTTTTTTTCGACAGTGATGCTGAGAATGAACCAACTGTTTACCTTGATTTAATTTAATAAAGGAGTGATCGCCCCCGGTATTTAATTAGGCGGGGTGTCACAGGTGGTATCAGAGCATCAGGTTCTAGTGTTCATAGGATATGTACGGCTTATTTCGCTTTCAGCTTAACGTTATTGCTATAGAGCCCTATTTTTAGGATTGTTGTATTCTTGCTTTTACGTTTAAGTCTTCAGCTATTGAGATTTGATAATAACTGTAGACTAATAAACTTGTTCACGTTTCAGATGCCTCCGAGACGTGCTCCGAAAGATAGGCGTGCCCAAGCCAAGCAGCCAGCAGCTCCGGCACCAGGCATAATGAATGCAAACGAAGTAGCCGCCATTGTTGCTCAGGCGGTGAATGTCGCACTAGCGGTGGTTCAGCAGGCTCCACCCCAGGTTCAGGCAGTGGGGCCAGTACCAGCACAACTTCCATCTGCATGGGAGAGGGTTCGGGATGCTTTTCAGAAAGAGCATCCCCCTGAGTTCTCTGGTAGCTCCGATATTATCACAGTTATCCAATGGAAGAAAGACATCCAGCGGAACCTCCGTATGTACGAGTGCACTGACGTGCAAAAACAGTTATTGGCTTCCTTTAAGCTGGTGGGAGCCGCATTGCAGTGGTGGGAATCCACTACCACTTTGGAGGAGAGGGACACGATACCTATTCAGTTGTTCTGGGAGCGGTTTGACCGCAAGTATTTTCCACCCGCAGTGTAGACTGAGATGAGTTTATTTTGGCTTATTATTGGTGTGAATGCCTTTGAAGTATGTTTTCTCAACGATTTTGTCTGGCACAATGAAAGCTTAAACATTTGTAGGTGAGTTGATTTAGTTTTTAATGAATATTTCATTGGTTATTCTGTTTTGGGTTTTTGTTTGTAGGCATTTGAATGGGTTCTTGATATTTTTTGTTATTGTTGTGTTGAGCTTAATGGAGAAGAGGATGATCAAAGGTTTATTCAGGGTCGTTGTTTAAGGAATTAATTTATTAATGTTATAAGTGGATTTTTAGTAAAGTCTGTATTTTTTATTTCAAAAGTGCCTTCTAAAAGAGTTCATTTGTTAATTTCACGTAAACTATAGTAAACTTTCTTAAACGTATCTGTTTTATTGACCACCCGTAATGTAAAAAATTTAATATTTTTATGTGCGCGATTTTTTTTTATCAATTTGTGTGTTTACTGTAATATACCTCTAGTATGATAGTATTAAAGGAGTTAATGAAGCTTCAATACTTATTATCTTTTCTCTCATCTTAACATTGTATTTTTTTAAACAGAAAAATGGATAAATAAAAAATCTCTTTGAAACAAAAAAAATGAATAAATCAAAGGTTGATTGAAAAATAAAAAAGATGATCCATTCTAGAATCCGTGAATTACTCTCTCGATCCAACACAATCTATATTCAATTAATCTATTTTCATCATTCTCCACTCAAATCGCAATTACACAATGTTGCAAATACTATAAAAAAGTTTTTGATTATAAATACATTTTTAATGTTGTATTTATAGAAATTTTTTTACGTCTTTATCTATAAATGACATAAAGTTTTTTAAACTAAAATAAATAAATATAGGTATACTTTTTTTTATATAAAATACGTGCAGTTTTTTTGCTATTTTTATCTATAAAAAATAGTTTTTTAGTTAAAAGATGTTTTCAAAATTTCAAAATTATTTTTAATATAAATTAAAAAAGTTTTTACTTATAAAAATATTTTTAACGTTTTATTCTTCAGCCTCTTTTATTTCTTTTAATTTTTTTATCTTCCTTCGTTAAGTTTATCAACCTAGCAGCCTTCAGTCCTTTCTCTTCCCTTGTTTTTGTTTTGTACAACAACGGGGAGGCGTTCGGGGGCTTGTTGCTATTTTGTCACAATTTTTTTTTTATTTTAGATATAGTTGGGCACCAAACGACAAGTTGGAGCGTTCTTTGACACCATCTCATTAATACCTCAAAAGGAGACATCATGAGAGCTTTTATATGTATCGACTGTTTGTAAGACTAAATATTATTTGGAGATGAATTTAATCTTCGCTTGAAGAAATATAATTGGCTTTTAAAAATGATTTTCATTTCTTATAAAGAAATTTTATTATTGTTCCTGCTCATGAGCAAATATAAGAAAAATGTTCCAAACTTCAACTGTGCAATATCTTTTTTAATTTTGTATCTTGGAGCAATATTTTCCAAAATGGATATAAGATAGAGACATGTTATATTATTCGACATGAGTTTGGTTGTGAATCTTTTATTCATGTACAACTTTTTTTACAAAATGTCAGGATTTTTTTTATTTTTTCTATATTTATTTATAATTTAAATCGTATTTTTTTATTGTTACAATCTTTAACAATAATTTTAAATTCGTAATTAACCCACCGTCAGCAAATAGTCTTACGCAAGTGTTCTTTTATAGTTGGTTCTTTACTTAATTAGTCCAAAAAAATTGTATTTTTTATCAATAGTCTATTACGCATGCGCATTGCGCGGGTTATATGCCAGTATTAATAATAACATTAATATTGTTATTTATTGGAATGTTAATATTAATATTTAGTAGAACATTAGTGTTAAAAATAATGTTATAATTTAGTGGAACCATAACTTATTAATAATAAATAAATAATCCACATTTCGGAAGGATTGCCATTGAAAATAATAATAACTTTAGTAATTTTCTGGAATATATTACATATTTTTAAAGAGAATTAAAAAATAGAAAAAATGTAACTCATATTTACCACCAAAAGTTTGAAAAAAAAACTACTCCTCATGAAAGCAAAATTTGTTTAGGAGTATTGTAGATTCCTGGGAGGTGGAGAAAATTTTCCAAAACAAATTATTGTGTCAAATGAAGAAAAAAAGTGAGAAAATAGTCATTTGTCATGGCAAAATTTTGTTACTCTATGTCAATCCACGTTACCAACCAAAAACTGAAGACTAAAAGCCTCTTAAACTATCAAGAGTTCTTTTGATGTACAAACAATCCACCATTTCATTAACAAACTCAAAGTCTCTTGCCCTCCACGTTCATGCCTTTTGGGTTATTGGCAGTTAAAACGGCATCTAAAAAAAATCAAATCACCTTCTCATCTCCCCAGCCCACTCTATAAATTGAACCCCATTTCTTTCCATTCTTTATATCTCAATTGCTAAATATCATTTCTTATTCTTCTTATCATGGCAATTAAGATTGTTCTAGCACTCTATCTGGTGTTCACTTTATTCATGGCTGGTACAAATAACACTTCAGCAAGAGAACTGCTTGAAAGGGATTGTTTGAATGCTGCCAACGACGTACAAGAATTTTGCGTGCCTTTCACCGACGCTGATTATAGGTATGGGTATGCTGTTGAGCCGGCTTGTTGCAAGGCGTTTATTGAATTTGTTTCTCTCCAATGCAAGCCTGCCATGTTGACAAGTGTGGGTTATTCTTATATTATGTGTGTTGATATGCGCAATACTTGTCAATCAATTTCGGGTCCAGCTCCAAGTCCCACGGGTCCAGCTCCGAGTCCCCTGCCTTTAAACAACAAAGATGTTTGTTCTGATTGGGAAGATGAGGAATAAGCGTGGCTATTTCTTTTCTACAGATTTGGAATATCTTGGGTTTTGTTTGAACATGTTCTAATAAATTGTGATGGTAGTCAAGAATTATGTTGTCTGATTAATAAAGTGTGATGGTACTTAAGAATTATGCAATGTTTGAGGATGAATGGTTGTTGATTTAATATATCTGAATCTCTCAGTCTAATATGTGCGTGGGGCTTGATATTTGGACAATTTTTTTTACTTTTATTTATTTTGTATTCTTTTAAATGATTTGATGATTAGGATCAAGAATTCGAACTTGTGGCTTAGTGGGGGATCTGATATTTTAACATAGGAGAAATTAGATACAACTAGTTAAATAAAAGTAATCTCATTTAGATGAGAATCAGTTTGATTAGTATATCCAACACTCTGCAAAAGAGGGCATCAGAAATTTTGATTATTTCTGATGTATATTATGTAACTACAAAAGAGCCAATGCTGTATATCCAACACTCTGTAAACTCGGGCAGTGACCATATTCGTTTGTGGTGGTAACAAGATGACAATAGAGGAGACAAAACGTAGAATTCATGATGCATTGTGTGTAGAGCCTAGCTGAGACTCAAGGCCTATACAAACTGGAATCCTTAGAATATTTGGATATGACAGTTTGCGAATCCCTTGAAAGATTGCCCGACCTATGAATGCTAAAAGAAATAAAACTACATGGTTGCATTAAGTTATGTGAGGTTGAGTGACTTAGTGTTTTGGAATCCTTGGTGAGCCTGAACCTGTCATTTTGCACATCACTGAAAAGAATACCAGATCTGTCAAACCTCAAAAATATAAGGAAACGAACCATTGATGGTTTGGAGAATATAACTGAGTTTCAGGGACTTGAGGAACTGAACTTATTAGATCACTTGCAAATTGGCAATGGAGAGTCGATTGAAAAATTACCCGATTTTTTGAACTTTAAGAATTTAAAATTTTTAGAAGCTTTTGGATGTGTGAAATTAACTGAGATCGAGGGAATCGAGGGACTGAGATCCTTGGAATCGATGCACATTACTGGTTGGGATTCGATTGAAATATTACCCAATTTGTCAAACCTAATAAATTTAAAATTTTTACACATTGAGAGGTGTGCGAGACTAACTGAGATCGGGGGACTGGGATTGAGATCATTAAAACATCTGGACATTACTCAGTGCAAGTCGATTGAACAATTACCAGATTTGTCCAACCTTAAAGAATTAAAAGAAATAAGTGCTTATGTCTGTGTGAAACTAACTATGCTTCCAGGACTTGATGAACTGAGTTCCTTAAAAGAGTTGTCCATATCTGGATGCAAGCAGAATGAAAACCTACCAGAGTTGTCAAAATTTAAGATTTTAAAATGGTTATATGTGGATGGCTGTGTGGGACTAACTGAGCTCCAGGGTCTAGACGGACTGCAATACTTAGAAAAGCTGAACATGACTGGATGTGAAAGGATTGAAACCCTACCTGATTTCTCAAACCTTCAAAAGTTATTTATGTTAATAGCTTCCAACTGTGTGAGACTAACTGAGATCCGGGGGCTTGAGGGACTGGAGTCCTTATATTCGTTGGAACTTTCTGGATGTGTACGGATTGCAAATCTACCTGATTTGTCAAACCTTAAAAAGTTAAAAACATTAAGAGCTCGTGACTGCGTGAGACTAACTGAGATCCGGGGGCTTGAGGGACTGGAATCCTTTAGATCGGTTGGACGTGGGTGGATGTAAGAGGATTGAAACCCTACCTGATTTGTCAAACCTTAAAAAGTTAACGTTCTTAATAGCTTCCAACTGCGTGAGACTAACTGAGATCCGGGGTCTTGAGGGACTGGAGTCCTTACATTGTTTGTTTCTTTCTGGATGTGTACGGATTACAAATCTACCTGATTTGTCAAACCTTAAAAAGTTAAGATACTTAATAGCTTCCAACTGCGTGAGACTAACTGAATCTCATCCAAGATCTACACTACTATGTCCACCGATTCCACACTTATATTCACATTGTATGACTGAATTTCCTTAAGAGCAGTAAAGACATGCCTTGCCTAGGACACCTCCGTTTACCCTGATCAAAGAACTAATCTTTTCTTTTAAAGAACTCACAATATCATGAACAATTCTAGGCTTAAACCTATTGACAATGCCCCCAGGGGCTTAGTGGGGGATCTGATATTTTAACATAGGAGAAATTAAATACAACTAGTTAAATAAAAGTAATCTCATTTGGATGAGAATCAGTTTGACTAGTATATCCAACACTCTGGAAAAGATGGCATTAAATACATCAGAAATTTTGATTATTTCTGATGTATAATATGTAACTACAAAAGATCCAATGCTGTATATCCAATGCTGCAAACTCAGGGGCAGTGGCCATATTCGTTTGTGGTGGTAACAAAATGACAATAGAGGAGACAAAACGTAGAATTCATGATGCATTGTGTGTGGCTAGGAATCTCATTCATGATGCATTGTGTGACTGAATTTCCTTAAGAGCAGTAAAGACAGGCCTAGGACACCTCCGTTTACCCTGATCAAAGAACTAATCTTTTCTTTTAAAGAACTCACAATATCATGAACAATTCTAGGCTTAAACCTATTGACAATTTCCCCCAGGGGCTGCCAGTTAATCAGTCCAGAATATAATGTACCCCCCCCCCCCTGTCCATTAATATAGTAGCATTGTAGTTACACATTATAGGATCATATTGACTCTGGCCACGGCCCACCATTTATTATGCATAGTGAGACTTAAGTCATTATTCTCTTCCAGAGTAAACTTTTGCGACCCAAAAATAACTGAATGTTGTATTCTGTCAAGTATAACTTTTATATGCCAATATTGCCCTTCTCACCAAAGTATATTATTGTACTTTAGATTGTCTATATAGAAGATTAGATTAACACTCATAGAAATAATTTGACCTCAGCCTACATTTTGTGCATTGATCTACAAGTATTATATTTATAATAGAGACGGCCTTATACTTAACGCGTGGTTGTCTGGCCCCCCTATATGGGAGGTCTGGGAGGTTATTTTTTAATTCTTAGCTTCTCCCAAAAAATAATTGTATTTCAAAATCACAAAGCAAACACCCCCAATCTTTTATATACTATAAAATGCTATACATGACATAAATACTCCTCTTTGTTGAGAGTGTGCACGTGGCACCCATTCTCTACGTTCTCTCTTTCACTCGCTTTACAAGCAATTAAAAGTAGTAAACCCAGGCTTATCCACGTGGCATATGGTCCATCTTCCCTCTTCAATCACAAACTGTCTCCTCTCTATTTGGCTCTCATTGCTGGTCTCTTCATATTTCATTTTCTCTTACCTATTTTGAGAAAGGATTCACATATTTATATGACGTCTCTTTGTTTTCTTTCCCCTATATGACAACCTGATTGGGGTTGAGATCATGGACATTTACATCCTCACGAGCCTCAGGCCCACCTAACCGCAGCAAAACCACCGCTCTGAAACTTATGGCGATGGACCTAAACCCCACCCTCTTGGACGAAGAATGTTAACAAGGTTTTCAACCCCTTGGCCTTGGATCCAAATAAGAATGAGATCTTTTAGGACTCAGAATCAACTGTTATTTTTCATATTTTGTTCATCCGATCTCTTTAAGGATTCGGTATAGCTCACACTCCGCTTCATATTTTTTTTATCATATTGGCTTCTATGAACGTCTTAACTGCAAACACTTATATTTTTCATTTTTATTTTCATGGAAATTTGATGTCATGAACTTATTGGAGCCTTATAGACCTCTTTGATTACCTTATCCACATATTTAAGCCTTGATTACATGCCAGTGTAAAGTTCCAAATTTATTACATTTTTAACAGTTAGGTGAAGGTTCAGTTTTCAGCTTTTCATCCTTATAGTTTAAATCGACGCAAGGTCTAACTTCCCCAACCGGATAAACTCCTCGCATGTAACATGTTACTTTGTTATGTTATTTGTAGTGAACAGGCTGGATGGATTGAAATCAAGCCCAGATGGTACTCGGTCTTAAGTGTTGGGAGATGCAATGATTCTGGACCTGCCAAAACTCTTGACCTGAAAAATGGGTGGTTTCTAGGCAATCGGTATAAGTCCACAGCTTCTGCTTTTGATTCATCCGATACACCAACTGAAAATGCGAGTATCAAGCAGAGGCGCGATATATATAGAATAACTTGAATTTTGATTATAATTGGCTGGACTCACTGGATATTATTTTGCCTTTTGGCAGGTAAGTAGGCTCATGGACCTCATTGTCAATAGCCTGTACAATAACAAGGATGTGTTTCTTCGGGAACTTATGAGGCATGTTTAGGACTGTCATCCCTTATCCATGTTATTTTCCTTCCAAATAAGAACGACACCTACTGTAGGAACGTTTAGTTCTCCTAACGCATTCCAATTTCACCAACATACTAACATAGTTAATAAAATAAGAGGTCTCTCATATTTTGTTAGGTTGTTATTTTTGTTTTATAGGTACACAGGTGTTCGTGCTTCAAAATTTCATTTTCATTTGGAGGTGTTATTATTAATGTCATTAATCCACACCATTGCACCTCCACCTCATATCTCATTGATTTCCCCGACCCTTCATCTCCATCTCATTAATTTGACCGAACCTTCATCTCTATCTCATTGATTTTCCCATCCAATAAAATCTACTAACCATCTCATTTTGCAAGTCTGAGCCAAGTGAAGATTCATCTCAATCATTGAATCCAAAAATGCCCATGAGCTGCTTGAGAAAATGTCGCATGGAGTTGCAAAATATTCTTGGCGCGTTGATTGTTTTCATTTTTCATATTTAGCTCCTACTATTTTTCAATACAGCAGATCTGAGTTTTTTTTTGCTGATTCACATATTTGAAAATTTCTGCATGAAATTGAATGAATGGGGATTGATTATGTTTCTGTATGGTGTTGTTTGTGCTATGTCTCGGTGTTCATGTGAGAAGTGAATTTCCAATCACGAGCATCACCGGCATATGAGATTTAATTGATTTTGGTATTTTTGAGGTTAGTCATCTTATATTTAGGTGTAACCCATTTTCTGTAAACTTTGAATTGAGGAAGCTTCAATTAAATTCTATTCAATTTCCCACTAAATATATATACACGTACATGTATAACAAACTCACAGAGTTGTAGCTATCTGATAAGTCATAAGATCCTAGGTGGTTGTAATATCTGATATCTTAACTGTACAACAGCCTGATAAGATATATTAATTCAAATATATCTGACCAAGTCAAGATTTTCATCCACACGTTTTTTTAAGGATGGAAATTTTATGTTTACGCTCAACGACGCCGTTTTGTTGAGGGGTACCAACACAACTATGTTGGTGCATGATCCCAAGTTTATTGAAAAATGAAGTGATTGGTTGAGAAAAAAATTCAAAACCATTATCAGTCCGGATTTGTTTGATAGATTGATTAAATTGGGTTTGAACGTAAGATTGAAAATGGTGAATAATGTCATAAACTTGAGATTTAAGTTTCATCAAATAAGTCCATGTGTAACGTGAATGATCATCAACAATAGTTAAAAAATAACGAGCACCATTATTACAAAAAACATTATAAGGACCCCAAATGTCACAATGAATCAATTCAAAAATATCTTCACGAGTGAGTTTCTTCACAGAGAGTAAGTTGTATTTGAAAGTGGGGGCACATAAAACATTGTGAAGAGTAAGTTATATGTGAAGAAACACGAGTTGAGCCAATGCACGAAATTGGGACACGGGTGCCATCGGGGATGGTGATATGGGAATATGATGTGGGTGCAGATGTTTGGTGAAGAGGATCTGAAGGTTCGGGTTGTGGGATCGTGCCATCTACGAATGCCAATTTATTTTTAGCCGAAAGTGCCATAGTCATGGCACGAAACCAAGTTGGATAATTGTCACCAGAAAGTAGATGACTAACTAAAACAACACCAGGGTTGTCAGATGAATGAAGATAATAGGGGTTATCAATTCCATCATGGAGGTTTACATCAGTAGATGAATCTGATGTAGTCATAGTAAAAAAAAAAATGAATACGGCTGGAATGAATGAATGATTTAGGAGTGCAAGGAAGGTTGAGATTTAAAATGCTCTGATACCATGTAAACTTTGAATTGAGGAAGCTTCAATTAAATTCTATTCAATATCCCACTAAATATATATACACGTACATGTATAACAAACTCAAGTCATAAGATCCTAGGTGGTTGTAATATCTGATATCTTAACTGTACAACAACATGATAAGATATATTAATTCAAATATATCTGACCAAGTCAAGATTTTCATCCACACGTTTTTTTTTTCAATTTATATACATTATAAAAATGAATTAATATTTTGTGACTTTTTTTTACCATGCTAAAGGTTTAGTTTTTACATTTTACTATAATTTTTAGATATTCGTGACATTTTATTTTAAAAAATTGACGGCAAAAGTAAAATTAACCTTAAGTTTTAGAATTAAAAATAATAGGAGTTATACGTATATAAGTCAAAACTGTGAGGACTAATAGTTGAATAACACAAATATTTTTTTTAATTTCACCTTAACATCGTTAACCTCGAGAAATCACGTGAAGTTGGTTGGATACAATGATCATTCTTTATTCTTGATGGGGAGTTGAAACAATGTTGCTTCTGATCTCTCATTTTTTTGCTGATATAAGGGTGAGTTTTTATTTTTGATCAGATTTATTTTTTAAGATATTGAAAAAAGTTGATGGCCCTTGAATTGTACATTTTTTCATATTTATATTTCTTTTCTGTTTTTTAATTTGGTTTTGTTTGGTATATGCGTAAGTTCATTTATTTTTAAAGATGAGTGGGGGCTTAAATATCCAACATTCACTTAAAATTGAAGGACCCGACATTAATGGGTTGTTTAGTTTGCAACTATAATTTTGTTCTGTGTTTAAATACAATTCTGATAAAACTCTAACTAATAGCATATATATAACTATAAACAACGGAAACATATCCATGATTGTAAGGTGTGGGAACAAAATATATGTGATTAGTAATCAATACATGGAATCACAGGAGCTCGATAATATATTTTCTAATGTTATGCGCTTATGGCACATTCACGTCTTACGTTCACAACAATATTTTTGTTATGTAAATTTTGAAACCATATAAAGGCTAGATATTATAATTTATTAAAATTAAAAAATGATCTCTAATCGATCACAACATCTTTGTAGTCATTTTCACAAATAACGAAATTTAATGGGACATTTTATCAAAACATAATACAAGAGACTTGATGCCTGAATTGGGAAAGTTAAATTATATCCTTTAATCATTATAATTAGAGAACCACTACATGGACCCAGTTTGGCACCCACTTTGGTACCCGCCTAATAAGACAAGGCTGATAAGGGTTGTACCTTGTGCCCTGACGGGACCTACAACAACAAGGTACAGCATTTTGATGCATCGGGTATGGGAAAAGGGTACAAAAGTGGGTCTATGTATCTTTATCCTTATAATTAGGGTTGTTAATCAGGCTATGTGCGCCGGGATTGAGGATGCTCAGGCTCGACTCGAATTAGAATACCTTGGCCAAAGCCCAAGCTCGGTCGAAACGAGTTTAAGGCCCCTTGGCTCAAGCTCTCACAAAATATAACTGGCTTCGGGCACGATTTGAGCAGGAACGAATTGGATTCACGGAATAAAAAGAAATATTTCTCCCAAAAATAAGAACTTTTAATTTTTTTAATTCAATTAATAATTTTTTTAGGAAACCCGCATCCTCTTTTCTATTATTATTTTCAAGTAAACTTAAATCATCTTTCTTGAAGCACAAAAAGAAGTAAAAATAGTGTCACATGTAGGTAGCCTCTTATAAGTAATCATCTACAACAATAACCTTACATGAAAAAAATTAGTGCTAAAATAATTAAATATCAAATTATGTATTTCATATATATTATTTATGGTCGGGCTTAATACTGGCTTGATAGTGCTTGGCTTAAGCTTGGCTCGAATTGAACTCGGGCTTAATTTTTTAGCTCAAACTCGGTCCCACTCGAGGGATCGGGTTTAAGCTTTCTCGACCCAATTGATAGGCCTAATTATATCACACGTGCGCATCACATTCTATTTTTATTTCGTATATTTTAACCTCATAAATGTTATATTAATATTTATAAATTTTGGACTATAATTTGAATTCAAAAAATACATTAGTCTGTAAGCAAAGAAAGTTGTAAAGATTTATTCAAAGTATAAAATATGTCATAATATAAGGTTATAAATTTATACATCTCTACCATTTCATGTAAGAGATTTTTAAAGTACAGTAAAATGTAATTCTGCCATACAATGGAAACGGATACATATCTGATTGTTTGTAATTAAATTTGACAATTAACCGTGATTTTGTGTGGTTTGAACAGGATGAACTTTTCCAATCAAACACAATTTGTAATTTATGAGATGTAATAATGTTATATATAGGGTTAATGACACAAGACATTTGAACTTTGATCACCCCAACACTTTGCCACAACTCCTTTTGGTTTTTCCAATAACCCTCCCCACCCCCCCATTTTTAATTAACCCCCTGACATCTAACTTCATGAATTATTAGCAAAAACCGTTACTCATGTGCGTGGCACATTACCTTAAGTGCATTTTTGTCCAAATCTAATTGTTTTTGAAAAAACTCTTTAAATAACAACAAAAACATTTAAAAATTAAGAAAATAACAAAAAGTATTTTTCAAATATAAAAAATCAGTGAATTTTTTTAAAAAAATTTAAATTATGATATATATATTTAAAAATTCTGAAAAGTACACAGATCCGAATTTGTGATATTACGAATTTCTATTTATTAAGCACACAGAACCGACTTATAATTAGTATGACAAGTACACTCATGCAGGGCTCTTGTCCTTATTATCTTGAGGCTCAAAAACATGTTCCCTGTGGGGACAAATTATCCATTTTCCATTTATGCTTGTGACTTAATTGTGTAGTATAATTGATATATGTTGGTCAACATGATACAATATTGGAGAAATTGCTTAATATTCAATAGAGAAATATATTGGAATGGTTAAAATGATGTGGCAACAAATCTTATAAAGAACAGGAGTCCATATGTGTGCAATATCTTGGTAACTAAATACTTTCGAGTCTTGATTACTATGTATTGTACATTTTATGAACTACTAAAAAAAGTTATTTTAAATCAAAAAATTATTGTTGGCCATGTTATGGACATTAAATTTGCAGTAGCATCACATAAGCAACTGAAATAATGGCAGAATACTTTAAAAAGGCAATTCCTGTTAGCATAACTCTAATTGATTCTTCAAAGAGAATTAACAATTTGAGCTTTGAACTATTTAAGAAATGCATGCTTCAATCTTTTTTATATAAAAATTTTCATGAGTGCTCCATTCCTAACACAAATTGGTCACACTAGAAACAATATTTTGATTTTTCACTTTTGCATTGCTATGGTTGTAAAAAACACACCATTTTTTTATCAGTAAAGCTTGTTCATTTATTGAGTTGGTGGATCATTTCTCTTTTCTTCAAATTTAAGGTAGACTCTAATGCTTCTCCATATTATAGTGGGAATATATGAATAAAAATCATTCCTTTGATAGAAAATACCATATATAAAGAAGCAAAAATTCTAGCCAACTCATAAATGTGACACACTGACGTGCCGCATCCATTTAGACTCCACTACTGTTGGACCCAAATACGAACCAATACGGGTGTCGCACCAAATGTGTCGCATTTATGAGTTGTTGCAAGACTCATAAAGAAGCAAGAACTTTCCGTTCCATGATTATATAAATTAATCACATTAAATTTGCAAATTGCAACAAACAGAACATAATATAGCGAGAAAAATTAACAAGATCCCGTACTGCTAGTTAGACTTAAGTTTGAGTATTGTGGCAGTCAAAAAAGCTGATGAAATTCTCAATGGAGCTAGTGAAACAAGGGATGTTACAACTAATTTTTTGAAAATAAGTAACTTTAAGAATTTTCATTTATGTAACATCGAGTTTTGGCATGGACCGGTTGTGACAAATCTATTCGTAATGGTAAGAAAATATTACAAAATGGCAGTCATTTCTAAAGAAAAGATAATGATAAAGCAACAGCAATCACACGGTGCTGTTACAGAATAGAAATGATCATTGACTACAAAAACTAAATCAATGTGTTGATATTATTGACTATAAAAATTACATCAGAAATTATCATGGTCATGGACTACAAAAACTACATCAGAAATCACTTACAGAATAGAAATGTTACAGTTCTGTTACCAACAATATAAATGAACAGGTTTTTCTGTAAAAATGTTACAAGAACGTTGATATTATTATGAGATATGTGAGGAGTATTTATACAAGCTTATACGTGACAGTTACAACAAAAAGACCCATGAACATATTCCACTATCATGCAACACAATTCCATGTACTTAGAAGAAGGACGGTAGTTCCTAAGAGTTGGACCCACTTGCTTATGACCGGTCCATATTTGTAGGAAGTATGGGAGATATGGGAGACTAGGTCAGCAGCACCTATTTGCATATTCCAACATGTATTTCTTCTCCCCTCAAGAACCTCTTTCCTACAAATTATAAAAATTCAGGTAATAAATTATATACACTGTTGGCAGGGTAGGTTTCCTTATTTGGCACAGGTACAACTTCAGGTAACAAACTTAAATTCATACGATGGCCTATCGCAAACTCCAACAAACTTTCTTAAATTTACTCGAAGACCACATTCAGTTAAAACAAAGTTTCCAAGTAGGACACACTTTCTTTAGACTCATTCACATTAATCTTCATGATCTATAAGAGTGTGAACATCTCACTAGTCAATCCTAAAACAGAAAAGTAAGTAACCAAAGTATAAGAGTGGGAGTCAAACATGCCTTGGCTCTAAATGCTATCATATATTTCAATTGGTGACTTTGTGATTGAATCTGATTCAACTCCCTATTTGGAATAGTTTATTTTTAACAAATTATGAATTACTAGTATAGAATTATTTTATATAAAACAAATTTCCAATAAAAAAAATGAAATTTCAAAATGACCTATTCCAAAACCAAAGAAAACAGAACACATTGAGGAATGCGAGGGTATTGAAATTAGGTAAAAAACTGTTGAGATTTCAATCCCACTATCAACCAACCAATATATTTAAAGATGGAAATTGGAGCAAGAAAAATTAATGGAAAGAAATACAAGAGACACTAAATTTAATGTGGTTTACCAGAAATTTGTCTATGCCCACGGAGAGTCCTATTTCCCTATAGACATGGTAATCATTAGAAGGATTACAAGAAATACACCATCAACCCTTAACCCAAATACACCCACTCTCACACAAGTGTTTACTGGATTACGGAACACAAATGTTTTGATTCTAACATACTATAACAATAATTGATCAAAAGTTTTTGAGAGTTTTAAGGGGTGGCCATAACCCCTTTTGGCCCCTTGTTAGCTTCGTTTCTGGTCTCCATCAGTCGTGATACGTCTTTTGCAATTGTAGTACACAGCCGCCACACAAAGCATTTTTACTATTAGCAATGAGTAGGTTGTTATAAAAAAAATTAGCGTCCAACAGAAATATCAAGTAATGAGATGAGCCCAAAATTTTAGACATATTTTACAGTTAAATAAAAAATAAAAGAAGAAAGGTGTGAAGCAAACACAAAATTTATGAGGTTCTGTAGTGGTACATACGTGCAAGGGTGATGATGGTGATCTAATTAATCATCAACTTGTTATAATGGAGCATAAATAGATGAGTATATGTATAATACATTCATGTGAACAGAACAAATTTTACAATTTTGAGAATTGAAACAATTTGGACTTTTGATATACGATTCCCAATCACGAGTATTTTTCGTATTTGGACATACCCTTACATTCCAAAAGATACAATCATGAGTGTTTAAAAGTGAATAAACAGACTAAATCATCACTATATATTTGGAAACACATCTGGAAAAAACTGAATTTTTAAACCAAAAATAACCATTCTTCACAACAGAATGCCCATTGGAGGCAAAGGGACAAACACCCTACTACCTTGGATGTAAATGTGACTAGTGGAACGCGACATTGATTAATATTTATACTGTCTAATATCTTAATTAATAGACCATGCACTATCTAATCCACATGAACGCACCTATATCTTGGGGGAAGTCGTTTATTCCAAACATGTTAGTGCCAAGTGTGAAGTTATCATCTCTGCAGAAGCCCATTCAGTTTAATCTGAAAAAGGTCACAAAGTAACATTTTAAGTGAAAAAACACAATAAACTACAAAACCATAAATTTATCGGCCTAAGAAAATTGAATGTCTACATTATGAGTATCATACTTTGCTGAGATTCTTGAAAGCTATTGATTTTAACTAGGGGTGTTCACGGGTCGGTTCGGTTCGGTTTTGGACTGTAATTCAAAACCGAAGTGATCGGTTTGATTTTGGAAAAAGTCGAACCGAAACTGAACCGACGCTGAAAAAACCGTCGGTTCGGTTTCAGATCGGTTTTCGATGGTTTTTTATTTTGGCCAATTTTTTAAGGTCGGTTTTCGGTTTTGGTCGGTTGTTGAGGGCGGTTAATGGTTTTTGGATATAAAAATATAAGTTATTTAGGTTTTTTAAATATAAATATTGGTTTCGGTTCGGTTCGGTTTGAATCGGATTTTCCCATGTCTAAACTGTCAAACGAACCGACATGGTCAGTTTTTTAAATCTGTAAATCGTAGACCGAACCAGGTTAAAAAAACGTTGGTTTCGATTCGGTTCGGGTCGGTTCGGTTTTAGGGCCGGTCGATTTTTTTTTGCACACCCCTAATCTTAACATTGAAAAAACAATCCAGATGTTGGAAGACATGCTTAATTGGAGAAGAGAATATGGAACGGATACCATATTGGAGGACTTTGATTTTAAAGAGCTGGATGAAGTCTTACAGTATTACCCGCAAGGGTACCATGGAGTTGATAGAGAAGGAAGGCTTGTGTATATTCAGAGGCTTGGCAAAGCACACCCAAGTAAGCTTATGCACATCACCATTATGACAAGGCTATTAAAAATGGTGTTTCTAAGGGCACCCCAAATAATACTTCAAAATACCACAACTCTTTTTTTACTACAAAATACTACTTGATTTTATTAGTTACTTCAAAATACCACCAAAGGGCTACCATATATTTAAAGTTGTAAAAAATCATTTACCCACTTTCTCTCTACACATTCAAACCTCTCAACTTCTCAACGTCTCAACTTCAACTACAAATTAATTTCATTATCTAAACCTCCAATGCTTCAAAGATCTTCATCAAATCATCATTCAACACCATACAAACAAGATAATAGTCATCAAAACATATATAATAGACACGGTTTGATATATTATTCATTATGAAAAATATGTTAAACCCTTGATAAACATGTTAAACCTATTAAAAATACGTTGAACAACAATAATGTGTTAATTTTTTGTGCAAAGAACGTTTAATACTCCTCATATATTGAGAAAACACCACATAACCAATAAACCCTAGCGTACAAAACCTCAGCTGATAACCCAGTGGTTCGGTATAAAGACTCCGAATAAAGACCCAAATTTCATCATGTTTGACCCGAATCATATATGGTATGAAAAATTGGATTCAAACTTCATTTGGCATAATCATCCTGAATATATGCATTTAATTTGGCATAATCACCCCGAATATATGCATTTCATTCAAAATAATCATCCCGAATGAAAAATTTTCTTCAAAAAAAATATATATACATTCCATTCGGCATAATCATCCCGAATATATGCATTTATTTCGGTATAATCGTCCTGAAAGAAAATTTTTCTTCAAAAAATTTTTTAAGTTTGATTTGGGATAATCACCCCGAAAATCATCATCTTTTTCGGGGGGCGGCCCCGAAACCACTGGACGATTTCTGCGATTTTTTATATTTTCAATCCCCATGAATAAACAAACGTATATATAATGGAACCCAAAGTTTAGAATAAAAATGTGATTTGGGGAGTTTTCATTTGCTTTTGAGGTGTTGTCATTATCTTTCTGGGGAATATCCATTGATTTTTGAATATTTAAATGACAAACCCTAGTTCTTTAACAATGTTGAAGATGGTTGGTTGAAGATGATTTGTTGAAGAAAATAAAGGGAGAGTTTAACCCTAGTTATTTAATAATAATGTTGAAGATGGTTGGTTGAAAATGATTTGTTGAAGAAGATAAAGGGAAAGTTTGGAGTATAGTGTAGAGAGAGAAAATGTATGGTATTTTGCGTTAAAAATAGTGTGTAAATAATATATATTTATGATGTGTTAGCCCTTAGCAAAAAATCCTTTTTTTTCCTTGTGGTATTTTGGAGTAAATGTTGTGGTGCCCTTAGAAACACCCATTAAAAAAACTAAAATAGTACATACCTTAAAAAATGTCTAAATATTTGTAAATTAAAATACTATTTTTCAAAAATACTAAAAAAACAAAATCGCGTTTTTCACGCCCTACTTCTAAAAAACTCGTGTTTTTTCATGCCTTACCCCCAAAACGTGTGTTTTTCACGTCTTACCCCAAAAACGTTGACCATCGTTGACCACACCTTAATCCACGCCTAGGGCCAAAACTTGGCGTATCTAAAAAGCCTCGCGCCTTAGCGCTGCCTAGGGGCATTTTTAAGAACACTGACTAAAATCGACAATAGCTACTACCTAGAGACACTACACCAAATGTTCATTGTTAATGTTGGTCCAAGCTTCAAGAAGATGCTATGCACTACACTAAAACGCGCCTTTGGTAACGGTATTTTACCGTTACTAAAAAAAATTCCTTTACAAAAATCGCGCGGGGCACAAAATTAGTAACAAAATTTTACCATTACTATTTCTAAATTTACCAACATAATTTTACCGTTACTAATTCTGATGTAGTAACGAACTTTTGTTTTACTATTTTAACCTTATTATACATTTTTTTATAACACTTTTGTCTGATTTTATAACGGTAAAGGTCCGTTAATAATATTAATACATATTTAAAAAAAATCAAGATACAATATCCTGAATTCAAACAAATCCAATTATTCTTACCACACTATTCATAAGGGTTATGTCATAATAGCAAGAACAAAAAAAGACGGTATATAAACAAACAATTGGCGTTGCTTCCAATACCACGCGGAACAATATATATGGGCTTTCTATAAACAACCAAGTCACCAAAATCTTCGCCAAATTGACCTAAACTAACTTATCAGTTTTATTTCTATATTTGTTCCTGGAAAGAAACAGAATTCCAAAACTTCAACTAGCATCCGTTGGAAGGTCCTACTATATGAAGTAAACAAGAGGACAATACATGCAAATCCCTTATAAGTTGAACAGGTTATATAATATTACAGGCAGCTGCGAAGTGAACAAGTCTAGAAAAACTAGCACTACTTGAAAGAAGTGAAGAAACTGATTGTGTCTTTGAGGGCAGGGCCTCGATGAAGTCATTGACGTCGTCCTTGATGTTATAGAAGTAGAGACTAGCATGTGCACTTGCATTAATTCCTAATAGCTACCCCATGCTGAAACAAAAACAGAAATAAAAATTGTTAGTCATCACAATATTTCCATGGATGTATTTATTGCCAAGTATAGAGTCATGATCAAACAAATATAATTGCACAAGGGTATTGTTGTGGTGCCTCACTTCTGTTTGTGTACCTGTTGGTCAAGGAAAGTCACGATATCTGTTGGGTGAATATCTTCAACATTGAAAGAACAAAGATCAGCTCGTTTAACAATTCTGAAGGTGCTGGACCATAAATACGAACATTGGGTATTGAACGGAGACTTTCATAAAGGTAATTAACCAGCTCTACCTGAAAATATGTAAAGAATAAAATATAATATAAAGATTTCATTTAACATTCCAAAATCGTTACTCTATTGTATCAGAAGCATTACGTGTCTTATAATGGGATCCCCCATGTGCCTCTCAGTAATAATATTCCAATAAATTTGTACAGAATATTACACTAGATTCATGAACAATGATATCCAAAGAAACTGAAAATTAAACAAAGTGATTTGACATGTTAAGATTTTGAAGCATAAATTCAGTCGCATCGCAATAGCATAGTTCATATTCTCTAGTACACCATTCCTTCGGACAGTCATCCCTTTTCACTCATCTGACTTTTTTGACACATTTTCAACCATTGGATTCCAAAACACTTCTCCTATCAGATTAAACCCTAATGGCATAGGCAAGTAACCTAAAGGCCACTCTCCTATCTCACACCCTCCTCTAGCTAACTTACCGATTTCTCTTCTTCTACATTGATCCCCACTACCACACTCTAGGTCACATGTATAGATTATTTTGTTTTAATCAGAAACAAAAGAGTTCTATTAATAAATAAAAAAGGTAGCAACATGAGGACCGACTGTCCTCTTTGGCCATATTATCCTCCAAAACCGAGCACTTTCGAATAATTCAATGACTTTTGATAAGGTTAAAAAACTTCTCTACCCACCAGACACGGAATATTGTGTCTTCCACAACTGTAGATGTAAGGAAATGAGAATCGAAAGTGCAAATTGTAGAAGTACAAACGCACCTCATAATCATGTATCTTTTGCATGCCAATGCCATACAGATAGTCAATTGCTGCTTCTAACCCGATTGCTTCCTCAATGGCTCGTGTTCCAGTCTCGAACCTATTTCAGTAAGAAGTGGATTACAACAAGACTTAAGATTCTAGAAGGAATGACATACTATTGAATGGCACAAAAGTTGAGTGAAATTCAGGTGTCCAATATTTTCAATTTTTACACTGCAATGCAGAACACTAGCATTGATATATTGTATTATACATACGATACACACATATATAAGAGGGGGTGGGGGGAATAAATCATATACTAAAAAAATGGTGAAACAATATATACGACACTAACCTGGATGGAGGTTCAACATAAGTGGAATGATCTAGAAATACATCAGCTATCATTTCACCTCCACCTATGATTTAGGAAACATTAACATTAACTTTTGAATTTGGTGTGGAGAAACTCATCTCTCTATCATTCGATGAGTTGTGCTATATGCACCAAAGCACTGGTACCGAATTGAGTACCGAAATGCTTTGGTAGATAGTACCATTGTGTTATTCGCTACTCATCAATACATTGCGCTTTGTAAGCAACAAAAGATTTCTTAAAAAATAATTCAAGCTATAGTTTCAAATTCCAAAGAATCACAAAAAAGATCCTAACCATAAAGAAAATACACTCACCTAAGAAAGGAGGCATGGAAGACAAGAGCTCTCTCTTACCGTATAAGAATCTAACTCCTGTAGGCCCACACATCGGAAGAATGATTATTCCATAACTTCAACTACTCGCCCATAAGACTTGGTATCTTGATAATTATGGGAAGAACTAACCTTGTGCGAAGAAGCAACAAGGAAATCTGACATCCAGGTTTTTAACATCTACCACCACGTGTGGAACACTTTGACAAGCACTACCAGCACCTTTGCACTAACATCATGTGCCCAAAGCACAATGTCATTAATTCGTAGAACAGAAGCTACAAAATGGGAACAAACTGAACTAAATAAAACAAACAAGGAATAATAGGACTGGTTATGACAATATGTGTATCAATTATCTTCAATTACCATTAAAGCATCATATTGATTGGACTGTAAAGCAAACAAATATACCCGAGCTTGACTTATGTTCATTCAGTTATAGGCTCGTATGAGATTATCTCGTAAATTAAAAAAGTCGAGCTTGATAAGCTTGTTAGCTTACTGAACTTGATTCGATTAACCAATAACCATATAAAATAGTACACAAAAATACGGCGACTTGAGCTTTATATAGAGAGAGAAATCAATGATGATTCTTAAAATGACACTCAAGAGGACTTACTATTTCCAGACGGGAGGGAGCTTCTTGTCTAGCTTGCAGTAATGAACCAAATGGTGAATCCTGCTCTCGACGAGGATAAGGCAGAACTTAAAATCCTTGTCCATCCTGTTCCTCTCCAGATGCTTGCGAATGGCAACAACCGTCTTGATAAGGTGGTACAGGTCCTCAGGAATTTCAGGAGCAAGCCCTAAGTGAATTAAAAAAAACATAATCAACCACAATAATTTTTAGGAACAAGTGTTGAAAGCTGAACCATAGTTGTCGTTAATGAGAGAGATTCTCTTGGTCACTCTAGAAAACGATAGGGTAAAGAGGCCTAAAAACTTGATTGTAGTAATTTTAGACCAATTAACAGTGGACCTTGAATAAAATTTTAAAGTTGTTGGGATACGTTCTTTTAAATATATTGATTATCAAATATATCTTCTTATGCGGCTCTCTATATAGATATATAATTGCAAATTTACATGCAATCTAATTTTTTACGTGTCTTCAATAACTATGCTAAACATCAATGATTTTTTTCTTCTAGTTTTGCTCGTTTTCTGCTAATAATAGTAATATAAAACAGTTTACTAACAAGTGATAATGGTAAAATAATCACAATAATATAAATTCAGCTTTCAATATTCAGAACTAACCCTATGTTTGGAAGGTAAAAGGACAATAAGATACAATGGAGATAAATTCTTTCCTTTCTTTACATTTCAAATCTCCAAAACAAGCTGTTAAAATGGAGACAAGAGATGAGAGGAGGGAAAATGTTTTCATTTGAGAGTCTTGGAGAGAATGAGAGAAAGGAAGAGTTTTCTTACTTTTTATGTAAAGATGATACTGGTTGCTAGCATTTCCAGACTGTACATCTGCCTAATCATTCAGCAATCTATAAAAATCCCTGGTCATTCAAATAACAAAATTAAGGTATCTTGTTTAGTCGAAACTTACTAAATAAGATGCAGATCATCTTATCCTGGTTATATTTGCGAGCCAACGCCATCAAAGACACCTCAATGATACCTCCACGAAGCCTCAGTACAAGATGCAGAGTCGATTCTACACATTTACACACACTCTCAAATACAAAACTAGGCATTTATTATTTAGGCATAACTAGGCTGGTAAAACGAGGCAGATCTGGACCCATTTATTATTTAGTTAATTGGATTTGAATTCAAGTCCACAAATCCAGATCTCTAATGTGTCTATCAAGAAATAACAAAACGAAAAAGGATATGAAGAAAACTAATAATTGATTCGATATATAAAACAAAGACATCAGAATCTGGAATAACCATTTCAATTACTTCTAGTTTCAAAATCATACTAATTACATGAACTTCAAAAAACAAATGCAAAATGAACTCATTTTCTCTAACTCATTTAGTACCATCAATGATACCGCACTAACTGTATATTATTTCCAGCTAAAAATTCATATTTTACCTTTTTTAAAACTCAACAAACTCTGAATAAATGTCACATCAAGATTGAGAATTAATTGCTGTTGAGAATTTCAGTTCCAACCCAGAATTAATCGCTTTGATTTCTAATAACAAAATTGCCCAAATAAAAAAGTGGCCTTTAGTCTTTAACAGTTTACAGTCCTAAAATTTAATATCATACACAACACAACTATAGTAGAAACGAACATTTAAAAGATCAAAGAACAACTATAACATCATTTCTCATGCTCAACCATCACTTTAGATCAAAGAAATATGAATTGAAAGTTCATGACAATCGAATATAACTAACTATAACTCTCAAGTGAGTCATATTAATCAATTATATGGTAAAATAATTAATACCAACCCCTTTTAAGCTAAATAAATACTGAAAATACCTTTCGGAGTTTATGTCAGCGATCTAACGGACTAGTATAAACCGAATGGGAGGCACTCGGGGAGTCTCATTGGGGCACGTCTCTGTCTTGGCATACTGAACAGGATCAAAAAACAAACAGCAATAATTGGATTAAACCAAAAAATCTCATAAACAAATGTGAACCTCGGGTAAAGGTATAACACAAGATCACAGAAAAATCCCAAAAGAGTCTCAAAACCTCAAATCAACCGTTTTAAATCCTTAAAGATATAAGGAATCAACCTAAAATAGCTAATGAAAATTAGGGCACAATATCAACAAAATAAATCACTAAAACTCATAATAAATCGACTACTTACATTACAACAGTGATTGTAGCATAAAATCTACACAAATGAAAATTAGGGCACAATATCAACAAAATAACCCCCAAAATGATGGCCAACTAAGAAAGAAACTTTGAAAATTGGCTTGGGCTTGAAAATTACCTAGGTTTTTTGGCTCGGGATGAACTTCTACAAAAACCTGACATAGCTTGGTTTATGCCAGTTTATGTCTTGGTCAGATCTGTGAGAGAGAGAGAGTGGGAAGAAATTTTGAGGGTGAAATTTTTCTAAGAGAGTTTCGTTTGCGTGTGTTTGAGCGGGGTTTTGAATTTTAAGGGTGATTTTTTTCTAAAAAAAATCACTCGTAAAATATTGAATCAATATTAGTAACACTTGTATTAGATTACTATTGGTATTTTATTGTGATAAATAGTAATGGTAAAGTACTGTTAGTAATCAAAAAAATAGTTTGTTACTAAAATAGTGTTTCGGTGTAGTGATGGCCAGCAGCACAGCAGTTCCTTGATGCAAAGACTATATAAAAAATACAGGTTCTCGAACCTAAATCCTTAGGCAAACTACTAGAAGTCATTGACGCAAGTCAATTACCTGACTTCTTGGGTGGATCATGCACATGTCATGAGGGGGGTGCCTTCGGTCTGATATGGGTCTATGGAGTGATCCTGAAATAATGAAGCTTGTATGTAATGCAGAAGCAACGTTTGAGAGACAAATCACTCGAGTACTGAGTGGCAAAGAAAAATTTGACTCCTATATTCAGATACGACCGCTAAGGAGGCGATGTACTGATACATCAATAATAAAATCTGCATCAGATATTGATGACCTTTGTTCTTTAACGTGAGAAAGTAGTTCTAGGATTTCGATATTGGCACCGCTTGATGAAAAAGCCAGGGCATCAGATCAACCTGCCTATTACAGTTGTGATGATCATTTTAGTCTGGTTGATTAAGTAGTGCCACGGAACAAAGACTGGGAAACTCTCGGGATCAATCTCCTAAAATCGATGGTTTGCGGAATTCTTGTACTGAGACAATATCAAATACAAAAGGTACTCTGGTTATCAATTGGTTTGACACTATTCAGGAAAGGGTTGTAAAGAGAAGTTATCGTTGTGTCACAAAAATACTGATATCCATCATGGTCAAACTGCATGCGTTTATTCATAATCTACCGATTTCATCGTGGAGAACACAAAACAACATTTAACCATCTAACGTGATAGACGATGAACCAGATAGTCGTTCACCTGTTCATGCTGAAAATGTCATACAAGAAGATCGTATCCTTTCATGTGTATAGCATCTTCAGAGAGTTGAAAATTTATGGGAAGAAATTAGCAAGAAGCCTGCAAAAATTCCTTTGGAGAAGGACCGATGCTTCTGCAATCCATGGACATGATCAAGTCTATTGAGTTTGAACTTGACTGAACAAAGAGGGAGTTACATGCCACCATGCTGAAGAAACTTGAGATTGCGAATTTGATGGAGAATCTTCCAGAGTCCAAATTTCGTCAATTAAGGTTTTGTTGAGTTTTGGTTGATCAAAATTGTTACTGGCTACAAATGCGGATGGTATGGCAAAGAGGTGGACGTTGAAAGATTACTCTTGGGATTATTATTAGCGGTAAAGCATACATAGAAAACAACTATGTGGGTCTTTCCCTACTCATATTTGAGACAATGTAAAAGAAGACAAGCTTAATGCATAGTTTATATAGTGTAGCATCTCTTGTTTCCCCCCTTGTTAATGGAAACGCAGCATTCTCTTTTACTCTTAATATAATATAAGCTTACTAAGCATTGGACAAAAAAAAAAGCAATAAATGATTGAATAAAAGTGGAAATAACAACAAAATAACATACAATATAACATGAGGAAAACCGTCTGAGTGGTTATAGGCCTTTGTGACTGAAATTTATTATGAACTTCAAATTGCTGAAAATTGTAAACCTATAATAAATTTCCCCATTTTCCTCAACAATACAGTAGAATCAATGTGATGTGTTTAGTGATCCGTAGAGACACGTGGCGCATGGTTGTGCTCCCGGGAGAAGACTATCTTTTATTTTGTATTTTAGTTTAGTGTAATATTGTCATTTTCTTTTATTTTTAGTCTTTAATTGGTCTCCCAAAATGTTTGGGGCTAATTAATCATTTTTAGTTATTAGTTGTCATTTTTAGTCTTTTGGGTCTTTACTTCGCTACCAAGTAATTTTTCTCTAATAAAGAGGCCATCGATCATCATTTGTAGACACACTTGAATATTGAAAAAAGAATATATGAGAGAAAGAAACCTATTTTATTAGTTTAGTTTTATTTGTTGCTAGTGGTGGTGGTGGTGTGTAGTTAGCAGTGGTTGTGTAGTGTAATAATAACGCTTTCGCATTCTTAGATTCACGTCAAATTGGTATCAAAGTTGCGTTGTTCTTGGTGTTCGCATTGATGCCATCTTCGGTCTGCTTATTTCGCCATCGTAATCGCAAATGTGTAGTCATCGAAGTTCCCTTCCAGTCAGATTAAAGGGTCCACCACACCAAGTAGAAACCATGTACTTGTGTCGAGAAGGAGGATATGGGCATCAGTTTTTGGTTGCTCGGATTTCGTAGAGGCACATCGCGGGGATTTGAGTTTTTTAGGCCCATTATTGATGAGGTTCATACACATGGGACTAATTTCAGTTGGGCATTCCTCTTTTAGTTGATTTAGATGGGGTCCAAAGCTTTTTCGATGTTTATATCATGTGGCATTGATGAGTCAACTCCAAGCTCGAGGAGAGCTTTTTTGAAGCCGGGGAGAATGATGTGTTTAGTGATCCGTAGAGACACGTGGCGTGTGGTTGTGCTCCTGAGAGAATACTATCTTTTATTTTCTATTTTAGTTTAGTGTAATATTATCATTTTCTTTTATTTTTAATCTTTAATTGGTCTCCCAGCATGTTTGGGGCTAATTAGTCATTTTGAGTGATTAGTTGTCTTTTTTAGTCTTTTGGGTCTTTACTTGGATACCCCCAAAAAAATTCTCTTATAAATAAGCCCTTGGTCATCATTTGTAGACACACTTGAATATTGAAAAGAGAATATAAAGACAGAAAGAAACTCATTTTCTTAGTTTAATTTTATTTGTTATTGGTGGTGGTGGTGTGTAGTTAGTAATGGTTGTGTTTTGTAATAATAACTCTCCCGCATTTTTAGATTCACATCACAATGAAGATGGTTGGATCCTGTAATTGTAAATCTATATAAAAGTACATGAGATGGTGTAAGATACAACTATTACCTAGTCCATATTTGATGTTTGATGATATATACCTATAAGGTGTGCGGGTAGCTAGAGAAAGAGAGAATTAACAAGGGAAATTTTAGTAATTATTTGAGGTAGTAGAATATTGTAAGGATACCTTTTACTTCGTTATTATCTATGTTTCCTTTTTATGTTTTTTTCTTATTCTAATATATTCCTGTTAAGAACGGGGTTCTATTTTTAGGAATTATGAAGTGTTTCCTTTTTGGTTGAAATAAAATTATTGCAGACTTGTACAGCACTATGAATCATGAATTACACACAAAATTTTGCAAGTATCTGCAATCAAAACTACGACAATTCGTGTATCAGTTCAGTTTCTACGGCTTACATATGCTTTTAATGTCACTTCCAAGTCAACGCCATCAAAGATTATGCAAGGTGAATTGCCACCAAGTTCAAGAGATACCCACAAGATTCAATGTTCGGAGAATACTAGTATCATTGAAAAATTTAAAGGCTAGTCTCTCTGTCCTTTTTGCAGTTTTGCTAAGAAACTTCTTTCCATCAACCCTTGAGCTTGTGGATATGATATTGCTTACCTAAATATTTTAAAATAATCACGAATAAAGAGGATTGCAACATCATGTTGGGAAAAAAAATTAAAAAAAATGTGATGCATAGAAAGTATAAAATTTATAGACTTACAAATAAGGCATCCCCTATCCTAGAATCCTTATAACCACATTCACAACTCCCTGAATGAATATGTTAAAAAAATATCTATAATAACTTAGAGAAATCCGCCTCAATAAACATCATATATGATAGTCCAGATGAATACTCGAATGACACACATGCATGAAGTATAATATAGTGGTTTAACAGCATACGTTAGGCTAAATAGACATGAATGAACAAATAGGTTCATGTAGCCAACCCCAAGTAATTGGAAAAAGGATATATTAAATTGAGTTGAGTTTGTGCATAATATATAAAATAATTACCTGTGGAATTTCCGCCATTAAGGGAGAGCTAAGTTGCCACTAGAACAAGCAAGTGTGAAGACTAATCTCAGTTTTAGGTAAAATTTCGTTTTACATATACATTGTCATTCTTGTCAAAAAGAAAATTTATGTTACCCAAAGTGAAAAATAATATAAATATGTTGCACTTTTTGGTAATTTATTCCCCAAAAATTACATATTGTGAAAAGATAAATGTATGTGAGGCTTTAAAAAAGCATCCACAAAGATTCACATATGTTTACTTAGAGAGGTTTGCAATTCCCTCATTAGTGATAAACCTGACAAATGAAAAATTCAAAAAAATAGATAAATCTATAATTCACAGCTCACAACCACCCCTGTTTTTTTCCACCAACTCTACTGCATTAGTACATAAACCATTCATTTCTTCTTCATAAGCTAATTCTTCACAAGCTCATTTTTAGGCTCACGTATGGAATTAAGCAATGAGTCACTCTTAGGTTTTACCTCACGATGAAGTGGGAGTATTGTTGGGAGAAAACCATGGTGAACAATTGATCTCAACTTCGAATCCTCTGTCGTAGTTGACCAAGGCTAAGGCCCTAATGCTAGTTATTGAAGCCACTTTTTAACCTTGGTATTTCTATCCTTACCTTGAGTGTTAGGATTCGGTAGGGGATGACATCATAAAATGAGAGTCGATTGGTCAATGTTGCACCTTTCGAGGGGGTAATCCCTCAATGAGAATGACATCTGCAGAAGGTGGTCCCCCCAAGGGCTTTGATAGTGGAGGCAATTGACTTTCGTGGAGCCTTTGTACTCCGGTTCTTCCCCACAAACTCCATGGGTCCATCCACCTCCCCTGGAGTCCTTTCTAACAGCCTCACAACCACCTAGTTGATCCCTCCCTTTGCTGACACCTCCACCCATGAATGCCATCAACCCTATAAACAAAGTGTACGGAGAACTAAGGTTGGCGCATGGCGATTGGTTTGGTGACTGAATTCAGGTGGACATGTAGGCCTTCAATTGTCCCACCTCGCTATCAATGCATTTGATCTCAGTCGCCAGCGCGACTAGGTTTGATTCACATTGATTGACTCGTCAACTTGAATGTTGGCCATTGATTTCATTGTCTTGATTCGTGAGTACGATTACCACACCTACATGCACTACTACACCACGAATGAACTGTTCTCTAATACGATTTTTATAAGGTATAAATGATTGAAATGCCCCCAACCTCAGTTTAAGACAACCAAATTGACCTATGCGACCCAAAATAGAAACTTACCAAAATGATGTTGACAACCTACACTAGGCTAAAATTTACCAAAATGACGCTAGCAACCCAAAATAGGCCATAAACTTCGTTGTGTTTTGATGTGCATGCTCATCTCTGAAATGATTTTGAGGGAATGGTTTATCTATGTCATGAAATCTGGCCACAGGCTTGCTCTTTTATCTGTTTGTGAGCCGATGCAGTGCCTCATGCTGCGGTCTAATTCGGACAAGGTTGGAGTGTGATATGAAGCGCTTATATACGCACATGATGTATATGGGATATGAAGCAACGCGTGGTTGTGCCTACGGGAGACTACTATCTTTTATTTTGCATTTTTAGTTTAGGATTTAATTGTAATTTTCCTTTATTTATATTGTCTAATTAGTTTCCAAGTATGTTTAGGACTAATATGTCATTTTTCTTTATTAATTGCCTTTTTTAGTCTTTTTGGGTAATAGCTTGACTATGAAGCTAACTCTTCATATAAATAGGCCCCTTAGCCCTCATTTGTAATCAACCCTTGAATATTGAGAATTGAGAGAGAAAGAAGCCCATTTCATTTCTTTAGTGTTGTTGTTGTTGTGTAGTGTAGTGTTGTGTAGTTAATATTTGTGTAGTGTAACAATAACGTTTCCGCGTTTGAAGATTTACATCAAATTGGTATCAGAGCGAGGTATGTTCTTGGTGTTCGTCGGGGTTCGTGGAACGGGTCACGAGTGGAGATTCCAACTCTGGCAACCCTTTAATCGAAAGATTGATAAATGTCGAAAAGAGAATCGGGTGAATAGAAGCCCTAAATTCCATCACCACTAAAAGAGAGGATACCACCTCTTTTAGCTCCATCTTCATCTCCACCTCCTACAGCCACACACCCACCACCATGTCTACATGAATCTCCGTCTTCAAATTTTTTCCAAACCCTAACCAATAAAACCACCACCCCAAACAAATATTCAAGCCCTAACCCTAAAATCAAGAACCCACAAAAAAAAAACTATTCCACCCCTGCCGCCAACCCATCCCAGCGCCTAACCTCATTTCCACCCCACGACCACAACCCGATGACTAGAATAACCAAAACCCCTCCGAGAACACCCGCCGACAACCTCATACACCCCCTCCCAAGCCCCGAAACCCATCTATACCCCTGGACGACCCATTTCCCATGCCGTCAGTCCCCGATTTACCCTCTAAATTTCCGCCAACCATCCCTACTAGCCTATCAGCCTGCCGACCTAAATCCTTAACTCCCCCACCCTTTCAAGCTCCCGTCGACCTTACCCCACCCCTTTTTCGGCCACCCTCTGCCCTGTTTGAGCTTCGTCCAACCCCCATAATTCCTTTCCAGCATCGACAAAAACCCCCAAGCACCCGAAACAGCCCCAATAGTCCTCATCCAGCCCCTCGCTACCTATTAACTTGTTCCGCCAACAACCCCACAGCCCCACCCCCTAATACCTATTAAGTAGCTATTAAGAACAAACCCCCAAATACCAAACCCTAGCCCATTTTTTAAACCCAAAATAGTCCCTACATGATAAGCCCTAACACCTCCCAAACCCATTTTTTTTACACCTGCACCACCTTCCTCTTACCCCTAGGGCAGCCTACTTATAGGGTTTGTCCTCCCACCCTTTTCTTTCCCACACATAAGAACCCAACGCCCATTCCCTTAAAAAAAATCAAGAAACCAGCCCCACCCCTCCTAACCCTATTTTTTTTCCCTTTTCCCACTCATTAATGCCCAACCACAAGTGAATTCAACCCAAAACGGATTTGCCTTAGTTTAACCCGTACTCACCCACCCTATTGACCTCTATTCTGGTCAATCTTTGACACAACATATGACTTCCTTGAGAAATGTACCCACTTGGGATACATTTTCCGACTATTTGTCATTTTGGTCCCGGCTTTCCGGAATGTCACCGTTTTCATCTCTCTTGTTTCGCCATTGTACTCGCAAAGGTGCGGTCGCCGGAGTTACCATCCGGTCAGATTCAAGGGCCCACCAAACCAAGTTACAACCATTTGCTTATGGTGTTGATAAGACGGAGTGGTCGTCAGTTTTTGGTTGCTCGGATTCTGTAGGGAGACATCGTTGAGATTTGGGTATATAAGCCAATTTGTTGAAGGTCCAGCTAGGTCTAATCGAAGTTCATCCAGTCCATTTGCGTGTTGGATTTGATTTGGGATTTTTCTTTACTTTGAAAGATAACACTTGTACCTACACGTGTTCATGTGGCATTGATGGCTCACCCTCCAAGCTCGAGCACGAGCTTTTTCGAAGGCAGAGAGAATGATATTTATGGAATATGAAGCGACACGTGGCGCGTGGTTGTGCCTACGGGAGACTACTACCTTTTATTTTACATTTTTAGTTTAGGGTTTAATTGTAATTTTCCTTTATTTTTAGTGTCTAATTAGTTTCCAAGTATGTTTGGGATGAATATTTCATTTGTGGTTATTAGTTGCCTTTTTTAGTTTTTTTGGGTAATAGCTTAACTAGCAAGCTAACTCTTCCTATTTATAAATAGTTCCCTTAGCCCTCATTTGTAATCAATCCTTGACTATTGAGAATTGAGAATAGAGAGAGAGAGAGAGAAACCCATTTCATTTCTTTAGTTTAGTTGTTGTTGTTGTTGTTGTTGTGTAGTGTAGTGTAGTGTTCTGTAGTTAGTAGTTGTGTAGTGTAACAATAACGCTTCCGCATTTGAAGATTTACATTAGCATACCTCTATCTCTCTCTATCCGAAGATCTAGGATTGTAATGGTAATATACATAATACTCAACAATTAGAGTTGCCAACTCCATCCACCTAACTAGTAACTCCTAATTAATGTAACCCACAGAAAACAATGCACTTGGAATTGCAGCCATCATCTGCACGAAAAGATATGCCTTTTTATCAGCACATTATCACATTCAAAACTGTGCAGAACATATGAATTTTATCAAAAAGTGCAGATACATGTAAATGGGTTCATTACAGAAAAATAATCCCCTTTGTCATCAACATATAGAAAATTCATAAATATAAACAACCAACATTTTCATAAGTGGAAAAGGAAAGTGCACACACACACACACAAAAGACATCCTTGAGCTATGAATTTTGTTGCAAGCCCCCCCCCCCCCCCACCCACCCCTTCTCTCTTTTGTAGGCTTTTTAGAAGCTCAACTCAAGGGAAGTGTTTGCAACAAAAAATCCATAACTATGCATTTTGATGCAACGACCCCCTTTTTGGGAATTTTCAGCAACATAGGGATGTGCTTGCAACAAATTAAGTATTCAAGGCAGCAGGGACTGAGCCATGAATTTTAGTGAGTGGGGGCTATTTTAGTAATGAACACCGGGGTTCGGGAGCGAGAGCCCCAGAGACGATTTTTTTAGGTAATTTCTTATGTATAGCACATAATTCCTAATGTATTTAATTATAAAATAAATACACAGTCAATTATTGACGATAAAAAAATCATAATACATTAGCGCTAAAAAAAATACATAGAATTGTGGCAGGTCTCTTACTAAAAAAACAGAGCACTAATTAAGGCAGGTCTCTTACTAAAAAAATAGAGCACAACTTAAAAATTAACGCTAAAAAAAACAATTGAGGCAGGTATCTTACTAATTAATAATACAACACAACTAATTAAGAATAAATTAAGAATTAACACTAAAAAAAGCCTGTTTGAAAGTTGAAGCAGGTCTCTTAATAACAACACACATCTAATTAATAACAGATTTCCCTCCCTATATATTGTTACAAAAGCAACAAAAAAATACACATTTATTTACAGACCTGTTTCAGTTCCGGAACTTCAGGCAGATGAGGGGCACCGACCGACGTTCGAGAGGAACAGAGACGGAGGCAGCGGCTGAGGACGGAGGGATGGAGGCAGTTACTTGGACTTGGAGAGGTAGAGAGGAGGAGGAGGAGAGACTTTGAGACTAATGGTCAGCCGGTGTTGTCTCAACTCACTGTGGGGGATACTCAGTCCTACGTGCCTCCGTCCCTACAAGGGAGGTGTTTTGCATGAAAAATAGTTCAGGGGGATTTCCATAAAAAATTGTATATTTTAGGGGGGTGCACTTCACCCAATATCGTATCCAAAAATATTCAGTAGGTACATTTTTCTATATGCAAACCATGTCGTCAAGTCTTGTAAAAGAGAAGAATAATTTTATCTTCCTTCCCTGATAATAATACAACAATTATCCTAATGTGTATGCGCTGAAATCGTGAATTTTAGAGTTCAAGCAAATAAGCAACTAGTACAAGTATTTTTAAAGTCAAAATCGCACACTGAATGTTTCAAAGTCCTTAATGGAGCATAGAAAACAAATGAAAAGAATATAAGTTCATCTAATTTTGGCCTCTTGTAGATATCAAAATCAGCAAGGCCCAGCAATAACTCATAAATATGCCCTAACAGATATGGGATGTGTCGTGCAATACTTCAGACATATAAAATATTTAGATTTATACAATGGGAACTCAAGTAAATGATCAATGTGGGATAACCCCCAAACCTACGTGTTGAATGATTTCCTTGATTATCTTGGCTCCCTGGATATCAAATTTACATGCTCTGTTAAGGAACAACCGTTGTATCATTAACTACACTAAATTATAACACACACACACATACATATATAAAAAAACTTACATACAAATATATACAGGTGCTTTGGTGGCGCTGCCAAAATTTTACGAATTTGAAAATCAACCAATTAATGCACTCGCACAAGCCACCTCCCTCTCCCCCATAATGCGTAAAGATACAAGCTCTACTTCTCTTTTTAATATCTCTTCATATTGACCAAATTACCTTCCCCACATCTCACAACCTCTTTCACAAAAAAATTACCTTTCCAACGACATCAATGTTTTTTAAGGTTCGATATGGACCACCAGTTGGGAGAGACCAAAAACACCATCCCTATTTATTACATACCAGTTATATCTTATGCAACAAATGGTCCAAAATATATGCCGTTTTTATCTTTTCCTCACTGCAAAAATGAAATAATTTTGGTATAAAATTTAATCATCTAATATGAAACGTGCCAAAATGGTAGTAAAGTAATTTCTTAAGCAGACCAACTTGATACATCTAACAATCAAAATGCTAAAGAAAGTCCAACTCAAAATAGAAGAGAATTTTGATTCTGCCAACGATCATCAATATTAGCAATAAATTGTTTAGAATCAAATTTGCTTGTAGAAGGACCAAAAAGTATAACATCTTATGAAAACGAGGACAATACCAAAAGAAAATATGTCATCTTACATAGGCTAGCAATTTTCTCGAAAAATTCAAGTCCCTGCGGATTCCCGACCCTATCGTGTAGGGTACCGTATGGGGATTAAGTTTCAGGGATCGGGGCGGGTTCGGGGAGTTAAAAAAATCCTCGAAAATTTTCAGGTCGGTTTCGATTATAGCCTCAGGTCCCCTCGGGGATACCCAAATTATTAATATATAATTAAATATGTATGTATATATAAGAATAAAGAAGGTAAATATTGGCATTGAATCATTCGTTTTCATTTAAAAACTTATACCCTTCTCATGTCATATCTTAATGAAGGCCACAAAGATGAAAATATATGGAACAATGTGAAGCTTGAGCTCAAAGACCCTTTTTTCAGATCTCTTGAAAATGAAGGAAACTCATTCTATGATGCAGTCCACAATGGCACTAAATTGGTAAGAGGGAGAATGAATTATATGCAGCATATAAATATAATAACAAAGGAACCGATGGCAGTAAAGGGAGTTTTTTTCTATGTAATCCAAAGTAAATGTAGTCTCTCCTCGACGGCATTTACATGTTTAAAGGACCAAAACCAAAAAAGAGATGCATGACCAGGCAACTAATGAGCCAAAACGAGACGATTGATACTAGAAAGCCATAAATATGGACCCCATTACAAGCACCAAGAATAAAAATTAAACTACAGTGAACAGCTATATAAAAACCACCATAATCTACACACCCACCCTACCATCATGTAAATTTAATCCGGACAGAAGGAATAACTATTATATCCATGCAATATTGAGCATTACCACATGTAATACCCCGTATTTTCGAAGACTTAAATAATTATGTGATTTATTATTTTAATGGGATTAATTAAATTAAAATGTGAGAATTAATTATTTAATCCGGATTTAAATCGAATATTTACTAGCATGACGAGAAGTTAGTAACTATTAATATTGCTATGAGAATAAGTAATATGGAATGACGATTTTATATAACTTGTTGTGATATAGAAATACGACAGTTTTAATATATTAAGTCGGAACGCTTGTGTGAGTCGTGTCAAGACTAATTAAGTGGAATAAAAAGGTAAATTATTTTTAAGTAACTCGTATGATCATTTCGAGTGCGCCGTTGAGTCCGGAGGGGTCGAGATAGTCAGAAAACTCTACCCGGGTATTTTATTTGGACTCCGGGATATTTTTAGGCCAAGCCGGCACCCGGTAGGGGTAGTTTTGTAATTTGGAATTTTGGAGAAATTAAATGGATGAAAATTAGAGATAAATTATATCAGCTAATTGGTGACAATTAGGGTTAGGTTACACCAAAATGAAGAGAGATCCACAGTGGGTGAGGCAGAGAAAATTCCAAAGGAGGAGAAGTTATGTTCGCGACCTTGCACAACCACCACCACCATCGTGTAGATCGGAACGAGAGGAACGCATCCATACCAACAACATCAACGGATCAGACCTTGGAAATCGAGGCAAGTGTTTATTGCTTGCTTTTATTAGCGTTAATTATGGTCATGTTAGTCTAGGTTAATAAACCTTGTGATGAAAATTAATTTGGGTGAAATTGGAGAACTATATCATTAATTAGGGTTGATTTGATAAGGATTTGAATACCATATGTAGATAGGATGATGCCTACGTAATTTGGATGATCTCTATGAACAAATCTGGGTTTAATTTGAAGTTATGTATATTAATTTAAGAATTAGGGTTCTTGACAATAAAATTTGGGGATTTCGAATTATATGAATGA
Source organism: Sambucus nigra (assembly GCA_949130495.1). Classification (NCBI taxonomy): domain Eukaryota; kingdom Viridiplantae; phylum Streptophyta; class Magnoliopsida; order Dipsacales; family Adoxaceae; genus Sambucus; species Sambucus nigra. The sequence continues at coordinate 7,424,240 of OX422210.1, forward strand.
TTGGTGATGATTTAATGATTCTAGGTTGTTAGAATTCATTTACAAATGTTAGGATTCGATTTGGGAATGATTGATTAGAGTTTGGGATGATATTTTAGAGGTTTTAGGGTTGAAAATGGTGGAAAACGAAGCTGTCTAAGGTTGAAGACAAAACAGCCCAGGTCGCGCGAAGTCGCAAAGTCGTTCGTGCGAGATAGGGATGTCGCGCGAAGTCATTCGAGCAACACTTAAAGTCGTTCGAGCGAGATCCCTTCTGGTTCAAGCGAGTTTGTTAATTTTAAGGAATTTCCTATTTTTCCCCTATGTTGGTAAATGGTTAATTTGAGTGAGGAAAACTATTGTTCGATGAACCCAAAATAGTGCAGAATTATTGGGAGTTATTTAGGGGTAATGATTTCAAATATTTGGGACGGTGAGATTACCTTGGAGATTACGAGAGAGAGATAACCGTAATTATAAATGCGTCGAGAGTATTGGGTGATAAATACTAACGATATTATTCCTGAAGAAATAGAACTTATAAGAATAAAAATTAGTGGTTAATTGTGGGACTGATTGTGATTTTGTATTAAGGATTTTCGGGTGACATATTATCCTTAGAAATATATTACGAGAGAGGGAATATCGTAACTTAAAATACGTTGATAGTATTTAGTGATAAAAATATTACGTATGGAAAATGACACTTGGTTGTGTATACTGTTTGATTGGATGGGTTGTGTGAATACCTATTACTTGCTAGTATTATGTGTTTGACATACCTAGCTGTTTGCTATCACGGGAGGTGGTGTAGAGACAGTCTTATCCTGAGGGGATTTTGACTTGTATATCAGAACATAGGACTGTGAAGACTTACTTGTGAGTGGGTAAGTTGCTGACTATAGGAGCGTAGGTATGTGCGTGACCCATAGGTATGTGAGATATGTTCCCCTCCATTATGTGTGTTTTGTATATATGGTTTGTGGGAAACTTCCGAACCGATAGTCCTTATCAGAGTACGAGATGTACCGGGACATGATAGCAAAGTATGCAATGCACTACTGGTATAACCTTGGGGTGCTGTGATAGTATATATATGTATAGTGGTGATTATTTATATATACATGTGCTATACTTACAATGTGATGTTTGTAGGCTATTAAGATTTGGTTAATACATATATTATAGTGAGAGATATATATGTATGCTTTTGGTATATCTAAAATGAGGAAATATCAGATTATTAAGATAGTGAAATCTTCAGTAATGTAAATGGTGAATACTTGACTTTAGTGTGTTAACACTTATTTAAAATGATAAACGTTGAGATCATATACGAAATACTACTACGAGGGGTAATTAAATGGATAAGCCTATCACCTAGTTAGAAGTGTCAGATGGCTAGGTTAGAGTAGATGTACGTTAGGCGTGCACACTAGTCGAGAGGTGAGAATCTCATGTGAGAGTTCGAGCTAACATGCATATAATACTTACTTTAATGCAGTTTTAAATACTTGCTAAAACAAATATTTTTACACATCGGGCTCTGACCCGTTTCTTGCATCTCTTTTCTCTTTTGCTATATATATATATATATATATATATGTATTAGTACAGGTGCCCAGCCACAAGGACACCGGTTCTAGATACTTGGATGGTTTGCCGAACTGCAACTGTTGTGGAAGTTGCGGGTTATTTGAGATTAGACGCTTCTCTCATTTCATTCAGTTCCTAGTTCAGATATCTCAGTTAGGGCATGTGTCGCCCATTCTCATTGGCAGAGTTATACTCAGTTTCCCTTGTAGTTCTTCTCAGTTGGTTTGAGTATTTATTATGGTTTGGTTTGTAACTGTAAACTGGAAGGTTTTATCCAGTCTTATCTATTCAGTATTTGATTCAATCAACATTTAATTCTTGTGTATGGTTTATATTTACATGTTCATAATTTATTAAATTAATTGGTTTAAAGTTTAATTGGAAAATGTTTTGACACTATCTTAATTAAATGTTAGGTAATTAACTGGATTTAAGTTTTCGACAGTGATGCTAAGAATGAACCAACCGAACATTCTGTTATAAATTTTATAAAGGACTGATCGCCCGATATTTAATTGGGCGGGGTGTCACACCACGTTAGTAGGAGGAGCTAACCACTTGATAACTAAGACCATTGGCTTATAATTAGAGGTTGGAATTTGAAAGAACTTGGCTATAGTGGGGTTTAAGCACTGAATTCTCTATGGAGCAGGAACTTTGAAAGTATCCGATATAAGTCTAACAGATTGTTGAACAATACCACGTGTTGTTGGCCTCACGTTGTAAAAGTGTGATCTGTTACGAGCTTTCCATAACTCCTAACAAACAATACAAGGATTAATTTGGAATATCATCCATCAATCGACTGTTTTTTTATTCTGAGCCGCCAGGTACTAAGGATAGAATAAATACACGAGAGATAACAACCCATACAAAAAAGCCTAAAATATTAGTCCCAAACCTCTTTAGCCACCTCACTAAACACAAACATGTTCTGCAATGTGTCATCAAAAGAAGATCTGAAGCAGCAGCGCCTCTATATTTGGAACAATGTCTAATACCAATTTTGGCAATGACATCTTCAATAGGAAGCAAGTTTTGCAAAACTTTACACATGAAAACAGATATTTTTATAGACTGCATTTATGCCAAATGTGAGAATAAACAAAAGAAGAGCTTTTCCTTTTTATCATAACATCCCATGAGGAAGAGAATGAGTATATACCATTAGATGTAGCAGACCCAGCTACAGTGCCCTATCCCTTGCAATAACTAGGATTAAAGGCTGTAATAGGGCTAATAGCATTGACAGGTAGCAAAGAATGCAATAGATTCAAATTCCACTACCCATCGTTCTAATAATCCTTCAACATTGGAAGCCAAGAATCATTGATAGAGAAAAGCGGGCCGAAATATCATCTTTTTTTTAATCTTAATGATGAAACTTATGGAAAGACTTATTTAACACTGCAATTTAGTGTTGCTATTGTAGAATAATCCACTTCCTGAACCGCCACCATAGATATTTTCAAAAATATCTTGGCTTGCACCTACTGAACTCCATCACAGTGGGACCCAGCTGATCAGAAACCCCCTGTGCATATCGCCAACAAAAATAGAATTCCCAACCTATGAACAAATATAGACCATTGATTACAAGGGATTAATGGCCGACAAATATGCTTGAGTCAAAATCTAATCAAGCAAAAACAACCAACAAATGAGAAAACAAAAACCACCTCTATACTATTAATTACATTTATTGTTTTTACAAAATCCAAATAATGACTACAACAAATCCCAACATTATCAAACACTTCATTAGTTTTAGTATTTTTTTCTCAACAATTACCTTTATTACGTATGTTAGAGAGATCATTATTTTCTAAAAATGGTAATTCAGAAATACAAAAGGATGTCAAGGACACAATGCAATAACATATCACCTCCAAATTATAACCACATCGCCATACACCCTGTTGCCCTGTATCAGAAACCCACACACAAATTGAAGTGTAAAAATCTATGAAACATTTTAAAGAAGGTCTGAAATGTTGTTAAAGAGACATTTATATTATTTCTTTCCATTTTTCAATGATAGAGTTTATATAATTTTTTTCCACATTTATGATCAATACCAAGTGAAATATCTAAATCTTAAATGAATTCCCTAGACGAGTTCGAGTTTTGAACTAAAAATTAATCCAGGTACATCAGACACATAGACCTAATACTAAGTCTATTAATTACAATTTGTTAAATCTTAAATAAATTTTGTATGCTTCCAGGTACACCCTTCAATGGAGGTTGAACCTAGAAGCAATACAAAAAAAAGGTACCGAAACATATTCTCTACACAACAAAAAAAAATATATTTTATACACACAAATACTAAATTTAAACACAAAAAAGTGTTTGTAAATTAAGAGAGCGAGGTTAATAAAATATGCTTAACTCAATCGCAGTAGCTTATTCCAGGAAACTAATAAAACATATTCAACATTTCCTCTCATAAACTAAGAAACTATAACTTAATGTCTTTAAGAACATCCTCACAATTTATAAACAGGGTCGGAATCCGAAAGTATAAAGTCTACAAAACAAAGAGCGCATGAGGTAAAATATACCAATTTAATAAGATAAAAAAGATGAGGAAACTAATCCATCTAAGGCAAATTGTTAAGAAACACTTTCACAAACCATCAATCGAAATGGATGTTTGAAAATCACATGAGACATGCTGGAAAAAAACATTCTCAGTATAATTTTTTGACCCAATTTTATAGAAACTAAAAAATCCAAATTTTATTAACTCTAACAAAGCCCCAAATCTAAAACCAAAATTTGGAAAAACCTTCCATTTTTTAAAATTCATGCTGAGAGAGAGAAAAAAAAGTACCTTATTTGGTTTGCTGGAAAGAAAGAGAGAACCTATGAGAGAGGTGTTATGGAGGGTTAAAGGACGCGGAAGCGAGTGTGTGTGGGTGTTAAGGCGGGGCGAGGAGGATCGGGACGAGCGATTCTTGTACTAAAAAGAATGCTTCGTAGCTTTTTGGTCGACGCACTTCCATTTTATGAATTGAATTTCCATTATTCAGGTCGAATAGCAAATCATCTTTCACTTAGCATACACTTCTAACTGACTACCAAAATACTAATGTATAAATTAATGAGTTTGTCCTCGAATTTAATTCAAATTCACTGAAAACCGAATTCCATAAATAACTTTGCCACTTTATTACACCACCTGTAAACACACTACTCTCTCTCTCACACACACACGCGCGCAAGCGCGCGCGGGCGCTAAACACATAAACACTATCTTCTAGCAGTTGACACACACACTAACATCCCTCACACACATGTACACAACCAACAAACACTATATTGCATCAGAACATCCACATGCCACAGAACCACACACAAACAGGCATAGTTTTATAGCACACAGATAAGTGCCACACACACTTTGGCACACTATGTTTCCAAGTATACACACACAATAATATGAATCATGCGATGTTTATATGGAGGGAAAGAGTATAAATCTGTAGAAAAATAAACAAATGGGTAGATAATGAGCCATTATATTTTATTTTTAATTTTTTGTTAGCAAATATAAAAAACAAAAAACATGAGTTCATTTGATTTAGGAGAAGCAAATTAGGTCGTGAGATTAAAAATGGATGATAAGGAGATTGACCACAAAGGCTTTTATCATTATATTTTAAATATTACCTTGGTCTATTGTTATGTAAACATATACATAAAGCACTTATGGAAGAACAATATAAAGTAAGATTGAAGCATACAAAAATAATAGAAATATCCAATAAAAACATTTATAATCAAAGGACTGAATCTGGAAACCCTAATTGTGTAAAAAAAAAGGTAAAAGCCAATACGTGACACACAAAATTAACAACTTAAATGGTGCTAAAAGAGTAATGGGTATACGAGAGTAATTGTGGTTGAAGATTCTGGCGATGGTGGAAGATGGATGTGACCTTGACATTGGATACTAAATATCATATGAGTAAGAACCAAGACCCGTACAGCCTTTAATCGATTGACACAATGCTTGTTCTTGCTTCAAATGATAAAAGCAATAATGAGAGACAAATTTCACATATTCATGCAAATGGGAAAATAAAGCATCGTAACTTGCCACAAATCAATATAGCTAATGGTTTATAATGCCAGAACTTAACCATGATGGCTAGCACAATTCATTTGCAACATAACCCTAAGCATTTAGATAAAATGACCATCATAGCTCAAGACAATTGAAAAGAGAACGGTGTATTATTTTCCTATAAAAATAATATTGAATGCCTCAGTAGTGTAACTCGATTAAAAATACCAAAAAATGTAACAGGTAATCGTCGCACATTGACAGACTATAAAATTACAATCAAAATACGAATGATCCAATGTTATCGCATTTTTTGGGTGCAGCCCACGTAAATGCGTCCTATATATTTATCAACGCTATATATAAAAATTAAAAAGACATTAGACGGCCTAGAAATAACTAATCGATCAAAAGAAGATAATAAAGTATGTTATAACAGGCCTTAATTTTAGAGATAGAATGAAAATCTCACAACGTCTCACTTTAAAAGCATCGAAAAAATAAAAATTAAAGGGCGGTCTACCGTATACCTTTGCCTCCCATATAAAGATTAACAACGAACAAAATCTGTATCCATTCCCTCTCATTGCATCCTCACTCCCTACTATTATCTTCATACAACTAACCACTGCACCCACGATTTCCCTGTTATCCAATGAAACTACGAACAAGTGGGGAATACCCAGTACCTCCACCTCACCAAAGTTCATGTAATCTGTAATAAGTTACTTTTGGACAAGACTATTTCTAACACCTTTACAAACTTGCACACTTGATAACACTACCACATACCATGTGAAAACTAGGTTGGGAGATGGACTACTAATCCACGTTTGAGAAACAAAAAAATAATTGAAATTGCAACATAATGAAGCTCAAAAGATAAAAACAATATATATATATATATATATATATATGTCCATGGTATACCTGACAATTATGTACATATTCTAGAAAAGAAGGAACATCACGATAGCAGCCTTGATCACTACTTTCAACTTCAAGGGGTTTGTAAAAGAAAATTATGTCTTTTTCTTCAAGCTATAAAAGGGGAGAGAAAAGGAACGAAATATATCTTGCAGACAGTCACGTCTAATAATTACGTAATAATCAAGAAGGCTAGTTCATTCAATCAAGCTTCTTATTAGTGTGTTCACTCATGACGTTAGGATCAAATTTATTTCCTGGATATCAAAAGGGATGAGTAAGAGAACTACCCTAGTAAAATCACAACATATGTGACTAGCTTAGGAAGATCAAAACATTTTTTTAAATGCACAGTAATTAAAAGGCAGGTCTCGATGAGTTCAATTCCTTCATGCGGAGCAAAGCAAACTAGTCCATTCAGATGCACACTAGATTAGTCAAGTAATTACAAGACTTGCAAATTCTAAAGAAGCGCTAGATGATTATCATAGATTGTTGAAAAGAAAATAATACAGGAATTCTCATAACAATTTTGATCTATACGGCCAATATCACCATTTATATAAAGATATCTATCCACACAAACACTAAAAACAAGTATATGGACACATCAAGAGAGATTGCATAAGATGCAAAAAAACATTATAAAGATATAAAAAAGACTTGTCATTTACCTGAGTAACTTGTTTGACAACATAATTGAACAATTTATATATAATTAAACTATTCAAACAATTTAATTGTTTAAAGAGATAAGATGGAACTTCAACTACTATCATAAAACATAAACAAGGTATTTTCTACCATGCATTCCGTAGGTTTTATCTAAACAAAAAGAGCAAATAGAACAGTTCATCCATCCAAGTTCAATCAAAAGATAATGTATGCTGAAGGACCAAGTTCAGTCATTTACATAATTGACAGGAAGAAAACAGAGCAGATAGAATAGTCCATCTATATTTAGTTAAAAACAGAACATATGTCGAACAATACCAGTTGGTTATGTGCCGAGCTAATACGAATTAAATTAAACTACACCTCAACCATTCAGGTTAACTTAAAATGTAAACATATTATGAAGGAAATGTTTGCATAACAAAAAGTTAAGAATATCGCATGACAAGATATGCCATTTCTAGAGAGATATGGTGACAAATAATTCCATCTTTCATAAAAAATCGGCTTACTGGACAACATGAAACCAATACTGTAATAACTTGTGCAGCATAAAAATAATTTAAATTGTCTCAAATTCTCTAGAAATGACTCATTATATATTAAAAAAATAGAGGGAATTATAAGACCACAGTACGCAAAAAAAGTTTTCATTCCCCATTTAGAGATATTCATACTAATTGGAGCTTTGAAGGACACTTGATTGGCATGATAGTGGTCTCTAATTTTGTCTTTGTTCCTATTGCAAAATGTGAGTTTATTACAAAAATGAGAAGAAACCAAGGACAACATTAAATTATAGTTACCTAAACAACATTATTTCAAATGAAGACTTTTGTAGAGGAACATAAAAATGCTAGACCACGAAATCAACATCTCTCTAAATAACATATGGTGGTGGAAGAAGACATTTGTAGTCCTTGTTTTTTTCTTGATCTTATCTTCACGTAAGGATATGAATAATACCTCAAGCTGACTATTACTGTCCATTGACTAAAGTATTTGTGACTTTCAACTAGCAAGTCAAAAAGATAAATAAGGGCAACAAGGGAAAATCTTGTGCATGAGGCTCGCGCCACTATGGGGTACTGGGGGTAGATAAATAAGTGCAGACTAAATCTGTTTTATATCATTTTTCATCTATAATAACATAATACAAATCAGGTGCTTCATCCTCATAAGGAAACACATTTTCTTCAAAAAATTGGATGTTTAGCGTGCTGTTGCCATACATTCAAAACCTCGAGAGAAATTACATACCATTATAAGGCATTTTCATAACTGATTGACGTAACTCATCGTTACTAAGAGATTCCATCAAGAGAGTGGTTGTCGATACATCAGCAGAGAACCCCTTATTAAGCATTTCATTAAGAAACTGCATTGCCTTTAATGTATCATTATTTCGAAGAAATCCTTTGGATAATAATATTATAAGTGCAACCATTAGGTGGACAACCAATATCTTCCATTTTTCTAAGAAAATCATTTGCTTCGCTTAGCATCCCTTCCTTGTAAAATCCATTAATCAAAATAGTATATGTACGAATCTTTAGTTGCAAATCTTTTCTAGGAATACTGTCAAATAGTTCGCTGGCAGCTTTAGGCTTCCCAGCTCTACACATACCATTAATAAATGCAGTGTAAGCTACAATGTCAAGATGCAACCCGTAGTCTTCCATCCCTTGAAATAGAATCATTACCCTCGAAAGGCATTGATTTTTACATAAACCATCTAACAGAGTAGTGTATCCCTACATTTGGCGCTTGACCACAGGTTCGCATTTCATTTAAAAGCTCCGGTGCAACAAGAGGCTTCCCCACACGATACAAGCCACCTATAAGAGTGTTGTAAGTGACAGTGTCAAGAATTAATCCTCTATGAGATATTTTATGAAAAAATCTTTGGGCATCATCCATCTATTGCTCTTTACAATATCCATTAATCACTATTTTATAGCTATAAGCATTAGGTTTAACACCTCTAGCAACCATCAGATCAAATACCTTCTTCGCTTCTTGCAATCTTCTTTGCAAATAATATCCATCCATCAGCGCACTGAGGTGACTATATCAGGTTTGATGCCTCTTTGAATCATCATTTCAATTAAATCCAACACTTCTTCAGCCATGCCTTCTTTATAACGCGCATCTACCAATATAGAGAAAATCCTCACATTAAGATTTATTTTTCGGTTCACCATCTCATTCAATAATTTCATAACGTCTTTCCATCGGCTTGAACTGCAAAGACCTTGGATCAATAGAGTGTATATGATGATATCTGGTATAACACCTTTACGGATCACTTTTGAAAAAAGGTCTAAAGCCTCATCGACTAGTTTGTCCTTATAAAGATCGTCTATGATTGTGTTATACACCACAAGATCAGCCTCCAAATTTCTTTCTTCCATCTTCTCAAGAAATCCAATAGCCACGTTAGTATTTCTCGTTTTACATAAGCCATTTATAATGGTCCCATAAGTTATGACATCGTATTGAAGGCCTTTCTCCTCCACTACATTAAACAAGTGTACAGCGTTAGCCATTCTATCATGAGCAATTAAGCCCGCGTGATAAAATCCGATTGATAAGCAAGTTTGAAGATTCTGGCGAAAACAGAAAAGCCTAAATCCACCTTTTTAAAATGGCAATAACAGTTAATCAAAACATTAAGACTACAAAGGTCTGCCTCAACTACTCCTAATGATTCGATTTGTTTAAAGAGAGAAATAACAGTGGTATAATGTTTGATCATGAAAATGGCCCCTAGTAACCGATTAAAATACGCAACTGATGGCTAGGGTTGCATTTGCGTCATTCGATTAAACAAAGTTAGGGCATCTTGAAGGCTACTAAATCCAATTTTACACTAATTTCTGAAAAAATTGTTGAAGTGTGTCCAATTATTGAGAAGTTCTAGATTTTAATCAGAAAGAGGTGAAGTTGTAGAATAATGAGAATGGAAGCAAACCCTTAATTGAGAATCAATCAAGTTTGTAGGAGCGTTGAGAAGAGCCACAACCACACATCTTAATGTTAAGGTTTGTGAAGCAATAATAGTTGATCTCTTCATCGTCATCCCTCCCTACTATGCTGGCTTAGGACCTCTATAGAGTTTATGAGGTTTGGGCAGATCTTAGATCATCTCCAACCCGGATGTGGATCGGGAAAAATTTTAGTGACACGTTGGAATCATCCACATTTAGTGAAAAACTAAGCCTCCAATGCAAGCTTTGATAAAGCCAGTGAAGCTTACGTGGATAAACACTGTGAACAAAACCCTCTGTATGAAGAGGGTGTGACCCACATTCAGTTAGATGATAAGATCATCTCCAATGCAAATGTAGTGTACGTCACTACATTTGGCTCTTAACCACGGGTTCACATTTCATTTAAAAGCTCCATTGCAATAAGAGGCTTTCCCACATGATAAAAGCCACCTATAAGAGTGTTATAAGTGACAGTGTCAAGAATTAATCCTTTATGAGACATTTTATGAAAAAATCTTTGGGCATCATCCATCTTTTGCTCTTTACAATATCCATTAATCAGTATGTTATAGCTATGATAATTAGGTTTAACACCCCTAGCAACCATCAGATCAAATGCCTTCTTGGCTTCCTGCAATCTTCTTTGCAAACAATATCCATCCATCAACGCACTGTAGGTGACTATATCAGGTTTGATGCCTCTTGGAATCATCATTTATATTAAATCCAACGCTTCTTCAACCATGCCTTCTTTACAATGCACATCTACCAATATATTGAAAATCCTCACATTAAGATTTATTTTTTGGTTCACCATCTCATTCAATAATTTCATAACGTCTTTCCACTTGGCTGAACTACAAAGACCGTGGATCAATGGAGTGTATGTGATGATATCTCGTATAACACCTTTACAGATCACTTTTGAAAAAAGGTCTAAAACCTCATCGACTAGTTTGTCCTTACAAGGACTGACAATAATTATGTTATACACCACGAGATCAGCCCCCAAATTTCTTTCTTCCATCTTTTCAAGCAATCCAATTACCACGCTAGTATTTCCCATTTTACATAAGCCATTTATAATGGTCCCATAAGTTATGACATCAGGTTGAAGGACTTTCTCCTCCATTACATTAAACAAGTGTACAATGATAGCCATTCTATGTTGAGCAATTAAGCTCGCGTGATACAATCCGGTTGATAAGCAAGTTTGAAGATTCTGGTGAAAATAGAAAAGCCCAAATCCACCTTTTTCAAATGGCAATAACAGTTAATGAAAACATTAAGACTACAAAGGTCAGCCTCAACTACACCCAATGATTCGATTTGTTTAAGCAGAGAAATAACAGTGGTATAATGTTTGATCCTGATAATGGCCCTTAGCAACCGATTAAAATACGCAACTGATGGCAAGGGTTGCATTTGGGTCATTCGATTAAACAAAGCTAAGGCATCTTGAAGGTTACTAAATCTAATTTTTCACTGATTTCTGACAATTATTGAAGTGTGTCTGATTATTGAGAAGTTGTAGATTTCAATCAGATGGAGGTGAAGTTATAGAATAATGAGAATGGAAACAAACCCTTAATTGAGAATCAGTTGAGTTTGTAGGAGCGTTGAGAAGAGCCATAACCATATATCTTAAGGTTAAGGTTTGGGAAGCAATAATACCTTATTTCTTCATCGTCATCCTTCCCTACTACTCTGACTTAGGACCTCTTGAGGTTTGAGCAGATCTTAGAGCATCTCCAACCCAAATGTGGATCGGGAAAATTTTTAGTGACACGTAGGAATCATACACATTGAGTGAAAAACTAAGCCTTCAATGCAAGCTTTGATAAAGCTTGTGAAGCTTACGTGGATAAACACTGTGAACAAAACCCTCTACATGTAGAGGGTGTGATCCACATTCAGTTAGATGATAAGAGCATCTCCAATGCAAATGTAGTGTACGTCACTACATTTGGCTTTTAACCATGGGTTCGCATTTCATTTAAAAGCTCCAATGCAACAAGATGCTACCCCACATGATACAAGCCACCTATAAGAGTGTTGTAAGTGAGAGTGTCAAGAATTAATCCTCTATGAGGCATTTCATGAAAAAATCTTTAGGCATCATCCATATTTTGCTCTTTACAATATCCATTAATCAGTATGTCATAGCTACGAGCATTAGGTTTAACACCCCTAGCAACCATCAGATCAAATGCCTTCTTCGCTTCCTGTAATCTTCTTTGCAAATAATATCCATCCATCAACGCAATGTAGGTGACTATATAAGGTATGATACCTCTTTGAATCATCATTTCAGTTAAATCCAACACTTCTTCAACCATGCCTTCTTTACAACGTGTATCAACTAATATATTGAAAATCCTCACAATAAGATTTATTTTTTGGTTCACTATCTCATTCAATAATTTCGTAATGTCTTTCCACCTTCCGGAACTATAAAGACCGTGGATCAATGGAGTGTATGTGATGATATCTGGTATAACACCTTTACGAATCACTTTTAAAAAAAGGTCTAAAGCCTCATCGACTACTTTGTCCTTATAAAGACGGACTATAATTGTGTTATACACCACAAGATCAGCCCCCAAATTTCTTTCTTCCATCTTCTCAAGCAATCCAATAGCCACGCTAGTATTTCCCATTTTACACAAGCCATTTACAATGGTCCCACAAGCTATGACATCGGGTTGAAGGCCTTTCTCCTCCATTACATTAAACAAGTGTACAGCCTCAACCATTCTATCCTAAGCAATCAAGCCCACGTGATAGAATCTGGTTGATAAGAAAGTTTGAAGATTTTGGCAAAAATATAAAAGCCCAAATCCACCTTTTTCAAATGGTAATAACAGTTAATGAAAACATTAAGACTACAAAGGTCACCCCCAACTACTCCTAATGATTCGATTTGTTTAAAGAGAGAAATCACAGTGGTATAATATTTGATCCTGACAATGGGCCCTAGCAACCGATTAAAATACGCAAATGATGGCTAGGGTTGCATTTGGGTCATTCGATTAAACAAAGCTAGGGCATCTTGAAGGCCACTAAATCCAATTTTGCACTAATTTCTGACAAAATTGTTGAAGTGTGTCCGATTATTGAGAAGTTATAGATTTCAATCCGAAGGAGGTGAAGTTGTAGAATAATGAGAATGGAAACAAACCCTTAATTGAGAATCAGTCGAGTTTGTAGGAGCATTGAGAAAAGCCCCAACCACATATCTTAAGGTTAAGGTTTGGGAAGCAATAATACCGTATCTCTTTATCGTCATCCCTCCCTACTACCCCGGCTTAGGACCTCTATAGAGTTTATGATGTTTGGGCAGATCTTAGAGCATTTCCATCCCAGAAGTGGATCAATAAAAATTTTAGTGACACGTAGGAATCATCCGCATTAAGTGAAAAACTAAGCCTCCAATGCAAGCTTTGATAAGGCCTGTGAAGCTTACGTGGATAAACACTGTGAACAAAACCCTCTACATGTAGAGGGTATGATCCACATTCAGTTAGATGATAAGAGCATCTCCAATGAAAATGTAGTGTATGTCACTACATTTGGCTCTTAACCACGGGTTCACATTTCATTTAAAATCTCCAGTGCAACAAGAGGCTTCCCCATACGATACAAGCCACCTATAAGAGTGTTGTAAGTGACACTGTCAAGAATTAATCCTCTATGAGACATTTCATGAAAAAATATTGGGGCATCATCCATCTTTTGCTCTTTACAATATCCATTAATAAGTATGTTATAGCTATGAGCATTAGGTTTAACACCGCTAGTAACCATCAGATCAAATGCTTTCTTCGCTTCCTGCAATCTTCTTTGTAAACAATATCCATCCATCAACGCACTGTAGGTGGCTATATCAGGTTTGATGCCTCTTTGAATCATCATTTTAATTAAATCCAATGCTTCTTCAACCATGCCTTCTTTATAACGTGCAACTACCAATATATTAAAAATCCTCGCAATAAAATTTATTTTTCGATTCACCATCTCATTCAACAATTTCGTAATGTCTTTCCACCTTTCTGAACTACCAAGACCATGGATTAATGGAGTGTATGAGATGATACCTGCTATAACACATTTACGGATCACTTTTGAAAAAAGGTCTAAAGCCTCATCGACTACTTTGTCCTTACAAAGCCGTCTATAATTGTGTTATACACGACAAGATCAGCCCCCAAATTTCTTTCTCCCATCTTCTCAAGCAATCCAATAGGCACTCTAGTATTTCTCCTTTTACATAAGCCATTTATAATTGTCCCACAAGTTATTACATCGGGTTGAAGGCCTTTCTCCTCCATTACATAAATCAAGTGCACAACGTCAGCCATTCTACGTTGAGCAATTAAGCCTGCGTGATACAATCTGGTTGATAAGCAAGTTTAAAGATTCTGGAAAAAATAGAAAAGCCAAAATCCACCTTTTTCAAATGGCAATAACAGTTAATAAAAACATTAAGACTACAAAGGTCAGCCTCAACTACACCCAATGATTCGATTTGTGTAAGGAGAGAAATAATAGTGGTATAATGTTTGATCCTTATAATGGCCCCTAGAAACCGATTAAAATACGCAACTGATGGCAAGGGTTGCATTTGGCTCATTCGATTAAACAAAGCTATGGCATCTTGAAGGCTACTAAATCCAATTTTGCACTAATATTTGACAAAATTATTGAAGTGTGTCCGATTATTGAGAAGTTGTAGATTTCAATCAGAAGGAGGTGAAGTTGTAGAATAATGAGAATGGAAACAAACCCTTAATTGAGAATCAGTCGAGTTTGTAGGAGCGTTGAGAAGAGCCACAACCACATATATTAAGGTTAAGGTTTGGGAAGCAATAATAGCTAATCTCTTCATCGCCATTCATCCCTACAACTCCGGCTTAGGACCTCTATAGAGTTTGTAAGGTTTGTAAAGATCTTAGAGCATCTCCAATATGGATGTGGATCAAGAAAAAATTTAGTGCCACATAGGAATCTTCCGTATTGTGTGAAAAACTAAGCCTCGAATGCAAGCTTTGATAAAGCCTGTCTAGCTTACATGGATAAACATTGTGAACAAAACCCTCTACATGTAGAGGGTGTGATCCACATTCAGTTAGATGATAAGAGCATCTTCAATGCAAATGTAGTTTACGTCACTACATTTGGCTCTTAACCACGAGTTCTCATTTCATTTAAAATCTTTAGTGCAAAAGAGGCTTCCCCATACGATACAAGCCACCCATAAGAGTGTTGTAAGTGACAGTGTCAAGAATTAATCCTATATGAGACATTTAATGAAAAAATCTTTGGGCATCATCCATTTTTTGCTCTTTACAATATCCATTAATCAGTATGTTATAGCTATGAGCATTAGATTTAACACCCTTAACAACCATCAGATCAAATTTCTTCTTCACTTCCTACAATCTTCTTTGCAAACAATATCCATCCATCAACGAACCGTAGGTGACTATATCTGGTTTGATGCCTCTTTGAATCATCATTTCAATTAAATCCAATGCTTCTTCAACCATGCCTTCTTTACAACGTGCATTTACCAATATATTGAAAATCCTCACAATATGATTTATTTTTTGGTTCACCATCTCATTCAATAATTTTGTAACGTTTTTTCCACCGGCCTAAACTGTAAAGACCGTGGATCAATGGAGTGTATGTGATGATTTCTGGTATAACACCTTTACGGATCACTTTTGAAAAAAGGTCTAAAGCCTCATCGACTAGTTTGACCTTACAAAGATCGTCTATAATTGTGTTATACACCACAAGATCAGCCTCCAAATTTCTTTCTTCCATCTTCTCAAGCAATCCAATAGCCACGTTAGTATTTCCCGTTTTACATAAGCCATTTATAATGGTCCCATAAGTTATGACATCGGGTTGAAGGCATTTCTCCTCCACTACATTAAACAAGTGTACAACCTCAGCCATTATATTCAGAGCAATCAAGCCCGCGTGATACAATCTGGTTGATAAGCAAGTTTGAAGATTCTAGCAAAAATAGAAAAGCCCAAATCTACCTTTTTCAAATGTCAATAACAGTTAATGAAAACATTAAGACTACAAAGGTCTGCCTCAACTACTCCCAATGATTCGATTTGTTTAAAGAGAGAAATAACAGTGGTATAATGTTTGATCCTAACAATGGCCCCTAGCAACTGATTAAAATACGCAACTAATGGCAAGGGTTGCATTTGGGTCATTCGGTTAAACAAAGCTAGGGCATCTTGAAGGCTATTAAATCCAATTTTGCACTGATTTTTGACAAAATTATCGAAGTGTGTCCGATTATTGAGAAGTTATATATTTGAATCAGAAGGATGTGAAGTTGTAGAATAATGGGAATGGAAATAAACCCTTAATTGAGAATCAGACGAGTTTGTAGGAGCGTTGAGAAGAGCCACAACCACATATCTTAAGGTTGAGGTTTGGGAATCAACAATAACTGATCTCTTCATCGGTAACAATCCCTACTACTCCGGCTTAGGACCTCTATAGAGTTTATGAGGTTTGGGCAGATCTTAGAGCATCTCCAACCCGGACGTGGATCGGGAAAAATTTTAGTGACATGTAGGAATCATCCACATTGATTGAAAAACTAAGGGTCTGTAGCGACATTAATATTCAACACAAATAGATAAGAAAAGTGCAATCACCAAGTAAAATAAAGAACATAAAATGCCAATCACACAACAGGGAGTATACGTGGTTCAGCAAGAATGCCTAAGTCTACGGTGGTGCAGTCAGTATTATTTTTATATACTTCGGGGAGCGTTTATAGAGAATACAGTGCATGCCCCTTGCCCCAGCTTAGGGTTTATTATATACATGTTTATCTTCAGGGAGTGGGGGTGTTGGACTCCCCCACGTCCATATTTCTCTCCTGGAATATATCTATACGAGATTCTTGGAGAAGACTAAGTTATAACTGAATTAACTTAAGGTGCGAAGGGTTTGGACTTTAGGCCATTTTTATTGGGCTACTTGTCCGGGCCCATGATAGTAAATTCGGGTACCCACAATTGCCCCTAAAGTTGTTGGGCCACAATTTGGGCTCAATAAATTTAAATGATTTGTCATAATGGCTCTTTTACAAATCGTGTAACTCTTCCCAAAGTTGAGAATTGATTTAGGCGGCAGTTGCTTCGTGTCCCGTGCTCGATGACTGGGAGCATTTAAAAGTTATTTTGAGCAGTATTTTAGAGTTGTCATTTCAAGCTTCTTAGTGTCCCCTCATCTTCTGCATATTTAAGCGATTGTGCCCTCTTCTCCAGGTCTTAATTTTCTTCGCTTTCGATCTCCCTCGTCATTTGGGCTTGTGATCTTGCATCGTCCAAGTCAAACTTTCATATTGTAAGTCCCCTTTGCTCTCTCTGTTTCTTTCTCTGTTGAGTTTTCTTTCAATATGAAATTTAGGGTTTATAAATGAAAAAGATAGGTAGTAGATCACTGTCTGAGTTTAGGAAGTTTTATAACATCCCAGAATGGGTAGATATTGAGTGCGCTCCTTTCCCTAAGATTGTTAGAGAGATAGAGGGCGCTTATTGGATTCATGTCCTGTTGCTTTCCCAAAGGGGGATTACTTTTCCTCCATATAATTTATTCCTACATTTCTTTGGTTATTTTAACATTGTCCCTACAAAGTGTTCGCCCAACGTCTAGAAGATAGTCAATGGTGTTCATAGAATAAATCAACTTTATAGTACTAAATTAGGGCTCGTTAAAGTTTGTTTTTGTTATTCCTTCTCTCGAACGAGCTCTGGTCTTTTTTATCTCAAAGCCAGGAGTCCTGACAGGGTATTGGTAGTAAATTTACCTGATTCTCACAAGGACTATTGGCAAGATGGCTTTCTTGCTAGGAATTGGCAGTTCTCCCCTCAAACTGAGGGGGGAGGTCTGATAGATTCACTGTTCCCTTTTATGGGGAAGAGTACATAGGTAGTCTTTATTCTGCTTATTCAATCTCCTTGCTGATGTGTGATTTTTCTGATACTTTCCTGTATTCTTTTTCAGTGAGGACAAAGAACTTGGAACCTGCCCTTAGCGAGGATTGAGTTATCGAGCTGATTAAAGCTTGGAATATTAGGGAAGCTCTGGTTAACGGTGAACACCCACGGTCTGCTACTTTCCTACTCGAGTACAAGAATATCGGGTCCAGTTTCATTGCGAAGCCTGTGGATAGCATTCCTGATTTAGATATTTCTGAAGAAGCTTCTACTGATCCCATTCAGTTGGACGAGAAGGAGAGAAGTTCTGAAGGTGACATTAGAGGGGGTGCTGAAGGTGGTTCTGGTGAGGCGAGCTCTAATAGTGAAAGTTCCTTTAGCACAGAAGAGGTTTATGAGGCTCGAGAATCTTTAAGTACATCTAGCAGCTCTAGCGAGGAAAAGGTTCCCCCAGGAAGAACCTTATCCGTGATGATGACGATGAGGATTATGTACTTCTCGCTCAGAGGTCAAAGAAGCAAAAATCCATCAGTGGGCTATTATTACTTATTCTCGGTCTTCTGCTCACGAGCAGGAGAAAAAGAGAAAAGAAGAAGAGCAGTTGAGGGAGAGAGAAAGAAAGAGAGGAGAGGAAGAAGGCTAAAGAAAGAAAGAAGGTTAAGGAGAAGAAGAGGGTAGAGGAGAAAGAGAGAGAGGAAGAGAGGAGAACGATGAAGGCGATGACGAAAGCTGGGAAGGCTCTAGTGCTCGTGTCTACGCTCCCAAAGGTGGCCTAGGTAGCCATCTCTCCCCAACTGGCGCCTGCGCTGCTCGAAAGAGCAGTCTTGCCCGCTGATCGCCAAAGGGCAATGGGACTGAACAGTTGGCCTTACAAGCGAGTTAGAGGCTAGCCTTAGTAAGTCTATTTCTTCTCTTTAACATTGGTAAAACTCTATTTGTTGCTCTCTTCTAATGCCTTCCTTTTATTTGCAGTTCATGACTGAATTTGCTGTGCTCTATCGCTCTTGCGATGAGCTGGTGAATAAGAATGATGAGCTGGAGAAGTAGAATGTTTCTCTGAAAGGGAAAAGTACAGAGCTTGAGGCCAGCCAGAAGACTGCTGATGCTACTTGGATGTCTTTTGACCTGGCCCTTGTTGAAGTTAATCGAGCGAGGGAGGCAGTAGTTAAAGAGCTGAATGAGCTTCGGTAGGTTTATGATTTAGCCTGCTCGAGCAAGCTAGCGGTGGATAAGGAGAATAAGGTGCTGGTGGGGAAGCTGAAGGAGAAGGAGTCTGAGGCAGCCATCATTAAGGAAGATTCGTATAATTATGGGTGGGCTACCGTATATGAAGATGCTGTGGTTCAGATAGGCTACATCAGCCGTCTGAATTTCAAGAAGGACTGGAACAAGGCCTTCTTGGCTGTCGGAGTGGATGTTGCCTCTCCCTTATACGATGAGCATGATCCAGGCCCAAAGCTTATCGTAGATGAAGCTTTTGCCCCAGCCGTTAAAGGCGTTGACCCTACTTCCCAGTCAGTTCCTGTTGATGCCCTTCCTGCTTGGGCGGTAGAAGCTGTCCTTACTGAGGGAGATGCTCATACTGCTGCTGACAAGGGGAAGCAGCCAGCTTCTTTTGAATAACTCGAGGTCGCCAGCTAATCTATTCTTAGGATTGCTTTTGTATCTTTGGTTGTAATGTTCCTTTCTGATTCTCAATGTACTCTGATCCTTTGTGTATGAATTAAATGAGAAGATTTTTTCCCTCAGTGTACTGAATAATTTTATCTTTTACTGTTCTTTTATGTCTTGTAGTTGATTGATGTAGAAGAGTATATACCTGCCACCTCTCAACTAGGAAGGAACCTTGTCCCTAACGCGAGTCCTCAAGTCCGGCTTGGCCGTTGCTCTGAGGATAGGCCACCGAGATGAAATGGTGTCTAATTCCGTGGTCATTACAGAAACTCTGAAAAGAGACGCTCTCTAACTGTGTTCCATTGTCAGTGATGATAGTTTTGGAAATCCTAAAATGAGTAATTATATTTTTCCATATGAATCTCATCATATCTGCATCTCAAATGTTCGCCAGTGGTTCTGCTTCGATCCATTTGGTGAAGTAATCAGTTGCGACCAACAGATATTTGCGATTACCGGCAGCGATAGGAAGAGGTCCCAAGATGTCCATTCCCCACTGGGCAAACGACCATGGGATGGAAAGTGATGTTAGGTCACTGGTAGGTTGATGGACCATGGGAGAATGAAGTTGGCATATCTCGCATTTGCGAACATACACCGCCGAATCTTTTTACATATATGGCCACCAGTAGCCTTCTTTCATTGCTCAGAAAGCTAATGACATTCCTTCAATATGGCTTCCACAGATTCCTTCGTGGAGTTCGTGTAGAATTCATTCGATATCCCTTGGGTGAACACATTGAAGGTAGGGACCGGAGAAAGATCTCTTATACAACTTGCCCTCATGAGATAAGTGAAAGCGAGCAACTTTGACTCTTATTTGGTGAGCGGTCTTCTTATCGTTTAGAAGTGCGCCATCTTTCAAAAAGTACCTTAAAGGGTCCATCCAACTGGGTGCTGACTCAATTTGGAGCACATGCTCCACGCTTGGTAGCTCATGGCTACGGTTGATGCTTGGATGGGTGAGTAAGTTTATGGGGATCGTTCTTTTTAAGTCAGAATTAATTATCGAGATAAGGGTTGTCAGGGCGTCAGCATGGCTGTTCTGTCCTCTGGGAGATTGCTGGACACTGACTTCCTCGAAGTTGGCCATCAGCTTCTTTGTCAAGGTGAGGTAGGCTGTCATTCTTTCATCTTTTGCATTGTAGTCCCCACTTATCTGATTGGAGACTAATTGTGAGTCACCGAACACGTGTAACTGCCTTGCTCCCAAAGCATGTGCCTTCTGGAGGCCCGCTATCAAAGCCTCATATTCTGCTTCATTATTGGAGGCTTTAAATCCAAGCCTAATTCCCTGTTCGAGGATTGTATCTTTTAAAGTGACAAGCACAATGCCTATTCCTGCCCCCTTTGAGTTGGAGGCTCCAACAACAAATAATTTCCAAACTCCCTCTGTTGTGTGATTCTCTCTTTGCTTCATGGGTTAAAGTTGGTCGAGAGGATGTTCTCCTGTGAATTCAGCTATGAAATCAGTGAGGACTTATCCTTTGACTGCATTCCTTGGTTAAAATTGGATGTCAAATCGTCCGAGCTCGACTAAACATTTAGTCAGTCTGCTCAAAAAATCCGCTTTCCTCGGGATTGCTTTGAGGGGGTGCGATGTAAGTACGATGATAGTGTGAGCTTCAAATTAGTGCTTTAACTTCCTCGAAGCCACTACAAGTGCAAAGGCGAGCTTTTCTAGTGGTAGGTACCATTCTTTGACTTCTAATAAGGTCTTGCTCGCGTAATAAATGGGGTGCTGGATTCCTGCTTTTTTGCACATCAGTGCAGAACTGATGGCGTGGTTAGAAACAACGAGGTATAAGTACAAGGAATCTCTTTTTTTAGGTATGACGAGCAGGGGTGGTGAGCTAAGGTAAACCTTGAGCTCGTCCAATGCCTGCGAGCAATCTTGATTCCATTCTACTGTCTTGTTTCCCTTCAGGAGCTGGAAGAATGGTTTGCACCTTTTGGAGGATTTTGAGATGAAAGGGTTCAAGGCAAAGAGCATGCTGGTGAGCTTCTGTACTTCCCGTATTGTGCGGGGGGCCTGTACCCTGTTGACTGCATCGATCTGGTTCGGATTAGCCTCGATGCCTCTCTTACTAACCAAGTACCCAAGAAATTTTCTTGACTGGACACCGAAAGAACACTTGCTCGCGTTAAGCTTCATTATGTATTTCCTGAGGATTTCGAAGGTTTTCGATAGGTCTGAGAGGTGGTATTATTTGTTCTTGCTTTTGACGAGCATATCGTCAATTTAGACTTCCATAGTGTCTCCCATTTGGTCTCTGAACATCTTGGTGACCAGCCGCTGGTAGGTTGCCCCTATATTTTTTAGCCCGAAGGGCATGACTTTGTAATAGTATAATCCAACGGAGGTGATGAATGTTGTCTTATCCTGGTCTGGTGCGTAGAGAGGGATATGATAATACCCCGAATATGCATCCAAAAAACTCATTCTTTCATGAGCTACTGTGGCGTCCACTAATTGATCGATTTTTGGGAGAGGGAAACTGTCTTTACGGCATGACCTGTTAAGGTTAGTGAAGTCAATGCAGACTCTCCATTTTCCATTACTCTTTGGAACTACTACTAGGTTAGAAAACCATTTAGGGAATTGAACTTCCCGAATGGATCCTTCATCCAACAGTTTTTTACCTTTTTTTCCACGGCTTTGGCCCTCTCGGGTGCAGTTCGTCATGCCTTCTCTGTGATAGGTTTGAAAGTGGGGTCAATGTGAAACTGATGGCAAACCACACTGGGATCAATTCCAAGTAGCTCATATAGTTCCCATGCGAAAACTTCTACGTTACTTCTCAGCAGAATCGTTAACTCATTTTTTTCCTGATCTGTGAGAGAAGCTCCAATCAAGAAAATGTTGTCATTCTCGCTACCACCAGCTGAAACTTCCTCCAGGTTTTCGATGACCCGTTCAGAGGGGAGGAGCCTGGTCTCTTCCACTCTGGGTCTTTCGTACTTTAACTACTATTTCGAAGGTATCAGACCTTCTAGTTCCTCGACTTTCTCTCTGGGCTTTTCGGCCTTCTTCTCTGGTCTTGGGCAGATGGCCGCTATGAAGCACCTTCTTGCCATCGTCTGATCACCATGGATCTCCATTACTCCTCGCTCGGTCACATACTTAAGTTTCTGATGATAAGTCGAGGAGACTGCCTTCATCGCATGTATCCATCCTCTACCGAGGATAGCTTGGTATGGCGAGTCAATGTGGACTACCAGAAACTCAATCATCTTGGAGACACTCCCTCCCCTTACTGGCAACACGATCTTTCCCAATGGCATAGTCACTTTTCCAGCGAAGCCAACTAAAGGGATAGTGGCTTCCTTTAGGTCGGCGACGCTCAACTTTAATTTTCTGAACAGGTCAAGATACATTACCTCGGACGAGCTTCCTTGGTTGGCGAGCAACTTGTCGATGTCGTAGTTGGCTATTCTGAGCGTAATGATCAAGGCATCATGATGTGGGGTTCGTACTCCCACCAGATCTTCATCTGTGAACACGATATGTTTGTTATAATTAACGTCATCTGCTCATCGACGCTTTCCTGATTGTGTCTTTGGTGAATCGATCTAAAAATCTTGAATCACCGCTGTAAGCTTTTTTACCTCCATCCGAGCTGAATTTCCTTGAATCTTCTTTATATCAGATGCCCCATGAATTATAGCAAATTTATAGCCATCGTCGTCCTCGAGTACGTTATCAGGTCTTGCTTCTCCATTAGCAGTGACTTTCTCTGTCTTCTTCTTTATAAACTCATTTAGATGCCCAGACTGGGCCAGTTCTTCGAGGTGAGACTTAAGAGCTTTATAGTTTTCAGTCTTATGTCCTCCCTCTTTATGAAATGCGCATCTTAGCGCGTTGTTTCTCTTCGAGGGATCTCCCCCATCTTTCTTGGCCATTTTTCAAATAGCTCGTCTTTGATCTTGGCCAAGATCTTGTAGATTGGTTCTTTGAAGACAGTGTTTACTGCTTGAAATGCTTTTAAAACATCATTCTTACCTCCGTTATTGGGGCCATTCTTACCTCTATTCTTGGTTCTCAGTCTTGTTGTTGCCCTTGGCAGCGAGCTTAGTCCGAGCATTTTCCCTTGTATTGAGGCGTGTCATATCCTCCATATTGGTGTACTTCTCGATGCGGGTCATCAGGTCATCAATGGTCGTGGCCTCCTTCTTTGTCAAGGATTGGTGCAAAAGGCAAGAGTTTGGTAGGCTAATCTTGAAGGAGGCCACTGATACTTGCTCCGAGCAGTCCTCGACCTCAATGAAAAATTCCCAGTACCACTTTGCATAGTCCCAGAGGCTCTCGTGTGACATCTTTTTCATTATTAGCAAAGCATCCATCCTCTTCGGATGGGAGCTGCTAGTGATGAAGCGAGTTGTGAAAAGTTTGGAAAGGGACTCAAAGATTCTGATGGACCTGTGAGGGAGCCTCTCGAACCACTTCTGCGCCACATCATGCAGACTCGAGGGGAAGATCCGACATATCAGGGCATCCCGGTGGTTCCAGAGAGTCATGGCTTGCTTGTACTGCCTAACGTGATTGATAGGATCAGTTTTTTATCATAGATCTTGAATCTCAGAATAGCAAATTTCTTGGGGGCTCCCTCTTCTTCTATCTCCCTTGATAAATGGGATTTCATCTGAGTCTTGAGAGCTCATCTAGCGAGCTCCCTAGTCGATCTGGCACCACGATGCGCTGGGTGTTGGTCCATCTCCCTTCGAACCAAATTTCGTATGTTTTCTTTGCTTTGAGATGGGCTCCTGTAGTGGCGAGCTAGTCGCAGTTGCTTGAGCAAATCTTCATTCGACTTGTGTCCCCCAAATCTTTGGGATCCGCGTCTAGGGATCCTCCCTTGGCTGCGAGACTTAATCTTCTGAGGGCTAGGAGTGCGGTATGGACGTCTGTTGGTGCTACGGTGGAGTTCTCTCTCCATCCTTTCCAACCTTCTCTTGAGGCGAGCGTTCTCAGCCTCTTGTTTGCGAGCAGACTCTCCTTTCTCTTGGAGTCTTGCCTTATAGGCATCGATCAATCTGGAGATTTATGTGGACTTCACTGGTCCCTGACTTTCTTTCGAGGCTTGTTGCTTTGGACGAGCCCTCTGATTTGAATGACGAACTTCATATCATCCTGCGGGGAGCAGGCTGCTCTTGAATATCTCCTACTTGGGGGGCGTTACTGCTGTGACCAGACATTCTGGATTCTTTGTTGGTGAAGGCTTTCTCAAGGAAGACTAACGTTCCCACAGACGACGCCAATTGTGGTGACAATAATATTCAACACAAATAGATAAGAAAAGGGCAATCACCAAGTAAAATAAAGAACATAAAATGCCAATCACACAACAGGGAATATACGTGGTTCAACAAGAATGCCTACGTCCACGGTGGTGCAGTCAGTATTATTTTTATATACTCCGGGGAGCGTTTACAGAGAATACAATTCGTTCCCCTTGCCACAGGCTTAGGGTTTATTATATACATGTTTATCTCCAACGTATTGAAAAAATAATACCAATACATTATCAATACATTAAAATAGAATTTAATAATATTTACAACATTTTAACTATCAAAAAGTTACCTTAAGCCTCCATTGGCTCGAACTCTTCTTCACAAATCATAGGCCTCGAGTCATCGATAGAATCTTCATCTACAAAAATACAATATAAATATAAACAAACAAGTACCTTATTAGTAAAAAAACTAAGAAAGATAAACAACTAGCATGAATATTATTAGTAAAAAAAATAAATACCTTGAATATTATTCCACAACCAATCTTGGGTACATATCAAAGCCTCTGAAATACTTGGACTAAGTCGACTACGATGAGCATTAACCATTCTACCACTTATGGTGTTTCGAGTAACATTTTTAAAAAGAGGTTGGAGACTATGAACATACTTTTTAAATCTGACATGCTCAACAATACTGAGAGGATATTCGTGTAAAATAATTGCAATTGCAAGTTCTTTTCTAGATAGATCTTGATCAAATGTAAAATTACTGAATTGCACTTTCCCATCAAATTTTTTACTATGAATTTGAAATTGATCACAAATATCAATATTTGTTTTTTACTATTGAGATGATGGGGTTAGGAGCGGGCCGCTGATGAGAGAAGGAGAGAGAGTGAGAAGGTGTTTCAGGTTTTATATGTGTGTGTGTGTGTGTGTGTGTGTGTGTGTGTGTGCGCGTGCGTGTGTAAATGGTCTACTTGTAATTAAGATGCATATCAAGGGTATTTATGTATGCATAAGTTAAATGGGGCGTGGCGGGACGATTTTATTTTAATTAACCCCTAACCCGTGCCATTTAATAAATAAATTGTTTTAAACCCATACACGTTCCTATTGTAATACCCCGCATTTTTATGATATTAAATAATTATGGATTTATTATTTTTGTTGGATTAATTAAATTAAAAAGGTCAAAAAATTTAATTGTTAATCAATCCAGATTTAAAATAAATATTAACTAGCGTGCCAAGGGTTAATACTTATTGATAAAAATCATTGAATATTACTGTGAGAATATGTAATATGGAATTATAGAAATTTTATAAATTGTCGGAGTGCGAAATACGACAGTTTGGTATTTTAAGTTAGGACACGCGTGAATCGTGTCATGACTGATTTTATGGAATAAATAGATAAATTATTTTCAATTAATTCATATGGCAATTTCGAGTGTCCCGTTCAGTCCAAAGGGTCGAGAGCCAGAAAACTCTATCCGGGTGTATTATTTGAACTCCGGGATGTTTTAGGCCTAACTGACACCGTAGGGGTATTTTTGTCTTTGAAATTTTTGGGGTAAAATTATAGACGAAAATTAAAGAAATAAAATAAGGGTTTACGTGGGTTAGAAGGAAGTGGTCAGTTCTAAACCAACGAGAGAGAAAAGAGAGAGAGGCACAGAGGAAGGTAAAAGAGACCCTTGGTGTTCTTGGTGCCTAACTTAAGAACACACACCAAAATCAATACCAAATAGTAGATCGCGTGACGAGGAACACACTCATACCCATATCAATAGCGGATCAGATCGTCGAATTTGAGGTAAGTGTTTATTACTTGCGATTTATAGCAATGAATATGTTTATATTAGTGTATGAATATTTTATTCCCTTTTGATTTATGAATTTTGATGGAATTGGAGATTTAAAAACATGTATTGAAATATCAAAAAAGAATTAGGATAAATTAGGCTAGAAATTCCAAATTGATGATTAAATGTGCTGGACGAAACTTATCTCATGATCTGGTATAGAAATTTGAGAAATTAGGGTAATTTCATAAATTGGGGTTTTTCAGAAATTATCAAGATTACTCATGATTTAATGATTCTAATTAGTTAGTTACTTCCCATACATGTTATATTAATGTTTGGTATCAATTGATAGGAGTTTGGGTTAATTTTGTAAAGATTTTTGGTGGAGAAAAGGTTGGAAAACGTAGCAGTGTTTGGACTGGAGAACATGTCGTATGGTTCGAACGAGATGCAGAGTCGTTCAAATGACCTACTAATTGGGCTCGAACGAAACCCCTTTTTAGTTCGAATGAAACCTCTTTCTGGGTCAAACGAGATCCCTCCTGGTTCGAGCGACAGTTCCCAGAAAAATCCAAATTTTGTATTTTTCCCAAATTGTGTTATACCCTTAGTTCACTGAGGAAAATTGCCTTTTTCAGATATTAGCTTACTCTAGAATATTAAAAAAACATTCCTAGGACTATACAATGGGATTTGTTAGGTAATATAACCTTAGAAACTTTCGAAGAGTGTAAATAAGCGAATTAATTTCATAATTGATAGTAACGAGCATTTTATTACGTGTAGAAATATATACGAATTGGGTGATAACCTGAATTTTAATAGGAAGTGGGGAATGCCTATTAATAGTATATTTATTATAATTGTGTGTATAGCACACCTACGCTGCTTGCTATCGATCTAGAGGAGGTTTCGCGCAGTGGACAGTCTTATCCTGGGTGACCCAATGGGGGGATATTTTACTTGTACCTAGAGCATATGAACTTGGACACATGCTATCTAAGATGTAGGATAGTTTCGACGGCTAAATGGGAGCGTCGATATTTATGTGACCCATTTGGCTGGTGAGTATGCTCGCCTATAATAGTTGTGTTATGAGATTCATGGTCCATGAGAGACGCCGAACCAATTGTCCATATGCAACGAGTGATGCACCAAGACATGATAGAAGAGTATGCATTGCGCCAAGTGGTCCTAACCAAGGGGTGCAGGATTTGTATATATATATATATATAGGGATGTTATGTCTATATGTCTATATATGTTTAAATTGTGAATAATCATAATGTGCGAAATTAGAAAATATGTAAATATTGGTTAACAAAGTAACTTAAGGGGATAAAAGATTTACTACTAGAACAGTGAGAATAACATACGGTCAATTGGAGTAACGTATTGTATTGGCGATATAGGTATCTCCTATGGGTTATAATTAGTAGTAGATGTATATGGCCTAATTGGGGATAGTATGGAAGACTAGGTTAGGGTAGACGTACGTTGGGTGTGCACATTAGTGGAGGGGTGAGGATCTCATGTGAGAGTTCGGAACTAAAATGCACATAATAATTGCAATAACGGAGTTTTAAATACTTGCTAAATCAAATGTTTTTACAACTTGAGCTCTGACCCATTTATTTCTATTTTTCTATTTTGCTATATATATATTAAACCAGGTGCCCAGCCACAGGGTTACCATCAGGCTTAGACGCACGGATCATTCGACGAGCTATAGTTATTGTGGGAACTACAGGTTATTGAGACTAGATGCTGCTATCCTTACATTATATTCCTAGTTCAGACATTCCATTTAGGGCATGTGTCACCCGTTTCCAGACTTACTATTTAAGAGATTTTATACTTTTCTTATTATCCTTTCTTTACTGTTGGATTGAGTATTATGATGCATTGGGTTGAGACTTGAATTGTAATGTTTTTGTCTAGTCTATTTATTTCAGTATTTTATTCATGTTCAGTATTTATTTTATTCAGATGGAATGTCATTTGCTTAAGTTTTAAATCGGAGATCTTATTAAAGGTTTAATGGAATATAATTAATTGGGAAAATGTTTTGACACAGAGATTAATTATTTTAGGGTGTTTAAATAAAGTAAATTATTTTTCGACACTGATGCTAAGAATAAACTAACCTGTCACTTTGATTTAATTTAATTAAGGACTGATCACCTGAAATTTAATTAGGCAGGGTGTCTTAGGTGATATGAGAGCATCAGGTTCTAGTGTCCTTAGGATCTGTGTGGCTTATTATGCTTCCAGCTTAGCATCCTTTTATATAGAGCCCTATTATTAGGATTGTTGCGTTATAAATTTTTATACGTCTTCAGCTTTTTTGAGTTCTGTTAAATTGTGGACTAATAAAATTCTTTCTCGTTTCAGATGCCTCTGAGACGAGCTCTGAAAAATAGAAAAGGCCCAGCCTGAGCAACTAGCGGTGCAGGCTCAGGGAATGATGAATGCAGTAGAGGTCGCCGCCATATTTTCTCAGGCGGTGAACGCAGCTTTGGCAGTGGTGCAGCAAGCCCCACCTCAGGTTCAGGCTACGGCACCAGCCCCAGCACATATTTCCACTGCATGGGAAAGAGTCAAGGATTCCTTTTAGAAGGCACACCCCCCACAGTTCGCAGTCAGTTCTAACATCGTCATAGCGAGTCAACAAAAGAAATATATCTAGAGACATCTCCACATGTATGAGTGTACCGATATTCAGAAACATCTACTAGATTACTTCAAGCTAGTCAGGGCAGCATTGCAGTGGTGGGAGTCCACTACTACCTTGGAGGAGAGAGACAGCTTGACCATTCAGAGCTTCTGGGTGCGGTTCGACCAAAAATATTTTCCTTCCGCGGTGCAGATAGAGATAATGCGGAGGTTATTAGATCTTAAGCAGGAGAGTATGACTGTTGTAGAATATGAGGAGGATCTCACGAGACTTCTCACCATAGTGTCGGATGAGTCACCCATAGAGGAGAAGAAGATTATGTTGTTTATGGATGGATTGACCTGGAGGACCCGTCAGCACCTCATAGGTAATTTGTCATTGGGTACTTTCATTGATGTACTAAACCTCACTCTATTGCATTGCCAGGACCATCGCTTCCATCTGCAGGGAGCAAACAAATAGGGGAGTCCATCCAGTAGGGCCGGACCGGAGGTAGTAGTGCCAATGGGGCACTGATAGCTCAAGGGCAGGTCCGACAGGGTGAGCAGAGTTCCCATCAGGGGGACCCTGCTAAGAGATTTTGATCTGGTGATATTAGGCAGGGATATGGGGGTTATAGATAGGGCCAATCTAATCAGCATGTTCACCAGGGCCAACATCGCCATCAGTAGGGCCAACAACGGCATCAGTAGGGCCACTAACACCAGTGGAGGGGCGGCAATGGTCAGCAGGTACGGGTTCAATCGGGACAGAGAGGAGGTAATTTCAGTGGAAGGTGTTTCTCCTGTGGTAAGACTAACAATAGGAAGAAGGATTGCCCCTACAAGGGCAAGTTTCCCCAGCAGCAAGGTGCCCAATAGGAGCCCCAGAAACCTCTATTTCCTTCTGCCCTACCAGCACCAACGCAGGTCCAAGCTTTGCCAGCACCCCGAATTCAGCGGGGACAGTTACAGTATGGGCGTGTTTATAACGTCCACCAGGCAACACCACAACAGGTGCCACCCGCGATTGAGGGTATGTTCCATATCCATGGCATTTTG
The DNA here is from genome assembly GCA_949130495.1 of Sambucus nigra. Lineage (NCBI taxonomy): Eukaryota > Viridiplantae > Streptophyta > Magnoliopsida > Dipsacales > Adoxaceae > Sambucus > Sambucus nigra. Next base: position 7,454,908 of record OX422210.1, read on the forward strand.
GGGCATATTTTATTTTATACTGGGGCATCATAATTTTTTATATCGACTATCTTTGCACGGGCCACGTGGTTATTAGACACGACAGAGAGTATAGTGACTAGTGTAGACTCACCACTGGGTAGTGGGTCTTTAATTTTCTTTATATGCCCGGGGGTAGGTATAGAGGTCGGGAGTTTGATTTTAACTGCGGATATGTTAGTCCTGGATATACACAAGCATGATGCCATAATTGGCATGGATTGGCTTGCAGCTTATAGAGCCATAATAGACTGTTATAGTAGGACTATTATTTTTGCGATACTGGGCCAGGAGATGTTTCTGGTGGCGATGCCTCGTCCTGAGGGAGGATCGTACACCAACCTGAATAATATAAATGAGGAGACCTCTATGGAGTTGGTGATTCCTCTTTACTGGATTCCTGTTGTTCGAGAGTTTTTTGATGTATTCCAGGAGATACTGAGAGTACCGCCCAATCAAAAGATAGACTTCGTCATAGATTTGATGCCGGACACTCGGTCGATAGCTCGTGCACCATACTGTATGGCTCCAGTAGAGATGAGGGAGTTTCGGGATCAGATTGAGCAGTTATTGGGACAGGGCTTCATTTGTAGGAGTACCTCACCTCGGGGTGCTCCCGTTCTATTTATGAAGAAGAGGGACGGTTCACTGAGATTATGTGTGGACTATCGAGAGTTGAACAAGGTTAGGATACATAATAAGTATTCACTACCCTGAATCGATGACTTATTCGACCAGTTGAGAGGAGTTACTTTCTTCTCAAAGATAGATTTGAGATTGGGATACCATCAGCTACGGATTAAGGAGAAGGATGTGTCGAAGACTGATTTCTTGATGAGGTATGGGTCCTATGAGTTTCGAGTCATGCCGTTTGGACTGATAAATGCTCCAGCTGTATTCATGGACTTGATGAACCGGGTGTTCAGAGAGTTCTTAGATCAGTTTGTCATCGTCTTCATAGATGACATATTGATTTTCTCGCAAACGAAGAAGGAGCATGCCGAGCACTTGAGATGGGTTCTTCAAACTCTGCGAGAGCATCAGGTGTATGCCAAGTATGAGAAGTGCGAATTCTGGTTACGGGAGGTACAATTTATGGGGCACGTTGTGTCAGAATTGGGGATATCAGTGGACCTGAGCAAAGTGTCGGCGGAAAAGGAGTGGGGACAGCCCACGACACTGACAGAGGTGCGCAGCTTCTTGGGGTTAGCTAGGTACCACATGTGATTCATTCGAGTCTTTTCGAAGATAGTGGGTCCGTTGAAGAATCTAACTCGCAAAAGGGTACCGTACATATGGGATGACACTTGTCAGTTGGCTTTTGATGAATTGAAGGATAAGTTGACTTCGGCACCAGTTTTTACTTTACCCAGGCCAGGAGTGGAGTACCTGGTGTATACTTACTGACGCTTCCCTACAGGGACTTGGTGGAGTATTTAAGCAGGAGGAACATGCTATAGCTTATGCCTCCTGCAAGCTTAAGACTCACGAGAGGAATTACCCCACCCACGACTTGGAGTTAGCAACGGTCGTGTTTGCCCTGCGTGTTTGGAGACACTACTTGTTGGGAGAGAAATTTTATCTGTTCACAGACCACAAGTCACTGTAATACTTGTTCACTCAGCGGGAGTTGAACATGTGCCAGTGCAGGTGGCTGGAGTTTATGAAAGACTACCAGTTTGAGATACAGTACCATCTGGGGAAGGCTAACGTGGTTGCTGACGCATTAAGCCATAGGCCGATAGGGGAGGTAGCGAAATTATGGAAGGCGAAGTGGAAAGATTTGGGACACCAGAATGCAGTGGCCCGATCCTTTATATCTGTGATGAATGTCACCTCAGAGATTGTCACGAGAGTGATCCAGTCCCAGACCGCTGATTCTTTTTACAGGATCAGATTGTACGATTTCTAGGAGAGGGCGCAGAGTCCTACTTAGTGAGATCATATAGGGGATTACGGTTCAATGGGAGGTTAGTGGTCCCGAAAGGAGAGGATTTACGTCATGCAGTGATGACAAAGTCTCATTGATCCAGATTTACGATACATCCTGAAGGGGATAAAATGTACCAGGATGTGAGGCGACAGTACTGGTGGAGTGGGATGAAGAAGGACATTACGGAGTTCATTTCCAAGTGTGCCACCTGTCATCTAGTAAAGGTGGACCACCAGAGACCGCTCGGATTACTTCAGCCGTTAGAGATACCTACGTGGAAATGGGAGAGCATTTCCATGGATTTCATCACTGGGCGGCCTACCTCACAGATGGGTCATGATTCTATATGGGTGGTAGTGGATCGGTTAACCAAGGTAGCGCATTTTCTACCAGTGCGGACATACTACAGTGCGGGATAGTATGCCCGGTTGTTGATTGCTGAGATAGTGAGATTGCATGGGGTGCCCTTGAATATCGTGTCCGACAGAAACAAGACTTTCATGTCACGCTTCTAGGAGAGTTTTCAGGAGGCGGATTACCACCCAAAGACAGATGGGAAGACTTAGCGCACTAATCAGATGTTGGAGGATATGTTGCGCATGCGTTTTCTTGACTTTGGAGGGGGATGGGAGTCATATCTTCCACTGGTAGAGTTCACTTATAATAACTCCTATCAGTTTACGATCGACATGGCCCCATTTGAGGCATTGTACAGAATACCTTGTCATTCTCCTACTTGTTGGCTAGAGGCGGGGGACAACAAGTTACTCGATCCAGAGGTAATTCAGTAAATGTAAACCAGAATTGAGATGATCAAGAATCATATTCGGGTAGCCCATGACAGACAGAAAAGCTACGCCGATGCCAAGCGGTTCTTCAAGGAGTTTAACATGGGGGATCAGGTATTACTATGAGTGTCTCCTATGAAAGGGGTGACGAGGTTCGGGAAAAAGGGAAAATTGGCTCTTAGCTATGTAGGACCATTTCCCATTATCGAGAGGATCAGACCAATGGCATGTAGGCTCGGGTTACCGGAGCACCTACATCGTATTCATGATGTGTTCCACATCTCATCATTGAGGCGATTTCTTAGGGATGAGTTGGCCCACATCCACATTGCGATTGAGGAGATTGATTTGCAGCCGGATAGTTCTTATGAAGAGAGACCTGTACCGTAGCGAGAGGAAATTAAGGACGAAGGTAGTTCCACTAGTGAGGGTTCAGTGGGAGCGTTATAATGTAGAGGAGTCTATGTGGGAGCAATAGGGGGATATGCATGAGAAATATCCAGACTTATTCTTACCAGGTATGGTTTACTTTTCGAATTTTGGGGCGAAATTCCGTTATTAGGGGGAAGTATGTAATACCCCGCATTTTTATGGTATTAAATAATTATGGATTTATTATCATTGTTGGATTAATTAAAATAAAAAGGTCGGGAAATTTAATTATTAATCAATCCGGATTTAAAATAAATATTAACTAGCATGCCAAGGGTTAATACTTATTGATAAAAATCATTGAATATTACTTTGAGAATATGTAATATGTAATTATAGAAATTTTATAAATTGTCGGAGTGCGAAATACGACAATTTGGTATTTTAAGTTAGAACACGCGTGAGTCGTGTCGGTACTGATTTTATGGAATAAATAGATAAATTATTTTTAAGTAATTCGTATGGAAATTTTGAGTGTGTCGTTGAGTCCGAAAGGGTCGAGATAGTCAGAAACTCTACTCGGGTATATTATTTGGACTCTGGGATGTTTTAGGCCTAATCGGCACCCCATAGGAGTATTTTTGTCCTTGGAAAATTTGGGGTAAAATTATAGACGAAAATTAAAGAAATAAAATAAGGGTTTACATGGGTTAGAAGGAAGTGGTCAGTTCTAAACCTACGAGAGAGAAAAGAGAGAGAGGCACAGAGGAAGGTAGAAGAGACCCTTGGTGCTCTTGGTGCCTAAATCAAGAACACACCGAAATCTATACCAAATAGTTGATCGCGAGACGAGGAACACACTCATACCCATATCAACAGCAGATCAAACTATCGAATTTGAGGCAAGTGTTTATTACTTGTGATTTATAACAATAAATATGTTCATATTAGTGTGGGAAGACTATATTCCCTTTTGATTTATGAATTTTGATGGAATTGAAGATTTAAGAACATATATTGAAATCTGGAAAAAGAATTAGGATAAATCCCTCATGTAGATATGTTAGAAATCCCAAACTGATGATTAAATATGTTGGACGAAATTTATCTTATGTTCTGGTATAGAAATTTGAGAAACTAGGGTTATTTCATAAATTGGGGGTTTTAAGAAACTATCAAGATTACTCATGATTTAAGGATTCTAATTAGTTAGTTACTTCCCATATATGTTATATTAATGTTTGGTATCAATTACTAGGACTTTGGGTTAATTTTGTAGTGGTTTTTGATGGAGAAAAGGTGGGAAAACGTTGCAGCGTTTGGACAGGAGAAGGCGACATCTCGTTTGAACGAGATGTCATATGGTTCGAATGAGATGCAGAGTCGTTCAAACGACCTGCTAATCTAGTTCGAATGCGGGTTCGAACGAAACCTTGTTTTGGTTTGAACGAGATCCCTTCTGGTTCGAACAACAGTTCCCAGAAAAATCCAAATTTTGTATTTTTCCCAAATTGTATTATACCTTTAGTTCAGTGAAGAAAATTGCCCTTTTCAGATATTAGCTTACTGCAGAATTTTTGAAAAACATTCCTAGGACTATACTTAGGTATTTTTAGGTGAGATAACCTCAGAAACTTTCGAAGAGTGGAAATAAGCAAGTTAGTTTCATAATTGATAGTAACGAGCATTATATAACGTGTAGAAATATATACGAGTTGGGTGATAACTTGAATTTTAATAGGAAGTGGGGAATGCCTATTAATAGTATATTTATTATAATTGTGTGTATAGCATACCTACGCCGCTTGCTATCGATCGAGAGGAGGCTTCGCGCAGTGGGTAGTCTTATCATGGGTGACCTAATGGGGAGATATTTGACTTGTACCCAGAGCATATGAACTTGGACACGTGCTATCTGAGATGTAGGATAGTTTCGACCGTTGAATGGGAGCGTAGGTAAGTGCGTGACCCATTTGACAGGTGAGTATGCTCGCCTCCAATATTTGTGTTATGAGATTCATGGTTCGTGAGAGACACCGAACCAATTGTCCATATGCAGCGAGTGATGCACCAGGACATGATAGAAGAGTATGCATTGCGCCAAGTGGTCCTAACCAAGGGGAGCAGGATTTGTATATATATATATAGGGATGTTGTGACTATATGTATATATATGTTTAAATTGTGAATAATTCTAATGTGTGAAATTATAAAATATGTAAATATTGGTTAACAAAGTAACTTAAGGGGATAAAAGATTTACTACTAGAACAGTGAGAATAACATACGGTCAATTGTAGTAACGTATTGTATTGGCGATATGGGTATCTCCTATGGGTTATAATTAGTAGTGTATGTCTATCGCCTAATTGGGGATAGTATGGAAGACTAGGTTAGGGTAGACGTACGTTGGGTGTGCACATTAGTGGAGGGGTGAGGATCTCATGTGAGAGTTCGGAACTAAAATGCACATAATAATTGCAATAATGGAGTTTTAAATACTTGCTAAATCAAATGTTTTTACAACTTGACCTCTGACCCTTTTCTTTCTTTTTTTCTCTTTTGCTATATATATTAAACCAGGTGCCCAGCCACAGGGTTACCATCAGGCTTAGACGCACGGATCATTCGACGAGCTGCAGTTATTGTGGGAGCTGCAGGTCATTGTGATTAGACGCATCTATCCTTTCATGCTATTCCTAGTTCAGACATTCCATTTAGGGCATGTTTCACCCGTTTCCAGACATACTATTTCAGAGGTTTTATACTTTTCTTATTAGCCTTTCTTTATCGTTGGATTGAGTATTATGATGCATTGGGTTAAGACTTGAACTGGAATGTTTTTATCCAGTCTATTTATTTCAGTATCTTATTCCTGTTCAATATTTATTTTATTCTGATGGAATGTCATTTGTTTAAGTTTTAAATCGGAGATCTTATTAAAGGTTTAATGGAATACAATTAATTGGAAAATGTTTTGACACTTAGCTTAATTATTTTAGGGTGTTTAAAATAAAGTAAATTATTTTTCGACAGTGATGCTAAGAACGAACCAACCTGTCACTTTGATTTAATTTAATTAAGGACTGATCACCCGAAATTTAATTGGGTGGGGTGTCATACCTATTTAATTAATCATGTTTTAAAACCCACTCCATTAAGGTCAAGTCCGGGCTCATACAGGTCGAGTTAAATTGTCATTCCTATCTACCCATCTAATTCAATGAATAACTTAGATTATATTTTTAAAATATTTACTTTTATGTTTATCAGAAGTGTTGTTATAAATATATAGAGTAAGAGCCTAAACCCGTAAATTTGATCTTAGAAAAGGGGTGTGAACTTTGAAATGGTGCAATTTAGGAAAATATTAACATTTTACATGTTTGAGACTTAAACCTCAAATTTTTGCCCCAAACTCGAAGCTTGGATCCCAAAATTTCCCCCCAAACTAGGACCTTGGACCCCGAGTATGTACTACTATATCATTTTTAATTTTATCCATAATCGAGAATTGGATCGTGAATTTTTATTTGGAATTAATCTATTATTTATTACGGGGGTAAATTAATAAATAAGATTAATTATTACTTGTGTGAAATCGTAATAATAAATGCGCAATTTATGTGACATTTAAACTTGCATGTTATGTGACTTTGGAAACGTGTGTTATAAATTAATTAACTAGTGGAATTAATTATATGCTAATTAATTATGTGCAGTTATTCCTAAAATAAATAAGTGTGCATTTTATTTTATGTTGTGAGACATTATTGTTTGGACGAGGCTCTATGGTGGTACAAAGGCCCAGTTATGCATTTTTTGTGCTTTGGACTAGCTCTCAAGAGTGGTATACCTTCAGATTAAGTTTTGGGGTAGTCTAGATAGTATTTTGAGCTCATATCAGTAGTTAATATTAGGTCTGTTATGGACATGTGGGTTAAGGGTATGTGAGTGATGTTAACTCTTGTTAATCAAATAAATTAAACCAAAAACATAAATCCTGGCAGAATAAGAGTTTTAGGATAACTTAAGTAGGTCTTTTGGAAGGAACTAAGAGATCACGAGAGGGAAGATCATACAACCTTCATAGTCAGGTAAGAAATATTTAGTTTTATCATAATATAATTTACAACTAATTTATTTCTTGATTGCTACTGAAATTGATTTGAATTATAAGCATGTTAATATTATAATATGTTGGTTAACAATGTTTTATATTGGACTAATACAGATTAAACATATTCACTTGAAATCCTCTGTTAAATCTTATTATAGTTAGGGTTATTATTGAAACCCATGTAAATATGTGTGGAATATGATTTTTGAAATTAGAACTCATGCGTAGGGATGATTTTTATAAGTTAACGATGACATTGAGATGGAAGATACATGATTAATGGTGAAATCCAGTCTAATAATAAACTATAATTAAAATATATTGAAAGTTACATTTTTTATATATTGTTTTGTTTATCTTGGACACTATGATGTGAGGCATTAAATTAAAGACATTTGAGGCTGAATTAGATAGTGATTGGATTTAAATTAAAGGTTTTAGGAATTTTAATGGCGGATTAAGATTGACAGTTTCATTATGGGTTGAAGACGATGAGAATCAAAGAGTTTAGGTTGGTCGAGGAACACCCACCATAGCGAGGCTTGACCCCTTCTATAGATCCCCTAAGGACGCTATAAAAGAGGGTTAAGGTAACAAATGTGTTGTAGTTTGTATTTTTATGATTAATTTAATATTTTTGTTTGGTTCAATTAGTGGGATCTTCTTTGGGCAATTGAACTTGATTAAATTCATATCGATAGGAGTATATACATTTATATATATAAATAGGGATTGGGAAATCCCAAGAAGATACTTAACCCTGGCTATAAATCCCCTAAGGCTGCTATAACAGAGGATTAAGGCAACGAATGTGTTGCAGTTCGTATTTTTATGATTAATTTAGTCATTTTTGTTTAGTTCAATTAGTGGGATCTTCTTTGGATGATTGAACTTGATTATATATATATTGGGATTGGGAAATCCTAAGAAGATACTTAATTAGGGATTTGGGGTTAGTAACCTACGTTTATTTCATAATTCGATTTGGGGCATTCATATAGTAATTGGGTATGCGAGCTATTATTGATTACACATGTTAATTCAACGCACACTCCCTCAAGTTCCTCACTTCTTAACTAATGTGCACTCCTAACGCCATCTACCTAGATATGATTCCTAACCCAACCATGACTCATCAATAAGTATCTAACCACTAATGGGTTTAGCCCCCCCCCCCCCCCCCCCCCCGCGTACCGTCGATACAGTACACCACAATATTCCAATCTCTAATCATTAAGTCCTAAGTTAAATATCCCTGTAACTCCCTCATACCACCCATACAGTACGTTACGGTAACACTAATAATTAACATTCCTCGCATGTTATTAATAAACCGTCATTAACATTTCACGTATGTTATCATTTAACCATTTCATGAGTTCTCCTACTTAATTCATGTTTACGTTATCTAACTTTACTACCATCACACATTAAGTAAGTTATTTTGTACTTAAATCACTTTTAGATATACACTATCCATACAACATCCCTCGGACTGGCCCCACCACCGCGATGCACACTTTCGTACTCTGCTATCAAGTCCATGTACCTCTCATACCAAATCAAGGAATAATGGTTCAACGTATCTCTTAGAACCTAAAATCAAATCAGCGCACGTTAGAGGCGAACATAGTTCTAAGCCTTTGGGCTACGCACATACCTAATGTACCTAAATGACCTGCCCATCCCACTAATACACACACATAGTGAGTCGCCCCTAAGTTTTGGTCGATATAATCGATCCACCTGCAATCACTGCGGCTCATTCCCATCCTCTCTAATTCATTATATTAATATTTAAGCCCAATTAATCTTCCCCGTAATTCCCTCATTCATGACTAAGTCCCAATTCTAGTAAGGCCTACTGTAACTCATAATATCCCTCGTTATGCTTAAAATATGTCCCAAAAGTGCCCCCCATAATTATTCACAAGTTCTAGGCTCAAATAGGGGAAATTACCAAAATTTGGGGAAACTGAACCAATTTTCCCAAGGGCATCCGAATCGATTCAAAATCTGTCAGGTATTCTTCTTCATTCACCATTTTAATAATTCATAACTTCATGCCATCGTCCCAAACTCCATTATAATTTGTCCTAACATTATATAAGAGTATATACATCAATTCTAACGAATCTTTACCATCAAAACCCCATCAAATCCCAAAATTCTCAGGACTTAATTAAGTTTTTTCTACCCAAAACCTTAGTTAATGTTCTTCTTTCAAAATCAACATTTTTTCGAGATTTCTTCCATAAGATTTACGCATAAAATTTGATTTTGTGTCCTTTGCATATGTTGATCCATTTTACATGCATTATTGTCCCAATTCATGTGTTAAATTCACTTCAAACCTCATGAACACAATTAAAATCATGATATTATAATTCCTACACTACATGGGTATTATAACTAATTAAAAACATGTAAAATAAGCACTTAACTTTGATCCAGCAGGTCTGATTTCATTTATAGGATGATGGAGTGTTTGTCTTCCCTCCCAATCCACAATCGGATGTCGAAATCTCCAAAAATCCTCCCTTTAGCTCTAAGAATGCTCTCCCTTTCTTCTCTTATGACCTTTTTTAGTTTTCTAATATTATAACCCTAGCAACAGATACTTATTCCGTATCGTGACCTTGTTCAACTCCCGGTAGTCCACACACAATTTCAGTGAACCATCTCTCTTCTTCACAAACAAAACTGGAGCGCCCCAAGGTGAGGTACTCCTGCGAATAAATCCCTGACCTAACAGCTGCTCTATCTGGTCTCGTAGCTCTCGCATCTCTGCCAGAGCCGTATGGTACGGTGCGCGTGCTATAGGTCTCGTATCTGGCAATAAGTCTATGACAAAGTCTATCTCTCGACTGGGGGTAGGCCTGGTATCTCCTGAAACACATCGAAATACTCCCTAACAACTGGGATCGAATTTAAAGGAATCACAACCTCCTTAGAGGTATCCTCCTCTATGTAGTACAAATGAGTGGTCGAGCCTCCCTCTGGGCGAGGCATTGCCACCACAAACATCTCTTGCCCCGGAACGGCAAAGACAATGCTCCCACCGAAGCAATCAATCATGGATCTATAAGCTGCGAGCCAATCCATACCGATAATCACATCGTGCACATGCATATCTAATACCAACATGTCTGGAGGTAATACCAAACTACCAGTCTCTACCCCCACTCCCCGGCATATAAAGAAAATAAGTGACCCACTACCCAATGGTGAGTCTACACACGTCACTGTGCTCTCCGCTGTGGCTAACAACCCTAAGGAATTCGCAAAATATGTAGCTATAAAACAATGCGTTGCCCTCGTATCAAACAAAACCCGACCCATAGTACCATGGATAGGAAGCATACCCTCAATCGCGGGTGGTGCCTGTGGAGCTGCTGCCTGGTGGACGTTATAGACACGTCCATACTGTAACTGCCCCTGCTGTACTGGAGCTGCTGGAATGGCTGGTAGGGCTGGCACCTGGGCTGGAACTGGAAGGGCAGGTGGGAAAAGTGGCCTCTGTAGCTCATTACGGGCTCCCTGCTGCTGTGGGGCCTTATCGCCCTCTGGGCAATCCTGACGCTTATGGCCATGCTTGCCGCACACAAAACACTGTCCTTTGAAATTACCTCCCCTCTGTCCCTGCTGACCACGGCCCTGCTGGCCGTTACCTCCAGGACACTGGCCCTGTTGGCTCTGATGTGTACGTTGTTGGCCCTGATGGCCCTGATGCTGACCCTGCTGTCGATGTTGGCCCTGCTGATTAGGCTGGCCCTGCCTGTAACCCCCATATCCCTGCTTGGAATCACCTGAACGGAATCGCTTAGCAGGGTCCCCCTGATGGGAAGTCTGCTCGTGCTGACGAGTCTGTCCATGAGATGGCGCTCCACTAGCGCCATTACCCCCGGTCCTGCCCTGCTGGCTGGACTCTCCTGCTCTCTTGCTTCCCTGAAGATGAAAGCGGTGATCCTGGCAATGTAGCAATGCGACATTGAGTACATCAGTGAAAGTACTCAGGGATAAGTTCCCAATAAGGTGCTGACGGATCCTCCAAGCTAACCCGTCGACAAACAACATAATCTTCTTACTCTCAGTAGGTGCCTCATCTGGCACAATAGTGAGAAGTCTCGTAAACTCCTCCTCATACTCTGCTACAGTAAGATTCTCCTGCTTCAGGTTCAGTAACTTCCGCCTCATCTCTGTCTGCACTGCGGGTGGAAAGTACTTGCGGTCAAACCGCTTCCAGAACATTTGAATACAGATCATGTCCCTCTCCTCCAAACTGGTAGTGGATTCCCACCACTGCAACGCGGCTCCCACCAGCTTAAAGGAAGCCAATAACTGCTTTTGCACGTCGGTGCACTCATACATACGGAGATGCCGCTGGATGTCTTTCTTTCATTGGCTAACTGTGACAATATCGGAGCTACCAGAGAACTCAGGGGGATGCGCCTTCTGAAAAGCATCCCTCACCCTCTCCCATGCAGAGGGAAGCTGTGCTGGTACTGGAGCCACTGCCTGAACCTGGGGTGGAGCCTGCTGAATCACCGCTATCGTGGCATTCACCGCTTGAGCAACAATGGCGGCTACTTCGTTGGCATTCATAGTACCCTGTGCCGGAGCTGCTGGCTACTCGGCCTGGGCACGCCTATCCTTCGAAGCACGTCTCGGAGGCATCTGAAACTTGAAAAAGTTTATTAGTCTACAGTTATCATCGAATCACAAATAGCTGAAGACTTGAACGTAAAAGCAGGAATACAACAATCCTAAAAATAGGGCTCTATAGCAAAAACGTTTAAGCCGAAAGCGAAATAAGCCGTACAGATCCTATGGACACTAGAACCTGATGCTCTGATACCACCTGTGACACCCTAACTAATTAAATACCGGGTAGCTACTCCTTTATTAAATTAATACAAAATGCCAAGTTGGTTCAGTTAATAGCATCACTGTCGAAAACATTTTAATGATTACTAACCACCTAGTACTTAAAAATTAAGATGCCAAATTATAATTTAAGTCTGATTAACATACAGAAAAAGAATAAAGAAGGAATAACATAACCATTCACCATAATGAAGAAATAGAATAACCAACAATTAATACTAAGTTCGGAGGAAAACTCCTCACAACAATACCACAACTGAAAAGAATAAATCAAAGTATCCTGAATTTATTACATGCCAAATAGTATGAAAATCTGAAATATGAAATGTCTCTAATAGAAATGGGCGACATGCCCTACAACTGATGAATAATGAATATGGAGTCAAGACGAATGAAGCGTCTACTATCAAAGTCCTGTAACTTCCATAAACAGCTACAGCTCGTCACCTGAATGAGAATCCTAAGCATGGTGTCCTTGTGGCTGGGCACCTAAAATGGTTTTTACAAAAAATAGATTTGAAAGCAAACGGGTCAGAGCCCGAAAGTGGAGATTATTTAAAAATAGCAAGTGCTTTAATAACATTAAAACAACAAATGCAAAAATACATGTTAGGACGTGCACTCACATGATATACTCACCTCTCGTCTAATTGTGCACTCCTAACGTATAGCACCCATCTAAGTGATAATTACATCTAACTATACGGACATGAGTCCTAACCTTTCTACTCGGTTCCCATTATACATTCTATGTTATCAATTAAATAGAGACTTTACTTAAACTCGAATTCTCAATTAAGCAATATTATTTTATTTCAAGTTATCCCTTTATATTTTCTCAAAGCATTTCCGTATATATACACAATACCACATGAAAGTTCTAATTAATCAAGTGTATATTATTCACATCATAAATATACAATACAAGCAACCCGAGACTAATCTGCGGTGCCCACATACTCTGCTATCAATCCCGGTACGTCACGTACATAAGGATCACGCATTCTGAATCTCTCAGGAATCGTTCTCAGGTAACAACAATCACAAAAAATGGAGGCGAACACAGTCACATCACATGGGTCATGCACATACCTACGTTCCCACGATCAGCAGACTTATTAACAACCCAATAAGTCCTTCTTTGACCTATGTTCTCGAGGTACCAATCTAAATCCCCCGTAGGCACACAAGGATAGATGGCCCTAAGCGAACGCAAACCTTCCGTGATATCAAGTATGGTAGGTATGTCATACACATAAAATCATATACATATACTAAGTATGCACACATCTTAGTAATCACCATAATTTATTTGTGGTACACTTCTCATTCTCATACCAACTTATAAGGTTACACAATTTACATGTTCCCGGTTAATAATTATTCAAGCCATCAATCGTTCTTACCTCGTAATAGACACTCACGTCCTAATCCATAATTCCCATTTGGTTCAAATCACACTTCTATGTTTTAATCCTCATTATATCCCAAACATCCCAAATATGTCAATTAATCATCAAGGAAATGTTATCTCTATGTTTGAACAAGGTTACGGGACACGCGAAATCAAAACAGGCTAAAAAGCCTAAACTGTCAGCTCGTTAGAAGTCTCGTTCGAACAAGGTGGGATTTCTAACGAGATCTCGTTCGAACGAAAGTCATCGGACGAACATCACCCTCGTTAGAAGTCAAAGGTCAACTCGTTAGAAGCTCGTTCGAACGACCTGGGCAGGTCTTCTAACGAGAGGCCAGTTTCGAGCCCAGATTTTCTATTTTCGTTTTTTCCATCTTTTCTTCACCTCTAATCTCATCTAAATATCAATCCAACAATTGTTTAAGGTTCCTAATCATCCCTAAACATACTTAGGTCATATACTAACGTGTTGTGTGGGGTTAATTCATTCTAAACATCATCCAAATATCAAATCTCTACATTTTTCCCCAATCTCAAGAACATGAACCCTAGAAATTTTTAAATCATCAATGAGCCTAATTAAATCTGTTTTTGTTTCATCCAAAATATATTATCATCAAAATAATCACCTATATACAATTCTACATGCAATTCCTCCTCAAAATACAAGTTTCTAATTCCAAATTAATGGGTTTTCATCAATCTCCCAAAAACAATACAATTTTATCAATTTTCTACGCATGGAAGAAACATTCTTTGCAATTAATGAAATTAAACCACTTGCCTTATGTATATCTCTGATTTTGATGTCAAATTGATGAAGTGTTCTCTCTCTCTCTGCAGAATTCTCCTCTCTCTCTCTCTACAAGTCTTCTTCTCCAAGGTGACAATGGTGGCTAGGGTTTGCCTTAGGAAACTTTTTGGAACTAATTTCAATAACCCCCGTAGCCCATTAAGTCATAAGATGTAGTTAGTGGGTTTGGTGGGTTTGGTGGGTAATTACCAAATCAGATTTTTAATTCCTAATTTTGGTTAGTTTTAATTCCCAAAAATCCAAAATTACCAAATTACCCTTTTACGTTGCCGGTATGGCCTAAAAATGCCCCGGGATCCAAATTAAACCCCGGCTAGTGTTTTCGGACTATTTCGACCCTTCTGGACGCGTTGGCGCACTCAAAATGACCATACGGTTTATAGAAATAAAATTCACTTTTTAATTATCATAATTATATTCCTGATGCGACTGTCACACGTGTCCCAACAAAATTTCCAAATTGCCGTATTTCAATCTCACGACAAATTTCATAATTCAATATTCATATATTGCCATATATACACATTAAAGTCAAATACCAACTCACATCTCGCTAGTATTTTATCCGGATTAATTCCCAATTAATTCACATTAATTTAATTAATCCCATAAATAAAATATCACAGAAATATGGGGTATTACATACTTCCCCCCTAATAACTGAATTTCGTCCCGAAATTCGGAACTAGAAAGTACCTGGTAAGAACAACTCTGGATAACGTTCGCGCATCTCATCCTCGCGCTCCCATGTGGACTCCTCAACATTATGATGTCGCCACTGAACACGCACTAACGGAACTATCTTTGACCGCAATTTCCGCTCACTTCGGTCCAAAATAGCAATCGCCCCCTCCTCGTAGGAGCTATCAGGCTGGAGATCGATATCCTCCAAAGCAATGTGAGAATGAGCCAAATCGTCTCTAAGATATTTCCTTAGCGAGGAAATATGAAACACATCGTGAATCCGATGCAAATGCTCCGGTAACCCAAGTTTATACGCAACCGGTCCAATCCGCTCAATAATAGGAAATGGCCCCACATATCTCGGTGCCAACTTCCCCTTCTTCCTGAATCGCATTATCCCCTTCATAGGAGATACTCTGAGTAACACCTGGTCCCCCACCTCAAATTCCCTGAAGGACCTCTTCGCATCAGCGTAACTCTTCTGCCTGTCTTGAGCTACCCGAATGCGACTCCGTATCAATTCAATCCTCGCCGAGGTATCCCAAGTAGTTTGTTGTCCCCCACCTCCAACCATCATGCTGGGGAACGACAAGGTCTACCGTACAACGCCTCAAATGGAGCCATGCCAATGGTGAACTGGTAGGAGTTGTTGTAAGCAAACTCCACCAGTGGAAGATACTGCTCCCATCCACCCCCAAAATCAATGATGCACATACGCAACATGTCCTCCAACATCTGGTTTGTACGCTCGGTTTGCCCATCGGTCTGCGGATGATAAGCCGTACTCAACCGTAATTCCGTGCCTGTGGCCTCCTGAAAACTCTCCCAAAATCGTGAAACAAATATCTTGTCTCTATCAGACACGATATTTAGGGGCACACCATGAAGTCTCACTATCTCTGCAATAAAGAGCTGGGCATACTGTCCCGTAGTGTAGTTTGTCCTTACGGGTAGAAAATCAGCGACTTTCGACAACCTGTCCACAATTACCCAAACGGAGTCATGACCCCTTTGTGACGTAGGCAACCCCATGATAAAATCCATGGATATGCTCTCCCACATCCACATTGGGACCTCCAATGGCTGTAGAAGTCCTGTCGGTCTCTGATGATCCACTTTTACCAGCTGACAAGTGGCATATTTAGAAATAAACACAGCAATATCTCTCTTCATCCCGCTCCACCAATATTGTCGTCTCATGTCTTGGTACATTTTGTCCCCTCCGGGATGTACCGCGAACCGTGAGCCGTGCGACTCTGCCATCACCTCGTGTCGCAATTCCTCCCCTTCCGGAACCACCAATCTTCCATTGAAGCGTAATCCCCCGTCCGAGCCAACGGTATAGGACTCAGCTCCCTCTGCTAGTAATCGAACTATCTGTTCCTGACAGAACGAGTCATTTGCCAGTGCTTTTACCACCTTCATGACAATCTGCAGTGTAACGGTCATCACAGACATGAACGATCGGGCCACTGCATCCTGGTGTCCCAACTCCTTCTACTTGGCCTTCCACACCCCTGCTACCTCATCTACTGGCCTACGGCTCAACGCTTCTGCTACCACGTTAGCCTTCTCCGGGTGATATTGGATATCAAACTGATAGTCCTTCATAAACTCAAGCCACCTTCGCTGCCGCATATTCAATTCCTTCTGCGTGAATAGGTACTGTAGGGACTTGTGGTCCGTGAACAATTGAAACTTCTCCCCCAAAAGATAATTTTCTCCAAATCCGAAGGGCAAATACCACTGCCGCTAACTCCAAGTCATGAGTGGGGTAATTCTTCTCATGAGGCTTAAGCTTACGGGAAGCATAAGCTATGGCCTGTCTCTCCTGCTGCAATACACCTCCAAGTCCTTATAAGGACACATCGGTTTAAACCAGATATTCAACTCCCGGTCTCGGCAATGCTAACACAGGTGCTGAGGTCAACTTATCCTTCAACTCATCGAATGCCAACTGACAGGCATCACTCCAAATGAACGGCACACCTTTACGAGTCAGATGTGTCAAAGGACCTGCTATCTTGGAGAAACCCGAATAAACCTCCTGCAGTATCCTGTTAGGCCCATGAAACTACGAATCTCAGTCGGTGTCGTGGGATGTCCCCACTCCCTCACCGCGGATACCTTTCCCGGATCAATAGATATCCCCCGGTCGGAAATAATGTGCCCCAAAAACTGAACCTCCTTCAGCCAAAACCCGCACTTCTCAAACTTTGTATACAGCTCGTTCTGACGCAGCGTCTGCAAAACCTGCCTCAAATGCTCGGCGTGTTCCTCCTCTGTCTGGGAGTAAACCAGAATATCATCAATGAAGACAATGACGAACTGATCAAGGAACTCTCTGAACACCCTATTCATCAAGTCCATAAACACGGCTGGAGCGTTGGTCAAACCAAAAGGCATAACCCAAAACTCGTAGGAACCATATCTCATTAAGAACGCAGTCTTCGAGACATCCTCTTCCCTGATACGCAACTGATGGTATCCCGATCGCAAATCATTCTTCGAGAAGAAAGAAGCTCCTCTCAACTGGTCGAATAGGTCATCGATTCGAGGCAACGGATACTTATTCCGTATCGAGACCTTGTTCAACTCCCGGTAGTCCACACACAATCTTAGTGAACCATCTCTCTTCTTCACAAACAAAACTGGAGCACCCCAAGGTGAGGTACTCCTGCGAATAAAGCCCTGACCTAACAGCTGCTCTATCTGGTCTCGTAGCTCTCGCATCTCTATCGGAGCCGTACGGTACGGTGCGCGTGCTATAGGTCTCGTATCTGGCAATAAGTCTATGACAAAGTCTATCTCTCGACTGGGGGGTAGGCCTGGTATCTCCTGAAACACATCGGAATACTCCCTAACAACTGGGATCGAATCTAAAGGAATCACAACCTCCTTAGAGGTATCCTCCTCTATGTAGTACAAATGAGTGGTCGAGCCTCCCTCTGGGCGAGGCATTGCCACCGCAAACATCTCTTGCCCCGGAACGGCAAAGACAATGCTCCCACCGAAGCAATCAATTATGGCTCTATAAGCTGCGAGCCAATCCATACCAATAATCACATCATGCTCGTGCATATCGAAGACTAACATGTCTGCCGGTAATACCAAACTACCAATCTCTACCCCCACTCCCCGGTATATAAAGAAAATAAGTGACCTACTCCCCAATGGTGAGTCTACACACGTCACTGTGCTCTCCGCTGTGGCTAATAACCCTAAGGTATTCGTAAAATGTGTAGCTATAAAACAATGCGTTGCCCCCGTATCAAACAAAACCCGACCCATAGTACCATGGATAGGAAACATACCCTCAATCATGAGTGATGCCTGTGGAGCTGCTGCCTGGTGGACGTTATAGACACGTCCATACTGTAACTTCCCCTGCTGTACTGGAGCTGCTGGAATGGCTGATAGGGCTGGCACCTGGGCTGGAGCTGGAAGGGCAGGTGGGAAAAGTGGCCTCTGTGGCTCATTACGGGCTCCCTGCTGCTGTGGGGCCCTATCGCCCTCTGGGCAATCCTGACGCTTATAGCCATGCTTGCCGCACACAAAACACCGTCCTTTGAAATTACCTCCCTCTTCCCTGCTGACCACGGCCCTGCTGGCCGTTACCTCCACGCCACTGGCCATGTTGGCTCTGATGTGTACGCTGTTGGCCCTAATGGCCCTGATGCTGACCCTGCTGTCGATGTTGGCCCTGCTGGCCCTGCTGATTAGGCTGGCCCTACCTGTAACCCCCATATCCCTGCCTGGAATCACCTGAACGGAATCGCTTAGCAGGGTCCCCCTGATGGGAAGTCTGCTCGTGCTGACGAGTCTGTCCATGAGATGGCGCTCCACTAGCGCCATTACCCCCAGTCCTGCCCTGCTGGCTGGACTCTCCTGCTCTCTTGCTTCCCTAAAGATGAAAGCGGTGATCCTGACAATGTAGCAATGCGGCATTGAGTACATCAGTGAAAGTACTCAGGGATAAGTTCCCAATAAGGTGCTGACGGATCCTCCAAGCTAACCCGTCGACAAATAACATAATCTTCTTGCTCTCAGTAGGTGCCTCATCTGGCACAATATTGAGAAGTCTCGTAAACTCCTCCTCATACTCTGCTACAGTAAGATTCTCCTGCTTCAGGTTCAGTAACTTCCGCCTCATCTCGGTCTGCACTGCGGGTGGAAAGTACTTGCGGTCAAACCGCTCCCAGAACATCTGAATAGGGATCGTGTCCCTCTCCTCCAAAGTGGTAGTGGACTCTCACCACTGCAATGCGGCTCCCACCAGCTTAAAGGAAGCCAATAACTGCTTTTGCACGTCGGTGCACTCATACATACGGAGATGCAGCGGGATGTCTTTCTTTCATTGGCTAACTGTGACAATATCGGAGCTACCAGAGAACTCAGGGGGATGCGCCTTCTGAAAAGCATCCCTCACCCTCTCCCATGCAGAGGGAAGTTGTGCTGGTACTGGAGCCACTGCCTGAACCTGGGGTGGAGCCTGCTGAATCACCGCTATCGCGGCATTCACCGCCTGAGCAACAATGGCAGATACTTCGTTGGCATTCATAGTACCCTGTGCCGGAGCTGCTGGCTGCTCGGCCTGGGCACGCCTATCCTTCGAAGCACGTCTCGGAGGCATCTGAAACGTGAAAAAGTTTATTAGTCTATAGTTATCATCGAATCACAAATAGCTGAAGACTTGAATGTAAAAGCAGGAATACAGCAATCCTAAAAATAGGGCTCTATAGCAAAAACGTTTAAGCTGAAAGCGAAATAAGCCGTACAGATCCTATGGACACTAGAACCTGATGATCTGATCCCACAGACGACGCCAAACTGATGATGCTGAGATTCAGCACCACCAGATAAGTGATAGTGAGCTCAAACAGTGGTAACCATGGCAGCCATAGAGATGTATGTGTATAGAAGGGGATGAGTATAAGAGGAAATAAGACAATGATGTATAGTGGTTCAGCCAATTTGGCCTACATCCACTGTGAGTGTGTGATCCACTAAGTATGGGCACTAATGGCCTTGGATACAATGCACATAACCCTCTCACTCTCTCTCTATTGTGTGTGTACAAGCAGAGTTTTAGCTAGGGCTACTGTTCATGGATCGATCCCCTGTAGGGTTAGGGGTGACAAGTATATATAGGTCTTGGGGGGTGTAGTGTACCCCCCAGGTAAGCATGGTGCATGTGAATAATGATCTAGCCAATCCCCTATTGACACCTGTAGATGCCAAATGATGACATAATATTCCCTCACGTGAGGGGGTGATTCGGTTGTAACGGTCTTCCACGTGTCATATGAGCCTCACGCGCACTGTTCCACGCGTCTCCCAAACCACGCGCTGAGATGATGTCACCCTCGGCCTATGATATGAGGCCGATGGCAAAGTTCCCCCTGGTAGTGAGTATGGTCCAATTTAAGCCTCGTACTGTCGGCCCCTCGAAGGGTCGTCCGGGGCCTGCTGAAGGGTCGGCCCCTCGGAGGGTCGTCCGGAGCCTGCTGAAGGGTCGGCTCCTCGGAGGGTCGTCCGGGTCCTGTTGAAGGGTCGGCCCCTCGGAGGGTCGTCCGGTCCTACTGAAGGCCGAGTCCAGGAGGGGTCATATGGAGCCAAATGAGGGGTCGGCCCCTCGGAGGGTCGTCTGAAGGGGTTGCCTTGATCCCGGCAGTCAGGGGGTAAATATGGGTATATCAATCACCCCCCAGCCCTTAGCCATTGATGTTGTTGAGATGGCTGAGGGATAGTGTTGTCTTTGAGGCGGATGTATGGTCAGTGAGATGAGGGATGCCTGTCAACCTGAGGTGACACTTGGGCGGTTGCCCACTGTCATCTCCAGTTCCCTAGGTAAGGCGGCTGTACTATGCTTGGGGCTTTGTGCCCTAATGATATCCTCCTCGTGGGCTGTGTTTTGCTTTGGGAAGTGAGCCCCCTTAATTAGCAAAGATATTAAAAGGATTTTCAAATCCTTTTCCCCTTCTAGCTTCTTCTTCATCTTCGCGCCCTTACTTTCTCTCTCTACAATTCCAGCTAACTCCATAGCCGTTTCTTCGCTGATTTCTCCATCGCTCTTCACTCAGCCGTTGCTCTTGTTTCCAGGTACTCTTCTTTGCCTGAACTCTCCTCTAGCTCTTCCATTTCCTTTGTGTGTTGGGGTCGAACCCCTTTTAGCATTTTTCTGGTTTTTCTCGCATTTTTCTGGCATCTTTTCCGGCGAACGACTTCGACTGTTCTTGAGTGTTCTTGAGCAAACCTTTTATATTCCCAGTTTTAAATCCAAAAGTCATAGGTTGGTCAATTGGAGTTTGTTTGTGGTTAGATTAGTAAAATCATCTCAAGTGTTAGGTCTCCCCCTTAATGCTTAGGAGGCTTTACGATTTAGCAGACGAGTTTCCATCCTTGAGGGAGAAGTTCTTCATAGAGATCAGGCGCATAGAGGAAGAGGAGGAGAGGAGACGACGGGACGACCCCATTTGGGTACGACCCATCTTTCCCCTCCCCTTGAAGAAAATTCTGCCCTCTGAGCCACAAGGGTCGTCCTATCGTCCATCCGACAGTCAGACGTTTGAGGGTGGTATGGACGAGCGTGCGTCTTCACCTGCAGGTGCTGGTCCCTCTGGAAGGAGGGGGTCGTCTGAGGACGCCCAGGACCATCAGGCCGAGGGTGTGGGACCCTCTGAGGCTGTCCCTGTGACGGCCCTATCCCCCCATGCATTTCAAATGACTTTTCACGGTTCGCCCCCAAGAGGTGAAGAGGACGAGAGACAGGAGGCTGAGGGTTATGCTGAGGACTCTGATGATGATCCCATTGACACTTCTCACGCCTCTGCTTATGTTTCCACTGTGAAGGATCGTGACCTCTTGCTGTGGAGGCATCAGTTCGGCATAAAGTCCTCTGTGACTATGAGGGTTCCCAACCCCGATGAGCGAGTTTATCAGGGAGACGAGGGGGAGGTTGCTGTTTACGAGCAGATGCTCAGGGTTGGCGTTAGGTTCCCTCTGCATCCTACCATTGTTGAGATCCTGTCTGCCCTTGGGGTTTCCCCCTCTCAGCTCCCCCCCAACTCTTGGAGGGCAATTCTTGGCTATATATCTCTTTGGAAGAGTGTCTTCACAGATGAGCCCTCAGCAGACTTATTCATAGGTTGTTATAACATTACCTCATCGTCCAAGCAGCCTGGTTACTACCACTTAGGGGCCAGGAAGTCTGACAAGAAGATCCTTCATGTAGCCCAGACCTCAAATTATGACTGGAAGAAGAGGTATTTCTTCATCTCTGGGGACTGGGAGTTCCCCTCTGGGGTTGATCCTCTTGAAGATAGTCCGAGGGTTTCCCAGGTATGGTCCAAACCTTCCATGAGGGCACGGTCTGACCCTGGATTAAGTCAGGAAGAGAGGGTAATTGTTGACTATCTGAGGGACCAGGGGAAAGAGGGTGGACTTCCAAAATTTGAAGATCTAATGACCCCTCATCACCTCAAAGAAGCTGGCCTGAGGGTCGGCCCTTTGACAGAATTATGTGAGTGTTTTTCCATTTTCGCATTATGATTCCTTCTAAGTGTTCCCTCTTTGCCTCTGTATCTTTCTGACGTATTTCCTTCTTTTCAGGTCGTCCTGCGAACATTTCTGACCAATTGTGGGAGATGACTGCCCCCAGCTTGTTGTCCGGTCTTGGCAAGAAGAAGGGGAAGGAACCTCAGCAAGCCCAGAGGAAGTCAACGGCCGAGGGGCCGAGGCCGGTAGAGCCGACCATGGATAGTCGGAAAAGGAAGCAGCCTGAAGCTCCTGAGGGCTCTCGTCCTGATGCACGGACGAGGGCGAGGGCAGAAGTGTCTGAGGGGTCTGCCTCCAGCATGGGGGCATTTTGGTCTCAAAATTTAGCATCCTTGAGGTCTGACCCTTCTTCCCTCATAGCCAACTTAAGGGCGGCCAAGGTCTCCATGTTTTCTGCCCCTTCGGCCTCTGACTACGACTTTTTGTCGAAGATGCCCCCTGCCAAGGTGTATGATTACGGTCTTCATACCATGGCCCAGGTATTTGTTTCTACCGTACTTCCTCAGTTAATTTTTTGTCAATCTGTTCCCTCGGCCTCTTAATGTTTGCTTGTTCTTGTGCAGTCTATTTGTGCTTGGGCGTCGGTTACAAAATGGATGGCCGAGAATCAGCTAAAATTTCAAGAGGCTGACAGGGCCATTCAGCAAGAGGCTCTTCTGCAGACTGAACTGGATGCTGCAAAGGCTGAGCTGGGTACTGCAAGGGCTGAGCTGGAGGGTATGAGGGTTGAGCATACCAGGGTCATGAATGAGCTACAGACGCAGCATGAGGCAGACCTGAAGGCCAAGGACGACCTTATTAAAGACAAGGATGCGGCCTTGAATAACCTGGGGGCTCACTTCAAGACCGAGCTTGAGGGTGCAGTAAGGAAGGCCGGGGCCGATGCTGTTGAGGCCTATAAGGTTTCAGACGAGTTTCAAGGCTTCGGCCTTGAGTATCTTGAGAGGGGAATTAGGACGGCCTGTCGGTGGGTCGTCCTAAAATTTGCTGATGCAGTGACGACTATCCGCCCCTCCCTTGAAGCCGTCCAGCTAGATGACCCCTTAATTGCTGAGGCCTTGGCACAGGTTGAATCCCAAGTCCACGTTGAGGGTACCGGCACATCTGAGGATCAGCCTCTAGTGGTCGTAGATGAGACCCCTGTAATCGATGTGCCCTCTGAGTGTGCTCAATAGGGTGGCTGTCTGTGGCCCACACCCTCTTCTTGTAACATTTTTTTGTATTTTTGTTGATCAAACATTTCCCTTATTTGTAATATAATCACTGTCTTCTATTCCTGTCTTTGCTTTGTGATGCTTAGAAATTAACAATATTACCAACTCCTCCCTCGTCATTTTGAGGGTAAATGGGGTCGTCTCTCCCATTTGCCCTCTTTATAGCCGAGGGTGTTTACCACCAAATTATGGTGTTTTAAATCAAGTCCACCCTCGTCTTTTTGAGGGGAGTGGAGGGGTCGTCCCCTCCACTGGTCCCCATTATAGCCGAGGGATCAACTAACCTAATTAATGGATTTTAATTTAGTCTTCCCTCGTCTTTTTTGAGGAGAGTGGAGGGGTCGTCCCCTCCACCGGTCCCCATTATAGCCGAGGGATCAACTAACCAAATTAATGGATTTTAATATAGTCTTCCCTCGTCTTTTTTGAGGAGAGTGGAGGGGTCGTCCCCTCCACTGGTCCCCATTATAGCCGAGGGATCAACTAACCAAATTAATGGATTTTAATATAGTCTTCCCTCGTCTTTTTTGAGGAGAGTGGAGGGGTCGTCCCCTCCACTGGTCCCCATTATAGCCGAGGGTTCAACTAACCAAATTAATGGATTTTAATATAGTCTTCCCTCGTCTTTTTTGAGGAGAGTGGAGGGGTCGTCCCCTCCACTGGTCCCCATTATAGCCGAGGGTTCAACTAACCAAATTAATGGATTTTAATCTAGTCTTCCCTCGTCTTTTTTGAGGAGAGTGGAGGGGTCGTCCCCTCCACTGGTCCCCATTATAGCCGAGGGTTCAACTAACCAAATTAATGGATTTTAATCTAGTCTTCCCTCGTCTTTTTTGAGGAGAGTGGAGGGGTCGTCCCCTCCACTGGTCCCCATTATAGCCGAGGGATCAACTAACCAAATTAATGGATTTTAATATAGTCTTCCCTCGTCTTTTTTGAGGAGAGTGGAGGGGTCGTCCCCTCCACTGGTCCCCATTATAGCCGAGGGTTCAACTAACCAAATTAATGGATTTTAATATAGTCTTTCCTCGTCTTTTTTGAGGAGAGTGGAGGGGTCGTCCCCTCCACCGGTCCCCATTATAGCCGAGGGATCAACTAACCAAATTAATGGATTTTAATATAGTCTTCCCTCGTCTTTTTTGAGGAGAGTGGAGGGGTCGTCCCCTCCACTGGTCCCCATTATAGCCGAGGGTTCAACTAACCAAATTAATGGATTTTAATATAGTCTTCCCTCGTCTTTTTTGAGGAGAGTGGAGGGGTCGTCCCCTCCACTGGTCCCCATTATAGCCGAGGGTTCAACTAACCAAATTAATGGATTTTAATCTAGTCTTCCCTCGTCTTTTTTTGAGAAGAGTGGAGGGGTCGTCCCCTCCACTAGTCCCCATTATAGCCGAGGGTTCAACTTCCCATGCATGCTAGGACTGACAATAGGATGAAGGAAACACTGATATTTCTCATTAATTTTCCAAGTGTTCTGTTGGAGCAACCCCAATTACAATTATGGCCTTTCAAGACCTTACAACACTACTGATAGTATTTCTTCAAATGATCTGCATTCCAGGGGTTTGAAAAAGGTTCCCCCTCTAAGTTTTCTAGCCTGTAGGTCCCTGGGACAACTTCATCGATGACCCTATATGGGCCATGCCAATTAGGATGGAGCTTGTTGGGTTTCTGCCAAGTCTTTTTAAGAACCAAGTCTCCCACTGCGATAGGCCTCTGTTTCACCCTTTGGTTGTAAAACTTTGCGGTCCTCTGTTGGTAGGAAGCTTGCCTTATCTCAGCATCCTCCCTTCTTTCCTCAATCAGGTCTAGGTCAAGTCTTCTTTCTTCCATATTCCCCTGGGGGTCATACATTTGGACCCTATGAGTAGGAAACTCCACTTCGGTGGGGATGACTGCTTCTGATCCATAAGCTAACATGAATGGGGTCTCCCCGGTAGGGGTCCTTACTGTCGTCCTGTATGCCCACAATACTGCATATAACTCCTCGACCCATCTTCCTTTTGCCTCCTCAAGCCTCTTCTTAATCCCATCTAGGATTGTCCTGTTCGTAACTTCGGTTTGCCCATTGGCCTGAGGTCGGCCTGGGGTGGAGAAAAATTGTTTGATACTTACCCTCTCACAGTACTTCTGTAAAGAGGCATTCTTGAACTGGGTCCCGTTATCCGAGATGAGGGTGTTGGGTAGACCATATCTGCATATCACATTCTTCCAGATGAACTGGAAGGTCTTCTGCTCCGTGATCGTGACCATCGGCTCGGCCTCTACCCATTTTGAAAAGTAGTCAATTGCTACGATGAGGAACCGATAGTTATTGACTGCTCTCGGTAAGGGTCCTATCAGATCAATCCCCCATATTGCGAACGGCCATGGGGATGCAATGGAGGTGAGAGGCTGGTGAGGTTGATGAGGGATAGTAGCAAATCTTTGGCATTTATCACACTTTTTAACATATGCGGCAGCATCTTTCCCCAAGGTCGGCCACCAGTAGCCTTGGGTGATCACCCTCTTTGCCAAGGATCTACCCCCAATATGGCTTGAGCATGACCCTTCATGCACGTCTTGCAAAATGGAAGGGACCTCTGAGGGATGCACACACCTAAGTAAGGGGAGCAGAAACCCCTTTTTGTACAGCGTGTCTCCGATGACGGCGAACTTTGCAGCCCTGTATCTCAGCTTCTTCCTCTCTTGGCTTGCTTCTGGCATCTCTCCCCCTCTAATGTATCTGATCAGGGGGTCCATCCATGAAGGTTCTTGAGAAACATTCATGCAAATGCCAAGTGTTCCCTCGTTGTCTTCGATAGTTGGTCGAAGCAAAATTTCTACCGGGACTGTCCTCCTTATGTCTGTCCTAGTAGCTGAGGCCAACCTTGCAAGGGCGTCAGCACGGCCATTGTCGAGCCTAGGTATCCTCTTGAATTTCACTTCTTTGAAGTTTTTCAGCAATGACCTCACCTTATCAAGATACCTAGCCATCCTCTCGTCTTTGGCCTCATAGGCTCCTAGTATCTGATTCACCACCAGCCTTGAATCACTGTGAACCAAAATTTGGCTGACACTAAAGGATTTGGCTAAGGAGAGGCCAGCTATCAAGGCCTCATACTCAGCCTCATTGTTGGAGGCTTTGAAATTGAACCTCAGGGCGTACTCGACGTCTGTGCCATCGGGTGCTGATAGTATCAGTCCAGCACCACTTCCGCTATCACAGGAGGACCCGTCAACGAAGAGGCTCCACGGAGTCTTTCTTTCAGAAAAATTTCCCTCAGAGAGGGACCCCTGTCTAAAGATGTATCTTCCCTCTTCGTTTTCAGTCACTTTCCTTCTAGCGGTGCTCGTCTCAGCCATTTCTGCAGGTGTGTCTGCGGGTCTGTCTTCTGTATCTGCCTTCCCGAGGGTCTCACCCTCGGCCTCATCTTCTTCCCATGTGAACTCAGCCACGAAGTCTGCCAAGGCTTGCCCCTTAATGGCTGTCTTAGGCTGATACACAATGTCAAACTCCCCCAGCTCTATAGCCCAGGTCATTAGCCTTCCTGATTTTTCAGGCTTGTGTAGGACCTGCCTAAGAGGAGAGTCAGTAAGGATGACCATAGTATGGGACTGGAAGTACGGTTTCATCTTCCTTGAGGCATGAATCAAGGCATAGGCCAACTTCTCCATCCTCGGGTATCTCTGCTCTGCCCCCTGGAGTGCCTTGCTGTTGAAATATACGGGCTTTTGTATCCCATCTTCGTCTCTTACGATTGCTGCACTGATAGCGGATTCTGAGATAGCAAGGTACACGTACAGTCGTTCACCCTGCACGGGTCGTGACAGCAGCAAGGGAGACCCTAAGTATGATTTCAGCTGCTTGAAAGCCTCATCACACTCTTCGCTCCATTCAAAAGCTTTCCTGAGGATCTTGAAGAATGGTAGACACCTGTCTGTAGCCCTTGACACAAATCTGTTCAAGGCAGCCACTCTCCCTATGAGCCTCTGAACGTCTTTAATGGACTTGGGGGTCTTCATCTCAATAAGGGCCTTTATCTTTTCAGGATTGGCCTCGATGCCTCTTTGATTGACAATGAACCCCAAGAACTTCCCCGCTCCGACCCCGAAGACACACTTGGCCGGATTGAGCTTCATTTTGTATTTGTCCATTGTATTAAAGGTCCTTTCCAGGTCTGCTACATGATCCTCTGCCTTCAGACTCTTAGTCAGCATGTCATCTACGTAAACCTCCATAGACTTACCAATTTGGTCTTCAAACATTTTGTTTACGAGGCGCTGGTACGTTGCCCCCGCATTTTTTAGGCCAAAGGGCATGACCCTGTAACAGTATGTCCCCTTGTCAGTGATGAAGGCGGTCCTCTCCGAGTCCTCAGGGTTCATGAAAATCTGGTTATACCCTGAGTAGGCATCCATGAAACTCATGAGCTCATGGCCTGCGGTAGCGTCTACCATCTGGTCGATGCGGGGGAGAGGGAAGCTGTCTTTGGGACAATGCTTGTTGAGGTCTGTGAAGTCCACGCACATTCTCCACTTGCCGTTGGCCTTTGGGACGATGACTGCATTGGACAGCCACTCAGGGTAGATGACCTCTCTGATAAATTCAGCGTCTTCTAATTTTTTAACCTCATCCCTGATGACCTCATACTTTTCTCTAGAGTAAATCCTCCTCTTCTGCTTTACCGGCTTCACTCCCTCTACCACATTGAGTTTGTGGCACATGATTTCAGGGTCGATCCCTGGCATATCTACATGACTCCACGCGAAGACGCTTCGCCTTCTCCTCAACAGTTTGATGAGGTCTTCCTTGATACTGGGCTTCAGAGATTTGCCAACTTGGACGGTTTTTCCCGGGTCATCCTCATCGAGGGTGATGGGTTCTACCTCCTCAGCGGCCTCTCCTTTTTTGAGCTTCGTCTCGTCCCTGGGGTCTAGGGTATCAATGTTGTAAGTGGCTGTAGCCCTCTTGTGTGCCTCCCTTTCTTCAGCGGAGTTGTAGTAGCACTCTCTCGCTGTCGTCTGGTCTCCCTGAACTTCCCCCACCCCATAAGGGGTAGGGAACTTAACCATCTGGTGGACCGTGGACGGCACAGCTTCAAACCCCTTGAGGGCCAAACGTCCCAGTATGATGTTGTATGCCGAAAACATATGCTCATCCAGCAAAAAAAAACTGACCCTCTTAGTGAGCCATCTCGGCCACTCTTCCCCCATCCTGACATCAGCCTCATATATTCCTAGGGGGTGAACCTTCTCCCCACTGAACCCAATCAATGGATGATGGTAGGGGACAAGTCTGGCACGACTGAGGCCCAAGGCCTTAAAGCATGGCCAGAACATCACATCTGCGGATGAGCCCCCATCCACCAGGATCCTCGGCACTTCGCACCCGTGCACCCTGGTGGTGATGACGAGAGGGTCATCATGCGGGGCCAATAGGCCCTTGAAGTCCATTCCTGAAAATCCCACAACCAAAGTGTCCATATCAACCTTCTTCCTTTTTTCTAACTTGACCTCTAGGGAGGTCGAGTGCACCGTCTTCGTCACTGCCTTAGCCTCAGCGACATGGGCCTTCCTGTCGGCGACCTCAGACCCTCCTCCTGCAAGTCCCCCGGAGATCATTCCCACCCCGAGCGAGATCATATTGAGCCTCTTGACAGGGCCTTGGTCGTCTCTCGGCGGGAGGTCAGGGTCATCCTCATCATCAGAGGGGTCGTCCCCTCTTTTTTGAGGACCTTCTCTGCAGGCATCGACTCGCTTCTTTCTGGGGTCGTCCCCTCGGCCCCTCTTGAAGTCGGCTTTGTCGACGTACTTTCTGAGCTTCCCTTCCTTCAACATCTTCTCAATCTCATCTTTCAGAGCAAAGCATTTGTCTGTTACGTGGCCGTGGTCTTGGTGAAATTCACACCACAGGTTCCTATTTCTCTTGCCGGGGGCTGCCCTCAGCTTCTCAGGCCACTTCAGTGTCCGGTCACTCTTTATCTCATTGAGGATCTGTTCACAGCTGACCGTCAGAGGGGTGTACCCTGCGAACTTATCATCCATGGTCCTCTTCTTCCCCTCTTTGTTCTTCTTGGGGTATTTATTCCCACTTGCACCTCCTTTTTCGTCTTCATGTTTTGTCGCCATCGCCTCTTCGGCGTTCATCACCTTCCCTGCTGTTGACAACAGCTCAGCCATCGTCCTCGGAGGGTCTTCGGCAAGCTTCCATAATAGCTTCCCCTTCTGGAGCCCTCCAATCAGGGCTGTCATAGCTATGCTCTCCTCATAGTCTTCCACCTCCAGCTTCTCTTTATTGAATCTGGCTATGTAGTCTCTCAGAGTCTCGTTCTTTCCCTGCTTAACATAGAGCAGGTGTGTGGTCTTCTTCTGTGGCCTCACCCCAAAGCAGAAATTATGGATGAACAAGTCTGCCAGCTGCTTAAAGTTTCCAATAGAATTTTTTGGAAGAGACGTGTACCACACATGCGCAGCCCCTGTCAAGGTACCAGAGAAGGCACGACACCTCATCTCATCTGAGATAGAGTATATGTCTGCCGCCGACTGATACATTTCCACGTGGTGGACAGGGTTGGTGCTCCCATCGTATCTTGGGGTGACCGCGGGAGGCTTGAACTTCGATGGCGTGGGGAAGTTGACTATCTTTGCCACAAAGGGTGAGCCCATGGTGTATCCCCTCTGAAGAGGGTCCCGGCTCTTCAGTATGTCGCCAATCTTATCCTCTAACCTCTGGATTGAGTCATTCCAGGGCCTCACAGGGTCGGCCTGGCCGATGTTATCCCCTGCTGCCTCTCGGAGGTGGATGGAGGGCTCCGCTACGGCAGGCCTGTGTCGGCTATTTACTTCCCTTTGGCCACCATCCCGTCTTTGGGGTCGGCCTTCTGCTTCTTTCCTAGATCTCGCTGCGCTTCTTGACTTGGACAACTTGTCTCGCAGGTCATTCACTGGGCCCAGCCTCTCGAAGGCCGACCCCCTGCTCAGGCGGTCAAAAGCAGAGCCTCTTGGGCGATCATCAGGGTTTGGTCTCCCGCACTTTCCTCTACTGTCCTGGAGGGGTCGTACTGTATTGTTGGAGACCTCATATGGCTCCCAGCATTCTACTGGAGCCTCTTCTTCCTCCAGATCATCATACCTGTCCTCGGGGCAAGGGTTTCCTTGCCTCCCCAGGCGTAAACGCCGGGGGTCAGCAACATCCCTACGCCGCTGAGGGGGTGGTAGGTCTTTATGTGGTGCCTGGGGTGGTCCCCTGGCCTCATGATGTCCTGGAGCTGCTGCCGGAGTAATCATCTCAGGTGAGACCCCTGGTGGTCTCAGTATATTCTGACTTAGAGCTGTAAACTGCTCCTGCATCATCCGCTGGCTGGCTGCCAGAGACTTTAGGGCTGCTGCCACATCAGCCATCTCAGACTGAGGTGGTGGCTGACTGGAACTGGGTCTTCCCCCATCATCCGGCGGGGGAAGTGGTGGCGGTGGCATCTCAGGTGCCATGTGCTTGAGCTATGAAGAGCTGAACTGAAGAAAATACTGGTTAGCTTGGGACCTTAGTAGGTCTCTTTCAATGGTGAAACACCTCCTCTCAGGGGGAGTGTTGGTTCACCACCAGAGTGCCCAGTGAGGTCAAGCTGTACAAAGGAAGAGATGTCTTCTCGTTCCCACAGACGGCGCCAAACTGATGATGCTGAGATTCAGCACCACCAGATAAGTGATAGTGAGCTCAAACAGTGGTAACCATGGCAGCCATAGAGATGTATGTGTATAGAAGGGGATGAGTATAAGAGGAAATAAGACAATGATGTATAGTGGTTCAGCCAATTTGGCCTACATCCACTGTGAGTGTGTGATCCACTAAGTATGGGCACTAATGGCCTTGGATACAATGCACATAACCCTCTCACTCTCTCTCTATTGTGTGTGTACAAGCAGAGTTTTAGCTAGGGCTACTGTTCATGGATCGATCCCCTGTAGGGTTAGGGGTGACAAGTATATATAGGTCTTGGGGGGTGTAGTGTACCCCCCAGGTAAGCATGGTGCATGTGAATAATGATCTAACCAATCCCCTATTGACACCTGTAGATGCCAAATGATGACATAATATTCCCTCACGTGAGGGGGTGATTCGGTTGTAACGGTCTTCCACGTGTCATATGAGCCTCACGCGCACTGTTCCACGCGTCT
Organism: Sambucus nigra; assembly: GCA_949130495.1. Classification (NCBI taxonomy): domain Eukaryota; kingdom Viridiplantae; phylum Streptophyta; class Magnoliopsida; order Dipsacales; family Adoxaceae; genus Sambucus; species Sambucus nigra. The sequence continues at coordinate 7,486,866 of OX422210.1, forward strand.
CCCAAACCACGCGCTGAGATGATGTCACCCTCGGCCTATGATATGAGGTCGAGGGCAAAGTTCCCCCTGGTAGTGAGTATGGTCCAATTTAAGCCTCGTACTGTCGGCCCCTCGAAGGGTCGTCCGGGGCCTGCTGAAGGGTCGGCCCCTCGGAGGGTCGTCCAGAGCCTGCTGAAGGGTCGGCTCCTCGGAGGGTCGTCCGGGTCCTGTTGAAGGGTCGGCCCCTCGGAGGGTCGTCCGGTCCTACTGAAGGCCGAGTCCAGGAGGGGTCATATGGAGCCAAATGAGGGGTCGGCCCCTCGGAGGGTCGTCTGAAGGGGTTGCCTTGATCCCGGCAGTCAGGGGGTAAATATGGGTATATCACCACCTGTGACACCCCGACTAATTAAATACCGGGTAGCTACTCCTTTATTAAATTAATACAAAATTCCAAGTTGGTTCAATTAATAGCATCACTGTCGAAAACATTTTAATGATTACTAACCACCTAGTACTTAAAAAGTAAGATGCCAAATTATAATTTAAGTCTGATTAACATACTAAAAAAGAATAAAGAAGGAATAACAAAACCATTCGCCATAATGAAGCAATAGAATAACCAACAATTAATACTAAGTTCGGTGGAAAACTCCTCACAACAATCCCACAACTGAAAAGAATAAATCAAAGTATCCTGAATTTATTACATGCCAAATAGTCTGAAAATCTGATATATGAAATGTCTCTAATAGAAATGGGCGACATGCCCTACAACTGATGAATAATGAATATGGAGTCAAGATGAATGAAGCGTCTACTAGCAAAGTCCTGTAACTTCCATAAACAGCTACAGCTCGTCACCTGAATGAGAATCCTAAGCATGGTGTCCTTGTGGCTGGGCACCTAAAATGGTTTTTACAAAAAATAGATTTGAAAGCAAACGGGTCAGAGCCCGAAAGTGGAGAGTATTTAAAAATAGCAAGTGCTTTAATAACATTAAAACAACAAATGCAAAATACATGTTAGGACATGCACTCACATGATATACTCACATCTCGTCTAATTGTGCACTCCTAACGTATAGCACCCATCTAAGTGATAATTACATCTAACTATACGGACATGAGTCCTAACCTTTCTACTCGGTTCCCATTATACATTCTACGTTATCAATTAAATAGAGACTTTACTTAAACTCGGATTCTCAATTAAGCAATATTATTTTATTTCAATTTATCCCTTTATATTTTCTCAAAGCGTTTCCGTATATATACACAATACCACATGAAAGTTCTTATTAATCAAGTGTATATTATTCACGTCATAAATATACAATACAAGCACCCCGAGACTAAGCTGCGGTGCCCACATACTCTGCTATCAATCCCGGTACGTCACGTACATAAGGATCACGCATTCCGAATCTCTCAGGAATCGTTCTGAGGTAACAACAATCACAAACAATGGAGGCGAACACAGTCACATCACATGGGTCACGCACATACCTACGCTCCCACGATCAGCAGACTTATTAACAACCCAATAAGTCCTTCTTTGACCTATGTTCTCGAGGTACCAATCTAAATCCCCCAGTAGGCACACAAGGATAGATGGCCCTAAGCGAACGCAAACATCCCGTGATAGCAAGTATGGTAGGTATGTTATACACAAAAAATCATATACATATACTAAGTATGCACACATCTTAGTAATCACCATAATTTATTTGTGGTACACTTCTCATTCTCATACCAACTTATAAGGTTACACAATTTACATGTTCCCGGTTAATAATTATTCAAGCCATCAATCGTTCTCACCTCGTAATAGACACTCACGTCCTAATCCATAATTCCCATTTGGTTCAAATCACACTTTTATGTTTTACTCCTCATTATACCCCAAATATCCCAAATATGTCAATTAATCATCAAGGAAATGTTATCTCTACGTTTGAACAAGGTTACGGGACACGCGAAATCAAAACAGGCTAAAAAGCCTAAACTGTCAGCTCGTTAGAAGTCTTGTTCGAACGAGGCTGTTCGAACGAGAGTTCGTTCGAACGAAGTGGGCTTTCTAACGAGATTTTGTTCGAACGAAAGTCATCAGACAAATATCACCCTCGTTAGAAGTCAAAGGTTAACTCGTTAGAAGCTCGTTCGAACGAGCTCGTTCGGACGACCTGGGCAGGTCTTCTAACGAGAGGCCAGTTTCGAGCCCAGATTTTCTATTTTCGTTTTTTCCATCTTTTCTTCACCTCTAATCTCATATAAACATCAATCCAACAATTGTTTAAGGTTCCTAATCATCCCTAAACATACTTAGGTCATATACTAACGTGTTGTGTGGGGTTAATTCATTCTAAACATCATCCAAATATCAAATCTCTACAATTTTCCCCAATCTCAAGAACATGAACCGTAAAAATTTTTAAATCATCAATGAGCCTAATTAAATCCGTTTTTGTTTCATCCAAAATATATTATCATCAGAATAATCACCTATATACAATTCTACATGCAATTCCTCATCAAAATACAAGTTTCTAATTCCAAATTAATGGGTTTTCATCAATCTCCCAAAAATAATACAATTTTATCAATTTCCTACGCATGGAAGAAACATTCTTTGCAATTAATGAAATTAATCCACTTGCCTTATGTATATCTCTGATTTTGATGTCGAATTGATGAAGTGTTCTCTCTCTCTCTCTGCAGAATTCTCCTCTCTCTCTCTCTACAAGTCTTCTTCTCCAAGGTGACAATGGTGGCTAGGGTTTGGCTTAGGAAACTTTTTGGAACTAATTTCAATAACCCCCGTAGCCCATTAAGTCAAAAGATGTAGTTAGTGGGTTTAGTGGGTAATTACCAAATTATATTTTTAATTCCTAATTTTCGTTAGTTTTAATTCCCAAAAATCCAAAGTTACCAAATTACCCTTTTACGTTGCCGGTATGGCCTAATTGCCCCGGGACCCAAATTAAACCCCCGGCTAGTGTTTTCTGACTATTTCGACCCTTCCGAACGCGTTGGCGCACTCAAAATGACCATACGGTTTATATAAATAAAATTCTCTTTTTAATTATCATAATTATATTCCTGACACGACTGTCACACGCGTCCCAACAAAATTTCCAAATTGCCGTATTTCAATCTCACGACAAATTTCATAATTCAATATTCATATATTGCCATATATACACATTAAAGTCAAATACCAACTCACATCTCGCTAGTATTTTATCCGGATTAATTCCTAATTAATTCACATTAATTTAATTAATTCCATAAATAAAATATCACAAAAATACGGGGTATTACAGAAGTTAGGGCATTACTTTGTTCCCGATATCCCTTCACTGATGGAAATTTTTAGTTCGGTGGTTTATACCCAACCATTCGAACTAGCAATTAGTCTCCCCTCATCATTTTACTCTGAACCACTCCTTCATTTCCCTTATCGTTAAACCTTGGGTCATGCAAAACCAGCTATCCTTCTCCCAAGAATATTCGAACACAATTGGGCCAATATTTTAACGGTTATATCACTTACTATATTTGGGAATACCCCCCTAGCTAGGTGCCAACTTACCTATTCTTAAATCATATAACTTCCTTTTAGAAGGCATCAACAATTATACCCGACTACTCACGTTAAACTTCAAAACTTTAATTTGTTATGACGTAACTCTCGTAATATTACTCCTCTGCGCGGAGTAACTCCTGCTTTCCCTAAAAAACCTACAATGTACATTATTTGTACTTTCTACCACTATAATCATCCATTTTCGTCTACTCCTCGATCCTAGTGACACACCTTGCTCATAATGCAATATCGTTTCCCTTCGTCTCATTTTATTTATGCCTCTAATTTACCAATACATCTACGTTTATTTCATAAGTTTCCACGTCTACTCATCGTGAATTATCCAAAAAATCAAATGATCAACTAATCAGGGCGCCTATACACCCTATGTCTCGTGCATTTCTATAAAATCAAATGATCGTAATATACTCATTTCAATTTAAGCCTTATATACTTAGCCTAATTATACGGTAAGGTTATACTCAACTACCCTATTAATTACAACTTAATCATTCTCTAGGTTGATCTATCAATCTACTCATGGTGTAAACTGATGATGCTGAAATCCAGCACCACCAGGTAAGTGATGATGAGCTCAAACAATAGTAACCATGGCAGCCATAGAGATGTAAGTGTGTAAGTGTGTAGAAGGAGATGAGGATAAGAGGAATAAGATAATGATATATAGTGGTTCAGCCAATTAGGCCTACATCCACTGTGAGTGTGTGATCCACTAAGTATGGGCACTAATGGCCTTGGATACAATGCACATAAGCTCCCTCTCTCTCTACTATGTGTATAAGCAGAGTTTTTCTAGGGTTAACATTGATCGATCCCCTGTAGGGTTGTAGGTGACAAGTATATATAAGTCTTGGGGGGTGTAGTGTACCCCCCAAGCATGCATGGTGCATGTGAGTGATGATCTAGCCAATCCCCTGTTGACACCTGTAGATGCCAATTGTGGATAATGATGACATAATATTCCCTCACGTGAGGGTGTGATTTGGTTATAACGGTCTGCCACGTGCTATATGAGTCTCACGCGCACTGTTCCACGCGTCTTCCGAACCACGCGCTGTGATGATGTCACCCTCGGCATAGAATATGAGGCCGAGGGCAAAGTTCCTTCCGGCAGTGAGTCTGGCCCAATTTAGGCCTCGTACTGTCGTACCCTCGGAGGGTCGTCCGGATCTTGGTGAAGGGTCGGCCCCCTGAGGGGTCGTCTGGAACATGATGAAGGGTCGGCCCCCTGAGGGGTCGTCTGGAACATGATGAAGGGTCGGCCCCCTGAGGGGTCGTCTGTAACATGATGAAGGGTCGGCCCCCTGAGGGGGTCGTCTGGAACATGATGAAGGGTCGGCCTTGAGGGGTCGTCCGGTCGGTGGGATCCCTCAGCTAGGCTGAGGATGTATATGGGTATATCAATCACCCCCCAGCCCTTAGCCATAGATGCTGTTGAGATGGCTGAGGGTAATTGTGATGCACGATCAGTGAGGTGAGTGACACCTGGATGGGCACTCATTGCCACCCCAGTTTCCAAGTTATGGCGGCTGCAAACTTTGGCTTTGGGCTTTGTGCCCTAATGATATCCTCCTTGGTAAGCGGGCCCATTCATTACCTGAGTACTTAAGAGATTTTTGAACTCTCTTTCCTTCTTCTTCTTCTTCACGCCTGAACATTCTCTCTCTAACTTCCAGCATTCTTGCCATTTTCGTGACCTTGACGTTTCGAGTCCAGCAGTTCTGCTTTATCTTCTCAGGTAACTCCTTTGCCCTGGTGCCCTCTTTATCTTCATTTTTGCTTGTTTTCTTATATTAGGGCCGTAGGGTCAGATTTCCCTTAGGTTGCCTCATAATTTTTTCAGCGTCTTCTCCGGCGACTGGTTCTTGGAAGTTCTTGTTAAAACCTTTCAATTTCTTTGAGTTTAATCGAAAAGTCCAACCTAGTCAACTGCTAATTTGTTTGTAGTTAAGTCACTTATGTTCTCCCAAGTGTAGGGTCTTCCCCTTCATGCTTAAGAGGCTTTATAGTTTAGTATCTGAATTCCCTTCACTAAGAGAGAAGTTATTTGTTGAGATTAGGCGAATAGAGGAAGAGGAGGAGAGGAGACGAGGGGCCGACCCCAATTGGGTACGACCCATTTTTCCTATTCCCCTTGCCACCATAAAACCATCTGAGTCGTCTGAGTCCTGTGGGTCGTCGTGTCATCCAGTCGAGAGTTCTTCAGGAGAGATGGATAAGAGAGTCTCGTCACCAACAGGTGCAGGCCCCTCTGAAAGGAGAGAAGTATCTGACCTTAGCCCAGGCCGAGGTGACGAGGGTGTGACCCCCTCAGAGGCTGTCCCTGTGACCATTCTGTCTCCTCATGAATTTCAGATGGCTTTCCCACATGGGCCTCTGACAGGTGATGAGGCCGAGGGAGAGGGAACTGAGGACGAGGGAGAGGACTTGGATAAAGACTTGGATGATGACCAGGTTGACACCTCCCATGCCTCGTCCTATATCTCCACCGTTAGGGATCGTGACCTCTTGCTGTGGAGGCATGCTTATGGGGTGTCTCCCAATATAACTATGAGGGTTCCCTCCGAGTCTGAAAGAGTTTTTGAGGGTGAAGAGGGAGAGGTTGCAGTATATGAGCAAATGTTTAAGGTAGGTGTCAGACTTCCTTTCCACCCTGCCATTGTAGATATTCTGTCGGCCTTGGGCGTCTCCCCCTCTCAACTTCCTCCCAATTCTTGGAGGACGATCCTTGGCTACATCTCCTTGTGGAAGAATGCTTTCACTGATGAGCCCTCGGCTGACGTATTCCTGGCCTGCTACAATATCACCTCCTCGTCCAAACAGCCTGGGTACTATCATCTAGGGGCGAGGAGGTCTGAGAAGAAACTTCTCCACATGGCACAAACCTCCAACCACGATTGGAAGAAGAGATTCTTCTTTGTCTCCGGAGAGTGGGAGTTCACTGCCGAGGCACAACCTGTAGCCGATGGTCCTAGGGTTCTCAGAAGATGGTCTAATTTTCAATGAAGGCCAGATCAGACCCCGGACTTAGTCTGGAAGAGCAAGACATAGTTGAGTATCTGTGAGGACGAGGGAAAGGGGGTGAGATCCCAAAATTTGAAGACTTGATGACCCCCCGGTACCTCAAAGAAGCTGGTCTGAGGGTCGGCCCTCTGACGGAACTATGTGAGTTATACTAAACGTTTTCCATTCTTATTTTTGAAGTGTTTCCTCTTTCCCTCTGCACTTTTCTGACATGTCGTGCCTTTTTTAGGTCGTCCTGCAGGTATATCGGACCTTCTTTGGGAAATGACTTCTCCCAGCTTACTCTCAGGCTTGGCCAAGAAGAAGGGTAAGGAGCCTCAGCAAGCTCCGAGGAAGACGAAGGTCGTGGGGCCGACGGTTGTTGAGCCGACAGCCGATAGCCACAAAAGGAAGGAGCCTGAGGCTCCTGTTGACCTTCGGCCGGATGCTCAGACGAGGGCCCGAGTGGAGGCCTCTGAAGGGGCTGCTTCCTCGTCCAGCATGGGGGCCTTCTGGTCCCAGAACCTGGCGCATCTAAGGGCCGAGCCCTCTTCCCTGATCGCTAATTTGAGGGCAGCCAAGGCCTCCATGTTTTCAGCTCCCTCGGCTGCAGACTATGAGTTTCTATCCAAGATGCCCCCTGCCAAAGTGTATGACTATGGTCTGCACGCTCTAGCCCAGGTATTAGTCTTGATTCATTTCTTTTAATTGCATTCTTTCACTAACTGTTTCCTCGGCCTCTTGACATCTGTTTATTTTTCTGTGCAGTCTGTGTGCGCCTTTACCTCTGCAACTAAATGGATGGCTGAGAATCAAGAGAAATTCCATGAGGCCGAGAGGGCCATCCAGCATGAGGCCGACTTGCAAGTTGACTTAGATACTGCAAAGGCTGAGCTAGAGAGTGCTAGGGCTGAGCACACAAGGCTCTTGGACCAGCTGACCAAGCAGCACGACGAGGATATCAAGGCCAAGGACTTGTTGATCAAGGAAAAGGACGAGGCCTTGATCAACATGGAGGCCAATCACAAGACTGACCTTGAAGCAGCTGTCCGAAAAGCCGAGGCTGATGCTGTTGAGGCTTACAAAGTCTCTGACGAGTTTCAAGGCTTCGGCCTTGAATACTTGGAGAGAGGAATCAAGACAGCTTGTCGATGGGTCATCCTTAAATTTGGCGACGTCGTCTCTTCTGTCCGCCCGTCCATTGATGCAGTCAGTCTGGACGACCCACTGATAGGTGAGGCCCTGACGCAGGTTGAATCACAAGTGCAAGCTGAGGGGGTCGGCACGTCTGAGGATCAGCCAGTGGTGGTCATTGAGGAGGCCTCTCCAGTTGGTGTTGAGGGTCGGCCCTCTGATATTGTCCCATAGGGTGGCTGTCTGTAGCCCATACCCTCTTATTGTAATGAACAGTTTTTGCACTCTTTGTAGAACACTTCATTTATAATATCTTCTTTTTTACTGTCTTCCATACTTTCCTCTCGTATTATTGTGTTGTGAATTTTGCAATTAATATTACTAAACTCTCCCTCGTCTTTCTTGAGGACAGTGGTGGGGTCGTCCCCTCCACTGGCCCTCATTATAGGCCGAGGGTTATAACAACCAAATGATTTTTAATAAAGTTTTCCCTCGTCTTTCTTGAGGACAGTGGTGGGGTCGTCCCCTCCACTGGCCCTCATTATAGCCGAGGGATCAAATTACCAAACTAATGGTTTAATGTTCTCTCTCGTCTTTCTTGAGGACAGTGGTGGGGTCGTCCCCTCCACTGGCCCTCATTATAACCGAGGGATCAGATTACCAAACTAATGGTTTAATGAAGTTTTCCCTCGTCTTTTTTTAGGACAGTGGTGGGGTCGTCCCCTCCACTGGTCCTCATTATAGCCGAGGGATCAAATTACCAAACTAATGGTTTTAAAGTTTTCCCTCGTCTTTCTTGAGGACAGTGGTGAGGTCGTCCCCTCCACTGGCCCTCATTATAGCCGAGGGTTATAGTCACCAAACTAATGGTTTAAAGTTTTTCCCTCGTCTTTCTTGAGGACAGTGGTGGGGTCGTCCCCTCCACTAGACCTCATTATAGCCGAGGGATTAAGTTACCAAACTAATGGTTTTAAAGTCTTCCCTCGTCTTTCTTGAGGACAGTGGTGGGGCCGTCCCCTCCACTGGACCTCATTATAGCCGAGGGATTAAATTACCAAACTAATGGTTTTAAAGTTTTCCCTCGTCTTTCTTGAGGACAGTGGTGGGGTCGTCCCCTCCACTGGCCCTCATTATAGACGAGGGTTATAGTCACCAAACTAATGGTTTAAAGTTTTTCCCTCGTCTTTCTTGAGGACAGTGGTGGGGTCGTCCCCTCCACTGGACCTCATTATAGCCGAGGGATTAAGTTACCAAACTAATGGTTTTAAATCCTTCCCTCGTCTTTCTTGAGGACAATGGTGGGGTCGTCCCCTCCACTGGACCTCATTATAGCCGAGGGTTATAGTCACCAAACTAATGGTTTAAAGTTTTTCCCTCGTCTTTCTTGAGGACAGTGGTGGGGTCGTCCCCTCCACTGGACCTCATTATAGCCGAGGGATTAAGTTACCAAACTAATGGTTTAAAGTTTTTCCCTCGTCTTTCTTGAGGACAGTGGTGGGGTCGTCCCCTCCACTGGACCTCATTATAACCGAGGGATTAAGTTACCAAACTAATGGTTTTAAAGCCTTCCCTCGTCTTTCTTGAGGACAGTGGTGGGGTCGTCCCCTCCACTGGACCTCATTATAGCCGAGGGATTAAATTACCAAACTAATGGTTTTAAAGTTTTCCCTCGTCTTTCTTGAGGACAGTGGTGGGGTCGTCCCCTCCACTGGCCCTCATTATAGCCGAGGGTTATAGTCACCAAACTAATGGTTTAAAGTTTTTCCCTCGTCTTTCTTGAGGACAGTGGTGGGGTCGTCCCCTCCACTGTACCTCATTATAGCCGAGGGATTAAGTTACCAAACTAATGGTTTTAAAGCCTTCCCTCGTCTTTCTTGAGGACAGTGGTGGGGTCGTCCCCTCCACTGGACCTCATTATAGCCGAGGGATTAAATTACCAAACTAATGGTTTTAAAGTTTTCCCTCGTCTTTCTTGAGGACAGTGGTGGGGTCGTCCCCGCCACTGGCCCTCATTATAGCCGAGGGTTATAATCACCAAACTAATGGTTTAAAGTTTTCCCTCGCCTCTCTTGAGGACAGTGGTGGGGTCGTCCCCTCCACTGGCCCTCATCATAGCCGAGGGTTGTCCTTTGAAGATGCTTCCATGCACACTAGAACTGGTAAACACAAGATGATACGAAACACTGATATTTCTCATTAATTTTCAAAGTGTTCTGTCAAAGCAATGCTTATTACAACTATGGTCCATCAAGACCTTACAACACTATTGGTAGTATTTTTTTCAAATGATCTGCGTTCCAAGGGTTGGAGAAAGGTTCCCCTTCTAGGTTCTCCAATCTATAGGTTCCAGGGACAATTTCCTCAATGACCCTATATGTCCCATGCCAATTAGGATGGAGTTTATTGGGCTTCTGCCAAGTCTTTTTGAGGACTAAGTCCCCCACCGCGATTGGTCTCTGCTTCACCCTCTGGTTGTAAAACCTTGTTGTCCTCTGCTGGTAGGCAGCTTGTCTTATCTCAGCATCTTCCCTCCTTTCCTCAATTAGGTCTAGGTCGAGTCTCCTCTCTTCTGCATTTCTCTGGGGGTCATACATTTGGACCCTATGAGTAGGAAACCCAATCTCAGTGGGAATGACAGCCTCTGAGCCATAAGCTAGCATGAATGGGGTCTCTCCAGTAGAGGTCCTCACTGTCGTCCGGTAGGCCCACAGCACAGCGTATAACTCCTCGACCCATCTTCCTTTTGCCTCCTCAAGCCTCTTCTTGATTCCATCTAGGATTGTCATGTTCGTAACCTCTGTCTGCCCATTGGCCTGAGGTCGGCCCGGGGTGGAGAAGAATTGCTTGATACTTACCCTTTCACAATACTTCTGAAGTGAGGAATTTTTGAACTGAGTCCCGTTATCCGAGATGAGGGTGTTGGGGAGACCATATCTGCATATCACATTTTTCCAGATGAACTGGAAGGTCTTCTGCTCTGTAATCGTGACCATCGGTTCGGCCTCCACCCATTTTGAGAAGTAGTCAATTGCTACGATGAGGAACCGATAGTTATTGACTGCTCTCGGCAAGGGTCCTACCAGGTCGATCCCCCATATTGCAAACGGCCATGGGGATGTAATGGAGGTAAGAGGATGATGAGGTTGATGGGGGATGGTAGCAAACCTTTGGCATTTATCACACTTTTTTACATACGCTGCGGCATCTTTCCCCAAGGTCGGCCACCAATAGCCTTGGGTGATCACCCTCTTCGCCAAGGATCTACCCCCAACGTGGCTTGAGCACGATCCTTCATGCACATCTTGCAAAATGGAAGGGACCTCCGAGGGATGCACACACCTAAGTAAGGGGAGCAAAAACCCCTTTTTGTACAAAGTGTCACCGATGACAGTGAATTTTGCGGCCCTGTATCTCAGCTTCTTCCTTTCTTGCCTTGCTTCTAGCATCTCTCCCTCTTTAATGTATCTGATCAGAGGGTCTATCCATGAAGCTTCCTGAGAAACATTCAGACAGTTGCTAAGTGTTCCCTCAGCATCTTCAATAGTTGGCCGGAGCAGAATTTCCACTGGGACCGTCCTCCTTATGTCTGTCCTGGTTGCCGAGGCCAACCTAGCAAGGGCGTCAGCTCGACCATTATCGAGCCTGGGTACCCTCTTCATCTTTACTTCTCTGAAGCTCTTCAATAATGACCGCACCTTCTCAAGGTACTTTGCCATCCTCTCGTCCTTGGCCTCGTAGGCTCCTAATATCTGATTCACTACTAGCCTCGAATCACTATGAACCAAAATCTGGCCGACGCTAAGAGATTTGGCCAAGGAGAGGCCAGCTATCAAGGCCTCATATTCAGCCTCATTGTTGGAGGCCTTAAAATTGAATCTCAGGGCGTACTCAATGTCTGTGCCGTCGGGTGCTGATACTATCAATCCAGCTCCACTCCCACTTTCGCAAGAAGACCTGTCGACGAAGAGACTCCACACGACATGTTCCGCCGAGAAATTTCCCTCAATGAGTGACCCTTGTCTAAAAAGGTATCTTCCATCTTCATTTTCATCCACCTTCCTTCTAGCGGTGCTTATCTCAGCCCTGTCCGCAGAAGGGTCGGTGGTCTTACTTTGTTGGGTATCTGTCTTCGCGAGGCCCTCATCATCAGCTTCATCGTCCTCCCAAGTAAATTCGGCCACAAAATCTGCCAATGCTTGCCCCTTAATGGCCGTCCTAGGCTGATATACAATGTCAAACTCCCCCAGCTCTATAGCCCAGGTCATTAGCCTTCCTGATTTTTCAGGCTTGTGCAAGACCTGCCTAAGAGGAGAGTCGGTGAGGATGACCATTGTATGGGACTGAAAGTATGGCTTCATTTTTCTCGATGCATGAATCAAGGCGTAGGCCAACTTCTCCATCCTTGGATATCTTTGCTCTACCCCATGGAGTGCCTTACTGTTAAAATACACAGGCTTCTGTACCCTGTCTTCGTCTCTCACAATGGATGCACTGATGGCCGACTCTGAGACGGCGAGGTACACATAAAGTCGCTCACCCTGCACAGGGCGTGACAGCAGCAAGGGAGACCCCAGATATGATTTTAGCTCCTTGAAAGCCTCATCACACTCTTCACTCCATTCGAAGGCCTTCATGAGGACCTTAAAGAATGGTAGACACCTGTCTGTGGCCCTGGACACAAATCTGTTCAAGGCAGCAACTCTCCCTGTGAGTCTCTGAACGTCTTTAATGGACCTGGGGGTCTTCATCTCGACAAGGGCTTTTATTTTTTCGGGATTGGCCTCGATGCCTCTTTGGTTGACAATGAACCCTAGGAACTTCCCTGCTCCGACCCCGAAGACACACTTGGTCGGATTGAGCTTCATCTGGTATTTGTCCATCGTGTTAAAGGTCCTCTCCAGGTCTACCACGTGATCCTCCGCCTTCAAACTCTTAGTCAGCATGTCGTCTACATAAACCTCCATAGACTTCCCAATCTGGTCTTCAAACATTTTATTTACAAGGTGCTGATACGTTGCCCCTGCATTTTTTAGGCCAAAGGGCATGACCCTATAGCAGTATGTCCCTTTATCAGTAATGAAGGTTGTCTTCTCTGAGTCTTCAGGGTTCATGGAGATCTGATTGTACCCTGAATAGGCATCCATAAAGCTCATGAGCTCGTGGACTGCGATAGCGTCTACCATCTGGTCGATGCAGGGGAGAGGGAAGATGTCCTTGGGACAGTGCTTGTTGAGGTCGGTGAAGTCCACACACATCCTCCACTTTCCGTTGGCCTTTGGGACAATGACCGCATTGGACAGCCACTCAGGGTAGATGACTTCTCTGATAAACTCAGCGTCTTCTAATTTTTTGACCTCATCTCTTATGACCTCATACTTTTCTCTAGAGTAAATTCTCCTCTTCTGTTTCACCGTCTTTGCTCCCCCTACCACATTGAGCTTGTGGCACATGATTCCAGGGTCGATCCCTGGCATATCTTCATGGCTCCACGAAAAGATGCTTCGTCTTCTCCTCAACAGCTTAATGAGGTCTTCTTTGATATCAGGTTTTAGAGACTTGCCGACTTGGACGGTTTTTTCCAGGTCATCCTCATCGAGGATGATGGATTCTACCTCTTCCGCGGCTTCTCCCTTCTTTAACTTCGTCTCATCCATGGGATCGAGGGTGTCAATATTTTAAGTGGTAGTGGCTCTCTTGTGTGCCTCTCTTTCTTCGGCAGAGTTGTAGTAACACTCTCGTGCTGTCGTCTGGTCTCCCTGTACTTCCCCCACCCTGTAGGGGGTAGGGAATTTTATCATCTAATGGACCGTAGACGGCACAGCTTCGAACCCCTTGAGAGCCACCCGCCCCAATATGATGTTGTAGGCCGAGAAAACATGCTCATCCATCACAAAGAAGCTAACCTTCTTGGTTAGCCATCTTGGCCACTCGTCCCCCATCCTAACATCAGCCTCATACATGCCCAGGGGATGCACCTTTTCCCCACTGAATCCGATTAATAGGTGGTGGTAGGGGACAAGTCTGGCACGGCTGAGTCCTAAGGCTTTGAAGCATGGCCAAAACATTACATCTGCAGATGAGCCCCCATCCACCAGGATCCTCGGCACCTCGCACCCATGCACCCTGGTTGTGATGACGAGAGGGTCATCATGAGGGGCTAAGAGGCCTTTGAAGTCCATTATTGAGAACCCTACTATCATAGTGTCCATGTCAACCTTCTTCCTCTTTTCTGACTTCACCTCCAGGGTAGTCGAGTGTACTGTCTTCGTTATTGCCCTGGCTTCTGCCACGTGGGCCTTCCTGTCTGCGACTTCAGACCCTCCTCCTGCTAGACCCCCAGAGATCATTCCTACTCCAAGCGAGATTATATTTAGCCTCTTGACTGGGCCTTGATCGTCTCTTGGCGGGAGGTCAGGGTCGTCCTCATCATCAGAAGGGTCGTCCCCTCTTTTTTAAAGACCTTCTTTGCATGCATCGGCTCACTTTTTCCTGGGGTCGTCCCCTCGGCCCCTCTTGAAGGCACCTTTGTCAACGTACTTTCTGAGCTTTCCTTCTTTCAGCATCCTCTCAATCTCATCTTTCAGAGCAAAGCATTTATCTGTCACGTGGCCGTGGTCTTGGTGGAACTCACACCACAAGTTTTTGTTCCTCTTGTTGGGGGCCGCTCTCAACTTCTCAGGCCACTTCAGGGACCGGTCGCTCTTTATCTCATTGAGAATATGTTCGCAGCTGACCGTTAGAGGGGTGTAATCAGCGAACTTATCGTCCATAGACCTCTTCTTCCCCTCTTTATTCTTCTTAGGGTATTTACCCCCACCAGTGCCTCCTTTTTCGTCTTCGTATTTTGCAGCCATCGTCTCTTCGGCGTTCATCACCTTTCCTACCATTGCCAGTAATTCAGCCATCGTCCTTGGAGGGTCTTCAGCAAGATTCCATAACAGCTTCCCTTTTTGGAGTCCTCCAATCAGGGCTGTCATAGCTATGCTTTCCTCATAGTCTTCCACCTCCAGTTTCTCTTTGTTGAATCTGGCTATGTAGTCCCTTAGGCTCTCATTCTTCCCCTGCTTGACATAGAGCAGGTGGGTGGTCTTCTTTTGTGGCCTCATCCCGAAGCAGAAGTTATGGATGAACCGGTCCGCTAGCTGCTTAAAATTATCAATGGAGTTCTTTGGGAGAGACGTATACCAGACATGTGCAGCGCCAGTCAAGGTACCAGAGAAGGCGCGACACCTCATCTCATCCGAGATAGAGTATATGTCCGTCGCCGACTGATAAATCTCCACATGATGGACGGGGTTGGTGCTCCCATCATATCTTGGGGTGACCGCGGGTGGCTTGAACTTTGACGGCGTGGGGAAGTTGACTATCTTTGCCACGAAGGCTGAGCCTATGGTGTATCCCCTCTGCAGAGGATCACGGCTCTTCAGTATGTCGCCAATCTTATCCTCCAATCGCTGGATCGAGTCATTCCAAGGCCTCGCAGGGTCGGCCTGGCCGATGTTATCCCCTGCGGCCTCTTGGAGGTGGACGGAGGGTTCTACTGCGGCAGGCCTATGTCGGCTATTTACTTCCCCCTGACCGTCTTCCCGTACTTGCGGTCGGCCCCCATGAGGTCGGCCCTCTGCTGCCTCCCTCCTGGACCTCGCAGCGCTCCTCGATCTGGATAATTTTTCTCTCAGGTCATTTACTGGGCCCAGCCTCTCAAAAGCTGACCCCCTGCTCAAGAGATCAAAAGCGGAGCCTCTTGGGCAATCTTCAGGATTTGGCCTCCCGCACTTCCCTCTGCTCTCCTGGAGGGGTCATACAGTATTGTTGGAGACCTCATACGGCTCCCAGCATTCTATGGGGGCCTCTTCTCCGTCCAGGTCATCATACCTGTCCTCAGGGCAAGGGTTTCCTTGCCTCCCCAGGCGTAAACGCCGGGGGTCGGCAACATACCTACGCCGCTGAGGTGGTGGCAAGTCTTTGTGTGGTGCCTGGGGTGGTTCTCTGGCCTCACGCTGTCCTGGTGCTGCTGCCGGAGTAATCATCTCAGGTGAGACCCCTGGTGGTCTTAGTATGCTTTGACTCAGAGCTGCGAACTGCTCTTGCATGATCCTCTGGCTTGCTGCCAGAGACTTCAAGGCTGCCGCCACATCTGCCATCTCGGACTGAGGTGGTGGCTGACTGGAACTGGGTCCCCCCCATCATCTGGTGGGGGAAGTGGCGGTGGTGGCATCTCTGGTACCATTTGTTCGAGCTTTGAACAGCTGAACTGGAAAAAAGAACTGGTGAGCTTGAGAACCTTAATGGGTCTCTTTCAATGGTGAAATGTCTCGACACAAGGGGGAGAGCTAGTTCACCACCAGAGTGCCCAGTGGGGTCAAGTTGTACTCAAGGAAGATATGTCTTCTCCTTCCCACAGACGGCGCCAAACTGATGATGCTGAAATCCAGCACCACCAGGTAAGTGATGATGAGCTCAAACAATAGTAACCATGGCAGCCATAGAGATGTAAGTGTGTAAGTGTGTAGAAGGAGATGAGGATAAGAGAAATAAGATAATGATATATAGTGGTTCAGCCAATTAGGCCTACATCCACTGTGAGTGTGTGATCCACTAAGTATGGGCACTAATGGCCTTGGATACAATGCACATAAGCTCCCTCTCTCTCTCTCTACTATGTGTATAAGCAGAGTTTTGCTAGGGTTAACATTGATCGATCCCCTGTAGGGTTGTAGGTGACAAGTATATATAAGTCTTGGGGGGTGTAGTGTACCCCCCAAGCATGCATGGTGCATGTGAGTGATGATCTAGCCAATCCCCTGTTGACACCTGTAGATGCCAATTGTGGATAATGATGACATAATATTCCCTCACGTGAGGGCGTGATTTGGTTATAACGGTCTGCCACGTGCTATATGAGTCTCACGCGCACTGTTCCACGCGTCTTCCGAACCACGTGCTGTGATGATGTCACCCTCGGCATAGAATATGAGGCCGAGGGCAAAGTTCCTTCCGACAGTGAATCTGGCCCAATTTAGGCCTCGTACTGTCGTACCCTCGAAGGGTCGTCCGGAGCTTGGTGAAGGGTCGGCCCCCTGAGGGGTCGTCTGGAACATGATGAAGGGTCGGCCCCCTAAGGGGTCGTCTGGAACATGATGAAGGGTCAGCCCCCTGAGGGGGTCGTCTGGAACATGATGAAGGGTCGGCCTTGAGGGGTCGTCCGGTCGGTGGGACCCCTCAGCTAGGCTGAGGATGTATATGGGTATATCATAAACGTTCAACAATGTTTTCTCACATCAACACTATATGACTCTACCGACCTGAAATCAAAACTTAAATATTAACTCACAGTTATATCTACAAATATGTAAAATAACTAAGGTAAAACTCATCATTCAAGACCAAACATTTCTCAATTCCTAACGCTCACTAAGTTTCATGCGTAGGAAGTCTCGCAAAGAGAAATCCAAATAAGGAACCCCTCGATACACTATTGCCTAACATTATCGGCCGTTGAGATCCTTTAAAAGCTCGGTCCATAACATGTACTCCCAAATTCCCATCTATTGACATAAAAGTATACTTGTCCACTCCCATGCCACTAAAGACGCAACACGACACTCTCCTTATCAATAGTTTCTCAATGCTAAATCAATAACGAGATAAATCTCTCTGCTCGACAGTAAACCAATATACCCTGAATCACATCACTAAACGTCCTACTCACTGGGATCAAATATAACAAGACAACATACTCACCGAAATCTACTATATAACACTATATATATATATATATATATATATATTTATGTGTGTGTGTGTGTGTGTGTGTGTGTGTGGTGCAGGCTCAATCCTCTTTCAGGTGATGCCTGGCAAAATAATATATCTCACCATGGGACAACGTGCACGATAGTCTTGTCATAAAATCTACTACTGCTCAAACCTTCGGTATCCAGTCACTACACAAGATAATAATAATATGTTATGCTCTCAGAAACACTCAAAAGGAGCAAAAACGGGTACATAATATAAAAATCCTCCTAGTGTGCACACCCGATCCTCCTCGCAGACGACACAAAAAAATCCAACTACCCAATGGTAAATACATTCACAAGAAGGTTGAGACCGCCAACGCCATTAAACCTGACTCACACTCGAATTTTAGTGTTAAACATTATATTGTGAAGCACACATGTCACCCGAAACCTACCTCATGCTCTAAGGATGAAAAAAATGATATCTCTGTTTTCCATCTACCTTGTCTGGTCAGCGGGATCCTGGGCATAACTTTCATGCCGGAACTGACCCATGATCTGCTGCAATTATTGTATATCCAGGATGTCAACCTATAGTTGCCCCCTGCCTCAATTTTGGTAATCCTTCTTCATGTGGCCTGTCTCTCATCAACCGTAACAACTACCAGAGAAACTCTCGTGCCTTTGGCCCTTTCCCTGTTGGCCTCCCTCACCCTTGGCCTCGAGGAATGGGATGCTCCTACTGCTGAGGACCTTATTTCTCATGCACAAACTACCATTCTCAAGTTGATAACCTCCGAATATAAATCTCTTAGCCCAATCTCCCCTATCAAAAATCTCGCTCCTGCTGTTGTCCCCACTAGCACCGTTCTTATTTTCTTTCCTAGTCTGGTTGGTCCCACTTTCTCGATGTGGACAAGTTTAACACACGTGGCCTTACTCTCCACACATATCATACTTTTATGTTCTATCCCCTATCTCTTGCCCCACTCGCCATGTCGGGGTGTCCTTCTCTCGAATTTAGTAGTCTTGACCCTGATTGCTACACTTATTATCCCTTTGGCTTCATGGCCCTATGGAACTCGTTGTTGTCCTTGACGGATCTGACTGAATTCACTATCATTTGGTAGGGATTTAATTTATTTGAATCATTTAAATGTGTCCCCTACTGGGTATACCCTCCTATGGTGCTTCACTTGCATCGTTAAATCCAGTCTTGCTCTTCGATTAGATTCTCCGACCCTCTTGGCCCCCTTCTCATAGGAGCGTTGATATAAACTTATAAATGCACAACCTTGACGACATCAATAAAAGTCATCCTAGTCGAATTTCCCATCCATGCTTGTGTATTCTACCCACGAGCCTATTATCAACTTACGAACCCTTTTTATTCTCCGTATCCCATTCGTCGAGTATGAAGTTCGCTATATAAGTAACTTTTATTTTATGATCAGTCTCTATCTGGACCACTTGTGATAAGTTTTGAAACTCCATCCGCAACTCTGTCTAAAAAGAAGATGGAGTATATTACGATCAAACCTCACCCAAAATTCTATTTTAATTCTATATATGATTCGTTATACGTGGTGACTGACTCTCTTCACTCTATGTTGCTGCTATGAGCTAACAAATTTGTCCAAATTTAATCTTGGGTGTCATTACACTCCACCCTACACAATTTAATTTGGATTATATCCTCCCATTGCCCATCACACTTAATCTCTTCCCTAATACGTAGAGATGACTCTTCGAAAGAGTTCCTCCGACTCTCCCCCTTACTAACTACGCTGGGTGTGTCTGAATTTGAACTAACATTACCAACGACAGTGCTTAGGGAAGCTACTGCTACTGAGTGATTATCATATTATCATCTGCCTGAACAATAATCACGGTGACTTATATTGCGATCATCGCTACCTGAATACTCTATAACTTCTGCCGAGCCTCTCCTCCTTCAGTCCTTCTAACGATCCTCATTGGTCGTCCTATATTGTTCGGTGTACAAAGCTCAACCGAACTCATACATGAATAACATTAACTATAGTTAATAGTAGGATAATATAAGTCGCATACGTAAAGAGGAATACAACAGTCTTACTGTAAGGCTTTATATTAAAGAACGTGAAGCGAAAACGTGAAAAGCCGCACAAATCCTCAGGGCACGAGAACTTGAAGCTCTGATACCATCAGTGACACCTCGCATATTTAAATGTCGGGTGATCAGTTCTTTACAAAAATAAAAAGGAATCTCATTTGGTTCATTATTAGCATCACTATCGATTTTTTTTTAAATTTGCTAAACACCTACGTTAAATTAATCGGTGCTAAATTTTATATTTCATTACACAATACAACGTGCGAAAACATAAACTAAACTATCCACGCAGTAATAGTAATCTGAACCAATCACGAGATAAAACACTAAATGAAAAATACCGAATAAATTGTCAGTTCCAAATAAAAAAGTCACTCTAAACATATAATGAAATAAACTGAATAAGTGAACTATCTGAAGGGGCGACATGCCCAAATGAAATAACTAAAACTGCATCCTACTCTAGGAATGAAGTGGCTGGAGTGTTTAATAAAAATCTTACAAGCATCCACAAGTGTTGCAACTATACATCCCTGGAATATATCATCAAGCTTAACGTCCCCGTGACTGGACACCTAAAAGGTTTTGAAAATATTTTGCAAATGGGTCAGAGCCTAAAACTTTTGAAAACATTTAACAACTATTTATCACAGTTTGAAAGCAGTAATTAATTAGAAATGTTGTTCAATGCACACTTCCTTGAGTTCCTAACCTCTCAACTAATGTGCACTCCTAACGTCGTTATGCTTATCAGCCCAACCATCTCTCATCAATTACTATCTACCACTAATAGGTTTATCTCCCTCGTACAGCCCATATAGTTCACCACAATGTTCTAATATTTAATCATTAAGTCCTCATTTAAATATACATTCAAATCCCTTGTACCGCCCACACCGTACGTTACCCTAACACTAATAATTAACATTCCTCATCTGTTATTATTAAACAATCATTAACATTTCACGTATGTTATCATTCAACCATTTCAGTAAGTTGTTCTACTTATTTCCACTTTTAAATATACGCTATCTAACTTTACTACCGTCACACACTAAGTAGATTATTTCGTATTCAAATCACTTTTAGAGATACGCTATCCGTTCTTCCAACATTATACACAGTAGGAACAATTACCGAAGTATATATATACGTTACACTATATACATAATTAAATACAGCATCTCCCGAACTGGCCACTACGATGCACACCTGCGTACTCTGCTATCAAGTCCATGTACCTCTCGTACCAAATCAAGGGCTAAAGGTTCGGTATCTCTCCTTGAACCCAAAATCAAATCAACACATATTGGAGGCGAACATAGTTCTAAGCTTTTGGGCTACACACATATCAAATGTACACAAATGACATGCCAGTTGTGACACCCCACCCAATTAAATATCGGGTGATCACTCATTTATAAAATTTAAAACAGAATGTTCGGTTGGTTCATTCTTAGCATCACTGTCGAAAACGCAATAACTTATTTAATCACCTAATATAATTAAGCTAAGTGTCAAAACATTTTTCTTATTAATTAAGAACCATTTATTTACCAAACCAAGTTATTTAATGTAAAACATCCACGCACAATTAATTAATACAAATACTGAATCAGCCGAAATAAATAAGACTGGATAAAACATCTCAGTTCAAAACTCAAAACCAAAACAATCGTAGCCATCAATCCAAATGAAAATGAACGAGAAATAGAGTAACATAATCTCTAAAACTGTCTAAAGAGGGGGCGACACATGCCCTAATGAAAATTTCATAATGAATAGGAATGAAATAATCGAAGTGTCTAAACAAAGTCCTGCAGCTCCCACAACAGCTACAGCATGCCACGCAATTCGAAACTCTAAGCCTGATGTCCCTGTGGCTGAACACCTGATATAATACATATATACAGCAAGAGAGAGAAGATGCAAGAAACGGGTCAGAGGCCGATGTGTAAAAATATTTGTTTAAGAAAGTATTTAAAATTTGCAGTAAGGCAAGTATCAAGTACATGTTAGTTTGAACTCTCTCTTGAGATTCTCACCCCTATTCTATTGTGCACGCCTAACGCGTATCTAAATTTTCTCCTTAGCTATACCTCCCAATATAACTAGTATGAATCCATCCTAATAGTATTTACCCTCACTATTAGTCAACCTGTATCGCACATACAATACGTTATCCAATTAACCTATGACGAAAAGCCAATTAATCCATTTTCCATTATCATAATAATTCAAGTGTAAGATTAAAATTTTCTTAACAAGTTTTCATACCCACATTCATTATTATACTTATTAGATTGATTCACAACTCTCATGCATATATACATATAGTCACATCTGCCCTATATATATATATATAACATGATACTGCACCCCCCGGCTACATCCCATTAGTGTACCTAATCAACATTCTATAGCCCCGGGTTCTCACCATTTAGTACACTTATTTAAATAATCTTGTACCCCCGGGTTATCACCCATTAGTACACTTACAATACATTTTTTGTACCCCCGGGTTATCACCCATTAGTACACTTATAATAGTAAGATTCTCACACCCCCGGGTTATCACCCATTGGTGCCTTTAATAGTAATAATACATAATAGGCATACACACGTCCTATTATAATAAATAGGTATTTTTTTCCTCACATATATATATGCTTCTCTTACGCATTTTAATTTCAACATTCCGAAATAGTTATTAGGATTATTATCCCTCTCGTAATCTCACGGCATATCCTCTCCGTACCTAATTCATTAAAGTATTTAGCTTCTCATACTTCTTTAGAAATTCTGCCTTACTTAAGTTTATTATTAGAAAATATATTTCTCATTTCTGAACAAATAAACTTAAAACTGGGCCCTAATAGAAATTATCAAAACTTCAGTCTGTCATTAGAACGAGGTGGCAAGTCGTTTGAACGATTGCCACATGTCGCTAGAACGGCTTCGCGCGAGAATTCGCTGTTCGTCCCCTGCCCAGATTTTCCAACGTTTTCCACCATTTTTAACCTGAAATCTTCTCATTCAACACTCCAAACTCCAAATAAACAGTCTACATCGAACCCCATCAATAACATATGAATTCTAACATCCTAGAATCATCAATTCATTACGAATCATTCATAAAACGTGAAATCCCTAATTTAAATTTATCAAAACCCTAGTTCTTCCAATACATGTTCAAGAAGCCATAATTTCCAGATTTGTTCTACATATAAATTCCTTAAAACGTGATTTCTAGTCTTCATACATTAAGGGTTTCAATCTAATAAATCACATAATTTATTTACAAATTCAAATTCCTCAATTTCACCATTTTTATAACCTATAACATAATCCTAACAATCCTACACTAACATGAATCAAATCAATATTGAAATACAGCAAGTTATAAACACTTGCCTTGAGTGAGTAGTCTGATTTCGGGATGTTGTTGGTATGGGTGTGTTCCCCTCGTTCCGATCTACACGGTAGTGGTGGTGGTGGTTGTGCAAGATGATATCGATTTGGCCCTCTTCTCTTGGCAAAAGCTCTCCCTCACACTTCCTATGGCCGTTCTTACTTTCTCCAGCTTTATAACCCTAATGCAATTGTTTTGGTTGATAAATTAAGTCCTAATTTTCGTCCATTAATTAGGCCTAAAAATCTAATTTACCATAATGCCCTTTTTGGGTGCCGGTTAGGCCTAAAATTGCCCCGGGACCCAAATTAAACACCCGAGTATACTATTTCGACTATCTCGACCCTTTCGGACTCAACGGTACACACGAAATCATCATACGAGTTACTAAAAATAATTGATATATTTATTCCATCAATTTAGTCCCGAAACGACTCACACGCGTGTCTGACTTAATTCACTAAACTGTCGTATTATTATCTCTTGACAATTTATCAAAGTGTATAATTCCATATTACATATCGCACAGTAATATTAAACTAATAAGTATTAACCCTTAGCACGCTAGTTAATATTTAATTTTATTCGATCCGGATTAATTAACAATTTAATTCTTCACATTTAAATTTAATTAATCCCGCTGTAATAAAAATCCCTTAATTATTTAAGTCATAAAAAATGTGGGGTATCACATACTTCCCCCCTAATAAAGGAATTTCGTCCTGAAATTCGAAAAAATAAGGCATACCTGGTATGAATAAATCTGGATATTTCTCACACATATCCGCTTCACGCTCCCAAGTAGACTCCTCCACATTGTGATGTTGCCACTGCACCCGAACAAGTGGAACTATCTTTGACCTTAGCCTCCTCTCACTATAATCTAGATTAGCTACCGGTCTCTCCTCATATGAACTATCTGGGTGTAGTTCAATCTCCTCAATTGCAATGTGAGTGTGTGCCAACTCATCTCGAAGGTATCTCCTCGGTGACGAAGTGTGGAACACATCATGGATACAATGCAAGTGCTCCGATAATCCCAATCTGTATGCCACTGGTCCGACCCTCTCTATAATAAGAAATGGTCCCACATATCTCCGAGCCAACTTCCCTTTCTTCCCAAATTTCATTACCCCCTTCATCGGAGATACTCTCAACAAAACATGGTCCCCCACTGCGAACTCACGGAATAACCTTTTTGCATCGGCGTAGCTTTTCTGTCTGTCCTGGGCTACCCGTATGCGATTTCGAATCATCTCGATCCTGATCAACGTCTCCTGAATTACTTCTGGCCTGAGTAGCTTGTTGTCTCCCACCTCTAGCCAACAAACTGGGGAACGACAAGGTCTGCCATACCATGCTTTGAACGGGGCCATGCCAATCGTAAACTGATAGGAGTTGTTATAAGAAAACTCTACCAGTGGAAGATACTGCTCCCAACCTCCCCCGAAATCAAGGATACACATGCGTAATATGTCCTCAAGCATCTGATTAGTGCGTTCAGTCTGCCCATCGGTCTGCGGGTGATACGATGTACTCAACCGCAACTCGGTACCCATAGCTTCCTGGAAGCTTTCCTAAAAATAAGATACAAATATCTTGTCTCTATCTGACACGATGTTAAGAGGTACACCATGTAGTCTCACTATCTCTGTAATAAATAGCTGAGCATACTGTCCCGCTATGTAGTTTATCCTGACGGGCAAGAAGTGGGCTACCTTCGTCAACCGATCAACAATAACCCATATATAATCATGCCCCCTCTACGAAGTGGGCAACCCGGTGACAAAATCCATGGAACTGCCTTCCCATTTCTAGGTAGGAATCTCCAACGGCTGAAGTAAACCTAGTGGTCTTTGATGGTCCACTTTCAATAGCTGACAAGTGGTACACTTGGATACGAACTTTGCGATATCCTTTTTCATCCCGCTCCACCAATATTGTCGCCTCATATCTTGGTACATTTTGTCCCCATCGGGATGTACCACAAATCGGGACCCATGTGACTCCGTTATTACTGCATATCGAAGGTCCTCCCCCTTTGGAACAACGAGCCTCCCATTGAAGCGCAAACCACCCTCAGAACTTACTGAATAAGACTCAACTCCCCCGGCTAAAAGATGCCTAATCCGATCTTGACAGAACGAATCCGCTGCCTGTGCCTGTACTATTTGCGTAATGATCTGAGGCGTAACTGTCATCGTAGATATGAATGACCGGGCCACAGCATCCTTATGTCCCAATTCCTTCCATTTTGCTTTCCACACCTCGGTCATCTCATCGATCGGCCTGCGGTTTCAAACTGATAATCTTTTATAAACTCAAGCCACCGGCGTTGACGCATATTCAACTCCTTCTGCGTGAACAAGTACTGTAATGACTCGTGGTCCATAAATAAGCGAAACTGCTCTCCCAATAAGTAATGCCTCCAAATTCGAAGCGCAAACACAACTGCTGCCAGCTCTAAGTCGTGGGTGGGTTAATTCTTTTCATGAGGCTTAACCTTTCGAGAAGAAAAAGCTATGGCCTTTTCCTCTTGTCGGAGTACTCCCCCAAACCCATGTAATGATGCATCAATATAAACTAGGTATTCCACTCCCGCTCTGGGAAGTGCTAGAACGGGTGCTAAAGTTAACTTGTCCTTCAGCTCATCAAATGCCAACTGGCATGCATCGTCCCAAACAAACGGTACGCCCTTACGAGTCAAATTTGTCATAGGACCCGCAATCTTCAAAAATCCCCGAATAAATCATCTGTAGTATCCAGCTAATCCCAGAAAACTCCGCACCTCCGTCGGTGTCGTGGGCTATCCCCACTCCCTAACCGCTAAGACCTTACTAGGGTCTACAGATACCCCTTTTCTAATACAACGTGTCCTAAAAACTGTACCTCCCGCTACCAAAACTCACACTTCTCGTATTTGGCATACAACTCATGCTCTTGTAGGGTCTATAGAACTATACGTAAATGCTCAGCATGTTCTTCTTCAGTGCGGGAATAAATCAGGATGTCATCTATGAAGACAATGACAAACTGATCTAGGAACTCTTTGAATACTCTGTTCATTAAGTCCAAATGGCATAACCCTGAATTCGTACGATCCATACCTCGTCAGAAAAGTGGTTTTGGCCACGTCCTGCTCCCTGATGCGTAGCTGATGGTACCCGAATCTCAAATATATCTTCGAGAAGTGGGCCGCTCCTCTCAGCTCATCGAACAAGTCATCAATCTGAGACAACGGATACTTACTCCATATCGTGACTTTGTTAAGCTCCCGATAATCAATACAAAGTCGTAGGGATCCATCCCTTTTCTTTACAAACAGAACTGGGGAACCCCAAGGCAAGGTACTCCTACGGATGAAGCCCTATCCCAACAACTGTTTTATTTCATCCCGTAGCTCCCTCATCTCTTCCAGAGCCATACGGTAAGGTGCACGTGCTATCAGATGAGTGCCTGGTGCTAAGTCTATCATAAACTCGATCTCCCTACTCGGAGGCAACCCCAGTGTATCCTGAAATACATCAGCAAACTCGCAGACGACCGAAATCGAATCGAGTGGAACCACGACTACAGAGGTTTCATCCTCTGTATAAAATAAGTGGGTGGATGACCTTCCCTCCGAGCGAGGCATCGCCACTAAGAACATCTCCTGGACCGTAATGGCGAACACAATACTCCTACTGAAGCAATCAATCATGGCCCTATACTAGACTAACCAATCCATACCAATAATGGAGTCCTACTCGAACATATCTAATACTAGCATATCAGCCGGTAAGATTAAACTGCCAATCTCTATGCCTAGTCCCCGACATATAAAGAAAATCAATGACCCATTACCAAGTGGTGAGTCTACACAAGTCATTGTACTCTCTGCCGTGCTTAATAACCCAGTCGCCTTTGCAAAGCTAGTGGCTATAAAAGAGTGTGATGCGCCTGTGTCAAATAAGGTGCGACCCAAAATTCCATGGATAGAAAACTTACCCTCCACTGTGGGTGGTGCCTGTGGAACTGCGACCTGGTGGAGGTTACAGACACGTCCATACTGCAACTGTCCCAGCTGCATCGGAACTACGGGTAAAGCTGGAACTGGAGTCGGCGCTGGTAGGGCGGCGGGAAAGGTTTCTGGGGCTCCTGGTGAGCACCCTGCTGTCGAGGAACTCTGTCCCTATCCGAGAACTCCTATTTCTTATGGCCAGTCTTGCCACAAGTATAACATTTTCGAATGAAGTTTCCTCCTTTCTGCCTCTGGTAGCTTCGGCCCGGTTGGCCATTACCACATCTACCTTGGCCCTGCTGGCCCTGTTATCCTCACCGTTGTTGACCCTGCTGCTGATTTTGTGGCTGGCCCTGTTACTGGCCCTGTGGCTGACCCTGGTGGCCCTATCTCCAACCCCCATGACCATGCCTAAACCCTCAAGAACGGAACCTCTTAGCAGACTCCCCCTGCTGGAACCCTGCCTCTGACTCTGCTCAACTGGTACACCATTGGCATTACCTCCCCCTGTCTTTCCCAACTGGTTGGGCTCTCCCCTCGCTTGCTTCCATCAGCATTAAAGCGATTGTCCTGACAATGCAATAAGGCTGTATTAAGAACGTCGGTATATGAGTGTAGGGAAAGGTTACCCATAAAATGCTGTCGTATCTTCCAAGTCAAGCCATCCATGAACATCTGAATGAGCTTCTCCTCAGTAGACACCTCCTCCGGTACCATGTTTGTCAATTGTGTGAACTCTTCCTCGTATTTCGCAACAGTCCTCCCTTCCTGGGTGAGGTCTAAAAGTTTCCGTCTCATCTCAGTCTTGACGGCGAAAGGAAAATACTTGCAGTCAAACCGCACCCAGAAATCACTGATAGTCATCAAATCTCGCTCCTCGGTAGTAGTAGTAGTAGTGGACTCCTACCACTGTAAGGCTGCCCTTCTCAGCTCGAAGGTAGCCAAAATTTACCTTTGAACCTCTGTGCACTCATACATGCGAAGATGCCGCTGTATGTCCTTCTTCCACTTACTCGCGGTAACCACATCTGAACTGCCTAAGAACTCTGGGGGACAATCCCTCTGAAAGGACTCTCTAACTCTCTCCCATGCAGTGGAAAATGATTGCACTGGAACTGGTGCCAATGCCTGAACCTGGGGTGGGGCCTGCTGCACCACCGCTAAGGCTGCATTTACCGCTTGTGCAACTATCGTGGAAACTTCTGTTGCTTTTATTGTCACCTGAGCCTGTATGGCCGGCTGTTCGGACTGGACATGTTGGTCTCTTGGTGAACGTCGAGGAGGCATCTGAGACGAGAAAGAATATTATTAGTCCACAGTTATTTCAAAATCTCAAATAGCTGAAGACGTAACTGCAAAATATAAGATCACAACAGTCCTAAAAATAGGACTCTATATCAAAGGACGCAAAGCTGAAAACATAGTAAGCCGTACAGATCCTAATGGACACTAGAACCTGATGCTCTGATACCACCTGTGATACCACGCCCAATTAAATATCGGGTGATCAGTCCCGTATAAAATTTAAAACAGAAAGTTCGGTTGGTTCATTCTTAGCATCACTGTCGAAAACACAATAACTTATTTAATCTCCTAATATAGTTAAGCTAAGTGTCAAAACATTTTTCTTATTAATTAAGAACCATTTATTTACCAACCAAAGTTATTTAATGTAAAACATCCACGCATAATTAATTAATACAAATACTGAATCAAAATCGCAACTGAAATAAATAAGACTGGATAAAACATCTCAGTTCAAAACTCAAAACCAAAACAATAGTAGCCATCAATCCAAATGAAAATGAACGATAAATAGTGTAACATAATCTCTAAAATTGTCTAAAGAGGTGGCGACACATGCCCTAATGAAAATGTCATAATGAATAGGAATGAAATAATTGAAGCGTCTAAACAAAGTCCTGCAGCTCCAACAACAGCTACAGCATGCCACGCAATCCGAAACTCTAAGCCAGATGTCCCTGTGGCTGAACACCTGATATAATACATATATACAGCAAGAGAGAGAAGATGCAAGAAACGGGTCAGAGGCCGATGTGTAAAAATATTTGTTTAAGCAAGTATTTAAAATTTGCAGTAAAGCAAGTATCAAGTACATGTTAGTTCGAACTCTCTCTTGAGATTCTCACCCCTCTTCTATTGTGCACGCCTAACGCGTATCTAAATTTTCTCCTTAGTTATACTTCCCAATATAACAAGTCTGAATCCATCCTAACAGTATTTACCCTCACTATTAGTCAACCCGTATCGCCCATACAATACGTTATCCAATTAGCCTATGACGAAAATCCAATTAATCCATTTTCCATTTTCATAATAATTCAAGTATACGATTAAAATATTCTTAACAAGTTTTCATACCCACATTCATTATTATACACATTAAATTGATTCACAACTCTCATACATATATACATATAGTCACATCTGCCCTATATATATATATATATATATATATATATATATATAACTTGATACTGCACCCCCGGGCTACATCCCATTAGTGCACCTAATCAACATTCTGTACCCCCGGCCCCTGGTTATCACCCTTTAGTACACTTATTTAAATAATCTTTTACCCCCGAGTTATCACCCATTAGTACACGTACAATACATTTTTGTACCCCCCGGTTATCACCCATTAGTACACTTATAATAATAAGATTCTCACACCCTCGGGTTATCACCCATTGGTGCCTTTAATAGTAATAATACATAATAGGCATACACACGTCCTATTATAATAAATAGGTATTTTTTTCCTCACCTACATATATGCTTCTCTTACGCATTTTAATTTCAACATTCCGTAATAGTTATTAGGATTATTATTCCTCTCGTAATCTCCACGGCATATCCTCTCCGTACCTAATTCATTAAAGTATTTAGCTTCTCATACTTCTTTCGAAATTCTGCCTTA
Source organism: Sambucus nigra (assembly GCA_949130495.1). Taxonomy (NCBI): domain Eukaryota; kingdom Viridiplantae; phylum Streptophyta; class Magnoliopsida; order Dipsacales; family Adoxaceae; genus Sambucus; species Sambucus nigra. Next base: position 7,516,776 of record OX422210.1, read on the forward strand.
CTTAAGTTTATTATTAGAAAATATATTTATCATTTTTGAACTAATAAACTTAAAACTGAGCCCTAATAGAAATTATCAAAACTTCACTCTATCGCTCGAACGAGGTGGCAAGTCGTTTAAACGACTGCCACATGTCGCTCGAACGGTTTCGCGCGAGATTGCAATCTCGCTCGAACGACTTCGAGTGGCTTCCCGGGAGAATTCCCTGTTCGTCCCCTACCCAGATTTTCCAACGTTTTCCACCATTTTTAACCTCAAATCTTCTCATTCAACACTCCAACCTCCAAATAAACAGTTCTACATCGAACCCCATCTATAACATATGAATTCTAACATCCGAGAATCATCAATTCATTACGAATCATTCATAAAACGTGAAATCCCCAATTTAAATTTATCAAAACCCTAGTTCTTCCAATACATGTTCAAGAAGCCATAATTTCTAGATTTGTTTTACATATCAATTCCTTAAAACGTGATTTCCAGTCTTCATACATTAAGGGTTTCAATCTAATAAATCACAGAATTTATTTACACATTCAAATTCCTCAATTTCACCATTTTTATAACCTATAACATAATCCTAACAATCCTACACTAACATGAATGAAATCAATACCGGAATACAGTAAGTTATAAACACTTTCCTTGAGTGAGTAGTCTGATTTCTGGATGTTGTTGGTATGGGTGTGTTCCCCTCGTCCCGATCTACACGATGGTGGTGGCGGTTGTGCAAGGTGATGTCGATTTGACCCTCTTCTCTTGGCAAAAGCTCTCCCTCACACTTTCTATGGCCGTTCTTACTTTCTCCAGCTTTCTAACCCTAATGCAATTGTTTTGGCTGATAAATTAAGTCCTAATTTTCGTCCATTAATTAGGCCTAAAAATTCAATTTACCATAATGCCCTTTTTGGGTGCCGATTTGATCTAAAATTGCTCCGGGACCCAAACTAAACACCCGAGTATACTATTTCGACTATCTCGACCCTTCCGGACTCAACGGTGCACTCAAAATCATCATACGAGTTACTGAAAATAATTGATATATTTATTCCATCAATTTAGTCCCGACACGACTCACACGCGCGTTTGACTTAATTCACTAAACTGTCGTATTATAATCTCTTGACAATTTATCAAATTGTATAGTTCCATATTAAATATCGCACAGTGATATTAAACTAATAAGTATTAACCCTTAGCACGCTAGTTAATATTTGATTTTATTCGATCCGGATTAATTAACAATTTAATTCTTCACATTTAAATTTAATTAATCCCGCTGTAATAAAAATCCCTTAATTATTTAAATCATAAAAAATGTTGGGTATTACACCAGTTCCACTAATACACACATAGAGTTCTATATTCTGGGGTACACATCAAGACCTCACTGGAGTCGTCAAGGTGGGATCGCCCTCTGTGCAAGACTTTCGGTGATAGCAGGCAGCGTAGGTACGTTCACTTACACAACAAGAACATAATGGGCATACACACAACCTATCCAAATGTCGTATATAGGCATACACGCAACCTATAAATATAATATGTATAGGTATACACTCAACCTACAATTATAATCCGTATAAGTATACACTCGCCCTATAATTATAATCCGTATAGGTATACACCTAACCTATAAATATAATCTCTATGCGTATACACCCAATCTATAAATATAATTCGTATGTAATATATAGCTCTCTAATATTCACTATACTATTACATTACAATCATCACTCTTACTGTATTATATTCTAGTATTATTCTCTACCCGAAGGGTCCTAGTTACCCTTAGTTATCTGAGTTTAAGTTCACTCACACACTACTAGTCTACATAATTTGTTCACCCGTAATCACCACGACTCATTCCTATCCTCTCAAATTCATTATATTAATATTTAAGCCCGATTAATCTTTGTTGTAATTCCCTCATTCATGACTAAGTCCCAATCCTACCAAGGCCTACAGTAACTCATAATATCCCTCATTATGTCTTAATGACATCCCAAAAGTGCCCCCGATAATTATTCAGAAATTCTATGATTAAATAGAAAAAATTCCCAAAATCCAAGGAAACCGAATCGATTTGCCCATGGGCCGAATCAATTCACCCTTAGGCCGAATCGATTCAAAATATTCCTATCCCAATTCATGAGTTATATTCACTTTAAACCTCAATAACACATTTAAAATCATGATATTATAATCCCTACACTACGTATTATAACTAATTCAAACCATAAAAGATAAACACTTACCTTTGGTCCAGTTGGTCTGATTTCATTTATATGATGATGGAGTTTTTGTCTTCCCTCCCAATCAACGATCCGATGCTGAAAGCTTCAAGAATCCTCCCTTTAGCTCCAAGAATGCTCTCCATTTCTTCTCTTTGGGCCTCTTTTAGTCTTCTAATGTTCTAACCCAAGCCTTTTCCAACTAGGTGCATATATAATATTTAGAAATTCATATCTCTATCAACCCTAGGCTACCAAATGACTGATACGCGCTTAAACAGTGCCGAGTTGGTCTAAAATCGCCTCGGGACATAAACTATGCACTGGGTATACTATTGAGTATTGCGACCCATTCTGAATCAACTGTGATCTTTAAATCACCATTTGAGTCACTCTGTATCAATTTCCTATCTCTACCCCAAATAATCTTCACGCGACTCTCGATTGAGATATAATTTAATTACGTCAATATCATTTGATTCGATGTATAATAATTATCGTAAATTATTTATTATTCACTTAGTAACTTTATTCCATAATATTAATCATTATCTCAACCGATCAAAATTTAGTTAGTTAATTCAACTAAATTATGTCACAAGTGTAATTCAAAATAACACTGATTTAATTACCTAATTAATTAAATTTGAAATACGGGGTGTTACAAAAACATCGGTAAAAACACTAATAAAATGACAAAACATGGTAACTTGGCTTATAATTTGTAACACACCGTAGTTATATGCATTTATTTATTTGTTGTTATTTACTACGTTGCATATTATTGTGCATTTTGTGTGAATATTATTTTTCAGTTGTTACATTATGCGTGTGCATTATTATTCTTATGTTACACGTGTGTTTTGCATTTAAATATATTTATCATTTGAGTATGTGTTGCATTTAAATATATTCATTATTTGAGTTGAGTTGAGTATATTATATTTACGAGTGTGGGTGTTTGGGTTGATTTGTATGGGTTGTGGAATCTCAGTATAGTGTTTTTAAGGTGCAAAAGTGGGCTCCAGGGGTAAGTAACCTTTTGGGCAAAAAATTGGGATTTATAGGTAGGTACCCCTTTGGGGAAAAAATGGGCATATTTGAGTAGTGTTTAACGCCCATACGATGATCCAAAATTTTGCCTCATTAATTCAAATGAAAATCAATAATTATAATACTTATGTGATGATTAATTAATTACCAAACTCATTCATAAACATAAGTAAAACCCTATTAGCATATTTGGAGTTCAGAGACTTGGGAGACTCAATGAAAATATCATAAATCCTTTAAAGAACTAATTTCAGACAAGAAATATCATACATTATACTTTATTACTACAATTAATTTATGATTAATTTATTATATATGATAATTTTGGTTAGAAATATGTTTGGGTCATGTAGAATTCGTGGACCAAGTCAATAAGTCTGGGATATTGTCATTAGCTGCTGATAATATATGTAATTAGATCTGAATTTAAGGACCCTTTATTAATAAAATTTATTAAATTCTTCATTATTGTGAACCATAATGTTAAAACTATTAAAGATGATGTTTTACCCAATTTTGTAAGAAATTCGAGATGGATTGAGGTTAGAATGTGTTAGACTATTATTAGGGGATGTTATGAACTAAGTTCACACCATTTTTTATAAATATCTCAGGAGTGGAATTGTGGAATCGAGTGATTTTCGTATGCAAATTCAATAAGTTTTATTCGGATCTGATGACCCGCGATTAATTGTGCCCCTTTGGTTTTGGAAACAGTGTTATTTTGGAGATTTTTAAGGGTGTCCAATTTGTGTTCGATGGCAATGCTAATACCTGAGTGTGGGGTGTTAGCTGAGAGCGGTAGGTGAATTATTTTCGCCATTACAATACCGAGAGTTTGAATTGTACGTACATACGAGAATTACTTAAAGTAAAAGTAGAGATAATAATTACGTGATATATTTATGATTTCTAGTGATGTGCAGATACCATATATTAATTATGGGAAATCTATTGATGGGGGTTGTTGTGGTTTATTTGAGGGACCAGGTGGTTCGTCTTATGGTGTTAGTACGTAGTGATCGCCCCATTTATTTTTTGTTTAGAGATCTACTAAGGTGGGAAAACCTACGAATCGATCAATAGAGGCACGAGAAGCCCCCGAAGGTTAGAGCCTTCATGAGATGTTTTGTGTGTATATGCATATATAGTTGGTTAGGTGATGGACATAATTACAAATTGTATGTGATTTCTTATTCCCGTAGAGACAAGTCTAATGTATTTTACAGTGTTGTGTTCTATGGGCACCACATGTTTATATTTTATTTAAGGAACATACTTATAGAGTAGTTGTGTTATTCATCATCATTGTAGCTAAACTATTTACCTTAGACTTGGGTTACAGGGGACTTTCATATGCAATATTATCTTTGCATAGTGGTACCGCATATATTACTTTACTTTAGTGGGTGAGAGGTGAAGTATGGCTATTTGATACGAGGTATTAGTGGGATGGCATGCCATATAAATTAATTGCATTTTGAAAGTAATATATTTTTTGATCTTTTGTCGGATATCACCCACATTATTTAACTAATATTTTTGAGGTGCTCAGTGGAGGGAGCAACAAGAGGGTTGAGAGATAAGACTTGCACTCCTCTTAATTATCATTCAGTTATCACTGGAGTAGGACGTTTATTCGAATTTTTGTTCATACTTAGGTTACATATTATTTCATTTCGGACTGTTTATGGGTCGTTCCGATTCCAAAGTTGTTATTCACTTCGAGTATGAGACTATTTAGTTATAGTCATTTTGATACTCCTTTTGTGAATCATATATTATTTCAATTGTTAGATACTGAATATTTATTTTATTACTTCCTTTTCAAATTTTATTACTGTTTTGGATGGTGAGAAAGGTATTTAATTGTTCTAATACTTGTAAATTATATATTTAAATATGGTAAATTATATACAGGTTTTGGGGGCATTACATAATGTCAACACGAACATGACATGACTTATTGTAAAAAAATCCAACAAGAACATGCTATATCGTGTCAATTTTGTGTCGTGTCGTGACTAAGTATGTCACCCCTGCACAAAACCCACGTCGGTTTACATTTGCATTATATTTTTTTTTTAAATGCTCATATCCAAACTATTTTCACATTAAGGCTCGTATAGCGACCAAAAAATGTAAATAATTAAATGTTTGATTAATTCTTCTCTATCACGTTAGTCCATGGAGGTATTAGTTAATTCATTTTTCAATGTCAAACTAAAAGGCTGAGTGAAAGCACCTACCTTGTATTTAGGCATGTTGGATTCATAGAAAATCAAATGAGAAAGTTGTGTGTGCGTGCCGGCTTTAGTAATGAAAACAACTTGAAAATAACTACTGAATATATTAATTTTTGGTTGGGCTTCCTTATTTGTATTACTTTATATTTATATATGGTTCACTCAACTCTCCATTCAAAGCCATCCTTGCCTGGACGAAGATAGTGGGGGAATTGTAATGCAAAAATTAGAGTTCAAAAGCAATCTAAAAGTCTTCCATTGATTTCCTTATTCCATAGCATAAACTTATCATTGCAAATGAATAAAAAAATGTCGATTTGTGTTCTAACAGTGGCAGCCAAATGGGGTCATGAATGCGAGATGCCAAACCAAATCAAATGTTTTATAACATACTCTTATTTCCATAATGCAAAAACTCCCCCATAACGTGGTAATTCTTTCTCCCCCTTTTTATGATGTCCCCAAATAGACAGATAAGAAGAAAAAATCAAAACATGGAGTGCCACGACAAAATGCATAGCAAACATGGATCAAACTATGCGCATGCAAAGGTATGTCCCAAAAACATCCACAAACTATTTTTGGCTTTTTTCTATTTTTTATACAAAAATAAGATACCAAAAATCACACCATGGATTTAAACTCAAACAACCAGGTCATGGAAATGGAATTTATGAGTGTGAACACATTTGATAGGCAAATAAACTCAATCAATCATATGTGCACGATGAATACGTGTACTCGTAACGAATGAACATCAAAAGTATCATTAGGTGTAAAAAATATTGAATTTATATAACATCGTCTTATGCAAATCAAAGTCAAAGTGATTTCCACACCAAAAACGTCCAAAACTATTTAGTATTTTTTCAAGACTTTCATGGATGAGCAAACCCGTTATAAAATCTCCGACCAAACTCCCTCATATATATTTTCTTTTAGGGGTGTTAAACTAAATTCTCAAACTTTGGAGAATTGGTGCAAAAACCTAAATGACCCATAATTGGCATGAATTTCTTTTTATTGCCTTTAAAATTTTTCGGGCTCTTTTAAACCTCTTTGGACCTCGGATAATAAAATTACTCAATTTTTTAGGTCCAATTTAAATGGCGTCCTAATCGCAGAGGATAAATGGTAATCTTTCGTAGCCCATCACCATTTTCAAACAAAGCACACAAACTCACAAACTGCTCTTACATGCACAACTTTCTTATCAAGTTTTATTGCGATTCGTTCGTTTTAAGGACAATATTGAAGTGAAAACACCCAACCAACATGTGATAAGACAAGCACAATAATCAAACAAATCCGTGCATATGTGCAATAAAGGAAATCGTGAGTCAAACAAGTAGGAAGTAACACTTAATTACATCTTAATGACTCCAAACATTGTAAAGCACATGGATGAAGTGACCTATTATCTCAAAACACTATCAAATAGTCACATAAAAAAATGGAAAGAAGTTGTGACTCGATCATCTTAAGTGTCCATCCATAAACAATGCAAACAAAATACAAAAATCTTTTTGAATTTTTCAAAAATTTCTCAAAATAAAATCTTTTTTTATTTTTCAAAAGCAAAAATATATACAAAAATGATACATACTAACAATAGGCAAATAATGACATCATGAAAATCATCATATCCGAGTAAAAAAGTCAAACCTCAATCGTTATGTGCGGTGGGGTTTTCCAAAGGTAGTGACAACTTATGTCAAACCTTCATAACATCTTGTGAAGTTTTGACCAAAAACTTAACTTGCTCACCTAAATGAGCAAACTCTCTCATGTAGTCTCCGGGAGCATGTAAAGTATCATGTGTGGGTGCATGTGTGGCAAAAACACGTGTAGTAGCAAAACGTGACACATAACCCAACTTAAAGTGAAATTCCTTAAGGTGGCCTCTCCTTTTGCAATGGGAACAAACATATATAGACCTAGGAACACCTTTCTCAAAAACTCTAGGACGCGCTCTCCTAATAGGAATGGGACGCCTAGGTGGGTTAGGGTGAGACTCATGTGAATCTAACGCTAAAGTGGGAACCGGCTCGGGTGCTAATTAGGAAGTAGAAGCACCGTCATGACTGATTCCTAACTTCTCACCTTTACCCTTAAGATCCACCTTTTCAACCTTCTTAGGTTCGTTCTCAAAATTGACTTTGACCTCCCTAGCACGTTCGAGATTACTCTCGAGTTGGGATACACGTGTCGTCAGACTAGACAACATGTTGATCAAATCACACTTCTCCTTTCTTAAAACATCATTCTCTCTCTCCAAATCTAAACCCCGACGACCTAAATCCCTATTATACTTATTTGTTTTCAAGGTCTCGGTGTACAAATCTCTAAAGGCTTTTTTTAGCTCACTTTCATCTCCACTCTCAAACTCGCTCTCATATCCACTAGAAACACTCGAGTCATCACCGGTGCTCTCATGACCACTATCAATATGATACAAAGTGGGTGTGCTCACACGGCTCAAAAAGCTACACACATACCATGAGCTAAACCTTTATCAGACTCATCTCCCTCACTATCACTAAGTGTCGCGAGCATAGCAGTCTCTTTGCCCTTTCTCCTTATCCTAATAGGACACTCTTTAGCTATGTGCCCTTTGCCCTCACACTCAAAGCACCTGATCTCATCCTCCTTATCAATATCCTTGGCCTCCACTTTCTTTTTATTTGGCTCAAAAGATCTCTTTTTATTGAAAGAATTTTCCTTTTTCATTTTGAGAAACTTTTTAAAAGATTTCACAAGCATGGCCACATCATCAAAATCAAACTCACCCTTAGAATCAGACTCACAAACTTTTTCTTTCTTTTTCTTAAAATGAGTCTTTAAAGCAATGCCATTATCCTTAGCCTTAATGGTTTTGGGAAAATGTCAATGTCATAGGTTTGAAGATCTCCTACAAGTTCTTCCAACTTAAGTGATTTTAAATTTCCCAAAAGTTCAAAACAGTGACTTTAGGAATAAAACATTTTGAAAGAGATCTCAAAATCTTTTTAACGACACGCGTGTTATCAATACCTCACCCAAATTAAAACTGGTGTTAACAATGTTAGACAAACGTGCATAAAAATCATCAAAGCATTCAGACTCAGACATGGTGATAGTCTCAAATTGGGTGGCTAAATTTTATAATTTTGATTCTTTAACTGCGTTCGTACCCTCATGTGTCAATTTCAAAACATCACGTGCCTCTTTAGACGTGGTTCACGTCATAATTCAACGGAACTCGTCGGGAGTGACGGCTCCAGAAATAGCACTCAAACAACGAGAATTAAAATTAGACATTTTGTAATCATCTTCAGTCCAGAATAACACGGGTTTCAGTGAGGTGATATTATCAACGGTGACCATGGGAGGATTCCACCCATTTTCACAAAGCAACCAAACACGCTCGTCAATAGATTTTAAAATAGATTTCATACGAGCTTGCCAGTAGGCATAATTACACCCGCAAAAAATAGGCATCTGATTATATAAGTGCTCCATAGGAAAATTTGCGATTTTTCACAAAACTGATTTTTCAAAAAAATCAACATCACACAATTTTACGAAAAATAGGAATACGTGATAAATTAGCGCAACCTGCTCTGATACCAATTTGACGATGTGAGAAGTCAAATTGTATCAAAAAATAAATCCTTGAAAAATTAGGATCACGCGATAAATTAGCGTAACACACTCTGATACCAACTTGACGACGTGAGAAGTCATATTGTATCAAAACTAAATCCTTCAAAAATCAGTATCACGCGATAAATTAACGTTACCCGCTCTGACACCAATTTGAAAAATGTGATTGTGTGATAATTAATTAAATTCACAAATTTATAATTCGGCACACTTATTTAATTAGAGTATATTTTTAAACAAACTTAAATCATCACATACACATGCATCTAAACATCATAAATAATTCAACCCATGCATCTAAACATCATAAATAATTCAACCCATGCATGAAAAATAAAGACGACCGATTCAGGAAAAATCCCATTTCGGGTAAAAAAAATTATAAGCACTTTAAAGAATTCACAAGACCTTTGACCCACTAGTGTGTAATGCACGGTGCCTTCAACAAACCTACAAAGATACGAGAGATAGCGAAATACCCTCCAGGGGTCGGTTGGTCGTCTTCGGCTCGTCCACATGCAGAATGACTACGCTCGACATCCACCGAACAAATATGGAGATCCCTTCTCCACAGAGGTTGAAAAAACGCAAAGTTGTGTTCTTGAACGCCAAAACAATTCACTAAAGCATATGGGAGTCTTGTGAATTGAAAACCAAAAAGGGATTAAACCTCAAAAGGAAGAAGCTAAAATAATTTTGCCTTCGCAGTTTTTCTGTTCTGTAAAACGTTGAGACTTCTTAAGAAAAACGTTACCATTTAATGAGTATTTATAATAAAACTATGCCGCCTCAAAAATCGTGCTCGTTCGAACAAGATAGCAATCTTGCGCGAACGAAGTGTGATTTGAATGACATCTCGCGACACTGTCATATCGTTTGAACGCGATTGCAATCTCGTTTGAACGGCTTGGGCATCAAAATCGAGGTACGCTCCAACACTTGGAAAAAATTACTCATTCTTAAATTTGACGAAAAGGTTCGCTCCAACACTTAGCAAATATTTCATAAAAATATCGCAAAAGCTCTAAGTGAGAAGTTAAGGTATTTAAAATAAAACCTTACCAAAGTAAACCTCGTGGAGTCTTTTTGATGAAGAACTTGATTAATTCGGATCCGTCTTTGATGCTTGAATGTTCTTTAATGCTCTTCGACGGTGTAGCGGTATATGACATAATAAATTGCTAACGGACTTATAAAAATATGTTCTTACAATATACGAAGCCCATGACCTGAATTGTCACCCCACGATGACATGACTTCACCCAAGGTTGAACTTATGGAAGATTAGGTCGACCCCTATAGTGAATTAAATCTCCTTATCCATCAGTTATCATTCAACTTATTCGTGATAAAAATCTCACCATGGGTCCACCATTATACTCCCACATGACTGAGTTATTGGAATACTCACCTAAAGGCTACGCGCATTATCGGCGTCATTTAATTACAAATGGAAATGACAAGAAGAGTACACATGCCCCCTGAAGGCCACCCTCTCCGATGGTATTTCTATAACTTGAATAATGAAATGGTCACCCCCATAATCTTTCCCTTATCATTTGCAAGTATAATACCTCGTATTTTGGATAATTAATTATTTTATTTTATTAAATTAATGGGAATTAAATTAGTATTTAATTGCATTTTATTTAAACTAATAATTTAATTTTAATTAGTATTAAGCTATAATTGAATAATTAATTTAATTTTACAGACGTTTGATTTAAATTCATGTTAAAGAGAACAATTAAATAATTATTTCACAAGTGATAATTTAATTTGAAGTGAAATTATGATTTAAGTGTGTAATTGTGATTTATTAAAGTAATAATTGTTTAATAAGGAAAGGTAAGTGTTTAATTGATTATCTGAAGAGTTAAATGCACAAAACACTCAAAAGGTTTTAGTGTTTAATTGATTATATAAAAAGTTAAATGCATTAAACACTTAAAGGTTGGATTAGACAAAGGGCTTGAGACGTTTATTAACAACTATGAGTTATTAGAAGGTCAAAGGGGTTGAGTTGTAACCGAAAAGGCTTGGAGAAGCATGCCTGGTTCGCATTACTGTGTGCATGGATAGCCTGGTTAGGTGTGCGCATGATCAGTTTGAGGTCACGTGTGATTTTTAAAAATTGACAAGTCTGTATGAGTTTTATTCTTTTAAAATGCACAACACTCTCAAAATATAAACCTTAGAGGGACTCTTAACCCTAATACCGAATCCTACACATTTTCACTCATCTAAAAGTCATCAACTCGACACAAAATAAGAGCAAATAAAGGAGCAAAGGAATTAAATAGGGATTCAGTATCCACTCCAAAGGATTCATCATTCAAAAAGGCAAGATAAAATCTACTTCTCCCTTTCATGTTTATAAATGATAAACTTTATGAAAATAAATTAATATGTAAAATATGTAGAGATTATGGGAATTTCTCATATGTTGATATTAATAGTAAAGGTGAATGTTGAAATCATTGGTAAAATATGATTAAGAGATATGGAAATGGGTTCTTATGTAATTGAATTGTAGAAATCATTAAGTTTTAATGTTTATACTAGTCATTCCATAATGAGAAACACATGAATTTGACTTATAGTCATATGAATATTACATGAATCAATAACAATCAATCTATATTATACTTTAAAAACAATTGAAAGTGAATTTAATGAAGATCATTTATTATCATTTTAAAATTCATTTCAATTTATTTCTTAAAAAACTTTTCCCTTCTCCTAAATTTTACAATTTAAAAAAAAAATTCTCTCGAGATTAACTATTTACATTTTTTCTCCTATAATAATTTCTCTTATGTTTGGGTAGTACATGAATTTAGTTGGTTCATGTATTTGGAAGTTAATGTAAGATAAATGGAGGTTCATGTAGTTAGTCAATACATGCATTTAGCTGGTTCATGCATTAGGATATTCATTACGTCAAAATGAGGTATGTTTTAGTAAAAAAGTTAAATGATATTTGAGATAATATAATATGTAGATTTAATTTATGCAAGTTATTATGAATATATTTTTGTCAATCAAAATTTATTGTTTGACTTAAATAATGGATTTTGCTTCGTCCATGCATTGTATATTGAAATTATTTGTATAAATTGATATTAAATATAATAGGAACACGAAAACGCAATATAAAACCAATTATGATTTAAACATGAATACTATTGATCGAACCGAACTAAATGAAAATGGGGAATCTTTTACTTAAAAAGTTAAATGATATTTGAGATAATATAATATGTAGGCTTTATTTATACAAGTTATTATGAATAAAATTTTGCCAACCCAAATTTATTGTTTGACTTAAATAATGGGTTTTGTTTCATCCCTGTATTGTATAAGATAATAATTTGGAATTATTCGTATAAATTGATATTAAACATAATAGGAACACGAAAACACAACATAAAATCAATTATGATTTAAACATGAATATTATTGATCGAACTGAACTAAATGAAAATAACATGATTTTTCATATTATATCCGGGTTAAGCTTATATCGATTTACTCATGTTCACGTGAGTTTTAAAAGTACCCCCTGATATAACTACGATCTTGACCACATGTATGTATCGAAGTATGGTATAAAAAAAACTATATGCGCCCGCGCATTGTGCGGGTTACATGCTAGTTATAAATTTAAAAGAGTGAGGAATAAGGTTAGTGATGATTAAAATTTGGGAAGAAATTCAACTTAAGAAATGGTACTACATTACTGCGTAAGAGTGTGCACAACAACATTCGCACGACCGTTTATATTGATTGTGCGCACGGCTAAGGCCGTAATGCATAAAACAATTCAGGTATTATATTTTGCCACAAATTTTATTTCAGCATAAGGTTCCCGAATCCAGAATTTAATTAGTTATAAATCACATTTCATATAAGTCACAAGTTGAATGTGGTATTATGAAAGATTATGATAAATCATTAATCATGATAAGTTGTAAAATTTAAAATGTTTTCTTATGATATATTTACTCCACATATTTGTTATTAATAAGTATTTTTATTTTCATATTAGCATGTGTTGTTATGATGTATTATATATGGAGGCAAGTGAGAGGAATGGATGTTTATATCTGTGTCTCTAGTTGGGGATTACTGTGGAGAAGGGTGAGGAGAGTGCACATTATTTATGTATGTCTTTGAAGTTAGGCATATTCATGTGCTAATAACCTAACAGTTGTTGTTGAGGCTAGACATGGGATTTATTGTTGTGCATGTTTGGATGATATTTCATACATTAACACGTTACATATATTATTATTATTCATGTATTAGTACGTTGTAGTTATTGTTATGGTGATTTTGTTATTAGCATGTTATGGATATTATTATTCTAACATGTTATTTATTATCGTTGGTAATCCTTATTGTATTGCGATAAGACTTAAAGGAAGATTATAGGCTAATCTCGATAATTACCAAGTGCGGTAAGACAAGGTAGGGTCTAATAGTTAAAAGACTCGAGTGTGGGTTTATTAATTATAAACATGATCGTCCCCTTATTTGTTAGATCGCGTAGTTTTTTATCTTAAGGGGGGGGGGGGGGGGTGACCTGCCATATTGAACATTTTTCTAGGTGATCCACTTCACGACAGGAATAACTTTATTTTCTTTAGATCATATGATCTTTCACTCACCACCAGTTTTCGAGATGTATGTGTGTGCTATTGTAATCAATATGTATATGTAATTGGGTTTTGGAGATGAGACTGTAGTTTTATTCTTAACATGTATTGAGAGTTGATATTTATTATTAGTTGGTCGAAATATATTCCCATAACACCCCGTATTTTTAAAGCTTTTAAATTACGCTTATGCTCGTAATTTAATTTTATTGAAAAGATAATTCGGACCGAAGTAAATATTATTTGGCTTGTAAAAAGTATTAATATTCCTCTATGTTTTTATTACTTGTGTGATAATTAATCAATAATGGATTAAAATATGTTATGTTGTAGGTGAGTAAATACGTCGAGTTATCGATTTCTATTCTGGACATGCAGGTTGAGTTGTGTTGGTTATGGAATATGGAACGAAGTGAAATTTGAGCTTAGGTGACTCTAATGGTGATTCTAAGTGCACCAATATTTTGAAATAGGACGAAATAGTGTAATATAGGTACCCGGGGATTGTAAGTAGGTCTCAGAGGCTTTTTATACTAAGTATAAATCGTAAAAAGGAGTATAAGAGTCTTTTAATGAAGGGGCCTAACCTAAATCCAAAATTGGGATATTAAATTAGGTTATATGGTCTAGTTAGGTGAGTAGGGAAGACAAAAGAACCAATGATGAGAGGAAGAAGAGGAAAAGAAAAGAAAAACAGCAGAATATGAGCTCGGAAGTGGAAACTCAAGCTCTCGGATTGTAGATCGAATCAAGAGAAATCTAGTAAGTAAAAGAAATCTCAGACCTCACAGGAATTGTCAAGGTGGGATCGCCCACTGTGCAGCACCTCCGTGATAGCAAGCAGTGTAGGTATGTTAATATACACAAAAAGAACATAATAGGAACACACACAGCCTAACCATATGTATATTCAATATAGGCACACACACGACCTATAATAAATTTGTACAGGTATACACTCAACCTATTAAAATCCGTATAGTTATACTTTCAACTATAATAACCACCCGTAAGTAGTTTTTTATCTCTCGAATACTCGTCTACAATTTATTCACATTTATACTTCTTAATTATATTTACCCGAGCATTATTCTCTACCCGAAGAGTCCACATTATCCTTTAAGAAATTTCATAAGTTAACACCTCATCATTCTTATGGCCATCCCCCGATCCCTGTCCACGGAGGGAGGAAGGGATCCTTCGGGTCCTGCGCGTCCCCTCTCTCGGGAGAGCGCTTCGATCGGAGTCGATTTTGTGAGGTGAAAAATGTTGAGAGATTCAGAGTCGCCAGTCTATTTTACTCAAAATAGACAAAAGAAAAAGGGGAAGCCACCCCGAAGGATGGCTTCCAAAGACATACTGGTGCATGCGAAACCAAAATGATTCGGAAAGGGTTCGAAGGCTTAGTTGCGAAATGGGAAGGTGTTAGGCACCCATTCCGCCCTTTCGGTCTCTCATGGATATTTGTTATTTTCCTTTATATTTCCCCCGTGATATGTGTGCATGTTTATATATAGAATGGAGGTAGGAATCCTCGACTTATATCATGGAAAAGATAAAGCGAGTCATCCGTAGGAAGATATAAGAATAATATTAAAAAAATAAGATTTACGCGATTACCCCTACGTTGATCATTATAATGGAACGATAACGCATGTGGAGCAATACGTCACTAAGACCAAGTATATAGAATATAAGAAAAATGGATTTAGAGAAGATAGAAAATGAGAGAAAAAGTGAGAAAAAGGACTCGAGCCTCGGGTTTTACCCCGAGACGCCTACGTAGCCTATAAAGGCATCAAAGTCCACGTAGTTCGCATACGAACGAGGGTGGGGTTTAACCCATAAATCCAAATGGAGAAATCTCTTATTTGTAAGTGTGTGTGTGTGTGTGTAGAAAAAGTATTTTAGTTGTGAGAAAAGTGTGAAAAGGGTGTGAGAATCCCTACTTGGAATTTATGAGCAAACCATCATTTTCTTGTTTTTTGGGTTTTTTATTTATATGAAAATAGGAGATGTGCAATAATACTAGATAAAAAAGTATATTTATGATGTGTGGGATGAGATAATAAAAGTGATAAGTAAGAAAATAAGTTATTGGTAATTCAAGAGAATTTAAGAGAGAGTTTGAGAAAGTTGGACCTTCTTGAAGATCTTGAGATTGATCTTGAACTTTGGGGAGCAGCCCTTGAGCTTGGGTGGAGATGGAGAGTGGTTAATTAATCAAGTTCGATGAAAGGGATGATGAAAAGTGGAAGTGAAAAAGGGGTTTGGAAGTTGAAATCACGCTGCCTTCGAGAGAGGTTTCTGGGATTCGTTCAAAGAGATTTCTATCAGATCTGGGCTTCCCTACAAATGAGGCTAAGGCCTCCTTTTATAGGACCAGGGGACTGCTGATCGGCCCTGTCATGGCACTGCCTATCGGCAGGTGCCGATAGGCAGGGTCTGGGACCTGCCATTTGGCAGTGTGCCTTAATCTTTTTCGGAAAATTGGCCGCCGAGGGCAAACCGTTGGTAAGAATAGGGCACGGGGTATATCGTTGGAAAGGTAATTTAAAGACCTTAGAAAGTCATTTGGACCGCTCCCGAGTTCGGGAGTTAACTTTGGGTCAAATGTGGCTCGAAAGTGTTTGTCGATCCATTGGATGGGGAATCGTGCGGACGCAAACGGATCGTTCGTCCACATGGTATGTCTGAATCATGCACGGGGCATACCATTGGAAAGGTTAGGAGATGTACTTCAACATTCCAAAAAGTTTGACCCGGTTTGGAGAGTTGACTTTGGTCAACTGAGCCCGGGAAGTGCTCGGTGGCTTCTGGGAGTCAAACGGATCGTTCGTCCGCATGGAAAGTCAAAATTGTGCACGGGATGGACCGTTGGAAAGGGTATTCAGTGCCCTTCGAAGATTCATTCAGCCTTAGTCGAGATATAGAGTGGACTTAGGTCAAATAGAGCGTGGGAGCGCTCGGTGGCCTCTGGGTCAGGTTTCGAACGTAAACGGCGCGTTCGTCCTCATGGTAAGTCGGAATCGCACACAGGTCTGACCGTTGGAAAGGGTATTCAGTACCCTTTGAAGATTCATTGAGTCTCGGTCGAGACGAGGAGTTTGACTTTTGGGTCAAACTGAGCCGGGGGGTGCCCGATGGCTTCCAGGTTAGTACTCGGGACGTGACCTGGGTTTGCGATGATGAGTGGAGGTACTAGGGACATAAGGAGAGTTAGGGGGTAACAGAGTGAGGTGTCTATAGAGCCTCTCGATGGGTGAGTTAGGAACAAATGATAGTCGTCGATTAGACACAGCATGATGCCTTTGAGGGAGTATGATCGATTCAGAGGGTCGAGGTCGATTCTGAGGACCTAAAAAGTATGCTGGGGATGATCAATTCCATGGATCAAAGACGAATCTATGGGCTTAAGGAATCGAGGGTGACCAATTCAGCGGGTCGAGGTCGGTTTTGAGGACCTAAGGAAATTAGGATGACCAATTCAGAGGGTCGAGGTCAATTCTGACCTAAGAGTGGTGATGATCGAGGATCGAGGTCGATTTCGACTTGATTTAGGTGACGATCCAGGACCGGGGTCAATTCTGACCCAAGAGTGGTGACGATCGCGGACCGAGGTGAATTCTGACCTAACTGAGATGACGATCCAAGATCGGGGTCAATTCTGACCTAAGAGTGGTGACGACCGAGGACTGAGGTCAATTCTGACCTAAATGAGGTGACGATCCAAGATCGGGGTGAATTTTGGTCCAAGAGTGGTGACGACCGAGGACCGAGGTCAATTCTGACCCAAGAGTGGTGACAATTGAGGACCGAGGTCAATTCTGACCTAATTAAGGTGACGATCCAAGACCGGGGTCAATTCTGACCCAAGGGTGGTGACGACCGAGGATCGAGGTCAATTTTGACCTAATTAAGGTGACGATCTAAGATCGGGGTCAATTCTGACCCAAGAGTGGTGACGACCGAGGACCGAAGTCAATTCTGACCTAATTAAGGTGACGATCCAAGACCGGGGTCAATTTTGACCCAAGAGTGGTGACGACCGAGGACAGAGGTCAATTCTAACCTGATTAAGGTGACGATCCAAGACCGGGGCCAATTCTGACCCAAGAGTGGTGACGATCGAGGACCGAGGTCAATTCTGACCTAATTGAGGTGACGATCCAAGATCGGGGCCAATTCTGGCCCAAGAGTGAATAAAGATTGTATTCTGATTCTGTTGGAGGAATAACTTTGTGATTCCGATTTGAGCTGGGGAGCTGATAGCTAGGAGAAGCTTTATAGGAGACATCGCAGGGGGGAACAACCTATTTTGGATGTTATGAGAGAATTACGTTGGGGAATTGATCATGTGATCCTTTAGGGATTTTTTGGAGCCTTGCCGGGAGGAGTTTTCACTTAACTTTTGAGGATTCTGCTGGGGAAGAGGGGTTCCGTTTGGGGGATAAGCATTGGATTTGAGGTTCTGCTGGGGAACGATGAATGAGCTGGGGGAAACTTGGATTGCCCCTTGGGAGAGATCGCTCGGGGCAAGTGGTTCTTCTGATTTCCGCTGGGAAAAATACCATGTGATAATGTATCGCACGAGGTATCCGATGGCCGGAGAGGCCTTTTGTAAAGTCTGATGAGGAGGTGATTAGGTAGTCCGGGCGCCTTGCCCGAGAGGTCATTTACTTGGATTTTGAGGGCTCCGTTGGGGAAAACGGTGTGTCGCCTGAAGGAGTGTGAAATTTTCTTGATGAAAAACGTTCTAAATCCCACCTGGGATTTTTAGGAATTTTCTGGGGATTTTTCGAGGCTTCCAGGTATTTTCTGGGAATTTCTGTACAAAATTTTAAGGAGGATGCCGGTCGACATGGTATGAAGGGTGCCATTCGGCAGTGGCACGAACTTTTGGGCTGCCTCGAGAAGGTGAGGAGACAGTGTCGATCGGTATTGTTGGTGTCAGTGCCAATCGGCATGGCGCTTGGCCTCCTATATAAAGGGGGCGAATCCCCTTCAATTTTCACAGTTTCTTGCCTTCTCTCTTTTCGCGATTTCTCTCTGTGAATTGTTCTAGCGTCCTGATCGTCAAGAAATGGCCGCTTTTGTGAGTACTGCAGTCCATCGGGAATGGTTGGTCGTTGATGACTGGGCAAAATGTTGATTGGAGGGACAGAGTGCACCTTGTTTTGGGGAACGAGAATGCCTTCGATGCATTCGAGCCGATTGTGGATGAGTGTACCTTGCTGCGGGAGCCGTCACGTCATCTCTCTTCGAGAGTGATTCTCGACGGTTATGTAAGTAACCTGACCTTTGGCATTTTTTTCTTTTTGGGTGATTTTTCCCTTTTTCTTGACCTTTGATTGAATTTTTCCTTTTGCCAGTCGGATATTTCCTTGAAGAATATGCTTGCCCGCGGGACGACGTGGCTTAGGGATGTTTGGGAGCATCTTTCACCCGTGGTGTGCTGGATGGTATCTTCAACGGGTTTTGGGAGGTTGGCAGCTGCGCTGGATGCGACACCTCGTTCGACAGCCGTTTTGTGTGCCTTGGGGGAGAGGTGGTGGGACACTACCCACACTTTTCATTTTGGCTTCGGGGAGATGACGGTGTCTCCCATAGATGTGCAACGACTGCTGGGGCTGGATTATGATGGGGAACGGATAGAGGTGGATCGCTTTTTGCGGGTGAGGCCGGAGGCGGTGTATGCGGCACTCAGTGATGTGAGGAGGATAGTCTCTGGGGATTCTATCCGGCTGTCCTTGTTGAAGGATGTTTTGCTGAGCAGGGTGGTTGATGTGGAGGACGGGTTGTAAGTGAGGCAGATAACCCGGTTCTTCATCTTATTGGTGCTGGGAGGTTTCATGGTGGTGTCGAGCGACGACGTCGTCCATTTGTGGTTTTTGTCATACTTGAGGATGTTTTCGAACATCATTTTCTATGATTGGGGGAGTCTGACCTTGGCGACCTTTTACTCTTATTTGGATGCATTCAGCCGATGCTGCCGGCAGACTTTTATTGGAGCCACGTATCTCCTTGAGGTATTCTTTACTTTGTTCATTTTCCTTTCATGCATTCGCATTTTCTTTATGCGTCCCTTTTTATGAATTCAGACGTGGTTCTATGAGGTGATTGGGTGTAACACCCCGCTGATCGCTTTGAAGGACGACACTGTTGGGGACTTCTACCGACTGTACCGATGGCGTAAGGCCAACCGGCAGTCGAAGGGATCTCTTTCCCTGGAGGCGGTGCGTCAGGTCTTGAATGACCTGACCAGTGGTCGGGTAAGGCCTTTTTCCTTTTCAGTCTTGGTTTTTGCACCTTTTGATCTTGTATCGACTCACGCTTGTCTTATGGATTTTCAGGTGACCTTTTATCCTTGGGGGACCGCTATTCAGGATACTGGGGTGAACGCGCAGATGAGTTATTTGTTGGCGCATGAGTTTGGCCATTCCTGGTACCTCGGTGAGAGGGTGATCCGTCAGATTGCTGAGGAGGAGGTGGTGGTGCCTCCCGCATAGCCTCCTATGTCTATGAGGCGGGAGCGACAGTTGTTGAAGGATGAGAGGATCGCAGCGATGATCGGCGAGTCTTATGCTTTATACACTGATACGGCCGCGTCGTATGACTATATGGATTTTGTGACGAGCTGGTTAATGGCGCCCAGTATACATGATGCTTTGCCTTTCCCTCCTGCTGGTTTGAGTCGGGCGGTGGGGTCTTCCCACAGTGGTGATGGTCCGTCGTCACCTGCGGCGGCGGCGACCTCAGAGGTCCCTTTTGTTCGGCTGAACACTCCTTCGTACAACATCCGGCGGGCTGATGGAGGGATGGTGCCTATGCTGCACCATCCCCTTGCGATGGATCCAGAGGAGCTGGGTTTGACAGAGGAGGTCCTTCGTACTGCGATAAACCTTTCGATCCTTTTCCTTTATTTTTCGATTTCTTTTGTATGATACTGATTCTGCCTTTTCCTTGCAGCAAATCCGGGTGTCGACCACTTGGCTCAGGGACATTAGAGATTGGATATCATCGGCGACGACCCACATTCGGGATGTTGTCCCTGTTCCTTCTTGCTTGGTGTCGTCAGCCTCGTCTGGGGAAGATTCTGGCTCGGGTAGTGGGGGCGCTTCGTCTCGCCTTAAGGGGAAGAGAGCGCGTCGCAGGGGTGGAAGCTCTTGAGAGAGAGAGAGGGAGTGAAATGTGGGTTCGGGCTGAGTCCCGTTGTTTTTGGGTTTTTCTTTATTTCCTGCAAGCTGATGTAACACATAAAACATATATATGCAATGCAATGTAGTTTTTTGGCTATCTTTTTTTTTAAATGATGAATGAATGCATGCATATGCTCCTTTTAATTTGCTGCTGAGGCCGTAAAAGGAATATTTTTGGAATTTTTGAAGGAAAGTTGTTTTATTTAAAACGGGGAATCCCATAAGGAGGGTACACGATTCTCGAAATTCTTTTGAGAATATCAATTTATTTTTATGGAGTTTTTCTAATTTGACAAAAAAAAAGGAGGAAATTTCCAAAAATGGGGGGTTGCCGATCGGCAAGCACCCTGGCCTGCCTATCGGCAGTTCAGTCCAGTCCAATCAATTGAAAGCTATGATTGGTGCCCTCTTCAGCCTTTAGTACCTTTGTGGGGTAGAAGCCCTTCCGATTTCTGCAGGGATTATGTCTTTTGTGAGAGTTCTCAAGTATATAAAAGGGGGTGAGGGTGGAGTGTTTTCATCACACATTTGCATCCTTATCCACTTGCCTACTATTTCTTTTCCCTACAAGATGGTTCTCCCTGGTAGCACCGAGTTTGCCAACTACCTCGAAGCCTTGGAAGCTATGTGCTCTTATAATGTTGATTATGATGCTTTTAACATGCGTCGAGTTTCCTTGTGGCGCAATCGGACTTTTGAGTGGAATATGCTAACAGCGGCGGTACAATTCTGGTACCTCGAGGATCATGTATTCCGCTTTGGGTTGGAAGAAGTTTGTCCTACCTACGAGAAATTTTCCACCATACTAGGTGTGATACCTAGTGTTACTGCGGCTTTGCCAGAATTTTCCCGCTCTCCTAGGAATTTGTTGGTCGGGCTTCTTCATATTTCTCCTTCGGCGGCCAGGTCATTGGTTGCCAGAGGAATGATCTCCCTCCCGACGGTGTTGCAGTCCGTGCATTTATGGGAAGTTGGTGCTGCTGGCTATGCTAGAGCCGTTGTTCTGGGCCTGGTTTCAAAATTACTGTTGGCGACTGGGGAGGTGCGAGTGGACTCACAGCTTGCAGTCATTACTTCATGGATGTCATATCGTCGCAATCCAGCGGCGGTGATATTGGCGAAAACTTTGAATGGCCTGGATGCCTGGAGAGAAAGTCGTTCCGACTTTTTAAGGGGTAGCCCTGTGATGCTGTTCATGCGGTTGTCTGAAAGATTCTGCTTGTCGACTCCTCCAGAATATCCTTTGTCGGCAGTACCCAACTTCTTTTCGCGCTACTTCATCCGCATGGGCCTGTATGTTGAGAATTGGGAGAATTGGTTTGTGGAGCATGGGGCTCGTGGGCTGTATTGGTCACTGCCTTGGTGGGGACAGTTACAGCTTGTTCTGGAGCTAGGAGATTATTCATATGTGCGGCTGGTTGGTCTCAGGCAGACCTCTTTTTATTTCCCTTGGCGACTTTTGCGCCAACTTGGCTGGGCGCAGGTCGTGCCTCCTCGGACCTCAAATTTGTTTCCGGAAGAAGATTTGACTGAGCGCCTGCGTCTGTTGCTTCGATCTCTGTGGGAAAATCGGAGTCCGTCGACCCGTCCCTCTCAGTCTGTTGGGAAGGTTTGCCATGTCCCCAAAGATTATATGAAGTGGTTGTGGAGGAAAATAGTCAGCAAGATGTTGGCAGTAGAGACTGGTCAGAGGTGGTTTGTTTTGTCTGACTCTATGGAAGGGGGTGTTGTGGTCTTTCGAAGATGGTTAAGGCTTATCGGTCTATGGAGTGTTTGAGGCATTCCATTCAGGCAGGAGAAACTTGGGGTCCTCAGGATGTAGATGATGAGGGTGCAGGCTCTTCGGGTAGCTGTGGGTAGGACTCCTGGGGAGTTTTTTTATGTAACAGATGTGGAGGATTTTATCTGGTTTTTATGGTAGTAGGGGGAGAGGAGTTATCCGTTCCTTTTTCTTATGTAATCTGTACTGTAGTTTGTTATTAATGAAATAAACAAGTTTCTGATCATCCAGCTGTGCCTTTCGATGAATTCTGCGTTTTAAATTATCTACACCGATTGCTAAGGCATACATAATCCTTTTGTTCAAGTAGATGTTTAGAATGAATTGTCATTCTCGGGGATAAGAAATGAATATATTTTTGTGAAAAAGAAGGGGTCGTGCCCATATGGGATGTATGAGCTGCCTACGTACCTCTGGGTTTTTTTTAAGTTTTAAAAATGTTTTTTTTGTAGAGGATCAGGCCCACGTAGTTATGGGTAGAGGGAAATGAAGAGTTTTTTTTTTTTTAGAATAGAAAGGGGATGAGAAGAGTCGTAGCGCGCCGAGGTTACGGACTAGGGGTATAATTTCTTGAGACGGTCCAAATTGATTAGATGGGCCATCTCTTCCCCATGCAGATCAGTGAGCATGGCAGCACCGCCAGACAAGATCTTCTTCGCGATGTAAGGGCCGCTCCAATTGGGCTTGAATTTTCCTCTGGGGTCCCAGATGGGTTCTATCATCTCCTTGAGGACTAAATCCCCCTCTTGGACACCGCGGTCCTTGACTCTCTTGTTGAACGATCTCGCTATTCGGCGATTTTATCCCTATATATGATAAAGAGCTTTTAATCTTCTTTCATCTAGGAGGGCTAGCTCATCAAGACGGCATTGGCACCAGTCTTCTTCACTAACCTCGCTTTCGAGCATGACGCGTAGCGAGGGTATTTATAGATCCACAGGTAGGACTGCTTCCATGCCGTAGACCAGGGAGTAAGGGATAGCCCCAGTAGAGATTCGGACTGAGGTTCGATAGCCCCAGAGGGCGTATGGTATCCGGTCGGCCCAGTCTCTACAACTTTTGGTCATCTTGCTGATGATGGCTTTGAGGTTTTTGTTAGCAGCTTCAACTACACCATTGGTCTGAGGTCGGTAGGGAGAAGATTTGTGTCTCTGAATCCCATACTCGTTGATAACTTCTGTGACTTCTGCCTCGAAGTGCAAACCATTATCTGACACTAGCTCGTGCGAGATCCCATATCGGCAGATGGTATTTTCCTTGATGAATTTGGCCACCTTCTTGGCATTTAATACTGCGTATGACTCAGCTTCGACCCATTTGGTGAAGTAATCGATGGAAACCAGGATAAACTCATGCCCGTTTGACGCTTTTGGTGTAACCTTCCCTGTGATGTCGATACCCCAGGTGGAGAACATCCAGGGAGAAGTCATGTTGTATAATTCCCACGGAGGTAAGTGTTGAAGATTGGAGAACTATTTGCATTTAGGGCATCTCCGAACATAGGCGGTGCAATCCTGGGCCATGGTGGTCCAGTAGTAGCCTTATCGGATGATCTTCTTGGTAAGCATGTGACCGTTCATGTGGGGCCCGCATTCCCCGCTGTGGATTTTCTGAATTATTTTTTCAATGTCAGCCCCTGCAATACAGTGCAAATGAGTTCCATCAAAATTCCTCTTGAGTAGTGCTTTATGACAGATGATGTACTGAGCGGCCAGCCTTCGGAGGGTAGCTTGGTCGTTCTTGTTTGAACCCTCGGGATACTTACCATGTTTGAGGAGGCACCATATATCATAGTACCAGTAATTGGCTAGCTCAGGATCTTCTGTGGTGACAAGACCAATATGGTAACAATGGGTTGGTTTGTCTTGCTTTTGAACTAGGAAGGGGGTCATTGTTATTCCCTCGGGAATGTCGACCATGGAAGCCAAAGTAGCGAGAGCATCGGCTACATTATTCTTTGCTCGGGGTAGGTAATGGAAGGTGATATCTCGGAATTGGGAGGCTAACTCTTCTAATTGAGTATGAAAGGGTTGGTGCTTTTCGTCCTTGACTTTCCACTTTCTGAGCACTTGACCGATGATAAGGGCAGAATCCCGTATACATCAAGGTGTTGAATACTTTTCTTAAGAGCGACCTTGAGGCCCACTGTGCATGCCTCGTATTCTGTCATGTTGTTGGTGCAAGGGAAATCCAATTTCATGGCGATAGGAGTGTGGGAGTCATCCGGAGCGACCAGGAGTATCCTAATGCCATATCCCTTTTTATTGGCAGCGCCATCGAAGAACATTTTCCATCGGAGGCAGTCTGGAGTGGTGCAGAGGACATTTTTATCTGGGAATTCAGAGATCCAGACATTTGTTTCTTCTACAGGGTAGTCAGCGAGGTAGTCAGAGATGGCTCTTCCTTTAACGGCTTTTTATGTGACGTACACGATATCGAACTCGGTTATGAGCATCAACCATCGGGCCATTCGACTGGATAAGGTGGGTTTTTCGAGCAGGTATTTGATGGGATCCATTCGGGATACAAGTTTAATAGGAAAGGCGAGCATGTAGTGTTGCAACTTTTGGGTGACCTAGACAAGCGCAACGCGTGCTTTTTCTAGAGTAGTGTAGTTGACCTCGTACCCGGCCAATTTGTGACTGGCATAATAAACGGCTCTTTCTTTGTGGGAGTTTTCAAGGTATTGGGCTAGCAAAGCCCCGGCTGTAGTGTCGGTTATGGTTAGGTATAAGAGCAAAAGGAGACCAGGTTGTGTTGGCATGAGAACTGAAGGTTGGGTTAGGTATTGTTTGATTCGATCAAAAGCTTCTTGGCAGGCCTCGTTCCAAACCTTGGTTGAATCCTTTCGGAGGAGCTTGAAGATTAGTTCACAGATGGAGGTTAGCTGGCTGATGAACTGGCTGATATATTGTAATTTCCCAAGGAAACCTCAGACTTCTTCCTCTATTCGGGGTGGTGGCATCTCAAGTATGGTTTTCAGCTTGGCGGGATCTGCTTCTATCCCCTTCTCACAGACCATAAATCCTAAGAGTTTTCCCTTTGTAACGCCGAAGACGCACTTCTGTGGATTAAGTCGCATCTGATACTGTCGCATTCGTTCGAAGAACTTCCGAAGAGCGGGAACATGACCTTCTCTAGTTTTGGACTTGATAATCATATCATCCACGTAAACCTCGACCTCTTTGTGTATCAAATCGTGCAGGATGGTTATGGAGGCCCTTTGGTAAGTAGCCCCAGCGTTCTTGAGACCGAATGGCATAACGGTGTAGCAAAAGGTCCCCCATGGGGTGATGAATGTGGTTTTCTCTTGGTGGTCGGGGTGCATCTTGATTTGGTTGTATCCGGAAAATCCATCGACGAATGACTTGAGAGCATGACTGGTTGTGTTGTCCACGATCATGTCGATGTTAGGTAACGGATAATCATCCTTCGGAGAGGCTTTGTTTAAATCTCGGTAATCCACACACATTCGAACCTTCCCTCCTGCTTTTGGTACAGTTACAATGTTGGCTAGCCATGTGGGATATTCGATTACTCGAATGAAACCCACGTTCAAATGTTTGACCACCTCTTCTTTTACCTTGAGCGACCATTCGGTGCGGAGCTTTCTCAATTTTTGTTTAACTGGTTTGGTATCTGGGAGAGTGGGGATCTCGTGCTGAGCTATTTCGGGGTCAATATCGGGCATGTCGTCGTAAGACAATGCGAAGACATCCACGAACTCCTTTAGCAATTCTTCGAGTTGTGCACGCTCACGCTTGTCAAGGGTGGCCCTTATCATAATCTCGCGCAGTTGGCAACTAGGACCAAGATTGATAACAATAGTCTCTTCTTCATTAACTTGAACGCGGTTATGTTGTTTGTTATTAACCTTGTTTAAATCAGTTAAGAATTGTTCATTTGCAAAATCATCATCATCAAAAGTTTGATTAGAATCTACACAATTAATGTAAGGCACAACAAGATACTCAAAATCTTTGTTTATTTCATTGATAGGAAAAACAGCATTGAGAACCTCCTCAAAAGAGGTCTCGATTACATTTGAGCAAGGACAGACAAAAGTAGAAGAAATAGGGTAGACATTGGGAGTAGGGGAGATTTCAAAAGGTAGAACTGGCGCAGCATGCCAGTTGAGGAGAGGTGTATCAGCAGCTTTGATCAGACGAGAGGGGTCCAGTGATGTAGTGCCTGAATGAACCATGCAGAGAGCCAGCCCCAGTGTCTACAGGTTGAAGGAATCTTCGGAGTTACTTTCTTCAGTCTCTTCAGTATCTCTGGTAAGCGGTTGTACGCGATGTGGGAAACTCTCGGCCCATGGGTAGCTATCTTGGAAAAAGATCTCCATTCCCTGCTTTGTCTTCTTATCTGTATGGTCATACCACGGTTCTGGAAAGCCGCAAAAGGGGAAGTCTTCGCCCTCTTTGATAAATTGTCCATTTAAGAAGTCTCCTGAGATAGTTCGGATGCAGTCTAACCTTCTCTTTGATCGAGTCTGGAGAATCATTCTGAGCTCTGGTTCTGATGGTTGATATCCCAAGCCGCAAGGAGGGAAAGCTTTCTTTAGTTTCAATGAGCTCAAGTATCCCCTGTTGCCTTTGTCCTAGCCCCAATCCAGGCATGAAGTGCATGTTTTTGAACATCTGAATCACATTGACATTGCTATGACGGTCGTATTCTGGATAAACCCTTTCGTTGAAATCATCCCCTACCGGGAGTAGGGATGGCACAACTCGGAATCCTGATAGGAGCATGTCATTTGACCCACGCTGTATCTCAAGAATTGGACTGCTGGTGCTTGCACCCTCGACGCTACCGTCGTCACCCAAGATGGTGATGACTCGCCCATCGACGAAGAACTTCAATTTCTGATGGAATGAGGAAGAGACACCCTTTATATTGTGGAGCCAGGGTCGTCCGAGCAACAGGTTGACACAGGCCAGGATATCAATGACTTGGAACTCGATGACAGAGTTTATAGGTCCAACCCCTATTATAAGTTTTATGGATCCCATCACCTCCCGACGGGTATTATCGTAGGCATGCACGGCAGTGGAGGTTGGAGCGAGGTCACTTTCTTTTAGGCCTAAACATTTGAAGGCTCTTAGTGGGCAGGCATTTAAAGAGGATCCGTTATTAACGAGAGAAAGTGGTACCACTTTCCCCATAATTTCGACGGAGATGTTGTGTGCATGGTTGTGATTCGGCCCAATTTTGGGGGTTTCTTCAAAAAAAAAGGACAGCATTCGGGTGGAGGTCAAGGATCCGTCCAAATTTACCGCTTCTTCTAGTGTGGTAGAAGGAGGAACTATAGGTCCAGTGAGCAACTTGATTAAAGCATTTCTGTGCAGCTGGGAAGACATGAAAAGCCCTCATAGGGTGATTTTAGCTTGAGTTTTCTTCAGTTGATCGAGGATCTTGCTCTCCTCGAGGGTCATTTCTGGAATAGGAAGGTTTTCAACGCCCTTCCCCTTGTCATTTGTTAGTCGCGAGCTCGGAACTTGATAATGTCTCCCAGATCTGGTCAGGTGATTTACTGAAGAAGAGAAAAACTTAAATCCAATTTCTTCATCGATCTCAGGTTGTTCTGCCACCCTATCTATTTCTCCAAGGAGTTCCTAAAATGATATCATCCCACATAAGTCGTCTACTGGGCCAGTTCTTTTTAAAACTTGTTCTTCGCTTGAATCTTTGAATTCTTCCCCCCATCCGGTGGCAACAATTTTATTTTCCCTTGTGAAGTCAATGCATTCCACGACTTCAACGGCCTCTTCATATAGGTCTTCCCATTCCGTGGGGATGTGTAAGGGTGAAGGGACCAGGTGCCCTTGCAGCTTCAAAGCACCAAATAACTCGGTGATACTACAAATGTTGTTGGTTTGTCTGAATGCTTCGGCCATGATCTGGACAACATTATCTAAGCAGACTTCGTTGGTTGGTACCATCCACCTATCTGATTCTCGGGCCAAAATCCGTGCTTCCAAAAATAACGTACTGAACCTTTGGCAGTCGATAATCATCTGTGAGGGCAATTTCAGCCCGAACTCAAGGAGTTGGTTCAACACATCTGATAATTCCATACTTCCGCTTTTAGAACAGGTCCGGACAGTGATACACGCCCTGGTAAGGAGTGAGAGTGCCTGATCAGCGGGGCTAGTAGGGTGTAGGAGGAAATATGGGCAAAGTTGTCTAGGAAGGTATAAGGGTGTGATCTGGGTTGACGGATCGAAATTCGGGTTATTTTCCAAGAACATGCCATTGGTGTGATTTGGGAGTGGATTATGAGTACTGTTTGGTTTAGGATTGGCTGGTGGGGCGATCGTACCCCGGTCAATGAGATCTTGGATTATGTTTCGAAGGTGGAAGCATTGGTCGGTGGTATGACCAGCTGTTTGGTGAAAGGCGCAATGAGCATCGGTCTTGAAATTTCTTGGGAGTGGATTTGGTAATGGACGGGGATCCAAGGGTTTTATAAGGTTTCGGCTTAACAGGGCCTGGTATACTTTGGAGAGGGGAGCATGAAGCCCAGTGTAATCCCTTCGAACGGGAGCAGGGCGGATTTCTAGTGCCCATGATGTGGTTGGTTGAGAGATGTTATTGATGGTTGAGATCGTAGCATTGGCAGGCTTGTCATATTTTCCGGGGGTGAACTGTCTGGACACCTTCTTCGGTTCAACTTCTGTTTTGGCAAGACCTTCCTCGATTTCTACTCCTGCTTCTCTGAGAGCTCGAAAGTGGGGGTAGTACTGTCCTCCCATGGTTGCTCGGACATGGGGTAAGAAATTCTTCTTCACTATGTTGACCTGTTCTTCCTCATATGGCCGATTGGTCATGGTAGCTGCTTTTTCCCTCCATCGGGCTATAAAGTTACTGACTGATTCTCCAGAGTTTTATTTGAGCAACTCTAAATCACGGCGGGTGACCTTGAGCACTTCGTTGTATTTGTACTGCGACATGAATTCTCGTGCTACATCCTCCCAGCTACGGATTCTGGATTCCTCAAGAGATAAAAACCATTGGAGGGCACTGTCCTTCAAAGTTTGTTAAAATAATTGGGCCATCACCTCTTCAGAAGCCCCTAGGAGAGTCATGGAACGGTGATAACTGCGAAGGTGAACAATTGGGGGGCACTCCCCCCGAACTTCTCGATATTTGGCATCTTGAACTTCTCGGGTAACCTCGCTTTAGGATAAGGAGACATATGGGTGTAGTCCATGTAATTTCCAGAGATCCTGACTTGGTTAAACTTCTTGGTGAACATCTTAAGATCCTCTTTGACTTTGTTCAACTCCTCCTCCTTTGGATCAGCAACCACGGGCAAGTTAGCCATAGGCTGAGCAATGTTTGGCATTGGAAGCTGGGCAGGCGGTGGCCCATTAGCAGGAGGGGCACGTGGAGCGTGCTGATATTCCTCCGGGGCCCAGATGGGCTCGGGTGGACCCATAGCACGAGGGAACAGGGCCTCGGGCTCTTTAGGCATAGGAACTTGGTTTCGTTGCATTTCTCGAACCTCATCTTAGAGGTTGTCAATCTTGGCCACGAGCTGAGCTAGGACTGTCGACAGATCCGATTGTATGACTGGTGCTTGATCTGCATTCTCCATGGAAGATGGATGGATTCTGGACTCGGAAGAAGTAGTAGAGGAGCGAATGAAACTCCGAGGTGATTTGACTGAAGACCTTAGCCAATAGGTATCCAGGCCAAGGGCATGCGATCAACCTGAGAAGGCGCAGGATGATATTTATTTTTGGGAGAAAAAAGGAAGAAACTATTTTTTGGATTTTTGATAAAGAAGGGATAAATGTTTTTGGATTTTTGATAAAAAAGGAGAAATATTTTTTGGATTTTTGATAAAAAAAAGGGATAAATGTTTTTGGAGACGGAACTCAGCATGATTATTAAGATTATTATGTTCTCACTTGTATTTAATTCTCCTAAATGCAATGCCGGACGGGACCCGAGCCTGGAAAAGTGGGGGTCTTAATATATGCAAAGCTACATTCGGACTTGTAACCAGGCTCGCGGACAGGGTCTCGTTTTAAAAAATGCGCGAAAAGATGGGCGGTAGGTCGACCCGGAATTTCGGCAGAGTATCGGGTCGAAACCGACAATCTAAAGTGCGTGTCCTAAGTTTGACACCTATATGCGGTTATGAAGTTGGTTGGGTGAATCGACATGGGTTCCCCCCTTTGGCGTGACTTCCACGATATACGTCTTGCTCTTGCGGGCAATCGGTACGTGTGGACAAGTCATTTGATATGCCTGAGTGTACGTGAATCGTCTCACCATATACCTCGTGGGGACGGTACGTGTGAGAGAAAATTCGATATACTCAGAGTACGTGAACGAATTCCCTGCGATATACCTCCCGTCATGACTTCGGTCAAGCGGTACAATGCGGGGGAACCGTTCGATATACGTCGAAGTACTTGGCCAATGGAAGGTGAGAGTCATATCGCTTAGGCTAACTTCGACCTGCCGGACCAGCGCCCATCACGAAGTGACCCTCCAGTTACTGGGTAAAATTTGGTCAATATCAATGCTCTTTGGTGATATCGTGTGAATCATACATGATTCTCTTATTAGTATCTTATGATGAGAATGCCTTTCTTGATTATGCCAAAAGAGGGAGCCATGTACAAGTACCCAAAAAGGTACACCAAGTATGGATGGGTGATACGTGCAATATGGGGATACACATGTGATCCTAGGTGCACGTGGTGTGAAGTGTACATGGAGAATTTTCTACAAGTGTGTGAATATAAGCATAAGCATGGGATATACATGTGAGAAAGGGGGATAGGCAGATATGGGGGGGGGGACATAAACAAATATAGCATCCATGTAAATATAATTAAGCCCTCAAAATATAATAAAACAATAGTCCCCAACAGAGTCACCACTGTGGCCATCCCCCGATCCCCGTCCATGGAGGGAGGAAGGGATCCTTCGGGTCCCGCGCGTCCCCTCTCTCGGGAGAGCGCTTCGGCCGGCGTCGATTATGTGAGGTGTGAAAAATGTAGAGAGATTCAGAGTCGCCAGTCTATTTTACTCAAAACAGACAAAAGAAAAAGGGAAAGCCACCCCGAAGGATGGCTTCCAAAGACATACTGATGCGTGCGAAACCAAAATGATTCCGAAAGGGTTCGGAGGCTTAGTTACGAAATGGGAAGGTGTTAGGCACCCATTCCGCCCTTTCGGTCTCTCATGGATATTTGCTATTTTCCTTTATATTTCCCCCCGTGATATGTGTGCATGTGTATATATAGAATGGAGGTAGGAATCCTCGACTTATATCATGGAAAAGATAAAGCGAGTCATCCGTAGGAAGATATAAGAATAATATTAGAAAAATAAGATTTACGCAATTACCCCTACGTTGATCATTATAATGGAGCGATAACGCATATGGAGCAATACATCATTAAGAGCAAGTATATAGAATATAAGAAAAATGGATTTAGAGAAGATATAAAAAGTGAGAAAAAGGACTCGAGCCTCGGTTTTTACCCCGAGACGCCTACGTAGCCAATAAAGGCATCAAAGTCCACGTAGTTCGCACACGAACGAGGGTGGGGCTTAACCCATAAATCCAAATGGAGAAATCTCTTATTTGTAAGGGTGTGTGTGTGTGTAGAAAAAGTGTTTTAGTTGTGAGAAAAGTGTGGAAAAGGTGTGAGAATCCCTACTTGGAATTTATGAGCAAACCCTCTTTTTCTTATTTTTTGGGTTTTTCATTTATATGAAAATAGGAGATGTGCAATAATACTAGATAAAAAGTATATTTATGATGTGTGGGATGAGATAATAAAAGTGATAAGTAAGAAAACAAGTTATTAGGAATTCAAGAGAATTTAAGAGAGAGTTTGAGAAAGTTGGACCTTCTTGAAGATCTTGAGCTTGATCTTGAACGTTGGGGAGCAGCCCTTGAGCTTGGGTGGCGATGGAGAGTGGTTAATTCATCAAGTTTGATGAAAGGGATGATGAAAAGTGGAAGTGAAAAGGGGGTTTGGAAGTTGAAATCACCCTGCCTTCGAGAGAGGTTTATGGGATTCGTTCAGAGAGATTTCTATCAGATATGGGCTCCCCTGCAAATGAGGCCAAGGCCTCCTTTTATAGGCCCAGGGGACTGCCGATCGGCCCTGTCATGGCACTGCCTATCGGCAGGTGCCGATAGGCAGGGTCTGGGACCTGCCATTTAGCAGTGTGCCTCAGGATTTTTCAAAAAATTGGCCGCCGAGGGCAAATCGTTGGTCAGAATAGCGCACGGGGCATACTGTTGGAAAGGTAATTCAGAGACCTTCGAAAGTCCTTTGGACCGGTCCCGAGTTCGGGAGTTGACTTTGGGTTAAATGTGGCTCGGAAGCGTTTGTCGGTCCATTGGACGGGGAATTGTGCGGATGCAAACGGATCGTTCGTCCGCATGGTAAGTCTGAATCGCACACGGGGCATACCATTGGAAAGGTTAGGAGATGTACTTCGACAATCCAAAAAGTTTGACCCGGTTTGGAGAGTTGACTTTGGTCAACCGGGCTCGAGAAGCTCTCGGTGGCTTCCCGGAGTCAAACGGATCGTTCGTTCGCATGGAAAGTCAGAATTGCGCACGGGACGGACCGTTAGAAAGGGTATTCAGTGCCCTTCTAATATTCATTCAACCTTGGTCTAGTTGAAGAGTGGACTTAGGTCAAACAGAGCCCGGGAGCGCCCGGTGGCCTCTGGGTCAGGTTTCGAACGCAAGCGGCGCGTTCGTCCTCATGGTAAGTCGGAATCGCACACGAGGCGGACCGTTGGAAAGGATATTCAGTGCCCTTTGAAGATTCATTGAGTCTCGGTCGAGACGAGGAGTTTGACTTTTGGGTCAAACTGAGCTGGGGGGTGCCCGATGGCTTCCAGGTCAGTACTCGGGACGTGACCTGGGTTTGCGATGATGAGTGGAGGTACTAGGGACCTAAGGAGAGTTAGGGGGTAACAGAGTGAGGTGTCTACAATTCTACCAGTACTAATCCTTCAGTAGTCATTTATTCTTCCCATAACCTAATTCATAAATTCCGGACACGCAACACAATTGGTTAAATCTCGTAGGCCTTAGTCAAATTTTATCATCATTATGAATAAGCCTAAGCCTTGACTATAGGTTTATTGAAATTCCCAAAGTCCTCATATAGTTCATTATTGATTTTATACCCCGATTTAATTTTTTACTACAGATTTCGATTTTGAATACCCTTTCGTAGAAAAATTATAACAAATTCAAAAAAAAAATATGAGGTCGGTGCCCACGCGATCGTAATGAAAAGATCTACAGATTTCATTTTTTGACAAACAGGTAAATCAAACCGGTTCGACCTCAAAATTCGAATCGATTTGTCGTATGAGATTTGTGAACCTTCTTATTCTCTAACTCGTTTTTCCTCCATTTTTAACACCTCAAACCTTCATGAAACCTCACCAAATTTCAAACCAACATAACTAATCATTATA
Organism: Sambucus nigra; assembly: GCA_949130495.1. Classification (NCBI taxonomy): domain Eukaryota; kingdom Viridiplantae; phylum Streptophyta; class Magnoliopsida; order Dipsacales; family Adoxaceae; genus Sambucus; species Sambucus nigra. The sequence goes on from OX422210.1 coordinate 7,551,078, forward strand.
TAAATTTATAGGAATGATTTCCAATATTAATTAATCATTAATTCATCACGACTTTAATCCAAGAATCGATTATCCTCTTAAAGTACATAAAACCCTAGTTTATCATGTTCTTCAAATCTTTTAATTAAGAACCCATATTTCATTCACATAAATTATTCCAAACCCTTTGATTTCATGTCACTAACATTAATAAATATAACTACATGCAATCCTACTTCAATTCATGGATTATACCCACCTAAAATTCATATAAACCTTCCAAAAAATGAAAATCAAACCCTATTCTACATGGGTATTATAACATGCTTAATAAAAATGTAAGATAAATACTTGCCTCTTAATTGAAGATCTGATTTTATTGGTTAATGATGGATTTTTTGGTCTTCCCTTTCAATCCACTCTCCAATGATATTTGTTGTGCAATAATCACTTGAATCGTTCCTTAAGCTTCAAAACTTGCTCATCCTTCTTCTCTAATGGCCTCTTTTTACTTTCTAGCCTCCAAACCCTAACCTCTCCCATCTATATACTGATAAAGAAGTTGTAAACACCCAGGTCTCTTTACCAATTTTTTCAAATGACCAAAATGCCCTCATACGGTGCTCGTTTGGACTAAAATTGCCTTGGGACCCAAACTATACACCCGGTATAATATTTAAACTATTTTGACCCTTCTAGAATCAACTGTGACCTTTAAATAGTCATCAGAGTCACTTTATAAAATCATCTTATTTCCACCTCAAAGTTCGGCACGCGTGAAATTAAAATAAGTCAAATTAATTTAAACTCCAAATCCCCAAATTAAATAATTTATCCGAATTAAATAAATTCCAAATCACCGATTTAAATAAATCCTAAATCACCAATTGAACTAAATCCTATATCCTCATAATTACGGGGTGTTACATGTTAGGGGGAAGTATGTAACACCCGTATTTTTAGAGCTTTTAAATTGCAGATGTGCTCGTAATTTAATTAAATTGAAAAGATAATTCTAACTTATGAAAATATTAATTGGCCTGTAAAAATATTTAGATTTATTTATGCTTGTATTACTTGTGTGACGAGTAATCAGTAATTAATTAAATACATTACGTCGTAGGTGAGTAAATACGATTGGTTTTCGGTTTCTATTCAAGACACGCAGGTTGGATCATATCGATTGTGGAATATGGAACGAAGTAAAATTTGAGATTACATGAATAAATGGTGATTTTGAGTGCATCGATGCTTCAGAATGGGTCTAAATAGTTCAAAATAGGTATCTAGGGGTTATAATTGGGTCTCGAGGGCTTTTAGACTGAATATAAATCGTAAAAGGGGGTATAAGGGTCTTTTGATAAAGGGCCTTACCCAAACCCGAATTCGGGATATTCAATATTTGTATTTGGTCTCGTTTGGTGAGTAGAGCAGCCACCCACTACCTAAAAACAATTAGGGTTAAAAGGAAAAAGAGGAAAAGTGAAGAAATGTGTAAAAGAAAAGCTCAAGAGTGGGAATTAAGGCTCTTGGATTGTAGATAGGGTTGAGGAATCCGACAAGTAGAAGAAATCTCAAATACTTCAACTTTAAGAAAAGTATTTACTTGTTTTGATACTATTTGTAGCTAAAATCATTCATGTTAGATTTGTAACAAGATTGCATGCAAACTTCTCACCTTTCGTGTTGGTACAATGGTTTAAACTTGGGTTTCATTATGAATTAATGAAGAGAAATAAACCCTACTGAAAATTAATGACAGATCTGATTTATATCTATAAGAAAATATAGTTTCTTGAAAGAATTTAAGACGAATGATATGAATCATGAAAACTTGGGTTTGGAATTTTTACGATTCTTGAATATTCATATTTTTTGGTTAATTTGAATGTGTTTTGAGACGTTAATCATGGGGGGTGGGCACTAAACTCTATTTGGGTATGAACTGGGGTTGAGATGTGAATGTTTGGAAGAGTTTGGAATCCTAATGATTTGAGGTTAGAGGTGAAAACTCATCAAAATGGATTCGTGTTAACCTAGTAGAACCAAACCGTTTAGGTTTGTGAAGCAAACCAATTCTATCACCGAACCGGTTCGACTGTACTGGCATGCTACTGATTAGGCTCAAATTCTTCCAAATCCATCCCTTAAATTTATGGACTTTTATCATCTCGAGTAATGTAAACTGAATTGAATTATCGCATTTCTTTGCTACTAACGCCTTCTAACAAGTACATTTAGTTCTGCGTATTTCTCATGAGTTTTGCAGGTATTTAAAGCATTGAGGAAGAAAGAAACTGGAAAAGCATCGAAAGAAGTCAAATAAGGAAAGTCAAAGGGCAATTCCATAATTTTTTAGCCTTCGTCCGATGTTGAATCAAACTAGAGAGTTGAAGCAATTTCGATCACAAGAACATTGGAAGAAAGAACAAGCCAATCCGAGCTACGGTGAAAAAATTACTAACATTTGAAGATGAAAAGAACGAAAAAAAGATCCCTGTATGAAATTCCAAGGCGATCCATACCTTTTATTTAAAAAGGATCCGGACCGGTTCCCCCAGAAAATATATGAACGAAAAAGACATTTGATCCGGACCTTTTATTCAAAAAGGATCCACTACACCAAATCTGCCGAATTGTCACGGTCATTAACCTTGACAACTTCAACTTGTCAAGGTCAATGAACGTGACAATTCTGGGTGAGACAACTTTTTTCGTCACGGTCATTGACCGTGACAAGATCGTTATAATTGTCACGGTCGTGTCACGATCACTGACCGTGATAAGTTTTATCACGGTTATAAACTGTGACAAGCCTGTGACATTTAATAAAAAAATTGTCACGGTCATTGACCGTGACAAGGCCGTGATAACTTTCTTGGTAAAGGACTTGTCACGATCAATGACCGTGACAATTCTGGGCAAAATTGAAAAAAATCTGTTGGGCAGTATGGCCACTGCCACTGCCCAGCAGTATATTTGTATCTGTTACAGCAACGTTGTACCTGTTCAAACATCATATATCCAAATAGACTAGAGATTATGCAAATATACATTCAAAATAAAAACAATATGCATCACGATATAATCCAAATATAATTCAAATGTACCAACTTAAAAACAATTCAAATGTACCAACTAAAAAACAATACAATTCAATTCAAATAATGTCACTACATGTCTTGGGTAAGGTTAAATCCGAGGAGGTGAGTAGGCCACACGATATACGAATTGACACACCCACTGATATACATCGTGCCGCATTGTTCGCGCAACCACAACGGGGAGTTCTCCTTCCCGAGTATCACATGCGTGACGAGCACCTTGGACTTGATGTCTTGAAGCTCATGTCCATGAACTAGTCCACCCTGGATGATATTCGGGTCCCTCAACCCCCGCCCTATCCACTGGCCATCAAATATGTCCAGTATAAACACGCTCGACCAACCAAGCGTTGACATCGGTCAGTCGAAGGGATCCAAATAGGGAAGTGGATCATTAAAGTTCGCACGTGTCGGCAATGAAGAGGCGAGGTCCACATCCTCATCCTCCCGCACCTCATCCTCCCTCTCCCCTCCCCCCACCTTCTCCTTCCCTTTCCCCTTGTGTTTTTCGCCGCCCAACGAACGCTTTGTGAATGAGAACATATCTTGGACCGTCGCCTCCAAACGTGACAGCTTCGCGTCATGCGAGTCCACCGTTCGAGCCAACCCGGTGTTGCTCGTCTCCAATCCGATGATCCTAGATTTGGCCACTCGCGAGCTCACCCCCTTATCATCCCCTTGCGATCAGAGCCAAGCACTTAGATGAGTGCGTCTGTGGACAAAGATGCCTTGTCGGCATCAGATTGCGACTCATGCACTTCTTTAAGCTTTGCCTGAAACGACAAAAAGCACATGATTAGTAAAATAAGTAAATTAAAAAATTATAACGTAATTAACAAAAAGTAAACTGTCGGATTACTTACAATCGTGGTCGCGATGCTCGGGGACACCTCCTTGTCCTTCCCCTTCTTCGTCGAAGATCCACATAAGTATCGAGCCTATGTGGCCTACCCCCAGGGCCACTCCCTATCTCCTGAAATAAAATAAAGTAAAATCAGTATCGGCCCCGCAAAGTAAAATAATGCAGAATAATATATTTCTGTAGTTATAGAAAAATCAAATCTTACCATCATCCTATGCTCCACCTCGGCGTAAGACGTCAGGCCGGAGTAGTGCACGTCCGTCTTTTTTACCCGGTTTTCCCTCCCTGATTGGCGAGATGCCAATTGTCGCTCCCCGATCTCATTGTCAATGAACTTTTGCCATTGTGCCAATGAGATCGGCTCCTTTGACGGGACGGATTCACGCCTTTGGATAACGGACTCTCATGTCTTCCCAAAGTACCGGGTCCGCGTATTTTTCTTCCACGTCTTGTGTTGCTCCCTCAATTGCTCCAAGACGGAATCGCGTAGCTTTGGATCCAGGCTGAATTGTTCCTGCCCAACAAATACAATGTTAGTTCCAAATAAATATAAATATGAAATGAAATTGAAATCGAAATCGAAATCGAAATTGAAATATAAATATAAATATAAATATAAATATAAATATAAATATAAATATAAATATAAATATAAATATAAATATAAATATAAATATAAATATAAATATAAATATAAATATAAATATAAATATAAATATAAATATAAATACATTACCTGTAGTGCCACCTAAACAACTAACTTTAGCTCATATGGCACCACCTTCCAACTAATGTACCCCGGGCCGATGATCGTCTTTACCAGCTCGAGGGATCTCGCTAATAGCCCCGACTTGTTCTCAATGGCCATCCCCAATTTGCCATATCTGGGGAGCCTAGGGGCCGAGGAGCCCTCGTCGCCCCCGCTACCACCGAGCCCAGATGACATCATCATAACAAGCATCATCATCCTCGCCCTAATACATAAAGGAGACATTTGCTCTAAAAAAATGTTATTAGTACATATCAAAATGAATTAAAGGAAGACATGCAAATAAACTTACAATTAAAATATTCAATTATTAATTTACTAATTTACAATGAGGGGCAATCCTACTTTCATAATTAATCATATATTAATTTACTAATTTACAATGAGGGGCATTCATATATTAATTTACTAAAAAACTTAATAACCAATCAATTCATTTACAAGGGACATTACGCACAAACACGCACATACACGCACACTACACGCGCGCGCACATACACCCCCCCTACCCCATCACCCCCCCACCCATCACCCCCCACCCCCACCCCCCCACATCTCCTCCATCTCATCCTAAGGGTGAGTTCAAGTATGTTTCATTTAATTTCAAGTAATTTAAAAAAAAAAGTTGAAAAATCCCACCCCCATATGGACAATAATCCAGTGGTCATGCCACTTTTAAAACTAACCAACCCAACATCGATCCAATATAATCCAACAACAATGTCAACGACAAATGTGTATCCCGTACTCCTAATTCATCTACTCAATTAATTCACTTCATCAATTAAACTAACAATTATTAATTTACTAATTTACAATGAGGGGTAATCCTACTACTCCATATGAAATGGGCACTAATTATTAATTTACTTTCATATAAAACTATAAAATTAAAGTTATACAATTGTTGAGATTGCCCCACCCCCACCACCCCCCCCCCCCCCCCCCCCACACACACACACCACCACCACACACACCTAAATTCTGAATTCCAAAACAACAGCATCTAGATCATAATATGTACAAGATTGAAACATCCCCATCCCCACCCCCACCCCCACCCCTACTGCCCACACACGCACACTACACAAGAGTGATACAAAGTGATTTTTTTTTTAAAAGTTGAAAAATCCCACCCCCATATGGACATTAATCCAGTGGTCATACCACTTCTAAAATTAACCAATCCAACATCGATCCACTATAATCCAACCGCAACAACAATTGTGTATCCCGTACTCCTTCTAATTCATCTACTCAATTAAATCATTTCATCAATTAAACTAACAATTAAAGCATACAATTATTAATTTACTAATTTACAATGAGGAACAATCTTACTTTCATATGAAATGAGCATTAATTATTAATTTACTTTCATATAAAACTATACAATTAAAGTTACAATTAAAGTTATACAATTTATTAATTAAAGCTATACAATTGTTAAGATTGCCCCCCCCCCCCCCCCCCCCCCCCCACCACCACACACACCTCAATTATGAATTCCAAAACAACAACATCTAGCTCATAATATGTATAAGAGTGAAACATCCCCAACCCCAACTCCAACCCTACTGTCCACACACACGCACACTACACAAGAGTGATACAAAGTAATTTTTTTTAAAAAGTTGAAAAATCCCACCACCATATGGTCATTAATCCAGTGGTCATACCACTTCTAAAATTAGTCAACCCAACATCGATCCACTATAATCCAACCGCAACAACAAATGTGTATCCCGTACTCCTTCTAATTCATCTACTCAATTAAATCATTTCATTGATTAAACTAACAATTAAAGTATACAATTATTAATTTACTAATTTACAATGAGGAGCAATCCTACTTTCATATGAAATAGGCATTAACTATTAATTTACTTTCATATAAAACTATACAATTAAAGCTATACAATTTATTAATTAAAGTTATACAATTGTTAAGATTGCCCCACCATACCCCCCCCCCCCCCCCCACCCCACACACACACCTCAATTATGAATTCCAAAACAACAACAACTAGCTCATAATATGTACAAGAGTGAAACATCTCCACCCCTGCTGCCCACACACACTGTGGCCATCCCGACCGATCCCCACCGCGGAGGGAGGAGGAATCCTTCGGGTTCCGCGCGTCCCCTCTCGGGAGAGCGCTTCGGCCGGCGTCGATTTTGTGAGGTGTGAAAAATGTAGAGAGATTCAGAGTCGCCAGTCTATTTTACTCAAAACAGACAAAAGAAAAAGAGGAAGCCACCCCGAAGGATGGCATCCAAAGACATACTGGTGCGTGCGAAACCAAAATGATTCGAAAAGGGTTCAGAGGCTTAGTTACGAAATGGGAAGGTGTTAGGCACCCATTCCGCCCTTTTGATCTCTCATGGATATTTGCTATTTTCTTTTATGTTTCCCCCCGTGAGATGTGTGCATGTGTATATATATAGAATGGAGGTAGGAATCCTCGGCTTGTATCATGGAAAAGATAAAGCGAGTCATCCATAGGAAGATTATAAGAGTAATATTAGAAAAATAAGATTTACGCGATTACCCCTACGTTGATCGTTATAAGGGAACGATAACGCATATGAGGTGATGCGTCACTAAGAACAAATATATGTATAATATAAGAAAAATGGATTTAGAGAAAATAGGAAATGAGAGAAAAAGTGAGAGAAAGGACTCGAGTCTCGGGTTTTACACCGTGACGCCTACGTAGCCTATAAAGGCATCAAAGTCCACGTAGTTCGCAAGTAAAACAAGGGGTGGGGTTTTACCCATAAATCCAAATGGAGAAATCTCTTATTTGTGAGTGTGTGTGTGTGTGTGTGTGTGTGTGTAGAAAAGATGTTTTGGTTGTGAGAAAAGTGTAGAAAAAGTATGAGAATCCCTACTTGGAATTTATGAGCAAACCCTCTTTTTCGTGTTTTTTTGGGTTTTTATTTATATGAAAATAAGAGATGTGCAATAATACTAAATAAAAAGTATATTAGGATGTGTGAGATGAGATGATAAAAGTGCTAAGTAATAAAAAAACAAGTTATTGAGAATTCAAGAGAAAGTTGGACCTTCTTGAAGATTTTGAGATTGATCTTGGATGTTGGAGAGCAGCCCTTGCACTGGGATGATGATGGAGAGTGGTTAATTCCCCAAGTTTGATGAAGAGGATGATGGAAAGTGGAAGTAAAAAGAGGATTTGGAAGTTGAAATCACGCTGCCTTCGAGAGAGGTTTCTGGGATTCGTTCAGAGAGATTTCTATCAGATCTGAGCTCTTCTTACAAATGAGGCGAAGGCCTCCTTTTATAACCCCAGGGGACTGCCGATAGGCAGGATCTGGGACCTGCCATTTGGCAATGTGCCTCAGGCTTTTTCGAAAAATTGGTTGTCGAGGGCAAATCGTTGGTCAGAATTGCGCATGGGGCATACCGTTGAAAAGGTATTTCAGAGACCTTCGAAAGTCCTTTGGACTGCTCCTGAGTTCGGGAGTTGACTTTGAGTCAAATGTGGCTCAGAAGCGTTTGTTGGTCCATTGGACGGGGAATCGCACGGACGCAAACGGCGCGTTCGTCCGCATGGTAAGCCTGAATCGCGCACGGGGCATACCGTTGGAAAGGTTAGGAGATGTATTTAGACATTCCAAAGAGTTTGACCCGGTTTGGAGAGTTAACTTTGGTCAAGCTGGCCCGGGAAGCGCTCGGTGGCTTCCCGGAGTCAAACGGGTCGTTCGTCCGCATGGAAAGTCAAAATTGCGCACGGGACGAACCGTTGGAAAGGGTATTCAGTGCCCTTTGAAGATTCATTCAGCCTCGGTCGAGCTGAAGAGTTAACATAGGTCAAATAGATCCCGGGAGCGCTCGGTGGCCTCTAGGTCAGGTTTCGGATGCAAATGACGCGTTCGTCCGTATGGTAAGTTAGAATCGCGCACGGGGCAGACCGTTGGAAAAGGTATTCAGTGCCCTTCGAAGATTCATTCAGCCTCGGTCGAGCTGAAGAGTTGACATAGGTCAAATAGAGCCCGGGAGCGCCCGGTGGCCTCTGGGTCAGGTTTCAGACGCAAATGGCGCGTTCGTCCGTATGGTAAGTCAGAATCGCGCACGGGGCGGACCGTTGGAAAGGGTATTCAGTGCCCTTCTAAGATTCATTGAGTCTCGGTTGAGACGAGGAGTTTGAATTTTGGGTCAAACTGAGCCGGGGGGTGTCCGATGGCTTCCAGATCAGTACTCGAGACGTGACCTGGATTTATAGTGATGAAGGGAGGTACTAGGGACCTAAGGAGAGTTAAGGGGTAACAGAATGGGGTGTCTACACACACGCACACTACACAAGAGTGATACAAAGTAATTTTTTAAAAAAAGTTGAAAAATCCCACCCCCATATGGACATTAATCCAGTGGTCATACCACTTATAAAATTAACCAACCCAACAACGATCCACTATGATCCAACCGCAACAACAAATGTGTATCCCGTACTCATTCTAATTCATCTACTCAATTAAATTATTTCATCAATTAAACTAAAAAATTAAAGTATACAATTATTAATTTACTAATTTACAATGAGGATCAATCCTACTTTCATATGAAATGGGTACTAATTATTAATTTACTTTCATATAAAACTATATAATTAAAGTTACAATTAAAGCTATACAATTTGTTTTATTAAAGCTATACAATTAAAGTTATTTCGAAACTCAACAATTATCTGTTAATGAGGGGCAATCCTACTTGCATATGAAAGGGGCAATACATATTTTATTAATCAATTTGTTCGTTTCAATTGTTCAGATTGCCCCACCACACACACACACTACACCACACACACCACACACACCACACACACCCCACCCCACCACACACACGCACACACACCACCCCACCCCCTTCTCCTACCCCCACCTGCACACACCTGCACACACACATACACCCCACCACCCCTGGCACCCCTCACCCCACCACACACACGCACACACCTGCACACACACACACCACCACCCCCTGCCCCCTGTCGCTCCCTTCCCTAGCCCCCCTATCCCTCCCCCTCCCCCCACCACACACGCCCACGTACACGCACACACACACACGTACACCCCCCCCCCCCCCCACCCCTTGCCCCCTCCCCTTCCCCCCCCCCCCCGCCCCACACCACCACACACATATATGCACACACATACACACACATATAGAAATGAAAGAGAAAGAGAGGAAAAAACATACCTTAGAGAGAGAGAGAGAGCTCGAAATCCCTTAGAGAGAGAAAGAGAGGGAAAACCAAAAACGGTCGGAAAAAAGAAAGCGTAGTTTTTTCTTTTACTGAACAAATTGTCATGGACGTGTCACGGTCCTTGACCGTGACAAAAAACACGTGTTTTTTTATCACGGTCAATGACTGTGGCAAGGCTAGCCGCTGAAAGGGTGCCAATTTATCCATTTTGATGTAGTGATCCGGACCGCCCTTGGTAAAAAGTCCTTGTCCAGAAAAAGGGTGCGATCCAGACCTTTTATTAAAAAAGGATCCGGACCGCCTTAGCTGAAGATCCCTGTTTAAAATATGGGGGCGATCCGGACCGCCCTGCCCGATGGATCCGAACCGCATTGGATTTTCTCAGATTTTTCTATTCTTTCTCAGAGTTTTAATGGAGTCAAACTCTTATAAATTTCGGAGTTATTTATTCAGATTAGTTACATAATAATAGGAGTTCGATTTTTTAGTTTTATTATTAGGAGTGGAGATTTCAAAAAGGGCATTGCTATAAGGATTCAATTTAAGTTCTTCAATACAAGTAATCTCTTTTCTTTTCATTCTTTCATAATTTCTCTGGTGTGTTACTTATTTAATTATGCACCTTTCTAGTTCTCAATTTCTATGAGATATGATGTTCTCTTCCTTTAAATCCATGCTTTCTTTTAATTTAATCATGTCCAACTAATTTTCTAAAGGATGGGATGCATGAATCTAACCCGATGTTCTTTACAAATGCGTAAAATTAAATTTTGAATAAAGTAATTGAGTCAACCGTGTTGTGTGGTGATCACAACCGTTGTAGGGCTTTTGATCCCATTTGCCTTAAGTAATTGGGATGCTTAAGAATGCAACGCGCGTGTAGCTATAACGACACCGCTTTGTTCTTACTCTTGATTATGAATGGTGCGGGCTTGAACCTCATATATATAACTAGTGGATGCCCGTGCCCGAGGGCACGACGATAAATTCGCCCCCATGATAAAACCCAGCCCATAATAACAAGCCTTTAAAAAAAATAATAATAATAATAATTTTTTTTATATAAAAATAAAATTTTAAAAAAAATATTTTATTAAAAAAATATAAAAAATAATAATGTATATATGCATGCATGCAACACATAAAATGCCATGGATGGTTATCATGCATGTTTATGATGCATAAGTTACTATTCATAACACCATTGTCCCATATTATATAGATGCTTGAGATTAATAAAGACTTGGTTTTATCAATTATTTCAATTCAAGATTTGGTTTTAACATCAATAAATGAACTAGTGTTGGAGGAGTGTATCCTAACTCATTTTTCTCACTTGCAATCTTTTCAGTTAGAGTTCAATTTTACAAATAGTTTAAAAAGCATTTTGTTTGTTTCTTGATTCAGTAGGTAGATTTTCTTATTACTTTTAATTGTAGTCAGTCCACCTCCCAAATCATCTTTTTGTTTCTTTTAAAGTCAAGTTAGGATTTCTCCGTCTTTTCAATGTCGTCACGATTTACTCGTCCTTCTTCCTTGAGGATCGATACCCGTCTTATCGGGATATTACTTGAGCGACGGGCTTGGACTTGAGATTATATAGCACGCGCCCTTGAACATGTGGTCGCGTCAAGTTTTTGGTGCCGTTGCCGAGAATTTAGGTAGATTTAGGTTAGATCGAGTCAATCTAAAACTTTGTCTCTTGACGGCACTAAAATAGTATAGAGGTCATTTTCTGTCAGATAAATTAATGAAAGTTGAGATTAAATATGAAAGTAAACAATCGCATCCAACATATAAGAGACATGATTTTTAAAGTGGTTCGACTATGAATAAAGCCTACGTCCACTGTTATTTTATTCACAGGGGTTTACAATAGCACAATATGGTATATAGAGAGAGAGGTGTGTAGAGAATTGCTTGGTTCAGGTTGTTCAGCTTGCTCCTTTGGCTAAGGGAAGACATGTATTTATAGTGATGATAGTCCAAGATATGGAATGTCTTCATATATTCAGACATTTTCATCTCTGCACAATGAATGTGACTGTTGGTATTCTAGGGTGGTTGGTCTTCCTTGAGTTAGTTGGTATTCCCTGAGTTGGTTGGTCTTCCATGAGTTGGTTGGTCTTCCTTGAGTTGGTTGGTCTTCCTTGAGTTGGTTGGTATGCCGACCAACTTTCCTCGGGTGCCGATCAAGTATTAATATCGCCACATAAGATTACATGTGTCCATTTTTTATTGGTCCGCGTAGATGGACAATTTTTGCATCAACAGAATCCCCCAATGCTTCATGTTTGATGGTTTACTGAAAGATGGAGTGTTTATTCTGCAGTGTTGCTCGGTGCTTGTGCTTAATGAAATTATCGATCTGCCTTCTTAATATGCTCAACATATAAGTGTATTATCTTCTGGTTGATGGATGATTCAGGTTGGTTGGTGGTTGCATTAGAACTAGTCTTTATTTTAAGGAACTCTGTTCGTCGAGCGAACGTGTGCTATGTATTACCCATGGGAATCTGGATGCTGTAATGTCGTAGTTTGTAGCTTGTAGCTTGTAGCTCGTCATAATCTTCAAGTGGGTTGGTTTGTTGGTTTATCGACCAACTATATTCTATGCCGACTAACTGAGTGTTGATTGTACATTTTTCATTTTTCTGATTTCTCCTCCCTTGAATGCTTTATTGATGTAACATTCTAGCTTTTGAACTTAATTCTTCAATTTGATCAGTGCCGAGCTAGTAATGGTCCCTGAAACATTTATACATAAGTACAATTTCTTCTTCAATGTTGGTTGTTTGAGAGAATTCCCATACTACATATGTTGAATATGATTCCTGAACTTCAATAGCATGTGCATAATAATTCCTGGATGATGATTGGCTAGTGATCTGTCTTAGTCTATTATGACTTGGAGCTGAATTTGATGTTTGAATAATACTGAATGAACTTCTGTAGTAACGGCCCCCAAATGCTGAGTATGAATTATTATATGTGATATTGATCATCATATGTGGAGCCCCCAATCGGATTGAGGAGACTAAATAATAATAATGATGCCCGAGCATAAGCAACTTTTAGAGTAAATTGTATTTATATTTTTGTTCCTGCATTGTTAGTAACAAGCATGATATAATATAAAATTATTTGAATGAATGAATGAAATCAAATTAACTTATCTTGCCACTTCTTGGATGTTTAAATGACTTCCGGTTCATGATTTGTATGAAGTCATACTAGAAATCGTCATTTGGGCAACATTGGTGCCTTGAGTTTTTTGTGCGATTCGCACTTAGTTGGGCAACATTGTGCCTTAAGTTTTTGGTGCGATTCGCACTGAATTGAGCAGCATTGTGCCTTAAGTTTTTGGTGCGATTCGCATTGAATTGGGCAACATTGTGCCATAAGTTTTTTGTGATATTCGCACTGAATTGTTGACGACCAACATTATTAGTGTCTCTGTTGATGTCGGCCAATATTTAGTTGGTGGTTGCGGATGCCTACCAACATTTGTTGGAGATAAATTATAAAAAATGCTGCAGATCTCCTCAGAGACAAATATGTGATAATAAATATTTTGTTGAGCTCCATGCTGATATGAATATATAATATTCATAACCTTCTTTCAGGTTGAGATTCAGATCACAAATACTTAATTTGATCATCTATCGGAGCAAGAATAAAATATATAGCCCGGTTGATTTGCTGAGGCAAAATTTCATAATGCAGAGCAAGGATAATATTTTCCAGAACATAAAAATATGTCTGAGCAGCTATTTGTGCATGAATATATTTCTCGAAGCGTTAATAAGATTTCCAGACATTTAAGATCGCGGCCAAATACTTTATCGGGACAGAAAATTGTACCTGTAAAAATTAATAACTTGCTCTACCATCAATGGAGGATGAATCAATTAGTTATCATGTGAATAATTTAGTCATCTAATCAATACATATGATATGTATCAAGACATGAAATAATATGTTTTATGATGAATAAATGTCACCTGAACAATTTTTTTTATCAAATATATGCCATAATTAAGGATTAATTGTTTAACCTAAATTTTTTGTAAAATGACTTAAACTCCAATAAATAATTAATATGAGTTTTTTTTGTAAATATATCTTGTATCGAAAGATGTGAAAAATATAGAGTTAAGTGTAAAAAACCACCCCCTTTTTGAAACGGCATGTGGCGATTTAATGACGTTAAATATAATAATTTTTATGTTGAGCATGTGCGAGGTAATCAATTTTTTATCAAATAAACAGACATAACTTCAAAGTTTTGATTGGGGACTATTTAACGTATAAATTTGTACCGGTATCTTATTCATTTAAAAAACTGTAAAAAGTTATTTACGTTTCAAATTAGAGTATGTCCAACATTAGTTCAAATATTTAGTAGTAGAACAATATATATTGCGTGTTAGTTGTACTATGAGAAACTCATTTGTGTAGAAATATGATTAAAAAAACTGTTGATATCTCTGGTCTAACTGACCAAAACGCGAAGTTGCAAAATGAAACTAATACTAATTGGCCCTACTCCGGCCATATACTTTTCTGGCTATATACCCCCTGACATTGTTTTAAAAAACCCGTTTAGGCTTCGCCTAGGCTTAAGGCTTTGGAGAAACGCCTCGCCATAAGTTTTTTACGCCTTATGCTTGGTAAAACCCCTAAGGCGCACTTTTTTCTAAAAACAACAATTCTTTAGTGAAACTATATCGCCTTTTAAATATTTTTTTTTGTAACCGGACCATTATCTCATCCAAAATAATCAATAGTATTTTACTTTGCATATATTTAGACATATTTTTATGATATGTACATTTTTAGTATTTTAATAACCTTATTATGGTTAAAAAATATTAAAGTATATTAAGAAGGCCTAAACGCCTTTTTCGCATTTTTACGCCCCGCCTGGACTTTTAAGGCTTAAGGTTTGGCCTCCACGCCTCGATCACGCCCTACGTTTTTTATAACCTTGCCCCCGGTGATTGAAGTTTTTTGGGAAGCTCCATCGTTTTTGAGATTTAGCTCCATCGCTTTTCGGGAACCTCCATCGTTTTTCGACGGTATAACCCCTCGTTGGACAAGTTGTCTCCGATATACCTGTCCAAAACATTGAAAATTGTTAAATATATATATTTGAATATTATTGTGTAGATAAGAGATATTTAAATAGTTATTGGTGTGTGTTAGGGGTGGCCATGGGCCGGACCTGGGCAGGCTCGATCGGGCTCGAACCGGGCTTATAAAATTACGAGTTATCCCAAGCCCGCTCGGGCCCAGATTGGGCCTTATTATGTAATTCCAAGCCCGCCCAGATTTGAAAGCTCTTTACCCAGACCTGCTGACCAAGCACGGTTATTGTTTTTTTAAATAAAAATTTCTCTCTCTATCTCTATCTCTATCTCTCCATATATATATATATATATATATATTTGTCCAAGCTATTTATAAAAGTTTCCCAATTTATATATTTATTTATAACTTTGTAGTCTTAAACTTTACACACACACACACACACACATATATATATATATATTAATAGTATATATATAATTGTCGGGCCTTAGGCCGGGGCGGGGCTCATTGGGCTTAAGAATTCATGCCCAAGTCCGTCCGAAAAAAAATCGGCCTATAAAATTTTGCCAAACCCGCTTTGCGGACGTATTCATCTTATCAAGCCCTATTTTTTTAGGGGTTTGTAAATTTAGGACTTATTGTAATATGTATTCTGAAAATAGGACAACAAACATTTTATTTATAAATTTAGTCCATATTTTTGAATAAAGCCGCTGGCGCGAACCCATATCCATAAAACATCAACCAATCACCGCTTGCCATGTGAGCGGTTGAAAATGAAATATTTGTTGTCCTATATCCATAATCAATATTATTTTAAGTCCTAAATATGCATAATCTATTTTTTATTGGGCGGACTGGACGAGCTTGGTGGGCCTCGGCCCTACGGCCACCCCTAGTGTATGTTGTAAAATGTAAGAGGGTAAAATGGGTATTTTAAGTTGAGGGAGTATAAAAAGTATATAATATAATATAATATAATAGATGTAGCATATAGATGGAATGAGGTGAAAATGTTCCGATTAAAATTGGTTTCATTGATCTCGAAAGAGCGGCGACACTTATGTTCAGGTGCCTCCGTAATCCCTAAAATTGCAGCAGTAAATTACTCCCGTGCATCATCTCCGGAGAAGCCAACGGAAGTGACGGTGTATAGGAAAATAAGCTATGGTTCGTTTCCTTGTTTTCTTCTGTACTTTTAATCACTGCTAATTTTATGATCTAACTGTTCAATCAATTTATGGTTTCCTAATGTTCAAACAATTGACTTGTTTCCAATTTGCACAATTTAGAACCACATTGCTTGATCTATACGGAGCAGGAAGTTAACAGTCTCATGATTGTATTGTAGGACTCTTATTGGAGTGTCGTGCTCTTAATTTGAATGTCTTTCACATGGCACCATAATTTCAAATTATTCGCCCAAGGCATTTTCATTTAGTTGGGATATTTTAGGCTATTCACGTTCTAACTCCTAAAGGGTGTTGGGTTTTGGGTTGGGGAGTCAACAGGGGTTGGAGAGTAAGGATATAGATTAAGAGAATCAACTCTTTTGTTGTTGGATTGGTTTTTACAAGCACTACTAGTGTTGTTTAGAGCATTTAAGTAATCCGTTTGAGTCTCGGGTTTGCACCCAAGATATATACTTTCCACTATTAGAAACACTTATATCTTTGGCTTCGTGAGGCAACCCGGACATATACGGGCTTATAAAGATTGGGTTAAGCATCCTTTTCGGAGTAAGAGGGTTGATGATTTTTTTTCATAGACATTTTTCTTCGTCATTTTTTGGTTCGGCATTCTATTAAGGATATTATTATGCCCCAAGATATTACTTCTGCTACCAGCTAGCCGTTTGCCGATCCTTGTAAGAAGAGAAAGGCTCGTCGGTAGGCTTCCGGGTTGTGAAATCCCTCACTAGCTTTTCGTAAGCATTCCTTTCCGCAACCTCCGCTAGCTTCCTTAGACGAGCTTTCAATTCCTCGCTCTTCTCTCTGAGCTTGGGGCTGGTAAAGACGAAATGGGAACCGGAGAGGAGAGCGATTAGTTGGGGGCGGGTTTACGAGTATGATAATTCCAAAACTGAACGAAGGGTTGTTAGGAGAGCTCAGAGTCAAGGAGAAACGAGCGGATGGATTCGATATTGAATATGATAAGACCGCCGGAGCTGATATTTGGAGAAGCCGAGTCGTTGTTCATGGTTTTGGTTTTCACGTGTAATTTTGTCGTTCCACCATAAATGGAGCAAATTGAATAATAAAATCACATGGTATTTGAGAGGAATGTTTATGAAGAGCTGGTGATGGATATTACCCCTAGGAAGCCTGTCGACGAGCCTTTCTTTTCTTATAAGGATCAACAAACGGCTAGCTGGGACCAGAAGTAATATCTCGGGGAATAATAATATCCTTAATACATTCTACTTTGTGGATTTTTGGGAGAAAAATGCTTTAGTGGGAAATTTCTAAAGTTGTGAACATATTTTGGTGCTCATGTGGAACATGGATCCCCCCCCCCCCCCTCAATGCAATTAAGGTGGTGAGTGAATGAACCAAAGCTAGAAGTTACTTAGGACACACAAGAGGCCATCCAATTGTGTCTGTTGTCACACTTTTTAGGAGGCTTTAGCGATGAAAGTTGAAACTTGGAGAAATGCTCTTAGAATCTAAGGGACTAAATATCGGTATAAATAAAATTAAGTATATGGAATGTAAATTTAATAATGATGATTCAAATATAAGCATAATGATAAAATTGCATACAATAGATTAAAATAAAAAATGGGAATCCATGTGGTCGGCCCTAAGTGATGGGATTAAGGCAATAATGACGATAACTTGCGTAGTTATACGAAGAAAAAAAGGAAAAAAGATTGATGTAAAATAAAAGATGCGTGAGCATAAAATTAACTTACGCAACAACAACTTAAAAGAAAAGTTACGGAAGTTTCTCAATCTCTCTCTAAATAAATGAATGCCCCAAAATAAGTCTACTAGAGGGGTATATATATAGGAGTAGGGGTAAGGTTTTAGACTTGGGCTAGAAGAAAGAACATATTTACTAATATGCCGTTACTAGTCTTAATCTCCTTAAGTATAAAAATATCTAATAAGCAACTAGTCAACTAAAAAAAGAAAGTACACCAAAAAGAGAAAAATAACAAAAATGCCTTGCAAATTATGCTCCTGCATCACTCTCCTCCCCATGGACCAAGCCCATAAGAGTAGCCAGACAAGCCTAAATAAATGAATCAGGCGCCCGACCCAAATTATGAGTCGTGAATAACAATTGGAATAAAAGATGTGACCGAGTTTATCCCCAAAAATCTTGGAGAGATATTTAAGGGATACAAGGCCAACGTGTTAGTTACCAACACTTTCTCTTAACTGAATATATATTGCAACTAGGCCCGGGGCATAGGGCATGTATCAAAAAACCATCTCGAGAGTTACTCAATCACAACAGTAGACTTCTCTGTGGACGTAGGCAAGTTGCTGAACCATGTAAATTCTTGTGTTGTGATTGTGATTGTTTGCCGATCTTATTTTCTTGGTGATTGTTTTCTTTCATTATTATTTGATTTGTGATTTTTGTCACTACACTCCTTATATTGGCGGTAGAATTCCAAGTCAATGTGCTACAACGTCGCCTCGGTAATTCAGGAGTCTTCAGCCTCGGGTATGCCTACCCAATGAACTAAATAACGGGTATAATCACCGGAGGATGATGAGAAAGGTGCTGAATCATGGATCTCCACGACACGATAAACATGAGATCGAACTGGATGGGTTGTGACAGGAGGAAGGGGAATCGGAGGAGCATGGGTGCCCATGAATGAAGAAAGATCCGCTACATTAAACGTATGATGCATATGGAATTCCTTAGGGAGATCCACCTCATAAGCATTCGGTTCGCAAGCCCGAGGAATGGGGAATGGGCTAAAGTGTCACATGAGGAGTTTGTTGCCTTTGTCCTGTCGCCGCGCTTTCTAATGGTACACCATAATACAAAATGTCCGTGCTCTTCTACAGTCTCCTTATAGGAGGCGTAGGTTGTCTCAAAGATGAGCACGAACATCTTCTTGAATGGAAGCCAAGTAAGCGGCAAGCTCCTTAACGGAAGGACAAGTAGGCACCCGTCGGAGGTTGCTCAACAAGGTCCAAGGGTATAGAGGTTGACATGCCCAATACAATCTGAAATGGGGAGAGACCGGTATAACGGTTAACAACATTGTTGAAGGCAAATTTGGACTGTGCTGTTACAACATCCCATCGCTGCTGCACCGTAAAAGATCACGAACGCTCCGATTGACCACCTCGATCTGTCCGGGTGGAAGGCTGTGAAAAACTGCAACTCTGTGCGTAATAGCCTCCATAAAGTATGCCAAAAAGGCCCAGTGAAACGTACCTTTCTGTCTCCGGGGAACCTCGTGGAGATGAACGATCTCACAGAAATACAATGTGGCTACATGGGACGCATCGGTATTACGAGTACAAGATATGGAATGGGACATTTTAGAGAATCTATCCACTACCACGAGAATAAAATCATGCCCACTAGATGTGCAAGGGAGCGACAATAAAATCCCTTGAGATGTCCTACCACGACCTCTCGGGAATCGGCGTTAGTGTGCTGCCCTTGGTCGTCTGACATGTATTGATGTAAATCTTTAAATGCGGAAGCGTTAATATTACACTACACAACCACTATTACCTACACAATAACTACAAATAATTAAACTAATGAAATGAGTTCTTTCTCTTTCAATTTTCAATTCTCAATATTCAAGGTTAAGTACAAATGTGGGCCAAGGGGCCTATTTATAGGAGAAGTTAGCTTGCTAGCCAAGCTAATACTCAGTGACCAAAAAGGACGAATCATAACTAAAAATGACTCATTAGCCCAAAACATGCTTGGAGACTAATTAAGCACTAAAAATAAAGGAAAAATGATAATAAACCTTAAACTAAAAATGAAAATAAAAGGTAGTCTTCTCTCGGGGGCACAACCACGCGCTATGTGTCGCTATATATCCCATACACATCATTCTCCCCGTCTTCGAAAAAGCTCATCCTCGAGCTTGGAGGGTGACTCATCAATGCCACGTATACATGAGTCGCAACCATTTTTAGCTTCCAAAACAAAACCCATATAAATCCAACATGAAAATGGACTTGCTGAACTTCAGTTAGACCCATATGGACCTTTAACAATTGGGACTAATATACTCGAATCTTAACGATGCCTACCTGCGGAATCCGAACAACCGAAAACTGACGATCATATGCGCCTTCTTAACACTGCAAGCACTTGATTGCAATTTGGCTTGGCGGACTTTTGAATTTGGCCGGACTTTTGAATTTGACCGAAATAGACGTTAATAGGAAGGGTGAGATTGGCTCAAAGTAGGGCACACCTGTTTTGGGTCGGATTTACTTATGGTTGGGCATTAATGAGTGTGGAAGGGGGGGGGGGTAAAAATAAGGTAAGAAGTGGTTGGGACTGTCTTGGGTTAAAAAGAAAAAGTCAAGGGTTTGGTATATGGGGTAAAATTGGGGGTGGGGTAGATTAGGGTTTGAAAAGGCGGAGAGGGTTAATTTTTTTTGGCAGATCTGGGAAGGGAAGTAGGGAGGCCATTTCTAGGGCAAACCCTAGTGGATCCGACCCAGAAGAGGGGCGTCGGCCACATGGATGGTGGTCCGACCCTTTTTTGTGCATTTTCGGCCACATGGATGGTGGTCCGACCCAAAAATGCATAAAGCTGTACCCCGATGTAAGAAACCATCCTGCAACAAATACTCGCCCGATGCCCTACTGGTAAGCTGCAAATATTGGCCCAAACTCCACATTTGTTGGATAACGATATCAGACCTCGTCAAATCCGAAAACCCTACTCCGTAGAGTCACCAAAGCATGCATCCTCCAGCTAAGAGCATCAGCCACATGGTTCTCCTTCGGTGCTAAAAGGACCTGCACTTTGCACAGGGTGACATACTCTCTCGAATATACGTCTTATCACATAGCTCTATGACCTACCTCTGAAGCTCCCCATGCTCCATAGGTGACATTCGATAATGGGGTAGGTTGGGGTGCTGTGCCCCAGGGACAAAATCAATGGCATGTGGCATATTTATGAGGTGAGGGAATTCATCTGGTGGAGTGCATACATCAGAAGAAGAATCCAATAAGCGTTGTACTGGGGGAAAACAATCGTCTCTGGAGTAGTGATGGGACTGACAAGAGAATAACACAAGCCTGACTCTGCGGTCTCTGCAACTAACTCGTCCTGTGACACCACTAGGGTTGAGGGTCGAGATATCGGGAATGTCTTCATAGGATGGAGGAGAAAGTCTCGCCCTTTATGCATAAAGGAATACGAGTTAACACGCCCGTCATGAATGCTGTGATGATCATACTGCCATGGCCTACCCAACAAAAGATGACAGTTTCTCATATCCACTACAGTACAAATAATCTCGTTGTGATAGTCTTCGATAGAAAAAGCGACGCAACACTGCCTACTGGGGCCAAGCGTAGCACCACTATCCAACCATTCGATACGGCATGGGGGCGGTCATAGTCTCCATCGGTAATCTCAGTCTATCCATTATCTCCTGCGCCACTAAGTTGTCACTGGCTCCACCATTAATAATCACTGTACATAATCGCCCTCGGGCTGTGCAACGGGTAAAGAAAATGCTCGTATGGATCCATGTATCATCACTACGTGGAGGCGACTGTGGATCCACAAAAGTCGATACGATCAGAGTATGACCATAGGCAGTAAAAACCTCCGGAAGCTCCGCAAAATGAATCCCGCCGTCGACAAATAGATTGAGCAGTGGATAAAGGGATATGGGGCGGTATATGAATGATGCCTAATGAAGAACACCCTTTGTAAATAGGGTTAGGTTTAGGGTTTTGATTATGAGGGTTTGGATCTTTGGGTGTTTGGTTAGGGTTAATGAATTTATGGTAGGAAAATTGGGTATTAGGGTAAGATTGGATGTTTTTTTTCAAATTAGGTATTGAAGAATTAGGGTTAGTGCTGAAATTTTTGGGTGAATTAGGACTTTCGGTTCCTTTGCATTTATTTGAGTTTGTGGAAGTAATAAGGGGCTGCCTTGGGTAGGTCGGGGGTGTAATTTGGGACAGATTGAGGGGAAAAAGGGATTGGGATGGTGAGGGTGGTGCGATCGGGATTGGTGGCCTCGCTAGGGCCGCTTAGGGCTGCGCTGCTAGCTCACCACCGCTGGTAATGGGCTGAACCGGCGAGATCAGTGCCGAGATGCCGTCGCGCGATGGGTCCAGGGTGAAGAGGTGGTCGACAAGTTTTTTTTAGGGATTTCGATGGTGAGGGTTTTGATTTAAGAGTTTGGTGGTGGGTAGGGTTCCTCCATTCATCGGGGTGGCACCACCCATTATACCAATCAACATCCATGCCAATCCAAAAACAAACCAAGCTCTAATACCATTTGATGTAAAATAAAAAGTAACCTACACAATGACAACAATAACAATTTAAAAGAAAAGTTACGAAAGTTTCTATATCTCTCTCTTTAAATCTCTCTCTAAATGAATGATTCCCAAATGAGGCTACAAGAGGTATTTATAGGAGTAGGAAGAAGGTTCTAGACTTTGACTACAAGAAATAACATATTTGCCAATATGCCCTTACTAGCCTTAACCTCCTCACCCAAGTACAAACATATCTAATAAGCAACTAATCAACTAAAAAAGGAAAGTACATCAAAAAGAGAAAAATAACAAAAATGCCCTGCAAATTATGCTTTTGCATCATAGATTGACTTGAAATTGTAACTGCAGACGCTTGGATCCAGTAAACTCCCATCTTGGTCAACTAGAATAGGCCTTTTTCTACCAAGAAATTTGACCATGGTTGACTAGGTTTACCCTTGTTCGATCAAAGAGTGTCTATGGTGTTTATAACTTTGATTTGTCATCTCTCTCACTCCCCATCAGCTATCACGTTCAGCTGTTTCTGCGTATTACTTTTTCACTTTCATCAGCTTCATATTTAGTCAAGTCAAACCAGTAACAAAATGTTTGGTTTGACAAAAGAACGGTAGCATTTGATAGTTTTGTGTTGACCATAAAGGTACTTTTGTCTAAAAGGTGGGTGAGTATGTATGCTAACCATATTGGGAAATATAAAATTACTTGAAGTTTGATCTTTCGCTTGACATGCTCGTTTTAAGGCTCAGTTGACTCGGGTTTTATCTAAAATGAGCCCAGCTGTAACATGTTTTTGGGCCTTCTTACTTATTGAGCCTTACTTTTGATCTATAAAAAGTGAAATTTGTAGAGAATTGGATGAAATTTTTATTCGGTTCCAGGGATATGGGTTTTCAAGTGGGGCCAGTTTCGAGTTTGTCTTCAATATGTTATTTAAGGGCAGGCCAGTCAAGCTTTAGTTTTTCTTGTTTCCATTATGGTGCTGTGTAGTTGCATGAGGAAAACATGATTATCACATGTTTTAAATGTTTGTATATTTGCTTTGTTAATTTCAGATTGTTTAATGTTGATAAAAATATAAATGTTGATAAAAATATAAAAAGGGGGTCATAATGTGACAAGTAGTACTCTGACATAAATGACTCAAAAAGAGCTGCATCCATATGGTTTTCCCTTTTATGTGGACAAATGAGTGGCATACATAAGTCATCATATGTATAGATATTGACATATTAACTTAACCCCAAAACAAGCAAGTTAAGAGTGGGTGCTTTATGGCAGGGTCAATGTCAAAGCTGTTCTCAAGTATTGCAGGGTACTTCAGCGGTCTGAAGTGTGTAGGAGTCGACCAAGCAGACAATTCATATTACACCGGTTAGTGGGGGTCAATCTTCCATTCACTTCATGTTCATATATCTACTCAGTTGTTACTAATAAAAGATAAATGTGTGTATGTGTGTATATATATCTATATACTAAAGTAGCTTATGGATGATATTTTTAGATGCTATTTTATGTATGATATTTTATATGTGTTTTATGCATATATTTCATGCATGAAATATCATGCTAAAAGCAAAAGTGGTTTTTTCTTTTTTATTTTTTTAAAGGGTTTTTAAATATATTATTATACTACTATTATACTATTATTTTTTAAATACATGCTATTAAATTTAATTATTTTTAAAATATTTTTAAAAAATATTTTTTTTATTATTATTTTTTTTTAATATTTTCTATTTTGCCCGGGGGCAACTTTATCGCCGTGCCATTGGCACGGGCACACACTAGTATATATATATAAAAGAGAGAGTTACGCTCTCCAACACACCTCATTTTACATACATAAAAGACATACCTCCACCTTTGTGGGGTAAATGAATGATTTTCTTTTGATTTATGAACTTGGTGGATATGATTTCTCATCTCCACCAAATTTCATAAAAAAATCCAACTACTTGGTGGGTGAATTGTGAAATGCATATAAATGAACATTTTTTGACCGTCACAACTTGCAAGAATCATCCCATCCGCCAAATGGTTGAATATTTTGATGACATTTGGTGGAGATGAAGATCATATGATATGATTTAGTTCAGGGGTTAAATTTCAGATTTATTTCTTTCGTTTTGAGTATGCGGTAGTGTTAATAGAAAATGTAATAAAAGGTTTATTCCTCTTTATGGCAATGGCAGATCCATGATTTTTCCAGAGGTGAAGATGATATTTCTTTTCATCATATAAATCTTATATAGAATTTTTTTAGTAACCGACTTTTACCGTTACTAATTTTACTAACCGAAATTTCTGTTAGTAAATTTCCTCATATATTCAGCACCTTAAAACAGGGTTCATAACTGTTAGTAATAGATGGTAGTGTGACTAATTTCTCTCAAGTGTTAGTAGCGAAAATAGACAGTGATTTAATTTTGTAACGAAAATTTTCGATAATCTTTTTCCGTATACCAACTTTTTTTCATAAGAATTCCGTGCGCATGTGACAATTCCTAAATTTCGTATTTGGATTAGCTACGTCCAAATGCCCATGCAAGGCTTTGATCAATTAACTATTATTCTAAGTATGAGGAATAAGATAAAGAGTATAAATGAACATATTGATATCTCAAACCATACAAAATGCCAATAAATTTAAACCAATATCCACAAGTGCCAAAGCGAACTGAAGTAATATAAAGTGGTCCAACAAGTATATCATAATAAAATCTAATACCACGGAATAAACTGAGCTGCAATAAACTTTGATTGAATAAAGTCTGTGATACAATTAACTCCAACTCTTCAATAATACATAAATGAATGAATAAAATCAATACACCTCTGTTAATTATAACTTAGTAAAGAATAAACAACTGAGAGTCCACACTCCCAACATCCACATCGCTAGAAAAGTTGTCAAGATGAATAATTAGAGATAAATCCCCAAAATAATTGTAAAATCAATCCTGTTGCTGCTATCGCGAAAGACTTGAAAAAAATGTTCAACAATAGGTGGGTAAACACCCTTGCAAGAAACTATCTATAGTCTTAACAATGAATATATAAAATGAAAGTAAACGACATGCCGTTTTCCTAGCTCATAGTTCTCAAAAGAATATCACACCAATAAGTCGTCATTTCTACAAAAGGAATAACCACAAGGCTTATTTCAAGCAATCTCATTAATGCAGTTATGTTATACACTTACAAATGATCCGTAGGATATTCTAACCTCAAACCATCATGCCTAGCAACTCACACTAGCTAGCAAGGTAACCCCAAACCATACATCTCCTTAACACTACCCGAGTTAACACATAATCCTAAGATGTCACAGTACCACGTTATCTCCCAACTGAAACTAAACCTCATGCATGGAGCGAATAATCCAAATAAGGAAACGCTTCTGATAAACTCCGTTTTAGGTCAACTGGTTACCAATATCTAATGGTCACCGAACCACACAAAAGCACATATATACTATACCACACAACTAGCACACAATATTGTCATACATTATACAACAAAACAATACCCCATTTCAATATCACAAAAGAAGTACACCATCAACAATAGGACAATCATCTTGATCACAAGTTAAAACATTGAATAACTCACAGGGCACTCGACCGACCCCCTAGCTACTGTTGTCCCACAACAATCCGTCGTTCTTAATGACCATCTATAATAAGACACTCTTATGAACTACACGTCCTGTACACATATATTAAGAATGTCTATAATAAGGCACGCTCATGATCTACATAACCTGGACACATACCACGTAATAGTGGGGTTCACATATCACCTCACTTGACTTGAGCAATATGTTCGTTGGAATGCATCATTTGGATGTCATATCACTGAAACTGTCGGAGGTCACGTGCCTTAAATATTCACCCATAGCGGGACTCATCTCACACATGAGTCTTAAACTTACGTGCATGGACACAAGGACATTTTAGAGATCATACTCAAACACATGAAAGGTGATATGACATAATTATTCGCAATAAAAATGGCTCAACGTGCAAAGTCTGTTGTCTATGATGTGTTATTTCTTATTATAGGAATGGAAGTATTATTTCTTTAAACTGTTGGAGACGAAAAAATGTGCATTACAGTATACGTGCCCCTAATGTATCCATGTCGTGGCCATGTCCTCCTTTTTGAAAGAAAATTGTGTCAACGTGTCCAGTGCATACCCATTTCATTGCTTTATAGTTGTCATGATTCTTATTCACAATTGGATTGAGCCTCGTCATCAGGAACTCCCAAAGTCATTGTGATTCTTATAAATTCATTTATGTAGGTTAATAATAATCGGCAAGGAATTTTTCTTTGACAAATGAATTATAAGCAATGGAGTGTCGTTGAACGAACAAGGGAGCATGCATGTTTCCTTATTGTCTGAGTTATTGGCTACGTATCATGGATACTTCAAAATTGGAAGAAATGTAGTATTGATACGGCACTGATGCGACCCGATACGGGTTTGATACTTCAAATATGTACATATTCACCAAATTGTCAATTTTACGTTTTGGATATAGCCCCATATGTTTTAAATACGTTCAGGATTCTTGAGATACAATAGTGTAGATTTTTGCAACTTATTTAGGGTTATTTGCACTTTGGGTTCAGTAGTTAGGTGTAGTTTAGGTTGGGGTTCAATGTTATGCATATTTGCACTTGGTTGAAAGCGTCACAAGAAGTGAAAATATGGAAAAATTTAGACCCCAATAAAAGATTACCAATAACTGCCGACCGAAATATGTAATAACCCTTTTTTTACTTAAAAAAATAGTTATGATTTTATTTATGAAAAGTTGATGAGTTAATTGTAAAATATGTACATATTTGAATTCTACGTCATGGATTAATGGAAATCGGATGTTATTTGGGGTTATTTTTGTATTTTAGCATTTATTTTATGTTCAATACTTTTCTTTTATTTTAGTTGTCTTTTATTTTATTACTTATATATTATATTATACGGTTTGTGGTTAAGTTCTTAGAAAGGGCACCATAGTTATTATGTAAAGGGAGGCACCTAGGTCAAGTGATGCCTCCATGACATCATTGGGCCTATGCTTTAACATAATTCACTTGAAGGGTTTGACACCTACAATACTTACAAGCATATTAAGAGGGTGTTATCAATCTCTACAGTGAGATGTGGATTCCATCAGGAATCGACTATAATCATACACACTACCCAATCATTAAAGATTATATGTCAAAGCAATTAATAACGAGTGCATGTGTCCATCGAGTATATCTTGAATAAGAGCTTTAAGTGAATTTAATAATCACGAGGTGCACACTGTCTTATTAAAATTAGTATAAAAAGTGTAGTCAAGGTGGTCTACTTCAATAAGCACAAAGTGTGCTAGCACGATAAATTGAACATATATCGTTTTCCATAATCAAGATAGACCTACTACAATATTATGCAATAATCCACCAATGGTGTATCGAATTCCATTAAAAGACCGTGAAGGAGAAACTTATATTCCACTCAATGTGTGTAAGTTGCACTCTACACACTAGATCACCTGCCACGTATAATAGAAGAGACCAACAATATATAAAATAATGGAAACGTTATGCCCAACATGATTCTCATTAAAACGTGATTATGCTTATGTTCATTATCAGCACGCTGGTGGCCTAATTTTGTGGTTGAAGAATGTTGTTGGCTTTTGTTTCTTATTTGATTATGAAGTCACTTATGACTTATCAATATTGTTATACTGTATGCTTATGATAGATACAAAGTGTGCTAGCACGATAAGTTGAACATATATCGTTTTCCATAATCAAGATAGACCTAATAAAATATTATGCTATAATCCACCAATTGTGTATCGAATTCTATTAAAAGATTGTGCACGAGAAACTTATATTCCACAAATTGTGTGTAAACTGCACTCTACACACAAGATCACCTGCTACGTACATAATTGTCAAATCGCGAATCGTATCGTGAATTGTTTACCCCCCGAATCGCGAAACGTGAATCAAATGATAAAAATGAATTAAAACATACATAATGGGATTTAACACTATACAATTGGTAATTAAGCAAAATATGACAAAAAACTAATTGTAGCACATGATAATATATCAAAATATAGCCCAAAAATTAACCATAACACATGTTCTCAATCGTTTTAAGCTTGAAAATGTAAAAAAACAAAAATAAATCATGAAGAGTCATCATCAATCATCATTCTTCTTCATTCATCATCCTCATCAAGGTTCAAATCACCATCATCGTCATCCTCCTCCTTTATGACAATTCGATCTCCCCCCTCTTCAAATTCCTCCTCCTCTTCATCATCGTCCTCGTCCTCATCAAGAATTTCAATATCATCATCTGCCACTTGTTTGCCTTTTCCCTTGGCATTTAAATTCCTTGGACCTATATAACACAAAATAATTTTGACATATATTAACAATAAGATTAGTATATATATATATTTTAGTAACAAATAAACAATAATTATAATTATTCCACATATTTTCACGTAGCTTCCTCATTTTGTTAGGCCCTTCATCTGGGAAGCATTCATGAACATCCAACCATGAATGGTCGGTGGGAAGACATGGTTCTTCTATATCCCTCTCAGTGATCCACTCATCATCGTCCTCCATATCGGATAGATAGTTCGGATCAAAGTCACCACATTCTTTCCTTTGCTCTCGTCTCATTTCAAGTTGAAGATTATACTTGACGAAAACAAGAACATTCAACCTTTATTGCTCCAAACGATTTCTTTTCTTGGAATGCACATGATCAAATGTCCTCTAATTTCTCTCACAACCTGTCGCACTACATGTGAGACTAAGAACTCGTATAGCAATCTTTTGAAGCTTCGGTACATCTTCACCAAAACTTTCCCACCAATTGGCTACATGAACAAAAGAATATAAAAAATTCAGCAACATATAAATTGATTAACATAAAATATCGGCAACATATAAACACACCAGGTTGTTTTTTATCTCTCGTTAGCGTTGCCGAACTTCTACCGAACAGTCCCGCACACGTTTTAAACTTATCCATTTGCTCTTGTACGATGATAATTGTATCGGTGTCCGAACACATCCTCTCTAAAGTGTCATACAAACCACGCTTCACCTCTCTATCGGCCTTAAAATCATCACTGAAGTGGAATCTTCAAATATAAACCAAAAATATAATTTAGTCTTTTATATAATATAAATTAGAATATAGTGGAATCTTCAAATATAAATTAGAATATTGATCATGTTATCTTGGGTTCAAATAGTATCTCACGGCATGAAGTAGCCTATGGAGTTGAAGATCCCACCTCGTATAAATTATTTTCCAAATCTTCATATATCTCCTTTCTACATGATTAAAATTAATCGCAATTTGCTCCTTCGCCCGATCCATTGCTTCATATATGTAACCCATTTTTCCGGTTTTGCATCTCCATCAACAAGCCTCAAAACTTTGTAAAGTGGATGTACACTTTTCAAACAATATTTAATTGCTTTCCAGAAATTTGCGTCACCCAAAGTGATACCCTCCACTTTCTTCGCATCCACCTTGTTAGCAAAAGTTCCATTCATCCAATCGACCGACGTGAACATACGCCTCAATGCCCCCTTATTTTCTTCAAAACTCTTCAATATAAGAAAGGAAGTGGCAAATCTAGTTGCTCCCGCCCTAGTAAGTTCCCTCTTATTTGAAAATCTTCTAAACAAATCAAGCACGCATGTATGCCTATAAATATACACGGTAACTTCTCTTGCCTTTGTAATTGTGTTTTGAAATATAGGCAAGTTACCAATGTCGGTCAATGTTTAAAAAGGCGAAAGGCGAAAGGCGAAAGGCGAGGCGAGGCGTAAGCCTCACCGAAAAGAAAAAAAAGAGCAAAATAATATTTAAAAAATACTAATAAAACCATAAAAATAAAATAACAAAGAAATATAAAATAAAACTACAAAAAAAACATCCTTGAGGGCTTTCTCACGTAGTTTGACATTTTTTTGTTCCCCCCAATATAACTTTTTAGAAAAAGAAAATCAATTTGAACATATTGGTTATTTTAAATATGACAATAAATTAATCAATGCAAAATTGTATTGGCAAAATCATTTTTTTAGCTTCATTCACATATTGGTTCTTTTATAATATGACAATAAATTAATCAATGCAACTTAACAAGCAAATTTATTAAAAAAAACATTGATTTTCAAGCTAAGATTAAAAAAATAACAACTTTATTAAAAAAATAATAAAATATATTAACCTAAGTTTATTAAAAAAAAAAGACAACCTTTAAAATATATTAGTATAAGTTAAAGAAAACATATTAATATAAGTTGAAAACCAAAAAATAGAAACCTTTTAAAAAAAAGTCATATTGAAGTTAATTTTGTACAGTTATTTCAAACAAACTATATATTTGTAACAAAATATAGTCTCAAACAAATTTATACACTTATTTCAAACAAATTAGTAAAGAAAAACAAAATTAAGTGCAACTTTAAAACTAAACTAAACTAAAAAAAGAATAAGAGTTAGTAGATTAAAACAACATTTTTTTAAGTTAGGTGCAATTTTAGAAAAATGAAGAATTTTAACCTTTAAAAAAACAGACTTTGCGATGAAAGATTTTTTTTTTTTTTTTTCGCGCCTCAGCAAAAAGGCGTGAGGCGCATTGAGGCGTAAGCCTCTATTTTATGGCCTGAGGCTTAAGCCTCGAGGCGTTTTTCCCTCGCCTCGCCTCGAGGCGTACGCCTCGGGCGCCTTTTTAAACATTGATGTCGGTAAGCATCGAATCAATCAAATGGGCGGTAACTGGTTCCAAAATAAATTCTTTCTTTTCTCTTCCAATAACCTCCCCGCAGCTACATACACCGATGCACTGGCCGTCACCACTTGCACAACATTTTCTTCCTCAATCTCCTCCACCATACTATCAAGCAACTCAAACATTCTCATCGCATCCTTGATGATCGAGGAGATGTCCACGGATTTAAGAAAAACCGTCCCGCTCGGGACATTCACTAAAAAGTTAGTGAGAGATCTTGATTTTCCATCGCTCCACCCATCCGACATTAAAGTGCACCCCGTTTTTTTCCCTTCCTTTTTATACTTCTCCAACAAGCTATGCACACTTTCCACTTCCTTTTTCAAATACGTGACCCTAGCTTCATGATAGCTAGGGTGCTTCAATCCCTTGCCATACTCTCCAACCGACACCAACGTTTTTTAAAAAAGAGGACACTTCACAATATTGAATGATAGAGCATTCTTATAGAAAAACCTCAATATATCCTTGCACACCGGCTCCCTATCCTTTAGTATTTGCTTCAGGGTTTGTTGTTTACCCTTTCCCCCACCCCCCCTAATAACAAGCCTATCCATTCCCCCTTTCCCTTTCCCCTTCCCCGTCGAACCTCCCTCATCATCGTTACCCCCTTGAAAGCATTCATCTTCAACATTTGCTTGACTTTGATTGCTGCCAACTGTGGAAGTAGCATTTTGACACAAATACTCTTGAAAAATTATTCTAATGGACTCGGGACATTGTTCACACATACTAGTATCGCTATGAGTCCCGTCAAAATGTTGTTTCATTCGGAAAACTCCTTCCCATTTTATTGCTCCACAATAGTTACATTTCAATTGCATTCTATTGTTCTCATTCACCTTGGTGCAATGAGTCCAAGTTGGATCGGTTTCTTTCTTGCCCATTGACTTTATTACCATGTTGATTTTGAAAGATCAAACAACCTACAAATCAATATCAATTTATTTAATAAACAATTCAAACAATAACTAAAAAATTTAATCAAATACATATGGTTTATAACGGCAAAATAACTAGTAAAAAAAATAGAAAAATAACTGAAAAATATATAAAAAAACAAATTAATTAGTAATGGTTTTATAACTAAAAAAATAACAAAAAAATTAATTAGTAAAAGCACCCAAATTACAAATTAATTATAGCAAAATTAATTATAAATTAATTATAACAGCAAACTAAAAAAATTAGTAGCAGCAAATTAATTATAACAGCATATAACAGCAAACTAAAAAAATTAGTAGCAGCAAATTAATTATAACAGCAAAATAATTTATGAATTATAACTAAAAATTAATTAATAACAGCAAATTAACTAAAAAAAATTAATTAGTAACTGCAAATTTATTTTAACAGTAAAATAACTAAAAAAAATAGCAAAATTAGCAGCAAGTCTTTAAACAAATTAACAACATCCTTTATACAATTAATTAGTAAAAAACAACCTTTAAACAGATTAGAAAGAAACAAACAAAAACAACAAATAAAAAAAACAGCCGTATAACAACACGTATAGAATAAACAACAAAAGAAAGGGTTTTTTACAGAACAAAAAAAAAATGGCAAAAGAAAACATACGATTTGTTGGATTGTTGGTCGAAATAGGTTTTCTAATGTGCTGAACTTCGATTTCCAAGAAAAAAGTAATATTTCGGCCTTGGATTGTTGGTCGTAATGGCTGTTGGTTTGGGAAAAGGGGTTTTGGTGGTGTTTCGGAGGGTTTTTTACGTAAAAGGGTTTTTCGTTTGATTGGTTTGTTGGTCGAAATGGGTTTTCTAATAAGTTGGGTTAAAAAAAAATGGTATGCGTTGGTTATAAAGTGAATCGTTTAATGAAACGATTCACGATTCAAACTGAATCATACGGTTCTCAATCGAATCGTCCGATTCTATAACCCTTTGCGATTCTAACCCCGAACCGAATCGTTTTTGCTCTAAATCGAATCGAATCGTACGATTCGACTCGCGAATCGTACGATTTTGATAACTATGGCTACGTATAATAAAATAGACCAACAATATATAAAAGAATGCAAACGTTATGCCCATTCATGATTCTCATTAAAACGTGATTATGCTTATGTTCTTTATCAGTAAGCTGGTGGCCAAATTTTGTGGTGGAAGAACGTTGTTGGCTTTTGTTTCTTATTTGACTATGAAGTCACTTATGACTTATCAATATTGTCTTACTTTGTATGCTCATGATAGATTTGTAAATATATATTGAAAGAAAATACGCATGCATTAAATATTAGTTTGTTGCTGTATTGAATTTCAATTATGATTATCATTAACAGTACTTGGTTCTTTTTTGGAAAAAGAAAAAGAAAAAATAAGACAAGTGGCTCTGAAGGAAAAGCATAAAACCCGAAAAGTAGATGTGTAAGTGATAATTATAAAAATATTTAAGCCACCCATAATATTGTTACACCCTGCCTATTCTAATACCAGTTGATCAGGCTTTTATTAAATTTAATGGGAATCATAACTGATTTCTTTCTTAGTATCACTGTCGAAAATTAATTAATTAACTAATAACCAAATTATCTTGTTGTCAAATTTTAAATCATTTAAACATGCAATATAAAATTCAATACACCACGACTCATCCACAACTACAACAGTGGAAAACAATAAAAACTAGAAGCATAAATAGATAAATAAACTGAGTAGATTCTCCGATAAAACCATAGTACAGTCATCCCAAAAGTAAAGTTGATAAAAGAAATAAGTCTAATAAAACTCCGTCTATTTGCGGACAACATGTCCAAATGGAAATACTAAACTGGAATGCTACATAAAAAGAATGAAGGAAAGCTAAGCAAATACTGCAGGGCATCTACAGCTACTGCAACAATGGCTAATTGGAGTGGGACCACTATCCTTGGTGTCACCGTGTCTGAGCACCTAAAATATTTTGATATGGGT
Source organism: Sambucus nigra (assembly GCA_949130495.1). Taxonomy (NCBI): domain Eukaryota; kingdom Viridiplantae; phylum Streptophyta; class Magnoliopsida; order Dipsacales; family Adoxaceae; genus Sambucus; species Sambucus nigra. The sequence continues at coordinate 7,585,366 of OX422210.1, forward strand.
CAATGCCCAAAAACATTTGAAAAATAGTTTGCAAGTATTTAATGTGACACCCCGCCTAATAAAATACCGGGGGATCACTCCTATATCAAATTAAAACAGGAGTCTCATATGGTTCATTCTTAGCATCACTGTCGAAAACAAATTTAATTACTAATATCCTATTATGCCGGCGTCAAATTTTTTAATTAACTAATCTTTTTAACCAAACCATTCAAATAAAACAATTACAACAATTTACATGCAGCAACTGAAATAAAATAAAATAAAATAACCGAACACTCGGTACAATAATACAACCAAATCGAATACCGCACTAAAAGAATAAATGACTACAGTTGGGCCACAAGACCAATGTTTCTACAATACCTCCTATCTAGATCTCAATGATAAAAGCGTCTAATATAAACCTGTTTGCATCCACAGCTGCTGCAGCAAATGTCTGACTCGAAAGAATCATCATCCAGGCGTCCCTGTGTCTAGACACCTATATATATATAATATATATATAGATATAGCAAGAGGGAAAATGAATAAACGGGTCAGAGCCCGATTTTTGAAAATATTTTAGCAAGTGCTTAAAATCCATATTTTAAAATATGTTCATTCTCATATTTAAACTAATATCGCTCTCACATGAGATACACCTCACCCCTCTTCTAACAGTGCACAACTAGCGCATACCATTTTAAACAACCTAGTTAAGCTACCCTGCCTAACTAATGTAATTACCCATCTTCTAATAATCCTCATCAATTTTGGTACTAAGGATTAAAGTTCTCCCCATTCCCAACCTTACGTTACGTTCGTGCGTGGGGTGTCTCGCGAAGCGAAATCAAAACAAGGAATCCCCCCGATACACTACTACGTGACAATGTTGATCATCAGGATCCATTAGGCCTTCAGTACATACCATATTTATACCATTCCGTATTTATTAATAGTTCTCATTAGAACCTATGATCCATATTCATATAAATCCGGATATAAATCTACCGGAAGGAGTATATCACTTTATTCATTCTTCTCCTTTATATACAGGGTTAGGTTATATGATATCTCATCTCATATATATACAATATACTTTTCGCAACAAGTATATTAGTTATCCATATAGGACACCAAACAAGATTTCGGTATACGCACATTATTCTCTTTATGCATACACATCAATTTTTATAACAATAGAAAGTTCCCATATAAATATACATATATATATATATTAATCACACATATAATATATATACTAACGGCACCCCACATAAGATCTATGGTGCAGGCATACTCTGCTATCAAGTCCCCGTATCACACAAACTAAGGGAAATACTAGTTCGGAATCACTCTCGAACTGTATTAACACAAAATACATACAAATGGAGGCGAAGCAGAGTTCCAAGTCACTAAGAGGTCAGCACATACCCTCACGTCTCTTAGGACCGTCTGACTATCAATCAGATAGCCTGTACCAAGGAGTCCTATGTTCTAGGGTACAAGTCAATATCCCCCATAAAGGTCCCATCGAGATAAGACTGTCCCGGCGAGGTAACCTCCGTGATAGCAAGTAGCGCGGGCATGATTTTTACACATATATAATATAGGGGCATACTCATAGCCCATACAATACATTCCATACGTAGTATATTTATATCTTGGATATCCTACGCATTTATCAATTTTACCAATCCCCAATATTTTATTTTCTGAGCTTTTCTCACCGCATAGTGATTATATCAACAACCTCGATATATATATATTATTTATATCTTTTCTCAATCTTTGATGGCTATAATCTCCAAACTCTTATAGCGATAGCCAATAGCCTCGAATATTCTCATTCACAATAATATAAGCCGTCACACAATTAAAATACCTCAATATGTATTCCCTTATTTAATATTCAAATCACACCTAAATATCTCTTTAAGTATTATTCCTCACAAACACCCCTATTTGGGTAAATCTTGGATTTTACTTTCAACTAATCCAATATACACGCCTTACTAAAAAAAATATTTAGAAGTCCCCACACTATTTTTAGGAACCCCAAATATTTATCTCCAAACAATTTTAGCCTTTTATTTTTCCAATTTCCGAGTGCATTTCCGAGTTGGTGATTTCACTCTGGAACTGCCATCTTATAAAAATCATAACAATTCGAAAAAAAATCAGTAAAATACGCGGCCGGCGCCTACACGACCGTATCGAAAAGATCTACAACTTTCGTGTTTTGACCGGGAGCTGAATCGGCTGTCTTCCTATCCGAAACTGTCCGGAAGTGACGCTGGTCACTATTCACTATTCACCTTCTTCTCCAAAAATCCAAACCTCCATTAAAACACCTCCAAGCTTTTTATCTCCTCTCATCATCGTTCAAGCTCAAACAACCATAAATACACACATTCAAAGAGTTCTAATCATCCTAGAACCCAGATCCAACAATTAATTTCAATTAATTTCAAGTTTCTCAAATTGGGTATAAATCGAGTTATATCCGTTTTAATCTTTTGAAAACCTGTTTGATCCACGAAATTTCAACCCAAAAATCTTTAGTTTTATACCAACTACCACATGAGAAATTAAACACACTAAATCATAAAGCAAGTTAAACACTTGCCTCGTGGATTAAATCCGACGACTACGAGTCGAATCTCGCGAATTTTGGCCGAAAATCTCTTCTTTTCTTTCTTCTTTCTTCTTTCTTCTCTTCTTTCTCTCTTCTCTCTCTCTCTTAGGGCTGATATTTGGGGGAAATGAGGGTTGCCACCTCTTTAAATCCGAAATTGGGTATATACCCAATTGTTAAATGACTCGTGTACTCATTTTCAGTCCCTACTAGTCTAAAAATGCCTGGAACCCAAATATTACTCCCGGGTACTCTATTCTGACTATCTCAGCCATTCTGAACTCAATGGCGGAGTCTAAATCTCCATCCGAGTCACTTAACTAAAATTCACTATTTTGACCCAACACGTTCAATACGCGTGTTTTCCAATTTAAAATATTTTCCTTTGTCGCTTTATCCAACTGCGACGTGTAATAAAAATAATCTACTCATATACTTAGTCTCGAAATATAATCCACGTAAATATTAATCTGTCACTCGAAAACTAATATTTACTATTTACTTTATAATATTGAATTTATTTAATTTCACTCACTAATCCCAGAATTACTATTCATAATAATTCCTCAAATTACCAAATTAAATTCACAGTGTAATTCAAATACCTTTAAAAGTGCGTGGTATTACATACTTCCCCCCTTACAACAAAATTTCGTCCTCGAAATTCGGATATAGCCTGTACCACTACTCTAGGATCGGTATATACATTACGTCCTAGTTTAACCAAATTTAAATATAGCCTAACACAATGGTCTCCCACTATATTCCAGCCATCTCAAGGCGTATACTCATATATATATAGTCTCCGCATCTCTATATATTTACACAAATCTTGCACCTTTTTATTAAGACGACTTGGCGCAAAATATTTATTATTAATACCATGTCTACTAGTCTCACACAGTAGAAATATTCACAAATCCATATATATACATATAAGCATATCATCCCTATATATATATATGTATGTACTAATCCTGCACCCCCGGGTTAACACCCATTAGTGCTCTTAATAATAATATCACATAATAGGCATACACACATCCTATTAAGATTCATAGGCATATTCCCAGCCTAATCATACACTTCTCATACGTATTTTATTCTTATCGCTACGTATTGTATAAATATTCAGATTACTATCTCTCTCGTAATCTCCAAGTTACATTCCCAATACCGAATAATTAAAATATTAACTCTCATATACTCTTCCGGAATTGGGTACTACATATACTCCGTCTTTCCTTGGAGTATTCTAACAAAACAATCATGTGCAAGCCACTCGTCAATACTCTTTCGAGTAAGACTCCTCTCTACTTTCTCACAATAATTTGGTATCCTTTTCATTAAGAGGTACCTTTCAAATGGCTTTCCACAACCTTTCAACCCATCTTGAGTGTGCTAGCTCTCGTTGCACATAAATGCTTGAATTATCTTCATTCTCACACGACATTGAATTCGTCATACCATTTTACCTTGTTTATAGTCGCCCTTCAGGCATATATTATACATATTTATTTTCACGTCCTTCCATCTCGGACATTTTTGGGATTTGCTAATCAGGGTACCCATACCCCCTATCATCCGTGCATATATGAACCACCATTGCAAACGTTTTTATGTATCACACTCACTCTAAATAATGGGCCTCGTTTCATTGGCCTGGTACTAACACCTGGGTATCCCTTAACCCGAATAATTTGAAATTTAATTCTCTCGATACTTGGAAATTCAATCCTTCTTAAGATTATCCCGTCGATCTTCGTGTGGTTATCTCACAATAGTCTTCCTATATCAGTGCCTTATTGCCCTTACTTCGTGGTAGTCTTAAGATCAAGGTGTTTCTAATACACGTAATATGAGTACTATTCTAATTATATCCGTAATGTCCAAGACCTCTCTCGACTTCCGATATTTGCTCGGTTTCATGCGTGGGACGTCTCGCAAAGCGAAATCCAAACAAGGAACCCTCACGTTACACTACTCCCTCGCATCGTCGGTTATCGATATATAACGGTCTAAGGGACACCAACGGGACGTTCAAATTGCTATTCGTTAACCTACTAATGTACTTTTACCACAAAAAAAATCCTTCCATGTTGACCAAATGGAAAGCCCAACTAATCAGGGAGCCTACTCTCGACAAAAGCATTATTAACATCATACCCAAAATGTATTTCCTCTGAATTTCCCTTTTATTCAAGACCTGGATATACGTCTCAAATCGATTTCCTTCACCTTAACTCAACCACATACTTGCGGTGAGAGGAAAATTTCAGTGCTTCTTCATAGCACTTATATCTCTATATAATTATGCAGCCATCAAACGGCTCTCACTCAATTGTGTTTCCTCTACACTAGGTGACTTATCGTCAAAACCAACATCCTTGCATTCTATAACATCTTTCCACTCCCGACGTTGTTAAGGTTCGTGCGTGGAGCGTCTCGCAAGCGAAATCCAAACAAGGAACCCCTCCTATACACTATTACTTAACTTTGTCGGTCGTGGAGGTCTGCTAGTTCAAATATGCCAGTCGAATAATCCCATCTTTCCTATCGACAAAAATGTGGTCAGAACTCTTAATTCTTTCTAGGAGCCACACCATCAAGCGCTGGTACTAACACTAAGTCCTTAGCGCAAACAATAACGAGCTTAAACTCACAGCTTAACAATAAAGCCTACATAGCTTAAATTATATCTATAAGGTCCCCATGCACTCAAATCATGGTAATGAAACATCTCCTCATCCAAGTTCCATCTAAACAAGTAATCAAGGCGAGCTCATCCAGCATTTATCTCGCATTCCATGCTTTATTATGTCCGTATATATATGTTTCGCACCTTATATAAATATATATACATTGTACTATACACATCAAGTATATCCATACTTATATATCACACACTATATAAGTATAATAACCATCCCTCAGAGCTATAACTCAATGGATGCAGTCTCTCAATGCTATCATCTTCCAGGGAATTACTCATACATCATCCTGGGTACCAGCGGTCGGACTATCACACCGACTTGGTAAAAACCAAATCACAATGAATGGGAAGCAATCATAGTTCCTCCGAGGAAATGAAAACGAAACATACCCACCACGTCTCATTCCTGATAAAAATCACACAATATAAAATGGACACTATGACCTGGGGACTATATGCTCCCTGCTCCTTAAGCCAGGGGCCTCACCCAAAATGCATAACTTCCCATGATGGCACTCGAGGGGTATGTTTCATACAAATATACCAATCACATACAAATATATTTAAACATAGCATATATATACGTCTCAATATGCTCGTATATATTTATAGTATAATCCGACTAATCGTGTATATCTCTCGTAACATTAGCCCATATTTCCCGAATATACATATTCAATTTAATCCCATAAGTATTCACTTACTTATAATAGAAATAAATATTAAGCTTATCACAACTAGCTCCTATCCCAATTACATCCGAAATTCCAATTCGAATCCCAAGAGTCCTTATCCCATTAGACTCTTAAAAATCGCAAAGTCTCACAACTTTAATTTTTTTTTTTCCATTATTGCAGATTTCACATCTTGCACAAAAACAACTATAACTCACTCTACGTAAGTCCAATTTACTAGTGAGTCTATTATTCCACTGGAGAAGCCTCTTTCTCCATTGTACCCACCTTACTCCGGTACTAAGTTCACTTAACCATGCCACTCTTTATTCAACATCGGTCTCTGACCGATTCTTATGTGAATAACCTAGAAACTGCATTCACTTTATTCTAAATCAAGGGAATTTACAGTTTAAAACCATCTGTAAGATTAATTTATGAGCAAAATATCATGCTCCTCTAAATATGGTGACCATCGTTCCCACCATTTCACATTGCTCCAACGAGTGAAAAAAAATCTCCTCAAATTTTCATATATGGGTAATTCCATACCCAACTGTAAGCAAGAGCTTCCGAGCCTTCTACTTGTTAATTCAAGTTTATCACCATTCTCAAGTACAACGATTCTTGATAATTTTAACTACTATATTTTAGTAGTCGTTGCAGCAACCCATGACAATGCCACAAGGAAAATGACCTTTACTGCGGTCCTCATTTCTAACATCAACTTATAGCTTTAACTAAGCCTCGCCTCCTGCTGCCCTCACAACAGTCTTCCATGGTCGCCAGCGCGCAAAAGATTTACTATAATCTTACATAATGGCAGGAGAACGAAATCTCACAAGAGGATATCAACAATCCTAATCATAAGGCTCTATATCAAATCAAAAGCAACGCTGAAAGCGTAATACGTCCGCACAGATTCCTAAGGACACTAGAACCTGATGCTCTGATACCACCTGTGACACCTCGCCTAATAAAATACCGGGCGATCACTCCTATATCAAATTAAAACAGGAGTCTCATATGGTTCATTCTTAGCATCACTGTCGAAAACAAATTTAATTACTAATATCCTATTAGGCCGGCGTCAAATTTTTTAATTAACTAATCTTTTTAACCAAACCATTCAAATAAAACAATTACAACAGTTTACATGCAGCAGCTGAAATGAAATAAAATAAAATAACCGAACACTCGGTACAATAATACAACCAAATCGAATACCACACTAAAAGAATAAATGAGTACAGTTGGGCCACAAGACCAATGTTTCTACAATACCTCCTATCTAGATCTCAATGATAGAAGCGTCTAATATAAACCTGCTTGCATTCACAGCTACTGCAGCAAATGTCTGACTCGAAAGAATCATCATCCAAGCGTCCCTGTGTCTAGACACCTATATATATATAATATATAGATATAGATATAGCAAGAGGGAAAATAGATAAGCGGGTCAGAGCCCGATTTTTGAAAACATTTTAGCAAGTGCTTAAAATCCATATTCTAAAATATGTTAATTCTCATATTTAAAGTAGTATCGCTCTCACATGAGATACACCTCACCCCTCTTCTAACAGTGCACAACTAGCGCATACCATTTTAAACAACCTAGTTAAGCTACCCTGCCTAACTAATGTAATTACCCATCTTCTAATAATCCTCATCAATTCGGGTACTAAGGGCTAAACTTCTCCCCATTCCCAACATTACGTTACGTTCGTGCGTGGGGTGTCTCGCGAAGTGAAATCCAAAAAAGGAACACCCCCGATACACTACTACGTGACAATGTTGATCATCGGGATCCATTAGGCCTTCAGTACATACCATATTTATACCATTCCGTATTTATTAATAGTTCGCATTAGAACCTATGATCCATATTCATATAAATCCGGATATAAATCTACCGGAAGGAGTATATCACTTTATTCATTCTTCTCCTTTTTATACAGGGTTAGGTTATATGATATCTCATCTCATATATATACAATATACTTTTCGCAACAAGTATATTAGTTATCCATATAGGACACCAACAAGATTTCGGTATACGCACATTATTCTCTTTATGCATACACATCAATTTTTATAACAATAGAAAGTTCCCATATAAATATACATATATATATATTAGTCACACATATAATATATATACTAACGTCACCCCACATAAGATCTATGGTGCAGGCATACTCTGCTATCAAGTCCCCGTATCACACAAACTAAGGGAAATACTAGTTCGGAATCACTCTTGAACTGTATTAACACAAAATACATACAAATGGAGGTGAAACATAGTTCCAAGTCACTAAGAGGTCAACACATACCCTCACGTCTCTTAGGACCGTCTGACTATCAATCAGATAGCCTGTACCAAGGAGTCCTATGTTCTAGGGTACAAGTCAATATCCCCCATAAAGGTCCCATCGAGATAAGACTGTCCCGGCGCGATAACCTCCGTGATAGCAAGTAGCGCGGGCATGATTTTTACACATATATAATATAAGGGCATAATCATAGCCCATACAATACATCCCATATGTAGTATATTTATATCTTGGATATCCTATGCATTTATTAATTTTACCAATCCCCAATATTTTATTTTCTGAGCTTTTCTCACCGCACAGTGATTATATTAACAACCTCGATATATATATTATTTATATCACTTCTCAATCTTTGATGGCTATAATCTCCAAACTCTTATAGCGATAGCCAATAGCCTCGAATATTCTCATTCACAATAATATAAGCCGTCACACAATTAAAATACCTCAATACGTATTCCTTTATTTAATTCTCAAATCACACCTAAATATCTCTTTAAGTATTATTCCTCACAAACACCCCTATTTGGGTAAATCTTGGATTTTACTTTCAACTAATCCAATATATGCGCCTTACTAAAAAAAATATTTAGAAGTCCCCACACTCTTTTTACCCCCAAATATTTATCTCCAAACAATTTTAGCCTTTTATTTTTCCAATTTCCGAGTTGGTGATTTCACCCCGGAATTGCCATCTTATAAAAATCATAACAATTCGAAAAAAAATCAGAAAAATACGCGGTCAGCGCCTACATGACCGTATCGAAAAGATCTACAACTTTCGTGTTTTGACCGAGAGATGAATCGACTGTCTTCCTATCCGAAACAGTCCGGAAGTAACGCTGATCACTATTCACCTTCTTCTCCAGAAATCCAAACCTTCATTAAAACACTTCCAAGCATTTTATCTCCTCTCTCATCATCATTCAAGCTCAAATAACCATAAAGACACACATTCAAAGGGTTCTAATCATCCTAGAACCCAGATCCAACAATTAATTTCAAGTTTCTCAAATTGGGTATAAATCGAGTTATATCCGTTTTAATCTTTTGAAAACCTGTTTGATCCACGAAATTTCAACCCAAAAATCTTTAGTTTTATGCCAACTACCATATGAGAAATTAAACACACTAAATCATAAAGCAAGTTAAACACTTGTCTCGTGCATTAAATTCGACGACCACTATTCGAATCCCGCGAATTTTGGCCGGAAATCTCTTCTTTTCTTTTCTTCTCTTTTCTTTCTTCTTCTTTCTCTCCTCTCTCTCTCTCTCTCTTAGGGCTGATATTTGGGGGAAATGAGGATTGCCACCTCTTTAAATCCGAAATTGGGTATATACCCAATTGTTAAATGACTCGTGTACTCATTTACGAGTCCCTACTAATCTAAAAATGCCCGGAACCCAAATACTACCCCCGGGTACTCTATTTTGACTATCTCAGCCATTCCGAACTCAATGGCGGAGTCGAAATGTCCATCCGAGTCACTTAACTAAAATTCACTATTTTGACCCAACACGTTCAATACGCGTGTTTTCCAATTTAAAATATTTTTCTTTGTCGCTTTACCCAACTGCGACATGTAATAAAAATAATCCACTCATATACTTAGTCTCGAAATATAATCCACGTAAATATTAATCTGTCACTTGAAAACTAATATTTACTATTCACTTTATAATATTGAATTTATTTAATTTCACTCATTAATCCCAGAATCACTATTCATAGTAATTCCTCAAATTACCAAATTAAATTCACAGTGTGATTCAAATACCTTTAAAAGTGCGTGGTATTACATTTAATTACAATGGTAAAGAAGCAATGCCAATTATTCATGTTAGTTTAGCTTAGCACTCACATGGGTTCACCCTCACCCCTCATCTACAGTGCGCACCTAACGAGTTCCTTTAATTCCTCATTGTTATGCTACCCCGCCTAACTAGTCTAAATGACTCAACCTTATGTTCCGCTAATATCTTAGACATCCCGTACCGCCCATACGTACATACCATATAATAAGTAGCTAATACAACATAACATATCACTAAAGGGTTTCATATAAGTTCATATTACATTATAAACGATGTAGTCATACACTAACTACAACTACTTATACACACAGATAAATCAAATATATATATATACAACACTCTATATACGAATATACCATCCTCGAGCTGGACCGTACGGATGCATCTCTAGTATGCTATCGAGTCCATGTACCTCACATACCACACTTGGATTACCGGGTCAGAATTTCATCACTAATTCCAAAATGCATACACATAATGGAGGGGGTCGTAGCCTTAGCCTTTGGGCCACGACCATACTATAACGCACCGCACCCAACATTTATGAGAGCAATGTTTAACTTCATTTCAGATAAGAAATCCAATCTTTCTATGTTATGATCTCTCATGCTTTGCATTAAAAAAAATATATGATATATTTATATGTACATCTTAATTGAGAATTCTATTTTGAAAGTAGGCATTTGTGTTTCCCCAAATTTTATTGGTACAACCATTAAGATTCACATATATTCTCACGCGAGAGAGGCTGAAAGGGTTATTATTCAAAGAATGAATGCCAAAATGTTATATTTTCTATGCCGCCTCAGACTCACACTAAGGGGAACTAGCTCGAATACTTAAATCCTTAAGATTTGACAATCCTAAAATATCTTTTTGAAGCTAATTGGATGATAGTTTGGTCTAAAATCCTGAAGATGGAGGTGAGGTGACCCAATAAAAGAGGTGTTGTATATTATTGTCCATTGCTAAATGAAAATCGAGCAGATCACATAATTTATGGAGATAAGACGTTTTAGTCAAACCCGTCGATATCATTCATTAATAAACAAACGGAACTTCAAAGTTCTGATTGGGGTCTATTTAACGTATAAATTTGTACCGGTATCTTATTCATTTGAAAAACAGTAAAAAGTTATTACGTGTCAAATTAGAGTTTATACAACATTAGTACAAATATTTAGTAGTAGAACAATATATATTGCGTGTTAGCTGTACGAATGAGAAACTCATTTGTCTGGAAATATGATTAAAAAAACTGTTGATATCTCTGGTCCAACTGACCAAAATGCGAAGTTGCTAAATGAAACTAATACTAATTGGCCTTACTCCGGCCATATACTTTTCTGGCTGTTTAACCCCAGGTGATTTAAGTTTTTTGGGAAGCTCCGTCATTTTTGAGATTTAGCTCCATCATTTTTTGGGAAGCTCCATCGTTTTCCGATGGTATACCCCCTCGTTGGACATGTTGTCTTCGATATACCTCTCTCATCTCGATGGAAATGGTCCCTTTTTATGGCTTTATTGCATTTTATATTATTTTTGGTATTTTATTTTATTTTAATATGTCATTGTATTTCTTTTTGCTTTAGTAGGTAGAGGTAGGAGTAGCAAAAGGCTGGTAAGGGCATTTGTGTAATTAAGACATTAACTTAGAGCTTGAGCTACTATTTCCCTTTAAATACCGCCTTTTCTCTCATTTGAGGGGTCCTCCATTTTGAAATATAAGAAATCATTTGATTCTCCCTCTAAAGGTAGGGTTTGGTATTTCTTATAAGCCATTGACGTGTAGTTTACGTCAAATTAGTAGCAGAGTGAGGTGTCGTTGTCTGATTGGTGTATTGGTGTGTAGTATCAAAATTGTACAATACTTTTCAATGGCTTCCTAAAACATCCAAACAACAAAAAGAGAATCAAGAGTTGAGAGAGAGGATTCAAGTGCTGAATCAACAAGTGGCCCAACTTTTTGTTGACCTAGGGCTAAAACCAACTCCTATGGTGGCCCCAACCCAAAAAGACCCTCAAACCCTAGCCGCTACCCCCCACAACCTCACCCATACCCCTGCTGCCTTGGCCGATCCCTCATAGCAGTTGCCCGGTGCCACAAATCCTTCTCCTGCCGCCGCAGTCCACCCCACTCCACCTCTGGCAGCCCCCAACATCAACGCTCCACCCCACCTGCCATCCGACTCCCAAAGTCGCCTCTCTTCAGCCCCTTCCCCTTCCCCTCCCCCTCCTCGCTGCTCCGAAACCCAACCCCAATCTCCAATCCAGTTACCTTTGCCCCTGATCAGCCCCAGCACCGTCCCACGCCCATTTTTTTTTCATCCCGGACAGCCTTCTCCTGCCCTGAAGGGCAGCTAACTCCTAAGGTTTTACCCTATTTGTGTCCAAACTCTATTTGGGCTAGCAAATCCAAACCTAAACCCATTTAGATGCCCCAAAACATTGGTTTTTGACCCTTGAGAAGGAATCCAGGGATTGTTTGGGAGAAAAAGAGAGACAAAAAGAGAAGAAGAATTGAAGACCAAGATTTGTGGGATATGCACTCCTCAAGTTTCAAAAATTAATTTTTGGCACCCACAAGTTTTTGACACTTTTGTTTTTGAATTTCCGCATAAGTACCCAATTTTTTTAGCGCTCGAGGACAAGTTTGGCCTTAAGGGGAGGGGGAGAATGATGAAAATGAATCCTTTTTAGGGCTTTACTGCATTTTATATTATTTTTGGTATTTTCTTTTATTTTATTATGTCATTGTATTTCTTTTTACTTTAGTATTTAGAGGTAGGAGTAACAAAAGGCTAGTAAGGGCATTTTTGTAATTAAGACATTAGCTTAGAGCCTAAGCTACTCTTCCCCTTTAAATACTCCATTTTATTTCTCATTTGAGGGGTCCCCCATTTTGAAATATAAGAAATCATTTAATTCTCTCTCTAAAATTAGGGTTTGGTATTTCTTTTAAGCCATTGACGTGTAGTGTACGCCGCATCTCATATGAGATTCAGCTCCTATATACCTCTTTCATCGTTTCTAACCCAACTCCTTTGATTTCACCTCGAACTCTCCGGTATAGAAAATTCGACCCAACAGATATTCAAATTCCAATTTACATCTTTTTCAAGAGTTTGATTTCACCCTTTATTATGAAGCTTGTTGCAAAAGTGTGTTGGATATTTACATCTGTACAATTTATATGTTTCTTCCACCAAATATACAAAGTACACGCGTTTCTTTTATTATGATATGACATGTGAAAAGGGAATGCACTGATAACTTGAAACCACGTGACACACCTAGATTATGCAAAACCAGATTTATGTTGTCCATAATGAACAGAGTAAGCTTGTAAGATGAATCGGATATATGTCCTTGCGATAGTATTTTATCTTTGTTTCAAACATCTCAAACACGTAAGAACGTGTGCATACGTGATTTTTTCACTATGAGAAAGTATTTATATGTACCACTGCCATACCCATATGGGTATTACCCAAATTGATATGATAGTTCCACGAGTTACGCAGATGATTTGAGAAGCTCTATAAAAGCATAAAATCTAGTATATAGTTTTACTTTATTTTAACTAAGATGCAAGAAGCATAATGAAGCTTCGTCTGAGTATTTTATGACATTTGCAAATATTAATCTGTATTTGTACATCATATTCGTAGGTTATGAATCATTCACGAAAGAACTTGAGAATTCACCTTGATATTTGTACAGACTCTCGAATTTGATAAAGCATGTGCTTAAACGACATTAAATTGTGCACGATACACCTACTTGTATGGGTGGCTGAGTCATTACAAAAATATCCCCAGAATTCATTTTTTTCATTACGCCAAATAAAATAACATAACATAAAGGGGGTATGGTGAGAATTGCACCTGGATATTTCATGAGTTTTGCTAACCATTTGCAATGTTATATTATTGTGTTAGAGAGTTTTATTATTTTGCAGAGGCCTCTCAATGAGTAGAGATCGAGTCATGCAAACATCAATCGATTGTTCAAAGTTATTCAAAGTTATGACAGTTTGAGATAAACCCCGTGAAATGTAATGATTAGGTTGCTTTCATTTTTTTTGGGTGGGCATTGTAAAGGATATATTCAATATATTTCATTTTATGTTGAGATAAAAATAATATAAAGGGGGAAGATGGATATTATGATGTAAACCTTTGCGACAAGGTTATATTGATCAACCTTCACAGTTAAAGTAGTAGAGATCGCTGAACAACCTTGATTTTGTTCCCGATAATTTGTGCTTGACATAACATCCTCAAAGAAAGTTCAGAATCAAAATTACCGAAGCCGCAATATATAGTGATATACCTTACAAGGCGTTAGTTTGGGCAACATTATTTTTCAATCCACTAAGGGGCAGGGGAAAAACGACCCTCCGTGAAACTTCATAACTTATAAAGAGATGAATCAGAGACACCATTTTGGAAAACTCTTAGATTATTTTAAAGAAAATTGTGGTAAGTAGCCCCCAATGGTTTATTATATAACAAAAGATGCCAATCATGTGCTATATTTTTGAGAAACATCTCGTCGTGATCTGGACATGTCGCCAAGCAAGCGTATATTTTTTGGAAAAATCTCATCGTGATCTGGTCGAGTCGCCAAGTTGGTGTTAATTTTTGATCTCGCTGTGATCTGGACGAATCGCCAAGCAAACGCTAGATTTTTTAGAAGAATCTCATCTTGATCTGGACAAGTCGCCAAGTAGGCATTATATTTTTTAGAAATATCTCGTTGTGATCCCGACGAATCATTAAGTAGGCGTTATATTTTTGAGAAATATATCTTCGTGATCTGTACAAGTCAATAACATGTGCATGCATGAAAAGCTTAATCGAGGACAATGAGGTAGTTATTATGTAACCATAAAAATACTTTCACTAAGCTTGGTTGAGAATGATTGATGTAGTTATTGTGGGACCATATTATACTTCCAAATAGCTTTGCAGAGAATAATGAATGAGAATGATAAGGTAGTTATTATGTGTTCATGATAAAACTTTTACCAAAGCAGATTTACAAACAACCACACAAAAATCGTGGATGTATGTTTGTTTAAAGGGGGATGGGGGCAACCCCAAGATAGTCCTCCAAACCAAGCTAGGGAAGCCGAATAAACTCATTGTATATCATTCACATGAATGATCACGAAGTCCTTTGGAATAACGCATGGGATCAAAGCCTAAAATATGAGATATGAGATCGATATATATCATGTAAATGAGATATAAACCAAAGTTGCTCAAGTCAAATACGTATCGAAATTCGGTATTTCCCCTTTAAACTGCCCTCTTACATTTAAATGTAGGAGGGGCTTAATGATAAGCCTCTCATCTAATTATTAAATGAGATTAGAGATGATTAATATTGATAAAAGTCCATATGTTTATGCGATCGGGGCATTATTGTGCGCGTCCCACATATCGCTCGTATTTGTGTATTATTCATGTATCACCACATGTCACCACAGTATATTTGACTTGTGGCATCCCACTTAGGGTTGGTTTTTGTTATAAATAAGCTTCACCACTTTACATTTTAAGGGAAGGGGTGGGGGGGATGGGGGGTTCTTCTTTAGGAGAGAAGAGATTTTCTCTTTAAGAGTTTTATAGAATAGTTTTGGAAAAGAGTCTTGAGAAGAATTTTGAGAATGGTTTTGAGAAGAGTTTTGAAAGGAGTTCTTGATAAGCTATAATCTGGCCCTCTTGCTGTAATACACCCCTAAGTCCCTGTAAGGACGCAAATGTATAAACAAGTTACTTCAGTCTCGCCCTAGGAAATACGAGCACCGGTGCCGAGGTTAATTTATCCTTTAGCGATCATCCCTAACAAGTGACACCCCCTTGCGAGTCAAGTTCGTCAACGGATCCGCAATCTTTGAGAACCCTATAATGAAAAGATGATAATACCCGACTAAACTCAAAAAGCTGCGAACCTCTGTCGGTGTCGTGGACTGTCCCCACTCTCTCACCGCTGAACCTTATTCGGGTCCATTTAAATCCCTCTATTGGAAACAATGTGGCCCAAGAATTGCACCTCTCGTAGGCAAAACCCGCATGTCTCGAACTTAGCGTACAACTGATGGTCCCACAAAGTCTGTAGGCCCGTACATAGATGCTCTGCGTGGCTCCCTCTTTATTTGAGAATAAATCAAGATGTCATTTATGAAGACGATGACGGACTGATCTAAGAAATCTCTAAAACGGTGCATTGGTTAGTCCAAATGACATAACCCTAAATTCGTAAAATCCATACCTCGTTAGAAATGCAGTTTAAGGGAAGTTTTGCTCCTTGATGATACGTATCTAGTGCCTGACCTCAAGTCCATATTTGAGAAGTAGGCTGCGCCTCTCAGTTGGTCAAACAGGTCATCGTTTTGGGGCAACGAGTACTTGTTCCGGATCCTGACCTCGTTTAACTCTTTATGGTCAATGCACAATCTTAGGGACCCATCTCTCTTAATCACAAATAGAATTGGAGCACCCACCCTACGGTGATGTACTTGTGAGAATGAAGCCCTGTCCTAAAAGCTGCTTAATCTAGTCCCTCAACTCTCTCATTTCCATTGGCGCCAAACGAAAAGGCGCATGAGCTATTGGTTTAGTGCCCGGTGCTAGAGCAATAACGAACTCAATCTCGTGATTCGATGGTAATCTAGGTATCTCCTGAAAACGTCAGCAAATTCCCTCACCACTAGGATCAAATCTAACGATTTCACAATTACTTTCGAGGTCTCCTCCTTAAAAACATCTTTTACCCTGGTAGGGCGAACACAATAGTCCTATGAAACCAATCAACCGTAACTTTATAACCTGTCAACCACCCCATGCCTAAAATGGCGTGCTCCGACATATCCAACACAAGTAAATCAACGGCTAGACAATACCTCCCTATATCTATACCCACTCCTCCACAGATGGATTGAATTAGCGTCCCGCTACACTAAGGTGGGTCAACACACATAATAATACTATAAGCCATATTTAATAACCTCGTCACGCATGCAAATCAAGTAGCAACAAATGAATGAGCTGCCCTGGTATCAAATAAAACAAGACCCGTATGCTCGTGAATAAGGAAAATACCCTCTACTGCTGGTGGCCCTTGTGGAACTATGGCGTTATGGATGTTATACACGTGCCCATACTGTAACGGCCCATACAGCTGTGGGGCTGTCGGAACTGCTGGTAATGCTGATGGTGATAGTGGTGCAGAAAATAGTGGTCTCTGCAGTCCCTAGTGTGGGCCTTGATGCTTTTCTTTGACCATGTTTGGGCAATCTCGTCATCGGTGACCCTGCTCGCCACAAACGAAGCACCTACGCACAAAGTCTCTCCCTCTAGCCCTGACGAGGTTGTCCCGGTCGCTGGCCTGATGGCCACTCCCATTATTCCCTTGACCTTGTTGGCCTCGAGGGAAACGCTAGCGGCCCTGCTAGTCGTGCCTAAATTCGTTATCTCCATGTCTGAACACTCCAAATTTAAATCGCTTCGCCGATTCCCCCTATCCCGCTCAAGCTGCCTACCTTGAGGTGCCCCCACTAGACTGCTACCCCCAATATCTACCATTGCCCCTTCAGGGGAAGTGATGATCCTGGCAGTGAAGAGCAAAATTGATGACATCAACATACACCCTGGATTACCCAACAAATGTTGTCGGATCTTCCAGGTAAGCCCTTTTGTGAACCTTAACACCCTTTTCTCCCCAGTATCTACCTTATTTGGCACAAAGTTCGCCAGTCGGGTAAATTCCTCCTCATACTCGGCCCCTGTTAGGCCTTCTTGTCGAGGAACTTCCTCCCCATCTCCGTCTGAATGGCTTTAAGGAAAGAATTTGTGGTCGAACCACCCAAAACTCGTGGATCGTCTTCATATGTAATGCGACCCCAACTAGTTTGAATCTGGCCAACACCTGCTTTTGGATGCTGCTACATTCGACCATGCGAAGATGCCTCTAGATGTCTTTCTTCCATTGGCATGCGACTACAACATCAGCACTACCTTGAAATTCGAGCGGATGTCTCTTTAGAAACGCCTCCCTGACTCTGTCCCAGGCCGAAGGCAACACGTGTGTCTCGTCGGGCATCACCACTGGTGGTTGTGGTGATGCTTGTGTCATGTGCTTGGCAGATGATGTCATGGCAGCATTAATTGCCTCAGCGACTATGGTTGCGACCTTAGCTGTGGTCATAGCCCCCTGGCCGACTGCGGCTGTGGCTTTGGCTCATGCCAAGCCTCCTTGGCAGCCCCTCCTCGGCTGTACTCTTCGACTGTTTGGCATCTGAAACCAAATTGAATTCGTATAAGTTCACAGTTCAAATAAAACAATGTAGCTGAAGAACATAAATGTGTAAATGAGAATGCAACAATCCTAGTCATAGAATTGTATGTCAAATAACACTACGTTTGAAATGCGGTAAGTCCGCACAGATACCAAGGACACTAGAATTTGATGCTCTGATACTACCTGTCACACCCCGCCTATTCTAATACCTGTTGATCAGACCTTTGCTAAATTAAATGGGAATCATATATGATTTCTTTCTTAGCATCATTGTCAAAAATTAATTAATTAACTAATAACCTAATTATCCCGGTGTCAAATTTTATATCTTTTTAAACACGCAATATAAAATCCATTACACCACATCCACAACTGCAACAATGGTAAAAAAAAGAACCGAAAGCATAAATAAATAAATAAACCGAATAGAATCTCCGATAAAATAATAGTACAATCATCCCAAAAGTAAAGCTAATAAAATAAATAAGTCTAATAAGATTCCATCTATCTGCGGGCAACACGCCCAAATGAAAATACTAAACTGGAATGCTAGATAAAGAGAATGAAGGGAAATGAGGCGGCTAAGCAAATCCTGTAGGCATCCACAACTGCCGCAACAATGCTATCCGTGGTGCCCCTATTGCTGAGCACTTAAAATGTTTTAAAAGTATTTTGATACGGGTTAGTGCCCAAAATATTTGAAAAATAGCTTGCAAGTATTTAATTACAGTGGTAAATAAGTTGTGTCAATTATTGATGTTAGTTTAGCATGGCACTCACATGGGTTCACCCTCACCCCCTCACCTAAAATGTTTAGAAAATTTTATGATATGGGTCAGTGCCCAAAAACATTTGAAATATAGTTTGCAAGTACTTAATTACAATGGTAAATAAGTAGTGTCAATTATTCATGTTAGTTTAGCGTGACACTCACATGGGTTGATCCTTACCCCTCAGTTATAGTGTGCACTTAACAAGTTCCTTTAATTACCCCTAGTTATGCTACCCTGCCTAACTAGTCTAAACAACTCAACCTTATATTCCGCTAATCTCTTAGCCCAACTATATCGCTCATAAGATACATACCATATAATACATATCTAATACATTAGCTATCACTAAAAGGTTTCATATTACTTTATAAACGATGTAGCCATACACTAACTACAACTACTTATACACATAGATAATCAAATACGTATATATACGAGACTCTATATACGAATATTGCTTCCCCGAGCTGGACCGTACGGATGCATCTCTAGTATACTATCGGGCCCATGTACCTCACGTACCACACATGGACTGCTTGGTCGGAATCTCACCACCAATTCCACAACGTATACACATAATGGAGGTGGTCATTGCCTTAGCCTTTGGGTCACGACCATACCATAACACACCCAACCGACTGAGCCAACACTACCCTACTCACACGGTTAGCGGCCAAATCACAACACTATGAACTGGGTCAACAATCCAAACCCCATTGGAATCGCTAAGATGGGACCGCCCACTATGTGCAACCTTCTTCGATCGCATAGCAGAGTAGGTATGTTCACATAAATCAAACGCACAAAAGTATACATATTCTGGTCACACTCGATACGTATACATCTATATAATACTCACTACCCTATGTACATCTCTTATCGTACAATTCATTTGATTCCCAAAGTCTAACCCAAAGTGTTTACTCACTTTTTGTACATAGCTCACTGATTATTTTATTTCCACTTCTGGACGACATGCCATCAACGCTAAGCACTAGCTTAATCAATCCCGGAATCCTACTCCAATCCCTCAAATTTAAACCGTAAACATTCACTTAGAAATCTACACAAATATTTTACTTGAAGCACCTTCCCGGTTAGTCTGTCACAGATTCTAACCCCTACTCGGAATTCCCTGAAGCCAATTATCATTGCCGGAACCAAAGTTAGATTCCTAGATCAAAGTCGACTTCAAACATATATCAAAACAACAAACTAGTGTTTCCAAGCCAATCGAATCGATTTGCTTAACAAGTCGAATTGATTCGCCTTACCGAATCGATTCGACCTTTAAACTGAATTGATTCGAAAGTCGACAGATTGCCCAAATTTTGTTTTCATGACGAGTTTTCATATCCATCTTCAGTCCAAAGGTTCCCATCCTAACCCAAACCCCTATCTAAATGTCTAAGTCATTTATAAACGCAATTATATCATTTCCAATGTAAGAATCCTTTTAAAACAATTCGAAATTCTTCCCAGGTCTACCAAATCCTTAATCATTTATCAAAAAACCTAGACTTCAAGAATTAGTTCATTTTCTTCATTAATCCTTTCAAGATTTCATCTTCCTCAGAGAATTATATAAGATCAGCTATATTAACACAAGAAATCTATTCCTTAACTAGTTGAAGCCATAAAAACCCAGATTTAATTCGAAATCCCAAGACAAACTCATTGTTTATGCATGTTCTTCATATAATGCTTGAACATGAATGCATCTAACTACAAAAAGTATCAAAGAAAGTAAATGCCTTTGAGGTTGAGGTTTTATGAGATTTCTTGTGCTAATTGGATTCCTCTTGACCCGATCTACAAGTTGAGAGCTTGAGATTCAAATTCCGAGATCTTCTTCTACCCTTTCCCTTCACTTCTCCACTTGCTCCTCACAAATCCTAGCAGCCCCGAAGTGTTTAATTGAGGTTATTCCCACCTACCTTCATTCAATACTTTAATTAAAGGTTATAATTTTGGACTAAATGTAGGCCTAATTGTTAAAATGACTTAAATTCCCCTTATGATGTCTATTTAGTCTATAAAGCTTTCGGGACCCATCTATAACTCTCCGGGTACCTATTTTGGACT
Source organism: Sambucus nigra (assembly GCA_949130495.1). NCBI lineage: Eukaryota > Viridiplantae > Streptophyta > Magnoliopsida > Dipsacales > Adoxaceae > Sambucus > Sambucus nigra. The sequence continues at coordinate 7,606,692 of OX422210.1, forward strand.
ATTTTGGCCCATTCCGAACCATTGGCACACTCGAAATCCCCATCCGAGTTACCTAACCTCAAATTCCATTTACTTGTATGTTTCACATCTGACACGATCAGACCCCTGTGTTCCGAATAAAATATCGATAACCCGCAGTATTAACTCACCGACGACGTAACATATTTTTAATGCATTATCACACAAGTAATATACACATACATAAATATTAATCCTTTTTACACGCTAATTAATATCAATTTAAGTCCGATTTTTCTTTTTAATGTAATTTAATTACGTGCACAGGTATAATTTAAAAGCTTTAAAAATACTGGGTGTTACAAATATATGGTGCAAAAGTATATTCATACATCAATAGTGCTTGAAATTTTTATGCCTAATACGGCTCTCGATGCCTGTAGACAAAGTTCGAATAGTTCTGCCACATTTCGACTAGTCTAGTAATATTGTCGTACACTTCTATTCAACATTGCAAATGTTTTTTTTTTCAACTCGGACTATGGCTATGAATACGATCTTATCTCTATTAATCTAATTGTTGAAATGATACCTTTTCCCTCTGTGGAACCTGTTGAACGTGAACTGAAACAATTCCAAGTTGGTCTAGAATGCTTGTGAAATTGATGAGCGGATTCTTGTAGTTTTTGTAATTTATGTGAATGCGGTGTTATGTTATTTCTCGCGCAAGTATAACATATGATTTTTCTTGATGTATTAGTGTCGGGGGAAAGATGGGTGGTCTTTAGAGATGATGCGGAAATCTTTATTCCAGGTTAGCTTAATCACACAAATTTTGCTTTTAGCTCCAATTTCACGGGTCCTCAAAACCAAGGACTTCCCCCCCTTCTCATATATAATTTTTATATTTCTGTAATCACCCTTTTACGTACAATTTGTTACCTAAACATGCTTACTACAGATAGCCACATCAAATAGATATTTTTAAGAAAACATCTTTTGCAAATATTCATTTCACTTAACATCTGTTTATGATTTTATCATGATAGTTGAATGGATACATTGGTTGTCTTGGAAGAGAATGGAAGCTCCAACACCAAAGGTATACTGAAACTATTAGGTTTGCCCATCTAGTCCCCGCCCCCCCCCCCCCCCCCCCCCAATCCTGTACACACATACAAAAAAAGAAAAAAAGTAAAGGAAAGAAATTATTAAACCAAGGTGTTTATTTCACTTTGGGTAACTTTAGATCCTGGTTTGTAACATAAGAACAAAATGAAAGGATCGGATTACTTTGTCTCCATTATGTCAGTATGCTTTTATTGTGTTGCTCCTCTATATGTGTCTTATTTTTTTTAGTTGAGATGCAAGTAACCACAAGTTTAGTATCACATCTAAAACTCAAAACCAGCCAACAGTGTTCTAAAAATCCCCACGTATGGCCTAGCTGAGGCTGTGCCTAGCGGCAGACATCGCTCTGCCACCCACTCCCCGCTTAGGCACTGCTGAGGGAGATGATTGTGAAAAGTATCCAAAAACATTAGATAATTAAAAAAAAATAGAAAAATGAAAAAAATAAAGACAATTTGAAAAATGAAAAAGAATAAAAAAAAACTAAGAGAGAAAAAAAACCCAATCGTTTCCCTCAACAAGCCCCCCCCCCCCCCCCCCCCCCCATCATTCCCACCCTACACACCATCAACCCCGCCTTAACCAGGAACCACCACCACCTCCACTCCCAACATACTACCACCAAATTAAGGGTTTCATCACAACAGAGTTTTGCGAATTTCTTTAGTTTTTCAAGTTAAGGTATGGATGAAATCAATGGTGAGTGGGGGTTGGTGGAGCGTCAATGTGTTTTTCTCGACTAGAATGGATGGTGGGTGGGGGTTGGAGGATGGGGGATGACGTAAAGAGGGTGGGTAGAGGGGGGTGAACGGCTGGTGGTGGTGAGGGTGGGTAGAGGGGGCTGCCGAAATGGTTGATAAACTTTTTGTGGCACTTTTTACGTTGCTAAAAATAAGTTTGGGGCCAGGCCCCAAGAAATGAAAATTACCGGACTTAACCTCAATTACAAACAATTAATTGGGTTCAAACCCCGAATAATCCTATTTTTATTCTTTCCGAAGCTATATTTGTTCAACACATTTTTTTTCAAAACTACATAATTAATTGTTCATTTCATTTTTTAAAATTATTTTTTTATAATTTATTATATAAAAAAACTCTTTATTGTTGAAGTTTTTTTTTTTATGAAAATTTGTCTGCTTTACCTTAGTAAATATTTTTTTTTGGTTGGGTGGTCGGGGGGGGGGGGGGGGGGGGGGTGTTGCACACAAATTTGATTCTCTGAATAAAATACACTTTTGTATTGATTTAGATTTTATATTTTTGAAAAATTTGGAATTTTTTGAAAGCAACACTTAAGTAGTTATTGATACAATTTTGTAAAATGTTATTGATAATAATTTATGTGACACCCATTTTTTTTTCTTCAAATTATTCCAATAATATATTTTTGTTGTGAAGCGTATAACTTTTTTGTTTAAACAGTTTGATGGACTGCGATTTGAGTTCACTTTTTAGTGCTGATTATAATATCATATTTATAAATTATGTGAATGTTGAAACTAGTAATTTAATTAGTGCAATGATCGTCTCATTTTAACAATTTGGATATGGTGATCCATTACTATAGTCGTTTTAACAATTACATTCGATCATCAAACGGGCTATCATCCAAATAGTAAATAAGGTAAAATTAGTCTTGCTGGTGTTGAACTGAGAATGAGCAAGTGGGACATTTTCCTGTCAATTAATAGTATACTATTGATATTTAAAAAATTAGTACCGTACTGAGTATTCAAGACCCAAACAACAAAATAATATCTTCAAGAAAACATTTCCATATTTAGGCAAAAATTCAACCTTAGTGAATGAATATGATCTTTTTTAATTTGACCTTCTCCACTATGAGATCATCCCGCTCACGGTTTGTTCCCGCGGCTCACATCTTGGCGTGACCTACAACTTCATCAATATAAAAGAAGTTGAGAAGAGTTTTTTGTCAACCCCAAAATTTACAGGGAATCTTTTCAGCGACACCTATAATAAGACAATGTAAAACTTTATTTTGACACTTAAAATCTCATAACCAGTAAACTTCACAATTTAGTTGGGGAATTAAAGGAAATAATTTATTACAATTACATTAACATAACTGACTAATGCCCACTTTTTTTAACTATCAAACTTCATAACACAACATCCCAAACCCAAAGAAAGGATTAGACAGTTCCATTAACATATGTTAGAAGAAAAAGAGACCATAAAGGGTATTTTGCTCTTTAAGTTCTTTCGGGCATATACGGTCAACGGGATGGATGAAGAGGTCAACTAATTGACATTGCTTTCAATACATTTTTATCAAGTCCTTAACCTTGAATGAAAGATTCACTGGACAAAAGGAACATTTCTATAAATCATAGTTGTTAAAGGCGCGCCTAGGCGCACTAAGGCACAGGGTGGGTGCCTGAGGGGGGGTTAGGCGAGGCGCACGCCTATGGGCAGCAGGCGTGAGGCGCTCGCCCAGGCGCGCTTCTTTTGTTTCCCCCCCCCCCCCCCCTTTTTTTTAAACAGGTGTCTCATCGCATTTTTGTTGGTAAAAACTCGGTTCCCTTATTTTTTAAACATAAACGCACCTTTTTTTAACAAAACATAACTGAAATATCAAAAAAAGAAAAGCCCTAGTCTCACAAAACCCTCCAAATTCCGGTGGCTCTTCTCCCTCTCTATTCCGTCTTCTCTGTGCTTCTCCAACTGCTCTATGCTTTCTCCGGCAGCTATTCTTTCTCAACGTCTGCTCTTATCAAAGGTATCTATTTTTTTTCTGTGTTCTTTCTTTTTTTCTGTTTTCATTCTTTTTTCGGCCCATTTCTTCTCTTAATGTATTCTCTGATTTTTTTATTTATTTTTCCTTCTTTTTTATTTTTCCGGCCACTTTTTTCTGCCTTTTCCCTTCCCTGCCTCTTTTTTCTTCCATTTTCTGACTTTTTTTTTAATTATTTTCTGCAAAAAAGAAAAAATATCAGTTGAAATATAATAAAAAGAAAGAAAAAAAAAGAATGACTTTTTTAAGTATTTTTTTTAAACTGTTTTGCTATTTAACTAATTACTGTCTTGCAGTTTAAATACAAAACCATTTAATTTTTGTTTTGCATTTAATTACTGTTTTCAATTTAATTACTGTTTTGAAAATATTGTTTACTGTTTTGCAATTTCAATTTAATTACTGTTTTGCATATTTTTTCTGTTTTTATAGTATATTTCATATTGTTTGCTGAATTTAAATTAGTTTTTGTATTGTTGCATATTTTTTCTGTTTTTATAGTATATTTCATATATTATAACATCAATATATTTCTTTCATTTGTTTTTTTTTTCTTTTAAAAGTGCGCCTAGCTTCAATCAGGCGCGCGCCTAGGCTCCAGAGACACCTTTGCGCCTGGGTGCGCCTTAAACAACAATGCTATAAATCATTAAATAAAACAAAGAGAGAAACAACCACGAAGAGAATAGCCGACAACACTTTTCAACTAAACTATAAAAAAAGTGAGCCAATAGTGAATATTAGGCCATTTAGAGTCACTAAAAATCCCCCTTATAAATATCAAATCCCTTTGAAAAAGTTATCACATCCCTTTGAAAAAATTACTAAATCCCTTTGAAAAAGTTACCAAATAATATTGAAAACTATTATAGTGCACATAAGAAAGTGAATTAGATAACAACCCGGAAACATAAAATGTAAATTGAGGCAATATAAAACATAATACGGGCGCACATATTGATAAATAGTGGAAATGCCAAATCTTAGTTTTAACCACCACTGAAATTGAGGGACTGAAGGTGGCGTGGGGAGTGTGTTTGTATTTGTGTGTATTTGTGTGTATTTGTATGTGTGTGTGTTAGAATCATCAAGTTAAAGCATCAAACACAGAATATAATAGTTACCTTCTACTGTCTTGGTAGAGAGTTTGATGTAGATGGTTTTGCGATTGTGGACGGCGGTGGAGAGATGTGGAGGAATAAGATGCATGTTTGATTTTTGAGGCATGAATTTGGGTCGTGTAGGCGGTGTTGCAATTTAGTTGGCGTAAAATAAATTAGAGAGAGATTATAGCCCGGTCGGTGGCAATCGGTGAGAGGGAGATCTTGAATGATGTGAGGGGTGGTGAGTGAGTGTGTAAGAAAGAGTTCTTTTCAAGGTCTGATATTTTCAAATTTCAAATTGTGAAAATTTCAAATTTCAAATCCCCCCCCCCAATCCTGAAATATTCGGTGGGCATATACATTATCCAATCACATTCGGCAGTTAACCATTTTTAATAATAATACCCAATTTGTAAGTGTTACTTTTTAAAATGTCATGGTCTTGTCGATAGGATTGTTGGATCAGCTACATTGAATCGTGGCCATCAGTTGGGAACTTAAGTCTGAGAGTGACCTAATTTATTATATAGATATGTCTTCTTCACTCCTGCTCTACAGTTGATTAGTAATTACGATTTTCCATTCACTTATCTCTCTTTTTTTGGTATGTTGATGTAATTCCTGATACTACATAATTAGCTCACATTGTGTTAAACTAAATTTATGTCGTTTGACAATTCTCTAATTTTCTATTCAGGAAACAATTGAGCAACAAGCAAGTCGTAAATTGATTGTTCCTTCTCAAGAAGAAATGGATGGTATGTTTTTAGTCTCTTTAAACCAAACTCTGTAATTTTGTGTTGAGTAATGCTAAACTTACAGCCTCCTTCGTACAAACTTTTTAGAGAAACTAACATGGCAGTCAGTGAGTGGAGGAAAAAAGCACAAAACATTAGGGACAATGCTAGGCTTATTATAACTAATTACAATTATTTTGTACAAACTGATGTGATACCAATTAATGTAGGAGAGAAGTAATGTCAACCATTGTAACTGTGGTTCCACAGGATTATTGATTGGTGCCACATCAGCTTGTATAAAAAGTTGTATAAATAAGGCGCAAGTGTAGGCACTCCTCGAACATTAGCAATGTGGGCCTCATTTATATGTCAGGCTGCCACACCAGTTTGTACGTACAAAAAGTTGTAAAAATAGCATTTTCTATTTGTTTTTACTATTTGATTGCTTTTTAGTAACCTTACACCTGATGTTTACCCAAACAAAACCTTACATACGATTATCAGATAAAGATCCCACCATTAATAACCACGATAATCCATTTCTTATTTAATTTAAATAGGTTTCCAATCTTCTAGAGGGTGAGGTGGGGGATCCTCTCTCCCCTGCGATATTTTTTATCCTAGCTCAGGATGTTTTCTTAAAAAAAAAAAAAAGAATTTTTTGTTGAATCAACCAAGGGTCATGCCTTATAGAGCCTCTCATGCTGGATTTAACATAGGCCATCTTCTACTTTCTATTTGCTGATGAGATGCACCCTTTTGTCAATTGAGCCAATAAATCAGTAGATGGTATAATGAATTTAGTAAAGTGCTATGAACTTTCGTCATGTCAATCGGTGCACAATGCTATGCTAGAATTCAAGCTATGTTATGTGCAATTCCCATATATGCGTTGTCAATTCTTTAGGCTTATTAACTTCTTTTGGAACTCTCAAGCTGAAAGGCACAGGCCAATTGGGAGATTATTAGTAAGCCACTTGAGGATGGAGTCTCACGTTACGGGCTATCTTCATATCAAATTGCCTTGGATTTTTACTATATAAGATGTGATGGAAATGGATCCCTATTTTAGGGATTTTAGTCATTTTTTTATATTTTGTTATTGTATTTTTCTTTCTTGTTTAGAGGTAAGGAGTGGTAATGGCATTTTTGTAATTAGTGCCTTAGTTTGGAGCCTAAGCTATTCCTTCCCTTGATTTTGAATATAGAAAAGGGTATTTCTCTCTAGAATTGTGTGTTAGATATTTTTAGGATCCTTTTGACGGGTGGTTTACATCAAATCGGTATCAGAACGGGTGAAGTTCCACATTGGTGTTAGTGTATCGGTGTAGTTTGTATCAAATTCGTGCACTACTCTTCAATGGCCCCCGAGAAATCTAAACAACTAAAAGAGGAGATTAAAAAACGAACAAGAGAGGGTACAATAACAACAAATCTATACCCATTTTCAAAACCCTAACCCTAACCTAAGAAATCCCTACACACAACCCCTGCCCTACTCCACCATTTACACCAAATCCACCACCTCGAAAACCCAAATCTTGAACCCTAATTTCCCCTCAAACTCAAATCCATTCCATAAACCCTCCATTCAAGATCCAAGACAACACACTTCTAGGGTTTCACCTACCATTTTACAATCCAATCCACAATTTACAAATTCTAGCCTCCAACTCTACAAAATTCCTCCACCCCCAACCCGAATCCCAAAACCCACCACCCAATTTTCAAACCCCAATCATAAAAAAATTTACGTTTCCGCCGCGATTCACCCCTAGGCTCAATTCAAGATTGCCGACGACTAGTCCAAGATTGGTTGCTTCATCCAATCATTCTTCCTCCCTCAATCCTCCAATCGGGTCAAATCAACGATAAATGCTCCCCTCCCAATTTAGTTGTTTGCAAGAATGATATAAAAGACGAAATTGGATTGTGTATTGGAGAATTTTTTGATATTTTTGATGAGGATGGTTGTGTGACTCGCATGCACTTTCGTGAGCCGGAATCATTTGATTTGGGAGATTTTTTGTGACACCTTGCGTAATTAAATATCGGGTGATCAGTTCTATATCCTATTAAAACAGGTTTCTCATCCGGTTCATTCTTTGCATCACTGTCGAAAACTTTTTAAAACATTACTAACCACCTAGTATTCAAAAAGTCGATGTCAAAATTTTAATCTTTTTATTTAACAATCAACAACAACAGAACATTATTACATAAACACATCCCATGCAATAGTAATATAAATCCATCCACAATATAAAAGACTGAAATAAAATAATACCGAATAAACCATCGGTTACAAAATCCAATAGAAAGTCCAACCTGAATAAAAGTCTGACCGCCGTAAATGAAATAACTCTGGGAAACATGCCCGAATAAAATACTGCCCCGCACCCTACAGTAGGAGTGAAGTAATTGAATCGTCTAAGTCCAAATCCTGCAAGCATCCACAAGTGTTGCAGCTACTCATCCCTAGAATAGATCATCCTGTTTGGCGTCCCTGTGGCTGGACACCTACAAGGTTTTGAGAAAAAGTTTTGCAAGTACGGGTCAGAGCCCAAGTAAAAATCATTTAAAAACATTTAGCAAGTACTTAAATAACAGTTTAAATGAACAGTTTTTAGATACACATGTTAGGTTGCGAACACTCCCTTGTGGAACTCATCTCTCATCTATAATGCGCACCTAACGTTTGCTACTTAACCCCACCTAATCAATTATAGCCAATCTAACTAGGCAACCAGTATCTAATAAAACCAAATCAATCTACTCCTCCGTACCGCCCATACAGTACGCTATCGAATACCCTTAATAATTAACATCTCTCTTATGTTATTATTAAACCCCAGTTACCCTTTCTACGTAGGTTATTGTTTAAGCTTTACTGTTTAAGTTTCTCTACTTAAACTTTATTTTAGATATTCACTATCATCCTACTATTCACATTAGTAGCTTCATCATTATATAAATTTACACTATCTAAGCTCCCTACTAATTACTCTTTAGTAATTTAATTGTTTTTTAGATACATATTATCTCGTCTCTCTACTAGCAGACATAAGTAGATTATTCGAGTTGTATATATATATTTTACACACCGTATATATTATAAGTACACACTCTGTTATTATATCCCTATATCACACATTAAGTGCTATTGGCTCGTAATGTTACCCCGACCCCAATAGTTATTCCATATACATTGGTTCGAAATGTTACCTCAACCCCAATATTCAGATTAATTTTATTTTAGATACGCACAACTAACCAGTTTGAAATCATAAGTCTGCTATCCATAACTCATAGCGTCCACCCGTATTTCCATGCAATACATTTATTAAATATATATCCATTTCTCTTTAAGATGGGTATGGCTTTTAAAATTTTAGGATTAAGTGTTCACACAAGTCAAATCAGATTTCACTATCTTTCTCGTCTACTAATTTCACACAGTAGATAGTATCACAAGTATATATATATTCACACTTATAATATATATATAACACAACACCTCCCAGACTCAGTTGCGGTGCATACTGTAAAACATATCAAAGGTATATATATTTATCATCCATTATATAATACTAGTACCCTAGGCACAGCTACGGTGCATGCATACTCTGCTATCATGTTCGGTTACATCTCTCGCTTATTGTTCTGCTTCTCTCACGAACCTTATATATCAAATCAAACATATTGGAGGCGAACATAGTTCCAAGTCAATGGACTACGCACATACCTACGCACCCATACGACCGTCATCACTATCATTCTCACAGATAGTCCGTACCTATGCTCTATGCTCTAGTGGTCTGAATCAATATCCCACCCAAAGGCTCCTCAAGGCCTGATCTTTCACAACGCGCAACCTCCACTCGTTAGCAAGCAGCGTGGGTATGTCACACACAATAAATCAAGTTATAGATATTTTCTCCATGTATATATCAATAATATCAATAGGGCATACACACATTCCATATCACAAGCCTCATACGTAGTATATTTATATCCCGAATATTCTACGTATTCCATAATTTATAACTTCGTTTATTACTGTACGTTCCCAAGTATTTCTCACCACTCGAGGGGTATCCTTTATTCCACATCTAATATCAGAAGGTAAACTCTCCACCCCCTACTGGTCTAAGTCCTCGTTCCTCTCGAATTCTCTTAACTCGAATTATCCTTCAATTTAGATTTTTCCTCTCTATTAATCCCAATTAATTTAGCCCTTAAACTTCCCTCATAGGCCACGCCTAAAACCCAAAAATAGGCCTAAAAATAGGCCTACTGGTGTTGCAATATAATTACCATATATTAGAAATTAAATCCCACAAATGAATTCCGAACGATTTCCAAAGGTCCTAATTAAAAAGGAAATTATTGGCCAAAACTGGGCAACCGAATCGATTAGAAATTTTTTGGCAGATTAAACACTCCGTAGTAAAATATCGATTACTCCCTCTACAGAACTCTAATTGACCTGACTCAAAGTTCATTTGAAAGCTAAGACATAGAGCTTTTCAGGAATGTATGGATCTCACTCTAATTCTAAGTACAATTGAAATGGCAAAAGTTACGTTAAAAATTTCTACAGATTACCATGCTGGCACATCAAACACCCTATAGTAAAATATTGATTACTCCCTCTACAGAACTCCGATTGACGTGATTCAATGCTCATTTGAAAGCTAAGACAGATCTTTTCAGACATGTACGACTCTCACTCTAATTCTAAGTACAATTAAAATGGTATACATTTAAAGTTACGTTAAGAATTCTAGCAGATTGGCATCTTGTGTTCATGAATTAAACCCTAAGTCATTCAAGATTCATGTTCTTCAATCAAGAACCTATCAAGATTCAATCTTAATCATAAAATATATTCTAATACAATTTTATCTTCACATTGAGATAAATTTCCAATGAAAAGTTTACACAAAAATATCAAAGATTCAACCCAAGAATCAAATTCTCCTTGAATTAACATAAAATCCTAATTTTCTCATGTTCATCAACTTTATTAATCAAGAACTCAGATTTCTCTCTTATTAATCGATCCAAACATACTAATTTAGTATTATCATCATTAAGGAACATCTCTACATAAATTCCTACTTTAGTTTATGAATTAAACCCTCCCAAATTCATATAAAACTTCCCAAAATCTGAAATCAAACCCTATCCAACTATAACATGATTGATATAAATTGCTATTTAAATACTTGCCTCTCAATAGCAGGTCTGAAATTCGTTAATAAGATGGTGTGGTGGTTCTCCCCTCGCTCCGCTCTCGACTCTGTTGCGTTCGGGGCGAGAAACTGTGTAGGAAGCTTGATTCTCCCCTCCTCTTCCTTGCCTATGGCTTCTATCCCTTTTGATTTGTGTTAACCCTAGCCCCTCTCTCTAATGGGCAGATATAAACTTACAATTTTCGGAGTTTTTTAAATTCCAAACTCCCGAATGATCGAAATGCTCTTTAAATGGTGCCGGGATGGTCTAAATTCGTCCTAGGACCCAAACTATACACCTTCGGAACCAACCGTGACCTCAAAATCACCATCCGAGTCACTTTATAAAACCCTCTTATTTTACCTCCAAATACGCCGCGTGTGAAATTAAGCTTAGATTGAATTAAATAAATTTGAATCATCGAACTAAATAATCTCTCCCAATTAAATAAATTCTTAGGTCATCAATTTAATTATTTTCATTTTCTCCAAAAATACGGGGTGTTATATACTTCCCCCTTACAAAGGAATTTCGTCCCCGAAATTTGAACAAGGCATGTACTCCAAGGTCTTTACCTGTCCTGAATCCCATACTCTCAATATCATCACAATTATTTCTACCCCTCCCAATGGCGGGTGATATAAACATTTCCACCAACCAGGGAGCCCATATAACCTATAAATGTTCGTAACTTCACCGATGGTACTTGACTCCACTAGCCTCTCATTATCGTATAGTTCCTATCCCTTAGATATAACTTTATAAACAAATAATACCAAAGGTACTAAACCCATGTCTTAATGGCTAATCATCACCCCACTCCAAACATTGTGCTAAGCTTCATTCGTGGGACATCTCGTAAAGCGAAATCCAAACAAGGAATCCTACCGATACACTACTACTTAGCATTGCCGGTCGTTGAGATCTGTTAAGCCCTCAGTCCATATTATGTTCCCTCAAATACCCGTCTTTTGACATAAAAGTATACTCGTCCACTCTCATGCTACACACGACGGTAAGTAATATGTTGCTCAACACGTGCAACTAACTCCGGGGAGATTTCGCTGGAGATAGCTGGAGTTTGACTGGAAGAAGCCATGGAAATCGGTGTATAAAGTTTGGATACAGGAAAATATGGTGGACAAGGGGCAAAAAGAGAGCTCAGGCAACCAAAAATGGAGGAAAAAGGAAGAGCGGGTGAAGTTTTGAGGAAGTTGGGAAGAAGATGACCAACTTTTGAAGGCAAACTGAATTTTTTTCTCACTAGAAGGCTAATGGTTTGAAAATTGCCAATGGAAGAAATGTAAACATAAGAGGCAAACGAAAGACAAAACGTTTAAATATCTTGAGAAGATGACCGTTGAGGAGAGAGAAAGGACGTTTAATTTCCCACGCCTGGGAAATCAAACAACTAATGATGGCTTTTAAATTACCAAAGGAGGCTGGAATGCTCCCAACTTGCCACGTGGCACTTCGGCGGCATGTTTGTCAGTTTAAGAGACGTGCACCATTAATGATGGTACGCATGAAGAAAGAGAGAAAAAAAGAAACTTAGGAGCAAAGAAACACATTTCGTACCTATTTTTTTTGGAGAAGACTGTTCATTAAAAAAATTTCAAATTTTTTTCACATGATCCATTGCAAAGAGTTAAAATTCGAGATTAGAGCTGGAGGATTGAAGGTTTTTTGGATTAAGATGTTTCATGCAAACATTTCTTGATCACACAATAAATGTCTCCACGTAGGGGCAAATATAGGGGGCCTTGAAGGCCAGGCGAGCAAGCACACAAGCTGGTTCGAATCAGGGAGGAAGAATTCTGCGTGAGCTTCTCAAAGGAGTCATTTGTCCCTACCTTGTATTGTATTTATCACTTAGTTTAAGTTTGAATATTTGTAAAGAATTATTGTAATTTGTTGTATTGTGTGAGTGAGGTCCATCGGTATATGCGAGGGATCAGGACGTGGGAAAGATGTCATGCTCTATCGAACAACCTCAACGCGGAAACCTCAGAGGGAACTGGTTTGGAGGATTGAGAAGCAATATAACATTAAGGCTTGACTTGACCAAACACCGAGGAACACTGAGGAAGCATGTACCGAGATAACATGTCCAGAGTAACCCTGAGCCCCTTTTCTCATTGGGCCTAGTGCCAAACAGACCATAACCAAAATAACATATGACTTAATTGATGTCGTGTGCCACCAACCTCCTGTCTAATCCAAACTTGAGTGAGCTGCAGCGTTTTTGTGGCTGTCACTATTGTAACAGTTCCCTATAAAACGGCCAATCACCTCACCCTTACCCGCCAGCATTTAATGACCTATGACATAGGGGCATGCTAGCACAATATTGCATTTAATGGCAGTGGCAGAGAAGGTATGAGGATGTCCTTTCACATTTTTGAGCATCAGACCACTCGAGTGGAATCTTAGCTATTTAGGGGCATTCCTGCTCCAAATGAGAGAGAGATCTTTTAGACGTTCATTGATATTTTCATAGATTGAGAGAGAGAGAGAGTTATTGCAAACCAGAGCTCCCACACACCGCTATTAAACCTCATTTCCAGAGCTTTTATGAGTATTAGTTACCTTGGTGTTTGAGCTCCCTATCTAGGATGTACCAAAGAGTGCTTGTTTCTCTCTCCCTCTGATTGAATTACTTCTGAGGTTCATTTATTGTTCGTTATTGTTTGTTGAGTGTGTATACACGAGTGATATGTGAGTTCATTACAAGAGTTTGAGACGGTTTAATAGAAGTATATTTCATCATTGTTGTTAATACCCTGTCTGAGTGACTTATTGCGATTTCTAAAGAGGTTACGCCTCCATTTGTGTTGAAATACCCCAGTTCAAGAGGACTACACTCTTGCAAATATATAGTACAAAAATACCCTTATGGAGCTCATTCTCCTGCTTCACTGCCCCCTTGAAAAATCGCCATATAGTCCCGATATTGGCAACAGAAATCTGAAAGTTTATTCAAACTGTCTTCACAAACATGATTTGCAAAACAAAATTTTATGAGGTAATACTGATTTTGTATCCCGTGTGTGAAGAACCCCCTGCAATGTAAGATAATAAAACTGGACAGGTTGTTTTAGAAATATATACATTTAGAGAGAGTATAACATTGAACTTTTAAAACTCTTGTTTAGTGACATAAGTTCAGTCAACTTCTTGATTAATTCCGTAGACTGTTGTTGCAAGGTAATATTACTATATGGATTAGGAATCGCACCGCAACAAGAAAAGTAAATTACACAGGCTATTTTTAACGAGGAAGACCTGCGTGCTGGGAATAACCTCGGTGACCTTTACTCCACAAAATATATTTTTTTCATTAGAACATAAGTTATTTTACAGAGTACAACGACGCAAAGTGATACCTAAAGCTCAAGTCCGCGTGGATTAGGTCACTGGGGTCAACCCCTTTGTGTAATGAAATAGATCTTCTCCGTGTGGATTAGGTCACTATGGTCATCCCCTTTGTGTAATAAAATAGATCTTCTCCACACCTTCATTCTCAGATGTTGAGGCCAGTAACATCAACGACAAGGTATCACTGGCCATTTTTGTGAAACTTGCAAAATGATGTATGCAAAAGTGGAATTAAGTTTTAAAATTTGAAACTTAACAAAACTGTTTTTGTTTGCATTCTTGAAACTTCTTAGTTAAAGAAATTAGAATGTGATCTTATTAATAGTCTTAAACTAGTGTAGTATCTATGACTATACATATATAAAATTATAGGATTACTCTAGAGCAGACACATGGCAGCTTTCTTAATCTATTAATTCCAAATTTCTCTTTCCCCTTATTTTTTTTGTCCGTTCATATCTTCTCTCAACCTCTTTCCCTTCCTGTTCCTTTATAATATGTATTCTCTCTCCTCAGTCCAGTCTAAACGCCAACCCAATCCCAATCCCAATCCACGCTCTTGTCTTAAGTCGTCACCAAACACAAAGCAACGCCCTGCCCAACCACATCCCACAATTAAATTCTCCTATTTTTCCTCAGACCCATTTTCCATTCTCTCTCTCTCTCTCTCTCTCTCTCTCTCTCTCTATCTGATTGAAAATATATAAAAATGGCGTCTTTAATTTTGAAAATGGTGGCGAATAAAAGGGGTTCATCGGGATCAGAGAGTGGGGCAGAGGAGAAAGATTGGCCATGAATATTGTTAAGTATTTTGGATGGGTTTATCATTTGAGGGTTAATAAGATTGGCCATGAATATTGTCACCTTCTATTTCTCTTCATTAAAGGGATGTTTTCTCCTCCATTTTATCCATGATTTTCTTCCTTTTATGATTAGTGATATTCTTTGTGCTATTGATGAACTACTGCAAACTATAATATTTAGAACAATGCTTGGTGGAAGGCCTCATGCTTTGTCTTCTTCACATGGTTTCATTGATTTGATCTCTGATCAAGCCTTGGATACATTTCATTGGGCATGGTAATGGATTTGCTCATATTATGCTGCTCTTTTCTCTGTTTGTTGGAGAACCCTCTTTCCCAACACTGCGATTAAACATCTCCTAGCAATCTCTTTTCAGGGTTTATGAAAAATCACAGCTCCATTTGTTTTCGTATATCCGTATGCATGCATGTATATTATATAATTACATATTCTTTGCTTTATTTGAAGGCTTGTATTTTCTAAAGTGAGTTCTTTATAATTTCTAGAAAAGTGATCAACAACAATATTTTTTTAAATACCAAAAATACAAAAAATAAATATTATCCCCAGAATTAATTTAAAAAAACACCCAGAAATTTATTAAAAATTTTGAAAATTATTAATTAAGAAAAAATGACAGAAAATAAAAAAAAGAAATCAATAAAATCCCAAAAAATAATCAAAAAAATACAAAAAATTAAAAAAAAATAGAAAATAGCATTAATCCCATAATTAATTTTAAAAAACACCCAGAAATTTATTAATTAAGAAAAAAAATAACAGAAAATAAAAAAAGATCAGAAAATAAAAAAAAAGAGATCAATAAAAACCCAAAAATAATGAAAAAAACATACAGAAAATGAACAAAAAATAGAAAAATAAATATTAACCCCAGAATTAATTTAAAATAAAGCCAGAAATTTATGACAGAGTCAGAAATTTGTTAATTAAGAAAAGAATAAAAGAAAACAAAAAAACTGAAATGAATAAAAAACCCAAAAATAATGAAAAAAATACAGAAAATGAATTAAAAATAGGAAATAAGTATTAACCCCATAATTAATTTTAAAAAACCCAGAATTTTTTTAAAAAGTCAGAAATTTATTAATTAAGAAAAAAACAGAAAATAAAAAATGCTCAGAAAATTAAAAAAACATAAATGAATAAAAAACCCAAAAATAATTAAAAAATACAGAAAATGACTGAAAAACAGAAATAAATATTAACCCCAGAATTATTTTAAAATAAAAAAATGCTCAATAAATTAAAAAAATGGAAATGAATAAAAACCCTAGATAAATAATAAAAAAAATATAAGAAAAAGATTAATAAAACAAGGCAAAATTAAAAAATAAATAAAAGAAGAATAGATCTGGCGACTGGGGGGGGGGGGGGGGGGGGACGAAACTGTTGGGGTTATGGGTGGGGTGGGGGTGGGTTTTTATTCATTTTCTGTTTATTCTTAACTCTTAATACATTTTTTCTGGGTTTATTTATTTGTTTTTTTTTAAATTCATTATGGGGTTAATATTGTTTTCTGTTTTTTATTCATTTTTTGTATATTCATGTATTAGGATTTTGTTTATTTTTATTCTTTTTCTAGATTTTTTAATTAATTTATGTTTTTTTTATGCATTTTCCGTTTTTAGTTTTTATTTTCTGAATGTTTTAATTATTGAATCAATTCCCGAATAGTCCCCAACATAAATACATATTTTTTTAAAAGGATACCTATTTTTTGTTTAGCTCATTTAGTTCCTCAAACATCCATTTACTCATTATTCTTTTATTTTTAAAGTTCTGAGCCAGCGTCACTCTTCCCCCTTACAGAATATTTTGGGCAAAACATCTATCCATGTTGAAGATTGTTTTTTTATTCTTATTTCAGATTTTTTTTTATTTGTAGTAATGTTAAGAAATTCAGGAATAATTTTTGCTTTTCTTATACTTTATTCTTTGTTATATATTTGGAGGAGTTCGAAATACGACATAATTTATATTTTGCTTTGCTATTTTTTTTTATTTGTAGTAATGTTAAGAAATTCACGAATAATTTTTGCTTTGCTTATACTTTATTCTTTGTTATATGTTTGGAGGAGTACGAAGTACGACATAATTTATATTTTGCTTTGCTCAAACGGCCACGCAACGCGTGGCCTGGATGCTAGTATACAATATAGTACAACTAATACCAATAACTTGTTTTAAACAACTTTTATTGCAAAGATCTTAAGTAATATTAGATTCTTACATAATACTTTAAACAAGTTTGAATCGTCTTTCATTTTCAGATTCGTAGGAGAGATATTAGATCTATTTATTCAACAAAACAGCGATCTAACTAGAGATATTTTCAGTTCTAGAAATACTATGATAAATTAAACAATTTAGATGAGAGGTCCTGACTGATCTACAAGATGTATGCAAGTTTATACAAAGATATATTATTAGAAATGTTAGATCATCACCATCATCATCACGCTTGCCTTAATCCCATTACATTGGGTCGGCCATATAGATTCTCTTTTTCCAGTCTAATCTATTATAAGCAATATTATCATTCAAATTTAATTCCTTAAGATCTCTTCTAATGATTTCTTCTCAAAATAGCTTAAGACAACCCTTTTGTCTTTTACCCTCTATTTCTAATAATCTTCGAGATACAGGTTTACGCAACACATGTCCGTACCTTCTAAGTCTACTTTCTCTTAATCTATCGCTAATGGGTGCCACTCCTAACTTTTCTCTCACATAATGGTTTTTAATCTTGTCCTTTCTACTAATTCCAATCATCCAACATAGCATCCTCATCTCACTAAAATGAAGACATTACTCACGTTTTTTCTTTAAAGCCCAACACTCCGTTCCATAGAGGCCCTAACAATTGTTCAATAAAATTTTCCTTTTAGTTTATTAGTTATCCTCTTATCGCATAACACCCCACTTGCTTGTCTTCATTTTATCCAGCTAGTTGCTATTCTACTCGTAACATCCTCATTACCTTGTATCACTGAACCTAAATAGCGGAATTTATTAGTTTGGTTTGTCACTTTGTCTTCGGCCTTTAACATGATAAACAACCATAGTATTAGAAAGATTAAACTACCCCTTTGGCCCCTAAACTATTGAGGTTTGACCAATTTAGTCCCCAAACTATTAATTTGGCCAATTTAGTCCCTAAACTACTAATTTTGCCGATTTAGTCCCTAAACTACTAATTTTGGCCGATTTAGTCCCTCAAATCTGTTTTTTAATAAATATAAAAAAAATTTAAATATAAAAACAGTTTTAATAAAAACAGTTTTAGTTAAAAAAACAGCCTTACATGTAGTTAAAAAAACCCTCTTTTATCCTATTAAAAAAACATTTTCCTACATATAGTTAAAAAAACCCTCTTTATCCTATTAAAAAAACATTTTCCTACATATAGTTAAAAAAACCCTCTTTTATCCTATTTAAGAAACTGTTTTTATCCTTTTTAAAAAATTGTTTTTTTCCCATTTAAAAAAAAAACTGTTTTTTTATCCTATTTAAGAAACAGTTTATGTACTAAATTATGGACTAAATTACTAGTTTTTTATTGGACTAAATTATTAGTTTATGGGATAAATTGGCTATTTTAAGCTATTTAAAAAAACAGTTTTTTTATTAAACAGTCATTTTTTACAGATAAACTTTAAAAAACATTTTTTTTTAAAAAAAGATAAATTATTAGTTTTGGGACAAAAAAAAAAACTGTTTTTAAAGTTTATCTTTAAAAAATGACTATTTTTAGAAAAAAAAATTAAATAGCTTGAAATAATTTAGCCAATTTATCCCATAAACTAATAATTTAGTCCATAAACTAATAATTTAGTCAATTTAGTCCTTAAACTTTCTTATTTCTTTTCAAGGTTAAAAAAACTGTTTTTAAAATGGAATAAAAAACTGTTTTTAAATATGATAAATTTTTTTTTACTTTTTAAATAGGAAAAAAACAATTTTTTTATATAGAATAAAAATAGTTTCTGAAATAGGATAAACAAGAGTTTTTTAAGATAAAACCTGTTTTTTATATAGGATAAAACAGTTAAAACTGTTTTTAAATAAAGAAAAACAGTTTTTAAATTTAAAAAAATAAACAGTTTTTTTATCCTACTTAAAAACTGTTTTTAAATTTAATAAAACAGTTTTTTATCCTATTTAAAAGAAACTTTGTTTTTATATTTAAAAACTGTTTTTTTTAAATTAAAATAGTTTTAATTAAAACTGCCTTTATTAAAACAGTTTTTTTAATTAAAAATGTTTTTTGATTAAAATTTGTAAAGTGTTTTTTTTAATAAAAGGATGTTTTTTTTTAATAAAAGGATGTTTTTTTTTAATTAAAACTGTATTTTATTAAAACTGTTTTTATATTTAAAATTGTTTTATATTTATTAAAAACAGATTTGAGGGACTAAATTGGCCAAAATTAGTAATTTAGGGACTAAATCGGCCAAAATTAGTAGTTTAAGGACTAAATTGGCCAAACTCAAATAGTTTAGGGGCAATTGTGGTACTTTACTCTATTAGAAATGTTAGATGTACAATGATAAACTATCATATTTGAATGAGGGACTTCTTTTCTATACTTGGGAAGGAAGAGGTTGGTTCTTTGTCGGGGATTCCTTTTCACATTTGTATGGAAATCAATTGGGTGACGTGCACTCCTTGTTGGGTGGTAGAGCCATATTATATCGGCGATTTCTTCCCACTTCATAGGAACGCTGATGATGCGGCTGAGATTGTTTCTTCAGGTAGTCAATCTGCACATCGATTAATTATTGTGGGCTGTTGCGATTAATTGGGGGTATGCGGACCCATTTTGGGAAATGTTTGAGGCACGTTCGGAGGTTGAGTTGCAACGCTAGCTTCGAGAGTGTTCATGGGTGACTCGTCCCGCATTTGCCATTATTGGCCTTTTTTGAGGATTGGGGGTTTCGATTATCATTTTGGCAAGCATCGGTTCTCATGGGCCAGTTCATATTCATCGCGTTGGTCGGGATTTTTGATCAGTTGCCCTCAACCTTCTACTAGCCGTTACGCCAGCGGTTTCTGAAGACGACTCCCTTTTCACGTGGGGGGAGCACCTTGATGTTTGTTTTGGTCCATTGCCACAAATCTCCATCAATCGGAATGAGATTTTTAAGTGAGAATGATGTATACGAGTGGCTCGGGAATTTGATTGTATTTTTACTCATTTTACTTGTTTGGTCATTTTCTCTCTGACTTAGTACTAGTAACCTTAGCGCACACTTGTATGCGTGCGAACTTCAAAAGGTTAAAAACTACATGCAATTGAAAAGAAAGTTAGAAAACTTTCAAGTTAGTGGTGGGTGAAGATAAAATAAGGAATATCAGAAGGTTAAAATTGATTTTTTAGGTACGAACCGAACATCTCCTCCTCACCATTTTAAGTACTATAGATAATAGGTTGAGGTTAATATTCCATTAGAATATTTAGTGTGTCCTCTTTAGTCATCTTACCTTTTAGGGTTATCTTGCTAGCCAAGATGACTTGGCCTATAAATTGAGATGAATGAGAATCATAGAGAAATTGACATTTTCCCCTTATTCAATGTTATTGTTATTGTGTAGTTTAGATTAAATTGCTTCTGCTTCTCACGACACATCCTAAGGCAAAAATTAATGATCTTAATAAAAGTAAACATTTTTAATTCATTTATTAACAATTAACCTCTTAACTACTTTTTTTAACACTGCCCCCTTGGATAATGCCATAATTATACTTACCCTTGTTTTACTACGAAGTTGACATACCCCCCCCCCCCCACTCCCCCACCCCACCCCACCCCCAAAAAAAAAATAAAAAATTCGTACGTGCATTAGGTACATGAAGATTGATGTATACGGTACAAGCGGGTTGATGCCCATGGGAGTGGGGGTGGGGAAGTCTTAATTAATGAACATCTTGGGGGCATCCCTAAATACAACATTATCTTAGGGTGTTTTGGTTTCTGAGCTCATTTAGAAAGTGTAAAGCTATTGTATTTACTTTTATTTTTTGACTCACTTGTCCAAAATTTTGTATTTAGGCTAACTACACAATATCCCACCACGCGTCGAATTTTACAATGCAATCAGGGATACTTGAAATTCCATGAGCTTTTTCTAAAGGAAAGGTCTATTCACGTTTTTTAGCATATATAGTAACCACTAATATGAGGGGTGTGTCGTCACGTGAACAAGTTTCTTAAAATTCTATTCATGTCCTACTAAAAATCTCAACAAATTGGTTTTTGAGAGGACAAGTTATATAAAATCTCAATATTTTAATTTTTAATTTTTAATTTTTTGGAATGTTAATTAGAGAATGATGAACACAATTGATGCTTGTTTTGGATAATATGTAGCGTTACTTGAAGGTGATGAGTTAGAAACTTATGCTTTTATTTTTTCCACAGTTGATTGCTGCGCAAATATTCCCCGTTATGTTAATGTCATGTGTTTGAGCAAAGGTGGGATGTACTTGCGCATAGATGGCAGCATTGTTACCAATCGCCTGGGTACCACTCTTTTATATTTCTCTCTTTTGCAGTCATTTTTTTTATTATAAATTGTGCATTACGGCTATGAAATCATTGGTTTCACTCTTGTTAGGTGAGAATGGGGAGGAGTCGTGTTTGTTTTCAGTTAAAAAAAAAATTAGATCAGACTGGACACGTTGAAATTTCATCCGAAGTTGATATGGATCTTTATGATTTGATTTCCCTTAACAAGGTATGGGAGTAAAAACGTTTCATATATCGGTTAAGGATTATCTTATAAATTTATATAAAATGTCTTGTTTTATAAGAGTCATTAAACTTCATGCTATGATATGTCATGAATCGTTATTCTTTTAATTTCCATCAGTGCAAGATTTCCATTGTAGTTATGTGGTATGTTGACAGTCCTTTTTTGATGGTACGAGCACGAGTTCACCGAAATGCAATGTGGTGACCACTTAGACCAATGTTTGTGTAGTTGACAAACACGAAAATGGAATTTTTTTTAGGGATAGGGTAAGTGATGTGAATTGGACGCAAGTGCATATCGGGAATTTTTACATTTATTTTGTCCTTTCTTATGATTTCGTCTTGAAGCCATTTATTACGAGTTGGAGGTATTGAGGGTATTTTTATTACCTTTGTGTAAGTTAGAAGATACTAGGCCATGTCATCATATAGAGGGACCATCCTCTAGTGATGTCACCTATGACGTCTCATGGATCCCATAATCTTCCTTTAGTGGATAGGATATGCCTTCTATAACATATCCTCACCCTTACATATATACTCTGCATCCTTTTTTGGTGAAAATCAATTAATACATTGGGTATTTTAAAGTTGTTTTATGTTTCGTCGAGTGAAATTAATATACTTTACTCCAATTGGTATAAGAGCCTTGTCGCACCACTCGTTATTTTTGTTGTTTAACAAAAAAAAATCGTAACCAACATAGCCATTACTCTTTGAAAGAATGCTTAATCCAAGGTCAAGGGTAACACCCAATGTTACGTGAATTGTAGGTCGCTTTGGTACATGGTACAACTATGGGTTTGTGGTACGTTGATATAGCCGGTACATGGTATGACGGGGGTAGGCTTGTTGGTTATATTTCAAATTACGAAATGTTTTTATTACTATTGCTGAGTTTATTTTGATACCTTATGAATGTCGTATCTTGATGCGATGACAAGTGCCCTCGCCCAAATTATGGATGGTCTCGGGGTCGCAACATGGGAGCTGCCTCTTCATATAAGACATAGGGATAAGGCTAACCGGCATCCACCTCTCTTAGAGGACCTAGACCTCGGGAGTTTTGTGCACTCGGTACAAACTTTAAGTATATTATTTAAAATATGTGCCATTAGATTTGTGCAGTGTAATATATTAAAATAAAATATATATATAAACCATTCTTCTAAATTTTGCTAGGAAATCCCCTTTTTTGTCCTCATACTTCATTTATAAAATCAAAAGTTGCATTATTACTTATGATAGCTAAAATCAATGTTTTAAAAATCACTTGAGGCGAATCACTAAAAATCCGCCTTGAGGCTTAAGCCTCACGGTTGATTTGAGGCTTATGCCTCAATGCGCCTCGAGGCTTACGTTTCGATGCGCCTCAATCAAGAACTTGATGTATAAGGTGACTTAATAATAACGGTGCGAATCAAGAACTTTGTTTTTTTTTGTTATTTTAATTTATTTCGACAATTGGTATATATATATATACTTTGAAGATATTGAAACCATTTTGTTATAATTCTTCTAGATTACATATTTTTTTAGATGATAAATGATTTGTCTTTTTTTTCCTTTCAAATTCACTTTTTTTTTAATGGTTTACTTCGTCATTTTTCTAAAATTGCACTTAACTTACAAATTTGATGTTTTCATACACTAACTACTCTCTTTCTTTTTCCTTTTGTTATGTTATAAAATTGCACTTAACTCGTACTATTTTAACTCAAAAGAAAATTTTAAAAATAGCTAATATGTCATATTATAAAATAATCCATAGCTGGATGAAACTAAAAAAAATGATTTTGTCAATTTGATTTTGCTTTGATTAATTTATTGTCATATTATCAAATAACCAATATGTGAATGAAACTATAAATAATAATTTTTTCAATTTCATTATGCATTGATTAATTTATTATCATATTGTAAAATAACCAATATGTTATAATTTTGGGGGAACACAAAAATATTAAACTATGTGAGAAAGTCTTCAGATGTTTTTTTGTTGTTATATTTTATATTTCTTTGTTACTTTATTGTTTTATGGTTTATTAGTATTTTTGTAATATTATTTTGCACTTTTTTGTTTTTGTTTTGGTGAGGTTTACCTCGCCTCGTGCATTTTTAAACGTTGGCTAAAAGTGATTTATTTTTAATATTGGGTGCGCTACGTTTGGAGTTCGGATGGCTCGTAACAGCCAGCGCCGATTGCCCCATGGTCCCTTTTTGCCTCCACCATGGCCGACAAGGGCACCGCCTCAGGTCTCCCCACCTCAACTGCCATCATTCAAGGGTGGTGAGCCTCGGTAAGCTTGTCGGGCCCACCCCTTCCCTTGTCTGGATTCCAACCCTTTTGTCACCGCGGGCCACCCTCCTCTAGTTTTTAATGCCTAGCACCTCATTTTGAGCACCCAAGGACTCTTCATCACGACGACAAGCATCTTGTGATAAAGGGGCCTAGTGGAATGTTATTTTCTTTTATTTTGTTTTAAGGGTTTTGTTGCATTTTGTTTTATTATTTAGATCTAGAAGAAGCAAAAGGCAATTAATTGCATTTTTGTAATTAGAACCTTAACTTAGAGCCTAAGCTACTCCACCCCTTTAAATACCCCCTTATATTCCTCATTTGAGGACACTCTCCATTTGAAATATAAGAAATCTCTTGATTCTCTCTCTAAAAGAAAATAACAACAATAAAATAAAATGCACCAAAACCCTAAAATAGGGATCGATTTCCTCCATCAGAGCCCCTCTTCCTTCCCTCATAAAACTCACACCTTGGGCTCCACCCCAGGAAAACCTTAATTTAGGTCGTATCGCCACTTAACCACTATTGACGTGACCATACTTGACTAACGCAAACCCTAACCCCACACGACCCAACCAATTCCACTACCCCCAGTCGAGAAACACCATGTTTGTTCCCATGTTGATCACGTTGTGGCTGTTCCTAATTCAGAGTTGGTTACTTATTCTTAGGGTACTTACATGATTCCTTTTCCATTGGCATGACCGACCAGCCGACAAGGACACTTTGATCACCGGGGAGATTCTATATTATTTGGACCCTGACTTTCTATAGCTAGTATAGGTGGGGTGGGGTGGGGTGAGAGAGAAGGGGGTGTGTGTGTGATGCAGGAGCATAGATCATCAGGTTATTTCCTTCTTTTATTTTACCTTTTTTGGTCATTCTACCTTTTAGTTTTAGCTTGGCTAGCAAGCTAACTTATGTCTATAAAGAAGGCCCTTAGCTTCCCTTTTCTACTCATCACTTGTGGAGATGTTCAAATAGAGAGAATTTATAACCAAAATGTTGTTATGTAGTAAATTAATCACTTCCTCTCATACCTACACATCAGTACAAATTGTGAGTGGGAGCGAAATCACTATAACATGATTTAGTACTGAAAATGTTTCTCTCATTCATTCATTCTACAATGGTAAAGTGATTACAATGGTTGGCCAAGGGCTATGAAGCGCGGACTCAACTCGCAATACGAGATACGACCTAGGGGGCATGGTATTCGAGATTTTCAAAATTTAGGATATGGATACATTAGGATACGTATAATGTTTATATATGTATATAAATATTAATGTAATAAAAATCATTAGTATTTTGAAATTCCATACTAATAATATTATATGTCTTTTTTAATACATAGCCATGTGTTGAACTTAATTGATATATAAAAGTTGGACAAAAGTTTTCCACTACAGACAAAGCTTGGTTGGGATAGTTTTTAAAATGGTTTTCAGCTGTCTTCCAATAATGTGAGCCTACTACATTTCACCAACACATCTTTTTCTGCTTTTTACTTTACTGAGCAGCTGAGCTATCACTTGAAGGAAGAAATTACAGCGAAAGGAAAGTTTGTTTTGTTACTGTTTTACTTATCTGTTTTTCATTTTCTTCTTTTCTTTTTTTTAATGTATCCAACGCTTGCTGCAACGAGATCTAGATGGCTAGATCTGGGTGAATCCTTGCTCTAGACCGGACTAGACGAAACCCTTGTTGCGACCTCTTTATCCTATTCTATTATGTTTTGCAAGTTAAGCGTGTCCCTCAATTTAACAAAAATGATGCTTTTTGACTCGCATAACCGAGCGTGTGGGTATGTATCCCCTACGAATCTGTGCGACTTGAGTCTAACACGGATTCGAGGTCTCGGGAGGCCATTGGCCTTATTTATAGCCTTATAGGGTAAAGGTCTCTTGCTAGGCATGATAACCTAAAAATGGTAAAAGACTAAAGAGGGAATACAAAAATATCCAAAAGATTGTCACCCTCAACCATGGTTCAAAATCTCGATCGTGGTCTGTGTCTCGAACGCCTAATTTTTAACTCTGTCGCGGTATCGGGCGATACGCAACATTACACTATTTAGAGAGCCTAAAAATTTCTGCAAAAGATATGGATAATTTTAAAAAATAAGATTAATAATTTAGACCAATTAGATAAGTTTAAAACCATAATTTAATATACATAGCATTGTCTAAAGGTTAAAACTGACGCGCTGTCGCTCTTGCATCTTCAATATTTCATAATTATTCAATAATGAATAAGCGGACGATTTAATTAGACACAACTTCATGAAGAAGGTACATTGGAAGTCATAAAGAAAAAAGTATAAATTATAGTTTATTTAAGTAACAATACTTATTATTAATTAAGTTTTATATTAGATATTTTCCTAAATGGGAAATAGTTATACTTAATTAAGTAAATAACAATACATTTTAAGGAGATATAAATAACCATATCTTAACAGTTTAAAAAAAATGAAATTCTAGATATATTATTTGAATTATGGGAATATTAGGGTCATGTCATGTGCTATTTAAAACAACAAATTATGCAATATAAAATAATCATATATTACATTCAACAAGTATGCATACCATATTTTTTTACATATAATAAGATTTTTGGTTGTGTTATATTTGTCCTTTTTATTTACCCAACTCTAGAAACTTAGAGCTGATAAAGTGGCAGCAACATTGTACATGTTTTCCTTTATTACTTCATTAAAATTTTAAAGGCACAATTAACAAATGTACACTTGTTAAACTAGTGTACAGCTGTTAAATGTACAGAGAGAACAATTTGTCATTAGAAACTCTAAAGACTTGCCTTATTACCTTTTAACTAAAGGATTGCTATATTTTTTATAAGAAACTTAAAATAATTTTTTACAACAAATTAGAAACTATTACAAAACTAAAATACTATATTTATAAGAACCTAATATTATTTTTTACAACAATGAAATAATATTTACTTATATCTTTATAAGAAACTTGATTTTTTTTCTATAACTGAAAAATAATTTATTATTTTTGTAAGAAACGATAAATAATTTTTTACAACAAACGAGAAATAATACTACTTATCTATAGGAAAGTAAAATTACTTTTTGTTTCCCAACAAAAATCTATTGATAATTGTTTTATATAATATTTAAAAAGCTTCCAATAGTTTTGTAATATATATAAAAATTATAGTAAACTTTTTTCATTTTCAAAATGTCATTTTCTTAATGGAAATAATTGTCAAATATATTTAGTGTTCGATTGTTTCAAAATAGACTTTTTCAAAACAAAAAAAATAAAATAAAAAAATAATGATAAGACATGACAGCTGGAGTCCAAGAAGTTACCCTTTTGTTGAACTAAGATGGACTCCACCTCTAGTACATGTAGTCTTGAGAAAAAAACACTTCCATATTGTGCAAGCTTTAAAAAAGAATTGAACTGGGCAGATAGTTCACGGTGACAACGAAAGAGGATTTTGGTACAAGATAGGTCTCCGGCGAGACAACGATAGCAGATAAAGTTCTAGTGACTCTCCTTTCCACTTTTTCACCGAGATTTTGTATGTATCGGATATATTGGCCATTATTTCAGCGATGCAAACCGGATTTGCCGCTATGTAGTCCAGTCACCTTGATTCACCCCGATGTAGCAAAGAATTCATTTTGCCTCGCGGAATCAGATCGGCAAGCTGCGAGACCGAGTTACCTAGGCCGATATCGAGTCAACTCGACCGAGATTTTGAGCTATGCCCTCAACTTATCGTAATAATTCTAATCGAAGGAAATAATAATATACACAAATTAAAAATGCTACAATTAAACCAAATAATACTATGCCCTCGTGACCTCTCTTACCTATTTAGCTCATTTGGGGAAAATCAATCAATGATTATTCCTTACTTTCCTTTTCTTCTTTTGTTTGCCAATCTAAACTGGGCCCCACTTTAGATGGATTTTTTTATCTTAATAAAGATAGGTCAAGGGTATTGGATATTTTAGAGTCTCTTGTTTTGGTAATTTTCTTTCGAGTGCCCTTGGCATTGTTCATGTTAGTAACAAAGAGCATGAAGGACTTAGATTGCTTCATAGGAGAGACTAGTTGGAAATTAATGGAATCTTCACTTGGACAAATAGTGGGGTGAGTACTGGAAAGTTCGTAAGTTGCTAGGGATTGGAAGAGTTGTTCCCTAATTCTGAGCAAGAAGTTGCTTTCAAGTAAAGTCTCATATTATTGGCCAATTATCTTAGACTTTTACCCATATAAGTGGGGTCCATTCCCTTTAGATTAGGCATGTGGTTGTATGGCCATGAAAGTGAGACGTTGGTTGGCTTCATTACATGAAAAAAAAGATGTTTTTTGGAAATGGTTGGATTGATGTAGAGGAGAGGAGAGTTTTGGACCACTCATAAAATCATGGAGAGGATTTGAGCAGTAAATTTTATGACAGTGAGGAGGGGAATTTCATGGAGACAAAAGACAGTTAAACGAATTTGAGGATGGGACAGTAATTCTATAAAGCCATTTGGGATATTTGAGGAAGAAGAGATCAATAGGGGCCATTTGGGAGTGTTGAGGAGATAAATATCCTGGTCGGGTTGGAGGGATACACTTTGGCCTTCTAATAATAAGGTTGGGATGTGGTGAACACAGGTATCTTAGAAGTTTTCAGTGAGTTTTATAAGAAAGGAGTAATAAATTCTTATACTGATGAGACTTGCATTTTTTCGGCTCAAGAAAAGACAATATTGGATTTTGTTTAGCTTGTGCAGTATTTTGGCAGAAGTCCTAGAATATTTCAAGGAGCTTCTGTGTGGAACTGACTGATAATGTATTTGGTGCTGACAGCAAATGACTTGGCAGAAAAAAAAGGTATGGTGTTCAAGGTTGATTTTGATTTTTGTTGAGGATAAGTAGATGTGATTTGCTATAATAAATTATTATTAAGACAGTGGAGGCCTTGGATGAGAGGTTATGTGAGTTCAATTAACTTACTTGGTTTTTATCAATGGTAGTGCAAGAGAGAAATTTGAAGCATACTGGGCTGAAGGGAGAAAATCAATTACCTCTCTCTCTCTCTCTCTCTCTCTCTCTCTCTCTCTCTCTCTCTCTATTTTATGTTTTTTTTATTGATGCTTGATGTGCTGAGTAGGTTGGTAGCAAAAGCCAAAGGTGGTGGAGTTTGGAGCTGCACAAAACATCCTATGGGGTTGTTATAGTGGGAATGATTTCTTATGGCAATAGGAGGAAGAGAATATGCATCGGAGATGTGGTTATATTAACTACTTGTTGGTGTGGCTAGAATGAAATGCGCATCGCTTTGGAAACATCATTTAATGAAATGATTAATTTTTGGGAGCGCAGCAAATTTTCAGCATCATTATGTTCATCATTGTCTTTATATTAAGATATCCCCTCATTTCTGTATTTAAAATGGAAGGATCTGATCACTTGATAGGGTGTGTTTGATTGGAATAGGTGGATAACTTTCCATGTCCCAAAAGAAAATTTTCCATGGTAAATTTCCAAAATACTTACTATCAGGTTGTATTGTAGGAAAACTGGGATAATAAATACGAGGCAAATGTTGACAATCAAACACACCCTATGGCATATATTTTGCAACATCAGGGCTTCCTCAAGATGCATTTGTCCACCACCTTTTACCCTTGTAGTTATTCACTGTTATTTATGAATAAAAATAAAATGTGTTGTGATAAAAAATATACAGTAAAGCCTTTTTCCTGTGTAACCTACAAAATGATTCTCATTAAAGATGCCTTTAATTGTTTTCCTCTCTTTTTGGTGATTGTCCTACTAGCTGATCGATCGACTTGCATTACAAACGAATCCGGTAAGTGTTAAAACTCTTCTTGTCTCTCAACACTCTCTTCTTTTTTCTTGTATTTATAAGGGTTATAATCTCCCGTTTTGCCAATTGTTCTCAGCTAATAAGCGATAAGCATGAGGAAGAGGCTTGGGCAAAGAAGGGCGTGAGGTGGGTTTACTTTCCTTTGCCATTCATAAAACTAGAGTTCTATGGAGGTTTAATATGGATTTTGATGGTTTAGCTGACCTATCTATTGAGGTTAATTTATTATGTCTTTTGTCTGGGCAGTTCTCTTCTCTTGCCTCCTCGTTAAACCTAAATTATTCAAGTGTGCGTATGATAAATAATTACTTGTAATTGAAAAGGCTTACGAGAGCATGTCTTCACAAGTAGACGCTTGACGTGTAAACTCATATATCACACTGGGTGTTGTTAACGACACCCATAACCACAAAACTGTTTTTTAAACACAATGTACAATGCTTTTATGCATTATGTGGTGCCAAGGAGAAAGTTTTGGGGTGCATTTAGGAGCACTCTTTTACATTCAAAAGAAAAAGCATAGAAAACGAGACCATTGGGTTTACTGGTTTTGGTTTTGATTCTTCACTATGCATGTTTATGTAGAACACACAAATGAGCACAGACAAACACTTTCACTTTTTCAAAACCTTTAATGTTTTATTGTCCACAAGTGACTAAGGAATCTGTTAACTTTTCCAAACCTTTTATTTTTCAGATCTCCTGAACCAACAGAAGAAGAAGAAGAAGACGACGACCTAGATGAAACATACGAATTCAATTTCCGTACCAGTATCTTCGCCTATATCTCCAACATATTTCATTTCCAGCTCTCCAGAGCCAACAGATTTGGTGATCCTAATGGGTGCGCCCCAAGAAAATATAATAGTCAACCCAGTTGAAGAATGTGTTTCTCTTAAGTCGTCAAAATGTCTTGTTTAATAGGTTGAAACGCTCAGCATCTACTTTTTCTCGTCTTTATTAATTATTTTTCTTAGCAGGAGTAATAGTTGGATGGAGAATTTGGATAATTGGGTACTTGCTTAGTACCTCTTTATATTATTATCATTTCTCGAATCTCAAAATTTGCTATAAAATTATGGTGATCCATTACTATAGCAGTTTTAACAATTACATTTGATCATCAAACGGGCTATCATACATATAGTAAATAAGGTAAAATTAGTCTTGCTGGTATCTGACTATGCTTGAACTGAGAATGAGCAACTGGGATGTGTTCTTGCCCATTATACTATTGGTCTTTAAAAAATTACTACCATACTGAGTATTCAAGATCCAAACAACAAAATAATATCTTCAAGAAAACATTTCCATATGTAGGCAAAAGTTCAACCTTAATAAATGAATAATATCTTTTAAACTTGACCTTCTCCACTGTGAGATCATCCCACTTGCAGTTTGTTCAAGCAGCGCAGATAATCTTGGCGTGACCTACAACTTCATCAATATAACAAAAGTTAGAGAAGACTTTTTTGTCCACTCCCAAATTTACGGGCAATCTTTTTTTGGACACTTATAAAACAATGTTAAACTTTATTTTGACCCTTAAATCTCATAACCTGCAAACTTCACAAATTAGTTAGGGAGTTGAAGGAAATAATTTATTACAACTACATTAACATAATTGACTAATGCCCACTTATTTTACGAGTGTTTCAAAGGGAATAACATTTTTTGCTTCAAAACACCATAAGTTTTTTTTACTACAAAATATCACTTAAATCTAAGGGCCGTTTGATTCAAAAGTGAGCAAAGTGGAGAAGACAAAATTCTCTCTGAGTAAAATTTGCCATAACAAATTTTACCTAGTTTTTTCACTCGAAGTTATCAAAAAACAATTAGGCGAAATTAAAGTCAATTCAATTAGCTTATTTAATATTTTATAAAAAGTTTTTAAACAATTTTTTAAAACAAAAATTGAAAAAACATTTTTTAAAAATAAATTTTACAATATTTGAAACAGTTTTTAAATTATTCAAAACAAATTTTAAACCTTTTAAAATAGTATTTTTAATAGTTTTAAAACTAGTTTTTAATAAAACAGTTTTATAAAACATTTTTTTAAACCGTTTTTAAATTGTCTTTAAAACAGTTTTTTAACAGTTTTAAAAACATTTTTGTGACATTTTTTATAAAACAATATTTTTTTTATTTATAACAGTTTTTAAAACAGTTTTTTTAACATTTCAAAAACAGTTTTTCTTAAACATTATTAAAACAGTTTTTAAAATAATTTTTAAAGCAGTTTTTAACAACCTTTTTATAAAACAATTTTTATAATATTCGAAACAGATTTCTTAATTATTCAAAACAGTTTTTAAACCTTTTAAAATAGTGTTTTAAATAGTTTTAAAACATATTTTTTTAATAAAACAGTTTTAAAAAGTTTTTTTTAAAAAGTTTTAAAACAATTTAAAAACATTTTTTAAAACAATTTAAAAACATTTTTTTACTTGAAACAGTTTTATAAAATAGTTTGTAAAATAGTTTTTAAAATATTTTAGCATAAAAATATAAAAAAAACACTTGTACGAAGTGGCAAATTGTTTGGCTAATAATTCTTCCCTAAATAACGAAGCAAAATTTGCCCACTTTTAATGCATTAGAGGTGTTGTACATAGGGAAATGGGTTGTAGGCAAATTTTGTTATCAAATAGACCAAAAAGTGGGCAAATGTCATATTTACCCACTGATTTGACATTTGCCATGCAAATTTGTGAATCAAACAGATCCTAGTTACTTTCCAATACCACATAGCGTCACCATATATTTAAAGTTTTAACATTTATTTTCGCACTTTTCCTTTATCTCTCTACACATTCAAACCTCCAAACCTTTCACCTTCAATTTCCAAACCTTTCATCTTCAAATTCATTATACTTCAATTAAAGATTAAAGTGCATTGAACAAAATATTCATTTGAATTCCAAAAGTTTTTAAAGTTACAAACAAAATACCCATTTCATCTTTATGCCCATGTTATCTTTATTACTTGACCCTGAAAAATATGTTGAACAACAATAATGTGTTAATTTTTTGTGCAAAGAACGTTTAATATCCTTCATATGTTGAGAAAACATCACATAAATAATAAACCCTAGCATTCAAAACCCTAGTTGATAACCCAGTGCTTCGGTATAAAGACCTCGAATAAAGACCCAACATTCGTCATGTTTGGCCCGAATCAAATATGGTATGAGAAATTGGATTTAAACTTCATACGACATAATCATCCTGAATATATGCATTTAATTCGGCATAATCACCCCGAAAACATACATTCCATTCAGCATAATCATTCCGAATGAAAATTTTTCTTCAAAAAAAAATATATAAATTCCATTCGGCATAGTCATCCCAAATATATGCATTTAATTCGGCATAATCACCCCGAACATATGCATTCCATACTGCATAATCATCCCGAATGAAAATTTTTCTTCAATTTTTTTTGAGTGTGATTCGGGATAATCACCCTACAAATTATCATCTTTTTCTAGGGTCTGACCCTGAACCACTAGACGATTTCTGCGATTTTTTGATATTTTCAATCCCTATGAATAATAAATATATATATAATGAGACCCAAAGTTTAGAAGAAAAATGTGATTTGGAGAATTTTCATTTGCTTTTGAGGTGTTGCCATTGTCTTTTGAGGGAACATCCATTGATTTTTGAATATTTAAATAACAAACCCTACATATTTAATAATGTTGAAGATGGTTGGTTGAAGGTTAAAGAAGATGAAGGGAGAGTTTAACCCTAGTTATTTAATAATGTTGAAGATAGTTGGTTGAAAATGATTTGTTGAGGAAGAAAAAGAGAGAGTTTGGAGTATAATGTAGAGAGAGAAAATGTGTGGTATTTTGTGTTGAAAATAGTGTATATATATATATATGATGTGGTGGCACTCAGCAAAAAAATCCTTTTTTTTTGTGATATTTTGAAATAAAAGTTGTGGTGCCCTTGGAAACACGCTATTTTAACTATCAAACTTCATAACACAACATCCAAAAATCAAAGGATTATACAGTTCTATTAACATATGGTAGAGAAAAAGAGACCACAAAAGGGTATTCTGCTCTTTAAGTTCTTTCAGGCATATAAGGTCAGGGGGATGGGTGACGAGGTCAACTAAGTGACATTGCTTTAACCTTCCCAATACCTTCCAATTCTAATACATTTCTATCAAGGATTTGAATGGATGATTTTCTGGACAAAGGAACATCTCTAAAATCATTAAACAAAACAAAGAGAAAAAAAACCATGAAGATAATAGCTGCAACACTTTTCAATTAAAATATAAAAAAATGGACCCAATAGTGAATATTAGGCCATTTAGAGTCACTAAAAATCTCCCTTATAAATATCAAATCCCTTTGAAAAAGTTATCAAATCCCTTTGAAAAACTTACTAAATCTCTTTCAAAAAGTTACCAAATCATATTGAAAACTACTATAGTGCACATAAGAAAGTAAATTAGATAACAACCTGGAAATGTAAAAAGTAAATTGAGGTACGACAAAACATAATACGGGCGCACTGATTTTGAGCCCAATTAGCCAACTTGTGTCAGGTAGCAAATACCTGAAACAAAATATAACAACTTTTATTAAGTGTATAATAAAGCAATCAAGTGTAGAATACATCAACTTCGATTAAGTGTAATTGAACAAACCTGATCTGTAAAAAATGTTTGCTAACATCAATATTGAGAGCATCCTCGTCTTTTTTTGTCTTCATTTCCTTCAAAAATTGCATTGTAAAAAAGAACTTAGTTGAACTAAAGCCATGGATCTTGGGAAATATTAACGTGTGATTCAATTACAACTTTGGGATTATTGATGAATCTCCAAAACTAACTCTTTATAAGTCTATACTGGTATAAAAAGTCAAAAAGGAGGGTTGGCAGTTGCAATCAAGATAGAGGTAACGAATGAATACTAGCTCACTCGAAATTACAACATCAAACATTAATGCACATGTTCAGGGATCATGCGGCGAGTTAATATTTATTTAATAAAAAAATATTTGCTCACTATTAGTCTACTGAATGTGACAGACCTTTTTTGTCCATAAGGTGTCGAATAAAAGCTAATGCACAAAAATTAAATAGATTTGGTATCGAGATACCAACCTTTAATGACCAAGTTCAGGGAACATGTAACGAATGAAGATTTGTTAAAAAAAAATGTTGATTCGATATCTTGATGACGACGAAGACGGACCATATTCGGGGATGAGGTGACGAATGAACATTTCACAAAAAAAATAATATATATAATTCGGTATCAAGATATAAAAAAAAAACTCTTCGTTGTCGGTATCCCGATACCGAATGGTTTGTAATTATTTTACTGTCATTTTTTTCAAGCTACATTTAAATCAGCAAAAATACATAATGAGTTCAAAACTAAAGTTGTATACCTCTTGTGGACATTTGGAAAAGTACATAACGAGTTCAAAACTAAAGTTGTATACCTCTTGTTGACATTTGGGAATACTTTGATGAGATGTTGAAGTCCCAAAACCAACACCATTTTGTTGATGATTTTTCATGGTTTATATGGGTTGATATGCTAAAAAATATATCAATATTGTCACAAGATGATCTACTATCAATGTAATGACAAATATGAATGAGAAAATTAAGTTTTTAAAGATTTTATTGGATTTGTGTGGGGAGATATATGACCCAAAAGAGAACGTGAGGAGCCTGGAGCTGTGGGAGAGTTTTGGAAAATAAATGATTGGCCCTTTAGTTGTTTGAAAAAATATTATATATGATGTGGTAGTAAATAAAAATTGTCCACTTAAATTTTAGTGTGGTACCAACATGTAGACCCACACGATGCACGGGCGATTGCATAATGATGCTAATAAAGAACAATAAGTATTCATAAATGTTGAAGGATTATGTAATCTCCTTATGATTGAAGGCACGCATATCATTTTTGTGGAATCATTCATCAAATGTTTGATGAAATCCAAGTACAATATATGTTTACATACAACCTACTATATCATATGTTTACATACAACTCTGCTACAAATTTAATCTACCTTATACATTATGTATACTAGTTTCCAAATCAAGTAGAATTTGCGTACTTGATAAAAAAATTATTCAATTGATTTACGAAATCCATTACAAATGGGTT
Source organism: Sambucus nigra (assembly GCA_949130495.1). Lineage (NCBI taxonomy): Eukaryota > Viridiplantae > Streptophyta > Magnoliopsida > Dipsacales > Adoxaceae > Sambucus > Sambucus nigra. The sequence goes on from OX422210.1 coordinate 7,642,921, forward strand.
CCATCCTCACATTATTACGAAAAAAATGTTATACGCTAGTGGGGACCTATGAATACGATCGAAATGACACCTTCTGTAGTAACTCAAAACTGCAGAAGCCGCATGAGTTACTGTCCCGATATGGAACATGGACACCTTCCTTTCATTTTTTCTCATCACCTAGTGCTCAGATAACGTTTCCAAGTGCAAGCAGTCGGAGTTTGGGGGGCGAAGGTCACAAGGCAGGAGGCTTTTGGGGGGTGAGAGAGGATAAGAGAAAGGGAGGTAGGATTTTTGGGATGAATGAGATATGTTGGGCCTCTAGGCTAAATATGTGTGGCTTTAGAGAAGTGGAGGAAACGTATTGGGAAATGGAGAGTTGAAAAAATAAACATCATTATCATACGTGGTTTTAGAGGAGAAAGGGCACTGAGAAATTATTAAGTTCACGTGGCAAATCATGGTTGATTTTAGCCTCATTGATAAGTTATTTGATAATCCATTAACAAATAAGAGAATTATGAAAATTGATCAATGAAAATCGTAATTTTATTTATAATATTCTCTTTGTTTCCATGTATCTATAATTTAAAGGAATATTACAATTGAGTATATTTGTAAACATTATAAACATCATCCTAATACTTACTATATGAAGAGACTATATATGTGAAAAAATGGTAAAGCGTGTTATACCCACTCATTTGATAGGATTGAAGACATGCAAGAAACCCAATATAGTTGAAAAGCATTGCACAGTGATCCAAAGTAGTTTTGTTCTTTTATCCTGAACTAAGATGGAGTGTAATTATTTAATCTGTCAGGAAAATGAGGCACGTAATAAAGTATTAAAAAGGCAGAAACAAAAACTAAATGGATATTGATAGCCTTTTATTCTTCACTCCTTAACAACTTTGAAACTGAAGCAGATGTGGTAGAAGTGAGGGATATGGATTCTGAAGAAAGTTAAACGAACCTAGTAAAAATGAGGTAATTGGTAAACAAAAAGTGAACAAGTTAATAATATTATGCAATTCATCCATAATAATGTAATAATTGTTTGAAATGAAAAAAAATAAAACATTTTAGCTTAGGCCAACCTTCCACCTTGAGATTGCCCCTCTTATTACATTAAAACTCACATCTCCATAACTACATTTAATTCCACCATGAATGTAAGTTTATTGTAATCAATTGATGTAATCAAACTATATTACTACCAAGTAGGGCTGTGTTTCGGCCGGATCGGAAAATGCCTCTTCGGAAAAAATTCGGATTTTTTCGGAAATAAATAACTATTCCGATTTTCGATTCGATTTTTTCGAAAAATCGACAAAAATCGGAAATTCACAAATTATATTGAAAATCCAGAAATTTCCAAAATTCCAAAATTCCAAAATTTCAAAAAAATAAATTATGGATTTTCGAGTACTCGAAATTCTCATTTTAAAGAAACAAAGAAAATGGCTAAACCCAACATGTAAATACATGAGGATATGGCCCACTGTTTTATTTGTGTAGAAGTTAGGAGGATACTCTCCTTTTATAGAGCATATTTTGGAGACCTTTCCCTCTCCCAACCGATGTGGGATATGGGAAACTTTCAAAAAATCGGAAAAGAAATCGAAAATCGGAAAATAATTCCGAAAAATTGGATCGGCATAGTTTCGAAAAAATCGGATCGGAAAAATCGAAAATTCAGAATCATTTCCGATTTTCGATCCGATTTTTTTCGAAAAAATCGAAAATCGGAAATCGGCAAACTAAAATTTCATTCCAAATTCGGAAAAAATCGGATCGAAAATCGGAAAAAAATAGCCCTACTACCAAGTCATCCGACATTCCTTGTTTTGTACTTCAAAATACACAAAACACACACACACAATTTATAAATTGTGAGATATAACCTAAAAGGTGCCCGACCCACTATTCAAGTTTACATGTTCTCCATCAATAATTCATCGTCAAACCCAATACCAATATTTATGTTGAATAGCTTACATTAGGTTGAAGCCTAAAAATCTCTTGAAAAGTCTCAGCAATATATATGATGAAATGTATAACACTCAATAAATAACATATAAATAGTTTTCTAAAATCTCATTTTAAAATCTCATCAAACTTAATATTCATTAAAATATGTTAGCCACACCATAAATTAAACGTTACCCACACCGAAGTGCACCCAGAGGCGAAGCTATTTTGTAGCTGGGGGGGGGGGGGGGGGGGATCAGGTGCCCACCCTAGGAATTATTTTTAAAAAAATGGGTATAAGTTTTAAAATTGTAGGCAAAAAACTATAATATTTCCTTAAAAAAATATTACACACTCACACCCACTTGGCCACTTTGATTACTTGGATTATTTTGTTGTTGTTTAGGGTTTGAATCAATTTATTTTTATTTATTTTAGGTTATGGTTTGAATTAATTTGTTGTTATTTATTTTAAGGGTTTTACATATTTTATGGTTTGAGTTAATTTCATTTCGTTGTTGTTTAGGATTTTGCAACTTTGGTGAATTGCTAATTTGGACTAATTCCTTCCCATATAGTTTAAGGCCTCCTATTTCGAAAGATTTATTTTAGGAGTTTGATTTATTTTAGGGTTTTGTTATTAATGTACTATGTGCATTGGTGCAATTATCAAATAAGTTATTTTATTTTAATTATAGTTATCTACAAATGCAAATTATTAATTGAATATTTGTAAAAATTCTAAAAATAACCCTAAAAATTCGGCTCGGGGGCTCCTGCTCCCGAATCCCCGAAAAGGATTGATGATTTGTACATAGCAGCGCCCCACCCAAAAAATATTTTTGGCTCTACCACTGAGTGAACCCTAAGTAACTTATCCAAAGCAAAGTGTTAGTTTCTTAGCTCGTCCATTGATTGAACTTGGTCAGCTCATTTTAAACACTGCAGATAAATCATGTTGATTAACCTAACGACGTTTTAAAAATTAACATAAAAAGTGAACTCTAGCGGTTTAAGGGCTACACTCTCACAAAATCCTATGTGCGGAATTAACCAATTAGCAAAACTTTCTAGAGGGGAAAATGATTTGATGAGTTATAGTATATAACTAAAATTGACAGTAGAACCCGGTGATGATATTTGTTGCTTCTACAGATCACCACGTGGACAATTTTAATTAATGTTATTATTTAACAAAACCATTCATCTTCTTATATTTTAAAGGAAAGGAGAGGAGGGGGTATGTTAGAAATATAAAAAAGGTTGTGGAGGAAGTTAAAGGGTCCTTTAAAAACCATACCACAACCCTAACCTTACAAAACCCATCTCCAACGCAATAACAACCACCACCACAAACCCTAACCATTCAACTCAACCGCAAGAAAAAGAAGGTCATCCGGAAACAAGTCCCTTCGACTCACTGCCTTTTCTTTTCTTTGTAGCCTGAAATTTTCATCCTGCAACAGTCTCAACATCAGTTAAAGTCGCTGTTGCAGAATTGGACGGAGAAATGGGTTCTGATTTTGAGACTTATCTAGGATCTAATGGTCATTCTGAGTCTGAAAAGGAGTTCAGGTCATTCTCGGATTCCGTTGTGACTTATTCTCTAAGCATGCCATACAAACCTCTGGAATCTTCCATAAACACCTTACTTTTGCCAAAATATAAGTTTGTATACTATAAAAACACTACCTTCATTTAAAAAAACACTAACTATTTTTTTTACAGGTTGGTTTTGAAGCGTTGAAGGAGGACTGCTAAATACGAGAGGGAAGCACCAAAAGCTTATAGACATGGAACTTGGATTTGGGTTATTCATTGCATCTGTGCTTTTAATTTTTATAATTTTCTTTGTTTTCCATGTGTTTTTATGGGGTCATTGATAATAATTTACGTATTTACCGTTTCACTATTCACATTTTATATTGTTGTGATTTAAGGATATTTAAACAAAAAGATAAGAAAACATAAGGCTTTCTCACATAAGGCTTTACAAATAGGCACTGTAAAGTTTTCAAACTTTCTATCTATTTTTTTCATATGTGAAGAGTTAATTAATCCTCTCATGCAATGATTATTCATTGTCGACAATATCTTAGTCTCATCTGTTTATATGTTTGTGTTTATTTCTATTTTTGTGTGTTGATAACATTTTAATGCCACAATAAAGAAAATTACGGCCCAAATAATGTAGTTTTCTCTTAAATGACTTTTTAATGTTTGTTTTGTTAAAAAAATTGACTATTTTAATTTTTTCCCTTCATTTCATTCATTGTTCTTGAATGCCTGCAATTGTATAAAAATTTGTAATTCGACCTAACTTTTTTCCCTTAATTTCTTTCAATATTCTTAAATGTTTGCTGTTGAATAAAATATCACGATTCGACCTCACTTACAATTAAATATTGAAATGGGATCATATGTGGTGATTGAGAGTATTTTAATGATAATATATAGAGATCTTGGTATTGTTGTTTTTAGATAATATAATGTTATTACCATATATGCATTAAGAAAAATCATTTTGTTCACAACATTAAGATGTTCAGGTAGATAGACGAGAAAGTGTAATCTAAAGTGATATCACCTTGCATGTTTATCACATCGAGTCTTAATAATTCAACCTGAATGATCAATTTGTAGTTTATTCCATCTTATATATAAACAATGGTTACCCTTTCATTTTGTATTAATTTTTAATTTATAGTTTAAGAAATGTAGATAAGAAGTTATCAAAAAAATATTCTACAAGGGGCCCACGCATCGCGCGAGTTGCACGATAATCTATGTTGTACTTTAAAAACTATAGAATTAGAAATTAATATGGCGGAGTTAATAGGTGTGCAACTCTCAAGGTAACATTTGGTCGTCCTAAAGGGTGTAAACTAAACCCCTAATCTCACCCTTCCTCTTTCTCTCTCTCCAATGCACATCTATGCTCAACCACTTTGTTTCCTTCGCTTATTCATTTCCTTTTTTCTCTCACGTGGTCCTCTTCTGATATTTTGTAATACCCCGTATTTTTCGTGATATTTATTTTTGGGGATTAATTGAATTAAATGTCTATTAATTGAAAATTAATCCGGATAAAAATATTAACGTGACGTGAGTTAGTATTTTATTATAATGTGCATACTTGGCATTATATGAATATTGGTAATATTGAAGTTGTCACATGATTGAAATACGGCAATTTGGGAATTTTGTTGAGATGCGTGTGACCGCCGCGTCATGGTATTTTATTATTAAATTAAAAAGTGAATTTTTAGTTCCATTAACCGTATGGTCGTTTTGAGTGGGCCAACGCGTCCGGAAGGGTCGAGATAGTCAGAAAACACTAGCCGAGAGTTTAGTTTGGGTCCCGGGGCATTTTTGGGTCATACCCGTAACTTATAGGGGCATTTTGGTAATTTGTATTTTTGGGAATTAAAAAGTGACGAAAATTGGACATACAATCTGACTTATTCTTTAACCCACTTAACCCACTAACTACACTAAGAGACAACATGGGCTACGGGAGAAGTTGAAATACAATTCCAACTTACCAAAAACCAAACACACCTCCATACCTCCATTGTCTTCAACCTGGGGAAAAACTTGAGAGAGAGAGAGAGAAGGAAAGAATTCTGCAGAAAGAAAGAGAGAGGACAGACTTAACTTCAAGATTCAACACCAAATTCAGAGATAAATTAAGGCAAGTGATTTAAACTCATTTGATTCAAGATATGTTTTCATGTTTAGGAATTTTCGAAATTAATCTTGGGAGATGATTTAGACCCATAAATTGGATGTTAAAAGCTTGGAATTATGTTAGGAATTGCATGTAGTAATATTCTGGATGAAATTTATGTTCTAAACAGAACCTTTGATGATTTAAAAATGGAGTTAGAAGAAGTTTAGTGATGTTCTTGAATGGAAGAATTCTGGAAATTATTTTGATGTAGTTTTGATCTAAACTAAGCCTTTAAATGATGAATTATGGAATTTAGAATGTTAATACTGTTGTAGGATGATAGTACGATGTTATGGTAACCTTGTCTTAGAGTTTCAGGCTTAAAAATGGAGTTTTGGGACGATATTGTAACTGCAAAACGAATCCGTAACATACCTGGTGCGTTCGATCGATCGATGTTCTTCAGTCGATCGATCGACCACCATCGATCGATCGAAGGTAAAGGTAGATCGATCGACCTTCCCAGAACGAATAATTTTTTTTTCCTTAATTGAATTTTAATGGTGTTAACCCTTGAATAATATTATTGGAGACATTTTGAATACCTGTAACCTTAAGGAAGACTAGTAGACATGATTATGAGATTGGACTTTAATTTGGAATTTAATTTGAGGATTATTCTAAATTAATGAAATTCGATAAGTGAAATAATATTTGGGTTAATAGTGCAAATTTGAATAATTTGATGAAATAAGATTTGGGGAAGAAGTAAAGACCTTAGGTGTAAAGGCGTTTTATGTGAGAATAATGGAAACTTAATAGTCTATTTGAGATAGGTTTTAAGTTTAAGAAATTATGATGTGAGACGTGTCGACTATTTAATTTATATATTATCGGGATACTCGAAATATATGAATTTGGAATAATGGTATAATGATGTAGAGTATACCTTTATTAATATTGAGATATCTAAGATGTGTGAATGCTTAGTATAAAATCTTATGTGTATGACATACCTACCATACTTGCTATCACGGGAGGTTTACGTTCGCTTAGGGCCTTCTTATCCTTGTGTTGCCCGGATTTAGATTGGTTACCTCGATGAACATAGGTCATTGAAGGACTTATTGAGATGTTAATAAGTTTGCTGATCGTGGGAGCGTAGGTATGTGCGTGACCCATGTGATGGTGACTCTGTTCGCTTCCACTATTTGTGATGTTGTTATCTGAACAATTCCTGAGAGATTCGGAATGTGTGATCCTTATGTACGTGATGTACCGGGATGGATAGCAGAGTATGTGTGCACCGCAGCTTAGCCTTTGGGTGCTTTTATTGTATATTTATGATGTGAAAATATACGGTTAAATGAGAAGGAATTTACTATGTTAAATTGTGAGTATAATTATGGTAATGTTATGAAAAGATAAAGAGGGAACTTTTATCAATAAATGGTTTGTTAATAATTGGGAATCCGAGAATTAAAGTAGAACTCTCTATTTAATTGTTAAGGTTGGAAATTAAACGTGAACCGAGTAGAAGTGTTAGAAACTATTTAGAGTTAGATAGTTATGAGATAACACATGAATGAGTACGGGAACGTTAGGAGTGCACAGTTAGACGAGAGGTGAGTATATCATGTGAGAGCACGTCCTAACATGTATTTTGCATATACTGTTTTAAATGTTTTTAAAGCACTTGCAGGTTTTTAAAATATCTCCACATTCGGGCTCTCACCCGTTTGCTTTCAAATCTATTTTTCTTGTAAAACCATTTTAGGTGCCCAGCCACAAGGACACCATGCATAGGATTCTCACTCAGATGACGAGCTGTAGCTGCTTGTGGAAGCTACAGGAATTTGCTTTTAGACGCTTACATCATTTGGATTCCATACTCAGTATTCCTCAGTTGTAGGGCATGTGCCCAAATTCTATTAGAGGCATTTCCATTTCAGTTTTTCAGACTTTGGCATGTATTCATTCAGTATTCAGTATTTCATTATTTACTTCAGTTGTGGGATTGTGTTATGAGGAGTTTTTCCTCCAGATTTATTTATATCATGTGGCAGTTATTCTATTTACTTCATTATGGTGAATGGTGTTATTCTTCTTCTTTACACTTGTTGCATGTTAATCAGACTTTAATTAAAATTTGGCAACTTACTTTTTAAATACTAGGTGGTTAGTAATAATAAAATGTTTTCGACAGTGATGCTATTAACTGAGCCAACTTGGCGTTTTGATTTAATTTAATAAAGGAGTAGCTACCCGGTATTTAATTAGTCGGGGTGTCACATATTTCCCTTTCTTTCCCTTTTATATAACCTGAACCCATTGTTAGAGCACATGCTAATTCAAAAGGTGATATAACCCATTCAAACATTCACACGAGCTGATATGAAACAATTCAAACAAGTTGTTGCGCAAGACCCATTCAAAGGCCATTCACATTGTAATAACAAAAGAGTATTCCATTACAAATGCTGTTATACTTCACCTCCTTATCTACTCTATAAAGCAGCGATTATTTTTCTTTTTTATTTATTTATTCTTTTTCGCAGACAAACACTGTGGTGCATTTTTCTCACACATTCTGGTTATGACGGACAAAGTTTAAAAAACGATGGCCAAGTTTACTTAGATAATATGGTTGTGTATTTATAATTTTATGTTAAAGTTTTGTTGTGTATGTTTTTTAGCAGTTATAGAACATGGTTGATAAATGTATTGTTGTTTTAGTTTGACATCTAAGTTTGGGGAGGAAGGTATACTCAAAACTGTAGTACTGAACTTTTATAGTGAGAGCTTTGCATCTTGCTTTGTATGTTTGTTTTTGTTTTCAGAAGGAATTTTTGGATGATGTTAAAGTTAATAATTTTGTAAGTAGATTTGAGTTGGTACTTATATAATATATTTTTGGTTTCATAGAAAAAAGTAGATACATAGTATGAACATATGTAATAAAATTCTATTTTCTCTTTAGATTTTGGATTCAGTGTGTTTCAATATAGTTTCAAATTATGTATTTTAATTTGATGTATTTATCTCACTCCGGATCTGATTATTGAAAGGATTATTTCATGTTTTTTGATCTTGATTTGAGCATATGTAAATGTATTTTACGCTCAAATTACATTACACAATGCTACTAATACTATTACATATATATAACGTTTTTTTTCTAATAAAAAGGTTTTCAAAATTATTTTTTATAGAAATAAAAAGGTTTTGTTTATAAAAATATTTTGAACATTTTATTTATAAAAACAACTTTAAGTTTTTAGCTATAAATGACATTTTAAACTGAAAACAAACAAAATATGTATATATTTTTAATATAAAATACATACCTTTTTTAAAGCTTTTATTTCTAAACAATAGTTTTTATATAATAAAAACACTCAAAAATAACATAGAAATTTTATTTATAAAAAAATATAACCTTTTATAATGACTTTAAAATAAGATATTTAGTTTATGACATATACTCATTTTTATAATTATCTTTATATTTATTTATTGCGCATTGCCCGTGCATCGCACATGCGATGTAAAATAAACGAATATGATTAATTTATCAACATTTTTAGTAAAATATGCATAATAAATTGTAAATAATATATTTGTCTTAACATTTCTTCGCAGTATATATTTACGCCAGCGCATCGTGCGGGATCCATGCCAGGGGCGAAGCCAGGGTTGTATGTTGGGGGGGGGGGGGGGGGACGACAATCTACGGGTTGTTATTTACACTTTTATGCAATATTTTAGTACTAAAAATATATTAACCATAAACATTTTTTCCAACAATATCTTATATATACACCATCAAAATACAAAAGTTGCACCACATACAAAACAATTAATAACACAAAAGTTGCACCATATTTCTACAACACGAAAAAAAAAAAGAATTAAATTTGTCATTTTTCCTACTTTAACAGTTAATAACAATTAATAAATAACTACTTTAACAGTTAATAAAAATTAACTACTAAACTAATCTTTGCTGCTGCTGCCGTGTGTTTTGAAATGTAATATTGGCTTCGCCCCTGATCCATGCTAGTAGAGATGTAAGATTGAGAAATGGAGCGTTAGTTTATCATTTAAGAGGTATAAAAGAGTAATATGGAAAGCCAAGAGGATTTGCATTAAGTGAGAAATGAAAGGTTGGTTGTTGTTTAATAGAGAAATGAAAGGTTGGTTATATTTTTACCTCAACTTTAACCTTTTTCTATGCAGGTCTCTCTATATATACTTGCATTTTTGTTTGCTTTCTTGTGTTTTATAAGTTTGTGCTCTACAGCTTTTTATTCACACCCAGCCCTTGCCTAGTTATCTTCAGGTATCTCTTCATTAGTTTTTACACTACTTTTATCTAAATTACCATTTCAAAGCTCAGCTTCTTCTGTTTCAGATACGCCATATATTTTTGGGTTTTGTTCATTAGTATAGTACCCTCTACTTTTATTCAGCAGAATTTAAGTTGTAAAAAATAGAGATAACTTGTGAAAGGCCTTAAGGTGGGTGTGGTTCTTGATTTTTAAAGTGATTGTGTGTTGTCCCTGATTGTAATATTAATGTGTATTGTTGCTAATATAATGTATTGTGGCCTAAAATGCCAAAAATATATTCTAATTTGACATAAATAATTCTAATATGAATAAAAAGTTTATAATTGAAAGGTAAGGGGGTTAGAACAAATGCCCCTAAAAAATATGTGTAGTTATAAGAATTGTTATTGGATTTACTTTTTGCCTTTTTGAATTCTCCTTTGTGTTAGTTCATGAAAGTGGATTGTCAAAAACATTGTGTTTTATTGATGTGTTGCAAATATTGATTTTCATTATTAAAATGCTATCGAGGTTCTATATGAGAAGGAATGTGTTGGAGGGGTATAATTGTAAGACTTTATAAAAGTGGAATATAATTGTAATAATTCATAAAAGTAGGGTACAATTGTCACCCACCACCAAAGACCCTATATAAACTCTGGTCCAGACTCTCCTTAAACGGGTTATTTCCAAATCTTGCATCCCACATTTGTTTTGAATATATGCTACAAAGTTCGCATAATATTCTCCATTGTGAGTATATTTTAAAAAAACTAAATACCTCAATACTAAGTACTGAATAATAAAGCTTATATGGTACCTAAAACAATCCAAATGATAGTTACTACGAATATGAGCTGTTTTAAAACAATCCAAATGATAGTATATTTTGAATTCTCCTTTGAGACTGTTTCATGATAACTAATAAAAATATGAGCTGTATAGACAGTGCACGCTGCCATTAGCCAAAAACCTTTATCAAAAGGGACTTTTTTTTATGGAGGGTCAAATTTCAATTTTTGCTCTAATGTTCTGTCAAGTAATCAATTACAAACTTCCCTGTGCAAACTGAGATTTTAAATCTGTGAACCAAACTTTCAACTCTACACAAACTTCCAAAGGGCCATGAAATTATATCTATCAATATTAATTAGTATTTTTCATATTTTGTAACTGAAGTTTTAGTCAAAATAAAATTGCCTTTTTCGTTGTTTCTGATTGAATGCATGTTTAGATCTCAATCTATTAGATCCTTGAGGCAAGTTGGTATGGTTATATTCCTAGCAAGCCTAGCATACATGTCACCTCATCATGACTCTAAAATGTGTTTGCTTCTCATTCTGAAAATTTTGTACTACAAGTATATTGTAAAATATCATGGAATATTCCTCGAATTAATGCCACATATTTTGTTATTTATAATATTTTTCTTTTTACAAGTTACCTTCATTGTCTTATATATTTATAGCTTTCAATATCATTTTATATTCAAGTTTATTTCTTATGCACATGACATTCAAATGTGATTTTATTGTTGCCAAACTAATAAGCTGCAATTTTTTTTTATTGATTTTCACACTAATGACCAGAGTTACCCTATAGTTATTAAATTTTTTCTCTCATTTGTGTTAGATACATTGACCAAAAATGGCATCTAACCGTTTAAAATCGGAGAAGAACAATGGGACAAATCTGCGTCAAAGAAACCCATACGAGGTTCTTGGGGTCTCGCGTAACTCCACGGATCAGGAAATCAAGAGTGCGTATCGTAAAATGGCTTTGAAGTACCATCCCGACAAGAATGCAAATGACCCTAAAGCAGCTGAGATGTTTAGGGAAGTCACATTTTCGTACAACATTTTGTCTGATCCAAATAAACGGCGTCGATACGACACTAATGGCTTTCAGACCGTTGAATCTGAAACCCAAGATTTAGAGTTCGATCTTTCAAGTTTGGGAACCATGAAGACCATGCTTGTAGCACTTGCTATTAAACTTGGCGCGCGAATAAAAACCACTGTATCATCCGTCGTCTTAGAGGATGCATTAAATGGCATGGTACACATCTGTCCACTCTCGCTGGGGGAACCTGTTTATAGTAAGGTCGAAAAGCAATGTGCTCACTTTTATTCCGTTACGATTACAGAGAAGGAAGCAAAATCCGGATTGGTGTGTCGAGTCCAGTCAGTGGACAAAAGCAGATTCAAGTTGTTGTACTTTGACCAAGAGGAAAATGATGGATTAAGCCTTGTCCTGCAGGAGGATAGTGCAAAAACAGGAAAGGTTACGTCTGCCGGGATGTATTTTCTCGGTTTCCCTGTTTACCACTTCGACCAATCGGGATGTATCTTCAAAAAACTACACACGTTTCAGCCATTGGAAATAACTGAACTCGAAGCAGGCACTCATGTATTTGCTGTTTATGGTGATAATTTTTTCAAAAGTGTTAGCTACACAATCGAAGCTCTTTGTGCTGCACGTTATAAGAAAGAAAAGGAGAATCTTAGACGCGTCGAAGCTCAAATCTTGTCAAATAGGGTGGAAATATCCAAGTTTGAAACTGAATACTACGCGGTTTTGGCACAATTTAACGAGATATCTAGTAGATTAGCGCAAGAAACGCAAACAATTGACGAGCTTTTTAAGAAAAGAAGTGAAGTGCAAGCATCTTACACAAGTGTTTCGCCAATTAAGTGTAGCAGTAGTGGAAGCAAGAATAAGGGAATAATAAGGGACGAGCCGAAGAAGAAGTGGTATGATATCTACTTAAAGAAGGACAAGGGGAAAAAAATCTGAATAGGGATTTTAGTGTTCACTAAGGCATTTGGGAAAACTTGAATCTGCTACCAATGTGAAGATTGGGGAACTCTTATACATGAAGGATTGTCTCTGCTTTTGATATCTCAAGTATCTTTTTTTCTTTCTTCTTTTAGATACTACAGTAATAAACTTCACAATAGTGCAAAGGGAATCATATTAAGTTGTTTGGATTTGTACTTCCTAAATAATTATAAGTGTTTCCTTAGTTCTGAACCATAATTGTGAGTGTGTTTTTCCTGTTTATGATAACCCATTGTCAATTTATTAGCTCAATGTTTAATCCGAATATTTGGTCTTATACGTTCCTAGAAGTAACTAATTTTTGTGCTCAAAATTCCCTTGAGTTTTTAAAATTCTATGTTCCAAAGAACAAAAAATCACTCCTTGCAAATGCATCCACAATTAAGGGTTTTTGTTTTAAAAAATTCACTTTATTAAGGGAATTTTTGTTTGTAATGTTAGTGTGGATTTTGTTCAAGAGCAATGACTAATCAAAATACAGTTGGTTGGATATCGCAAATTGTCATTATCGATTGTAATGCTTTCTCCGGGTTGTGGTCTATTTTCTGTAGAATGTATGCCTGTTTAACTTTGAGGAAGAGTAGTATGAGACTATTTGTGAGTACCTTTTTCTATTACCATTCCATTTTGAATTTGACCCTAAAGTTTTGCTTCTACAGCATGTTCTGTTTATGTTTGATGGCTAATGATTTTGTTTATCCAAACACATGTGGACTTTAACAATCTAAGTGAATCTATCAGAAACATTGTTTTAATATTTTCATACCATTTGAAGGCTTAGGAGGATCACTGTAATTAAATCTTTTGAGCTATATATTTTATGTCATTTTGTTGCTGTTATTTAGCTCTTTAGCTCAATGGTTACCAAATTTGATTAAGATACATCTAAAAACTGGAGCAAACTGGAGCAGTGATTTTAAGTATTTTTTTTTTTTTTTGTAATTTCTTTGCATAATACTATGTTTTTTAGGAGAATTCCCAGCACATATGTAAAAATTAGAGGTTAGTACTAGCAAGGGGCAGAGGGGGCCATGCCCCCCTCCAAACTTTTCAAAATCAATGTGGCAGTATACATATTATAGAGGTAATGTGTTTTAAGAAACTCCAGCTTTTCATGTTCAACAGAATTTGTTGTACTTATCTTCTCCCTTCACAAGGCAATTGGATATTGGCTATTCAAATACTGAATTTTAACTTTATTATAATTATCCTTTTCCCTTATTTATCTTGAGGTGAAAATAATATTTGGTTCCTAGGAAAATGTATTTGTTTGCTCATGTTTAATAAAAATTTGATTTGTCGATAAACACTATTGTGTAGTAACTAAATCCTGAAGTTCTTTATTTTTGCCTTTTGTTGATGAGCATATATTCTATTATTCATGAATAAGAATGGGCTAATATCACAAGAACCATTGCACACCTCCAAAATAATACACCGAATTGATCCACGATGTATGAGCCATTTGGAACGTCGTTTGTGTTCTCCTTCAAGTGCCTCTAGTGAGGGCCACTTGGAGTCCTAATTTCTGGATCGATTTGAGAAATCTTTTGATTTTTTAAATAGATTTTAAAAATCTTCTTGGTGGTTAGTTTGTTTGGAAGAAAAATTTATAGAATATAAAAAAATTACATACATTTTTGCCCCCCTTAAAGTGTAAATCCTGGTTTTGGTTCATTCTAAGTTTGATTTTGATGTTTGATTTTGTTTTGTATACGTTTTATATCTGATTGATATTGTTTGGGTTCCAAACATTTTGTTCACTCTATAGGTTATTTGTCTTATATTAGTTTAAAATAGGTCTTAAAATTTGTTTTGATTTTAGATTTCGAATAATTGGAGTGATTTGGGTTGTGCTGTGAGTAAATATTAGTAGTCTAAGAAGTGGGTGGCATTGTTTGAAGCATCTTTGTTTGTAATTTCTAATACCCACATGAATTTGGAATTCAATAAAACCTGAGACATGAATGGTGAAATTATGTTTTGGACAAGTGAATCCATGTCGAAAGACTAACTGTTTAGAATACTCAGTTGTTATCAAATTAGGTGGAATTGCAAAAAACTCTCCCTAATTCGTCTGATTGTGGTTTGTTAACATAGAGGAGGGGAGTGCATCTAAAAACAAAACTAAATGAAGAATCAGGGATCATAATTTTTCAACTTTATTACTTTTTGGTACTTTTACTATCGAATTTTGTTCATATTGTGGAGTTTGGGTCTGGGGATCTTGACTTTGTTATTTTTCAGTCACATCTATATTTTACATCTAATACGATAGTATTAGAGGTGTAAATGAAATTTAATGCTTTGAGGTGTATATTGAAGTTAATTATCACCTAAAAAATCAAACACACTAATTATATCTCCATCACCACCATGTATGCTCCATACCACCTATACAGCTCTGTATTTCTGTTGATACCGATCTCTTTGCTCCTGCTGCTAAGGGCGTATAACTTGAAAGTAAGGTATTTATTCAAAAAAATTTATGTTGTGTCCAATTGCATATATTTTTAAATAGTTTGGCAATTTGAAATATATGTTTGTATGTTGTATGTTTGTAAAAAAAATTGAACTAGATTTCAATATCTTATATAAAAGCTTCTGGTGTATGCATCTGTGATATAGATTTAGTATATTCAATATTTTTTATGATGTGTCCAGTGGTATAGATTTTATAATAGTTTGACAATTTGAATTATATGTTGTATGTTTGTCAAAATGTCTGAACTAGATTTCAATATCTCATATAAAAGCTTCTGGTGATAAAATGCCTATTGATAGCCTGCAATTGTCAATGTGTTTCTTACGTTCATTCCAGCTAATCAACAATGCCATTTTTCAAAAAAATTTACCCACATCGTAAAATGTAAACATTCGAATTCATTTGGTTATAAAAAATTTCAGTTGGTTATATAAAGATCATAAGTAAGTAACCTAGGGTTTGATTTGGTAGATGATAGATGTATTTATGAGGTGTTGAAGTGTAGGGTTTAGTTGAGAATTGAATGGTGGATGGTTTGCCAAGGAGAATTGGGACAAAATAACAAGGGACTGGGTTTGTCTTCGGAGTCGCGGTAGTTATTCGGTTTAGGAGATAGTTATCAAGATCAAAGCTTGTGGATGTTATTTAGTTTTTGGAAAATTTAACCAACCAAGCACCTATACGGTCATCTCCTCTTTTAAATCTTGTGGCTATTACTCCTACCAGCAGAGTTACGGTCCACAAGGGGGTCTGTTACGTGGCTCATTTTTTAATTTTCTTTATTTGAAAGAGTCTTAGGTTGTTAGGGATAAGGCTAATAAATAGGAGAGAATTAGTCTTCTCCTGATATGTTGCTAGTTAACGTTAATTTCTGTTTGTTGGTAGAATTTCTTATTTTTGTTGGCAGATTTCCGTTGTTTATGGAAGCTCTGTTGTGTTCTGCACCTATTTAAGGTGAATGAAATTTGAATAAAGGGGTATGACTTATCTTTGAAATCTTGAGTTCAACCTTGAGTTGTAACAGAGGCAACGGTTCCTCAATTAACCGCCTACTAATTATCCCACATCCACCATAGGTTCCAACAAACAAAAGAGGAAGACTCCTCAGTACCTACCACAGTGGTATCAGAGCACAGGCATGGACACTAGAATGGACAAACTGGAAGCCGATGTGTGAGTTCTCTCACTCTTAGTCAACAAAATCTTATGGAGAAGCTGACTGAAATTTTCTAAAGGCTGACTCCACCATTGCGTCAGGATCGTGAAGAAGGAGAAAATTCAGCGGCTACCCTTCAGAATGCTGGGAAGCGACTAGTCAACACCGAAGGCAATCGTGGGTCACAAAACTCCTATGCTCCAAGGGTTGTTAAACTTGATTTTCCACATTTTAACGGAGAAGAAGATACGACAAGTTGGGTATGTAGAGTGGAGCAATTCTTCGACTTTCATCAAACACCCGAACAAGAGCGTGTGGCGATGGCATCCTTCCACTTAGAGGGAGATGCCCAATTATGGTACCAGCTGTTGAAACAGGATGGCGGTGTGATTACGTTGCAGGACTTTTGTGATGGCATACATGCTCGATATGGGCCTAACCAATTCCAAGATTTCTTTGGAGAGTTAACCAAGCTGCAGCAAGAAGGATCCGTCCGTGATTATCCGACCAAATTTGAGAAGCTGCTAACTAAGGTTGGCCATCTTCCCCAACCTCGGAAAATAAGTTGTTTTATCAGCGGCTTAAGGGATACCATTAAAGCGGATGTTTTAGCGGGACGTCCCAACACCCTTTCGGCTGCCATTGGGCTAGCTCGTCTGTATGAAGCCAGAAATTCATCACAGAGGCGGATGGTTACATCGGGAGAATCAAAAAAGAATTTCTCAACAACTAAGGAGATATCAACCAGCAGTTCGGTCCCTCCAGTTCGACGATTGTCACAAGCCGAATTGCAAGAGAGACGTGCAAAGGGGTTGTGTTACAATTGTAATGAAAAGTTTGTTCCGGGACATCGCTGTAAGAAGTTATTCCTGATTGAAGTTTGTAATGGAGATGAAGACATAGATGTAGAGATGGACGAAGAAGAGACTATCTATGAAGACGCCAAGGTACAGCCAAATGTCTGGCACCAAAGTGGCAGAGACTATGAGGGTAAAAGGAGGCTTCAGGAATATATCAACGATCGTTTTAGTAGACTCGGGCAGCACTCATAATTTTATGAGTGTTGTTCTTGCTAAGAAGGTGGGCCTACAACCTGAAAAAGGAGGACAATTTGAAGTTATGGTGGCTTCGGGCGAAAGGTTATCTAGTCCGGGTATGTGCACTAATATCAAAATAAACTTGCAGGGAATACCTATGTTGGTGGATCTATATTTGCTTCCCATAGAAGGTTACGACATTGTACTCGGCACACAGTGGTTACGTACGCTTGGGCCCATTTTGTGGGATTTTGATAAGCTACAAATGAGATTCAAGGTAGCAGATAAGGAGGTGGCTCTTCAGGGCTTGAGCATTCCCAAAAATAAGATTGTTGGGGATTTAAGATTCTTTCAGGAAATAAGGGGGTGCAAAAAGGGAGTTTTGGTCCAATTGTTTCATCTCGGGGCACCACTGGAAACTAGTGGGTTGAGTAAACACCAACCTCCCCAATTGCAGCATATTCTGGATCAGTTTCGGGATGTGTTTGACGAACCCCGGAGTCTACCCCCACCACGAGTCCATGATCACAAAATTCCATTGCAACCGGGAACGGGACCGATATGTGTCAAACCTTACCGTTACCCGCATTATCAGAAGGCTGAAATCAAAAGGTTGGTAAAGGAAATGCTTTCTACTGGTGTGATCAAGCCAAGCAACAGTCCTTATTCTTCTCCAGTTATCTTAGTAAAAAAAAAATGATGGATCATGGCGCATGTGCGTGGACTACCGCGCCCTCAACAAGATCACCATCAAGGACCGATTTCCTATTCCCATTATTGCTTAATTGTTGGACGAATTACACGGAGCCAGAATATTCTCAAAGCTTGATTTGCGAAGCGGGTATCATCAAATTCGAGTGGTGCCAGAGGACACTTCTAAAACAGCCTTCAGAACACATCATGGCCATTACAAATTCTTAGTAATGCCATTCGGTCTGACTAATGCACCCTCCAGCTTCCAAGCTTTGATGAATAAGGTATTTCAAAATTACTTGCGAAAATTTATCCTAGTCTTTTTTGATGATATACTCATATATAGTAAATCCTGGGATGAACATTTTCTGCATTTAAAAATTACCTTGGCATTACTAAGATCTCACAAGTTGTTTGTAAAAAGAGAAAAACGTCAGTTTGGCCAAACCCAGGTGCAATACCTTGGCCATGTAATTTCAGATGCAGGTGTTGCTGTGGATTTTGATAAAATTTCTGTGATGTTACGTTGGCCTAAACCAGTCACATTGAAGGCGTTGAGAGGGTTCTTGGGATTGACGGGGTACTACCGAAAGTTTATTCAAAATTTCGGTGAAATAGCTGCTCCGCTCACTAAAATGTTGCAGAAGGATTCTTTCTTGTGGACACAGGCTGCTGAAGAATCATTTCAACTTTTGAAGGAAGCAATGACGAAGGCTCCAGTGCTAGCTCTACCTGACTTCTCCAAAAACCTTATTGTTGAATGTGATGCTAGTGGCTCGGGGGTTGGAGCTGTCTTAATGCAAGATCGACCCATAGCATTTTACAGTCATGCTCTACAAGGAAAGAACTTATTATTGTCCACTTATGAAAAGGAGATGCTAGCTTTGGTGTTGGCTGTGCAAAAGTGGCGTCCATATTTGTTGGGGCGACAATTCCTGGTGCGGACTGATCAGCGTAGTTTGAAGTACTTATGGGATCAAAAAATCACTGCTACTGCTCAGCAAAGATGGCTATACAAGCTGATGGGTTTTGACATTGTTATTGAGTACAAAAAGGGAAAGGAAAATATTGTTGCCGATGCTCTCTCGAGGAAAGAACAGGGTAGTAAATGTGAAGGGGAGTTTGCGGCTATTAGCCACCCCATTCCTAACTGGGTAGAGGCTATCAAGGAGGAGGTGAAAGAAACTCTGAATTGCAAGCACTGGTTCAACGTATCCTAGGTGAAGAAGCAGTGGGGCCATGGGAATTCAGAGATGGAGTAATTTTTTTTAAGGATAGAATTTATCTTGCTCAAATTTCTTCCTTAATTCTTGATATTATTGGACAATTTCATAACAATGCGATACTACTGAATTCAGAGATGACGTCACATTTCGTACAACATTTTATCTGATCCAGATAAACGGCTTCAATATGACACTACTGGCTTTGAGACCGTTGAATCTGAAAACCAAGATTTAGAGCTCGATCTTTCAAGTTTGGGAACCATGAATACTGTGTTTGCAGCATTTTATAGTAAACTTGGCGTGCGAATAAAAACCATTGCATCATCCGTCGTCTTAGAGGATGCATTAAATGGCATGGTACACGTCTGTCCACTCTCGCTGTGGGAAACTGTTTATAGTAAGGTCGAAAAGCAATGTGCTCACTTTTATTCCGTTACGATAACAGAGAAGGAAGCAAAATCTGGATTGGTGTGTCAAGTCCAATCAGCGGACAAAAGCAAATTCAAGTTGTTGTACTTCGACCAAGAGGAAAATGCTGGATTAAGCCTTGCCCTGCAGGAGGATAGTGCAAAAACAGGAAAGGTTACGTCTGCCGGGATGTATTTTCTCGGTTTCCCTATTTACCACTTCGACCAATCAGTGAAGGATCCCGATCCCAATGTTACATTCTTCAAAAAACTAGACGCGTTTCAGCCATTGGAAATAACTGAACTCGAAGAAGGCACTCAAGTATTTGCTGTTTATGGTGATAATTTTTTCAAAAGTGTTAGCTACACAATCGAAGCTCTTTGTGCTGCACGTTATACGGAAGAAAAGGAGAATCTTAGACGTGTCGAAGCTCAATTCTTGTCAAAAAGGGTGGAAATATCCAAGTTTGAAACTGAATACTACGCGGTTTTGGCACAATTTAACGAGATGTCTAGTAGATTAGCGCAAGAGATGCAAACAATTGACGAGCTTTTTAAGAAAAGAAGTGAAGTACAAGCATCTTACACAAGTGTTTCGCCAATTAAGTGTAGCAGTAGTGGAAGCAAGGATAAGGGACAAGCCGAAGAAGAAGTGGTATGATATCTACTTAAAGATGGACAAGGGGAAAAAAATCTGAAAAGGGATTTTAGTGTTCACTAAGGCATTTGGGAAAACTTGAATCTGCTACCAATGTGAAGATTGGGGAACTCTTATAAATGAAGGATTATCTCTGCTTTTGATATCTCAAGTATCTTTTTCCCATTTACAGAAATAGATATTACCTTTTTTTCTTTCTTCTTTTAGATACTAAAGTAATAAACTTCACAATAGTGCAAAGGGAATCATATTAAGTTGTTTGGATTTGTACTTCCTAAATAATTTTAAGTGTTTCTTTAGTTCTGAACCAAAATTGTGAGGGTATTTTTTATGTTTATGATATCCCATTGTCAATTTATTAGCTATGTTTAATACGAATATTTGGTCTTATAAGTTTCTAGAAGTAACTAATTTTTGTGCTCAAAATTCCCTTGAGTTTTCAAAATTCTATGTTCCAAAGAACATAAAATCACTCCTTGCAAATGCATCCACAATTAAGGGTTTTTGTTTTAAAAAATTCACTTTATTAAGGGAATTTTTGTTTATAATGTTAGTGTGGATTTTGTTCAAGATCAATGACTAATCAAAATACAGTTGGTTGGATATCGCAAATTGTCATTATCGATTGTAATGCTTTCTCCGGGTTGTGGTCAATTTTTTACCAATTCAGTGTAAAATTGTTTGCCTGAGTGTGAATATTTCATTAAAGAGACATTGTTTTATACAGAAACAAGAAACAATTTACTATCTGTAGAATGTATGCCTGTTTAACTTTGAGGAAGAGTAGTATGAGACTATTTGTGAGTACCTTTTTCTATTACCATTCCATTTTGAATTTGACCCTAAAGTTTTGATTCTACAGCATGTTCTGTTTATGTTTGATGGCTAATGATTTTGTTTATCCAGACTTGTGTGGGCTTTAACTATCTAAGTGAATCTATCAGCAACATTGTTTTAATATTTTCATACCATTTGAAGGCTTGGGAGGATCACTGTAATTAAATCTTTTGAGCTATATATTTTATGTCATGTTGTTGCTGTTATTTAGCTCTTTAACTCAATGGTTACCAAATTTGATTAAGATACATCTAAAAACTGGAGCAAACTAGAGCAGTGATTTAAGGTTTTTTTTTTGTAATTTCTTTGCATAATACTATGTTTTTTAGGTGAATTTCCAGCACATATGTAAAAATTAGATTATAGAGGTAATGTGTTTTAAGAAACTCCAGCTATTAATGTTCAACAGAATTTGTTTGTTGTACTTATCTTCTCCCTTCACAAGGCAATTGGATATTGGCTATTCAAATACTGAATTTTAACTTTATTATAATTATACTTTTCCCTTATTTATCTTGAGGTGAAAATAATATTTGGTTCCTAGGAAAATGTATTTGTTTGCTCATGTTTAATAAAAATTTGATTTGTCGATAAACACTATTGTGTAGTAACTAAATCCTGGAGTTCTTTATTTTTGCCTTTTGTTGATAAGCATATATTCTATTATTCATAAATAAGAATGGGCTAATATCACAAGAACCATTGCACACCTCCAAAATAATACACCGAATTGATCCACGATGTATCAGCCATTTGGAACGTCGTTCGTGTTCTCCTTCAAGTGCCTCTAGCGAGGGCCACTTGGAGTCCTAATTTTTGGATCGATTTGAGAAATCTTTTGATTTTTTAAATAGATTTTAAAAATCGTCCCGGTGGTCAGTTTGTTAAAAATTTACAGAATATAAAAAAAATTACATACATTTTTGCTCCCCTTAAAGTTTAAATCCTGGTTTCGTTACCAATGTCAGATTATTTTGTCGTATGAGACATAGGTTATATTATAATGTTAGGGGTGTTCCTAGGGTTTCCCAAAATATGACCACTTTTCCATCATTGTCATAGGCCTAAAATATTCCGGAAGAACACAATTCTTGCTCCCTGACCTCTATATAGACCTCGGCCCTTCTGGCGCCAAAATATTTTTTACCTACAAAATTTGGGTCAAGTTAATTTTCCTAGCCTCAACTTGGTAAGGATGTCGGCCTGGCACCAAAGAGTTTTTGCCCGAGTGTACAAATATAAAATATTACTACTTTCGTTTCAAATCTATAATCGTGTTTTTCTTTTTATAGCATCCTAAATGAATAGTCAACTTTCTTTTTATGGACGTAACAACCAAATTACATGATGGTGAACAAGTCTTGATCTTTACCACACACACACACACACACACACACACACACATATATATATATATATATATATATTTGGTATGATGTGTGTTTCATTACCAGAAAAAGGGGATATCAAAAGGATATGCATGATGCCTACAACATGGCTCCTTGGGGCGCTACAACATCCTTAAAACCCGTCATTTTCAAATTTGACTACTAATTTGAGGTTGAGGTAGTATGCAATTTCACAATTTCTAAAAAATTGAATTTCAGACTGGTTTAAGACAACATGCGAGTGTCTATCATCTTGTGTTGAGTTGCGAAGTTTGGCAATGTCACAATATATGTTCAAGTGTTAACATGCATTTGAAATTCGATAAAAATAAACAACAAACTAGAAAATTTAATAATGAAACATCTATTACCCAATTTCATGTAATAGTTTTCTCGTTCATATGGTTACATATCAGGTTGAATATTGGAGAGATGGAAGTTTCATTTTGTATTAGAGAAGTTTGCATTTTTTTAATCGTGTAGATGAGGAACATTGTGAAAATTGATACATAAAAAGTTGATTACGAATATGTATGACCTACTAAGAATATGTATACCACAGAATTTAAAATAAAATTAAATTCATTTTCCATATGTAACATTGTGTACTTAATCTCACTGAAAGGTGGGGAGGATATGAGTCATTTAACCTAAAGATACTATCACTCGTGTAAGAATTATTTGTGTTTTGGGACCCACCAGTTATTCTTGTTTGGCTTGGATCCAAAGTTTTGCATATGCACTTTGGGTCCCATCTTCACTTTTTGTGATGCTTTTTAAAAAAAGTCGCAAAAATGTTGGAAATCGTCACGACTGTAAATGGCACAAAAAGTGCAAAAATGCAAATTTTAGACCCAAAATGTAAACATACATATAAAAAGGATATAAATTGTACGGAACTAACATTTGGATTCTTGATTGGTTTTATTGAAAAAGAAAGTATTTCTTATTCATCCCTAAACTACTAGTCTCACTCTTTTTCTCTCCCATACATTGCATCTCTTCACAAACTAAAGAAGAAAATAAGGTAGTCAGTTAAAATATGATCTTACCCAGTGCACAAAGCTCTCGTTTAGCTATAAGCACTACACCAAAATGGGAGATTTGTGAGTGCTGTTAACAATCACAAATGACCTTTATAACTGTTATTTGCCGTCATAGTTTAGGGGATGACAAAAGAAAAATTATAACTCCTAACAACAGTCACAAATTTTTATAACCCCTACGGGGGTTATAACTGTTATTTGTCGTCATAGTTTAGGGGATGACAAAAGAAAAATTATAACTCCTAACAACAGTCACAAATTTTTATAACCCCTACGGGGGTTATAACTGGTGACCCCAATTTGTAACTGTTGTTTGTAACTGCTGCCAGCAATTACAATTCTAATATTTGTAACAGTTGTTAGCAATTACAAATATTGAATTTATGACTGCTAACATAGTCACAAATATTATATTCGTAACCTCTAACAGCGGTTACAAAATTGACAGTGGTGATAAATTTGTAACTGCTATTAGTAGTTACAAATGTTAAGTTTGTTAAATGTGTCACTGCTTAGAACCGTTGCAAACATCTTTATATTTAAAAAAAATAGTAGAATAAAAAACGTGAACGAAAATAGAGGAGTAGATGAAATGACATGAACATGTAACAAATCTAAAAAAATTGATGCCGACATTATACAAGTCTTAAACAATTCGACAAATTTCATTTATATTTCGGACATTTCAAATATCATGTACATATAAAACTTGTTTAAACTTAATTTAACATCAAATAAACCCATCTCGGGCTCCAAATACATAATGAACATCGAATAAAAAATAAACTAAAATATGAAAGTGTTGGGAGCCACAAATGCATCATTATCAATCGTAGGAGCTTTGTCAAAAAAGTTCACGAGTGTCCGGAACATTCTTTGCATTTGGAAGTGCTTTGGTTAATCTTCCCCATTCAGCATTTTTGCAGTATCACATTGACTGAATTCTCCAACAACCTTGACAATGCTCTTAGCTGAAGTAGAAGCAACATCAGCCATTCTTTGACATCGTCTTCTGCAATTAAGAAAATATAACCATCGAGATACATTATAAAGGATATCATTTCCTGAGAAATAGCTTGGTTCAAAAAAAGGTATAGGCCACTATGTTGGTAGACCAATTTATAGGCAACTGTGAGGAATAGAAGAGCATTAAGATCTGGCTTTAGGTATGCTGTTTAAAATAAAACTAACTTTAAGAGTGTTACTACAATTAAGCGGTTTTGAGTGTCCATTGGTGATGTGTATCAGCTGGCTGACGAACACACAAACACACGCTTAAACCCCCAAACCAATCAACAATCAACAAACAAAACAACATGAGAATGTGATCAGATCTTAATGAGATCAGATGACATAATAAAATTAACGAGATACACATACCATACATTGAAGCTTAAAATTTGTTAACAAAATGAACCTCCCTACATTGAAGCCAAGATTTGCAACGTGTAGGACTAGAAGGATGCCCGGCATCATTGGTAAGTCGCGGTGGTTAAAATTTATGCTCTAGCCGAAAGTACCCTTTGTCCTTCAAGAACCTATAATAACCTCAACAGCAAACCAGGATAGGAGTGTCACTTCACAAAAGAACTACTAAAGCGCATCTTGACTCAAAGTAGGAGGAAGAAATTTTTTCTTATAAATGGTAACACAGATTTATGGTAGCATCTAAATACATATCTGTATATGGTCAAGGAACGAATCTAAAAAACTGCAAATCCAAACAAAGACTTCATTTTGAAAAAATGGGTCAATCTCACATGATTAAGGATAATAAATTATGTCCTACAAAACTTCAATAGGTGCAATCAGCTACCTAGACTATGTATGTCCTACAAAACTTAAGTGCCTACGCGGCTACACAGGGAGTAAACGGCTACTGAGATAACTGGAATGTTACTGAGATAACAAGAATGTTACACATTCCAGTTAGTATAACCTCCCTACCATTTTGATATACATTCTATTTGTATATATTTTAATATTTGATTAACTTGGAACAACCCAAATATCTTGATAACAGTTTATTCACCCAAGAAGACTAAATTTCACTGCATAAATATAACCTGCCTAGCATTTTGAAAATATTAGTATAACCAGATAAAGAAAGCAATGAAGCTTGTGAGTGACTGTCCTCAAGTAATTGTCACGAGGACCACTCACAAATTTCTCGAAACTCTCGGAAACTGCAAATTTGAATTTCTGCAGGCAAACCAAAATGATGCAGGATTAGCCTATTGCCTTAGATGATTAGTAACTATTACTAATAACAGATTTCGGATAATCTAAACAAACTGCACCTCCATAAAAGCCTCTTTGGTTGAGCTAGATCCATCAAGTTCACCCCGAAGAAAGTAATCACAACGTACGTTGCCTGAATCAAGTAAAAGTGATGATGAACAAGTATAAGTGATGATGAACTATATCCACGTGTTCTTAATAGTAGTAGGAAAGTCTTAAAAGAGGAGTATTCCAACATTAGGTCCCTTGAGATTTTTTTTAACTAGTCTAGATACTTTTATCTAATAAGATGTAGTCCATATGCCTTCAGATTAGGCACGTAAGGTTTAATTTTGGTAAAGTTGCTATTTAGTGAGGGACCAGATAGAAAAGTTCACTGAGGGACTTTTTTGTGAAATAAAAAACTAAGTGAACTTCACCCAATTAAGCATACCTCGGCCATGTTCTTCACAATGATATACTTTCCAGCAAAAGACGCAGTCGCTATAGTCTCCTCGTGAGAATATTTACCATGGATGATTGAAGTATACTCTCCCTTCTTGTGCTTTTCAACAGTATTCCAAACCTTCATAGAGATCAATCAAGATGCGATATCAGGAGAAGGGAACACAAAACATCAAGTTCACAAAACACAGGCAAGGAAATCAGTTTAACAACAGGCCAGTCTCTGGAAAAGGTACCTTGGACACCCATGGGCAAGTTGTGTCGACTATTTGTTCATTTTTGTCACTCAAAACCAACATCTCATCCACTGCAGCTCCAAAAGTAGGCAAAATCACAACATCACCCTTGTCGATGACGTCAAATTGTGGGGGAATCGTCCTCGATGGGGATATCCGTAACTTCCATCTCCTCTAACCACTAGCATAACAAAGTCAACTTTTACTAATCAGTATGTACCTAGTGGTCCATCTATCTAGCAATAATAAAAACCTGACCAGGAACTTCAATCATCACAACCAATCAACTGTTTCACTGCCAACTTTTAAATTCTAATGTATCTGCCAATTATAGTTTGGTTGATACTAGAACGAAATAATAAATAACATATCAAAATTATAAGTCTTGAAAATTCATTTGGCTTCATAAAACAAAAGTCAGAAATTTGCACAAGGCAGCCGAGAAACGGTAATTTGTGCCGTTGAATAGCAAATCATTCCTAATAATTAACTATGGCGGTCTGTTATCATAGGCCCAAAATTTGTAACCTTCCTAGGTAAGCAATAATTAAAATTGAAGTTATAGATTGCGTTACAAATTGGGGCAGGTGAGTTGTGTACCTTATTAACAGTGGGATTGTGAATAATTTCATTAGTGATCCAAATTTTCTCTTTAGGGAACTGTTTTCTGGCTTTATAAGCAATCTGGACCGCTCGCTCAACACCCCAGCAAAAACCATACGATTCAGCAAGCTTTACGATGACGTTTCTCCACGTATATTCGTTTCAATTCTCCTTCAAAGTCTTTATGAGTTTTTTTTAAAAACAAAGATAAGCACAATAACCATCACTCAATCAGAAGATAGTTAAAACACATGACATCATGTATCAAAGCGTATATATATATATCCAAGTAAGCCTTAGCCATCACACAAGCTCTTCTTCATATAGTCCTGTAAATAAAATTAAGCGTGTGGTCTACTTACTGGTGTACTCTCGATCCATGAGCTGGAGCGTCTTCTTCCTTTGCAGCTTCTGTGAATGCCAGGAAAATATGAACATAAAATCAAAACATGGCAAGAACAAGAACCAAATAGTTATTCGCAGCCACTAAACTGTGATTCGAATATATAGCTCAACCCAATGGTCTACCTGTCCCCTGTAGTTTTAAAACACTACTACGATGAGCTTAGGCGCAGGTTCGATATCATTATCCTCCAAATTTTTATCTCCCATGATCTGCATTACGACGGTCAAGGAAAAAAATACAGAGTTCAAACATGAAAGAAGTTTATTGAAAAGGAACTTCATATAACATTCAATAATTACAACTTGCCAGGATTAAGGACTCAAAAGACAAACGTAATATTCTTCAATTGTTCGCACACCCTACCTGATTCTACACAACTTAGACAAAATATTTACTTCACATGCATGCATCAACAGAATAAGGAGATACTTTTAGAATCCTATCAGTGGATCAACAAGAACTGTTAGGTGGCGATTTTGGAAACACAGAGAAATTGACATGATAAATCGTGTTTGTGTTGGAATTTTTGACACGAAATCGAGTAGTGCTCGTGTCAAAAATATGACTCATGTGTTGTGCTATTTGTGCCATATTGTGTTTTCATGTTCTTATTCGTGTCCTATTAGGCTTATTGGGAGTGAAAATTATTAATCATGTTATGTTTTATATGGGTCGTGTCCGTGTCAAGTAAAAAAATAGGAAGTCGTAACGTACTTGTGTTTTAATGGGCCAAGTCGGGTTGGGGCATAACACGACCCAAAAACACAATTTGCAACCCCAAAGAACAATCAATATTAAATTTATATCTAACTCCCATATGTTACAAACATTCGAGTATAAATAACGGAATAAAAGAGTGTTATGCAACACGTATCACTATTCAACTTGGCAAACCCACGCCCGCAATACGTACCACTATTCAACTTGGCAAATCGGAAGATTGCTATACAAAAGCTAGTGAGAAAAAGAGTGTTATGCAACTTTGTTGGTGCAGGTTAGAATTGCAGATTTCATTTCTTCTTTGCCCAACAATGTTTGAACAATCACCTGACCAAATCACGTGTGCACCACCAAGGATTAGATTTTTCTCAAGATTAAGTATAACAGAGAGTTCTCCAATGAATAGTAAAATAATAAAACCAAACATATTGCGGCATGAACATAGTTAAGAGATGAGTCGGTAACAATATTATAAATTGCCTCCTTCTGATATTCATCTTAGATTTGCTAGCTTGATAAAAACTCTTATAGAAACTAAAAGTATTACATATATTTATGCTGGTACCAACTTACCAAGTACATTTATCTTTCCAATATCATACATCTACACAATACATTTGACAGAATGGATCAAGATGACTATTAGACATCTGGAAAATTCTAATTGTTTACTTCAGACCAGTATGTAATTGAATCCAACAATCCATTTTTATACTATACACTAACTTAACTAATGAAACATACCTATTTACCAATTCATAATGAATTTGAACAGTAGGTATAACAAATGCAGAATGAGTGGATATAGCCAGAAATAATGAGGGAAAGTAAAATTAATTAAAAAACTTTGATTGACATACAGGATTTGTGTTGGAGCTCGTCGAGGAGGAGTCTTCGACGTCATGGAAACGTCTCCCTATCTCCCAATCTTCTCTCCATACCTCCTCAAGTATGTGGTACCCGAAAATCAAAAAGTAAGTCATAATGAGCGAATACATACGGTGTACGGATAGAGTCCATGTATCCTGATGTATTTTTTTATTTTTTTCATAGGCTTTGGACACGTATCGGCCAGGTATCCATATATCCAGGAATATAATTTGTATTCAATACTATTACGAGTACTCTAACGAAGTATCCGTGCTTAATTGGTATCACACGTGACTAAAGGTACTCGTTTTAGGCAACTGTGCATATAAAATGAGATCCCAAATGGTTGGTCCATCTAGGCAAATGTACGGGAAGGAAATTCAGCTGTTGCGCTTCCATGAATTGGCTTTCTGTAGCTAGGCATATTGGTTAGAAACAAGTTCAAGTTCCATGCCAGGTAGATTATGTTTAACTATTACTCTTTATTCAAAACAAAAGGTGAAAAAAATTCGAATAACTATAGAACAGACAACGATAACTCTAAATACTAATTACCATGCAAAGCTCGGGGACAAAGGTCCTCAAGAATGGACCCGCATTCGATGACTAAACCAACGACTACACCTATGATGTCACTTGTGCTATTTTCTAAGAGAGTTGTGAGCAACTCAAGAGTAATAAGCTCATTAACTACCTGCTTATTCACCAAATGGACTATGAATTTTCATAAGCCAATAAAAATTCATTAACTACCTGCTTGTTCACACGTGACACGTGCATTGCACACGTGCACCAACTAGTCTAAGATAAAAGTGGACATTCATATCACAAAATTAGAAATGAATAACTCTATATATGTAATTTTCATATGAGTATTTGTAGGGTTCATGTGACATGAAAACAATCACAAAGTTAATTTAATAAACACTTTAATACATATCGAACGATTAAAATTAAACAGAAAATAAATATTCCACTATTTATTTAGTATGAACCAACTTAACGATATCTCTACCCGTCACATTTATTTAGGAAAGATTCAGTAATCACTCATTCAATAATATTTACGAAGGATTTCTTAAATAAATGTTTGTCAAGGCATTCATTCAGTAATATCATAAATAAATCAAAAATTTATTTACAAAAGATTTCTTTACTGATTTGTGCATTCATTCAGTAATATCATTAAGTTTTTGTTCTTCACAACACCTAAATCAAAATGGCTTCCCAAATCGAAATCGAAAACTAAATCGAAACCTTAATCATTCATTCGTTAATCTTCGCAGCGAAACCTAAAACTTAATCATTCATTCATTCAGTTCTTCACGAAACTAAATCGAAACCTAAAACGCATCTCACAGCAAAAACATAAAACTAAATTGAAATCTAAATCGAAACGTAAAACTTAATCATTCAGTCAGTTCTTCACGAAACCTAAATATTCAGTGATTAACGAAACCTAAATCGAAAGCAAAAACATAAAACTCACAGTGAGGTTCAGTTCTTCTCGTTCAGTTCTTCACGAAAGCAAAATGAAAGAGAGAGGGGCGGGAGTTGTGAGAAGCGAGAGAGGAGAGTGTAGAGAGAAGAGGGGAAATAAAGTATGACAAAAAATTTGTGACCCTAATAGGAGTAGGAAATTAAGCCTTGTTCAAAAATTTGTGACGGCTAGGAGCAGTTATAAATTTGTGACTGCTAAGAGCAATCACAAATTAAGTCTCAGGCCAAAATTTGTGACTGTTAGGAGCCGTTATAAATTTGTGACTGCTCATAACAGTCACAAATTAAGTCTTATGCTAAAATTTGTGACTGCTCATAACAGTTATAAGTTTGTAACTGCTCATAAGAGTCATAACTTATGCCTACTTATAAATTGGTGACTGTTTGTGACGGTTATAAATTTTGTGACTTCTTATAGGAGTCACAAATTAATTATATGGTAACATTTGTGACTCTCATTAGCGGTGTCAAACTAATTAACTCAAAAAATTTATTACCCATTGATTTTATCACCCCTAATGGGAGTTACAAATAATTTTGTGACTGCTCCCGGGAATGATAAGTTTGTCACCCCCATTAGCAGTCACAGAAAGGCAGTCACAAAATTAACAATTTGGTGTAGTGAAGGTTAGGGAGATACAGATCCCAAACAGTTGTCGGCTAGCCTTACCTCAGTATATAGAGAGGTTACTCCCTTGGGCGAGGAAAAAAATATAGAAAATATCAAGACTAAAATTATCACCATCATCACATTCATCTACAAATTTGAGGTTCATGAGACAACAAGTTTATATGGGGGTCCCAATCTGGGGAAGAAACCAACTCATCTGAATCATGCAAATAAAACACATCTCTTTTCTCTTGCACCATCTTCAATATTTTCTCAAACACACCAACCTCACAAGGAATTCTAAGTACGCCCTCATTTTGAAACCCAAATTCTTCTTCAGCCTCCCTCAACAATATCCCAAATGCTTGATGACCCAAATACTCAGTTGGGATAATAAATCTCTTAAATTCATCGTCATCCGATCTTCCAACGCAAACCGCGAGAAACCCTTTAGGGACCGAAACGATGTCATTTTGGTTCAAGCCGCTCTGATCCGAAAACGAAAGGGTTTTCTTGAGAAACTTAATGCTTTTATTGCTAGTGTTGGCATTGTTTGAGGGCTTAGTGGCAAGCTTTTTCCACTTCTCGATGATTTGTTGTAGCCTTACAATCTCTCTAATCTTGTTTGTAGGTTTTTTCAAATCCATGAGGAGGAAAAAAAAAACAAGGTTGGTTTACTTTTTTGTGTGAATGTGAAAGTGATAGTGATAGAATATATTAATAGTGTTTAGGATTGCTTGGGATTCCCTAAGTTGTTATTATTTTTTGGTGTAACAAATATAATATTTGACATGTACTTTATTGCATAATAGTCGGTTGCTGGTGCAACTGCTCAAAAATCATAACCTGCCAAAGGGTTTTGTATGTATTTATTTTAATCTATGATTGGCGAGAGTCTCATGGTTTTGTGAAGTTGACATTCATTTCTATTTGTGTATATATATTAGAGTAGTTAGGTTCATGTGCAAAACCAAAAGAATTTTAAGAAAAGAATAGAGAAAGGACATCTTGCTTTAAGGGTAAACGATTGATTATTTTGATCAAATTTTGTGTAGATAAACATTATTATGAGCTGATCATATTTACAAAGTTTTATTAATAATTTAATAAAGAGGTGAGTGAAATACAAAATTAATATGTAGACATGTATTTTCTGCCTTTGTAACTTTTAATGATCATGTATGGCTCACTAAATTGCTGAATATGTGGACAACATTTGGTCAGATCGGTTCTCTTTTTTTATCTTAATATACACTTGAGAGCTTGACTACGAGGCCTTTATTGAGAACTTCAAATGCGGATATTTTTTTAAATGATAAAAAAAATATTTTTTATTGATTTTATTTGGAGATAATATCCATATATTGAGAAGATCATCTGCAAATTTCAACAAAAAAAAAAAAATTAAATCAGGAAGCAGGAGAAATGCAAAGTTGATATTTACATCTGATTTTCAATTGTTTAAAATTAATATAATCATCAAACCCATTTTCAGTTTGAAATTGTTGTCAAATTATTTTATAGATCATCTCCTAATTATGGAGATCATTTGCCAAAAAAATTGCAAAATTTACTTTTTTTTTCCAATTATTAAAAAAAATGGTCTACACTTGAGGTTTTCATTTAAGGACTTCACTTAACAACCTCACATGTACATGACTGACATCTACATATGTGTAGACATATATAAATTTAGACTAAATTATTGTTTAGTCCTAAAGAAATGTGGCATTTTTTCAAAAATGAAATCTAATGCTTAGTCCAACAAAATTTTTGGTCCCTAATGATATTAGCACAAGAATAGTGACATTAACTAGACATGTAGTTAATATCTCTATTAGAGACTAAAAAGTGTTTTCGAAAATATATATAAAACAAAAAGGCAAACTTAATGAACGAGGCCACTACGGGATACTGGGGGGTAGATGTACGCAATCTTACATCTGCCACACTTCAAATACTTTAACTCCCTGCCTTTTGTCTTGGTATTTACATCTTGATGTCTATTTAATCTTATTTATTGACTTATTGCACTTTTTTATTCACTTCCCCTGCAAATTTTGTGCTTGTTTATTGGATTTGAGTTGCTTAAAAGATTGTGAGAAGATGGTACACAAGAAATTCCATGTGAAATGCCATTTCTTTACCCCATTTAAACAATAACAAATAGGGAGTGGTACTAAATAATTAAAGAAAGTTCACAAGTGGACATCTTAAGATGCTAAATTGAGGTGTAGTAAACAAGGAAATAACACATGGAATCACCCGCCCAAATTGAATTAATCAAGAAGTAATAATGGGAGCTCATTATTTGGTCAAAGGTCAAAGAAAATAAACATTCGTACACATTGGATCTCTAGTTCTTTAAATTGTACGTTATGTTTGGGAGTTTAGGAGAATAGAGAAAAATGAGTCATTATCAATAAAAGGCAAAATAAAAAAATAAGGGAATTTAAGTATTTAGTCATATTTTTTAAAGATTTATTTATAGTTACTTTCATGTTTTAATTTTTTTTTAGGTTTTGAGTCTAATTGTAATCAATATGGGATAAGTGTCATTATCTGCGAAAATGAAGAGGGACGGTTACAGAGTAATTGTAGACAGTTTTGGGTGGTTATGGGACTTACTACCGTGTTAAAAAGACATGGGATGGGAGCCTAACAAATCTTAGGAGATGAGACTAAACTAAAAAAAATAATAATATGAGAGAGAGAGAGAGAGAGAGAGAGAGAGAGAGAGAGAGAGAGATGATAGTAAATTTCTTTTCTTTTAATGAATTTACGAAAGGAGAGAGAGTTATTATATTTCCTCCTTATTTGCTCATCGAGAAGAAAAGAAAGGAGAATATGAGGGTTTTTTTACTTTAGTGTACTACTAGTCTTTGATTTTAAACTTTAATATGACTTTATTAGTTTATTAGACTTTAGTATATTTTTCGTGACATTTTTCGTCACTAAATGTCACCAAAGATAACTTTTAGTAGCGAAGTTTTCACATTTAGCAACGGCAAATGTAGTAAAGTCTAATAAACTGTTAAAGTTGTATTAAAGTCTAAATCAGAAGATTAGTAATGTATTAAAGTCAAAAGAACCCAAACTACTATTATACTTTAATAACTAAGCATATCCATTTTAACGTGACATAGTAATTTAAAATTTTGTTATGGTTAAAAATGCCAGGAAAATAAATTAATTAAATCTAGTTTTTCTCTTCGCGAAAGTTTAGGACAGAATTTTCATTAAAACTTTTACACAAAATCTCAAATTATGTCCCTTTTTCCTAATTTAACTTCTAAATAAGATAAATGAATCATTTTCCTTCACTTTATATTTTGATTTCCCCATTTTGGTACGCTGAAACGAGTTGTTATGAATGGATTGGATTAGTTGAGTGAGTTAAGAACTAGTATATTTACTTCCAAGCACTTTACTTAAGTGTTACGTGTGCACTTTACTTGCATACATTACCGAAAATTAAGACCATATTCAAATCATTATGGTATTTTAATGGGGAAAATGCCAAGAAGATAAATTGAGCGGACAATCGCAAATATGAGTTGTTTCCTGAGAAATTGGAATGCAACTAGAGGATCCTCCTCACGGCATTTAAGTTCTCGTGGAAATAATAATTGCTCGTCGACGGTAAGTTTATCTTTTCAGACATAGTAATGTTTTAAAACTATATATCATGATCATCCTTGCCTTAATCCCATAACGTGGCATTTGTCAACTGAACTCTCTTTCTACATTCTTTTTTATTATAAGAGTTGTCAACTAAAGTTAATTCTTTAAGAGCTCTCTTTATAATTTTCTCTCAATATAGTTTCGGATGACAAATTTTGTCACTCAATGTTATCAAGCACGTCATCATAGTTATGCACCTTTGAAGTTTTCACTAACAATATATCATTAATAAAAATCATACATCATGGGATGTCTTCTTCTAAGTATGTTGTTGTAATACCCCGTATTTTTGTGGCATTTATTTATTATTTATCAATTATGAAAATAAATTTATAAATGGGATTAATTATTACTTATGTGATATGGTAATAATAAAATGTATAATTTATATGATAATTAAGTTTTACATGTTACGTGATTTTTGTGCCAATTGTTATAAATAATTAATTGTTTGTATTAATTATATAAGATTAGGCTATATACGGCTAAGCATAAAGCAAGTAAGAGTGTATTTTATTTTACATTCTGAGATATTACCGTGTGTTACGAGGTATTACCGTTTAGACCAGACTTTGGGGTGATACAGAGGCATCGAGAGGTATTTTTATTGCTTTGGAGTGGGCACAAGGGGAGATATACTTTTGGACCAAGTTTTGGACTAATTTAGGTGATATTTTAAACTCATTTGGAGACTCAAATTTAGGCCTTTTAGTGACATGAAAGTTTAAAGTTATTTATGGAGTATTAACTCATTAATTAAATACTATATACAAATTATAACCCTAGCAGCCTAAGAGAATTGGAAGAACTTGAGAAAAACTTTGGAGAGGAACAAGGGATCAAAAGAAAAGGAATCACTCGTTCTTATTGTTCAGGCAAGAAATCTATTATCATCACATGATTTGTAACTTTTTTATGAGTTCATGTCATTTAATCTAATTTGGGATTAGAATCATTTTTCGGTTATTATATTTCGATTTAATTACATTGGTATTGGGTAAATGCGGGTTAATGTTTTAGATTATTAATGGGTTAATAATCTGATTTCAATATTGTGGATTTTGTGGAGAACCTTTGTTTGATCCATATCGGTTTATGATTCTCATGTTAGATACAATGTTTAGGACTAATTTACTAGTGATAATTAAAGCATATGTTAATTTGAGAAACGAACTTTAAATCGAATGTTAATTTGGTCCAATTGAATGAAGAAGATGAATTAGGCTTAAATTGATATTATAAATATTTGAACCCTTGATTGTGTTAAAATCACGTTAATTCATGAAGAAACATGTTAAAAACATTAATTCGTAGCTTTTATGGTTAGAGGCTTTACGATGAATTTTATGGGGTTTTCAAGCGCCATTAATGACTTTGGGACGAAACTCAGCAGCTACGGTTTGACGAATCGATACGGCCCAATCTTGGATCGATTCAAAGGGCCGATCGATCCGTCTTGGGGATGGATCGATCCGACCTACTGATTTTAGGACATTTTAGGTATTGCTCGTGGGTGTATATATAATGAAAGATATGTATGTACAGAATTATGTAGTTTATAAGATGATAAACTAAAAAGACACAAAGGTTAAGTTTTTAATTAGGGTTTGAGAGTAATTACCTTTTAAATAATTGGACATTCCGGTAATGGGGATTGATGATGCGGGAGTTTGTGGAGTATGTGTTTGATTGTACGTTTAGTAGCTCACCGCCTCAAGACGTGAGAGGCGGATGACTTGAACCATCAGGTTTTTGTATGGGACTAGCCGATAGTGTGACTACGTAGTGATCTCCCATTATTATTTGTGTGTATGTTTTATATTCACTAAGTGAGTAACTCTGACGGGTTTGACAATGGAGGCACAAGAAGGTCCCCGAAGGTAGATGCCTTTGTGTTGTTATTATGAGACGTATTATAATTGATGATATAGTCCAGTGTTGGACACTTAAATTAAAAGTACATTACGTCACATCAATGTACTTTTATAAGATCGTTTGTATATTACTTTTCGGGTGACATGAGTGGGGATTAGTATTGGATTGTATTCTTTACGTGTGTAGTTAGTGCATCCCGGATGTAGTGTATTATTATACGATGCTCACTTATTAGTCTAATGATGGATACTTATTAGTTATGCCTCGGGTTAGGACACTCGTTTAGTTATTTTACTTATGATGAAGTGTAAGGTATCTCTTGCATGTGAGTGTCGACAAGTACATTCCTCCCTGTTAGCGTGGAACGCGCCATATCTTGAATTTTCTTATTCTTCATATCTGCGATTATAATCCATTTACCAAGTTGCTAACGAAACATCAAATTTTAATCATCAAAAACCTAATCTAAATCAACCTATGTTAATATAAAAGATGTTAAACTTACAAAATATGTAATAATAATTTACCAATATAATACTAATCATGACAAAGATAAATAAAGAGTTTGACCAATTTTCTTATAAAAATAAAACTAACACATGCAATTGGTAAACATGTGTATATATTACACATTTATGCGTACAAACAATATACATCTATACACATACACACATAAATGATACATAAATATATACATAAAAACAAACAATATTATTTAATACATATGCAGTATATGTATACTATATATCATTACATACATGTATAAAATTATATATGAGTATGCATTGATAATATTATTTAACATATAGATCTTAGTGTACTATATATTTTACTAATGCATACATATACGAAATTTCTTGTACATGTAAATATATAATTTTTATTTATTATAATAATATACATATTTATGTATTATATATGTATATTATATACTAAGGTATAAATTCATGAAAATATGAAAAATGAACGATTCTAAGTTGAAAAATAAAAAACATAACTTCTAAAAACGTGATTTAAACTCAGAAATATTATAATTCAATATTTAAAAACAAGTGTGTCAAACGCAAATTCTTACCGAAATCGTATTTTAATACAAAAAAATGGTATAATAATTCATAAACAAACGGACCCTAAATAGGTGAAAACATATTTCACCATTTCACTTTTCATTGCAATGAAAAATATTAACTCTAACTAGACGGGCCCTAGATTTATATTTGACAAGATGTTATAGTTTCACATGTAGAATCTTCGAATTTGAATTTGAATTCGCATTTCACAAGTGTGATTTCTACATTACTTAACCACATCATTACTTAATTAATTCCATGATTGAAACCTTGCCGAGAATCATTGTTGTTGAAGTTAAGGCACCAAACCCAATTAGGACATGGATCTGATTTTAGGGCCAAATGGTTTACATTTTCAAATTATAGATTTTCAGCCACTCTTATTAAAAATGTTGTATAATTGTTTTTATTAAACCCAATCATAGTAATGTTGTCAAATTTGGAATCCATAACCACTAGTAGGATGAAAAATGTGTACATTTTAAAATTTGGGCTAAATATTTTGTGTTATGAAATTAGGCTTACTTTACCACGAGGGTGAGAAATGGTTTAGCATTATTTATGTTCAATCCAAATGGGACAATTATGTAGAAATTAGGGCTTCGAATCATGTTACAAATTAGTTTTAATTTTACAATCAAATGTTTACATTTTCAAATTGGGCTTTGTATAAAAATTGGATGTGTAATGTTATTAGCATTGTTGTTGAATCCATAGGGATCAATTTGTTCATGATAACTTGTGTATGTTACTATTTTAGAGATTTTAAACTCAAATTGTTTTTCAAATTTAACTTATATATGGTACTGTTAAGGTTTTGCCTTCTTTGGTCTTTTAAGAATTTCTTATACTCCTAAAGGTTTTCTAATTTTGGAGTCAATTTTATTTGGGGATTCATCGTGCTTAGTGCTTTTTTGTGAACTTTTTGTAAGCACCACAAAAATAGGTGATATATATTTAATAATTGGATTAGATAAATTCGTGTACAAAATGACCACGAGGGCATGGTTCGTAATTAAGAGAATCCCCAAGGGTAGAGAATTGGTGACATTTTCTTTTGCCACCCAATGAGCAACCTTGTTAACATCTTTAGGAATCCAAGAAAAAGAATTACTACAATGTGGGGCAAACTCCCGAATATCAAGAATAATACCCTAAGTTCCCAAGTGGGTTCTAAGTCGGATGTACACAAATCAATAATACATTTACAATCACTTTCAATCGTAACATTTGGGATGCTATAGGAGGAGACACACATAAGATGATCTAATATCTTCCGCTTCCGAATTAGCCACTGAAACCGCAACAATATGATTTGCAAAACCATACAATAACCTCCCATCATGATTCCGTAACGCCCCCGCATGCGGCCTTGGCTTGAGTTGAGCACCTATAAAACGCTCCATCACAACTTATTTTAACCCCCCCCCCCACCACCCACCCACCCACCCACCCACGACAAATCTAGTTTTCTATCAACACACAAACTCCTCCTTGTGTGTTGATGTCATAGATGGTCGGTCTTCAAAACCCAAAGTGTTGCAATTTTTCTTCACAACCCAACCAAGCAATATTCGAAAGGATATATGTTGTGTGAGACAAAAAAAAACGCCTTTGCCACCAAATCCAAAGACCGCCTAATCAAAGAAACGTCATTTGGAGCATCAATATTACATAACAAATTGGAAATGTTTCAAATTTTAACATAATGTTTACATCCAAAAAAAAGCATGCTCAACAGGCTCCACCTCCTTATTACACCAGCCGGGGGGGGGGGGGGGGGGGGGGGGGGGCATGGGGGAATTTGCACATTTTTTTGAGAAAAAAAAAAGGATTTCCCCGAGTAGTCAATGCATTCGAACATGCCCTCCACCAAAAGTATTAGATCTTTGGAGGGGTGTGAAGGGACCAAATACATTACCATACTAATTTATGAGGATAAAAGCAGGAGGGTGGGTAATTGATGAATTGGCACTAACATGAATGGCTTCTTTATAACGCAGTATCACAAAATAAATATCATTTCTAAACAGAGTCCACATAAATCGATATCTAGCCATTAATTTCATAGTGGGAATCTTCAAAATGGCATTTCTTGTGTTCCCCTCAAAGATTGCTCTAATCACATTGGAATTCCGTTCCAACTACCCCCACCCGGCTCGATGATATCCTTCACAATATTCAAAGTACACCTCATAGGTTTAGGATGACCAGCTTTAAATCCCTTAATGAACGGAATCCAAGTATTCTCCCAAATAAATATAGTCGAACGATCCCCACCTTCTTACAAAGCCCTTTAATAAGGAGATCCCTTCAATTTAATAAAACGTTCCACACCCAAGGTGGTCCAGATATTTTTATGGCCTCAAGAAAAGAGCAAGTGGGAAAGTAATTTGTTTTAAGGGTACAGGCCTAAAAGAGAGTTAGGCATTGTCCAGAGCCTCCTACGTTGTTTGGCAAGAAATGACATATTAAAGCAATGGAAGTCCCAAAAACCCAACCCACCATCATGTTTATTTCTAGAAATATTGTCCCAACTCTTCCAATGAATAGGATATATCCCACTTTTGTGAATCCAACAAAATCTACTAATAAGATAATTAAATTTCATGCACAAAGACTTTGAACGAAGAAACACGGACATAGCCTAAGATGGAAGGTCTTGGAGCATGGCCTTAAAGAGGACATCTCTGCAAGCATGGTTCAATGTCAAGGCTAATACCACGACGATACGGCCGAGTTGACTAGGTATCGGTACCCACCTATCCGATTTCGAGTTACGAGTTTTCTATTATTGATGTGAATCGACCCTATATCGGTAATTTCTTGGTAGTATCGGTTACAGCGCGATAGAATCGGCCCATATCGGCGATATCGCGGTTGAATCCGCCCATATCGGAGATATCACAGTAGTATCTACCCATATCGGTGATATATCAGCCGAGATGGTATAAATTACTAAGCATCAATCTCTCTATCTCAACTTCCAACTCACTCAATTGAGCCTCGACTTTGCATCCATCTCACGATCGGAGCAATCGCTTTTAATTCGGTACAGGTTATATGATATTTCATATTTCATGGCCGCAAATTGGGTTTTTTTGGTTGAATCTCTCGTTTCTTTTCTTGTAGTGTTACTAAAGGGGTTATCTCCCATTTAACATTCTTTTTTAATTTACTTCATTTGTATTAAAATGTATCATTATTCATCTATCCTTAAAGCGTATGATTATTTATACTATATATATCCTTAATTAGTAATAGGCACTTCTATAACATTCACGAAGAATATATTACTAAATATACATTGATTTAGACAATGTTATGCATACTAAATGATGATTCAGTATAAACCACTACACAATGTTATGCGTACTAAATGATGATTCAGTATAAAAAATTACACAATGCTATGCATACTAAATCATGATTTTGTACTTGTCAAATTGAGCCATATTATTATTCTTATTTTTCTACAATTTTCTATATTTTTTTCAAAAAAATTTTGAGTTCTCGAAATAGTGTATAGTTGTGTATCGCCCGAGACCGAGACCGAGACCGAGTCAAAAATAAGTGTCTGAGTCATAGACCGATACCGCGGCTTTGAACCATGTCTGCGAGTGTGTGAAAGAAAAGTATGTTCCCAATTTTGAAGTTTAGTTCGCACATGATCAACAAGGAATTTGAAACCCTCTCCCTTTGATCTACCCTAACAGATGGCAACCCAAGGTATTTTGCATTAAGACCCATAATTAAGAACTTAAGAATATTTGTCACATTTACTTTTGTCTCTTCCTAAGTATTAAGTGAGAAGGAAATACTCGATTTACCAAAGTTGACAAGTTGACGCGAACCATGACAATACTTGAGGAGATTAAGCAAATGGGATGCTTGAGTCGATAACTTTTAGGGAGATAAGGGAATCATCTGCAAAGAATATGTGTGAGAGGGTCGGGCTTCCCCTACGAATATTGATACCCATAAGAGATTTGGAGTCAAATGTTATTTTCAAGGCTTAGAGATTACGTCTTATACGAAGATAACTAGGTAAGGGGATAAATAATCCCTTTGTCTAATCCCCCGTTGAGGTATAATGTGGAAAATAGGAGAACCGTTAAGCATAATGGTGAACTTAACCATGTTAATACATTGTCAAATTAATTGGATCCAATAGGAACAAAATCCAATTTTTGATACAATGGCAATGAGAAAATCCCATTCCACCCAATCATAATCTTTGTTCAAATCAAACTTGATAGCCACGGTCCCCCAAAAAACTCCCCTTTTATTTTTAATAAAATGAACAGCTCCATTAGCTAACACAATACTATCTTGGATAAGGCGATCAAGGATCACATGAAAGGTTTCAGTCTATTTGCTATCACCCTTAAATTATTTTATAAAGAAAATTAGTAAGACTAATGGGTTGAAAGTCCCAAGGATGGGGTTTTTGGGATGAGAACAACAATTGTGAGATTGAGTTCCTTAAATCAAAGAAGTACCATTAAAGAAAATCCTAGCTGCAATAATGACATCATTGCCCAAGACAGTAAATTCTTAATTGTAGTACTTTTCTTGAAAGGAAACTAAATTTATGATAAAATGATAAAATTAATGAAGAAATGTCAAACATATTTAAGGCAAAAAATTATCCATTTCATTATTAGTGTCATTAAGTTATAATGGTCACTCAATCTAATTTTTCTAGTAGCT
This sequence comes from Sambucus nigra, assembly GCA_949130495.1. NCBI lineage: Eukaryota > Viridiplantae > Streptophyta > Magnoliopsida > Dipsacales > Adoxaceae > Sambucus > Sambucus nigra. Next base: position 7,685,624 of record OX422210.1, read on the forward strand.
AAATCTATGTAAGTTCAAATTTCCTATAATATGAAAATCAAGTATATGATTCATTTAAATTTTTCATACATAAAAATATAAAATAAAAAAAGGTTGTACCCAGTGCACAAGGCTTTCGCTTAACAACAGGCCTGGGAGAGGAAGATGTCAACTGGCCTTACCCCCTATATATGGACAGGCTACTCCCATGTCTCAAACCCGAAACCAACAGTAGCTTGGGCGAGGGCACTTACCATCGCACCAACGTACGATGGATCCGGTACATAAAAATATATCGAATGTAAAATTTAAATTATTAAACTATGGATCCCGTCTTATTATGTCTTGTAAAACTATGAATTCTGCTCAAAGTTGTGGTTTCATAGGTTAACAAATGGCGCGCTAACGAGTAGTGTTTGTTTGTTATTGGGGGTGCAAATGTGTAACAGTGATACAGTAGGCCTAATATACGACAATTAGCCTGTAAAGACTATTTGCTGACCTAGTTTAACTTGCATCAACCTACTAAACAAGGCGTGGACTTCGTCCTCTGCCCTTAAGATTGTATGCATGTGACCCTCGCTGTGTGGTGGGGAAAATTTGAACTTCATCACTTTAGAAATTGATGGTGACGAGATGGTGCAGAATATTACCAAGATTGTTGAACAATTGTGGAATTCTTAGCTTGGATCTAACCTAGAGTCCTAGCCTTCTAACCGATTGGTCGATTTATGTCAAATTTCGTCTTCCCAGTACGTTACATTTGCGGATGGATATCATGCACATGATGGTAGTGCACTCCCACCCACCGTATACGCAAGGGACACCAAGTTATAGTTAATGGTGGTGGTTGTAGACAGTTTATGTTATGTGACCTTGAATTTTGCTTCGAATGTTCTGTATGTGCTCACAATTCTACTCAGATTGCAATGCAATGTCACCATTTTCTAAGGTCACGCCTAGATGTGGTCAGGTTTTCTCAAGGTGCTACATATACATAAATATGTATCACTTGGTACGGTGAGAAACGTGTGTTTGAAAACCAATATTTCTAAACATCTAGTCCGCTCTCGTAAGTTCTATGGGATCTACAATATACGATCGCAGTTAGCACCATTCAACAAAAAACTCCCATATGAAAATATGGGATGGAACAAGTTAATCAAAATTTTGTCAAAGACGGTGACGATGTTCGGCATTTACTTAAAAGAGAAATATATCAACTAGAGTGGCGCTTACATAGAAGGAGAATCCATATCTGAATCGCTCTACTGACCCAGATATACCCAATTACAACAATGATGATCCAAATTGAGAATTTGTTAACTATTATATTGGTTACATAATGAAGGATAAAAAAAACTTTTATATTTCACTAAATAAATGAATTGTTGTTGTGACGAGTCTATTTAGTTTATTACTTCAACAAATGTGACAAATCATTGTTCATATGCTTTTTACTGAAAATGGCGGATTTTCGATATATCTTAGCACCTAGTTACCCTATCATAGTCACATCATCTAGCAACTCTGCCATGCACAATGAAGCCAAATGCATGGACTGACTAAGTATTTGTAGTTGTCTACAGCTAGCCATGGACTCATCACAACAATAATGCCAGCAGATTAGTGGTACCTTACTTGGGTTGTGATGTAACTTTGGCAGATATAAATAAATTGTGTCATCTTAACTGAAATATTGAACTGCTAAGTTGATGGCAATCGATAAAATCCTATGTAGGTGGATTCAAATGTACTTTCTCATTATATGTTTAAACTCCATCTCGTTTTAATAGGTTGGGGTTATGGGGAAACTGCTGAAGTATGAGGCCAATTGCAATGTGTCAATGCTTAAAGGAGTTCAGACGCAAAAGAAGTTCGCGCCTGGAATAATTTTATTAAATCATACGCAACCCTTTTACTCTTCTCACAATAAAGAAAAAAATTATCACTCTACACGATAACTTGTTTCTTGTTCGAAATATTCAAATGCAAGATAAGTTGTTGTCTCGGCAATTCATAGCGAATGTCAAGGATTCCACCCCTAAATTTTCTTAGATGTAAGCATCCCACACTTAAATTAAACGGTTAAGCATACATCGCAAGGACGCAAGTTCTTAAATTTGAGATTTTGGCATATATTGGAGATGCAAGGGGACTTGCTGACAAAATATGTGTTGGTTGTCTTAGTCATCAATAATTTTAGAGCCCGATATCTTAACATTACCAAAAAAAGTATTCATAGTTTTTATAAAGAATGTAGCATAATGTATTTATGACTAATAATGTTTCTTCCTAGGGTACTAGACTTTTCAAGGCAGTTTCTTATTTTGTTTCTTACATTTTTTAATATAATCTAAAGAGTAAAATTACTCATTTGGCGCTTAAACTATCCGGGTCATTTCAAAACGGCTCATAAACTCTATTTAGTGTTAAATCAGACCCCAAACTAAATAAACAAATTTAATTTAACAAGGCCCTTAGGTCATCTTGGGTTGTTAACTTAGATGGAAATAAATTGTGCGCGTGCGTGTGTGCCTAAAATCATGGTTCCAAAGAAAAATTAAATAAAAACCTATTTCACCAGCAGCCGCCCATCTTCATCTCTTTTTTTGACAAAACCTTCACCCCCACCTCTTTCTCCGGCCAACCCCTGATCCCCACTCCTCCAGCGAAACCCACCTCGGCCCGCACCTCTTTCTCCGGTAACCCCACCACCACACCTACACCAACACCCACCCCAGCTGCAAATGACCATTTTCGATGACATAATCCCCTCCCCAACCTTCAATTTGTCCAGCCAAACCCTCACCTCCCCACCCTACCTTGAATTTCCCGGAGAAACCTCCTTCCCCCTACATTTGATTTCCAACAAAACCCCATCCTTTGTTGTCTTCATTTTTCCAGTGAAAAACTCCCCTCTACCTCCTTCATTTTTCCAGATAAATCGTAAAGAAATTTGGCTCCGATAGACAAAACTTTCCCCCTCCGTCATGTTGTTTGTGTCGGCAATTGATCACAATTTACTTTTTTTCTTTTCTTTTTTAACATATACTCTCTTCGTCCCAAATTAAGAGTCCATGTTCATTTTTTGTGTATATTAAATATTCACGAAATCAATGGCCAAGATTAATCCTTATTCACTGTCATGAAATTTTGTTTGTTGATTATGTCCAAAAAGGGAAAATGGCCTCTTAATTTGGGATAACCCAAAATAAAATAGTAGGGTCTTAATTTGTTGGGACAGAGGGAGCATATATATGTAAGTTAAATTAACATTTTGACCCCATTATCTAATTTCCGATTAAGTTAACAGTCCAAGATGACGGAAGGGCCTTGTTGAATCTGTTTGTTTAGTTTGGGGGTTGATTTGACACTAAATAGTGTTTAGGGGCCATTTGAAACAAACCGCATAGTTTAAGGGTCAAATGAGTAATTTAATCTAAAACTTTAATTGCATGATTGCATAATAATTAAAACAAAGACTCGGTTTAATACTTGACCCAACTACAGCAAATTCAAACAAATATTTTGAAATATGTAGTTAGAAGTGCAATATTTACAATTCATTAACAAAAAAAGATATTTATTCCTGGCTTGAGTGGGATTCAAAATATAGAGAGTAAAAATAAAAGTTCATGTGAATGCAGACCTGGTGTAGTTTCAGTAGAAAGAATGAAAAAAAGCATCCTATTTCAGCTCTCACTTGGTCAAATGAGAATTCTCGTAGTGCAATATTTTGACAAATATATTAGGAAGTTCAATATTTTGACTAAGATATAGTTCAATTACAATTCTATTAAGAAAACAAAACTCTAAACGGAAAGGAAAGAGAACTGATACGCATACCAACATCTCTTCCACAGGCTTCAATTTTGGTAAATTTTGTTTGAAGACACATAATTATATTGTGTACTTTTATGGGGGGTTCTGACTTAAATACGTCCATCATTACCCACTTATGAGTTTAGTACCTTTTTTTAATTGACTTCGACTTTGGTACCTTTTTCGTCAAACCTCAATTAGACGCCCTATTTTAAAAGAATATAATTAAAAAATTAAGAAAAGAAAAAAATAGAAAACAATGAAAAAAAGAAAGAAAAATATTCTGAAAATAGAAAGAAAAAAAAAAGTGAAATCGAGAAAACCCCAACTTCCAAAAACAGCAGTGGCAGCCCCTTCCGGCACCACCCACCACTTCCACTAGCCCCGCCAACCCTCCACCTTCTTCCACCAGCCGACCTCTCCCTCCCTCTTCCCCAAAACTCAGCCAAACCATTCCTCCTTCCCCCTTCCCCCAATCGAACCACCAGCCAACCCCTTCCTCCTCTCACCGCCATCGTCCCCCATCCCCACTCTCCCCCAAACACAGAGAACTAAAATTTATATATATTAAAATTTATATATATTAAAACACAGAGAACTAAAATTTACAGATTTAAAAATTATATATATATTAAACAGTGTTGTCTAACTAAGGTTTAACGTTAAAGGTACCACACTCGAAGTCAATTAAAAAAAAGGTAGCAAACTCAAAAGTGGGTAATTATGGACATATTAAAGTCAATAAAACCCTACTTTTATTTATAGTGCTATACGAAGAAATAATTTAACTTGCACACGCGAAAATACTTTTCAATATTGTATACTGGTTGTAAGTACAAATAACCACTTTGAGCTATGCAGCTTTTTAAACATCGCTTAGTTATGTTAACGCAAAAAGAAACCCCAACAATGCATCTATTGTAAAAACCCTATACCTTGCTATTGTTGCTAAGTCTCCCCAATGGGCTCTTGGCAAGATATTATATAGTTCAAAGAGCTTTTTTGAGGTGTTTCTTTGGGGCCAGTTGTACTTCAGTTTTTATGGGGGTGTTAATTGTATTGTTGCCTCTTTCTTTTAGTTGGGTAGGGTATTTGTTGTTCCCCGGGTTATCCCCCACCGCCACCCCCTTTTTGCGGATCTTTATATAAAAAATCTACCGCTCAAAAAGTTATTTAAATATGAGAAAGAAATAGGTTAAATAAGGCTGTTGAAGTGAATAAATAACAATGTGCGAAAGAACAGATTGAATAGGTGCTGCATTCGTGCTGCATTCGTGAGAAGTCATACATGAGTAGCACATAGGGCTATTTGGCTGATTGGAAAAGTTAAGTGCAACACGCTAAGGATGCAGATTTACCAAACACAACATAGAATCAACGATAAATTATAGAGTAGCTGTTGGCAAGGTTATATATATTTGCTTTTGGAAGATAAATTACGAAAAGGTTATCAGAATCATCTATGATCTACCTCCCTCGTCACTAATATATCTACAGATCATCATGTTTTTTAGCATCTAACATAAGAGTCATTTCAAAGCTACCACACATGCACACAACAATAGATAATTTCAGAATGCATGTTTGTTCATGAGACGAGAGCACTGCTGATAAAAGTTCCTATGGGTTCATTTGAACAACAAATTTGTAAAGCCCTAGGAATTTCGTAATAGAAGGAATTTTAAAGCAATCCAAATAAATCTATCGTTAACAAATCCTTTATGTAAGCATATTTTGCATGCCAATGTTCAAGAATCAACCTTTGTCAAAGTTTAAATGATGGCAGGATAGTTATAAGGGGTATTTTGACTTTACCCACCATGTAGTAATCATTATTCGACTTTACCACCATTATGTTTTTCTTTAGACTTTACCTCCCATTTTGATATTTAGCGACGCAAAAAGTGAAACAAGACATCGCTAAATGTCAAACTGAGTGGTAAAGTAAAAAAAATGGTGGTAAAGTCAAATAATGATAACTACATGGTGGGTAAAGTCAAAATACCCCTAGTTATAAAGATAATGGTGGCAACAACATATCTAGTGGTGGTAGAGATGGGGACGGTGGTAGAAGTGCTAGTAGTATGGTGGTAATGGAAAAATCGTAAAGAAGGTGGTGGTAATGCCATAATCGTGGTGATGCGATGGTTGATGGTGGTGTGGTGCCAATGGAGGTGATGGACACAATAGCATGGTGATGGTGGAAGTGATAACAATAGCATGGCCATAGATGTGCCAATAGTGTAGTAATGATGGTGGTGATGATTGTGATATCGATGGTACGAGTGGTGGCGGTATTGGTTGGCCAAAGCTAAGGTGGTAGTGCTGGTTACGGTAGTCACAGGAAGGACAAAGGCACGATTCCAAAAAAGATTATTTAGAAAATAATTCTTAATGTTCTATTCGAGTTGGTACTCCAAATCCTGCATTGAAATATCTCAATGAATTTTGTAAATGTTTCTTCTAGTAATTAACATAAAATTTAATTTGCATAGTTTCCAATCCCCAGCCAAGGCAATATGCAAAAACCAAGGAACCCTAATGAATTCTAGAATCATTAGGAATTTCATTAAAATTCAGGCTACGGGCAAACATCCAAGGCTAATGAACCTTATACTGTGAAGGAAAAATGCATGGAGAAGTGTTCTCAAAAAACAAATTGATGCAGGAGCATAGGGACATGGACGTTCTTTTTAATATTCTTTTATTTTGTTCTTTTTTTTAGCCTTTTGTATGTTTAGTACAAATAGGTTGAGAGCCTTCTTTTATAACACTTTTTCCATTTCGAGATTGAGAGCTTAGAGAGAAATAAGAAACCCTCTTCCATTTTCCAAGTTGTTGCTGTGTAGATAACTTCTTCTTTTTACGCTTCTGCACCCTTAATTACATCAAATTATTATCAGGGCTAGGTTTGCTCTTAAGATTGAGAAATGTTCATCGAAGATTGGGACTCGGATTGGATTCATCCGGATGAAACACGAAACATTCCCAAAATTTTCAATGAAACCCCAATCCTAGTAATTGAAAATTCAAGAAACCCTAATCTCCCACCGCCTAAATTCAATGATACCCCTTCCGAATCTATCCAAACCCCACCCAATTCAAAACCACATCACCCAAATATCCAAACCGACCCACCCGAAAGTAATTTTCAACCCAGATTACAAAACCGGAGGTCAGGCAACTCGAATGGCTGCTGACCGAAACCGTAACCAACCGAAACCCCAAGAAACCCACTCAGATCAACCGCCGGGAGCCAATCAGTCCAGCCGAACCTCCAACCCAACCCGACCAGTCCCTATCTACCTTCAGTCCAAACCGACATCCCATCCCGACCCTCTGAAACACCCGATTCAACCCCAATTTCATATCGTAGCCCTATAAACCCTAAACCAAACACCAAAGAACCAAATGATCAACCCGACCCCATCTACAAAGGATGTCCATCTCTAGGAATCCTTCCTATTCCACCCCATGTACCGCTATCCTCCGCTCAATCTATTTGTCGATGACGGGAGTCATTTTGCCATGAACAAGCGAAACGTGTGGGAGTTTCTACCGCTTATATGCACACGGTGATGGTAACCACACCCGTAGATCCACAAGCATCCCCACCTAGTGAAGACACTTGAATCCGATAGAGTATTTTTTTTACTCGATGCAGCTCAAAAGGGAAGCTTTGCACGGTGATTATTGATGGAGGAGCTAGTGATAATTTGGTCGTGCAAGAGATGGCTGACAAGCAAAACCTTCCTACAAAATCATTGCGTACCCCGTGTCGTATTGGATGGTTGGGAAACGAATCCACTCTAGCTCCTAGCCGAAAATGTCAAGTGACTTTTTCCATCAGGGACTATCGTGATGAGATTATATGTACTGTGGTGGATATGCGAATGTGTCACCTTCTTTTGGGAAGGTCGTGGCAATTTGATCATCGCAACATGCACGATGGTCGAGCCAATACCTATTCATTTATCCACGAGGGGAAGAACTTTCTCCTCTGCCCTATGCGACCATTCCCGGTGTCTCGACCTTCCGCCCTGATAGTTTCACACAAGGAGTTAGCCACAGAGGCCGCAGAGGCAAAGTTGTGCTTTGCTCTCATTAGCCCCATCGTCACCCCAGAGGCGATTGTCCCACCACGTGTTCAGAGTTCGTTGAATTCTTTTATCGATGTGTGCACGCCCCCATCTTCCTCCTCTCAGGGTATACATCATGTCATTGATTTTATCCCAGGGGCGCAGCTCCCCAACCTTCACCACCACCACCGCATGTTACCCACGGAGCACGCATAGTTGCAGAGACGGGTCACAGAACTCTGTGACACGGGCTATATTCGAGAGAGTATGTCTCCTTATGCGGTACGCGCCCTGTTAGCGCCAAAGAAGGATGGAAGTTGGCGTATGTGTGTTGACAGTCGAGCTATTAGCAAGATCACCGTGAAGTACAGATTCCCTATTCCTAGGTTGGACGATATGCTAGATCAATTCCACAGTACGAGGGTTTTCTCCAAACTAGACTTGAAGAGCGGCTACCACTAAATTCGCATGAAATCAGGGAATGAGTGGAAGACTGCCTTCAAGACGGAGGATGAGCTATATGAGTGGACGGTGATGCCTTTTGGCCTCTCCAATGCTCCATCTACCTTTATGCAAGTGATGACACAGATACTGCTCAGACACTTAATATTGTGCCCGATAGGGACAAGATCTTTGTATCCCATTTCTGGCAGAGTTTCCAGGAGACGATGGGGACAGATTTACGATTGAGAACAGCGTATCACCCACAGACAGAGAGGGTTAATAAGATGCTTGAGGATATGCTGCGAATGTGTATACTAGATTTCGGGGGAGGATGGAAGCAGTATCTTCCTTTGGTGGAGTTTGCATATAATAACCCCTACCAATTTTCCATCGGCATGACACCTTTTGAGGCATTGTACGGTCAGCCTTGTCGTTCGCCTACTTGGTTAGAAGTAGGGGACAATAAACTGTTAGGACCAGAGATGATTCAGGACACCACTGTCAAGATTGAGCTGATTCGAGGGCGCATCCGGATAGCTCAAGATAGGCATAAGAGTTACGTTGATGCGGACATGAGACACATTGAGCTTGAGGTTGGCGACCAGGTATTGGTGCGAGTGTCTCCTATGAAAGGAGTGATGACATTTAGCAAGAAAGGAAAATTGGCACCGAGATATGTGGAACCGTTTCCGATCATTGAGAGGGTGGGACCAGTGGCTTATAGATTGGGATTACCATAGCATCTTCAGCGGATTCATGACGTGTTTCACTGAAGAAATACCAACAAAGTGAGAGATTTTTGGCATATTCCACTAGAGGACATCGACTTGCAGCCCGACATCTCATATGAGGAGAGACCAATGGCGATACTTGATCGTAGTGAGTGTAAACTGCGGTCAGAGGTGGCACCCTTGGTTAGAGTTTAGTGGGGGTACCATAATGCAGACGAGTCGACATGGGAGGGAGAGGATGACATGCGTGAGCAGTATCCAGAGTTACTTACTGTAGGTACGTCCGAATGTCGAGGACAAAATTTCCTTGTAAGGGGGGAAGTATGTAACAACCCGTATTTTAAAAGAATTAAAAATGAATTAATTTAGTTAAAATTTAAATTACACGTGTGACGTAATTTAATGAAAATATGATGGGTTGATTAAATTAGTAATTATTAGTCGGAGAGAAATGATCAATGATTATTGAATAAAATTACTAAGTGAATAGTAATTATATAATTGATGTCACAACGAGTGACAGTGACGTGACAGTATGATATCTAAACCGGATGTCGTGAGCGGACTAAATATGGTAGAGATAGAAAATAAATTATGAGTAACTCGTATAATGATTTTGAGGTTACGATTGAGTTCAGAAAGGTCGAAACATTCAAAATAGTTTACTCAGGTATGTAGTTTGGGTCCCGAGACAGTTTTAGACATAATTGACAACTCGAGAGGGCATTTTCGTCTTTTTATAACTTAGGGTTAAGGGAATTTCGAGATTTTTAGTATTATATATAGTTGTGGTGAAGTGAGGCTAGGGTAAAGAGATTTGAAAACAAGTAGAGGCCTGTAGAGAGGAGAGGAAGAGTTTTCTTGGAGCTCAAAAAAGGGTTTGGGGAGAATATAAGCTCAATTTAGCATCACAACCACTATTGGTGGAAGGATTAAAAGAGAAGCTTCATCAAAGAGGATCAAATCAAACCACTTCAATATAAGGCACGTATTTATCTTGCGAATTTTATTAGTTATCATACCCATGTAGAACATATATTTTTGTATTAAGAACAATTAACGTTACCCTTATAATTTGATGAGTAAAATTATAATTGGCAATAGGATTTGATGTCGACTAAATCCAATTGCATGAAGAAATAAAAATCAAGAATTTTGGGAGTTGAATCACGGAATAAATATGGGTTTTTGGTGAATTTATATGAAAAACACAAAACTATAGGATTTCTGATTATGAGGCGTTAAATTTGATTATATGATGAAATTATATGGATTTTATTCATAATTTACATTAGCAATCATTCCTAGATATATCTTTGATGTTTAGTTATTTTAATTCAGAGATTGGGACGTTAATATGAATGTTTAAGGATTTGGATAGTGTAGATATTCATAACCATGAAAACAAGAAGAGACCTGCCACATTTCAAATCGATTCGGCCCAAGGGCGAATCGATTCGATTCTGCCCAGAATTGAAACTTTTCATTTTAAGCCCAGAAATTATGGAAAAATTCGTGAGTAGACTTTTGGAGTAATTTTAAATTCTATAAGGGAATATAAAAATGGTCAGTAGACCTATAGGAGAGATTAGAATTATGCAAGATTGAGACGAGTAAATAATTTGGAAAAATTGACAAAATATACGAAATTGATAAATGAAGGAAATTCGAGAAGGATTACGTAGAGATGAGTGAACTTACGTTTATGACCAGTAGGATACGATGGGAATAACTATGGATTTCAGAATGGGTAATTAAGAATATTAGAGTAGTGAACGATACTCGAAATTACACAAATTGGAAGGTTAATTGAAATTTATTGTACGTCGAATATACGAGTGATATATACTACGTACGAGTTGATGAAATGGGGTTGTGTGTATACCTATGGAGTAATATACAACCCATCATATGGGGCCGGACACATGTTCATCCATCAACCTCTCTTAATTTGAACTTGTGTGATTCGGTGAATACTTAGGATCTACTATTAGTACTCTAAGGTGCAAACACACTCGTGTGCCCTATTCATTTATAATCAAATATGACATGTTCTAATGAAAAAGAAGATAATACTTTTCATTTTATTGTTGTCTTAGTTCTAACTTCCATGAATACATATCAAATGTAATTATTGATTGATCAATGCTTTTTGTTAAGATATTTGATGTAATTATATTTTTGCAGGTGAATATGACATTAATAAAAAAGACGATGAGTGGTAAGGACAAACCACCGAGTCCAAATGGCCACGTGAAATTATTTCTACACCCGCTAAACAAACATGGGAGGATTCTCTTTAGTCATCCAGAGGCATACGTAGCTGCACTAGACGTTGTTAGCTCGAGAATCGACACCATGAGCATTTTGCTGAATGGAGGAATTCGCCCAGGTTATGTCATTCGGGCAGGGGACTTGCTTAAGCTGTTTGAAAGGGAAATTGGTGTGAAGGTAGTGATAGTGTGCAAAGATGAAGAGAAATATAATATTTTTCGATCAGAGGGCGTCAACCCGAGAAAAATCCTGCCACTCTTCCAAATTCACTATCATTTGGATGGGAAGTATAATTTTGTCCATGCTGACATGGGCACGTTCCGTCACTGTGGGGAAAACGACTATATAAAAATTTAAATTATGTTGGTTGGGGTTAGGACTAGGGCAGGAATGATGATGATCTGTGATGGGATTATGAGTTCTCTTTTATTTTGATACGCGGAGGACGATGCAACATGGATTCTTGACTTCATTTTGTAAGAGCAGTATAGATTAGTTGTAATCAAACCATATATAAGTTAAGTTGTTGTGAGAAAAGCATTCCGTAAGATATGCAGAGTGAGAAAAGCATGTATGTATTGTATATTGCACTGCATAATCAAATCCCTAGAATGAGAAAAAAATTTAATCAAACCCAGAAAGCATCCTATAAATTACAAGAAGAATTTCTACATAACCTTAAGGTATACCTGTGAACCAGCACCAGCACCAGCAGCACACCGTGCGATTTGTATCCTCAACGCAAATTGGAAGAGAGGCAACGATATTAGTTACAAAAAGTAAAAGAATTTCATCCTTTCCAATCTTAATGGTGTGAATTTAAACTGAAAACCTAGAACCCACCTGTGTATGCGTATGCGTATGCGTATTTATTGATTGTAATTACAGATGGTGCCAGCTGCTTGAGAAATTTAAGGGATCGAACAGAGGCAGTGGTGTTGTTTAATGGCGGAGGTAGTAGTGGGAGAAGAGAAGTTCAGGTGATTTTTGCTGGAATTTAGGGTTTTTTTCCCCTTCCACCTCTTTTAAACATGAATAATGATATGTACACCTATTCTTAGTACCAACCAAGTACCGAATGTGCTTTAAATGATTGTACAAAAGTGTAGGTCCCATGTATTAAAGTGTAGGTCCCATGATGGTACAATGCATTTAAAGCACAATCGGTACTGGGTTGGTACTGGGAGTTGGTGTTTGTAGCATTGTCCTTTAAACATTATCCACCCAACTCGCGAGATTCTAAAATTGCGCTGTAAATTATAAAAATAAATTGGGATTATTTTACTTAGAACACAAACAACAATTTATTATTGCCTTAACCAAATATTATCTTTATACTAGTTTTAAACCCCGCGGACGTGTTATAATTTTATTTGTAAAATATATGCGGGATATTTAATATAATAATATAAAAATGGAGTCTTTTAAACTAATATTAATATAAAATGAAGAAAACGAGTAACATGTTTGGAACATACGAACATGCATTTATTTTAAAATTATAAATTAATTGCATAATTTGAGTAAAGATGATTATGCTATGATTAGTATAAATTATAAAAATATTATACTATATATATATATATATATATATATATATATATATATATATATATATATATAAAATATCTCTATTACGGTATAATAGAGGTATAATACCTTTATTAATGACCACCTAATGCTTTAAAGTGTCCTCTTCATTTTTCCAGTAAATATCAAAGGTTCCTCGTATCCCGATGGATTTTGGTTCAGTTCATCGCTAGACACCTAGAAAAACTCTTTATGCACTACCCATTCCTCTTCAGCCACAAACTCTTCCTTTAAAACGCAAAACTTCAGGAGGTTCTCTCTCTATATCTGACATTCATATAGAACAATACACATACAGTGGCGGAGCCACTTTGTATATGACCTGGGCACGTGCCCAGGCCAGAACAGGTAAGGCCAACTTTTTTTTTATATACACATATATTAGTAAGGGTATTAAAGGAAGAAAAAAATTCAGCACAAAAGTTCTCCTATTCACGTTCAAAAACAGAACTCCTAAAATTTATACACATTTTCACTTTTTACTCTCCCTATTCTTTGAGTTAAATCTCTACACCACATTAAGATATGTCTTCCTCCTGTTTTTTTCTTTTTTAGTAAATATCCATTGTTAGGGTTTGTTGAAATTTTGTGTAACAAATATAAATTGTTCGAGAGTTTGTTGAAATTCTGAAAATATGCTTATTTTTTGTTTTATCCCTTTTTATATTAGTATAAATGTTTTTGTTATTGGTTTGTAGTAATATTTTTTGTACATGATGTTGTTGAAATTAATATTGTTGTTATTGGGTTTGTAGTAATTATTCGTTTTGTATTGATGTTTAAATTTTTAAATCATTGTAATTAATCTATTTATATGTTATTTTTTATGCATTTAAAAGATTATTATAAGTACTACTCAGAAACAAAATTTCAGGGGCTCCCGCCCCCGAACCCCCGGAATTTTCCTTTCGTGCCCAGGTCAGCTTGAATTCCTGGCTCCGCTACTGTACACATATATTGATATCTGGAAGATTATAATTGTGATAGATGGCAGCGTACGGAACGGAGGATGACTATGATTACCTGTTCAAGGTTGTTCTGCTCGGATACTCAGGTATGGGTAAAAAACTTTCATTTATATGGGTTAGTTTTTCAATATTTAAAAAGTTTCAGCAATATTCATCAATCACCACGTGATTATCCAGCTTTCGTTTCTCTGGTCAGGGAAGCACCAACAAATAGTTGGTGGTTGATCAACTGAGAAGATATTACATGACACCTCTCCACTAAAAACACACTCTTCCATCTCCACCTGTTGTTGCTGATATGCTTCTGTAAAAACTGTTGTTGAATCCCAAAACTGGGTGCTGTTTGAACTATAAGAAGAAAAATCAAATGTTTGAGAAGATACTGCTGGTGATATTATGAGATGAGCATTGAGATTTTCTTTTTCATTTAAGATTCCACAAGAATTGTTATCTGATAACCCATCTTTGGAATCTACCAACCATTTAGTCTCTACTAAGTTTATATTATTGTTTGGTTCAGGTTCACCATATATCCCATTATCATAAATAACCTTTTATTAAAGGACTATGCATTTGATGTAAATACCTGTTAATTTTTTAATTGAATATTATATTATGATTAGGTTTGTTATTCACACCAAAACTATGAGGTCCCGGTTAATCAACAAATAATTGTATAGAGGGTAGGTCCCAATGGAAAGCTACATAACCTATATATTGTATGTAGTATACTTTAAAAACAATAGAAAGATAGTTTAATGAGCAGCATTTATTACCACTTTAAAATTCATTTCAATCAATTTCTTAAAAGCCTCTTTACTCTCCTAATTTTTTCGATTTCTAAAAAAAAGTGTCTATCGAGATTGACTCGTTACGTTTCTTCTCTCGTAATATTTTCTCTTATATTTGGACAATACATGAATTCAGTTGGTTCATGTATTATGAAATTAATGTATACAAGTTTAAATAGAGGTTCATGTATTTAGTCAATAATGTATTTAGTTGGTTAATGTATACTTTAAAAACAATAGAAAAATAGTTTAATGAGCAGCATTTATTACCACTTTAAAATTCATTTTAATCAATTTCTTAAAAGCCTCTCTACTCTAATAATTCTTTTGATTTTTAAAAAAGTGTGTCTCTCGAAATTGACTCGTTATGTTTCTTCTCCCATAATATTTTCTCTTATATTTGGACAATACATGAATTTAGTTGGTTCATGTATAATGAAATTAATGTATAAAAGTTTAAATAGAGGTTCATGTATGTAGTCAATAATGTATTTAGTTGGTTAATGTATACTTTAAAAACAATAGAAAAAGAGTTTAATGAGCAGCATTATTACCAATTTAAAATTCATTTAAATCAATTTTAAAAGCCTCTCTACTCTCTTAATTTTTTCGATTTTTAAAAAAGAGTGTCTCTCGAGATTGACTCGTTACGTTTCTTCTCCCATAATATTTTCTCTTGTATTTGGGCAATACATGAATTTAGTTGGGTCATATATTATGAAATTAATGTATAGAATTTTAAATAGAGGTTCATGTATTTAGTCCATAATGTATTTAGTTGGTTCATGTATTAGGATCCTCATGTATAGACGTCTAAACGAGGTATGTTTTAGTTAAAAAGTTAAATGGTATTTTAGATTATATAATATGTAGGTTTTATTTAAGCAAGTTATTATGAATATATATTTGCCAATCAAAATTTATTGTTTGACTTACTATTGGGTTTTGCTTTGTCCATGTATTGTATAAGATATTAATTTGAAATTATTTGTATAAATTGATATTAAATATAGTAAGAACACGAAAACATAACATAAAACCAATTATGACTTAAACGTGAGTATTATTGATCAAGCTGAACAAAATGAAAATAACATGATTTAGCATTTTATGTTTGGGTCAAGCTTATATCGATTTACTCATGTTCGTGTGAGTTTTAAAATTACCACACCGATATAACTACGATCTTGACCACATGTATGTATCGAAGTACGATTAGGAAAAAAAACTATATGCACCCGCGCATTGCGCGGGTTACATGTTAGTTTTATGAAATTCTTGTACCCAAAACACTAACAACAATCTATTATTGCCTTAACCAAATAGTATCCTTATATTACCCAAGTTATCTAGATAAGCCCATCCACGTGATTGCCAACATGAGTATTAAACCATTTTCATATAAAATAACTATGTATAATGATGATTGTATAATGTAAAAATCATTTGTTCTAAAAGGCACATTTAGGTATGAGGGTTGAGAGAAACGCCCCACTTTAAGACTTTTATGCCCCACTTTAAGCCTTTTACGCCCGCTTCAAGCCTTTTACGCCTTATTCTTGGTAAAAACCTTAAGGCATAATTTTTTTTAAACAAAAATGCTTTAGTGAAACAATATCGCATTTTAAAGACTTTTTTACAAACCGGACCAATATTTATTCCAAAACAATCAAATAGTATTTTAATTTTCATATATTGAAAGTGCGCCAGCAATCAATGGTCGAACTTGTTTAATTAAATTCCAATTTTAGTCCCCAAAATCCTAACTCTGCAACTAAATGTGATTGACAAATTAAATAAATTGAAGCATGCAAATAATCACAAAAGAGGAAAAATCCCCAAAGGAGCAAAACCTTTTTTATTTCACTATATCTTGAACAACTTACAAATACAGAGAAATACATCTTGACACACGAATACCCGCAGACGTCGATTCGTTATCGTCGGCAAAAGATCTCGAAAAGGCTTTAATTGTCAGTAGTGAAAAATCAACCTTCTTCTCCACAAGAGTACTCCAGTTGAGTAGAATAAGTAACCAAGGGTTTAAATCATTCGCATATGAATTTGGGACAGTTTGATGAATCAAAAAGTGTTTAAAACTCTAAAAACGAAGTCATAATTTGTAGCTCTTTTTACAGTTTCGGAGTTGTAAAGACTTGGAAAGCGTGAGCGCATAAAACTGTTATTTATAAGAAAGTTAAGGCAGTGTTGTCGCTCGAACGAAACAGGGACGTCGTGCAAACGACAGACGATGTCATTTGAACGACTTCGTGCGAGATGCATATGTAGTTTGAACGACAGTGCAGTCTCATTCGAATGACACAAACGTCAAATCTGGTCCGCCTCAACACTAAAAAAAAATCTATCACGCTGGAAAACATTTCATGTACTGAAAAACAGATTATAAAAAAATCCCAAATAAGTATGTAAACCTTAAAAACTACAAATTAAATATTTTACCGTAATCATGTGTGGAGTAGAGGGAATGCTGAAGTCGCACGTTGCATGTTGCTTGGTGAGGTTGCACTACTCACGTATGAAGATGATAGGTGCGTGAAGCTTCGGATTCGGATAAAGGTCGTCATAGATGATCGCGTTGATGTGCTGAATGTAGCGGTATAAGACATACATGTTGTGATCAATGACACTTTAAAAAATTTCTAGATACTAAAACGGATATTTATAAAATCGTATCATTACAAATCTCCCCCTATGTCTATGTCGGTACATGCATAAAAACTATCCGAATTATGCCACCCAAAATCAAAACAAATGACATACAATTTAATATCCATATTAAACCCCAAAACTAAAAACACTAAATGACATGTCTTTGAAAGGGCTTCAAATCATCAACTTCTTCTATCTTTATTTGTCATCATCAGGGTGTGCCAAAATAATCCTCAAACCTATGTAATAAAGTCCAAACATCCCCAGCTCCCGACGTTCGCTAGTTTTCATGCGTGGGATGTCTCGCAAAGTGAAATCCAAACTAGGAATCCCCTCGATACGCTATTAACTAACATTTTTTATCAACGACATTGTGGGACCTCGGTATCTGACTTGTACACTACATCCCTGCTTCTAACTATAAAATTAACTCATTTGTTGTCATGTTACGAGAGATGATATTCAACACATCACTCATACTAAATTGACGTTAGACTCTTGAATTTACCACGGGATAATCCCCATGCTCATAAATATTTTATTCTATCTTGAATCACTTTAGTAAACGTCCTTACCCACAGGGATTAGATATAACGAGACGACATACTCACGAAGTCTCTATACGATACAATACATATATCTATACACGTGGCTTCGCCTTCTCTTGGGTGACACTTCGCACAATTACTTTCTATCTTGTACTAATGAACATAAAAATATCACTAGAATGGTCAATTATCACTCAAATCATTGTTAGCCAGATCGAAAATCAGGATAATAATACGTTTTACGCTCATGTTTTTCAAAGTAGTACAAATAAATTGTAACGCATGTTATTCGAGATTTTCCTTTTTATCTTAAATGACACTATAAATAATATAGTATCGTACCTCCAAACGCGGGTGGTAATTGCGGTATCAGTGGCATAACCGTATATCCGGCATTATAGACACGTATATATTATACTGCATGCTGCTGCTATAGAGTCTGTGATAATGGGGTAAATAACCCTGATTTCCTATGTTTGGCATTCTGTGGTTTCGGGCGGGCATCCTGCTGTTGTTGCGGGGTCCTGCCCTTCTTAGGGCAATTTCGAAGGGGGTGGCCCCGTTCGTTGATTATAAAACACTCACTAATAAAGTTTCCTCCTTGTTGGCCCCACTGAGCACGCTACTGGCCCTGCTGAGCATAATGTTGGCTCTACTGACCTTCCTGATTTGACTTAAAACACCTTATTCTTTTGAGGGCTCCTTGTTCCTGACCATGCTGGCCCTGACGGCTTTGGTTCTGAATTTCATATCCTTCGTTCCCATGGTCCTGATGTCCCTAAGGAACTTGTCACTGTTGTAATGGTGCTCCCCTACTATTGTTACCCCTTTTTTTGACAGTTTGACTAACTACCCTTGTCATTTTGCCCCCTTGGAGATGAACACGGTGATCTTGGAAGTTCAACATTATAATAGTAAGTGCTTGTGCAACTATTCTTGCCACTTCTGTCATTGTCACTATTTCCTGGGGTACTTGTTGATCTTGTCCCGCATTTTCTTCTTCGGCGGTGTTAGTTTGTCATTCCCTCAAAAGCGACATTTGAAATTCAAATAAATTATATAAATCCACCGACCATACGTAACATTGTAGCAGAACTACGTAATCTACAACACGTAATAAAGGAGGCAACAATCCTAATAATAGGGCTCTATATCAAAGAACGCTACGCTGAAAGCATAATAAGTCATACAGATCCTAAGCACTCTGGAACATGATGCTCTGATACCACACATAACACCCCGTATAATTAAATACCGGGTAGCTACTCATTTATTAAATTAATATAGAATATCAAGTTGGTTTAGTCTTAGCATCACTGTCGAAAAATATTTAATTAGTTACTAGCCACCTAATATTTAAAAGTGAGATGCCAAATTTTATTAATTAAATTAATTTACTACCAAGTAATTAGGCCTGTCAATTGAGTCGAGCAAGTCTGAAGCCCACTCCTTCGGCCCACTAAATTTGGGCTGAGCTTTTATTGAGTTTGAGCTGAGTCGAGTTTGAGCCGAGGTATTATGCCCAAATTCAATTTGAGCCGAGTGCGAGCAAAGGACTTTCAAGCCCGAACTAGGCTCGGCCCGAAAGAATACATATAACTATGTATTTATGTATTTATACAAAATTGTTTTATTTTCTATGATATGTAAAAAATATTGTAAATATGGATATTACTTGTTGTAGCAAAGTACTCTTTTTTTTTGTTATATTTTTATTTTTGGAAGTGTTTAGTTAACGTTTTGAAATATGGTTTTTTTTATGTTGAAATGCATTTTTCTATTGCTGAAATATGGTTTTTTTAATGCTCAAATGTGTTTTTTTTTAGTGGTGAAATGTGTTTTTTTAATGCCGAAAAGTATTTTTTAATGCTGAATTATGTTTTTGTAGTGCTGAAATATGTTTTTCCAATGATGAAAAGTGTTTTTTTAGTGCTGAAATATGTTTTTTAATGCTAAAATATGTCTTTTTAGTGCTGAAATATGAATTTTTAATATTGAGATATGAATTTTATTGCTAAAATGTGTTTTTTTATTGCTGAAATACAAATTTTATTGTTGAAATATGAATATTTATTATTAAAATAAATAAATATGTATTGGAATATATGAATATTTATTAATAAAATAAATAAATACATGGTGGAATATTCAATTCGGGCCTGCTCAAATCGGGCCCGAAGCCCGTTATACTTTGTGAGTTGAGCTTGAGTCAAGAACTCTCAGGCTCATTCGGACCAAGCTTGAGCTTGAGCTGAGTAAATCTAAATCAGGTCGGGCCTGAACAACCCCAAGCTCGTCTCATAGAGCCCGATTCACAGACTTACAAGTAATGAATAATCAACCATTCAACATTCATATAAACAATCTCATATGAATAATTAATGTAATGAAATAAACTGAGTCTGGAGTAAATGATTCGTATCGAACATTGTATAGTTTCGCCCGTTATCCTTATGCATTCTAGCTCTTTTATGGTCCTAAATGCCTATAATTATGCTCATTAACCAGACAACCTTGGATTTGGATATATACATGCTTTGTAGGGGTTATTTGTGCTTTTGTAGGTATTGGAACGCTAAAAGTGAGGATCCGTTGCATTTCGGAGAAGTTTCGTCGCTGGACGCTACTTCAAGGGCATTTTAGTCAATTCACATTTCTTATTCGGCTCTTGGAAAGTTCACGGATGTGTAGTTCATTGAGTTAGCATCGCGTGGCCGCAAACGGTGCGTCGTTTGGAGTTCGGACAAAGAAGCTAGGCTCGTTTCCGTAATGGACCTTTTTCCCCCTCATCATGGACCAAATGCAGCCTGAAAACAGAGTACCGGTCGACCGCGTCCCTGGGACCGGTCGATCGCGGTTTCAACTTTTGCCGTGGGAAGGAGACAGTATGCTTTGGCTTAAGGGGCCGGTCGACCGCGCCCCTGCGACCGGTCGACCGGTAGTGCCAGATATTTTGGGCTCTTTCCTCTTTCTTTCCTTTTTCCCTTACTTTTTCCCACTTACTATATAAACCCATTTTTGGTTTTAATTCAAATATACACGATTTTAGGTTAGTTTTAGTTAGGGTTTGGGGATTTGTGAGCTTCTTCTTCCTCCTCTCTTGGTTTGACACCCTTTAGGGGTTGTAATTGGTACTTTCATCTTCCCTCTCCATTAATATAGCTTGCTTTTCATTTATTTCTTGCTTTATAGTTAATTTACAAGCTTTCTAATTTAGGTTTTCTTGCTTTATTTACATGCTTTGATTTACACGCTTTCTAGTATAGATTTACCGCGTTTATTTACCGCTTTCCATTTATCGCGTTTTTAACATGCTTTCTAGGTAATTTAAATTAGATTGTGTTTGAATTGAACTCACTCGGGTTGACGCGTTGCTTTGCTTTGGTGATGGTGTTTATGGGTCTATTTCGGGTGCGTTGTCCTAGTTATTACGCCTAGGAGATTTGACGGGGCATATCATGTATGTCCCGTGCTTACGACCTTTCGCGCGTAATTTCTGGGATATTTGTTGACGCCAAAATCTTATTAGGCTTTTATGATGATTTAGGGCGTAACAACCCTTGATTTAATTAACTGTCGAAACGAGACGCATTTGTAATAACTCGTCGACCCATGTGACCATTTTATACTAATTAACTCGGGTGAGGGATATTCGACGCAACCTATAGTTTTTACTCGCTTTCATAATCTAGTTTCAACACATTGCCTAGATTAACTTTTCCTTTTAGTTTGTAATCATCTTTTACACTTTTATTTCGGATTATTAAATCACTTAAATTCTAACAACTTGTCCCTGTGGATTCTCGATACCCGACTTACCGCTGTGCTTGCCTCGCAAGTGTAGTAGTAACTTAGGTTTTTGTATTGAGTTGGCGAAACGAAAACAACGACTGTGCACTTTACACGCGCACACTTTTCGCACTTGATCAGTAAACACTCCAATAATGGTCCCAAAGCAAGATATAATATCAATACAAAAGTATGAATAAATAAAACCAACATCTAAAATAAATGAAAGTCTGAAAGTGTTATCTCTGAATAAGAATGGACAACACGCCCTAACTAATATAAATGACTCTGAAGAAAGTAAAGATAGATGTAGAGGCATCTAATACCGATATTCTGTAACTTCCACAACAGCTATAGTACGACAACAGAATGGAACTCTCATGCTTGGCGTCCCTATGTCTGGTCACCTAAAAGGTTTTTACAAAAATAAAATAGATTTGGAAGAAAACGGGTCAGCGCCAAAGGTGAAAATATTTTAAAAGCAGCAAGTGTTTAATTGCATTAAACAGTAAATATTATATACATGTTAGTCACGTTCTCTCGCATGAGTTTCTCACCCCTCAACTAAAGTGCACGCTTAACGCATACCCTTAACCCATCGTAGTTATACTACTACCTAACTAGTCTGTATACATTCCTCCCCCAAGCTATCACCCATAGTGTCCCCATATATTTCCCATGATATGCCATGTTGAATGTTTTCCATCTTTTATTTCGAGTAGGAGTTCTCACAATCTAAAGTTAAGTATTCCCATACTAGCATTATTTTAGGTTTCATTATTTTTCTCATCTATTGAGTTCACGCGGTAAAATACATCACAAGTATATATATGTATCACTATAATATACATATTAATACGACAAACCAAGGCTAAACTGCGGTGCAGGCATACTCTGCTATCAAATCCCGTTACATCACGTACGTAAGGATTACGAGTTCTGAATCACTCAGGAATCATATCAATGCACGTCACACACATTGGAGGCGAATATAGATCGCATACATATGGGTCACGCACATACCTATGGGTCACGCTCCCATAGTCAACTGACTTATCACCTCACAACTATGTCTTCACAGTTCTATGTTCTTGAGGTATTAAATCTAAATCCCCCCCCCCCCCCCCCCCCCCCCGAAGGCACATAGAGATAAAATTATCCCCTTCCAACAAATCAACCTCCCGTGATAACAAGTATGGTAGGTATGTCATATACATAATCATCCATACATTAGGTAGTCACACATCTTATGTATTCATAAATTTGATATAGGTATTCACCCGACCCATATTGTAAGTCTCATACGTAGTATATTTATCCTGACTATCCCATGTAATATTATTTAGCGTGACAACTCTCATCATATAATTTCGAATACCCAAACCTATCCCAAAAGGTCACTAGGTCTCCCATTTATCTCTAAGGTTATCTCAGTAATCTAAAGCCCCCCTACTACTGTTCTTAACCTCAAGTTATCATTCATCTAATTTCAATCCCATTTTATATAATTTCTAGTCGTACCTCACTCGACAAGAACCCATAAGTATTCCATTTAATCCCATAAGGTATAACATTTTTCGAGCATTAACTACGACCCTATTGACCAAAACTATGTCCCACAATATTCCATAATCACGTTAAGTGTTTTTATAAGCTTGGGATTTTGTCGAACCTTAAAGAAAAACAATTAACAAAATTCAGGAGGATTCGATCGATCAAAGGAAATGGCCGATCGATCGATCCAGTCAATCGATCGATATTATTGGGTTGATCGATCGATCCATCAGATATTGGCCTACGATTTATGCACATTTTTGCATACGGGTTTCATCACTTTTAACCCTCAAATCCCCTAGTATAATGTCCCAAACTCCCAAATATTTATACCAAATGTTATATCAACATAAACACATAAATTCTAACGTCTTAGAATCATCAAATCATTATGGGTTGTCATTCTCTTGGATCGAATCATGTATTTCATAAAAATCCTATTTCTTCTATTTTTTTCAAGAACGTAATATAACTCAACATTAATTTATAATTCTCTATACATGGATCTTGATTTCTCGACTTATTTATTTTTAGAAGTTAATCAACATGCAAAACCTACCAAGATTAAGATTTAAATCTCCAAATCCATCAATTCATCATTTTTCAAGGTTTTTCTCTAATTCTAAACTATCATGGATAATATATATACTGAATTATTACAAGTTAAATCACTTGTCTGGAAATGGAAGTTCTGATCCATTAGAAAAGATGATATAGGGGTGATACTCTCATCTCAATATATCCGATGGTGGTGATGGTGGTGCGAAAAGCCTAAGAATGGTGGTTCTCCTTTGGGAACTTCATCCACTTCTTCTCTAATAGCCGTCTTTGAGTTTTGGTGATGAAAACCCTAAGGTCTCTAATATAGCATCTGATATAACCTTAGGAATTTCATAGGTCCTAATACTCTAAAATTTAAAATGCCCAAAATACCCTCTCAGGTTGCTAGTTTGGCCTAAAGTTGTCCCGGGTCCCAAACTAAACCTCCCGGAAAGACTTTCCTGACTATCTCGACCCTTTCGGACACATTGCTGCACTCAAAATGATCATTTCGGTGACTTAAAAATAAATTACCTCTTAAATCCATTAAGCTGGGTCCCGACATGACTGACGCGTGCATCTAAATTTAATTACCACCAATGTCGTATCTTTACTCGTGACAATTTTAATAAATCCTTAATCACATATCACTATTCTCACCAAGTAATATTCAATATAATTACCATAGATAAATATTAACTCTCGTCTCGCTAGTATATAAATTCGGATTGATTACTAATTAATTTTCCATTTTTAATTCAATTAATCCATAATTAAAATCAGTACCCAAAACGCCTATCCGTCTCATTCCGCTTAACTTTCTCACTCTTGTCCTTAGGGGTGGAATTTACCTTGTTGTTCTTGAATTTCTCAAATCTTCTAGCATCTTTCAAATGCCTTTGGAATTTAAGAATTTTTTTGAATTTCTCTGTTAACATGGCAATATCCTCAAAACCAGAAATGGAATCATCATCTGAAACTTTAGTCTCCTCCTCGGGGCTTTCAAATCAATGCCCATTTTCTTTCTTTGGCTCTTGCTTGGAGGTAAACATATCAAGTTCATAGGTTTAAAAGTCACCTACAACCTCTTTAAGTTTCGTTGACTCTAGCATACCAAGTGAGTTTAAAGATATCACTTTTGCATCAAACCTTTTAGGTAACGACCTTAAGATTATCTTTACGACTCGATTATTGTGTGTATTCTCTCATAGGCTAAACAAAGCATTAACAATAGTGGATAACCTAGTATATAACTCATCAAACATCGCACTATCTAGCATCTTAATAGTCTCCAACTGTGTAGTGAGATTTTGTAACTTAGACGCCCGACCGTGCTCGTGCCCTCATAAGTGAGTCAACTATATCCTAAGCCTCTTTTGATGTATCACAAGTCATGATTCTATTGTACTCTTCAGGTGTGACATGCGAGGAAACAATGTGTAGACCCTTATAGTTGTAAAGTGCAAGCTTATGTTCAGCCTCGGTCCATGACTCCACGGGTTTCAAACTAATGGCCTCACCCTCTCATGTAACTAGTGGTGTCCAACCCTTTTCAGTCGCTAACCTCACACGCTCATCTATGGATTTTAAGTCACTTCTCATTCGCATCTTCCAATAAGCATAGTTAATACCATAAAAAATAGGAGTACGAAATCTGTCAGAATTTCCAAAATTCATCCTTAACAGCAAAAAGGGATCAATATAATAGAAATATGTTTCTAGCTTTTTATACCAATTTGTAGGCCCCTTATTTTACAAATCAGACTTTGCTTTAAAGATGATGAAACACTTTATGTTTTTTAAAAACTCTTTTTAAAATTTTATGTGCACGAAATTGTGAAAAAAATTAACTTAACCAAATTTTATCTTTATTAATCCTAAACATACATCTAGTGATTAAAGCAAGTAAAGTAAGGAAAATAATCCTCACAACGAATGTACGAGGAAACCACAAAGGGAAAAAATCTCGGATGACCCAAGTCAGAAAATCACTAGGAATGTGGATTTATAAGGAACAGACACAAGTCTTACTCAACGACTCGATCCCTACGAGACTTGACGCTCTTATGATCTTCAACCACTCTTTCACAGTGCCCACGCAAATCCTTCCGCAATACCTGTCCACAACAGTCGCCTCCATAAATGCCTCGATGTCCACCGATATGGCGTGTAACGTCTACGATGTTAAACACATCTTTTTCACTTCTCCACCGCAAAATCCAGTAAAGTTTTATGTAACACAAACTCCGAACGGTGCCAACAAAGATCAATATAGTGTATAATAGTGAAAATTCGGATCTTTGAAACTCTAAGGATGTTTTAGACTTGGAAAGCCTTAGAAAACTATGTGCATACAATTTACTGGTTTATAAACTGTATTTCAGACTGCACACTTGACGAAATTTTGAGAAAACACTCCTTAAATAAATTTCTTGAGGCGGCGTCTCACGCGAATGACATCCCCATGTCACTCGAACTACTGCAAAGATCGTTTGAACGACAGAACACGTGTGTTTGAATTTAAAACAACTATAAACCATATTTATCTCATAATAAACGAAGTGTAAACGTTTTTAAACACTTTAAAAAACATTTTAACATTATTTATTTAATAAAATAACAACCTTAAACAATTTAAAATAAACTCCGAGTCCCACTAAAATTACGCATTCAAACCTGAGTGATCTCTGAACGCAGTTAAACTTGAAGACGAAATATGCACCATAAACTATTATGAGAAATCTTTGAAGCTTTGCTACAACATCTTCAATAACCTTCAATATGTCACAGTCTGTTTGGGATCTTGACAATAAAAATCTACCTATGACTCAAACGTGGTTTTGTTTCGGGAACAAGTCAAATAAACATACAATAGACTCAATTGGGAATTGTGTCCTTACACAACACACACTTATGTTATTATGAGTTTAAAACCTCATTAAGTAGCTTAATCATCCATTAAGTCGCTTTGCCTAAACATTAGTCATCTTACTGAAACATCATTTACTTTTTGTACATTAATCATTACTCAATTTACTTGTCCATATTATAGATTAAACAGAACATTTATCTTTTCGTATACATTAGGTTATATCCATCACACAACACACTTATTTTCTTATTCCAATTTAATACCATTATCTTTTCTCGAAATCCTCTAATATCCCTGGACTTCACGGGCTCCACATCGTCGGTTCCAATCACCATATATTAAAATGCGCACTGGGTGTGGGGTCTTTCACCACTAAGGACGTCATGCCATTCTTAATTATACTCGGCATCATCCAAGTATTCTTTTATCTTTTTAATGTGTTTAACATCATTTCAGTGTTCACATTGATTCACATGTATTTGCTTTTACGGGCCGAAGCCAAAAGCCCGAGCTTAACCATCAATTTTTTCATTATACACTTAAAAGATCATTTACGTTTCAGGACTTATGTCCTTTTCACTCACGCTAGTGTACAAACATTTTTATTCCATAAAAATATTCCACTTTACATAAATTTACCAATTTACTATTTATTTACCAAAGCTTGCAATTTGGTGCTTTAACAAGTATTACTTCCCCAAAATGGTTATTAAGTTTCCAACTTATCATTTAAAACACTTTTAGTCCATTCTCAACAATTGTTTAATTTCACAACTTACCCCACTTCTACACTTATCATTTTAACACATTTTATATATAAAATAACATCTTCTTACACATTAAAGTCCCATTGTTCACATATTTGAAATACACACTTTAATTATGAGAATCTGCATCATAGCACCAATTTTACCTTTATTTGCACGTTTAAACACCTTAATTTTCATTATTAACTTTTACACCCCAACTTTAAGTAAAACCTTATTTTTTCACATATTTACAAAATGAACCCATTTACTTTCTACATGAGTCTTATATACTTGAAAAATACCCATTTAACCATTATGTACATATTGAACCTTCCTTATTTCCATTATTTACACTTGACACCACAACTTTATATGAAAGCTTAATCTTTCACATATTTTCATATTTGGCCTTTTTGATTTTCTTTATTTATATTTAAATAATAATTTCACGAAAACACTTTATGCTTTGCTTATATGCACATCAACACTTACTACTTATATTATCAGTTTATTCATCTAAAAAACACCCATTTAAGTAAAAGTTTTTCTTCTTCTTATACTTCATCATTTTAAGTAAGAAAATCATACTTTTATTTCATAAAAATGGCCTACACAAGTCTAATGCATTTCTAAACACGAAGTCACATTATCTACCTTTAAAACATCTTTCAACACATTTTATTTCAAAAAATGTTCAAAATATATATTCTAAATTTAAACATCTTTAATACCCATTTTAAATCATCTCATTTTTAAACCCATTTTCATATAAAATCACGATAATTAACCAGTGGTTACAAAATAACATATATCAAGTCTAATACATGTAAATAACATGTTTAAAATTCATCAAACTTAAAACCTCTAACATTGTAAGATTTTTCCCGCCTATAAGACTACAAAATGGTGGTTGAATGTTAATGTAGGATGAGTAACCCCCACCTCCAAAGCTGACCTCAAGGAGTTATAAGAAAAGCCTTCCATGAACGCTCCAACCAAACTCTTCTTCTTCTCCACGAATTCCATATTTAAGCACAAAGAATAATCTACAACCTCCACCAATCTCCAAGAATATCATCTTCTACAGCCCAATAAATATTCCTTGGGTCTTCTATGGTGAAACAAGGTGGTTTTAGGCTTATAAATGGTGTTTTCATGGTGGTTTAAGGTAGTGTAAACGGTGGCTACGAATTTGGCAAGGTTTTATGGTTTTAGAGAGCTAAAACAAGCGATAGGGAGAAGGGGAAATTTGATGGAAAATGTTAGTGCCCTCTCCTCCCTCTCTTTCTCTCTCTCTCATAATTCCTCTACAACTCGTACTAACCCACAAAATCAAAAGTAGCACCCTCCCCTACACAAATGGGCAAGAAAACATCATACTAGTGTCTGAATAAAGGAGTGGGAGAACCCAAGGCTTGAGGAAAAGGAATCCAAAAAAAAGCATGCTCCTCAAATTATGCAGATTGTTGACGTATCTGCTTGATCAATCGACAACCCAGGCCAAATTACATCGATCAATTTACTCCTCATTCAAAATTTCTTCAAATTCCATCTTGACCCCAAAATATTATTATACATATTTCTAGGACCCCGAATAATTGGTCAAATTATTTTTATCATCTCCGAGGACTTATACAAAAATCGCACAACGTTATGCTTTACTATTGCACGTACTGACAATATTTATCCTTTACATTTATTTTCATCCATTGTTCGCCCGTTCCTCAATTAATTTTCATCGTCCTTCACCAATATGCTAATTAGAACCATTTGAACTCAAATGTTCATCCACACGGGCCATGAATCGTTGAAATTTCTTTTTTATTACGTTGCGCAACGTGTCATTTTATGCACAATTCTAACTCAAACACTCATTAAGTTATTTCTCCAATAATTTCTCCGAATGAAATATTCAAATTATTAATCAATACTTATTTTTTATGGTGGGGTATTACACTATATAATATGTAGCTAACACATAAGTTGTCACTTAAATGTCTCATTTATATTTATATCACTTTATATATAATATATCCCTACACTAGCTACAATTAACATTATATCACTATATAAACAATGTAATCATACACTAGTTACAATTAAGGTTATATAATTATATACACGGTGTAGTCGTACACTAGCCACAACAATACATCCACACAAATAAATCAGATATGTATACATATAACTCTATATATGTATATAACGCATCCCTAAGTTGAACCTCTCAGATTCATCCTTAGTATGCTATCAAGTCCATGTAACTCACGTACCACACTTGGACTACCGGGCCAAAATTTCACCATCGATCCCCAAAATGTACACATATAGCAGAGTTGGTCATATCCTTAGTTTGGGGTCATGACCGTACGATAATGCACCCAAGCGACTGAGCCAACAATACCATCTCACACGGATAATGCCTAAAACTAGGGGTGTGCAAAAAAAATGACCGAACCGAAAACCGAACCGAACCGGCCCGAACCGAAACCGGCGGTTTTTTTAGCCTGGTTCGGTTTATGGTTTAAGGATTTAAAAAACCGACAATATCGGTTCGGTTGTCGGTTTAGACAAAGAAAAAACCGAACCGAACCGACATCAATATTATATATTAAAAAACCCTTAAATATCTTTTATTTTTATATCCAAACACCATTAACCAACCTCCAAAACCGACCAAAATCGAAAACCGACCTACAAAAAACCGACCAAAACTGAAAATCGGTTAAAACCGAACCGAACCGGAACCGAACCGAAACCAATGTGAACCGAAACCGACGGTTTTTTCATCGTCGGTTCGGTTTCGGTCTGATTTTTTCCAAAACCGAACCGATCGGTTCGGTCTGAATTGCGGTCCAAAACCGAACCGAACCGACCCGTGCACACCCCTACCTAAACCCGTAGCACTATGACCAGGGACAACAATCCAACACCCTTTGAATGGAATCGACAAGGTGGACCGCCCACTACACATAACCTCATACGATAGCATAATTGAGTAGGTATGCCCACATAAACAAATTACACAATAATATACATATACATGTCACACTCGATATCTATAAATCTATATAATATACACAATAGTACATATCATAATGTACACTTTATTTTATTCCCAAAGTATAACCCCACTTCCTAATATATAATAAGTGTTCACTCACATATAATGTAACTTACTAATTATCTTCACTTCTGACTAACATGCTAACAACACTAATCACGGGCCTAACTATCCTCAAATCCCAATTTAATTTCCCGAATTACCTATAAACATTCGCTTACTTGTTTACTGTATCTACCTTACTCGAAATTCATCCCTAGTTAGCCTATCCCCACTCTCAACTCTCATACTGAATTTCCATAAATCACATTGCCCTCTTAAATTCAAATTTCCATTACCGGTCCTTAATGGGATTAAAATAACAACATAAGCCAAAAAGTAGGTGACGCGACCACAAATGTGTTCAAGGGTGCGGGCTATATAGGCTCAAGTGCAAACCTGTCGCTCAAGTAATATCCCAGTAAGACGGGTATCGATCCTCAGGGAAGAAGGATGAGTAAATCGTGACGATGTTGGAAAGACGGAGAAATCCTAACTCGACTCTAAAAGAAACGAAAAGATGATTTGGGAGGTGGACTACCTGCAATTAAAAGTAATAAGAAAATCTACCTACTGAATCAAGAAACAAACGTAATGCTTTTTAAACTATTTATAAAATTGAACTCTAACTGAAAATATTGCAAGTGAGAAAAACAAGTTAGGATACACTCCTCCAGCTAGGCCTGGCAATTCGTGTTGGCGGGTCGGGTTCGGGTCGGGTTAAGACCCATGTATTCTGATAAAGCCCTTAACCCGAACACGACCCATTTATTAAACGGGTTACACGACACGACACGATCCGAACATGACCTGTTTAACAAACGAGATACACGACACGACCCGCATAACCCGTTTAATAAACAGGTTATTTTTCAACCCGTTAACACGATAGTAATAACATGTTATAAAAAACAAACGGTTTAAAATTAATCGTGTCTAAACGGGTTTAACATGTTTTGACACGAATATGACCCGAAATTAACTCGAAAAATAAACGGGTTAATTGCGAGTCAATTGCGGGTAAGTGGGTTGACCCGAAACACGACCTATTTAATAAATGGGTTATGCGGGTCTGGCCTGATTTCGACCCGGACCTATTTAGCCATGTCTTGACCCACAAAAATTATGTCGAGTTCGAGTCGGGTTTTCGGGTCGTGTAAAAAATTACCAGGTCTACCTCCAACCCTAGTTCATTTACTGATGTTAAAACCATATATTGAATTGTTATAATTGGTAAAACCATTCTTTATTAATTTCAAGCATTATGTATATGAGGTTCAAGCCCGCACCATACATAATCAAGAGTAAAACAAAGCGGTATCGTTGTAGCAACACGCGCGTTGCACTCTTAAGCATAGGGCAAACGGGACCAACATCCCTACAATGGTTATGATCACCACACAACGCGGTTGAATCAATTACTTAATTCGAACTTTAATTTTGAGCATTTGTAAATAACATTGGGTTGGATTCATGCATCTCAAGCCTTAGAACGTTAGTTGGACATGATTAAATTAAAAGAAAGAGCATGGATTTCAAGGAAGAGAACATCATATCTCATAAAAATTGAGAACTATAAAGGTGCAGAATTAAATAAGTAACAAACGAGAACAATTGTGAAAGAATGAAAAGAAAAGAGATTACTTGTATTGAAGAACATAGGCTGAAATCCTTACAACAATGCTCTTATTGAAATCTAGGGCTTCCTGGCTACCAAAAACCCTCTATGCCTAATAATAAAACAAAAAAATTGAACTCCTATTATTATTATGTAAGTAATCTGAATAAATAGCTCCAAAATTTACAAGAGTTTGACCCCATTAAAACTCTGAGAGAGAATAGAAAAATCTGAGAAAATCCAATGTGGTCTGGATCCATCGGGTAGGGCAAATCGGATCGTCCCCATATTTTAAACAGGGATCTCAGCTAAGGCGGTCCGAATCCATTTTTAATAAAAGGTTCGGATCACACCATTTTTCTGGACAAAGAATTTTTACCAAAGGCGGTCCGGATCCTTTTTGAATAAAAAGTTCAGATCGCATGTCTTTTTCATTTATAGATTTTTTGGGGGAACCGATCCGGATCCTTTTTAAATAAAAGGTCCGAATCGCCCTGGAATTTCATGCAGGGATCTTTTCTTGGTTCTTTTCATCTTTAAATATTTGTAACTTTTTCACCGTAGCTCGGATTGACCTGTCGTTTCTTCCAATGTTCTTGTGATCGAAATATCTTCAACTTTCTAGTTGGCTTCAACACCAGATGAAGGGTGCAAATTATGAAATTGCCCTTTGCCTTTCCATATTTGACTTCTTTCGATGCTTTTCCAGCTTCTTTCTTCCCCGGTGCTTTAAATACTTGCAAAACTCATGAGAAATACGTGAAACTAGATGTACTTATTAGAAGGAGTCAGTAGTAAAGATATACGATAATTTAACTCAGTTTACGTTACTCGAGATGATAAAAGTCCCTAAATTAAGTGGATAAATTTGAAAGAATTGGAGCCTATTCAAACCCCCCCAAACTTAGAACTTTGAGCATCCCGAGTAATGTAAAAGAATCGAACTATGGATCAACTCTCAAAATTTACATTTTATTCGGATAGAGTATCACTTTCGCAGTCAAGCGATTGCATTTAGCTTATGCAATAAGCCTTTAAACCCCTAGGTCACCCTAGTAGGACGAGTTGTGTCTCGTGAGGGTTTGCAGTGAATATACCCACAAAATTCAACTCAAAGAAAATTCAAAATAATCCAAAATTGTACAATTCAAATTTTTCCAGAAAACAGTCATCATCAATTCAACTCAAGCGTCTTAAATCGTTGTGTGTGTGTGTGTGTGTGTGTGAAGTCATAAATTTAACCGAGAATTTCCACCGATTGATCATTACATTACTTATCCAAAAATTTGTTTTGATTCGAATTCTCTCACGGTGCTCTCACAAACGAATCACTAAAAAATGTGGCTATTTTTTCTCGGTGTGCCTGTCATAAAGAGTAAATGCATTAAAAGCACGAATTCACATACACTAACTTCAAAAGATGGAAATTTATGGGTGAAAAGATCTCTTCATCGGAATAGAGTTACAAGGAAACTGGAAACACCGCTTCTAATTCACCCCTTTAATCTCTTTTATTATCTTTTGCTCCTTACTCTCCCGCGGTAACTAATTTCGCAATTTGGACTCGGTTAGGACTTTTTTGGGTTATAAGGTGTAATGGGTAAAAGAAGATGGTTGGATATTTTTGGAATTGGAAAATTTTCTTAAAATGTCCGTCAGTGCCTTTTCGGGCATTTGCTCATTTTCACTTATTTTTCTATTTTTGCTATTTTTGTTGGGCATTTTCTTTCTTTTTATTTCTCCTTTTATTTGCACCAATTGGACTAAATTTCTGGAGTTTCAATTTTCTCAATTCTGGGCCATTTGGGTGTTTCGGGTTATCAAACGAAAGGGGAAAAAATTCGGCTCAAGTTGGGTAGCAAATGGTAAAATTTTCATGACTTTTCTGGCCAATCTTTTTATATGACAAACGATGGCCTACTTCATTACCCAAATTACTAATTGCGTTACCATATACGTCTCGAGGTGAATTTAATGTAACACCCCGTATTTTTGTACATTTAATATTTAATTAATTCGGGAATTTTAAATTACTTGTGTATTGTAATTTTAATTGAATTAATTATGGCAATATATATATTTAAATATTAATCGGGGAGTGAATGGTTAATGTTTAGGGAAATTTATTTACTAAGTGAATAGTAATAATTTAATCGCGTTATTTCGGGTATTAATGACGGGGTATGCACTTATCCCAGCCAGGAGTCGGTATAGACTAAATTGGGTGTGAGATAAGGATTTTTATAAATTAATTCGGACGCCAATTCTGAGTGCGCGGTTGAGTCCGGATGGGTCGAGATAGTCAGAAAAGAGTACCCGGGGGTAGTAATTGGGTCTCAGGGTAATTTTGGGCATAGTCGGACCCACATGGGGGAGTTGGACCACTTTAATTAAGCCCATTAGGCTAAAAACGGGATGGAGGGTTTTTAACCTAATTGGGAGATTAAGGAATGGCAACCAACATAACTCTAAACCTAGGGTTTGAGAGGGGATTTGGGGGAAAACAAATCAAGAGCAAATTAGAGGTTATTGGAGCCAAATTAAGGGACATCAACAACGGATCAGAGACTACAAACACTTAGAGGCAAGTGGTTAACTGTTTTGATTCTTAAAGCATGATAATCAATTCATATCATAGTGATGTGTAAACCAAAATTCGTTTTTTGGGTGTAAATGGATACAAAATGGGTTTTTGTTTTTGAAACACTTGAATGAGATTCAAAGTAAGATTTAGATGGGTGATTAATATCTGAATATGTATATATGATTTGAACGAGAAATCCAGAACATAAAAGAGTGGAAATCGAATCTGGAATTTGGGATTTAAAATAGATAATTAAATTTTATGGAGAAAGACCCATTTCGAAAATTATGAGATTTGATTATCTTAAGGTCTCTATGATGAATAGGATGTGGATTAACCATGTGTAGATGATGGGATGATGTAATTAGAGGTTTAAATTATGGTTAGAAACCTTGAAGTTCGTTAATGGTGGAAAACAGTGGGGAAGAAGGGCTGTAACGAAGGGGTCGATCGGGGGCATCGATCGATCGATGATGGGAAATTCTGGCCAGTTCGGCC
This sequence comes from Sambucus nigra, assembly GCA_949130495.1. NCBI lineage: Eukaryota > Viridiplantae > Streptophyta > Magnoliopsida > Dipsacales > Adoxaceae > Sambucus > Sambucus nigra. Next base: position 7,720,830 of record OX422210.1, read on the forward strand.
TGTGTGTGATATAAGGAGGAAATTAATTATAAATTAATTTCCATACTGTAATTCGTGATAATTAATTTTGAAACACCTATTCCTAATAATTATGGGAAAGAGTAATTGGGACTAGGATGAATATATGTGGGGCATTTAATGGATGAATTTGAGAGATTTTATTCCAAAATAGTGAGATACGGATCAAGTGAGCGAATCCGGGTATATTGGTCTAGCGACCCCAAGGTAGTGAATTAAGTTTGGAGATAAACTAAGTAATTTAGAGTCGGGATATAGACTCGGGAAATATTAAATTTCGGGACAAGTGAATCGAGTCCGGGTATGTTAATAATTATAGGCAAATATAATTGGGAAAATTATAGAAATAAAGGTGTGACACATTGTAGGCGAAAATATGGGTATTATATTATGAGATGTAAATTGGACCAAGTGAGCGAGTCCGGATATGTTGGTTAAGTGACATCAAGGCATTAAATTAATTATTGAGAGAAAGTAATTTGTTTGGAGTCGGAACATTGACTCGGGAAATATTGAGGTACGGGCCAAGTGAGAGAGTCCGGGGATAATGGTTGGGTGACACTAAGTTATTAAATTAATAAATGAGATAATTAATTTAATTAGAGTCGGATTGCAGACTCGGATATGTGTTGATTAATTAATGTGTAAATTAATTAAATAAAAGTCGGATTGTAGACTCGGGTAAGTATTAAATTAATGGGTGTAATAATTAATTTAATTAGAGTTGGAAGATAGACTCGGGGAGATATTAAATTAATATGTGTGTTAGTTAATTTAATTAGAGTTGGGTGATAGATTCGGGGAGATATTAAATTAATAGGTGTGTTAATAAATTTAATTGGAGTCGGACCATAGACTCAGGAAAAGTATTATATACATTGAAGTGTGAGTTAAATATATTAGGGTCGGACCATAGACTCGAGAAGACGGTAAATTATTAAGTGAGAAAATTAATTACGTTGAGTCGAGCCACAGACTCAGGAAATTTCAGGCAGTATACGGGATATTTAGAACACGGTAAAGCCAGGGGTATAATATATATATATATATATATATATATAAATATATATATATACGTGTATATTGTGCGTGATATTAAATTTCAGGCAGTATACGGGATTTTGAGTACACGGTAAAGTCGGGGTTTATATTATATATATACGGTGTAGTGATAGTATATATATACGTGTATATATATTGTGTGTGATATTAAATATCAGTGACTAGATATTTATTCAAATTATACACTCTAATGCTATAAAGGGAGGTTGCGCGATGTGGGTGAATCCCCTAGCTTGAGGAGTAGGGTGAGTACATCCCCAGGTCATAGCGTCCGGTACATGGGTGAGGAGATTATCTCACTTTCAGGAAGGAATATGACCGCCTCCAATTCGTTTATGTAGTGGACCAGGTTGGTGAGCGAATCCAACTTGGAAAACTAGGTTTTGTGAGCACACCTAGTGAGATGGCATTTTAGAGTGAATCATCCGGTGAGGGTATACTCGGAAGGATGGATACACGTATGACATATGTGTGGATGTTAGTAAATGTACGTATAATATGGTAATAAATATTATATGTAGGTAATAATACAGTGTGTGATGTATTTACCTTATATAACTCGGGTTACAGTTATATGCAGTTAATTAATGAGAAATTAATTAAGTTAATCATTGGTGGGAATAATACAGTGTGTGATGCATGTACTTTATATAACTTGTGACACGGTTATATGCTGCTATTTAAGAGGAATTAATTAAGTTAATTGTGAAATAACTTATAATTCAAGAATCATTATACTCGGGTTAGAGTAGTACAACAAGGGAAGGTTATACCAGGACTAGTTGGACGGGATAGTACAACTAGGTGGGGTTAAGGTAACCGGTAGGTGTGCACAATAGTGGAGGGGTGAGAATATCCTCAAGGGAGTGAGACACTAACTTAAATATGAAGCGCATTCATGCATTTTAAATTACTGCAGTTAATTCACTTGCTAAATATTTTCAAAATGTTTTGGGTTCTAACCCTTGCTATAAAACTATTTTCAAAACCTTTTAGGTGTCCAGCCACAGGGACGCCAGGATTGATATTCTATTCCAGCAACACGGAGCTACGGCATATGTGGATGCTAGCAGGAGTTTGGATTAGACGCATCATTCATTCATTCCTAGAATAGGAATCCTGTATTAGTCTCAGTTTTATTTAGGACTTGTAGCCCAGACTTCTCGGTACAGTTTTCAGGTGTAATTCATTCAGGTGTTGAATATTTATATTGGATTATTTATTGGGTGGCCGATGATTTATTCGACAAGTTGTGTAATTATTATTCTATTTACTTTCATTCAGTTGTGTGAATGGTTTATATTTTAATTCCGCATGTATTGTTTTGTTTAATTAAAAAGTTCAAATTTGGCACCAGTTTTTGGAATACTAGGTGGTTAGTAAGTTTTAAAAAGTTTTCGATAGTGATGCTAAGGATAATCCAATTGGGATTCCTATTTTAATTTGGTATAGGACTGATCACCCGGTATTTTATTAGGCGGGATGTCACATTTAATTTAGACATTTATTTTGCACCTTTTTCGAGACAACATCTCACACATTTCCCATAACCGATCAGAATAAAGGTATAGAGATCATCAACGATTTTTGTAAATGCTAAATAGAACTTTGAGTTAGCACTTAACTCGGATTGATTTATAAACTCTCAAAAGTGATAGGCTCGAAATCTCATCGGGTTTGTTAATCTCCACATTAAGTTGTCAATTTTCGCTCAATTTCCATCTTTGGTCAATTTTGACTTTGTATATTTTGTTTTTATAATTTGAGATTTTAAATAGAATTTTAGTGATATTTTTGAAAAAATTAAATTCTAATTTTTATTTATTTTGAAAAGAAATATTTTTGACTTTTTTGGATTTTTCAAATTTTTAAAAAATTTCTTATTTTTTGGCATTTTCAAAATTTATGAAGTTTTAGAAATACGCACTCGTTACCCCCCCTAACTTAGACTTTTGCATTGTTCCCGATCAAAAGGACTAAAATATAAAAATATTCACTTTTTAATTAACAAAATTTAGTCCCGACGCGATACGGGCGCGTCCCGATTCAAATTTTCAAAACTGTCATTTTATTCACTCGTGACATTCAATATAATCAATATCATATATATTACTTTGCTCATTAGTAATATTCAACAAATTTCCCATAATTACTAACTCTCGTCACGTTAATAATTATAACATAATTAATTTCCGATTTTTACTAAATAATTAACTCACATTAAATTTAATAAATCCCCAAATTAATATAGCATAAAAATACGGGGTATTACATACTTCCCCCCTAATAATGGAATTTCGTCCCGAAATTCGGAAAATAAGGCATACCTGGTAAAAACAAATCCGGATATCTCTCGCGCATATCTGCCTCACGCTCCCAAGTGGATTCCTCCACATTATGATGCTCCCACTGGACTCGCACAAGTGGAACTATCTTCGACCTCAATCTCCTCTCACTATAGTCTAGAATAGCCACTGGTCTCTCCTCGTAAGAGCTATCAGGCTGTAAGTCGATCTCATCTATCGCAATGTGAGTATGGGCCATATCATCCCGAAGATACCGTCTCAACGACGAGACGTGGAATACATTGTGAATGCGATGTAAATGCTTTGGCAGTCCCAACCTATATGCAACCGGACCAATCCTCTCGATGATGGGAAATGGTCCTACGTACCTCGGAGCCAACTTCCCCTTCTTCCCGAACCTCATCACTCCCTTCATAGGAGATACACACAATAACACTTGGTCCCCCACACTAAACTCTCGAAAGAACCGTTTCGCATCGGCGTAGCTCTTCTGCCTGTCCTGGGCTACCCGAATACGACTCCTGATCATTTGAATCCTCGCGGAGGTCTCCTGAATTACCTCTGGTCCTAGCAACTTGTTATCCCCCACTTCGAACCAACAAGATGGGGAACGACAAGGCCTGCCATACAAAGCCTCAAATGGCCATACCAATCGTAAACTGATACGAGTTATTATAAGCGAACTCTACCAGTGGAAGGTGTGGCTCCCAACCTCCTCCAAAATCAAGGACACACATGCGTAGCATATCCTCTAACATCTGATTAGTACAGTACACATAGCCTCCTGAAAGTTTTTCCAGAAACGTGACACGAAGATCTTGTCTCTATCTGACACAATATTCAGGGGTACCCCATGTAATCTGACAATCTCAGAAATGAACAACTGAGCATATTGACCCGTGGTATAATCTGTCCGCACCGGTAGAAAATGAGCCAGTTTGGTCAAACGGTCTACAATCACCCAGATAGAATCGTGGCCCCGCTGTGATGTAGGCAACCCTGTAATAAAATCCATGGAAATACTCTCCCACTTCCACGCGGGTACTTACAATGGTTGAAGCAATCCTGACGATTTCTGGTGGTCCACCTTTACCAGTTGGCAGGTAGAACACTTGGACACGAACTCGACGATGTCCTTCTTCATCCCACTCCACCAGTATTGTCGCCTCATATCCTGGTACATCTTATCGCCTTCCGGATGTACTGCAAATCGGGACCCATGAGAATGAGTCATCACTGCATGACGTAATTCTGCTCCTTCTGGAACCACCAATCTCCCATTAAACCGCAAACCTCCATCGGAACTAACAGAATAGGACTCAGCGCCCTCGGCTAGAAGTCGCACAATCTGCTCCTGGCAAAACGGGTATGTGGTCTGTGCCTGTATCACCCTCGTAACAATCTCGGGTGTAACTGACACTACGGATATGAAAGAACGTGCTACTGCGTCCTGGTGACCCAACTCCTTCCACTTTGCTTTCCAGACATCTGCTACCTCGTCTACCGGTCTATGACTCAATGCATCAACAACTATGTTGGCCTTTCCCGGATGATACTGTATGTCGAACTAGTAGTCCTTCACAAACTCTAGCCATCTGCGCTGACGCATATTCAGCTCTCGCTGAGTGAACAGGTATTGCAATGACTTGTGGTCTGTGAACAAACGGAATTTCTCTCCCAACAAATAGTGCCTCCATATCCTCAATGCAAAGACGACCACTGCTAACTCCAGGTCGTGGGTGGGGTAATTCTTCTCATGCGGCTTAAGCTTGCGGGACGCAAAAGCTAAAGCCTTCTCCTTCTGCTGGAGTACACCTCCAAGTCCCCGTAAAGACGCATCGGTGTAAACCAGGTACTCCACACCCGGTTTCGGTAAGGCAAGGACTGGCGCTGAAGTAAGCTTGTCTTTCAGCTCGTCGAAAGCTAATTGACAAGCCTCATCCCAAACATATGGTACCCCCTTGCGAGTCAGATTCGTCAATGGACCCGCTATTTTGGAGAATCCCCGAATGAATCTCCTGTAGTATCCGGCTAATCCCAAGAAACTACGCACTTTCGTCGGTGTCGTGGGCTGTCCCCACTCCCTCACCGCTGATACTTTACTCGGGTCAACTGCTATCCCCTGCTCAGAAACAACATGGCCCAAGAACTGTACCTCTCGCAACCAGAATCCACACTTCTCGTACTTAGCATACAATTGATGCTCTCATAGAGTCTGAAGAACCTGCCTCAAGTGCTCGGCATGCTCCTCCTCCGAGTGTGAATATATCAAGATGTCATCTATGAAGACGATGACGAACTGATCCAAGAACTCTCTGAATACTCGATTCATCAAGTCCATGAAAATGGTTGGGGCATTTGTGAGTCCGAACGGCATTACCCTGAACTCATAGGACCCATATCTTGACAAGAAGGCAGTCTTCGAAACATCCTGCTCTCTAATACGTAACTGATGGTACCCCGACCTCAGATCTATCTTCGAAAAGAAAGTTGCTCCCCTCAACTGGTCGAACAGATCATCGATTCGAGGCAACGGATACTTATTCTGTATCGTTACCTTGTTCAGTTCCCTGTAGTCCACACACAATCTTAGTGAACCATCTCTCTTCTTCACGAATAAAACTGGAGCGCCCCAAGGTGAGGTACTCCTACGAATGAAGCCCTGACCTAACAGCTGCTCTATCTGATCTCGTAGCTCTCGCATCTCTGCCGGAGCCATACGGTACGGTGCGCGTGCTATAGGTCTCGTATCTGGCAATAAATCTATGACAAAGTCTATCTCACGACTGGGGGGTAGGCCTGGTATCTCCTGAAACACATCAGAATACTCCCTGACAACAGGGATAGAATCTAAGGGAATCACAACCTCCTTAGAGGTATCCTCCTCTATGTAATACAAATGAGCGGTCGAACCTTCCTCTAGGTGAGGCATCGCCACTACAAACATCTCTTGCCCCGGAATGGCAAAAATAATGCTCCCACCGAAGCAATCAATCATATCTCTATAAGCTGCGAGCCAATCCATACCAATAATCACATCATGCTCGTGCATGTCTAAGACTAACATGTCTGCAGGTAATACAAAGCTACCAATCTCTACCCCCACTCCCCGGCATATAAAGAAAATAAGTGACCCACTCCCCAGTGGTGAGTCGACACACGTCAAAATGCGTAGCTATAAAACAATGCGTTGCCCCCGTATCAAACAAAACCCAACCCATAGTACCATGGATAGGAAACATACCCTCAATCGCGGGTGGTGCCTATGGGGCTGCAGCCTGGTGGACGTTATAGACACGTCCATACTGTAATTGTCCCTGCTGCACTGGAGCTGCTGGAATGGCTGATAGGGCTGGTACCTGGGCTGGAGCTGGGAGGGCAGGTGGAAATAGTGGTCTCTATGGCTCATTACGGGCTCCCTGCTGGTGTGGGGCCCTATCGTCCTCTGGGCAATCCTGGCGCCTATGGCTATGTTTACCGTACCCAAAACATCGGCCTTTGAAGTTACCTCCCCTCTGACCCTGCTGTCCACGGCCCTGTTGGCCGTTACCTCCACGCCACTGGCCCTGTTGGCCCTGATGTGCACGCTGTTGGCCCTGCTGGGCGTACTGCTGTCCCTGCGGTCGGTGTTGGCCCTGCTGATTAGGCTGGCCCTGATGGCCCTGCCTGAAACCCCCGAATCCCTGCCTAGAATCACCTTAACGGAATCGCTTAGCAGGGTCCCCTTGATGGGAACTCTGCTCGTGCTGACGAGTCTGTCCATGAGATGGTGCCCCGCTGGCACTATTACCCCCGGTCCTGCCCTGCTTTTGGACTCTCCTGCTCTCTTGCTTCCCTGCAGATGGAAGCGGTGATCCTGGCAATGTAGCAACGCGGCATTGAGTACATCAGTGAACGTACTCAGGGATAGATTCCCAATAAGGTGCTGACGGATCCTCCAAGCTAACCCGTCGACAAACAGCAAAATCTTCTTGCTCTCACTAGGTGCCTCATTTGGCACAATGGTGAGAAGTCTCGTGAACTCCTCCTCATACTCCGCTATGGTAAGACTCTCCAGCAGGCTGAATGGCTGGGGGATGATCTCCCATCACTATAGAAGACTCTTCGGAGGCAGCTTCGTCCTCTTATAAGTCTTTAGGAGTTAAAGGGGGACCAGGGATGTGTTGCTGGAAGAGCTCAGAATTTTCATCCACTTTCATCTCCTGAAGAGCAGCAACCCATCCATCCCTAAAGTATTTGAGGCTGCCATAGTCCACTTGCGACACCATGGCAGCCAATCCCTTGTTCCACCCCTTGTCCCAGCCACCGCTGAAGGACTTCTTCACAGCTAGTTTCCTTTTCAACTTTTCCGAGGAAAGCTTCTCGGACAGCAGGTCATGAGCAACTTTCAGTTTTTTCTCAGCCTCCTCCTTCTACCGATTTACCTCCCGAAGTTGAGACAACTCCTCTTCAGCAATCCTGAGCTTATCCTCAAGCTCCCCAGCAGTTTTATGCTTCTCTTCGAGCTCTTTATTTTCCTTTTCCAGGGCATTCATTTTTTACTCCAACTCTTTAGAGACTTCAACAGCTCGAGCTTTTTCCTGCTCGGTGGAGGCAAGCTTCTTCCCCCAGACAGCCTTGTCAGTAGCATATGTCTGGCGATAATCGTCCAAAGACTTGATAGCTTCTTCCAGAGCTCCCTCCACACTGGATGAGGAGCATGAAGCTTTAATTGCTTCATCCTTCTTCAGAATTATATTAAAGCAGCTCGTCAACTGTGAAAGTAAAAAGAAATCAAGTCAGAAATAGAAATGACAAGGGAAATATGAAAAGTTCAAAGTAAGAAGACTTACAGAAGCAAGGTGGCGAGCAGCTAACGAAGTGACCATGTCCCGAGTAAGGTTTTCTTCAGTACCTTGGACCTCGGGAATGATCCAGGACTTTACCGAGCTCATGGCAGAGCTCGGGGGAATAAAAGTGGGAACCCCAGTTCCAGTGGTTGGGGGCTGAGTGATGGTGTCAGCCAAATTGACCGAGGAGCTTTTCTTCAGCCTCCTCGGGGGAACAGGAACAGATTCAACCAAGGAAGAACCCTTGGTCGGTGATATTACAATCACCTCTCCAGGAGCAGCAGACCTACTCGGAGCCACTGCGAGCTTCTCGGCAACCTTCACAACAGCAGCCGAGGAAGGTGCATCATTCTTCTTTGTCCCCTCCCCTGGGACATCAACTTTACTTCTTTTTGCCTCACCAGAACCAGAGGCAGTTTTCTCGAACAGAGTGGGAGGTCTTCTTCTCTTCATCCTTTCGCTTAAAGGGACGTGAGATTCAGGCGAGGAGCTGGTGGAAGCTGGTACTGGCTCTGCGTCACTTATTACTGGACGAGCAGTAAAAGCGGTTGTGTAACTCTTGTACTGCAACAGATATGAGGTTGATCTAATGTGCTCGTCGGCAACACTCTGATGCAGACTCCAGATAAGTTTCAAGTGCTTTATATTAACATCTGCTTCTTTTGGGCACTTTCTTTTACTGTCAACTGCAAATAAATAAATAAACATTGAAATATCAGTGACACATTTTATCAAACACAAAAGAAGCATGATTTCAAAATAAATAAAATGAAGTAAGAATAACCTATCCCATTGCCATAGGGAGGGCATCTGGGACCCTGATAAACTTCATCTCCTGATAAAGGAGCATGTTGCCAATTTTTTATGACAACCCCGTGCTCAAAATAATCCCTATTGGCATCAGGGAGATTGACTACTAGGGCCCTATTTAAAATTCTAGTTTTTAAATAAAAGGTGTTGTCACCCACTGCCCATCTATAACAAACACATGATTTCTAAAATCCCTATGCGGGTTCCATGATATTGATTTAACCTATAAACCCCATTAACTATTCTCCATGTGTTGGGGGCTATTCTTGCAGGAACAACGTTAAAATATTGATAAAATTCCAGACATAGAGGATTTGGTGGAAAAGAAAATCCACACTCAGCAATAAAGAGACTGGGGAACCAATGTCCCTCAGCCAAACAGAAATAATCAGAAGGCTCGGAAAGCTCTTCCAGAACAACCCAAGAGGGAATAGAAAAGTCAGAGCGGAACTTATCAAGAGATTCAACAGGGTAAACCATGATGAATAAAAGAAATGAAGAAGAAGGAAGAAAATCTTACGGGAAAAGAGTGGATCTGATGACAACGAATGATGGAAGAGATGAGTACACAGGAGAGAAAGAGACGACGGAAAACTCGAAGATACAAATTTGAAAAGGTAGAAGAGGATGGGAGTGTCTGTGAAGTTTAAATACCTTGCCTTGGGAAATGGTAAAGTAATGATTACAAAAAGAAACAATTATGCTATCGGCGGCTAAAGGAACAAAAAGGGCGCGGCAATCGAAGCGAGAAGAAACGATTACTCTACCGGCGGCGAAAAGGACAAAAAGTACGCAGAGATCGAGGCGGTTATGAAAATTCAAAAAAGACTGATTCTACGAATCTGGAAAGAGAAATAAATACGAAGGAAACACTCCTAAAAATCAAGAGAACCATTTAAAGCTACCATATTCCGAGAAAGAATGTTCCCTAGTCCTTAAATTTTGAACTATGAAACATTGGGGGCTTCTGTTGATACCAAATTTAATCTGCTGACATGGCTCAATAAAATGAAGACACGTGGCAGTCTACGTGGCAACAACAAATATTTCCAAGGAACCCACACGCTCCGAGGAACCACACTACAACGAGGAACACTGCTTCCCCGAGGAACTCATATGCTCCGAGGAACTCTTAAATACCGAGAAGCTTAGGCGGTCTAAGCAACTCAGGCGGGCCGAGCTGCACCTCGAACAAAGCATTAATAGCTGGATAACCAACAGTTTGACTGTTTATTAAATGCTTTTCATTCAGACTCACACGCTTGAGGGGCATTGAATGCATTACCCTTTCATATGTACATCATTTAATGTATTACCCTTTCACACTACAGCCTCAGGGCTATAAATACATTGTACAATCCTCATTGTAGGGGGACCGGAATTTCTTGAGAGAACTTGTAATCGAGAATTCCAAAAAAACTCTCAGCAATAACATAACAGTGGACATAGGTCATTCTTATAAGGTTGAACCACTTTAAAATTCTTTGTCTCATTTATTTATCTGTGATTGAATAATTAGAGTGATCTAATTTTTTACATCAACAGTGAACATTCCCGGTCTGCTACTTTCCTGCTCGAGTATAAGAATATTGGGTCCAATTTTATCGCGAGGCATGTGGGTAGTATTCTTGAATTTGATACCTCTGAGGAGTCTACTATAGATCCTATTCAGTTGGACGAGGAGGAGAACAATTCTGAGAGTGATATTAGAGGAGGTGTTGAAGGTGGTCCCGGCGAGGAGAGCTCCAGCAGTGAGAGTTCTTCTAGCTCAGAAGAAGTTTATGAAGCCCAAGATCCTTCAAGTACATCTAGCATCTCTAGCGAGGAAATGGTTCCTCCAAGGAAAAACTTGATTCGTGACGATGATGATGATGTGCTCCTTGCTCAAAGGTCGAAGAAGCAGAAGTCCAGTAGTGGGGCTATTGCTACTGGTTCTCGGTCTGCTGCTCAGGAGCAGGAGAAGAAGAAGAAGGAAGAAGAGCATGTGAGAGAGAGAGAGAAAGAGGGAAGAGGAGATGAAGAAGGTCGAGGAGAGGAAGAGGATAGAGAAGGAGAAGGAAAAGGAAGAGGAGAGGAGAAAAATGGAGGCGAGGATAAAGTCCGGGTAGGCCTTAGTGCTTGTGTCTGCATTGTCGGAAGGGGGCCTCGGTTGCCACTTCTCCCTAGTTGGCCCCTGCACTGCTCGAGCGAGCAGTCCTTCCTACTAACCGCCAAAGGGTGGTGGGGACTGACCAGTTAGCTCTGCAAGTGAGCCAGAGGCTAGCCTTGGTAAGTCTATTTGTCTTCTCTTAATGCTTCCCAATTTCTATTTGTTTCTTTCTTCTAATATCTTCTTTTACTTGCAGTTTGTGACTAATTTTTCCGTGCTCTATCGCTCTCGCGACGAGATGATCAATAAGAATGGCAAGCTAGATAAGTAGAATGTTGCTTTGAGGGTGAAGGGTACAGAGCTCGAGGCTAGTTTAAAGGTCGCTGATACTGCTCGAACGTCTTTCGATCTGGCTCTTGCTAAAGCCAATCGAGAGCGGGAGGCGGCAGTTAAAGAACTGAATGAACTGCGGCAGGCCTATGATCTGGTCTATTCGATTAAGATGGTTGTTGTGGAGGAGAACAAAGTGCTGACCGAGCAGCTGAAGGAGAAAGAGTCTCAGGTAGCCAACATTAAGGAGGACTCATATAACTCCGGGTGGGTTGCTGCGTATGAAGACGCTGAGGTTCAGATAGGCTACATCAGTCGTCTGAACTTCAAGAAGGGCTGGAACAAGGCCCTTTTAACTGCTAGTGTGGATGTTGCCTCTTCTCTGGTGATGAGCACGATCCAGGCCCAAATCCTGTCGTGGATGAAGTTCCTGCCCCAGCCATCGAAAGTGTTGGCTCTGTTCCTCAGTCAATTCCTGTTGCTGCCCATCCTGCTCGAGTGGCTGATGTTGTCCCTGCTGAGGGTGATGCTCCCACCACTATTGATAAGGGGAAGCAGCCAGCCTCTTCTGGGCAACCCGAGGTCGCCAGCTGATCTATCCTTAGGATTATTTTTGTATTTTTATTTGTAATGTTCCCTTCTGATTCTTCAATGTACTATGACCTTTCTTATATGAATGAAATGAGAAGACTTTTTGCTTTAGTGTACTAAATAACTCTATCTTTTATTGCTCTTTTATTGCTTGTAGTTGATTGATGTTGATGATTATATACCAGCCAATTCTCAATTGGGAAGGATTCTTGGTCCTGATGTAAGTTCTGAAGTTCGTCATACCTTTGTGAGGATTTGCAAATCACTGCGATTGAGGAACAAGCATTTCATAGAGCAGACTGAGCTCATCGTTAAACTGAAAGACAGGCTCCAAGAGATGGAAGACGTTGGTGCCTCAGTCCAAGAAGAGGTGAATATGCTGAGAGCAAGGCTTCTAGATGCTTCTGAGATCAACCAAGTTGGACAAATTCTTCAGTAAGAGAATGAGGCTTTGAGGAGGGAAGTCTCGCGACTCAAGGAGCTTGCGCTGAGCATTGCTCCTGCAGTATTACGAGGTTCCTCCTCATCACGAGCTGGAGCTGGACCAAGCGATGTTCCTCCGGTGCTACGAGGCTCTACCCCGTCGACTGTTCCGCGAGCTGGTACAAACGCAAGAGGTTTAGCTAGGGAAATGGAAGAGCTCCGTGGTGATGTCCAACGAGCATATGTGATTACTGCTGGGCTTCAAAGGGACGTCACTCGGTTGAGGCATCTGTTTAAGAGAGGACCTCGGCAAGTATGGGCCGATGGTTACGACCAAGGTTGGCTAGATGCTCCAACGAGGCTAACAGAGTTTGAAGAGATTGCCATTATCAGGGGATGGTTGAGTGCCCTGAAGGAGATGCAAGTCCCAAGGAACTCAATACTCTGGTATCATCATGAGATATCTCTTTCCACCCTAATGCCTAATCCCTTCCGGAGAGATGATCAGTGGATCCCTATTGATGCCATCCCTCGGCAGCTATTGGAGTCAGATGTGAATGAAGTCGAGGAGAATCTAGTTCCCCATCTCAACGATGGTCGAAGAGCCCAAGTGGCTGATTATCTCGTTCAGAGGCCTCGACCTCATTAAGATTTTGCCAGTAGTAACTTCGTATATTTTGCAATGAAGTAATGTAATGTTGATGTTTTAGGCGAGCTCGTCGACTAAACATAGGTTGTATTTGTCGTAAATACGATGAAGTAATATAAAGTTTATGTTCTGGGCGAATTTATCGATTAAACAAGTGTTGTATATATTCCGCATCTTTTAGACTTTGCTCAATAATCTTGGGCCTTCCTTGGCTGACTAGATTTGTAAGTTTGCATTGTCAAGTGAGTGTCCCTCTAGTCCAGTATACTTATGAGATACCATTCTGCCCCACTTTACCTTTTAGGTCGTGTCGTCACACTCCCTTAGGTATGGCAATTGGCGAGGACATACCTGGTGTTGGATGCTCTATCCGATCAGGATTTTATTAACCAAACATTGTTTGGCAACCAATTTTGACTTGGCCATATTGCCTAAGGATCTCCTGTAGGGCTTCATATATTGCCTAAGGATCTCCTCACTACACCAAAATGCTCTTTTAGTAACAGACTATTTATGGTATTACTAACAGCATTATACCATTACTATTTCTTATAGTACATTACCGTTACTAATCTGAGATAAGTGTTACTAATATTAGTTTAATATTTTAAAAAGTAATTATTTTTCTTAAAAAATAGGTTAATTTTTATGTCCCTACTCTCTCCAATCACTTCATACCTGCTTTAATTTTTCTCTTCCCACGAAAATCATCCTGACCTAGGGTTCCTAAGAAAGACATCTCTCCAAATCGCATCGCAAGCTCTCCAAATCGTATCGCAAGCTCCGATGCTGCCTCAATATGTACACAGATAAATTTCCACTCTCAATTTGTACACGAAACTCATCTTGACCTTGTGTTTTTTCACTGCATCATCAAAAAAGGTATACCTGCGTTGTAATTAATTTTTCCTTTCATGATATTTTTCCAAATCGAATCCCTTTCCATTTATTCTTGAATATCCAGATCTGTAAAGCATTTACATTTAAAGTGCATATACACATATATGGACAAATACACACCCGATCTGTGTATATATACACAAATCACACAAATCATTTCATATATACACAGATTGGTGTATATATACATGAATCGATGTATATGAGAGTTCACCTCTTCTGCTCGTCATTTCACGGCTGCTGTCCAGCCTTCTCTGCGTGTAGATCTTCAGGTAACCAATTAAGATCTTTCCATGTATTTTGTTTGATTTATTTTTAGGTGTTAGTGTGTATAAACTGTTTTTTACAGCAGAGATCTGCTTAAAAGTTTTAGTTTTGATTTACCTATGTGCTGGGTTTAGAAATTGGTCAAAATCTCTATGTTGCGTATACGTGTTTCTATCTAGATCTATTTTCTGGTAACCGATTGGCACATATTTGGTTCGATTTGATTTCGGTAATATCTGGTTAATCTCGTAATCAGTTTTGGTAGATTTAATTTAGTACCTAATTATGGACATAATTGGGTTACTTTATTTAGTAGTGTTGGTTATTTGACATGATTTGAGCGATATATATATTTTTGCTTTATTGAATTTGGAATTTTTCTCCCCTGCTTTGAGGTTCGATATGATTAACATATAGTTTACTGCCCATATATTTCATCATGGTCTTGCTTATGTTTCAAAATAGATAATTCATCTGTTTTGAACTACCAATTGCATTGGACGTGTATCTCTTGTAAACTAACTAGTCATTAAAAAATAATGTTTTAATCTTGAATGTGACAGTGCAAGAAGCAATAGATGGTGTTTAACTTTGCAATACTCAGATGACTGTGATCCAGTTATCTCCTGGAACAACACCACCACCAAAATTTACTTATTACATCATTTATTTCATTTATCCTTTTCTCATTTCACCTTATCATAATTTTTTAAGGCTTCACGTGTGATTGGAACTGGGACGTTTGGATGCGGGAGTGTCATTGTTGAAGGGGAGGACTTCATTTCTAAGAATATCTCTTCCGAGAACTTCGCTCTCGCGGTAACTATTTTTATCTTTTCAACTACCAAGGCACCAACCATTTTCATTAATCACGTCAAAGTCAATTTTTTTTATTAAAAAAAATTACCTTCAAATGAGGACTCTTAATATGAGATGGTGGGAGAATTCTCTAGACACCATTGCAGACGCTCACAAACTGAAATAAAACATTACTATTAGCAAATGGGGAAAACGTAATGCATAGTGTTTAAAGATTGCATTTTTTGAATTCATTCATAAAAACATGTTATAATTTTACGGAATTTGAATATCAATTATCTATAATTTTACTATTTCTTTTACCACTATCTACGGGTTGGTTTGGTTGTTGCTCAAATAATATTTGGGTAGTGTAGTTTCTTGATTTTTATGGTAAATTTTTTCTAATTTTATAGTTGTTGTAATTGTGTTATTTTCTCACAATATCTCACTCTATTTCATGCATTGAAACTGTTTATATCGATCACAAGCAACCATCTTCAGAAAGGAAATCAAAGATCGTTGTATGTATTCTCTCTCTCATCATTTTTTTCATTCGATTTAGGTTTTCTGGATGTTAAAATGGGGGGGCGGGGAATGGATTTTTTGTATTAAAAACAGCTTTATCCGTTTTTCTTTTCCTTTACTTTCAAATCAAACTTTTGGCTTTGAAGATGGGTTATATGTTTTCAATAGTTGGACTGTTTGGATGGATTACAAGTGATTTTCAGCAGAGGGCTTCATTTATAAACACAGTCAAGATATATCACAAATTGGACGTTGAATTGAATTGGTGGTTTTAAATGGATTAGCTTCCCATGCATATTTTGTCAGTTATGAATCTGATATTGTTCAAGATTTCAGATTGACTACCTTTTTCAATATATGGAACGATCCTTGCTGGATTGTTTGAGTCGGCGATAATACACGGTGCTTTAAATCAATAGTCAAGGACAGGCTATATGAAATTGTTTTTAGTACTGATCAAACATGATTAAGCTGGGTCTCAGAATTTTTAATTGGATACATGGTTTCAAATTCAGAGTTTCATCAACAGTCAGTTGTTTACTAATTGATTTATTTTTTGTCATATTAGGTATAATTTTTTTTAACTACGCCAATGCAAATATTGATTTTCTATTGCTGGTCCCAAGCCCGGATGAAGGAGGAGGCAAAGAGATTTTATGCTTATTTGTTCACTGTGAATTGATTTTTAATGGAAACTGAAGACTTCCCAGATTTGGTAATTTTTTACTTTGTGACTGATTTTTTTTATATGAAATTTTTTTCTCAGATGAGCATGGTGAGAAAACTTGCTAGACATTTCCCCACTGCTACAGTGAGTGGCAGGTGAATAGCCTCTCCTTTATGCTGGCCAAACATGAAATCTCAGGCTGTTCTTTTAAGACTTGGTATGAAGCAGCACAAACATGTCATACAAGAGGACCCTAAAGATCATAAGACGGTCAATTTAGGTGACTTAACATAACCACTCTCTCTCTCTGTGGGATTTTAGGTGTGTATCTATTCATTTGTGTATGAACATATAATAAGACTTTATATTTATACATATTTTTATTTGTATAACTACTATGTCAAAGCAAAGTTTGTTCCAATTTTTTTTGCCCAGAGTACAATATAAACTAATACTATTTTTGTTGGTTAGTTGTATATAATGCGCATTGCTTTATATGTTGGTGTTTTCATATTTTTTTGGTAGTCCCATTTAGTTTCTTTAAGGATCTTATGTTACAGCGCAGAGGTAATCTAATCATTTGGAGTTTTCATATCGTGTTTATAGCCAAACCAACACCGTGAATACCTTATATTTTGTTTATATGTTCTGATGTTGAAATATCGTGTTATCAAGTTCCATTACTGGGTTGTTGACAATGGTCAAAAAATTTCTTTATATGTATCATTATACTCCCAGTAATGATTTATAACTTCTTTAATTTGTGTTTGTGTTGATTTGAATAGATTCAAGGAGACATTTTCTCATATTGATTGGACTGGACCAACGGGGTCTGAATTTTTTATGCCTTATATGATACTATTAAATAAAAATTGACTCGTATTAATGCTCATTTGAACGAGCTTTAACCCTGTATAAACCAACCTTTTCCTCGCTCGATGAGTTTTTAAAGTGTCGTTACAATCTTTTCTTAATATGCATCAATGGGTTCTTAATTTATTTGTGAGAAGTATATGTTTAAGAGGGAGCTTAACATTTTTTTGTGTTATGTTCACTTATATGATGTGGCTACAGGGTGAACCAAGTTTCCACTTGTTTGGTTTCATAATGTGTATTGGTGCTACTGCTGCAAGGGCATTAAAGTCAGTACTTCAAGGGATTTTTCTATTCTCGGAAGGGTATGGAATTCCTCCATGTTATTTTCTGTCCTCCTCCCCCCCCCAACTCCCCCACCCTCCCCTCTCTTTTTTTCCCTTCTTTTTTTGGCACATCAGTGTGATACACATATATTTAGTTTTCCTTTCTTTACTTGAAAGGCTCGACTATAAGTTAGCTTATCTTTTACAAGGAAAAGTTGAACTCTATGAATCTTCTGTTGTATATGGCACCAATAGCCATTTTGTTCTTGCTTCCTGCAACACTATTGATGGAGAAAAATGTGGTTGGCATAACAATTGCTCTTGCCAGAACTGATAACAAAATAGTTTGGTATCTGCTCTTCAATTCTTCTCTAGCATACTTTGTGAACTTGACAAATTTCTTAGTCACTAAGCACACAAGCGCTTTGACTCTGCAGGTATTTCCCCATATTCTACCACATGTTTTAGTGATTTCTGTATAGAACAAAAGCTCTCCTAAATCGCTGATTTGTAATATGATTTCTATTTTGAAATCTAACTCATATTGCATTGTTTTACTTTGAGTTTGGAATATCTATTTAACCTGATTTGATAAATGGACATGCATTTCCATTGTTATCACATCACGTTACCAGGTTAATGTTGTCATAATTATATCTCTGGGTGAACTTGCTAATAAATGTTTTTCCAGCAAGCTTGCTTATTGCAAACTTCACACCTTTTATTTGTGTTATATATAAATAAATAAAGATACATATTACAAGCTTCCCATATCTATTGATCAGGAATAAAGAGGTCCTTTGAAAAGGCATCTCAAAAGGAATAAAGAGGTTCTTTGTGACAGTTGAAATGCTGGAATTTGGATGAAATTCACTCGCAATGAATCCCTGATTTTCTAGCTGTGAAATGAAATTTTCTTATAATCCGTGAATTATGTAGAAGGGGTGGAAACTAGAATTGTCTATTACATTCATCACTCATTCTTCCATTTAATTGGTATGCTTCACATGCAAAACATAGCTCAAAGATATAGTCATTTGCTATTTTATAGATAGCCAGTCTGTAAATCTTCACTCCTGAAGCTCAAAATGTTACTTCAGAAAAATATGTTCCATTCTAAAACAAACATAATCATCGTGTGTTAATTTTAGTGACTTAGATATCATTCTAGAATTTTTATAAGCACAGTTGAGTTACAATAGTCTTTATGTGATTTCTCCTTGTATCCCCTGTTGAAATTTGACTTGTTGAGAATGCATGTGGTACTACTTCCTATTGAGATTGAAAATCGGTGAATGTTCTCAGGTGTTGGGAAATGCAAAAGGGGTTGTTGCCGTGGTGGTCTCAATTTTAATATTTAGGAATCCCGTCTCGGTGACAGGGATGTTGGGATACTTACTCACAGTCATTGGAGTTGTTCTTTACAGTGAAGCCAAGAAGAGGAGCAAATAAGATTTTGTATCATCGAATTCTTTCAGATCCAAAGGTTCTAGTACATGCTTGCAACTGATTCCATAAATTTCATTCTTGATATTCTCTGGGAGGAAGAGAGGTTTCTCTTTCCGCTTGTTTTAACAGTGACTTTATGCTTCGTTCTGGTTAATTCGTAGCGATACCTATGGGTCTCTTCTTTTTCACCTTCATGTTTTTAGTCCATAGTTAAACAAATATATACTAGTGTTAAGTAAACTGTTTTGTCAACGCCATTGTTCCCCATGAAAGAGAAATTAGATACACCCCCAAAAGTGTTGCTAAAGCTCAGAACCTGTGACCTTTTGAAGGTTTTTACGACACGTGATGAGATTTAGCAACGCTTTCAAGGTGTATCTCAATCAAGCTACTAGATCAGGCTAATAGAATGGTATCTTTGTTCAATTATTTTCTAATGCTTAATAATTAGTTCACCATTTTGAAAATGCAACTCATTTTCTCGTGAACGTTGCAAAAATTTCAGGTTAGCATGATTGGCATACATTATGAGGACAATCAAGTGGCAACTGGATTTGGAAATCACTTGGCGAGGCCAATATTCCGCGATGAAGGTCTACTGTCAACGTTGGATATATTTGTTCGGTGATGGTTCTATTTTTCTAAAACACTTAAATGTTTGTCTCTAAAATCCGAAAGCTCTAACAATCGGATATGTTTGGCCACGCTTATCGAGGGATCATTTCGACAACTATCCATTCAATGAGGGATCATAATCTATTTTGATGAGGGAGATGTGCAATGACGAAACTTTAACCCTTGATTTTGCTTTGAAGCTTCTCAACTTAAAATAATCTCACTTCCCTAACTTCGACATTGTTCACAAGTACCTATTCATTTTTTCCTGAACTGTTTGTGTGCGTCATGATTTGTGTTTTTATTGGTAAAAGAAAATGAAGTATTTCACCAGGTGATCTTTAGTTATGTTGGCTTATAGTAAAGATTGAGTCAAAAGGCTACTATACTTTTACTTTTGAATCCTTTTTTCTATGTCTAACCATATATTATGTTTGATATTGTAAAAACTGCATTTGATCAGTTTGAGTGAGTAACTAAGAATGCAATAATATTGTATTTGAAATTCATTATGCAGATTTGATATTATAACTAATATGATAATTTTATTTTGTTTGACAGAATGTCATTTTTGGATCCTCATTAAGTTTATAGCATTGCGGGTTGCGGCGTTGATGGTGATAATAGAGTGAAAGTTGATAGTCAACAACAACGGACTTATTCTTTATACTTTATTTGATTGGTTATAATATAAAAACATCTCATTTTGTGATGATTGTTTTAGAATGTTATATTGGATGCATTTATGAAAATAATGTAACTTTCGGGGTGATTGTATTACGATGTTTCACTTGTTTGGTTTAAGTTTCTTTGTAAATAAAGTGTATACTATTATAAAATGTAAATGTTGAATATAATGTCGTTGTTTATGTGGACTATTTTTGTAAATGTTCATAGGATTTATTTAGTGTTGTAAGAATAATTGAATTTGTTTAAATTAAGGATATTGAATCTTGAAAAATATATTTTTTTAAAATATGTATTAATATTACGAACGCTCCTTTACCGTAACAAAATTTGAAATTTACCGTTACTATTAGTAACAGAATTTACTGTTACTAATTCTGAATTTTACCGTTCTATTAGTAACAGAATTTTACTGTTACTAATTCTGAATTTTACCGTTACTATTAGTAACAGAATTTTACCGTTACTAATTCTGAATTTTACCGTTACTATTAGTAACAGAATTTTCTGTTACTAATTTTGAATTTCACCGTTACTATTAGTAACAGAATTTTACCGTTACTAGCTTCGTGCCCCACGCCTTTTTTTTAACGGAAAAATTGTGTTACTAATATTTTTAGTAACGGTAAAATTGTGTTACTTAAGGCGCGTTTTGGTGTAGTGCCTGTAAGGATCTCCTGTAAGGCTTCATATATTGAGGAGGGAAGTCTCGCGACTCAAGGACCATGCGCCGAGCATTGCTCTTGTAGTATTACGAGGTTCCTCCTCGTCACGAGCTGGAGCTGGACCAAGCGATGTTCCTTCGGTGCTGCGAGGCTCTACCCCGTCGACTGTTCCGCGAGCTGGTACAAACGCAAGAGGTTCAGAAAGGGAAATGGAAGAGCTCCGTGGTGATGTCCAACGAGCATATGTGATTGCTGCTGGGCTTCAAAGGGACGTCACTCGGTTGAGGCATCTGTTTAAGAGAGGACCTCGGTAAGTATGGGCCGATAGTTACAACCAAGGTTGGCTAGATGCTCCGACGAGGCTAACAGAGTTTACAGAGATTGCCTTTATCAGGGGATGGTTAAGTGCCCTGAAGGAGATGCAAGTACCAAGGAACTCAATGCTCTGGTATCATCATGAGATCCCTCCTTCCACTCTAATGCCTAATCCCTTTCGGAGAGATGATCAGTGGATCCCTATTGATGCCATCCCTCGGCAGCTATTGGAGTCGGATGCGAATGAAATCAAGGAGGAGCTAGTTCCCCATCTCTACGATGGTCGAAGAGCCCAAGTGGCTGATTATCTCATTCAGAGGCCTCGACCTCATTAAGATTTTGCCAGTAGTAACTCTGTATATTTGCAATGAAGTAATGTAATGTTGATGTTTTAGGCGAGCTCGTCGACTAAACATAGGTTGCATTGGTCATAAATATGATGAAGTAATATAAAGTTTATGTTCTAGGCAAATTTGCCGATTAAACAAGTGTTGTATATATTCCGCATCTTTTAGACTTTGCTCAATAATCTTGGGCCTTCCTTGGATGACTAGATCTGCGGCAAGTTTGCATTGTCAAGTGAGTGTCCCTCCAGTCCAGTATACTTATGAGATACCATTCTGCCCCACTTTACCTTTTAGGTCGTGTCGTCACACTCCCTTAGGTGTGGCAATTGACGAGGACATACCTGGTGTTGGATGCTCTATCCGATCAGGATTTTATTAACCAAACATTATTTGGCAACCAATTTTGACTTGGCCATATTACCTAAGGATCTCCTATAGGGCTTCATATATTTCCAGGGGTAATGCTAAGAGGTTTCACGTGTTTTATAACGAAAACCTGAGGAGGGTGATTTCCCTGCTATATTGTAACGATTAGTGTGCCTGTTACTTAGAAAGGGTGTGTGAGTTATAAAGTTTATATACTAGTTAATTGACACTTCGTAGAATGCAACTGCTAAACAACTTTATTAATGATAAGGAAATGAGCTTCCAGTTTCAGAAGTAAAGAACATAAGAAGAGTCTAGAAATAGAATTTCTTAAGATTGGATGCATTCCATTCTCGAGGTATCTCTCTGCCCTCCAGCGTTTCTAAGTGATAGGATCCTCGTAGATCATCTCTTGTTATCTTGAATGGTCCTTCCCATTTTGGCCCTAACTTGTCGTCTGATGGTTTTACTGCGCTGCCCAGGACCTTCCTTAGGACATAGTCCCCAACTCGGAATGACCTTGGATTGACCTTCTTGTTATAGTGCTTTGCGAGCTGTTGATGATAGCTTGCTAGTTTTACTAAGGCAAGCTCTCGACGTTCATCGGCTAGGTCAAGCTCAACGAGCAATGCTGCATCATTTTGGCCCTGGTCGACAAGCGTGGACCTCATAGTGGGTAAGCCTACTTCCAATGGGATGACTGCTTCCATTCCACACGTTAGTGAGAATGGGGTTTCCCTCGTTGCTCGACGTGGGGTAGTACGGTAGGCCCACAGAATATGAGGTAATTCATTCACCTATGCGCATTTAGCTCGTTCTAATCGTTTCTTTAACCCATCGATCATCGTCTTATTGGAAGCCTCGGCTTGGCCATTGCACTGAGGATAAGCCATCGAGCTGAAATGGTGTTTGATTCCGTGCTCATTATAGAAACTCTGAAAGGAGCCGCTCTCGAACTGCGTTCCATTATCAGTGATGATGGTTCTGGGAATGCCAAAACGGGTGATTATATTTTTCCATATAAATCTTATCATATCTGCGTCTCGGATGTTCGCTAGGGGTTCCGTATCGATCCATTTGGTGAAGTAGTCAGTTACGACCAACAGATACTTGCGATTGCCAACAGCGGTAGGAAGAGGCCGTACGATGTCCATTCCCCATTGGGCTAATGGCCACGGGCTGGAAAGTGATTTTAGGTCGCTGGCAGGTTGATGGACCATAGGAGCATGAAGTTGGCACTTCTCGTATTTGCGAACGTACACTACAGAATCTCTTTGCATATATGTCCACCAATAGCCTTCCTTCATTGCTCGAAAATCCAATGACCTTCCTCCAATATGGCCTCCACATATTCCTTCATGGAGTTCATATAGAATTTATTTGACATCCCTCGGGTGAACACATTGAAGGTAGGGACCGGAAAACGATATTTTATATAGCTTGCCCTCAGGATGTAAGTGAAAGCGAGCAACTTTGACTCTTACCTGGTGAGCGGTCTTCTTATCATCTGGAAGTGTGTCATCCTTCAAATAGTCCATTAGAGGATCCATCCAACTGGGTGCTGACTCAATTTGTAGCACATGCTCCACGCTTGGCAGCTCGTCATTACGGTTAATGCTCAGATAAGCGAGGAAATCGATGGGGATTGTTCTTTTTAAGTCGAAATCGATTGTCGAACTCAGGGCTAACAGGGCGTCAGCATGGTTGTTCTGTCCTCTGGGAAACTGCTGGACACTGACTTCCTCGAAGTTGGCCATTATCCTTTTTGCCAAGGCGAGGTAGGTTGCCATTCTTTCATATTTTCCATTGTAGTTTCCACTTATCTGATTGGAGACTAATTGTGAGTCGCCAAACACCTGTAACTGCTATGCCCCCAAGGTCTGTGCCTTCTGGAGGCCGGCTATTAAAGCCTCATATTCTGCTTCGTTGTTGGAGGCTTCAAATCCAAGCCTGATTCCTTGTTCGAGGATTGTATCCTCTAGAGTGACAAGCACAATGACTACTCCTGCCCCCTTTGAATTGGAGGCTCCATCAATGAACAATTTCCAGACTCCCTCTGTAGTGTGATTCTCTCTTTGCTTCACGGGTTGAAGTTGGTCGGGACTCTGCTCGCCCGTGAATTTGGATATGAAATCAGTAAGGACATGTCCTTTGATTGCGTTCCTTAGTTAAAATTGGATGTCAAATTGTCCGAGCTCGACTGACCATTTAGACAGTCTTCCCGACAAATTCGCTTTCCTCAGGATTGCTTTAAGGGGGTGTGATGTAAGAACGATGATAGTGTGAGCTTCAAAGTAGTTCTTCAACTTCCTCTAAGCCACTACAAGCGCAAAGGCGAGCTTCTCTAGTGGTAGGATTCCTGCTTTTTTGCACATCAATGCAGAACTGACAGTGTGGTTAGAAACGCGAGGTATAAGTACAAGGAATCTGTTTCCTGGGGTATGACGAGCAGTGGTGGTGAGCTAAGGTAGGCCTTGAGCCCGCGAGCAATCTCGATTCCATTCTACTATTTTGTTTCCCTTTAGGAGCTGGAAGAACGGTTTGCATTTCTCGGAGGACTTTGAGATAAAACGGTTCAAGGCAGCGAGCATACCGGTGAGCTTTTGTACGTCCCGAATTATGCGAAGAGGTTGTACCCTTTTGACTGCATCGATCTGGTCTGGATTAGCCTCGATGCCTCTCTTACTGACCAAGTACCCGAGAAATTTTCCCGACTAGACGTCGAAAGAACACTTGCTTGCGTTGTGTTTCATTCGGTACTTCCTGAGGATTTTGAAGGTTCTTGATAGGTCTGAGAGGTGGTCTTCTTCATTCCTTCTTTTGACGAGCATATCGTCGATGTAGACTTCCATGGTGTCCCCCATTTGTTCCTTGAACATCTTGGTGACCTTGTAACAGTATAATCCAACGGTGGTGATGAATGATGTTTTGTCCTGGTCTGGAGCGTACAGAGGGATCTGATGATACCCCGAGTATGCGTCCAGAAAACTCATTCTCTCGTGAGCTGCTGTGGCGTCCACTAGTTGATCGATTTTTGGAAGGTGCCCCTTTCCCAAATCTTTTTGGGTGCGAGATGGTTGATGCATGTTTGTTTCGGGATGGTGGGGGAATTGATGGGGTAGTCATAGGCGTCCGGGTTTGGAACTCCCTTCGAATAAAGTTTTCGAGATAAAATAGCCAAGGAGAAAGGGATAGGGCGACCGTCTACAAAAGCTTGGCCCTCAAACTCGCATGTGCGGACGAGAGAGCCATAAAAGGATCGGACCTCATCATCCCACACTATATTGTGGGGTTCTGCGAGATATTGTGTCCATCCCGCCGATTAAAAAGAGTTGTGACCGATCGAGGCAGATCGTCCCATTTAACGACGGGCTCGATGTGAAGCTGGCGGGATATGCCGAAAAATTTCTCACACCAAATGCGCTCCATGTGAGAGCGATATTCCCTGTTACCGTTAGGAAGGACCTCGGTAGACATGTATTTTGGGGGTAGACATGGGTTGGCCATGGGAAATTCAGAGGGTGTTTGAAATAGAAGAGATAGGTTAAGGGAGGGAATATGTGATGGAGGTGTGGATGAATGGTAGGGTAGAGGGAGAATTTATAGGTGGGGATGGGGGTGGGGGGGGGGGGGGGGGAAGAATTTGGAGGGAAAGAAGGGGGGGCGATTGGAGGGAAATAGAGGGATTGGGGAAGGGGGAGGTATATCGGGAAGAGGTCAAGACTGCAGAATCCGAACCGATCCGGTACAGGGGAGAACCGATCCGATTTGGGGATTTTTTTTTCAATTTATCTCAATCGAACTGATCCGGGTATGGGAATTCGGTTCGGTTTGCCTCAGACATAATTCACTCCACTCAGAATGCTGAAAAAAATCTCGCACCCTCGAAATATCTGAACACTCTCCTACTTATTCTCACACTTGAACTATCTCGACTCCCTCACAAAGTGTGTGTTGGTGTGCCTAATCCTCACCCTAACCTCTCATAACCTACCTACGGACTCTAACTAGTCTACCTACGCACAACTACTATACATAAGAATTCACCGCGTATGCGTCGGGGGTGCGACGACCTCTATGTATCAGCTCACTCAACCCCGTAAACGAGGTTCGACAACCAAATAGTGTCGATCTCTTCTATGCACACCTCAACATATAGCTTTAGGCGCTGCCCATTGACTTTGAATGCGTTCCCCCTTTTAGATCTTCCAATTCTACTGCTTCGTGGGGGAATACGCTTTTCACAATGAATGGACCAGTCCATCGAAACCGCAATTTACCCAGAAATAGATGAAGCCGGGAGTTATAGAGGAGTACCTTTTATCTCGATTGAAACTCTTTCCGTCGAATAATCTTATCATGTGCTAGTTTCATCCGGGCTTTTGAAATCTTAGCATTCTCATACACATAATTGCGTATCTCCTCTAACTCATTTAGTTGAAGCTTGCGAGTTTCACCGGCTTTGTCCATATCGTAATTTAACCTATTAATTGCCCAATGTGCTTTGTGCTCCAACTCAATGGGAAGATGGCAAGGTTTGCCATACACAAATCGGAATGGGGACATTACGAGTGGGTTCTTGTATGCGGTACTGTAGGCCCATAGCGAATCGTTCAATCGAAGGGACCAATCTTTCCGGTCGGGATTAACGATCTTCTCTAGTATGTGCTTGATTTCATGATTTGCCAATTCGGCCTGTCCATTCGTTTGTGGGTGATATTTCGTTACCACCTTGTGAATGACACCATACTTTTTCATAAGTTTTTCAAACGGCTTGTTGCAAAAGTGTGTGACGTTATCACTGATTACCACTTTAGGTGCACCGAAGTGAGAAAGTATGTGTTCGTGCAGAAACTTTATCAACACTTTATTGTCATTAGTCTTAGTAGCTGTAGCTTCCACCCATTTGGAAACAAAGTCTACCGCGACTAGGATGTATAGGTACCCAAAGTACGGGGGAAAAGGGACCATGAAGTCAATACCCCAGCAATCGAAAACCTCAACGATGAGAATCGGGGTTAATGGCATCATGTCTCGTCGGATAATCGCCCCCATCCGTTGACACTTATAGCAAGATTTGCAGTAATTGTTAACATCTTGGAATATTGTGGTCCAGTTAAAATCGCATTGGAGAATTTTAGCGGCTGTCTTTTTCACGGAAAAGTGGCCTCCACGTGCTTCCGAATGACAGAATTGGATGACTTTTAGAATTTCGTCATACGGTACGCATCGTTGGATGATTTGATCGAAGCAATATTTGAAAAGGAATGGATCATGCACGACCAAGTGATGAACCTCTTCTTATCTTGCGGTGTCCAATTGGGAGGGACGACTCACGTGACAAGATAGTTTACTATATCCGTAAACCAGGGCAAAGAAGAGGTGGCAAAGAGTTGCTCATCCGGAAAATACTCGTCTATGGGTGTAGGATCACTGGGTACGTCAGATGAAAGCCGTGATAAGTGATCGGCAACGAAGTTTTCTTCTCCTTTTTTATCTTTAATGGAGAGATTAAACTCTTGTAGGATTAGGATCCACCTTATGAGGCGCGACTTTGTATCTTTCTTTGCAAGTAGATATTTTAAAGCCGCATGGTTGGTGAAATAGGTTATGGGAGAACCGATAAGATAGGACCGAAACTTGTCAAGAGCAAATACTACAGCTGGAAACTCCTTCTCCTGGTGGAGTAATTGAGTTGTGGTTCGGTAAGGGTCCGGCTAGCGTAGTAGATGACATGTGCCTTAATATCTTTTCTTTGGCCCAAAACAACCCTTATCTCATAATCGCTAGCGTCACACATAAGCTCGAATGGTAAGGACCAATCTGGAGCTTGCATAATGGGAGCGGACACAATCATGTTTTTCAATTTTTCAAAGGCGCTTTGGCATGCTTCCTTCCACTCGAATGGGGTGTCCTTCATAAGAAGATTGCTTAAGGGTCTAAAGATGGTGCTAAAGTTCTTAATGAACCTTCGATAAAACCCCGCGTGGCCCAAGAAGGAGCGCACGTCTTTCACCGATTTAGGTGGGGGTAAGTCAAATATGACATCTATCTTTGCTCTATCAACTTCGATCCCTTTGGATGACACGATGTGCCCAAGAACTATGCTCTCGGTTACCATGAAATGGAATTTCTCCCAATTCAACACTAAGTTCTTTTCCACACATCGGGCTAGCACTTTCTCAAGATTGGCTAAACATAGGTCCAAGGAGGTTCCAAAAATATTAAAGTCATCCATAAACACCTCTAGCCCTCTCTCAACCATGTCACCGATTAAGCTCAACATACACCTTTGAAAGGTCACCGCTTAGGAGTCCATGCCATTATCGAATGGCAACCCCCTAAGCCTGCCTGTCGGCAGTCCCCTTTAAATTTTAAACAAAAAAGGCCAGAAAATTTCAGAAAAATCCCAAAATTACCCAAAAAATTCCTAAAAATACTAGGAAAAAATTAGAACATCATTTTCATCAAGAAAACTAATTTTGGAGAGAAAATACCCTTACAAACCCTTGACGTCCCCAATATGATTAATCTTCCACCCTAATATCATCATTTACGTCTACATCTCTAAGTCTATAGTTACACAAGCCAAATGGCATAGTTTGTAGGCAAACGTTCCAAAGGGACAAGTGAAGGTTGTTTTCTCTTGATCAAGTACATCTACCTCAATTTTGTTATATCCGGAAAAACCATCTAGGAATCAATAATAAGGGTGGTTCGCTACTCTTTCAAGCGTTTGATTAATAAATGGTAAGGGGAAATGGTCTTTCCTAGTTCCCGCATTGAGTTTTCGATAATCAATACAAACGCGCCATCCAGTGGTGGTACATTAGGGAACTAGCTCTCCCTTCGCATTTTTAATCACAGTCATTCCCGATTTCTTCGGGACAACTTGAATGGGGCTCACCCACTTGTTATCCGAGATTGGGTAGATAATCCCTTCATCCAATAATTTTATGATTTCAGTCCTCACCACATCTTTCATTGTGGGGTTTAACCGTCTTTGCATTTCTCTCGAAGGCTTAACGTCCTCCTCGATGTGAATCTTATGGGTGCAAATTAGAGGGCTTATCCCCTTTAAATCAGCTATACACCAACTGAAATCACTTTGGTGCTTCCTCAAAATCTTTAATAGCTTACCCTCGTGCTCTTCATCTAAGCTAGAGGAGGCAATAATAAGAAATATCTCACTTTCACCTAGGAAAGCATATTTAATATTGGAGGGTAGTTTCTTGAACTCGAGAGTCGAGAATGTGTCTCTAGAGGGCACCATGCGTGCTTCCCTTGGACTAACTCTTCGAATCGAGAAACCCAATTAACATGTCTCGCATCCTTGTCCGACACTCTCTCATCGAGTAATCCTCTCAACTCCTCTATCTCCCTCTCAAACTCGGTGTAGGCTCCCTCACTCTCATGACTAGAAGTTAGGCAAGCTTCTAAGGCGTCTCCACATTAATTTTCCTCAAAGTGTTCTTTTGCAATCTCCTCAATTAAGCTCACAGCATGAAGATCATCTTCTTCCCCTGCTTGTTGGGCTATGTTGAAGATGTTTATTTCTAAAGTCATATTCCCAAACGTGAGTTGCATCTGCCCATTTCTAGTATTGATCACTGCGTTAGTCGTGGCTAAGAATGGGAGTCCAAGGATGATGGGAACATGATTTTTTGAGGCAAATAAGGGATTCGTGTCCTAAATGATAAAATCTATCAAGAAGTAAAAAGTGTCCACTTGGACTATCACGTCCTCAACAATACCCCTTCGTATCTTCACGGTTCGATCCGCTAACTGGAGAGTGATCCTTATGGGCTTAAGATCACCCAGATCAAGTTTCCTATAAATTGAATAGGGGAGGATATTATCACTCATCCCTAAATTGAGTAAGGACTTTTCAAATTTGTTTTCTCCAATGGTGCAGGAAATAGTGGGTGCACTGGGATCTTTATATTTAGGTGGGAGATCATTAAGAAGGACTGAGATCACATTTTATGCTAGAAACACGTTCTTTTTTACCTTCATCGTCCTCTTAACTGTCAATAAGTCTTTATGACTTTTGTATAGGATGGGATTTTCCTATTACATCGAGGAAAGGTAAGTTCAATTTCACGTTCTTAAGCACTTCTAGTACTTCTTCACTTATGGTCCTTTTATGGGCAGGAACCAACCTTTGAGGAAATGGCGCAGTGGAGGGTGGTTTTACAACTACCTCTGGGATCACTAGTGTTTACCTTTTCACTCTCGTTCAAGGAGATATCTTCGGCCTCTTTTGTTCCGAGTGAATTCCCTTTGTCGTTTGAAATGTCGTGCGGAGGAGATGATAGATCAACAACTCTCCCACAACGAAGAGTGGTTACAGCTTGGCAGTGCTCCTGCTGCTCTGTAGAGGTGGAACTAACACTAGGTTGACCTTGGAGAGTTCTTTGGCCTTGGGCAGGAAACTTGCCCTTATCTTGGATGCTTAATGCGGATTGCATCTTGGAGAAGTTTGCATTCATTTCGGCGAACATGCGTTCATATCTAGCATTATTTGTACCTTGAGAATTTATGAATTGGTTCATTGTATCCTCGAGGCTCCTCCGTGGTGGAGCTACATATGGGGCTGGAGGTGGTGGTGCTTGTTGGTATTGAGGAGGTGGTGGAGGTGGGACAACCTGTGAATGTGGGTTCATCTCAGCTTGTGGTTGTCCGTAGTTGAAACCAGGATGGTATCTCCACGACGAGTTGTATGAATTCCCATAAGGGGCATTAAAATTCCCCTTGAATCCTCCTATAGCATCCATTTGCTCGGTGTGCATGGCCTTGTAGGTGGAAATCGTTGGGCAAGCCTTTGTGGAGTGGCTCGCCGCAGAGATAACATACACTTTTTCTTTCGAACCATGGTTGGATCCGAAGATGTTTCTCAACCAACCACCAAACCACTCTTTTATATCTCTCTGAAGCTGATCGAATCGACGGTATATTAAGGTATTGCTATCCAAATGGTATAGACCGGACGCAGTCTGATCGATAGATGGTTGTCTAGGTCGAGCTTGGTTAGGATCAGATGTGTCCCATGCTTGAGTAGTCTCTGCGTCATACTTAAGATGGGCCTCGGCATCACATGAGTTTAAATCCCAAAAGGGACTTTTCACACATTGTTTGCAGCAGTTGTTTGGAAGCTATTATCAACCCATTATGGAAGAAAGATATCACTAGGTGTTTGTCAAAACCATGATGGGGGCATGCGCTTACTAACTCTTGGAAACGTTCCTAAAATCTGTCAAAAGGCTCATTATCGTGTTGTCGGAAAGCTTGGATTTGAGTTTTGGCAGAGTTGGTCTTGTGCCGTGGATAGAATTTTAAGACAAACTTAGACTGCATATCTCTCCAGGAATTGGCGGAGTTCAGGGGTGGAGACCACAATCAGGTCTTGGCTTTATCCTTTAAGGAAAAAGGAAAAAGCTTTAGGCGAACGACATCTTACGTGCAAGCTTTATAACTAAATGTGTCACGTGCCTCTTTGAATTCACGAATATGCATGTATGGTTTCTCCGAATCCATGCCATGAAACGTAGGGAGAATCTGTATCATCCTATTGTGAAAATGGAACTGACCGACATTATACAAAAGTAAAATGCAACCAGGGGTGACAGTCTGCTCAGGAAAGAGTAAGTCTTTCATGGGACGATATGGGAGATCTCCCTCTCCAGTACCGAAACTCGTTGCGTCAGACATCGCACTCGCGCTCTATTCAAATGATTATGTGTACTCACTTGGTGTCCTAGATGTGTGACTTGAAGTTTGACTCAGGGTGTAGCTACTGATAGAATGCTCGGGAGTAGTAATTGGAAACCATAATTTTGGAACGCGAGGTATGGGGGGCTTTCAAAGTTGTACTCAACGATTGGATTTCGTGGATGCTTGTTAGAGTATTGTGAGGAGTCTGAGTATGTTCAGGATTTTGCATTAAAGGCTTTTGAGAGATGATTTTTTTATTTTTTTTTCTCTTTTTATGCTTTTGGATTTTCTTGGTCAAAATTTTAGATTGACTTGATCTACCTGAGGTCTACCTAATTCCCCGGCAACGGTGCCAAAAACTTGACACGACCACAAATATGTCTAGTGTGCATGCTATTTAGGCTAAAGTGCAAGCCTGTCGCTCGAGTAATAATTCGATAAGTCGGGTATCGATCATCTGGGAAACAGGACGAACGAGCTCGTAACGACATTGGAAAGACGAAGGTAGCCTAACTTTGACTCTAAAAAGAACTAAAAAGGTGATTTGGATTGTGAAATAACTACAACTAGATGCAATTATAAAAATGAGTAACTAATGAAATTATGAATAAATGAAATGCAATTACTCTGATTAACTAAAGGACTAATGATGATTTGACTGAAACTTTAACTATGAATTGAGAACGATAAGTTGGGTTACAATCCCCCACACCCTAGTAATTCACTTCGTTGGATACTAGATTCAGAAGTAAAACTTTAGATGAATCCAATTTTTAATACTCCCAAGTATTACATATATGAGGGATCGTACCCCCCACAGTATGTAAGAAAATAAGGAATTAAGACACGGGCTTTAGTACTCCTAAAAATTACATATATGAGGGATCGTAGCCCGCACAGTCTGTAAGCAAAGGATGACTTAAAGCAATATCGCATTAACTACGATACAATTCACCTAAGATTTTAATTCAAAATTCTATTTCCACTGTCGTAAATTACATCGGGTGGGGTTCATGCACCCCAACCCTTAAAAACTTATCCGGACATATTAAAACTATAGGGAAGCATGTTTTGAATGGAAGAAAACATTTTTACTAACAACTGAAGGGGAAAAGGAATGAAATTACCAACTAAAGAATTAACTACTACAACAATGAAAGCAATAATTGGAATAAAATTACTTGAATTGCAGAACTGGAATAAAAATTAGGGTTTCTTGTTGTTGTCTTCTCTATACTAATTACAATGCTTCTCTAAATTAATTAGAAGCCTCCCCTAATATCTGGGAGGTGTTTTAAACTTATACTCTACGAATTTCTAAGAGTTTCAACTATACAGGGCTCTTATTTTACAAGTGGATAAGTCCAAATTTTCGATACCCGAACCGATCCTGTTAAGGTGATTCGGTTCGGTTTGCCTTTTGACAGAAGTTTTTCCTTGAACCAATTCGATTCATTTTTTTATTCTTCGATTCGGTTCCATCTTTTTGTGCTTCATAAGAAGTTTTTCGAGGATAGGATCGGTTCATTTTTTCGGCCCTTCGGTTCGGTTCCATCTCTCCATGAACTTTTCCTCCTAGTAATTTTGAGGACTTTCATTTTGATTTTTGGTCCAGATTCCTGACTTAGATTACTCTTTTGCCCTTCTACTTTCCAGCATTTGTCATTGTTCTTCCTTCCTTATGTGCACTGAATACCTGCAAAATAGATAGGAGATACACGAAACTCGACGTACTAATTAGAAAATGTCAATAACAATGATATGAGATAAATCCAGTCGAATTACACTTTGCGGAGTGATGAAAGCCTCTAAATAAAGGGGATGAATGGGAAGAATTTAAGCCTAATCAACATGTTTAGTCAATAAATGCTCAAGACATAAATAAATAGTTGTATCTGTCATTAAGAATCATATGATTACATTTACATCAGAAGACCAAGAAATATTTAAATACCTACGATGGCCCAACACGATGATCAAGGTAGTTCGTTACTCGAGCTATCCAACCAATATCAGGATGAGGAACTTAGTCTTCTTCAAATCTCTCTAGGCATGGCTCTAAAAGTTGCACAGGAATAACATTGGGATCCAATGGTCATCCCTCGAAAAGGGATTTCGCAGAGCAGATGAGCGAACGGTGTGATATTTATACCACATGGTAGATTCCTTAAGAAATTTCAATTCCTTAAGAACGTTTAGTCATCCCCTGATAAAAGCAAGTTCTTCAGTCTGTTTCGATCTTACCGGGGCATCTGTCTAACCTTGGTCATACCCATCATACCAAACCTGTCGAGGACCCTTTCGGAATAACTTTCTCAATCGTGTGACATCCCTTTGAAGACCAACAACAATTACATAGGCTCGATGAACATCTTCTTTCAGCTCGGAAATCTCCCTCATAGAAGCTTGATTGTCAGTTTGAGCACCTATAGCAGACGATGAAGATCCTTGCATTACTAAAGGGGGACCGAATTGAGTGATTTCTTTTAGGCGAACAATTTCTCTCCACAAAGCGGCATTCTCTCTTTACAATAATTCCCCCACCTGGTTGATTTCAGACGCATCCAGAAGCTTTGCTTTCAAGGCGTCCATCTCCTCCTGCACAAAGGTACCAATTCCCTCCATCTCTTCGAGCCTATCCTTTAGCTTGGCGACTACCTCAGTCTGATCTTTGTAATCCTGGTTTCTCGCCCTCAGGGATTTACAAATCCTTACAAAAGCTCAGCGCGGTTATGATCGGGCCAAGAATCTGGCCTAGATGGGAGTTAACAGGGATATATTCATTTAAATTAATGAGCTATAACCAACCAAACAAGCAGCAACTCCAGCAGCAGTCAAGGCTTGATCCCAACCTTTTTTGAAATATACTGGCAGAAGATAAGCAATCTGGCATTTGGTGTCGTTATACGCTGTATCCCAACCTTCATTATATCCACTTTCTCGAATGGTCTCTGCTTCCTCCTTCAGCTTCTCCACCTCCGTGACCAGCTCCTTATTTTCCTCTGCCACTGCTAGTTTATCCGTAATCACGACACCATAAGCTTCGCGGAGGTCAGACAGCTCTTTGGCAGACTTATCCCTCTCCTTGTCAAAGGTAGCCTTCGTGTCAGCAAGGGCCTTCTCAAAAGACTTTAGATCTTCATCCAGCTCTGAGTTTCTCCTCGACAGCTCAGCTCGACCACGGAGCAACACAATATAGTCAAAGACAAACTGCAAAATAAGAAAGACACGGGATAAGCACGAGATGTTAGAGGAAAATATAAAATGAAGAAGTATAGAGAAATAAGTACTTACCAAAGCAATCCCTTGGGCAGACTTGAGGGCTAACTGGTCTCCCCTCGTGCTCGATGAGCGCTCGCGGTCAGTCGCGAGCACTGCTTTCTACAGTAGCAGAGGGGCAAGTTAAGGAGCAACAGCCACCGAGGCTCCCTCAACAGCAACAACAGAAGGCACTATCGAGGCCTGTGCCCTTATTTTTTCTCCTTATCCCTTTTTCTCTCCTTCTCTCTCTCTCTCTCTCACACACACTCACTCTCACTTCTCCTCTTCTTTTCTCTTCTTTCTCTCCATCTCCTTCTCCTGACCCACCACCTTGGAGCTACAGATAGAGTCTCCATCCTTTTGCTTGAAGAACTTCATCCTGTTGGATAACAGATCCTCATTATCGTCATCCTAGATTAAGATTCTTCTCCTTGAAGGGGACACCTCTTCTTAGCTGGACTTTTCTTCACTAGATTCTTCCTCGCTTCTCTCGTCTTCACCACTTTCTTCCTCGTGACTTTCTACCTGGTCCTCTCTCGAGCTACTTTCTTCCTCATCCTCTACCTCAATGGGTTCAGATGTACCACTAACTTCTTCTCCTGGAACTTCTGGATGAGGGATTGTGTCTACTGGACGAGCAATAAAGTTGGAAGTAGTATTCCTATATTCCAGTAAGAATGCATCAAATCGAGGATGTTCCTCTTCTGCAATAATATATCTTATCCTCAAAGCTTTCAGAAGTTCTGCAGCTCGGATCTCGCAAAGAGTAGTCTCTTAATTCTTGGATTTTGCTATAAAAGAAAAAAATGAAATATTAGAAGGAATGTACACAAAGGAAGGCAAATAAGCAATAAAATAGAGATGAAGATAATAACCTATGTATTCCTCCCCAAAGGTAGGGATCCGAGGTCCCATGTACCTTATGCGCCCTGATTAGGGAGGATATTGCCAATTTCTAGAAATAAAACCTTCAGACAAATAGTCCTTATGGGCATCAGGTAGATCTACTACCAATACCCTATCAGGACTTCTTCCTTTCAAGTACAGAATACCCCCATTGGTGCGAGAGAAAGAATAATAATAACAAATCTCAACTATTCCTAAATTAGTGCCATAGAGCGGGTTTATCCTATGAGCTCCATTAACAATCTTCCATGCGTTTGGAGAAAACTGAGCAGAACTATGTCGAAGTATTGGAAAAAAAATAAAAACAAAGTGTTAGGGGGAAACATTAAACCCCCTTGTGAAACTAACAGAACATGGATCCAGTGACCATCTTCTAAATCGCGAACATTTCTGGGGACTGAAGTACACTCTATCTCTACCCAATCAGGAATATTGTAACACTTTATAAACTCAGGCAAAGACTTATTATCAAACATTGCCATGAGAGAAAACACAAAAACCCTATCTATAGTTAGGGTGGAAATTTTAGGAATGAAACGATAACACAACACGAAACAAAACGAAATTGACACTATATTTTGTGTTCGGGTCATGTTAGGGTCTGGGTTTTTAGACCCACTAACGGGTCGTGTCGTGTTCGTGTCCAATTACTGCCACAAAATTGACCCGATAAGGACCCAATAGTGACCCAATTAAGGACATGATATAAATTCTATATAGACCAACTATCGACCCCCATTTAGACCCATTATCAACCCACTATTTAGACCCATTATTTTTTTAATTCCTCCTTAACCGGTCTAATCGTGCCCAATCGTACCGTGTTGGGTCGGATCTAATCGTGTCCAATCGAACCATATTAACTTATTATGTTATCGTGTCATGTCGTGTTTTTAACATGTTGTGTTCGGATTATGGAAAAAAACAAACTATCGTATCGTGTCATGTTTGGGTCCATTGAATTCTTATCGTGTCGGGTCGGGTTGTGTGAAAACATGACCCGTTTTTCCACCCTAGATACAGTAGAAGATCGATGCACAAAAGAAAGGACACTAGGAGGAGAAATCTGAAACGTACAAGATAAAGAGGAGGCTTGGAAAGCTGAAGAAAGTCTTGATTTTGAAGAGCAAAAGTAAGGAATGAAGCTTGAGGACACAATATGCACAAAAACGAACAGAGACAATGAACTAACGGTTGAGTTTTTTACAAACCAGTTTCAAACACTCAAATGATGTTTTACACTTCTCGAGAAAGATTTTGCGCTTTAATATCTTATAGAAAGATAAGCTCACCTCTCTTGCTTCAATAAATTACAAGTATGCCACTGACGAGGCTGCATCCTTAACCACATGTAAAATCCATCGGTCCAAGGATTTTATGGGCAATTGCGGGGACCAATTCTATTCTTAGCCCACAAGAATGACCGAACTGGCCCAACAAATTTAAAGAGCTACCTGGCCTTATATCATGGAAGTAAGCTACGAATATGTGCAGTCCACATCGCCCCAAAACCAAATCAATCCCCTTATAATCTCGTGGAGATATTCAAGGGATTCATGGATCATCATGGCATCGTGGAGTCACTTGAACAACGAAAATTCTACATCTATAAATTGTAACCCCTGGCCCGGGGAATAGGGGCATGTAACCAAGCATATTGAGAGATACTTAATAAAACAGTAGACCTCTCTGTGGTCGTAGGCAAGTTGTCGAACCACACACATAGTTATGTTGTGTGTGTGAATATCTGTTTTCTTGCTTGATTATGATTGTTCTTCGTAAAACATCTATTGTGATATTTTTTGATACCACAATCATCATCATCATTATTTTCACTATCATTATTATCATTATCACTTTATTGATCATTATTCTACTATTATTATATCATTATCCCCACTATTACATTTTGCATTATTATATGATCATTTATCACAATACAATCGTTAGCATATCATCATGTTATCGTTATCATCACATATCTCCACATTACCATTTTTACTTTATTATCACCATTTCTACTTTTACCACCATTTCTACTAGTAACTATTAAAAAATTTATCAAATTGCTCACCCGCCATCATCAATAGAGCGTTACCATAAAAACATTTATTGTCATTATCCTTTTTAGGCCACACCCTATTTGTCTCATAAAAACACTTCCTATTATTATTATTATTATTATTATTATTATTATTATTATTATTATTATTATTATTATTATTATTATTATTATTATTATTATTATTATTATTATTATTATTATTATTATTATTATTAGGATTTTTAGTTTATCACTTTATCACCTTTTCCACGTATCATGTTAAAAGCAAGGAACATACAATAACCATATAAGCATGTGATAAATAACGTATACATGCGATAAAAAAAAATAGAAAACTTACACTTCGGAGTACGCTCCCCAACAACACGGTGGCTTTGGCACTCCCTCAAAAGCACATCGGTGTCCTCCTCATCGGCTGACGTTAGAGCATCGTACACCAACACATGTGACCTAAACACCGCATCCTCGATATGTCGATCGACCCCTGCGCAATCATCCTAATATGGGGCCACCCCCAATGCCCCGTGGGCCCCATAGTGAATACCTCCGGCTGGGGTGTTCGCAGTCCGGTCCGGTTCGGTTTTAAGTTTTTTTTGGACCGGACCGACTTGGTCGGTCCTCTAAAAAAATGGACCGAGACCGGACCGATAATGTCGGTTAACCGACCCAAGTCGGTTCGGTTTTTTATAGGGTCGGTCCGGTCTAACCCGTCGGTCCTCACATTAATGAATTACATCATTTATAATAGTACAAATATACCCGAGTCTATTTTTTTCAAACATTAAAAACTAAAAAATATCAAAATTTGCGATTAAAACAAACCTACTATTGGATTAAACTATAATTTAAACTAATCAAATATTGAAATATATACTTTTACTATTTAATTATCTTATATATATACATATATATGTAAAAATATATTATTTTATATACAGTCGGTCCGAGTCGGTCCTAACAGGGTTTTTGAAACTGTAAACCGTGGACCGGACCGACTAGGCCGGTCCATCAAAAAAATAAATCGAGACCGTACCGATTAAGAAAAAAGACCGAAAAAAAAAGGGTCGGTTCGGCTCGGTTCGGTTCGGTCCGTCGGTACAGTCGGTTTTTTAACACACCCTTACCGGCCACACCCCCGCATCTACAACACCCACCTGCACTGCCACCCTACCATCACCTCCCACATCCCTTTGGACGAATTCAACTCTAAAAACTCCTCATCCTCCGCCAACATAGGCCGCAAAGGGTGTTGTAAGGATGAAAAATACACTCAAGAGGTACTGACACTTCGAACTGGGCAATATAGATGAAGATAATGTGAGAATAAACAGAGAAAGTTGTTCTGCCACCTGGATTTATATGTTTGGGGAAATGGAACATTTAACTGGTTGGTTAAACGTTTCAGAAAGTTAATCGATTGGTTAACCCCTGTCTCTCGGCAAAAAAATCCACTTCTCCCCTCGAGTATCCGAACTATTCCCCCTAAAACCCATTTTTTTTCTAAAAATAGGTAAACCTGTTTCTGGAGTCCTTTAAATTTCAACGAAGAGTATCCACACGCACACACTCTTTGTCAACCAGTGGACACCTCGATCCGCAATCAAGGTTCGAGGACGCTTCGTCCCATTAAAAAAATCCTCGGGCACGAACCCCAGAAGAACCCATGAAAATATCAACTTTTAAAACCTCCAACTAAAGTTTAAGGGGTCAAAAATGCTGAGAGATAAACTATATAGGGCCAAAGTGAAAATAATTTAAATCAAATAATCCAATAAACAACAAACAAACAAGCTCTCTGGGACCGCTTACTCCGAGAAGAGGCAAGTTGGAACAGTACTATGGCAAGCAATAAGAGAATAAGGTTGCAGTGCGCTAGTTTAATCTAGCCATTAAGATTGGGTAGATCAAGAAAACAGCAGTTGCAGCTGCAATAGGAGCTGAATATTCAACAACAATCCAAGCTTACAACTGCTAGTTTTCTCTTTCCTGGTTTTCTAGTAGGATCAGTTAACTGTTTACCCTCAGATAACCAATCGGTTATCCATCCTATAAAAGAATCATTAAAAAATCTTTGAAGATCTAATCTTAACCATCCATGTGTAATACCTCGTATTTTCAGGCTATATTAATTGGGGATTTATTAAATTTAATGTGAGTTAATTATTTAATAAAAATCCGGAAATTAATTATGTTATAATTATTAACGTGATGAGAGTTACTAATTATATGAAATTTGTTGAATATTACTAATGAGCAAAGTAATATATTATATTGGTTATATTGAATGTCATGAGTGAGTTAAATGACAATTTCGGAAATTAAAGTCGGGACGTGCTCGTGTCGCGTCAGGACTAAATTTTGATAAATAAAAAGTGAATATTTTATAAGTCGATTCGTATGGTCATTTTGAGTGCGCCAACGCGTCCGGAAGGGTCGAGATAGTCAGAAAAGTGTACCCGGGGGGGTTGTTTAGGTCTCGGAGCGTTTTTAGGCCTAATTAGTAACCCGGGAGGACATTTTGGTCATTTTACATTTTTGGGTAATTAAACCCACGAAAATTAGAGGGGATATATCTGATATTGAGGTTGTCACCTAGGGTTAGAATTCCCAAAACCTAGAACGGCCATTGGAGAAGAGAGGAGAGAGCTCTCAAGCAATTTCAAGGCTCAAAACTCAATAATTTGCACCGCCGTCACTGCCAATGCGTAGATCGCGAGACGAGGAGCGCAACCACACCAAAATCAGCCGTAAATCAGACTTCTGAAAATCCCAGGCAAGTGTTTATCTTGCATATTTCGTTGGTGAAATTTCCATATTAGTTTAGGAATGATTAGGGATGAAATATATGGAAGAAAACCCAAATTGTGATAGGAATTTGCATGTAGTAAAGACTTAAACCTTATTCTGGAAATCTTTTGTGATGTAAAAGAATAATCCACGAAATTTTGTTGTAATTAAGAAAGGAATTCTGGGGTAAAACAGATTAGAACCATGATTTAGAGATTTTTAGGGTTCTTGAGTTTTAAATGAATTATGGCATGATTAATCCATGTTTAGTGACGTAAATTGACATGCTTTACGTAGGAAATGCATGATATCATGTTAGGATGTTAGTAGTACAAATTTTGAGACGTTTGGGATTGTAAAATATGGATTTGGTGTAAGTTAGAAGATGAAACCCGTAACTGCAATTCTGCGAAATCGTTTAAGTTTATCCCAGGCGGACCGGTCCGGGTCTGAGGCGGATCGATCCGATTTACCGGATCGGTTCTTTTATTCTGAGGCGGATCGGTCCGTTGATGATCGGATCGGTTATTTTCCAGGCTCCATCAGTTCGCTTGCGGTCCGGGGTATACTGGCCTTCAGTAGTCGGATCGGTCCGGGTCTGAGGCGGACCGGTCCGGTTAGCCGGATCGGTTCATTTATTGTAGGCGGACCGGTCCGGTGATAGAATCCCTGAGCATTATGTAGTAAGTGGAAAGGTTCCTTAAAAATTAAAGTAAGATGTGAACGGTTATACGTTATAACTAAATAATGATAAATAAAAACCGTAACTATGGGATTTGAGAACATACCTGTAATACCCCGTATTTTTATGCTATATTAATTTGGGGATTTATTAAATTTAATGTGAGTGAATTATTTAATAAAAATCCGGAAATTAATTATGTTATAATTATTAACGTGACGAGAGTTAG
Organism: Sambucus nigra; assembly: GCA_949130495.1. Taxonomy (NCBI): domain Eukaryota; kingdom Viridiplantae; phylum Streptophyta; class Magnoliopsida; order Dipsacales; family Adoxaceae; genus Sambucus; species Sambucus nigra. The sequence goes on from OX422210.1 coordinate 7,762,324, forward strand.
TAATTATGGGAAATTTGTTGAATATTACTAATGAGCAAAGTAATATATTATATTGGTTATATTGAATGTCATGAGTGAGTTAAATGACAATTTCGGAAATTTAAGTCGGGACGTGCTCGTGTCGCGTCGGGACTAAATTTTGATAAATAAAAAGTGAATATTTTATAAGTTGCCCGTATGGTCATTTTGAGTGCGACAACGCGTCCGGAAAGGTTGAGATAGTCAGAAAAGTGTACCCGGGGGTGTAGTTTGGGTCTCGGGGCGTTTTTAGGCCTAATTAGTAACCCGGGAGGGCAATTTGATCATTTTACATTTTTGGGTAATTAAACCCACGAAAATTAGAGAGGTTATATCTGATATTGAGGTTGTCACCTAGGGTTAGAATACCCAAAACCTAGAACGGCCATTGGAGAAAAGAGGAGAGAGCTCTCAAGCAATTCCAAGGCTCGAAACTCAACGGTTTGCACCGCCGCCACCACCAACGCGTAGATCGCGAGAAGGGGAACGCAACCACACCAAAATCAGCCGCAATCCAGACTTCTGAAAATCCCAGGCAAGTGTTTATCTTGCTATTTTCGTTGGTGCAATTTCCATATTAGTTTAGGAATGATTAGGGATGAAATATATGGAAGAAAACCCAAATTTTGATAGGAATTTGCATGTAGTAAAGACTTAGACCTTATTCTGGAAGTCTCTTGTGATGTAGTAAGATAACCCAAGAAATTTTACTGTAATTAAGAAATAAATTCTGGGGTAAAATAGATTAGAACCATGATTTAGAGATTTTAGGGTTCTTGAAGTTGTGTATGAATTTTGGGTTGATAATTCATGTTTAAATGATAGAAATACACATGCCTTACGTTAAAAACATCTGGTATATTGTTATAATGTTAGTAGTAGAATTTTTGGGACGTTTGGGTTTGGAAAATATGGATTTGGATGAAGAAAAGTGGTAGAACCCGTAACTGCAATTCTGCAGAAATCGAAATACCTGCTTGATCGATCGATCGAGCCCAGAGCTTCGATCGATCGAAGGTTCGATCGATCGAGCCCCAGACCTCGATCGATCGACCCCTCCTGGCAGACTCATGTTTCCCCTTATTAATTAGTTGAAATTCAATTTATTGTGAGATAATTCTTGGGCATCCTTAATAAAATGTTTTGGGGGATAGGGAAGACCAGTAGGACATGTGAATAAATTTTGGGACCCTTGATGACGGGCAAAGATTGTATTTTAGGATAATTACATAAGGGTCGGTAAATTTATGACTTAAATAGAGAGAGACACGTAAGTGAGTTACTTTGGGACAAATATGTATACCTACTGAATTTTATGATTGGGAGGATATAATCCATGAAGCGTTAGGTAGTAAGTGGAAAAGTTCCTCAAATTAAAGTAAGATTTTGAATGGTTATACGTGATAACTAGATAATGTGAAATAAATGCGAATGACGTAATTATGGAAATTGAGAATTTACCCATTATTGATATGGTAATATTAGTATAGTTATATGATTGTGTATACATATACTATCTATGTGTGAAAATCATGCCCACGCTACTTGCTATCCCTGAGGTTTCCGCGCTGGGACAGTCTTATCTCGATGGGACCTTTATGGGGGATATTGACTTGTACCCTAGAAGATAGATATCCTTGGTACAGGCTATCAGAATGATAGTTCAGACGGTCCTAAGAGATGCGGGTATGTGCTTTCCTCTTAGAGACTTGGAATCTATGCTTCGCCTCATATTGTTTGTGTATAGGTATCCTTGGTACAGGCTATCGCAGTGATAGTTCAGACGGTCCTAAGGGACTTGGAATCTATACTTCGCCTCAATATTGTCTGAGTATGTGTTAATACAGTTCGAGAGTGATTCCAAATTTGTATTCCCTTAGTACGAGTGATACGGGGATTGGATAGTAGAGTATGCCCGCACCATAGTTTTATATGGGGTGCTGTTATGATATATATATTTTATGAGTAGTTAATATATATATGAAATTCTGAAATCTGGAACTGCCTACTATGATGTGATATGTAGGACATGGTTGATGACTCAATTATAAATACTTGTGTTGAGAAAGTAAAATATGACGCCGAAAAACTTTATTGATTAATAAAGTCAAAATGAGAGCTTTGGTTACAAATTGAAATATTCTTTTCAAACAATTGAATCGTGGAATTTTGAATCTTACGAGTAATCTAAGATAAGTTAAATCATTGGGAAGATTAGTGCGATAAATGATAAGACAAACCATGGGGAGGGTTAGTGCGATAGGTGTGCACATTAGAAGAGAGGTGAGAATTTCTCAAGAGAGTGTCGCACTAATATGTTGTTGCATTAGCCTGTATCAATTTAAATACTTGCTAAACGTATTTTAAATCAAACACACTTTCGGGCTCTGACCCGTTTTTTTCTCTCTCTCTCTCTCTCTTGTATATATATGTATGTATTACAGGTGCCCAGCCACAGGGGCGTCTTGCTTAGGATCTCTTAGAAGGAACGCGCTGCAGCTTAGGTGGGAGTTGCAGGTCTCTTGATTAGATGACTTCGTTCATTCGGACCCACTCTTAGTACTTTCATCTAGTTGAGCATGTGTAGATCTTTCCATTATTCCGTTGTTATTGGACATTTGTATTTCAGTTATTTCCAGTATTGTTACTATGGGATTTATTCAGTTTGGATGTGTGACTTTAGATTTCGTATGCTGACATTCGATTGACGAATGTATTATATTAATTGGTTTATGTTGCAGAATTTAATGTGGTGTGATTCTTACTTATTGAATGTTGTTAATAAAATAAATGATTTTCTTTAAATAAAAATTTGGAAAGTATGTATGAAAATGGTTTTGACACTTAGCTTAATTAATTAGGGTGTTAATTTGGAAAAGTTTATTTTTACGAAAGTGATGCTAAGAATGAACCAACTGTTCACCTTGATTTTAATTTAATAAAGGAGTGATCGCCCGGTATTTAATTAGGTGGGGTGTCACAGGTGTATCAGAGCATCAGGTTCTAGTGTCCATAGGATCTGTACGGCTTATTTCGCTTTCAGCTTAACGTTATTGATATAGATCCCTATTATAGGATGGTTGTATTCTTGCTTTCAAGTTTATGTCTTCAGCTATTTGAGATTTGATAATGACTGTAGACTAATAAACTTCTTCACGTTTCAGATGCCTCCGAGACGTGCTCCGAAGGATAGGCTTGCCCAGGCCGAGCAGCCAGCAGTTCCGGCACAAGGCACAATTAATGCAAATGAAGTAGCCGCCATTGTTGCTCAGGCGGTGAATGTCGCACTAGCGGTGGCTCAGCAGGCTCCACCCCAGGTTCAGGCAGTGGCGCCAGTACCAGCACAACTTCCATCTGCATGGGAGAGGGTTCGGGATGCTTTTCAGAAAGTGCATCCCCCTGAGTTCTCTGGTAGCTCCGATATTGTCACAGTTAGCCAATGGAACAAAGACATCCAGCGGCATCTCCGTATGTATGAGTGCACTGACGTGCAAAAGCAGTTATTGGCTTCCTTTAAGCTGGTGGGAGCCGCTTTGCAGTGGTGGGAGTCCACTACCACATTGGAGGAGAGGGACACGATCCCTATTCAGTTGTTCTGGGAGCGATTTGACCGCAAGTATTTTCCACCCGCCGTGCAGACTGAGATGAGGCCGAAATTAGTGAATCTGGAGCAGGAGAGTCTTACCGTAGCAGAGTATGAGGAGGAGTTCATGAGACTTTTCACCATTGTGCTAGATGAGGCACCTACTGAGAGCAAGAAGATTATGCTGTTTGTCGATGGGTTAGCTTGGAGGATCCGTCAGCACCTTATTGGGAATTTATCCCTGAGTACTTTCACTGATGTACTCAATGCCGCGTTGTTACATTGCCTGGATCACTGCTTCGATTTGCAGGGAAGCAAGAGAGCAGGAGAGTCCATCCAGCAGGGCAGGACCGGGGGTAATAGTGCAAGTGGGGCACCATCTCATGGACAGACTCGTCAGCACGAGCAGAGTTCCCATCAGGGGGACCCTGTTAAGCGATTTTGTTTAGGTGATTCTAGGCAGGGATATGGGGGCTATAGGCAGGGCCAACAAGGCCAGCCTAATCAGCAGGGCCAACAGGGCCAACACCGACAGCAGGGCCAGCAGCGTGCTAATCAGGGCCAACAGGGCCAGGGGCGAGGAGGTAACGGCCAGCAGGGCCGTGGTCAACAGGGACAGAGGGGAGGCAACTTCAAGGGCCGATGTTTTGGATGTGGTAGACACGGCCATAGGCGTCAGGGTTGTCCGGAGGGAGATAGGGCCCCACAGCAGCAGGGTGCCCGTAATGAGCCAGAGATACCACTTTTTTCGGCTGCACTCCCAACTCCAGCCCAGGTGCCAGCCCTACCAGCCATTCCAGCAGCTCCAGTGCAGCAGGGGCAGCTCCAGTGCAGCAGGGGCAGTTCCAGTCCAGTGTCTATAACGTCCACCAGGCAGCAGCTCCACAGGCACCACCCGCGATTGAGGGTATGTTTCCTATCCATGGTACTATGGGTCGGGTTTTGTTCGATACGGGGGCAACGCATTGTTTTATAGCTACGCATTTTGCGAAGGCCTTTGGGTTGTTATCCACAGCAGAGAGCACAGTGGCGTGTGTGGACTCACCACTTGGGAGTGGGTCACTTATTTTCTTTATATGCCGGGGAGTGGGGGTAGAGATTGGTAGCTTGGTATTACCTGCAGACATGTTAGTCTTCGACATGCACGAGCATGATGTGATTATTGGTATGGATTGGCTCGAAGCTTATAGAGCCATGATTGATTGCTTCGGTGGGAGCATTATTTTTGCCATTCCGGGGCAAGAGATGTTTGTAGTGGTGATTCCTCGCCCAGAGGGAGGTTCGACCGCTCATTTGTATTACATAGAGGAGGATACCTCTAAGGAGGTTGTGATTCCCTTGGATTCGATCCCAGTTGTCAGGGAGTATTCCGATGTGTTTTAGGAGATACCAGGCCTACCCCCTAGTCGTGAGATAGACTTTGTCATAGATTTATTGCCAGATACGAGACCTATAGCACGCGCACCGTACCGTATGGCTCCGGCAGAGATGCGAGAGCTACAAGATCAGATAGAGCAGCTATTAGGTCAAGGCTTTATTCGTAGGAGTACCTCACCTTGGGGCGCTCCATTTTTGTTTGTGAAGAAGAGAGATGGTTCACTGATATTGTGTGTGGACTACCGGGAGCTGAACAAGGTCACAATACGGAATAAATATCCGTTACCTCGAATCGATGATCTGTTCGACCAACTGAGGGGAGCAACTTTCTTTTCGAAGATAGATCTGAGGTCGGGGTACCATCAGCTACGTATTAGGGAACAGGATGTTTCGAAGACTGCTTTCTTGACGAGATATGGGTCTTATGAGTTCCGGGTGTTGCCGTTAGGACTCACAAATGCTCCAGCCGTTTTCATGGACTTGATGAACCGAGTATTCAAGGAGTTCTTGGATCAGTTTGTCATAGTTTTCATAGATGACATTTTGATATATTCACACTCCGAGGAGGAGCATGCCGAGCATTTGAGGCAAGTTCTTCAGACTCTACAAGAGCATAAGTTGTATGCTAAGTACGAGAAGTATGGATTCTGGTTACGAGAAGTACAGTTCTTGGGCCATGTTGTTTCTGAGCAGGGGATAGCAGTTGACCCGAGTAAAGTGTCAGCGGTGAGGGAATGGGGACAACCCACGACACCGACGGAAGTGCATAGTTTATTGGGGTTAGCCGGATACTACAGGAGATTCATTCGGGGATTGTCCAAAATAGCGGGTCCATTGACGAATCTGACTCGCAAGGGAGTACCATATGTTTGGGATGACGCTTGTCAATTGGCTTTCGATGAGCTGAAAGACAAGATTACTGCAGCGCCAGTCCTTGCTTTACCGAAGCCGGGTGCGGAGTTCCTAGTCTACACCGATGCCTCTTTACGGGAACTTGGGGGAGTACTTCAGTAGGAGGAGAAGGCTATAGCTTTTGCCTCCCGCAAGCTTAAGACGCATGAGAAGAATTACCCCACCCACGACCTGGAGTTAGCAGCGGTCGTTTTTGCATTGAGATTATGGAGACACTATTTATTGGGGGAGAAATTCCGTTTGTTCACAGACCACAAGTCATTGCAGTACCTATTCACTCAGCGAGAGCTGAATATGCGTCAGCGCAGATGGCTAGAGTTTATGAAGGACTACTAGTCCGATATACAGTATCATTCGGGAAAGGCCAACGTAGTTGCTGATGCGTTGAGTCGTAGACCGGTAGACGAGGTAGCGGATGTCTGGAAAGCAAAGTGGAAGGAGTTAGGCCACCAGGACGCAATAGCCCGTTCCTTCATATCTGTTATGACAATCACACCCGAGATTGTTATGAGGGTAATAAAGGCCCTGACCACAGACCCGCTTTGCCAGGAGCAGATTGTACGACTTTTAGCCGAGGGTGTTGAGTCTTATTCTGTTAGTTCTGATGGCGGTTTGAGGTTTAATGGGAGATTGGTGGTTCCAGAAGGAGAAGAATTACGTCATGCAGTGATGACCCAGTCTCACGGGTCTCGATTTTCAGTACATCCTGGAGGAGATAAGATGTACCAGGATATGAGGAGGCAATACTGGTGGAGTGGGATGAAGAAGGACATTGCTGAGTTCATATCCAAGTGTTCTACCTACCAGCTGGTGAAGGTGGACCATCAGAAACCGTCAGGATTGCTTCAGCCATTGGAAGTACCCGCGTGGAAGTGGGAGAGTATTTCCATGGATTTTATTTCAGGGTTGCCTACATCACAGCGGGGCCATGATTCTATTTGGGTGATAGTAGACCGTTTGACCAAGGTGGCTCATTTTCTGCCGGTGCGGACAGACTATACCACGGGTCAGTATGCTCAGTTGTTCATTGCTGAGGTTGTCAGATTGCATGGGGTGCCCCTGAATATTGTGCGAGATAGAGACAAGATTTTCGTCACATTTTTGGGAAAGCTTTCAGGAGGCTATGGGTACTGAGTTGAGGTTGAGTTCAGCTTACCACCCACAGACAGATGGACAAACAGAGCGTACCAATCAGATGCTGGAGGATATGCTACGCATGTGTGTTCTTCATTTTGGAGGAGGTTGGGAGCCACACCTTCCACTTGTAGAGTTTGCTTATAATAACTCCTATCAGTTCACGATTGACATGGCTCCATTTGAGGCTTTGTATGGCAGACCTTGTCGTTCTCCAACTTTTTGGCTCGAGGTGGGGGATAACAAGTTGCTAGGACCAGAAGTGATTCAGGAGACCACCGCGAGGATTGAGATGATCAGGAGTCGTATTTGGGTAGCCCAGGACAGGAAGAAGAGCTACACCGATGCGAAACGGTTCTTCCGGGAGTTTAGTTTGGGGGACCAAGTGTTATTGCGTGTATCTCCTATGAAGGGGGTGATGAGGTTCGGGAAGAAAGGGAAGTTGGCTCCGAGGTACGTGGGACCATTTCCCATCATCAAGAGGATTGGGCCGGTTGCATACAGGTTGGGACTGCCAGAGCATTTACATTACATCCACGATGTATTCCACATCTCGTCGTTGAGACGATATCTTCGGGATGATATGGCCCATACTCACATTGCGATAGATGAGATAGACTTACAGCCTGACAGCTCTTACGAGGAGAGACCGGTGGCTATCCTAGACTATAGTGAGAGGATATTGAGGTCGAAGATAGTTCCATTTGTGCGGGTCCAGTGGGAGCATCATAATGTGGAGGAATCCACTTGGGAGCGCGAGGCAGATATGCGCGAGAGATATCCAGGGTGGTTTTTACCAGGTATGCCTTATTTTCCGAATTTCGGGACAAAATTCCGTTATTAGGGGGGAAGTATGTAATCCCCCGTATTTTTATGCTATATTAATTTGGGGATTTATTAAATTTAATGTGAGTGAATTATTTAATAAAAATCCAGAAATTAATTATGTTATAATTATTAACGTGACGAGAGTTAGTAATTATGGGAAATTTGTTGAATATTACTAATGAGCAAAGTAATATATTATATTGGTTATATTGAATGTCATGAGTGAGTTAAATGACAATTTCGGAAATTTAAGTCGGGACGTGCTCGTGTCGCGTCGGGACTAAATTTTGATAAATAAAAAGTGAATATTTTATAAGTTACCCGTATGGTCGTTTTGAGTGCGCCAACGCGTCCGGAAAGGTTGAGATAGTCAGAAAAGTGTACCCGGGGGTGTAGTTTGGGTCTCGGGGCATTTTTAGGCCTAATTAGTAACCCGGGAGGGCAATTTGGTCATTTTACATTTTTGGGTAATTAAACCCACGAAAATTAGAGAGGCTATATCTGATATTGAGGTTGTCACCTAGGGTTAGAATACCCAAAACCTAGAACGGCCATTGGAGAAGAGAGGAGAGAGCTCTCAAGCAATTCCAAGGCTCGAAACTCAACGGTTTGCATCGCCGCCACCACCAACGCGTAGATCGCGAGAAGGGGAAGGCAACCACACCAAAATCAGCTACAATCCAGACTTCTGAAAATCCCAGGCAAGTGTTTATCTTGCTATTTTCGTTGGTGCAATTTCCATATTAGTTTAGGAATGATTAGGGATGAAATATATGGAAGAAAACCCAAATTTTGATAGGAATTTGCATGTAGTAAAGACTTAAACCTTATTCTGGAAGTCTCTTGTGATGTAGAAAGATAACCCATGAAATTTTGTTGTAATTAAGAAAGAAATTATGGGGTAAAACAGATTAGAACCATGATTTAGAGATTTTAGGGTTCCTGAAGTTGTGTATGAATTTTGGGTTGATAATTCATGTTTAAATGATAGAAATACACATTCCTTACGTTAAAAACATCTGGTATATTGTTATAATGTTAGTAGTAGAATTTTTGGGACGTTTGGGTTTGGAAAATATGGATTTGGATGAAGAAAAGTGGTAGAACCCGTAACTGCAATTCTGCAAAAATCGAAATACCTGCTTGATCGATCGATCGAGCCTAGAGCTTCGATCGATCGAAGGTTCGATCGATCGAGCCCCAGACCTCGATCGATCGACCCCTCCTGGCAGACTCATATTTCCCCTTATTAATTAGTTGAAATTCAATTTATTGTGAGATAATTCTTGGGCATCCTTAATAAAATGTTTTGGGGGATAGGGAAGACCAGTAGGACATGTGAATAAATTTTGGGACCCTTGATGACGGGCAAAGATTGTATTTTAGGATAATTACATAAGGGTCGGTAAATTTATGACTTAAATAGAGAGAGAGACGTAAGTGAGTTACTTTGGGACAAATATGTATACCTACCGAATTTTATGATTGGGAGGATAGAATCCATGAAGCGTTAGGTAGTAAGTGGAAAAGTTCCTCAAATTAAAGTAAGATTTTGAAAGGTTATACGTGATAACTAGATAATGTGAAATAAATGCGAATGACGTAATTAAGGAAATTGAGTATTTACCAATTATTGATATGGTAATATTAGTATAGTTATATGATTGTGTATGCATATACTATCTATGTGTGAAAATCATGCCCACGCTACTTGCTATCCCTGAGGTTTCCGCGCTGGGACAGTCTTATCTCGATGGGACCTTTATGGGGGATATTGACTTGTACCCTAGAAGATAGATATCCTTGGTACAGGCTATCAGAATGATAATTTAGACTGTCCTAAGAGATGCGGGTATGTGCTTTCCTCTTAGAGACTTGGAATCTATGCTTCGCCTCATATTATTTGTGTATAGGTATCCTTGGTACAGGCTATCGCAGTGATAGTTCAGACGGTCCTAAGGGACTTGGAATCTATACTTCGCCTCAATATTGTTTGAGTATGTGTTAATACAGTTCGAGAGTGATTTCGAATTTGTATTCCATTAGTACGAGTGATATGGGGATTGGATAGTAGAGTATGCTCGCACCATAGTTTTATTTTTGGTTCTGTTATGATATATATATTTTATGAGTAGTTAATATATATATGAAATTCTAAAATCTGGAACTGCCTACTGTGATGTGATATGTAGGACATGGTTGAGGACTCAATTGTAAATACTTGTGTTGAGAAAGTAAAATATGACACCGAAAAACTTTATTGATTAATAAAGTCAAAATGAGAACTTTGGTTACAACTTGAAATATTCTTTTCAAACAATTGAATCGTTTAATTTTGAATCTTACGAGTAATCTAAGATAAGCTAAATCATTGGGAAGATTAGTGCGATAAATGATAAGACAAACCATGGGGAGGGTTAGTGCGATAGGTGTGCACATTAGAAGAGAGGTGAGAATTTCTCAAGAGAGTGTCGCACTAATATGTTGTTGCATTTGCCTGTATCAATTTAAATACTTGCTAAACGTATTTTAAATCAAACACACTTTCGGGCTCTGACCCGTTTTTCTCTCTCTCTCTCTCTTGTATATATATGTATGTATTACAGGTGCCCAGCCACAGGGACGTCTTGCTTAGGATCTCTTGGAAGGAACGCGCTGCAGCTTAGGTGGTAGTTGCAGGTCTCTTGATTAGACGACTTCGTTCATTCGGACCCACTCTTAGTACTTTCATCTAGTTGAGCATGTGTAGCTCTTTCCATTATTCCGTTGTTATTGGACATTTGTATTTCAGTTATTTCCAGTATTGTTACTATGGGATTTATTCAGTTTGGATGTGTGACTTTAGATTTCGTATGTTGACATTCGATTGACGAATGTATTATATTAATTGGTTTATGTTGCAGAATTTAATGTGGTGTGATTCTTACTTATTGAATGTTGTTAATAAAATAAATGATTTTCTTTAAATAAAAATTTGGAAAGTATGTATGAAAATGGTTTTGACACTTAGCTTAATTAATTAGGGTGTTAATTTGAAAAAGTTTATTTTTACGACAATGATGCTAAGAATGAACCAACTGTTCACCTTGATTTTAATTTAATAAAGGAGTGATCACCCGGTATTTAATTAGGCGGGGTGTCACAATACCCATTATTGATATAGTAATATCAGTATAGTTATATGATTGTGTATGCATATACTATCTATGTGTGAAAATCATGCCCACGCTACTTGTTATCCCTGAGGTTTCCGCACTGGGACAGTCTTATCTCGATGGGACCTTTATGGGGGATATTGACTTGTACCCTAGATGACAGGTATCCTTGGTACAGGCTATCGGAATGATAGTTCAGACGGTCCTAAGAGATGCGGGTATGTGCTTTCCTCTTAGAAACTTGGAATCTATGCTTCGCCTCATATTGTTTGTGTATAGGTATCCTTGGTACAGGCTATCGCAGTGATAATTCAGACGGTCCTAAGAGACTTGGAATCTATACTTCGCCTCAATATTGTTTGAGTATGTGTTAATACAGTTCGTGAGTGATTCCGAATTTGTATTCCCTTAGTACGAGTGATACGGGGATTGGATAGTAGAGTATGCCCGCACCATAGTTTTATTTGGGGTGCTGTTATGATATATATATATTTTATGAGTAGTTAATATATATATGAAATTCTGGAATCTGGAACTGCCTACTGTGATGTGATATGTAGGACATGGTTGATAACTCAATTATAAATACTTGTTTTGAGAAAGTATTATATGACACTAGAAAACTTTATTGATTAATAAAGTTAAAATGAGAACTATGGTCACTTATTGAAATATTCTTTTCAAACAATTGAATCGTTAAATTTTGAATCTTACGAGTAATTTAAGATAAGTTAAATCATTGGGAAGATTAGTGCGATAAATGATGAGACAAACCGTTGGGAAGGTTAGTGCGATAGGTGTGCACATTAGAAGAGATGTGAGAATTTCTCAAGAGAGTGTCGCGCTAATATGTTGTTGCGTTGGCCTGTATCAATTTAAATACTTGCTAAACGTATTTTAAATCAAACACACTATCGGGCTCTGACCCGTTTCTTTTTCTTTTTCTCTCTCTTGTATATATATGTATGTATTACAGGTGCCCAACCACAGGGGCGTCTTGCTTAGGATCCCTTGAAAGGAACGTGCTGCAACTTAGGTGGGAGTTGCAGGCCACTTGCATAGACGACTTCGTTCACTTGATTCCACTTCTATCATACTCATTTATTGGGCATGTGTCGCCCTTTCCACTATTTATCTGTTTTATTGGGGCATTTGTATTTCGGTTATTTCTAGTACTGTTATTATGGGATTTATTTCAGTATGGATGTTTTACCTTAAGTCTAAAATGTTGGGACTTTGAATGTTGAATGTTTAAATTAATTGGATTATGTTCCAGGATAATTGTTGTATGATTCTTACTTATTGAAAATGTTGTTACTAATTAAATAAATAAGTTTTTCTTTAAAAATACATTTTGGTTATAAAGGTTAAAAATGGTTTTGACACTTAGCTTAATTAATTAGGGTGTTAATTTGGAAAAGTTTATTTTTACGACAGTGATGCTAAGAATGAACCAACTGTTCACCTTGATTTTAATTTAATAAAGGAGGGATCGCCCGGTATTTAATTAGGTGGGGTGTCACAGGTGGTATCAGAGCATCAGGTTCTAGTGTCCATAGGATCTGTACGGCTTATTTCGCTTTCAGCTTAACGTTATTGATATAGATCCCTATTATAGGATGGTTGTATTCTTGCTTTCAAGTTTATGTCTTCAGCTATTTGAGATTTGATAATGACTGTAGACTAATAAACTTCTTCACGTTTCAGATGCCTCCGAGACGTGCTCCGAAGGATAGGCGTGCCCAGGCCGAGCAGCCAGCAGTTCCGGCACAAGGCATAATGAATACAAATGAAGTAGCCACCATTGTTGCTCAGGCGGTGAATGCTGCACTAGCGGTGGTTCAGCAGGCTCCACCCCAGGTTCAGGCAGTGGCGCCAGTACCAGCACAGCTTTCATCTGCATGGGAGAGGGTTCGGGATGCTTTTCAGAAATCGCACCCCCCTGAGTTCTCCGGTAGCTCCGATATTGTCACAGTTAGCCAATGGAAGAAAGACATCCAGCGGCATCTCCGTATGTATGAGTGCACCGACGTGCAGAAGCAGTTATTGGCTTCCTTTAAGCTGGTGGGAGCCGCTTTGCAGTGGTGGGAGTCCACTACCACTTTGGAGGAGAGGGACACGATTCCTATTCAATCATTTTGGGAGCGGTTTCACCGCAAGTATTTTCCACCCGCCGTGCAGACTGAGATGAGGCGAAGATTACTGAACCTGAAGCAGGAGAGTCTTACCGTAGCGGAGTATGAGGAGGAGTTCATGAGACTTCTCACCATTGTGCCAGATGAGGCACCTACTGAGAGCAAGAAGGTTATGCTGTTTGTCGACGGGTTAGCTTGGAGGATCCGTCAGCACCTTATTGGGAATTTATCCCTGAGTACTTTCACTGATGTACTCAATGCCGCATTGCTACATTGCCAGGATCACCGCTTCCATCTGCAGGGAAGCAAGAGAGCAGGAGAGTCCAGCCAGCAGGGCAGGGTCGGGGGTAATAGTGCCAGTGAGGCACCATCTCATGGACAGACTCGTCAGCACGAGCAGAGTTCCCATCAGGGGGACCCTGCTAAGCGATTCCGTTCAGGTGATTCCAGGCAGGGATTTGGGGGTTATAGGCAGGGTCAGCAGGGGCAGCCTAATCATCAGGGCCAGCAAGGCTAACACCGACAGCAGGGTCAGCAGCAGGGCCAACAGCATGTTCATCCGGGCCAGCAGGGCCAGTGGCGGGGAGGTAACGGCCAGCAGGGCCGTGGTCAGCAGGGTCAGAAGGGAGGCAACTTCGAGGGACGATGTTTTGGGTGTGGTAGACAGGGCCATAGGTGCCATGATTGTCCGGAGGGAGATAGGGCCCCACAGCAGCAGGGTGCCCGTAATGAGCCACAGAGATCACTTTTTTCGGCTGCCCTCCCAGCTCCAGCCATTCCAGCAGCTCCAGTGCAGCAGGGGCAATTACAGTATGAACGTGTCTATAACGTCCACCAGGCAGCAGCTTCACAAGTACCACCCGCGATTGAGGGTATGTTTCCTATCCATGGTACTATGGGTCGAGTTTTTTTTGATACGGGGGCAACACATTGTTTTATAGCTACGCATTTTGCGAAGGCCTTAGGGTTGTTAGCCACACCAGAGAGCACAGTGACGTGTGTGGACTCACCACTAGGGAGTGGGTCACTTATTTTCTTTATATGCCGGGGAGTGGGGGTAGAGATTGGTAGTTTGGTGTTACCTGCGGACATGTTAGTCTTAGACATGCACGAGCATGATGGGATTATTGGTATGGATTGGCTCGCAGCTTATAGAGCCATGATTGATTACTTAGGTGGAAGCATTGTTTTTGCCATTCCGGGGCAAGAGATGTTTGTAGTGGCGATGCCTCGCCCAGAGGGAGGTTCGACCGCTCATTTGTATTTCATAGAGGAGGATACCTCTAAGGAGGTTGTGATTCCCTTGGATTCAATCCCAGTTGTCAGGGAGTATTCCGATGTGTTTCAGGAGATACCAGGCCTACCCCCTAGTCGAGAGATAGACTTTGTCATAGATTTATTTCCAGATACGAGACCTATAGCACGCGCACCGTAGCGTATGGCTCCGGTAGAGATGCGAGAGCTACGAGATCAGATAAAGCAGCTGTTAGGTAAGGGCTTCATTCGTATGAGTACCTCACCTTGGGGCGCTCCAGTCTTGTTTGTGAAGAAGAGAGATGGTTCACTGAGATTGTGTGTGGACTACCGGGAGCTGAACAAGGTAATGATACGGAATAAGTATCCCTTGCCTCGAATCGATGATCTGTTCGACCAGTTGAGGGGATCAAATTTCTTTTCGAAGATAGATCTGAGGTCGGGGTACCATCAGTTGCGTATTAGAGAGCAGGATGTTTCAAAGACTGCCTTCTTGACGAGATATGGGTCCTATGAGTTTAGGGTGATGTCGTTCGGACTCACAAATGCTCCAACCGTTTTCATGGACTTGATGAACCGAGTATTCAGAGAGTTCTTGGATCAGTTTGTCATCGTCTTCATAGATGACATCTTGATATATTCACACTCCGAGGAGGAGCATGCCGAGCACTTGAGGCAGGTTCTTCAGACTCTACGAGAGCATCAGTTGTATGTTAAGTACGAGAAGTGTGGATTATGGTTGCGAGAAGTACAGTTCTTGGGCCATGTTGTTTCTGAGCAAGGGATAGCAGTTGACCCGAGTAAAGTGTCAGCGGTGAGGGAATGGGTACAACCCACGACACCGACGGAAGTGCGTAGTTTCTTGGGATTAGCCGGATATTATAGGAGATTTATTCGGGGATTATCCAAAATAGCGGGTCCATTGACCAATCTGACTCGCAAGGGGGTACCATGTGTTTGGGATGACGCTTGTCAGTTAGCTTTCGACGAGCTGAAAGACAAGCTTACTTCAGCGCCAGTCCTTGCTTTACCGAAGCCGGGTGCGGAGTACCTGGTTTACACCGATGCCTCTTTACGGGGACTTGGGGGAGTACTTCAGTAGGAAGAGAAGGCTATAGCTTTTGCCTCCCGCAAGCTTAAGCCGCATGAGAAGAATTACCCCACCCACGACGTGGAGTTAGCAGCGGTCGTTTTTGCATTGAGGATATGGAGACACTACTTATTGGGGGAGAAATTCCGCTTGTTCATAGACCACAAATCACTGCAGTACCTGTTCACTCAGCGAGAGCTGAATATGCGTCAGCGCAGATGGTTAGAGTTTGTGAAGGTGTAACAACCCTCGATTCTGGAAGGCTCATTTTATACTAATTTTACCGCATAAGGTAATTATATAAAATGTGGGGATCGGAGTAGATATTAATTTAATGAATTTGAAGTTAATATTTACTATTTTGATGCATATTTACTGTAGGTGAAAGTAAATATCATCAGGTTGCATGTTTGTAGTGTCGGGTATTTGAACTGACATTTTGATTTAAATGATATTGGAACTCGAAATAATTAATAAAATTTCCGGATGCCAGTTTAGAGGGTGTAGTTCCGGATGGTGCGAGACAGTCAAAATAAGTGTCCTACTGTATTTCTGCATTTCGGGCACTTTTACCTGGTTTTAGCTTATATGCGTAATTGGGAGTCATTTTAATGTGGTGTTAACCATTTAAGTTGGGAATTTTAACCTAAGCCACGATTTTAGTCTCCTAAATCCCTTATTTTCCCCCCATTTTATGTCTTGAACAAAGAGAGAAATGAAGATTGAAGATGGGAGATTGCTTCTACCACCATGAAATCTGAATTTACAACCATAAGGCAAGTTTTCTACTTGCTAATATGTGATATAAGTTGAATAATTTGTATGATAGTTGTGTATTTGCATTTATGGATCACAAATGGAATTTATGGGATTTAAACCCTAATATTAGTTTTTGATGATAAAATGGTGAGTATTAATCGTTAGAAATCATGTAGGATAATCTTTGGGTAGATAAAAGTTGTTGGTTGTGTTCAAAATGATAGAGATTTGAGATTTGAGTTTAGCTTTTGGAAGAAGGAAGAACCCTAGGTCTTCTACGACCGGTCGACCGCGGTCTCGGGACCAGTCGACCGGGCCTTCGTGGGAGGGCTTACTGCTTTCCTACAAAGGCATAAATTTTGAGCGCGGTCGACCGCGATTCCTTTACCGGTCGATCGGCCCCTCTATTTTAAACTTTTTGCTTTTCTCCGTAGGCAAAACCTTGAGACGCGGTCGACCGGTCCCCTGTTTTTCACCTTTAAAATCTTATTTTGTTTCCTTGATTTATTTTCTTCAATAGGGACTAGGATCCTTCTTGAATGAAGTAAATTTAGAGTTTTAGAGTCCTAGATGAATTAACTATCCACCCTACTTTAGAAATAGGATAGGGGGGACTTTTCCGGGGTTATGCCAATTAATGTTAGGGCATTCTTTCTTCTAGTTGACTAAAATAAGACTAGGAGATGTAGTATTACGTTTGAGAGACCTTAGAAGATCAATAGAGCTATGATCCGTCTTGATGGTTTATAATAACTTCACAAGTAAATCTTGGGAGAATAGATTGATATTTCATTTAGTCATTGAGGTTGTAATACCGTTATGATATACGTATGGCTCCGGATAATAAGTTATATCATTTACAAATAAAGTAAATGGAAAAAGGTTTCGGATATAAATGAAACATGTACGTGGAAATGGTATTGATTTTAGTAAATGATAATTTACTTAATCATGAACTCGGTAAATGATAATTTACTTGATTCTTGAAAAATGATAAATAAAATGGTTGTTACACACCTCTCTAAATGACATCATAAGGGAAGTCCGCGCACTTGGTGATGCCCCCTGGCTAGTGAATGCAGGGTGGATATAGTCCATAGGCCATATGAGCGATTATGTTATATTTTTCTGCGCTGGTGAGGAGATTCCGGGTGTGGTCTTGACTCTCCCGTAGGCATATGGCCGCTTCCCGATGTTTGCGTTATGAGCCCAGGTTGTCTTGTATAGATAGGCCCTGGAAGATGATGGTCATTTAGGGGCGCGCCCAGTGCGGAAACTCGGAGGGACGGTCTTAGAATCGTTATATGTATATTAATATAACTATTCATAATCAAGTGGGACTTGATGTATGAGATATGCCATAAAGAGCATGATGTAGTGCCATATAGAGCACAATGAAATGCCACAAAGAGCAATTGTTGATAATAATATTCCTGCTAAGGAATGGTAATGCCAGGATGGGCATGTAATTAAAAGTAAAAGCCACAAAGAGCTTAAAATTGAGGTAAAAGCCATAAAGAGCTTATAGTTATAGATTTATTTTCCTGTTGAGGAATAAACTATGACATGAATCGGGGTATATGATAGAAGTTTTATTTATGTTAATCTTTCCTTTCTCCTGCTTAGTTAAAATTAAACTCATGCTTTTCTTTACTGTCTTAACATGTGTTTTAGAATTGTGTAGATAGACTTTATTCTTCCTAGCATGATAATATTCATAACTGTCATACTCTTTATTCATCTGGTAATCATATAGAACTGGGCCCTGACCCGTTTACACTTCTTGTTGCATATGCATCTTGTCTGTGCTCAGGTACTCCTCCGCAGGGATGCCTGATTTGAATTCCTATTCCGATGTGCTCGGCGAGCCGTGATGCATTGCGGGTATTACGGGACACCATTGGTATAGACGTTTTCATTTTTGCATCCTAGTTAAGATCAAGTCCTTTATTCGGGCGAGGTGCCCAAGCTTTTGTAAATGTCTAATGTAATGTAATAAGTAACTTATTGAACTTGTGTATTATTGGAGTTTCAGTTGGTGACCGGTATCATATTCGGTCTTTTTATTGTATTATTGTTGTATTATTTATATAAGTCTTGGGGTTTCCCTTATCTTTCAGGAATTGGGTTGTTTGTTTTCATTTATTTACTTTCAAATCAAAGTTTTTGGCAACCCGTTTTCTGAAATATTGGGTGGTTATCCTGGATACTCTATATTTTTATTGTGATGCTGAGAATGATTCCATCTATGATTCCATTATATTGGAGTATTGGGCTGGCCACCCCCTATTTTGGTGAGCGGGTTGTCACAGATGGTATCAGAGCATCAGGTTCTAGAGTCCTTAGGAATCTGTGTGGACGCCTTAAGTTTCAGCGTTGCTCTTGATTTGGCATAAAGCCTTAGGATTAAGATCGTTAGTTTCTTTGGTGAGATTTCATTCTTCTGCCATGAGGTAGAATCTATAGAATCTTCTGCGCATTCGTGTGAGAACAGTGGGTTGATTGGAGAAGGGCGTCATGAGCAGGAACTACGAAGGACTGTAATTTGTGGTCGGGGATGAGGACCGCTTTGGAGGTCGCTCCCTTTTTGTAGCATTTTTTTTTGTCATGCTACTACGGCCACTAATTTCAGTTGATGTAGTTTTCCCCTGTACCGCGAGAAGTAGAAAGTGGTACGGAGCTTGAGATTTCAAGCGATGATAAATCGAAGTGGAGAAGTGCCCTGAAGTAGGATTGAGGATAATCCTTCACCCGTAGGAGTAGTGTTGGGATGGTGAAAATGTGGTCGCCATATTCGTGGGTGCCGGAAGTTTGGCCCATAGAGAAGCCCGGTGGATACTTGCAATGGCGAGTTTCTCTGTGATAACTGGACTGAGGAGAAGGTGGATTCTCGAAGGTTCACAAATGTTCGGCTAAAGACCGATGGGGAATAAGGTGTTGTACGGTTAGGGAGACCGTGCACTAGGAAATGATAGGCTCCAGAATAAGTGTCGTTAACACTTCTAATGGAGTAAGATTCATGAAACCCCGTTGGTGGACATCCGCCTGGGGAGATTTCATTGAACTAAGGAAGAGGAGGCCGAGAGCGTGTCCTCTTTTACTGAGGAAGTAAGAGGGATTGTGTGGGCAATTTTTGTTAGCCAGTTGGATCAATGGTTAGGATATGGAGTCTGAGAACCATTAGTATTGACCCAGAGTGATTGGCATAAATGGTTGGTGGGAATTCCGCCTTATTAGTGGGTGGTGTATTCCTTAGGATAAGACTTAGTAGTATTATATCTACTGTAGATTCGGGTGTGTAGTTTGAGCTCGTTGTAGTTTTGATGCGATTATAGAAGAGTAATTAGATGACTTCCGTAGTAGGGGAGTTTTATGATTTCTTCACTCGTTATGAAACGAGTGATGATATTTTAAAGGTATATGTGTTACATGTAACGTGTGGTATGAGTGTTCTATTGCTTTTTGCATTGTATGTGGTTGTTATGACTTATCTCCACGACCAACAAAGTTAAGTAGTAATGCATAGGAGGGGTTCCTTGTTTGGATTCCGCTTTTGCGGGACGCTCCACGCGTGAACCTTAACGGCGTTGGGAGTGGAGAGATGCCGTTTTCTTTTCTTTTAATTTATGTATTATACGCGAGTAAAGGTATTTTGGTTGGTTTGGGGTGATAGCAAGCAAATAAAATTGTGAGGCTATCTTACTTCTAGTTCAAAATGGAACTAGTTGTTCTATGATTTCTCCCCTGGATACAGGTTGAGACTTTATAGAGGTGAATCGAGGTAGGTAGGAGATTTTGTTATTCATTTTATTACCTTGTGTGAGTGTTTGATTAATTGTTTGTTTGTCTTGTTTATGCATGTTACGCTTATCTCCATGATCAACTAGTTAAGTAGGCATGTGTCGGAGGGGTTCCTTGTTTGGATTTCGCTTCGGCGAGATACTCCGCCGCATGAACACTTAACGATGTTGTGATTGGAGAGACGCTATTCTTTTCCTTCTTGTTTATTTTATTTATTTTGTTGTTAGATGTGGGATAGGAAGGATTAGCCGAGAATCACGTAGTAGAGTGATTAAGGGCTATTGAAGTGCGAGATAGAAGCACTGTATATAGTTCTCTCCTCTAATCGATGTGAGGGAGACTGAGATATGAAGTCGAATTTAGACTTCGGGTTATGCCTTGATAAGAAGGCTATTTGAAAAGATGTATATATGTTATGGGATAAAATTTGTGAGACCTCACAGAAAGTGAATGTCCGATCAGTTAAAATCTTTACCAATGCTGTGGTAAGACGTAGAAGTAGAATTTTGTTGATATGATTGCAAGTTAAAATTTATTGATCCCGATTATGTGTTTTAGACCATCACATCTTAATGACCGACGATGCGAGGTAGTAGTGTAACAGGAGGGTTCCTTGTTTGGATTTCGCCTCGGCGAGACGTCCCACGCATGAAACCGAGCGAACGTTGGGAGTTGAGATAGGTCTTGGACACTAGGGATATACTTAATATTTCATATATATACGACTTAGTTAGGATATCTATAGATAAAGCTTAGAATTCATTAGAACTTTAGGGCTATTAGGGTAGGTGATGTTAATTCAGGAAGGTGGTGAGGAGTGGACCACGAGTAAGACGTGGGTTGGGATTAGATCCCTAGGAACGAGATTTATGGGGTCTCGAGAGGTTTGGTAGGTTTGGCCGTAATAGATGAGGCCTTTCTTAGAAATAGTGTTACGTTGGAACTTCTCTTCCGGGGAGTTAGAAGGACGGGTGGATCCTCACTCTTGAGCCCATGATACTGAGCTCGAGAGTGGTTGAAATGGAGAAGCTTCTGCCAGGTTGGGGAGTAATGATACTGGAGCATAGACCCATTATTTATGCATCTCACAAGCTTAAAAATGTGGGAAGTATTAGTCCATGCTTGAATTAAAATTTCATCGTGGTAGTGATCACCTTAAATGGATAAGGCACTACTTCCTGGGCAAGAAATCTAGTCTTTCTCGCTAGCAGCGAGTTGTTGCAATATGTCGTGGGAGAAATCGAGTTGGTGCTCGGAGTTCAGAAGGACTAGTGATTGGATATTTTCTCATTCGCTAAGGAAATGCGATTTGGGGTAGTAGATGTGTCGAGTAAGAGAACCGTCAGAGATATTTGTGTTGGCTTGAAAAGCCAAATGAAATGAGCATGACTCAGAAGACTCTGTAGCAAGGGCATTCCGGTCTGTGATCGACCATTTTACCTACTCGTGCGAAGAAGAGTGTCGGTGGAATGAAGAAGAGTATAGTCATAGACGTTTGCATTGAATTGTCAGCAGCGTTCTGTTCATGATCCTATTTGAAAATTGTAAATCGTTTGACCAGACTGTTGCATTTCTGGCCATTATGGACGAACTTCATGTGGATGAGTACGACCCGCTCTTTATGGAGGAATGGTCGAACCGTGGGAGGTGCCTATTAAAATAGGGTAGACCGAGACTAGATTTTCGTGTCGGAAGTTTGATACAAATTTCCATAAAGATGGGAACCGTATGGAAATGGAGTATACCTTACCCCCCTAACACTGATGAATGAATGGAGGAGGCCGGCTTAATGTTGAAAGGCGTATCTTTATTGTACGCCTTAGAGTACATGACTGACGGAGCAGTAGTGTGTATGGATGGAAATCCCTGTACAACCTTGAGGCTTTTGAATGGACTTATGGATCATTTCCTAAGGCATTGGCATTGTGAGTGGCCTAGCGTGGTCGGGTGAGTAATTCGCTTACTCGTTGGAAGGAACCAACGGGTAATATGTTCCTTGGACTTGGAGTGGTCTCGGGACATTTCTTTAAAGATTTGGCTTTTAAGCCATACACCTTGATGAGATACGTCAATGTGAGGATGAGTTGAGTAGCGTTGGGGTTAAGCCGCTTAGAGACGGTATGGGTACCCCGAGGGGAGATGTAACATGATTCTGGAGGTTGGGCGATTTGTGCTGAGTCATGTGGGCATCGTCTTCCGCCGTAGGAAGCTAGAATCGATAGTTAGTGAGGAACGCTTTGTGCTATACTAGAGCACAATTGCTGTAGGCTGAGATCGATAGGGTCGATCTTGGTCCGGGTCCATTTGGGACGTTGCGTTAACCAGGGGTTTGTTTAGGATGGTAGAATCCTAGTTTAGAGTAGTATACCCTTTATGAGAGTTGGGTATGCCCGAATTTTGGGGGCAAAATTCCCTCTTAAGGGGGGGAGTATGTAACAAACCTCGATTCTGGAAGGCTCATTTTATACTAATTTTACCGCATAAGGTAATTATATAAAATATGGGGATTGGAGTAGATATTAATTTAATGAATTTGAAGTTAATATTTACTATTTTGATGCATATTTACTGTAGGTGAAAGTAAATATCATCAGGTTGCATGTTTGTAGTGTCAGGTATTTAAACTGACGTTTTGATTTAAATGATATTGGAACTCGAAATAATTTATAAAATTTCCGGATGCCAGTTTAGAGGGTGTAGTTAGTCCCGGATGGTGCGAGACAGTCGAAAAAGTGTCCTCTTGTATTTCAGCGTTTCGGGCACTTTTACCTGGTTTTAGCTTATATGCGTAATTGGGAGTCATTTTAATGTGGTGTTAACCATTTAAGTTGGGAATTTTAACCTAAGCCACGATTTTAGTCTCCTAAATCCCTTATTTTTCCCCCATTTTATGTCTTGAACAAAGAGAGAAAGGAAGAAGAAGAGAAAAGTGGAGAAAGAAGAGAGAAATGAAGATTGAAGATGGGAGATTGCTTCTACCACCATGAAATCTGAATTTACAACCATAAGGCAAGTTTTCTACTTGCTAATATGTGATATAAGTTGAATAATTTGTATGATAGTTGTGTATTTGCATTTATGGATCACAAATGGAGTTTATGAGATTTAAACCCTAATATTAGTTTTTGATGATAAAATGGTGAGTATTAATGGTTATAAATCATGTAGGATAATCTTTGGGTAGATAAAAGTTGTTGGTTGTGTTCAAAATGATAGAGATTTGAGATTTGGGTTTAGCTTTTGGAAGAAGGAAGAACCTTAGGTCTGCTACGACCGGTCGACCGCGGTCTCGGGACCGGTCGACCGGGCCTTCGTGGGAGGGCTTACTGCTTTCCTACAAAGGCATAAATTTTGAGCGCGGTTGACTGCGATTCCTTTACCGGTCGACCGGCCCCTCTATTTTAAACTTTCTGCTTTTCTCCGTAGGCAAAACCTTGAGACGCGGTCGACCGCGGTCTTGGGACCGGTCGACCGGTCCCCTGTTTTTCACCTTTAAAATCTTATTTTGTTTCCTAGATTTATTTTCTTCAATAGGGACTAGGATCCTTCTTGAATGAAGTAAATTTAGAGTTTTAGAGTCCTAGATGAATTAACTATCCACCCTACTTTAGAAATAGGATAGGGGGGGGGGGGGGGGACTTTTCCGGGGTTATGCCAATTAATGTTAGGGCATTCTTTCTTCTAGTTGACTAAAATAAGACTAGGAGATGTAGTATTACATTTGAGAGACCTTAGAAGCTCAATAGAGCTATGATCCGTCTTGATGGTTTATAATAACTTCACAAGTAAATCTTGGGAGAATAGATTGATATTTCATTTAGTCATTGAGGTTGTAATACCGTTATGATATACGTATGGCTCCTGATAATAAGTTATATCATTTACAAATAAAGTAAATGGAAAAAGGTTTCGGATATAAATGAAACATGTACGTGGAAATGGTATTGATTTTATTAAATGATAATTTACTTAATCATGAACTCGGTAAATGATAATTTACTTGATTCTTGAAAAATGATAAATAAAATGGTTGTTACACACCTCTCTAAATGACATCATAAGGGAAGTTCGCGCGCTTGGTGATGCCCCCTGGCTAGTGAATGCAGGGTGGATATAGTCCATAGGCCATATGAGCGATTATGTTATATTTTTCTGCGCTGGTGAGGAGATTCCGGGTGTGGTCTTGACTCTCCCGCAGGCATATGGCTGCTTCCCGACGTTTGCGTTATGAGCACAGGTTGTCTTGTATAGATAGGCCCTGGAAGATGATGGTCATTTAGGGGCGCGCCCAGTGCGGAAACTCGGAGGGGCGGTCTTAGAATCGTTATATGTATATTAATATAACTATTCATAATCAAGTGGGACTTGATGTATGAGATATGCCATAAAGAGCATGATGTAGTGCCATAAAGAGCACGATGAAATGCCACAAAGAGCAATTGTTGATAATAATATTCCTGCTAAGGAATGGTAATGCCAGGATGGGCATGTAATTAAAAGTAAAAGCCACAAAGAGCTTAAAATTGAGATAAAAGCCATAAAGAGCTTATAGTTATAGATTTATTTTCCTGTTGAGGAATAAACTATGACATAAATCGGGGTATATGATAGAAGTTTTATTTATGTTAATCTTTCCTTTCTCCTGCTTAGTTAAAATTAAACTCATGCTTTTCTTTACTGTCTTAACATATGTTTTAGAATTGTGTAGATAGACTTTATTCTTCCAAGCATGATAATATTCATAACTGTCATACTCTTTATTCATCTGGTAATCATATAGAACCGGGCCCTGACCCGTTTACACTTCTTGTTGCATATGCATCTTGTCTCTGCTCAGGTACTCCTCCGCAGGGATGCCTGATTTGAATTCCTATTCCGATGTCCTCGGCGAGCCGTGATGCATTGCGGGTATTACGGGACACCATTGGTATAGACGTTTTCATTTTTGCATCCTAGTTAAGATCAAGTCCTTTATTCGGGCGAGGTGCCCAAGCTTTTGTAAATGTCTAATGTAATGTAATAAGTAACTTATTGAACTTGTGTATTATTGGAGTTTCAGTTGGTGACCGGTATCATATTCGGTCTTTTTATTGTATTCTTGTTGTATTATATATATAAGTCTTGGGGTTTCCCTTATCTTTCAGGAATTGGGTTGTTTGTTTTCATTTATTTACTTTCAAATCAAAGTTTTTGGCAACCCGTTTTCTGAAATATTGGGTGGTTATCCTGAATACTCTATATTTTTATTGTGATGCTGAGAATGATTCCATCTATGATTCCGTTATATTGGAGTATTGGGCTGGCCACCCCCTATTTTGGTGAGCGGGTTGTCACAGAAGGACTATCAGTTTGACATACAGTATCATCTGAGGAAGGCCAACGTAGTTGCTGATGCGTTGAGCCGTAGACCGGTAGACGAGGTAGCGGATGTCTGGAAAGCAAAGTGGAAAGAGTTAGGCCACCAGGACGCAGTAGCCCGTTCCTTCATATCTGTTATGACAATCACACCCGAGATTATTATGAGGGTAATACAGACCCATACCACAGACCCGTTTTGCCAGGAGCAAATTGTACGACTTTTAGCCGAGGGTGCTGAGTCCTATTCTGTTAGTTCTGATGGGGGTTTGAGGTTTAATGGGAGATTGGTGGTTCTAGAAGGGGATGAATTACGTCATGCAGTGATGACCCAATCTCACGGGTCCCGGTTTGCGGTGCATCCTGGAGGGGATAAGATGTACCAGGATATGAGGAGACAATAGTGGTGGAGTGGGATAAAGAAGGACATTGCTGAGTTCGTGTCCAAGTGTTCTACCTGCCAGCTGGTGAAGGTGGACCATCAGAAACCGTCAGGGTTGCTTCAGCCATTGGAAGTACCCGCGTGGAAGTGGGAGAACATTTCCATGGATTTTATTACAGGGTTGCCTACATCACAGCGGGGCATGACTCTATCTGGGTGATTGTAAACCGTTTGACCAAGGTGACTCATTTTCTGCCGGTGCGGACAGATTATACCACGGGTCAGTATGCTCAGCTGTTTATTGCCGAGATTGTCAGATTACATGGGGTGCCCCTGAATATTGTGTCAGATAGAGACAAGATTTTCGTGTCACGTTTTTGGGAAAGCTTTCAGGAGGCTATGGGTACTGAGTTGAGGTTGAGTTCAGCTTATCACCCACAGACAGATGGACAGACAGAGCGTACTAATCAGATGTTAGAGGATATGCTACGCATGTGTGTCCTTGATTTTGGAGGAGGTTGGGAGCCACACCTTCCACTGGTAGAGTTTGCTTATAATAACTCGTATCAGTTCACGATTGGCATGGCTCCATTTGAGGCTTTGTATGGCAGGCCTTGTCGTTCTCCCACTTGTTGGCTCGAGGTGGGGGATAACAAGTTACTAGGACCGGAGGTGATTCAGGAAACCTCCGCGAGGATTGAGATGATCAGGAGTCGCATTCGAGTAGCCCAGGACAGACAGAAGAGCTACGCCGATGCGAAACGGTTCTTACGGGAGTTTAATGTGGGGGACCAAGTGTTACTGCGTGTATCTCCTATGAAAGGAGTGATGAGGTTTGGGAAGAAAGGGAAATTGGCCCCGAGGTACGTGGGACCATTTCCCATCATCGAGAGGATTGGGCGGGTAGCATACAGATTGGGACTACCAGAGCATTTACATCGCATTCACGATGTATCCCACATCTCGTCGTTAAGACGGTATCTTCGGGATGATATGGCCCATACTCACATCGCGATAGATGAGATAGACTTACATCCTGACAGCTCTTACGAGGAGAGACTAGTGGCTATCCTAGACTACAGTGAGAGGAGATTGAGGTCAAAGATAGTTCCACTTGTGCGAGTCTAGTGGGAGCATCATAATATGGAGGAATCCACTTGGGAGCGCGAGACCGATATGCGCGAGAGATATCCAAATTTGTTCTTACCAGGTATGCCTTGTTTTCCGAATTTCGGGACGAAATTCCGTTACTAGGGGGGAAGTATGTAATACCCCGTATTTTCAGGCTATATTAATTTGGGGATTTATTAAATTTAATGTGAGTTAATTATTTAATAAAAATTCGAAAATTAATTATGTTATAATTATTAACGTGACGAGAGTTAGTAATTATATGAAATTTGTTGAATATTACTAATGAGCAAAGTAATATATTATATTGGTTATATTGAATGTCATGAGTGAGTTAAATGACAATTTCGGAAATTTAAGTCGGGGCGCGCTCGTGTCGCGTCGGGACTAAATTTTGATAAATAAAAAGTGAATATTTTATAAGTCGATTCGTATTGTCGTTTTGAGTGCGCCAACGCGTCCGGAAGGGTCGAGATAGTCAGAAAAGTGTACCCGGGGGTGTAGTTTGGGTCTCGGGGCGTTTTTAGGCCTAATTAGTAACCCGGGAAGGCAATTTGGTCATTTTACATTTTTGGGTAATTAAACCCACGAAAATTAGAGGGGCTATATCTGATATTGAGGTTGTCACCTAGGGTTAGAATTACCAAAACCTAGAACGGCCATTGGAGAAGAGAGGAGAGAGCTCTCAAGCAATTCCAAGGCTCAAAACTCAACCATTTGCACCGCCGTCACCGCCAACGCGTAGATCGCGAGACGAGGAACGCAATCACACCAAAATCAGCCGTAAACCAGACTTCTAAAAATCCCAGGCAAGTGTTTATCTTGCTTATTTCGTTTGTGCAATTTCCATATTAGTTTATGAATGATTAGGGATGAAATATATGAAAGAAAACCCAAATTGTGATAGAAATTTGCATGTAGTAAAGACTTAAACCTTATTCTGGAAATCTTTTGTGATGTAAAAGAATAATCCACGAAATTTTGTTGTATTTAAGAAAGGAATTCTGGGGTAAAACAGATTAGAACCATGATTTAGAGATTTTTAGGGTTCTTGAGTTTTAAATGAATTATGGCATGATTAATCCATGTTTAGTGACGTAAATTGACATGCTTTACGTAGGAAATGTATGATATCATGTTAGGATGTTAGTAGTACAAATTTTGAGACGTTTGGTATTGTAAAATATGGATTTGGTGTAAGTTAGAAGATGAAACCCGTAACTGCAATTCTGCGAAATCGTTTAAGTTTATCCCAGGCGGATCGGTCCAGGTCTGAGGCGGATCGGTCCGATTTACCGGATCGGTTCTTTTATTCTCAGGTGGATCGGTCCGTTGATGATCGGATCAATTCTTTTCCAGGCTTCATCGGTTCACTTACGGTCCGGGGTATACTGGCCTTCAGTAGTCGGATCGGTCCGGGTCTTAGGCGGACCGGTCCGGTTAGCCAGATCGGTTCTTTTATTGTAGGCGAACCGGTCCGGTGATAGAATCCCTGAGCATTATGTAGTAAGTGGAAAGGTTCCTTAAAAATTAAAGTAAGATGTGAACGGTTATACGTGATAACTAAATAATGATAAATAAAAGCCGTAACTATGAGATTTGAGAATATACCCATTATTGATATAGTAATATCTGTATAGTTATATGATTGTGTATGCATATACTATCTATGTGTGAAAATCATGCCCACGCTACTTGCTATCCCTGAGGTTTTTGCGCTGGGACAGTCTTATCTCGATGGGACCTTTATGGGGGATATTGACTTGTACCCTAGAAGATAGATATCCTTGGTACAGGCTATCAGAATGATAGTTCAGACGGTCCTAAGAGATGCGGGTATGTGCTTTCCTCTTAGAGACTTGGAATCTATGCTTCGCCTCATATTGTTTGTGTATAGGTATCCTTGGTACAGGCTATCGCAGTGATAATTCAGACGGTCCTAAGAGACTTGGAATCTATACTTCGCCTCAATATTAATTGAGTATGTGTTAATACAGTTCGAGAGTGATTCCGAATTTGTATTCCCTTAGTACGAGTGATACGGGGATTGGATAGTAGAGTATGCCCGCACCATAGTTTTATTTGGGGTGCTGTTATGATATATATATATATATTTTATGAGTAGTTAATATATATATGAAATTCTGGAATCTGGAACTGCCTACTGTGATGTGATATGTAGGACATGGTTGATGACTCAATTATAAATACTTGTTTTGAGAAAGTATTATATGACACTGGAAAACTTTATTGATTAATAAAGTTAAAATGAGAACTATGGTCACTTATTGAAATATTCTTTTCAAACAATTGAATCGTTAAATTTTGAATCTTACGAGTAATATAAGATAAGTTAAATCATTCGGAAGATTAGTGCGATAAATGATGAGACAAACCGTTGGGAAGGTTAGTGCGATAGGTGTGCACATTAGAAGAGATGTGAGAATTTCTCAAGAGAGTGTCGCGCTAATATGTTGTTGCATTGGCCTGTATCAATTTAAATACTTGCTAAACGTATTTTAAATCAAACACACTATCGGGCTCTGACCCATTTCTTTTTCTTTTTCTCTCTCTTGTATATATATGTATGTATTATAGGTGCCCAGCCACAGGGGCGTCTTGCTTAGGATCCCTTGAAAGGAACGTGCTGCAGCTTAGGTGGGAGTTCCAGGCCACTTGCATAGACGACTTCGTTCACTTGATTCCACTTCTATCATACTCATTTATTGGGCATGTGTCGCCCTTTCCACTATTTATCTGTTTTATTGGGGCATTTGTATTTCGGTTATTTCTAGTACTGTTACTATGGGATTTATTTCAGTATGGATGTTTTACCTTAAGTCTTAAATGTTGGGACTTTGAATGTTGAATGTTTAAATTAATTGGATTATGTTCCAGGATAATTGTTGTATGATTCTTACTTATTGAAAATGTTGTTACTAATTAAATAATTAAGTTTTTCTTTAAAAATACATTTTGGTTATAAAGGTTAAAAATGGTTTTGACACTTAGCTTAATTAATTAGGGTGTTAATTTGGAAAAGTTTATTTTTACGACAGTGATGCTAAGAATGAACCAACTGTTCACCTTGATTTTAATTTAATAAAGGAGTGATCGCCCGGCATTTAATTAGGCGGGGTGTCACACCATGTGGCACGGACTAAAAATTGGGGGCCGAGGACTTTTAATCGATCGGTTAAAGGCCTTGTCAAGACCCTTATAAATAAAGGCCCCTGCCATCCATTTCAAAGCATTCCAAAACCCGACCTTGATCATGTTTTTTAAACTTCTTCACCCTCAGGTGTCCAATATACTCGAGCTCGTTCTGAAAGTCCCCAAGAAGCTTATGCTTTAGAAACGTCACTTCTCCCTCAAGGAAAGCTCATACTTCCGCGAAGTCTCTTTTGAGTACGAAAAGAAGTTCATACTTCTAAAAAGTCACCTCCGAGAAATAAACTGAATAGAATCTCTGCACAAATTCCTCCAAGAGAACTTTTCTAAACGAAGCTCTATCCGATTGAAAAGCACCAAAAAGAAAGGGCACTCCCCCGAAACAAAAAGTCGGCTTTGGCCGCAAGGGTAAAGAACCTCTGCACAAATTTTGGGGCAATACCCCCCATATATACACATATTGTGATAACCTGTACATATCTATTTATCTTCTTTAGCCCGATCACCGTTTGGGGAACGAGTATGCACTTTACAACGTCTATATTTCAAAAGCCCGGTTTCTAACCCGTCACCTCTATTTTGGAATTTTCGTTTATTTTAAATATCAAATTTCTAAATTTAAATAATAAGGAATTTAAATATTAATATTTATAATAGTTTTCTATTTATCAAAGATCATTTTTTATTATGTAAAAAAATCTTTAATATTGGGATAGTAAACGTTAAAAGTAACGTTTCAGTATTGTTAATTCGCGATTGGACATATAACACAATTACACCAATCTCTATCTCTACCACTTAAAAAAAGCATAAAACTTAAGAACTGATAATTTGACTATATTATCCCTAGTCTTGCTCATATATCCATTCCTACCCTTCGTCATATTTTATTCTTTACCCATAGAATAATGCTTTTGGTACCGGGTGAATGCCACCGGTTAAGCTAAACGGCTGAGGTGGCTGGTTTGTAGGTATGAGGAGGATTTTCTTTTTTGAGTTGTTATGTGCAATTGTTTTACCTTTTTTTTTTCTTCTGAAAAACTGTTTTTAAAACTATATTCTAAAAATGTTTTTTTTTTGTTATAAACTCTTTTTTTTTTGTTAAAACTACTATTTAAGAAGATTTTTTAGTGTAAAAATTACTTTTTTAGAAACTATTTTTTTAATAACTATTTTGTTTTCAGATTTGTTTTGCTTAAAAAATATTTTTTGTATATCAATTTGTTAACAATTGAGACATTTTTTTAATATATAAGTTTGGAAAAAAATTTTGGTGTCTCTCAAACATCAAAACGTTGATATCTTAAGTCAGCGATCGGTTATTGTCGTCGACGCGAATCCACATCATTTAATGGATGTGGGTCTGCGCACTAACAAATCGAATTTAAAAAATATTTTTTTTGCTAAAATCTATTCGTTAAATACACGCTATATATAAATATATGTACAAAAATATACGTTAAAATATACATCAACAATCGGTTATTGTCGTTGATGCAGATCCACAACATTTAATGGATGTGGATCCGCGCCAGCGGTACTAACAAATCATGTGTATCGGTTGCGACACGCTGACATGACGTGTTGCGATTGATTATTTTGTTATGAATGTAGATCCGCGTCAGCGACAATAACTAGTGTCGCGATTGACACATAAAAATCATGAGTCTACATAAAAAATATTTTTTTTATGTTAAAACTAGTTTAAAAATTGTATTTTACTAAAAAAATATTTTTTGTTAATTTTTTTTTGTTAAAACTGTTCTTATTGTAAAAGAATTTTTGGGATCTTGAGTATTTAGTCCTATTTATAATGATTTATTTGTCACCACTCCCATATTTTTATTTTTTTAGTTGTTGGTCCTATATGGGACAAGTGTCATTGTCTACAAAAAGAAGGATGGGTGGTTACAGGGAAGTTATAGGCGGTTTTAGGTGATTATGGGACTTTTTACAATTTTAAAAATACATGGAAGTGGAGCTTAAATACATCTTTGTAGATGGGACTAAAGTCAAAAAACCTGTTTTTTTTTTTTTTGTGTATATTTTGGCCAACTCATGTGGCCACATCAGCCGGTTGGGTTATCCGGTTGATCCAGCCGGTACCTATAGCACTCCTCTTACCAATATTCTCTCTCTCTCATAAAACACACGAAGCGACTCTTGGAACTCAGCGGGTGCTATTAGGTTTCAAGTCGGCTCTCCAGTTTCCCCCACCCTATCAATGGATCCTAAACGACTTAAGCCCCTTGGTTTCCCCGGCATTGATTATCCTCAATCTCAACAGTCCTATAAATATATGTACTCCACCAAATTTCTCAACCCAAATCGGTTATTGCTCTTCATTGACCCTCAATTCTAGGTATGGGATTTTTAATAAATATATTTCTATTTCAAATGTTGTTGTGTATTCCTTCAACTTGTATCGTGTTTATTCTTCTAACCCTTGTTTAGGGTTTGATGAGTTCGGGTTCTTTTGCAATTCAAAAGGTGATAAAATAAATTCTTGTTGTATTTTTGTATAAACAAGTGTGTATATCAACATATAGATGTATGTGTGTGCAGTGGCGGAGCCAGGAATAATTGGTGGCCTGGGCACGAAAGGAAAATTTCGGGGGTTTCGGGGCGGGAGCCCCTGATTTTTAAAATTTTTTTTATGAGTACTCATAATAATCTTTTAACTGCATAGAAAAAATAACATATGAATAGATGAATTAGAATGATTTTTTGTTTGGGTAATACTAGGGCTACCCTTTTTGTTACTCCCAGCTTTAAAGTGTTGTACTTACTTTGTCTTTTATGCCCTGGCGGGACTCATACAAGTAAAGATAAAGCAATGTACAACACTTTGAAGCCGAGGGTAACAAAAAGGGGTAGCCTAACATTATCCTTATTGTTTAGATAATAATATCTTGAGATTATGGTACAAGTATCATCCATGGAAGTTATACTTTGTAGTTAACATTTTTTTAGAAACTAACAATATTTCATATAAAATCATTAGTCAAAACTCAATACTAATAAATTATATAGAAAATACTCCACCGGCCCCATTGAAGAGTCTTTATATGACTTTAGCCTTTATTGCCCACTTCTCAATGGTCAAAATCAAGATGATTACGACCATGAACGAAATGTCCTCGACACGACATGACACAAAATCCTCTTTTTAACCAAACACAAACACAATCCAATAAACATGCGACGCAACACAACACAACGCAATTTTTTTTTTAACATAGCACAAACATGACCCAAATAAAACTTGATACGATACGACCAATTAAAAAACGACACTACAATTAGGAGGTGGTGCAAGAGAAATAACGTTGGAGGATTGTCATAACTGGCTGATCCAGGAATTTGGCGGGGAGGGGGGGGGGGGGAATGTATATAAAATTATGTTTGATGGGGCCAAATGTTTTTATATATATATTTTTTTTAAATTATCATAAATTTCAAGGGTAAAAAGAATCAATTTTCAAAAGTTTATGGGAGCCCCACCCCACCCCCACCCACCCTAGATCTGGTTGAGGAGGATGGGGATGGTAGGCACAGATTGGGTTCGGTTTGGGTTAAGGAAGGAATTTTTTTTGGGGGGAGGCATATACCGAATAGTCCCTCGAATATTTTTTAATATACGTTTAGTCCAAGCCTTTTTATTTTGTTCCAAAAAGTTCCTCACCACATAAAAACACTCAATAAGGACACACACAAACCTATTTACCCACCACCCTCCACCCCTACCCCCACCCCCCATCCCACCCCCACTGTCAGAGCTCCGGCAGCCCTCGTTGGAGCTCCGACGACCCCCACCGGAGCTCCGGCAGTGGGGGGTGGAGAGATGGGGAGGGGGTGCCGCTAGCACGGACCTTTAAAAATAAGAGAATATTGGGTAAATGGGTATTTGAGGGACTAAATGTGTTAAACTAAAAATGTGTCTTCTGTGTTTCTATGTGGTGAGGGACTTTTTGGAACAAAATAAAAAGGCTTGGACTAAACGTGTATTAAAAAATGTTCAAGAGACTTTTTGGTAATTGATCCCTTTTTTTAAAGGTGAAGATATGTTTGTGGAAGAACTAAGGTTTGGGGGGTTTGAGTTTTTTGATATCCTTTGGTTTGTGGGGTTTGGAGGTGAAGATAAATCAATCAAGGTGAGCGAGGAGGAAGAAATATGAATTTGGTGAACAGTGATGGTGATGTGGCCATTATTATTGTCTTGCAAGTTTAATGTGTGCTCTGGTCATATGTAAGGTTTGAGAAAAGAAGTTACAGGATAAAAAAATTTAGTTTGATTTGCTAAATAACATGAAGTGAATAAGTCGTTAGAAAAATGCTTGTTAAGTCATAGACTATGGAGAATAAGGTTTCCATGAAACGGTTTTAGCAAATGATTATTGTTAACTTTGAAAATTTATAAATTTGTGCTCAAATGTCATAGACTATGTAACAACGTGATACTCTATTCACAGCCATAACCATGGTATGTAATTTGATCAAACTGGACAAAGATGAAATTGAATTTTGGCTCCAAAGGATCCCAATTGCATCATACTATCCATGAAATATTAGTCTTTGGCCTTCTTAAAATCTTTTATAGGATTTTTGCTATTTTTGCTATTGAACATGACTCGAGAACGCATCCATTAATGTATGTAGTTTGTGATACAATAATAGATGGAAAATAAAATTGCATAAATAACTGGTTTTATCCATTGATAATTAGAAAATCAAACATTTCTCAAATACATACAACCAACAAAATATAACAAATATAAATAAATCTAAGCAACCTTCTTTGGAGATTTGGTGGCCTCTGCCTTAGATGGAGACTTTGGATCCTTTCCAGCCTTACCAGATTTCTTTGGCAAAAGAGCTGGATTGATGTTAGGAAGGACTCCACCGTGTGCAAAGGTAACACCTGTTAGCAATTTTCCAAGCTCCTCGTCATTCCTCACGGACACAACACATGTCTTGGGATAATTATGCTCTTCTTGTTGTCGCATGAGCAACATTTCTAGCCAACTCCAACGCCTTTGCAGCTAGGCATTCGAGAACGGCGACAAGGTAGACAGGGGCACCGGTTCCAACACACTGAGCATAACGTCCCTTCTTCAGATAACCACCGGTTCTACCGACTGGGAACTACAGACCAACCTTCACGGCGCGGGTGACAAATTTCTTTCTTGGACCGCCGACTTTCCTTCCTTTAGCTCCCTTCTTCGATTTATTGGAAGCATCCATGTCGGGTGTTTAGAACTTTAGATAATGATGTGCTTTGGACTTGGATGGTCTACACAAATTATTTGAGCTATTTTTAGCGTTGTGAAGTTTGTGTTGCGCTGAGGCGCATTATATAATGCGCTAGGATTTGTGGAATGGGTTGATAGGATCACTCATCTTACCCTAATCGACGGTAATGGATTCTTTGATCCGTGTCTTCTAAAAGAACTAATAGATAGTGACCATAATTTTAAATCGAGAGATGTGAGTATCCTTTTCCCGCGGATTATTCGCTTATTTATTCTCTCTTTCCTCTACGAATATTTATATCAAATGGTGTTTTTATTTAAGAATATTGTAGAGATACCCTCTCATTATACTCATAAAATGAATCTGGTTGAGTTGTAAGTAATGCATTATTGGTTGTTATTTTGAATCGACCCTATGTAAACTCCACACTCAAGCCAATGTATTTAAGAATATTCATGATAGAATTATTATTTATTTTGAATCCAAGGTCAACTCTCATAGTTAAATGCCCTCTGAAAAACTCAAGTTAGGATCTCACATAACTTTCCAACTTAAATTACTAATCATATTTTGAAACAACTACGTCAATGATAAATATTGGGTAATTAAAGAAATGCGCGGTAATATTTTTTTCATTTTCATTTTCATATTCAAATTTTTATTTTTTAAAAATAATTTATAGATTACAAATTTTTAAATAAAAAATCATATGAACCAGGAGGTTTTTTAATGATCTCAATTTATTTTGACAACTCACATCTCCTTTATTTCCTTATGAATAGGGGGTGGGGAAATTTAGTTGGACTAAACACCTATAATTTAGGAGAAGAGATTAGGACATAGCAAGTTAATAAGCCAATCCTATTAAGTCTCTAAAAGCTATCGTGCGGGAAATCCACATAATAGCATTTTTTTGTGTATATATATATATATATATGTTTGTGTGTGTGTGACGACATCGCGTACCACACTCCTGAGTTGGATGATGACTCAGGATTTTGTGGAGGTCGATATGTTATGATCGCTCGTTTAGGATGGTCGAAATTTGTTTTTTGTTAGTTGAGAATGTGCTTCAACACTAGTAACACAATTAAAATCCTATGTCTTTTTTTAGGATTTGAAAAATGCTTATAAATGAAAACTTTTACTTTTCCGATGTGAAAATGTCAACTTTAGTGATTCGTAATAAAATGGAATTTTGTTCTCCAGGTATCAAATCATGTAATGTTTATATTACCCATTAAGGAA
Source organism: Sambucus nigra (assembly GCA_949130495.1). Taxonomy (NCBI): domain Eukaryota; kingdom Viridiplantae; phylum Streptophyta; class Magnoliopsida; order Dipsacales; family Adoxaceae; genus Sambucus; species Sambucus nigra. The sequence goes on from OX422210.1 coordinate 7,798,910, forward strand.
AATATGATGTATCATTGACTGTGTGTAATTTTTTCTTTAAAAATGTAAGTGCTTACCAACACAAGCAACTTTGTGTGTCGGATTCCATGTATAATATTACCAACATGAGCAATTTTGTCGTACAATGGTAGATTTGTACTAATCTTATACTAAATGTATTGTTAAGAAACCTTATATGTATTATTATGGTAAGGCATTGTCTTACCATAATGGTAGATTATGCTAATCTTGTTTATATAGCATCTCGTAGCCTTATTTCATAATAATGCTATCACCATTTGAATACCTAAAGGGAGGTGGGCTCTTCTCTAGCCTCTACGTCTAGTCTTTGTCTCATGTTGACGGATTATGTTATGAAACTTGTGTGTTTGATTTATTTTTGGTTTTCTTTGAGTTATGGTATGGACTAGTAGATATCATTAATTTCATATACGTGCAGGAAAGAAGATGGTGCTTGATTTGGATCTCAATAGTCCTTCGCCAAATGAGACTGTATATGTAGTCCGCAAGACTGTATATGTAGTCCGTAACCATGTTTTCTACTGTCCTCATGTGATGCAATCGTCGCGTGTTAGAATCTCCCAGTGGCAAGTGCCTAATTTTAATGAAGAAGCTGATGATGAGATTACGATAGGCTCCCCAAGGAACTTTGCTGAGGTATGCACCCTTATATTCGTAAATTATCTCATTTTTTATATGAAATCGATCATTGTTTTTCAAGGACATTTCTTATGAATTTGCTTGCTATTCAACCGAACTCAGGCCCGAGGGCATCAAGCTAAAAGGAAGCGTGAGGTGAATGAAGACCATTCAGGTCTTGTTTATCCGAATATTATTCCCTGGCTTTTCTTATTATTCTTTAATGATATGAAATGTTCCATATGACATTTTGAGAAATACCCAATACTAGAACTTTCTATTGGTTATCAATTTGTTGGTAACGTTATTGTTTTCAGTTTCATGTGAATAGTGTAGTTTTAGTTGTATTACAGCATTTAGGCTGCCAACAGATCAGATTCATTGCACTCAAGGTAAATCAAAATTTATTTATTAGGAAAATTTTTGGTTCGAATGGGCTTCGAAATATACATCGGATCATCATAACTTGATTCGATTAGGGTTGGATCAAACCGGATTGGATGTTATCCGACCTTATTAAAAATATGATATTTATTCAAAAGAGTAATAATAGTTGTGAAATTAGCACAAATTTAAATAATATTATAAGCTAATTAATATTGTCATGTGTGAATCAATTGTATTTGTGTCTTTGAATAGGTGTAGAGAAGGGATTTATTATTGAAGCCTTATCAATGGAAAATCTATAAAGTTTAATTTTTAAGTGAGATTTATTGTTGAAGTCTTATCAACTGCAACTTTGTGAGTATTTTGTTTCGCGTATCCAGTTTCCATAATGATGCTACACTCTATACCATATTTTGTTCAACTGCAAGAATGCGACCTTTTAATTGATTCACGTTTTATTTATTTTTTTACCTGTTTTTTGGGTATTTTTGACTGTCCTTAAATACCATATTATCAATCAACTTGAGCTACATTTTTTTGGAACTTGGGTCCTTTGTTTGTCATTCATATGCTTGTATAAAAAGCTGAAATAGTTGCAGTTGGTCTTGTTGCATTTCTCTGTTTTGAGCTTATTGAATTACCGTTTAGTTTTTATACATATATATATACATACATATATACATACGTATATACACACACACACACACACACACATATATATATATATTCCTTACAGAACACTCCTTTTTTCCCCATTTGGTATTACAGCTAGGGAGTCAACTAGTGCCTGTCCCCATGAAAGAGCTCAAGCAAATGGAAGGACCGTTTGTGGCTGTGGTTGTATGAACATGGTAATACCTCTGCCTTTTTAGCTAAACAACTTTTTTTTGCACAACTTAAGATTTACATGTTGATATTTGTATCTCTCTTTTGTTATCTATTATTTGGTATTTAATACAGTTTGGAAATTGAACCGACCCATTATTATTTAACGGGCATTGGGTCAGAGTGAATACATGATTAACTATGGCACGATCTATTCACTCTTCCTAAGGAAGCGGGTGGGGTTGGTATTTTTGTATGCATACTTGACATTACACGAACCGACCCATTTACAGATACCTGATGACCAACACGGTCAATAATTAGAACGTGAAACTTTTATTAATATTGATTGCCGTGTAATGAAGAGTTGCAAGTAAATATAGAGGCAAAACATAGTAGAGTTCTCAATCACGGATAAATATTACAAAAAGGAATTATAAAGAAACGAGGAAGCTTTAGAAGATAGTTACTAAATGTAAACCTAATATTTTTTCAAATTAATCTTACTAACACAAAAGGGTATTTAGTACTAATACACCCAAAATAATACTTGAGATTTTCCGTGTATGTTGTCTTTGTTGTTCTTTTATTAGGATTATTGAAAATATCGACCATATCATGTTTATTGATTCTATGGGGTGCATTAAAGTGTATGTTCTATACAGAAATTAAGCAGGGCTGATAGATTTGCATGTATATCTATATAGTAACTTTAACGCAATGATTTATCTTTTAATCTTACATAGAACAAAATTATTAGATGGTTTCGAAATTGGTATTATGATATAGGTGTGAAACATTTATCCTTAATTTATTGAGTATTACACCTTAGTTTAGTCACTACTGATATATAGTGGTACATTGCTTTCACTTAGATTGGGGAAAGTGCGAAAACTAATCCTGGATTATTAAATTTTTGAAAGAACCCCCCCTAACTTATTTTCAATAACCCCACCGCCACCTCCACCCCCACCCCCCACCCAACTTTGCATATTGTTGGACTGATACCCTCTTGAGGGGTTTGTAGTGAAGTTTTAGGGGGTGTTTTGTAAAGAAATGCACAATCTAGCGAAGTGTTTTTTGCCTTAAAAATAGTTTGGGTGGTACAAAAACTGCACAGTTATTACTGTTAAATCTAACACTGCAACTTTCCGATGACAGAATCAAACTGTTGCCGTGCCACCTCGGCCTAAAGCACCCGTCTTAAACTGCCCCATTTGCATGGACCCACTTGTTGAAGAAACCGCAACCAAGTGCGGTCACATCTTTTGCAATAAATGCATAAAAAAAGCGTTGGCAGCTCAGAAGAAATGTCCCACCTGTAGGAAAAACCTTAAACAAAAGGACATTTTCAGGATTTACCTTCCTATGTAAATCTCATGATCCAATTATGTAAGTTATACAATCTAGTGTTTTTTGAGCTGATGACTTTTTGCAATTATGTGTGTTTACGTAATTTGACACCAAATTTCTCACTATTTTGCAGGTTTCTTGCTTGGGAAAGAAACATAAGAGATTGAAGTAATCTGAGTACTGAGTTATTTTTTGAGTCTTTTTTTCTCCTTTTATGAGGAGAGTCTATCTAGGAGAGGTTATCTATCTTTGGCAGAGGTTATCTATCTTTGGCAGATTTTTTTTATTATGAATTTTTCAAAACTTAACTTTAGTGGCTGAATTGTGACCGTTTAATTTGGTATGTATTTGGATGAATTACGCTGTGGTCAGCATAAGGACAAGATTTGTGAACTCATAATAATAAAAATATTCAGATGATTGTGGATTGCATAACTGAAGTTTATTGTTGAAAACGTTTCTATCGCAGATTCTTCGAATTTTGTGGTGGAATTCTTGTTTTGTTGCAGAATGTCTCATTAAGTAGTGGCAAAAATTGGTGTGTAATATCAATTTGTAATTATGCCATGCAGTAAATGCGAATCCAATACATATGTTAATCAGTCATTACTTGCGAGGAATCACGTCTAAGGTGTCTCGAATGATTGTTTTTTGGTGGCCCGTACATTTTGAATCTTTTATGCTTAAAGATAATGAATTAAATGCAAACAATAAAATTTTGTTGTGTTTTCTGTTAATGATATTTCAGACCCTTGGCACCGGAGTTTTTAACATTTATTGTGTCCTTTTGGAAATTTCTCTTCTAACTTCTCTTCGTGTGGCAACACATTCTATATAAAAACATTTTTTTTTCTCTTTTTCTCACCCTCTTTCTCAACTGCCTTTTAAAGCCACACCTGTTTTGAGGGACCTCTGTAGGAGAGATCTCAAGATTTTCCTCAATAGTGGGAAAATTTCTGATTTTTATGGTTAATTTTTTTTATTGATGATTATGATTTTTTCAGAAATCAGATTTTTTGTAACAATTAGAAATTTCAGCAAATTCGGAATTTTTTGAAATTTTGGAAATATTTAGAAATCAGAATAGTTTAGGGAAAAACTCGGAAAACTCTTAATCGGCAAATATTATAGAAAAATTGGAATAGTATAACTTTGGGAAAAAAAATAAAAATAAAATTAGATTAAAAAATGGGAAACTGGTATTGGCATATTTTAGAAAAAAATTGGATTGAATTCCGAGAAACACCCAAAAGACAAACATTTAAGGGGAATCATCGCAAGAAAAAATATAGGATGATGAAGACAACCTACGTTTGGGCTTCTACATCCGAGGGCTCTATTAACGGAAAAAATAAGAAAATAGGTTCGTGGGAGAATGCTGCCGACATTTTCAACATGTAGAACCAGTACATCTATTGTTATTCTCCGTGCTGGCTAAGCACACAGTTTGACACCATTAACTGGATCGTGAATAAATTTTACACCATCATTGCCCAATCAAACGCGGCTGCACCAGCAACAATGTTCGATCCCTTGCCAGTTAGTCATACAAGTTGGAAGGGGGGGGGGGGGGGGAGGGCATTTCAAGTTCATGAAGTGATACCTTGCTCTCAAGGACACTTTAGAATTGAACCGAGAGATCCAAACATGGTGCAAGCCAAGGAAGAAGGCTAGGTTTTCCTCAAAATAAGGCCAAAATGTGCTTATCGATTCCTAGACAACTTATCCTCTCCTCTTGCCTTCAATGGAGGGCATATCATTGGAGGACAATGCCCTCTACGTTCAATCAGCCAATAGTGCAACAGCCCATTGGCAGCAACGTCGCGAATGAGAAGAGGAAAACCGATATCAGCTCATCCACCACCACTAATCCCGAGTTTGTGGAGAAAATAAATGCATGATTACGCTCACTTGATCAATTACGTTACAGAAGGCCGACACCAAGCAGACCTTGTTGGAGACGAAGCTACGGATGATTTTGAAAAAAAAGAAGGCATTGGAAAGAAAAGAGGAAGAAGGTATAGTCAATTGCGACTACTCTAACATGGATCCCCGTACACGTGCATATTAGGAGGACCGAAAACTTGTCATCCTCACCTTACATGGATTTCTATTTGGTTTCAAGATTTTTAGGTAGGTAGGGTTTGTCTACTCTTAACTTTCAAACATTCTTAAAATTAATCACTTATTATGAAATGTTGAAGTGCCCAATCAAGTTGATAATGTGCGATTTTTTTTAACAAATTCAAAAAGTCACCTTTTTAAGGAAACTAAATTGATTCATTATAGTGGGCACTGCCCAATGTTAAAGCAATTCCTTGAGAACATTTATTGAAGTCTCAGTAATGTTTATACGTGCATTATATCCTCAAAGCACCAATAAGTATGTTGATTATTTTCTTTGATATTTATTTATTATTGTTTATTCATTTTGCACGAATTCACACACACACATATATACAGTTGGAACACTCGGGAAGCCCCAAACTCCCAATCTAATTTTCTTGCCATTTTTCATTTTTTATATTGAAAAAGCAAGTGTCGCCACCACCTACTAACCAAAATTCGCATCCACCCCATGTTACCTCGCTCTAAAATACTTCATATCTGCCTGTTACTCGCAACCTCCTCAACCATCACCTTCACTATCAACCCTCCGTCTCTCCCTCGCTCCTAATTTACACATCACAACCACCTCCCTTTTGTCAGTTTGTAATATCGATTGCTCCAGATTATTGATTCAAAATCATGCAGTCAAAATATTAGGTTGTCAAAGGTTTAACTTTCAATTTCCTATTGTAGGCTTGATTAAATGTCGGCTTGGAGTACTAAGTAGTTCATATGATGTTTCTATATAGTTCTTTAATAATATACCGGGGGCAAAATAAGACCTTATTCGAATCTATATTTCGGTCATATATGCTTGAAAAGTATATTACTGTTTTTTACTCAAATCTATCCTGTTGTATATGTTGATTTATCTTATCTGATTATGCATGTCTTTCATTGGATTAGAATGGGAGATTTGTGATTTTGCAATTTAGGTAGCAATGTAGCTGAAGTGTATTAAACAGTTGAGAGAAATGCGGCAAATGAATGAATTATTGGGTGTATGCCATTACAAATAACTTCCCAGGTATCTTTTTATAATGTCTCGTGATACATATAGCTGAAATGCAATTATTAGTTTCCTTTTATATTTCTTTTCCACTATGAATTTTTGGAATGAACACTACCTATATAGTAGCAATAAATTATTTAAGATGATGGATAATTGATAACATCAAGGTGTATATTTTGACAGTAGTTATGCCTTTGCTGGCCGCACGAAGCAATTCTCTATGTTTGTCAAACTTGCTTACTGCTGTCATGGTGTGAGAGAGGAGGAGATTGTGTCAAGTAATAGGTGACAAGGTGTTTGGTAAGCAAGGATAGGTCTATATTCTTAAATATATATAATATATATGTTTCTTAATTATAATATCTTGCACGTTAAGGGATCCAGGATGGCCATTTATTGCCTATGACCCTGTGATGACGAGGGTCACCTTAGCATATATGGCTGTGCCGAACTCTTCCAGGTACATCCTTGAATTTCTTAAGGAACTAATTGATAATATATTTCTATCCCCCCAAATTACAAACCTTACCCCTCATCTATTGTGTGCTATGTCCCTTAAGCTTCCCAAGGATGTACATACTGAACTCATTCAGCAAAAGCGATCATGGATGTTATAACGTGGAATTGTTAAGGGGAATCTTACTGTAAATTCGGCAGAGCAACGTCTTAATGGTTCTTGCCAGCTTGTGCCAGAAGAGGTAAGAAATTGGCCTACCTCTCATTGTAACATTGTTGTGGCAATTCACTTTTTAGTCTTAGAGGGAGGAGGGGATGGAAAGGTTTTTAAATTCTACTTGGGGGTCTTTTAGAGAAACATTTTTCTTGAATGTAGGCTAGGTACTTTTAGCAGTTAGGATGCGTTCCAAATACCTTCCGATTAGGTAAATTATTTGGACTGCATCCAAATACTCCTATTCATTGACGGACTGCTTCCTAAAGCTCCTTCTCAACATGGAGCTTTTTTGTGAAGCCAAAAATTCAAAAAGTAAGTGAACTTCACTCGACCACTTTATTGAACTTTCTAAATTGACCCCTTTGCGTTTTTTCAGATGATATTATATACACTTTCTTCTCCATGCTTCAATTATCTTAATAAAATAATTAATACTTTCCAAAGCACAACGTAATACAGTCATATCTTCAACTTTTTAATCTGGTTCGATTCCTCCGTAGGCAAACTGCACCCTTCCAACAACTGTGGAACGATTTGGGAGATTCAGTTTGTTATATGAGATTTGTGGCAGTAACTACTTAACCCGTTCCTGCTGTTTTGTTGACCAGTTAGTGGTGTGTTACAATGATTATTGGTCATTAAAATTTCAATCTAAGAAGTAACTTGTTTTAGTTTTTGAATAGGCTGCACTTACACTATTGCACAAAAAAAGTGTACAAACTGTGTTGGGGCCACATAATAATGTGATGTGGCCCACATTTTAATCTTTCAACTTTCATTTTCCACTTTTCACTGCCCTGCCAGTTTGTATTAAATAATTTGCAAATTATTAATGCAATTGGGCAGCTGTCTACGGATTTGGGCCCACTTGCAAGTCCAGTACCATCAACATGTACTTCCAGCACTAGCTGCATCTATGGATGACTTCCAAAATCCTCAAGTACAGGTTAGTAAGTTTTGTTTTGCGCTGGTGTATATGGGGATAAGTAGTTCTAACTTTCCTTTCATTTAGTACATATGAATTTCACGATGAAATGTCGTGTATATATGCGAAGTCGCTTCTAAGTATTCAATATCACTTGAATTATACATCGGTCTAATGGACTTCATATATCTACCCTACTTAGATCATACGTTCTTTGAACTGTTTGTATTTTGTTCAATGTCATGTTTATATGTGGCCACTACTGATTTTTAAAGATGTAATAAATGGAAACACAATCTTTCTGAAAGATTTGGTAAATGGGAAACAAACTTTATGAAACATTTGGTGCATATCAATTTTATGTAGTGGTCTTTTTCAGGATCTGGTAGTGGAAAGTGAGTTTTTCGAGATTAGGAGGCTCATTTTAGTGCAAGTGATCTTTTGTAGCATTCCTATTTACATCCAGTTTTTTCATGTGCAAGTAAAAGTTGTTATTATAATCGAAAAACTCAAGGGGGACTTTCTGTGGGGTGGGTAAATGTGAGCATTTAGTACATTGCAAGGTTTGTCTAGATTCAAGAAAAAAGGTGGGTTTGGTGTGGGTAATTGAATAAAGAAACATAGCTGTTTCGGGTAAATGGATTTGAATAGTTCTTTTTCAGCTAAACTTTCTTTGGTGTTCAACTATTCAAAGCAACTATCGTATCCAAGCCAATGGGAAACTCCAATATAGTATTTAGGGGGATTTTTTGTTGTCCATGGAAGTTCATTTCTCAAGAATTGAAGTCTTTCTAATATGATGTTTGTCTAGTTGTTGGGGGAGGGGCATAAATCCGTTTGTGGGAGGATATTTAGGAGCCAAATGAAGATGATTATTTTGAGCATCTGGAAGAGGGGCCTCCCGAAATTATTTGGCAAGGAAATGAGATTATTGTTAAGAAAAAAAAGAGTAAGGGTGAAAAAGAAGGATGCAGACGGAGAGACTAAAAAAGAGGTATTGCTTATTGGCACATAAATTCTCATTTGTAATCTACATTGAGATAGTGTATGATTTAGACTTTTGGTTGTGGCAAACTAATCTTTTTATCCCTTTCTTTTATTTTATTTTCAGGATATCGATAGACCTACATCAAATCCTCTTCCCCCGCAATCTGAAGCCTTCGCTGATTACAAAAGCACACCCGTGGTTTCAGCCTAGCAATTGTTGGAAAATGTTGCTCAGCAAGTCCCAAACTTTGGAACAGAACAAGTGTGACTTTGATGTACTCTCTTATTTCTCTCAGTATCTATATTTTCTATTTTAAGGGCAAACCCTCCGAAACAACTGTTCCGATTTCCAATATTGCCAATACCCCGTAGTGTTACAAATAACTCCCTAAACCATGAAATTTGCTAATACTCCAATGTGTTGCCAAAACTTGCTTCTGTGTTGTATTTTTGGTAGGGCACCTAAGGGCTCTATGTATGTTCTATTTGTTTGATCATCACATCATGGAAATGAATTTGATTTTCTTTTTCTTTTTGATTATCTGCTGCCTTTTTTGGTTAATATATCTAGAGTGTCATAGTGAATTAACATGTATTATTATCACACCCATATGCGGTATAAGTCCACACGGCTTTCACTTGTTAGGTTTTTTATATACTAGTTTATGCAGATCTCCTAGTGTTTCATACAATGATTTCCCTGATTAACAAATTGATTCGACTGTTTTAGGTTCTTGGCGTGGAAAGAGCATCATCTTGGCAGTAAATAAATAAAGCCTACCGCAATTTGGCATTGCGACGGCATCCTGATAAAGAATTCTGGCGTTGAGGTGAAATTTGAACAGCATCCCACTAGTGCTTGCTGCTACTTTTGCACTTGAGATCGCTTCGGAATTTCACATCTGAGCTCAACCAGTTTTTGGCCGAAATCATATGATTAATAAAATGACTGTGATATAAGTAGTACTTCCTGAAATGCGAGCAAAGTCGGTGAAGACTACCTGCTTCCTGAAATGCGAGCAAAGTCAGTGAAGACACCAACTATCTCACTTTTGTTACAGCTCTATCCTCTGACCTTTCTTTAAGTTAAGTTGTCTATCTTCTTGACTTACTGTTTGAAAACCGTCTTTTTGTTTCAGAGTAACTGTGTCAATACCATTTAATACAACTTGGCTACATTATTTCGAATTTTTGGAGTATAATACTGTCAAATTGTTATTCTTCAGCAGGTTATTAAGGTACATTGAATTTCAAGTACAAACTTCCCTCTGATTGGTTCACTTTGAGTTGTTCACCAGTCCTTTTTATCAAAAATTAACTATAAGGTGAAGTTGGCACTCTTTGTTGCTGTCCACGTGGTGATGAATTCGAAGAATATTCAAATAATTCAATATATAGAAACTGCATTTGCCTAAGATTCTTTATCCACCAGATTTTAAGTGGGGTAAGCATCACATATGTTAACAACTCTTTTTCTGAGTCTTGTTTCTGTCTTATTATTGGAAATGCTTTTGATGTTACTTGCCGGTTTTCTCAATTTAATTTTGAGGCTTCTGGAATTTAGATGAACTAGAAATCTTATGATAAATTACATAGAATGCCCTATTTAACACAATGATATTAACATTTGATGTCTGTTATTGTTTAATGTGTTCCGATAAACTATTTGTGGAGTAATGATCTATCATTGAAGGTCGCCCAAGACATTTCAAGAGCTATTTATTACATATATATCCCTAACCTAGCTATGCATCGGTGGTTGGTCTAAATATTTTGCATTCTTGTCTCTAATAGTTGATGTTACTTTAAATACAAGTCCAAGTTTTCCATGTTATTTTCCAAATTTCACTTATTCCTTTTATGTTAACTATGGGTTTCACACGCTTCAATGCGTTTTCTCATATTCCACATGAGTTATCTTTAGAACTTGGCATTTTAGGTAAGTATGAGACCTAACAATTTTGGATGAATAACAAGTTTTGTAAGTTTAGTTTTTTCCTACACATTTATACGACAATGAGACACTTCAAGAAAGTATAAAATTCTAAGTTAATCCACACAATAAGCAACATTTAATGGATAAAGAAGGGAGAAACACAAGCAAGAGAATCTAAGGAATACAAATTTCCATTAGGAGTTAATAATTTTGGAAATTATATGGGGCCACTTATATAATTTCGAAATCATTAAATATATACATACTATTATTTTGGAATTTTCTTTTATTTTAAATATCAAATTTCTAAATTTAAATAATAATATTTATAATAGTTTTTTATTTATTAAAGATCATTTTTATTATGGAAAAAAATCTTTAAAATTGGGATAGTAAACGTTAAAAGTAACATTTCACTAATGTTAATTCGAGATTGGACATATAACACAATGAGACCAATTTCAAAACAAACCAAAGACAAGTTGTCTATGCATTTTCTTCCACGTGTCTAATAGAAATGAGTTACAAACTTACCATATAACACTTTGCTCTGTGTATTTATATGGCGTCCCTTCGTCTCATTTCAAACCATCTTCTCTCAAAATCTAAACTAAGGTTAGCCCTTTAAGTTTTAGTCTCATTGTTGAATTATGTTGTTTTACGTCTCAGTTTGATATATTTTTTTGGTTTTCTTTGAGTTTAGGCAATACATTCATCAACCGTTTTTGTATTCCCAGGTATGTAGATTGTTTTTTCTTTTGCATGCTTCTTTAAAGTTCAAGTTTTCTTTTTTCTGATTTCATTTTGGGTTTGATCAGTTCGGGTTCTTTTTTCAATCCATAAGGTGATAAAATAAATTCTTGTTGTATGTTTTTGTATGCTTGTATACACAAGTGTGTATATCTACTTATAGATGTATTTTTGTGTGTGCATGTATATACATTCGTGTTGGTTATACTGCATACAAATAGATTAATCAAGTTTTTATACATGTAGTAAATATTCGTCACATGTTTTTGTAATGAAACCTATTGGAATAAAAATGTTTTTTCATTGGACCCGTTGGAACAAAAAAAACAGTCGTGTGACTTATTTGACTACATACTTAGTAATGTAGTAAATTGGTAAAAAAAAACTTTATAGATTGATGTTGTTCAAGAATTTTTTAAGATTTCCCCACAACCGAGGCACGAATAAATTTTCTTTTGAAGGGAGAAAAAGTTATTTGGATTACGGGTCAGGGTCAGGTTCGATTGTTGTTTTACATTGGGGATTAGGAGGTGGTGGAAGAGAAATAACGTTGGAGGATTGTCGTCAGTGGCAGATCCAGGAATTAGGGTGGGGGGGGGGCAATGTATATATAATTATTTTTTAGAGGGCAAAATGTGTAGATAAGGAAGTAATGTTTTTTTTTTCAGCTGAAGATACGTTTGAGGAAGGACTAAGGTTTTTGGGGTTTGAGTTTTTTGATATCTTTTGGTTTGTGGGGGTTGGAGGTGAAGATGAATCAACCAAGGTGAGTGAGGAAGAAATATGAATTTGGTGAAGAGTGGTGGGGAGGTAGCCATTATTATTGTCTTGGAAGGTTAATGTGTGCTCTGGTCATATGCGAGGTGTGAGAAAAGAAGCTCCAGGGTAAAAAAATTTGGCTTGATTTGTGAAATAACATGAAGCGAATGGGGTATCAAGTCAAATAAGTCGTTAGAGAAATGCTTGTTAAGTCACAAAAAACCCTTCTCATTCATACGAGGTTTCTATGGAAAATAAGGTTTCATTGAAACAGTTTTAGCAAATGAGTATTGTCAACTTTGAAAATTTATAAAAGTGCGCTCAAACATCATAGACTATGTAACAACGTGATACTCTCTATTCACATCCATAACCATGGTATATAATTTGATCAAATTGGGCCCCGATTATATGTGCACGATGTTTATGGAATGTGATTACCATCAATGTTAAGAGACAGTGTCTTTTGAAAGAAGTTCCTTGTTTAAGTGTAATTGCGGAGGGAGACATTCACTGGAAGTTATATAATGCCAGACTTGTTTTGCTAACCATAACAGTACGTACTATACCAAGGTTGCGGAGGATATCAATTCCAAATTACAAGAACATCAGGTTTTGATGCTGTTACATCACCATGCAGTTTGTGTAGGTTCAATTTGACATTGCAATTTGTAATTGAGAGTCTTTGTGGATTTGTGTAGGAGTGGATCAATTCTAACAAACTTTTCTCGAAGGTTGGGCAACATGACCTGGTTATTTCTGACGAAACTTCTTTTTTCGTATCTATTTAAGTTTTCCGTTATGGACATACTTGATAAATGTATAATAAGAATGGAATGTAATACTGTACGTCATTCTCTCAGTTCATTCTGCGAGCCTAAGAGTAGACCCAATGATTAGCTGCAGGTACCTACGAACTAAAATATTGTTTAATGGAATGCCATTCTAGATCGACCTAAATACGTTTGCGGCTTTGCCTTTGTGACACTTAGATTCAATTGGGGAAAGCAATAATCTTTTTAGTTTTTACCGATAGCAAATAGTGTGCTAGTAAATAAACATCTGAAAAGTGACAAGTGTGTTGTTTCATGTATTGTATTTATTTTGTAGGTACTTTAAATTTCTTACTAATTTTACATCTCCCAACCCCCTTCTCGTTTCTATTTTCTGAATGATATTAATACAATCATTCACAAATTGTGTGTTCCCAATTACCACTCTGTTACCCTAATAATGTCTGTTCATTTACCCTTTCAGAATATGGATTTGGGTAGTCTTTAAAGATTTTAGGTCTTGTAGCTTAGATTTTGTATATAAGTATAGCACTATCTTATGTTAAAACTTTAAACTTTTCTCTATTTGGTTTCTGTGCGAGTTAAGTTTAAATTGGAGATTCGTTGCTTGATTACTGAGAAGGCTATTCTATTTCCGATATCTTTTCACATAACTTTGTCGCTGTTGCTTTTTCATGATATATTTAACCCTTTACTCTTGATGGAAATCCTCCTTACTAAATTAAATATATACAGGCCAAGGATAAGGTCGATGAGAAAACTAGTGACGAGGAAGGACTGACTGGTACTCTCCTTTTCACATGCCATGGGCAGGAACATATTTTTCTTCTTCAATTTTTTATTTTTTTATGGAAGATAGCTTCTGATCTTTTAGCCGTGCATGGATTTATGGTTGATTTTCTGTTGCCATCGGGAAGCATGTTCATTATCTAACCTAACAATCTTAGAACCTACCTGAACTTATAATCAGAAATATGTTATTTGCAAGTAATGTGTCTCTTTACTACAAGTTAATAAACAATCATGCATAGCACTTGTCTATAATAGTTGTCAGTTCATATGCTCTATGAAAGACAAATTTTGATAAACTTCTTATATTTTTGATAAACAAGGAAAGGAAAATTTTGGGTTAAATTTACGAAAGAGAGAACATAAGGATTTATTCCCCGATCATCAAATTTCTATGGAGCTGTTGCCAATGCAGTCAACTTGCTCTGGAATATGCAGTTTAGTCTAAGACTGTAGAGAGGAAGCACGAACTTCTGTCTCTGGATTTTTGACACACACAACATCTCAATGAGATAATACAGTTGATTAATGTATTTGGATTGCCAAATGCTAAAAATGGAAAAGCTTGGTAGTAGCTAGGAATCGGAACGGGACAAACTGCCCCTTTTCCAACCCTATCTGGCAAAGCGCCCGAATAGCAACGGTACATCAAATTTGTTTCAGAGCATGGTTTTCCCTTGGTGGTGGTGGTAATTCACATATTACATCCCGTGTAGGGATGATGGAGATGAGATTCGAGCGAGCAACGACTAGGGATGATGGAGATGAGATTCGAGCGACTTCAATGTGGCATGCTTCGCCCACCCCTGACGGAGACTCGTGACTTTACTGCTGCTGATAACACGAACAAGATCGTTGCTAGCTCTCATCTGCATTCCATCCCAATTCGACTAGTGAACTGGTGGTGGTAGTCGACAAATTAAATAAGGCTTTAAGACATGTAGAGGCAACTATTGACGGGGAGATTTTCCTACCGATTCACCCCAGATTGTGGTCCCAAGAGCTCCTTTTCCCTTAAATTAGAGCTCTGGCCAAATAAATAGAGGTTAAAAGGAAGGTTGTAGACACTTTGCCCCTCCAGCTTCCTCAGCTCCTCCTCGCCTTGATACCATCTCACCACACATTTTTGAAGTCCTTCCGGCACTCGCAAACCATTTATATTATCAAACTCTTGCCTAAAATCTCAAATAAGCCGCTGACATCTTTTTAGTTGAAGAATTATATCCTCAAGTTTTACCACCCCCTCAAGGTTCATTCAACAAATTTAGCCTCAATGGGTGTTTCACAAAATAAATCATGAATGGGGAACACGGGTTTTGGGTGTGGGTTGAGCATACCATGTTGCATCCTTTTGGGGTGGATGATTTATATGGGTCCGAAGAACAGGAAGCTGTGAATACATTTGCCTTTGGGCCATCCAAAGTGCCAATCACAAAAAGTTTGTTACATGATGTATTTAGCGACTTATTGAGGAGGATTGACATCACGGGTCATCCCCTTGTGAAGAAAGGTAAACCAAACCCATATATTTTCCAAAACCCTCCTTTATCTTGAAGGAAGTCAAATTTGTTGTGCAAAATTGTTGGGCATATGGTGTAAAGTTGCGCACTTCGGCATTCAATAGACAAGAAGCCCCCAGAAACCTTGTCCTTATTTGGTATAACGGTGGGAGGTGAGCTAATGCTTTAATTTTGCGTATATTGGAAAACAGCATGATCAGTGATTTTGCGTATAATGGCTTGATTTCATGGTACAAGGCTCGGTGGAACGGTGTGACAAAGAGGAGAGAAGTAGAAGGGAAGAAGACAATTCAAGCATGGGGTAAGATGCGTAAGCATACGAGGCTCGTATTCATTTCGAAGAACCATGAACACTATTTATTTGCTCGGGGTCAGGGGATCAATGTTAGTGACTGACTACACTTAACTATTGCATTCGTTGTGTCCATACGACCTTGTACGAAATAGAGGAGTAGCGTATTAGCAGCCTAGCAGGTTTATCAGCGGGTTGCAGGCCTCCATTTAAGCTGAGTTGAATGCGAGAGATCCTCCATTTTGAGAAGTCCATATGGTATGCATTAAAAGAGACAGAATACTTCAGCTAAATAGGTTCCCGTTCAAAGAGCTTTGATTGCGAGTGATTTTGGCCAATGGTATGCAGAGTGCCCATAGTTGAAGCGCTGCCTAATTTTAATCACGATAAAGGCGGGGTTCCTGTCCTGAGGAAGACCAGCAGGAGGAGTTTTTTGCTTGGGTCCTTCGAGTTTATATTTGGACAACACCCCTCTAAGCTCGTGGTCATGCTTTACTATGCGGGTGTGCGTGTGTAACGCCCCGATCTGGATTAGACTTACCGTTGGAATAACCCGTATCCGAACCAACGTGTTAAGGGGGAGGGGGATAGATCCTATAAGATTTATTTGGAAAACATTTGCCTCATTTTATAAAAAAAACAGACCAACTTTTATTATGAAAAAGGGTGACCACTCATCATGCAAGTTACGTTCAATTAACAATTTATCCATAAAACATTTGCCATACTTTAATCCACAAAATAAAATTTAAATCCCTGTATTATTACAACTTCAAATAGTTCAAGTCTAAAACCAAGTTCATCTCATCAAAGTAAGGGATTCCATCAACATAAGTCTAGGGGATTAAAATAGGCACAAATCTCTATAACGACGACTTGCACTTTTCGCGACCTTTCCAACGTCCTTACCTGACGTACCACCTGTTGTACGTGGGGTTTTGGAAAATAGGGTTTGAGCGAAATGCCCAGTAGGGTGGGAAATACTAAGCCATAATTTTATATCAAAGTACTATACATATACGATGCATTTTAGTATTTCCAAAAAAAACATACATTAACCTTTTCATTCATAACAATGCACCTACATGCAACGCACCGGGCTACATGCCCAACTCACTTAACATTTTCATTATCCCATGCCAGGGACTTAATTAATTTCCATTATGTTACCACATAATAATTAATGAAGTTTTACCATTCATTACCACAAGTTTCATGAATATTCTCTTTCGTTACTTATCTTTGGGATTCCGCCAACACACACACCCAATCCACAGTTTCATGGAATTTCACCACCTGGTACCGAGCATCATATGCTACTACAGTTACTTTGGGTTTTTTTACCCTAGGGACGTCATGCCCTGCTTAATTATTTATCCCGACATCATCCAAATATCATTATCTTTCAATGTGTTCAACATTATTCTCAATGTTCACATTCAACTTATTCGGTATTATCATTTTAAACCCGTTATTAGCCATTTTCCTAACGAGCCGAGGAGGCTACTTAGTGTCAACATAGAACACTAACATACTAATGTCATCATTCTTTACTTCATTTTACCAAAAATGCTTTTGCACACATTTATTTTCTCAAAGGCAATTTGTTAACATTTTTCCAACCATTTTTCAAGTAAAAACACCATTTAAACAAGTTTTCCACTTATTTACCAAATCTGCCATCAAGGCATTTTTACCAAATATTCACCATTTTAAGTGGGGTTTTAGCATAATATTCCATCTTTATTATACTACAAAGTTCCTACAACCTTTTTACCCATTTTAATGATGAATAATCCATTTTAACATAACTTTGCATAATAGTCCAACTATACTAATATTAAGTCATATATAACATGTTTAAGAAGCTTAAACTAACATTATAACTTAATTGATTTTGGGGCTGTTTTTATCAAATTCTTAATCACATGTTTAAACTAACATATTTCATCATTAATCATCTTAAATCTCAAGATTAAAGCATATTACACTTTCTACACATACGAGTGGGTATTCTACCTAAGAATGACCCTTAAATGCAACTAATAAGTGTATTTTCATCTTTCATCTTTCATTATTTATTTCATGAGATTTACGTATTTCAAACATGATTTAAACAATAACAATATTCTGTCATCTTCTCCATTTTATCATTTCTCAAAAATGGGTTTTCGCATACTATTGAAAATATGGAGAATGGGTTCAACAAACAAGCATTTATATCATTCAATCTTGCATTTAAGAAATGGAGAAGATGACAGAATATTGTTTTGAGAAATGATAAAATGGAGAAGATGACAGAATATTGTTTTGAGAAATGATAAAATGGAGAAGATGACAGAATATTGTTATTGTTTAGAAGATGACAGAATATTGTTATTGTTTAAAATTAAAAGGGATTAAGTGAGAAAAACCCTACTTGAAATAGAGGATGAACAAAGGTTGAAGAAGATGTTGAAAAGAGCTCCACAAAAGTTCCAACAAGCCCCTTCAAAAAGCTCCAAATTCTAAAATCCCTTTACTAGCTGCCCCACCTCAAGAGTGTGTTCTAATGGAATTTTGGGACCTCCAATAAGGTGTTTGATGGTGAAAAATGAGGGGAAGTGAGGGACTACGAATCAGGGGAAGTGAAGTGCTCGTGCTAGAGCTATGAGGAAGAAGAACAATTTGAAAATGTAATGATTTTTTTTTGGCTCCAAACCCTCACCCCTTACAAGACTCTTATAAGCCAAAAATGGTTGTCTTCCATCCTAAAGCCAAAGACTAATAGTTAGGCACTTTCCAAAAGAGTGAGAGTGTATTAAGGTCAAAAAATCTGATGAGTGAAAGAGACTACACCACCACATCAAGTCTTTCACTCCCATTCACACTTGGACACACAAGTTGACACCATAATTAAGGTGTATTTTCGTCACTTTGCTAGCGCATATATGTATACTTTGGGCCCTAGTTTGAGGACCCTGAATGAGGACAATTTTTTTAAAATAGTAAAAAAAATATTTTGGGGCTGATTTTTTTTTAATGTTTTTTAAACATTTCAATATGACCATAAAAAAATAATCAGCTCAAAATGAATTTTTTTGCTATTTTAAAAAAATCGGTCAAACTTTGTCAGTTTTTAAGTCGTTAAAAACTGTCAAAGTTTGACCAATTTTTTTAAAATAGTAAAAAAATTCAATTTGAGTTGATTTTTTTTATATGGTCCTACTGAAATGTTTAAAATCTATATAAAAAAAATTAGCCCAAAAATATTTTTTTTACTATTTTATCAAAATTGGTCCGCGCCAGCGGTATGCAAACAAAGGACCTCATGAGATCCTCTCTCTCTCTCTCTCTCTCTCTCTCTCTCTCTCTCTCTCTATATATATATATATATATATATATATATATATATATATTTTGAAACTTTTAACTTGAAATTCATATTCCTTGCATTTTTTTGGCTACGTATTTACAGTAGTCGTTTGGTCTCCCAGATTTTCCTATACAAGGCGCGCAAGAATCGGGGCCTCCGTACAAAATATGTATTTTTTCTATTTTTCTTCGCATGGTAATATTCCTTATATTTTTATGAGTCTAAATATATGGTCGGAATATTTTTTTTGATTTACCGATTGCCCTAAACAATTCGCGCAAAGCTGGACTTTCGCATTGTCGCGCACCATTAGATAATTTTTACCTAGGCTCACGTAGCGCTCGTTGCTTGTTCGAATCGCGTGAAACTTAACCTAAGTACGTAAAATAATTATATAAACTCAAAATAAAACTCATGAGAGCCATGCAACGCAAAATTTTCTTGTTTAATCCATATTGCTATACTTTGCTTTTCGTACCATTTAAATGTCGTGTCGTATTAACCTTGTCCGTGTCACATCCGTTCCTTGATATTTTTCCCTCAAACTTAACGGACATCCTAGCTAATACTATTTGAGATTAAATACGCATTCATGCACATGCATCGTGGGATTTTTCTCGTTTAAACCATTTACGTAATACGCCAACTTACGTATTACTTTACGTGTTACACTTGTATTATTTATTCCTCGAATTTTCATTTGGACAAATCACCTCAAATAACGTTAAATACCTAATTTCTAGGGCGGGGTATTACCGCGTGTGTGTGCTGGGGGGAGGGTAAGTGATGAAAATAAAGGGGATATGATGTCATGGTGACATAAGCAAAGTCGTGGATAATCCATAAGATAGAATGTTCTAGTTAGTTAGTGGCCCTTTTTGTCTTTTGCTCAATTAGGGTTGCTTAGGACGATTTCCCTTTTCGTTTATATATCATTATTCCCATTTTGAAAAGGAGTTGAAGATCTTTAGAAATGAGAAATAATAAGTGCAATGGGTTTAATTGTAATATCGATGATTGTGATGTTTTATTTTGTTTCTTTATTATATTTCTTTATTTGAGTTTTTATTCTAGTTAGGTCCCTTGGGATATTCTTTAAAGTGCCCTCTTTAGTCTTTTGACCTTAACAGGGTTATCTTATATAAGTTCATTGGTGAACCATTGTATTCACGTTACATTTTGATATAGTTGAGAGAGAAAGTTCTTAATTTGTGCTTGCTCTTGTGTGCCATTTGTTATGTTACATCCCCAAAATTTTCATTTGGGCGCTCGTGAGTTTCTATATGTAATACCGTTGCGTGTTTGGAATAAATCACATCTTGCGTTAGGTAGCTGACAGTTAACATAAAACTTTATCAGATGCTTTTGAACATGAATCTTATGAATATAAACGCTAATACTAGGGCATTTCCCTTAAGTGATGTGATGCGCTTGCCACCGGGTCTTTAAAAAAATAGGCAAGGGGAGTCGCCCGGGTGCAATGAGAAATGGGTAAGAGTTCCTGTAACAATCTGGACGTGTGCGCGGGTAAAGAAGTTAGTCCAGAATAGTAGACTTAGGTTAGCGACTTGGAACATACAACATAAGGATTATGAAAATGAATTGGACGGAGCTAGTGGATAACATGATAAGAAGAAAAGTTAACATAGCTTGCTTACAAGAAACTAAATGAGTCGGTGAGAAAATCAGAGAAATAGAAACACAAGGTTTAAAATTATATTATACAGGAAAACATAGAAATAGGAATGAAGTCGGAATAATAGTTGATAAGAAGATTAAGGATGATATCGTAATTGTTATTAGGAAAGGTGATAGACTTATACTCATAAAACTTGTATAAAGGGAGAATATAATTAATATTATTAGCGCTTATACACCTCAAGTAGGATAAATGGGCATACTAAAGTACAATTTTGGGAACAAGTGGATGAACTAATTCAAGAAATACCTCTAGGTGAGAAAATCCATATAGGGGGAGATTTTAATGGCCATATAGGAGAAGATCGTGTAGGATATGAGATGGTACATGGATGATATGATTTTGGAGATATGAACAACGGTGGAGAGTCTATCTTAGATTTTGCGACGACTTATGAATTTGTATTAATATATATATGTTTTGAAAAGAGGCTTGAACACTTAATAACTTATAAAAGTGGAATGAATAAGAGCTAAATATACTTTTTCATTACTAGGAAAGGAGACCGATTAACATGTGAAGACTGCAAGGTTATCCCGGGAGAGAACTTAACCTCACAACATAGGGTAATGGTAATAGATATAAATATTAAAAATCAATCACGAATGCGAATAGAGAAGATTAACCCACGAACTAGGTGGTGAAACTTAAAAGAATAGAAATTAGAATTATTTAAAGATAAAATATTAAATGAAGCATCATGGAATACTAAAGATGAGAGTAACATAATGTGGGATAAGAAGGCCACATGCATTTGGAGAATATCGAAAGAAATTCTTGGAGAAACAAAAGGTAGGGGGCCACAATCTAAAGAAAGTTGGTGGTGGAATGAAGAAGTACAAAATATAGTAAAAATCAAAATAGAGTGCTTTAAAACATGGCAAACAATCAGAAATGAAGAAAATTTTGAGAAATATAAAGGGGCTAAGAAAGAAGTTAAGAAAATGGTAAGAGATGCTAAGTTAAAGGCGCATCATGATCTTTATACAAAACTAGGAACAAAAGAAGGGGAGAAAAATATTTATAAGCTTGCTACACACACTTGAGAACAAAAAAAAATAAAAGATTTTAATAACGTTTAAGTGTATTAAAAGTGATGATTCGAGAGTCCTAGTGTAGGAAGATGAGATTATGAAAGATGAAAAAACTACTTCGAGAGGTTATTGAATGAAGATAATGGGAGTGGAATAAATATAGAGGAACTTAGGGAGACTAAAGAAAATATATTTTTTCACAGAATTAGGACAATAGAGGTTAGGATTGCTCTAAAAAGATGAAAGTAGGGAGGGCTTTAGGACCAGATGATATCTCCATTGAGCTTTGGAAATGGTTCGGGGATGATGGAGTGTTTTGACTTACAAAATTATTTAATAGAATTGTAATGACTAATAGTTTACCTGATGAATGGAGAAAAAGAGTTTTAATACCTATTTATAAAAATAAAGGAGATATACAATGTTGTTCAAATTATTGTGGTATTATGTTAATGAGTCATACAATGAAACTTTGGGAGAGAGTGATTGAATATAGATTGAGATTGAAAACAACAGTATTTGAGAATCAGTTTGGGTTTATGTCTGTGAGGTCAACAATGAAAACTATTTATTTATTGAGGAGATTTTTGGAGATGTATAGAGAGAAAAAGAAGGACCTTCTTATGTTTTGTATATATTTGGAGAAGGCGTATGATAGGATACCAAGAGATATAATATGGCGGGTTTTACATAAAAAAGGAGTGACTTGTAGATATATTGATGTGATCAAGGATGTGTATGATGGAGCCATGACTATAATAAGAATATGAGTAGGAGAAAGTAGTGAATTCCCAATTACTGTAGGTTTGCACCAAGGTTCAACACCCAATCCTTATTGCTCTTGTTATGGATAAGTTAACTGGATAAATACAAGATAGGTGTCGTGATGTATGCTATTTGCAAATGATATTGTTTTAGTAGATGCGACTAAGACGGGGATTAATGTTAGATTGAAATTGTGGAGAGAAACTCTAAAAACAAGATGATTCATGACTAAAATAAGATATGCAGAGTGCAATTTTTGTAGTAATAAGAGGACAAACGGGGATGCGGTGATATTGGAGAGTCAAGAGATCCTAAATATGATCATTTTTGTTATTTAGGCTTGATTATCCTAAACGATGGAGATATTAGTGATGATGTTACTCATAGGATAAAAGCATTACAGCAGACTGGGTTAAGTAGAGAAGTGCTACCAGCGTATTGTGTGATCGGCATATACCTTTGAAGTTAAAGGGGAATTTTTATAGGACGGGCATTAAACCCACCATGTTATATGGGATAGAGTGTTGGACAACCAAAAAATAAAATGTGCAGAAAATGAGTGTGGCGGTGATGCGAATGCTAAGATAGATTTGTGGTAAAACTCGAAAAGATAAAATTAGAAATGAACAAATTTGTGAAACGGTTAAAGTAGCACCTATAGAAGATAAGTTGAGAGACAATCGACTTAGATGGTTTGGACACGTCAAGCGTAGATTAATGGATGCCCCCGTAAGCAAGACTGATTTAGTTAGTATTGATGATAACGTAAGGGGTAGAGGTATGCCTAAATTGACTTGGTGGGATATTGTAAAAAAGGACATGATGTCATGGGGTATCACGTGGTTTAACTGAAGATATTGTGCTAAACAACCGGAATGGAAAAATAGGATTCATGTAGCCGACCTCAAATAATTGAGAAAATGCTTTATTGAGTTGAGTACATATGTATTAGGGATCTATTACTTATTTTAGTACTTAATAGGGTTGGTGCGGGTCCCCGAATAGCCTATCACCATGACCGCCCCAATCTTCAATACCTCTATCCAACCCGTTTATTAGGGATGGTGTGGAATCGCCAATTAGCCGGCCCATTGCCGTCACCTACTATTGAATATAGAAGATGAGCTAGAACCAAAATCTCATATGGGCAAGGAAAGGTGCATTTACCAGCTATATCATTTTATTTATTTTAAATATAGAACATAGATAAACTATGGTACATGCGGCATTGATTCCATTGGAAGTATATTATGCATACCATAAACTTTGCTGCACATACAACTATACATAGGGCAGGATATTGTTAATGTTATACTAAATCAGTAACAGCTTAGCAGGACACCTGTTATTATGAAACTAAGGTTATCATTTGTAATTAGTATGTTGGAATATGTAAGTTATGCAAAATAAAAATGTTGCAAATATAAATAAAAAAAATCTTACTTTGCAGGGAAGTGTACTGTTGAGAGCCATCTCGATACAGACAGTATGGTAAGGGCATCCTTGGGTGATATCTTTTATGTTATATGCTATTGCAAACTTTTAATTATCCTTGGAGTTTCAGGGTGATGCAGAGAAGGACTTAATGGCAAATTTGGACGCTGGTAAAGCGAAGTTTGAATTGGTGATAGGAATGAAATTCAAGCTTGTTTCAGACAGTACCAAGGTTCACATATACAAACTGATTCCTTTAATCATTGAATTTGTACTATGAGAACATTAATACTAATTTGTAGATTATATGTGAAGCAAATTTGACAAGTTACTTGGTCCAGTTTATGTATCACAACTTGTAGTAGTACAATATGCAAAAAAAAACCTGGTATGAATATTTTTGCATAGAAAAATGATGAGAACATATGTATGTATGCTTAGATGCATTTACGATTTGTTTTTGTGATGTTCCTCCATTCATTTTCCAAAGCTTAATCTGACTAGAATCAATCTTTGTTTGTTACTTGATCACTTGCATCGTTTTCTTAATTACAAACATAACTTTTATTGATATAATGAAAGCGTGTGGTGTTGATTCCAATTTTTCATACTGAAAAATTCATTATATACATCTAGACTGAAGTTTATTTACCTCTCAACTGTTTTATGCTTTTCTTGGAGGAAAATCAGATCTGTATATATTATATTTTTGTGTTACCATGTAGATCTCCCAGTCAAGGTGAAGCAAATGTTTTTGTTTCATACCACCCCTTCTATTCAGAAAAGAGAAAAGGAAGAACGTTCGGGTAGAAATTAAGGGCCTGTTTAGTTGCGGAAACTTTTTTCTGATTTCTGTTTTCCATTTCCAATTTTCACATCTATTTCTACCTTTTCATTTCCTATGATTCTGATCAATTAGAAAACATGTTCATTTGTTAGAATTGAAGATCTAGATTTTTCTTTATTTTGGTTGATTTGTTAAATAGGAGATATGGACATATACACACTTGTGTGCGTTAGTTTTCTTATATACATGGTATGTCGTGTATCAGTTTGCACATATATGTTTGTGTATGTGTGTGTTTGTATAATTTTGCTCATGTGCTTATATATATGCACGCGTGTGTGCACACTATTGTGGATGTTTGCACTGTATATATACATGCGTGTGTGTGTCTGACTTGTAGAAATATGCACATGTCTATGTCTAAATCTGTGTGTGCGTGCACGTGTATGTGTGTTGCATCTTATATTTGTGTATGAGTGTTGTGTCTTTGTGTGCATGCGATTGTATCTGTTGTATGTGTTTGGGTGCTTGTGTGTGTGTGTGTAATTCTTCACATCAAGGTGTAGCCTCAGTTTTAAGAGTAGAAAATTTGGAAAAAAATTGGAATATCAGGATTCTAATTTTGCATTCGAATACAGATTCCAATTTTTGTCCACTGCGGAGAATTTGTCTGGAAAACAGTCCTAAGTTTCTGTAACTTAACGCGGCTATAATTTTCTACAAAACTAACAACCCCGGGATAACTGAGATGAGAATGCCTCGAACCCGAGTTACCCAATGCACATACCACGTTCATCCAGATTTTGTGCAGTTGCTAGAAGTCCAGGGGGAACGTTCTATAAGTCCAAAGAACTGTCATGTTTTGATGATCATCACAAGAGATCCAATAATTCAAATTGCAGTTTTTTCTTACAATTCTGATGCTGTTACAGGTGATGCAATCTGTCGAGCTAGTGAAGTGTAAGATAAATGATTTTGAGGTCAGTTACATAGCAGCATATATAGCTTCTTTAACCTTCCCCAATTCTGTTTTCCCTTTCTGTTATTTTCCTCCTCTTCCTGGTGATGATACATATTCTATGTTAAAGCACAAGAGTGTTAGAAGACTCTTCTAGTCAATTGCCTTGCTTCCGTTTTTTTTTTGCATTCCTCTTTATGTCCAAAAGAGAGAACGAAGATATTGCAGTCAGATCACAATAGTTTTAGAAAACTGATATTTCCTTAGTGCAAACCGTTAAAAGTGGGATTTTTATATCTTTTAACATAATACCAAGATTATAACATTGTTACTCTTTAGTCTTAGTCTACATCAGTTCACATTATACTACTATGATTGTTGGGCGATACAGCCAGAACTTAGGGAAATGGATAGAGAGACTCTGGAAGACGAGCTTCAAGCTCTATCATCTGATAAAGATGGAGAAACTGACTATTTGCAGACTCTGCAGCGCCAGATTGAGACACTGAAGGTGAATATGTTTGTCAATTCTGCGTGACAAGTCAGTACCGACTAAACAATTATCAGCCAGCGAAGAATTTTTTATTTTGATGAAATGACTGTTGTGAGTGGAAAAAACTGAGTCTCTTCGGGGAAATTTCCTGCTTATGTGCGTAGATGTAACATTCATCTAGCATAACGTCTTGCAGTACACCGGCATCTAACATTTATTTGTTTTATGAAAATTCCTATAGCCGTATTATTCATAAATGTCTCTGCTTTTACAGGGGATTTCGCACATGGTTAATTGTGCTTGTGGAGAGGAATACAAGGTGGAAGTTGTGGATCTTTGTGGATAAAGCATGTGACAAGTACACAACTGTGGATAGTTTGAGAGGATGGCAAAAGAACTCAATACTGATGAGTGTTAGAATATGTTCCTTTAACATAGTCACCGAAAAAGGTACAACCGCAAATAAATGACCATAGCTTTTGAAACTAAGAATGGAAACCTAATATGATATGTCTGCTGTATATGGAAAAAAAACATAGTGGTTTTGAGTAATATCTGTTTTACTTGACTGCCTTCATCTAATGCTTTGTCGATTGCTGTCTGAGTCAATATCATACATATGCTTTTAACTCATAAGCCCTTTATAAGACGAGCTCTAAATTGATGAGTTCTAAATATACAATTTCTAAATATACATGTTATGAGTCATCATTATGAAATATATTTATATACAGCTATTAGGAATCATGCTTGTTTTACTTGTGCCTACACTGAAGCTTACACACTCAATTCATTACTATGTATACATGTGCATACACGCATGAAGCTCATTTGGATTGCATTTGGATGTCTTGCTGAAGGTGATCATTTCCGGAAAGGTGCCTTTTATTTATATAAGATGTTGAAAGTAACATTGATGTCAAGGTGCATATTTGTGAATTCCTTTTTAAGTTATGTAACCATATACTTGCTTATGCCTTATCTACGAAGTATAAGATTCAACTCCCACCACTCTTCCCCAAGGGAAAAGAGGAAAAAAGAAAAGAAATAGTGATAAACAAAAAAATCACATAATCCCAAGAGTCTCCAAGGCTGTGGAGATATCATGGGCTTCATACCCCTCAGCAAAGGCAATGTAAGGGCTATCTTGAGGGACAAAGTCTTCCCTTTTAAAACTGTCTGCGCTGCGAAGAAGCTTCTCACTGGCATATTCCACAGAACCTTTGATAATAACAGTCTTGTGGAGCCCCACAAGCAAGTCTTCATAGTCGGTATCCCCTTTTTCCCCCACAAACACAACCATTTTTGAAAGATCAATACCCCACCTAACTGATAGGTACCTGCATAAATACATTGCATGAAGTATGATTATATATTCTCGTATGGTGCAACCAATCTGTGATGATGTTGGTTGCATAACAAACTCACTCACCCACACAAACACATACAAGGGATAGAAAAAGTTAAGACCTAAGTGCTTGGGCTCCTGATACAAATAATGGCATCACATTTAGCCTTGACATGGCGTGTGTGTAGACAAGGTTGCGTTGAAACCCTCTCATTCTCAGCCTCTGGCGCAGATCATCGATCCTCCGAGTCTGTCACATTCATATAAATCATCATTAAAAAAGATTATATCATTAGAAAAACACTATTCTATTTCTACGTTATCCCTCCATCATTTGTTTAAGTACTAAACTCATAGGAACTGGTTTAAAAGTATCTTACCTTGGTTCCTTCTTTAATGATGTATGAGTAACATCGGTAGCTACATGCACTCGTGTATTCCACAATGTCATCTCGACCCTCATCTTCTACCCTGGCAAGCCTCATCACCATTGATCTCACATTCTCACCAGGCCAGCGGTACTCAATGTGGCCTGTGTAGTCTCCATCAACTACCAAATCCTTCCACGGACAATACATTTCACTTCCACTGCTGCAAACCAACGCATCGAAATCTTCTAAGTTTACTTGGGACCCTGCTAAAGCTTCCCTCATTTCCGCGAAACTTAGACCCGTTAGCAACACAAAACCTATCTTACCCGATTCCGAGTCTGCAGCTTTCATCACATTATTGATGATTGAGGGTAAGATCTCAGTGCAGACTCCATTGCTATCATAACAGTCTGCAGCTATTATATATAGTCCCTGCCTTCTTCCTGGACAGTAGTTAGTGCTGGATTTTCCATTAGAGGTTGCCATTCGTGTTAGGGTCTCAATGAGTTCCTTCTGTCTAGTTGCTCCATCAAGGTCCCCACTGTTTTTGAAGTTTGCGTCAATGGAGAATTTCAAAGAGTGATCTTCAACGTCCCTTAGTGACTCGCTCATGGGTTCTTCAGGATTAGACGTGATCTCAATACGGGTGGTGGGGTGTCGACTCCTGCAATGCTCGAGATGAGATAAGTAATTACGGCAGTGCTCTGGCCATGAGAAGCGATGGATATTCTTTAGTCCTCGTTTACGGCAGTCTAGCCAGAGGTTTTTGTCGGCAACAAGCTTTAGTAGTGCATCTGCTATAGCTTTTTGGTCATGTGGGTCGACAAGAACACCATTGTTAAGTGCCTGATTGAACATTGTGTTGCTCGTCAGATGCTATAAATAGTTTAGCAGAAGACAACAGTACCCCCCCCCCCTCACAGACACACACACAAAAAAAATAAAAAAATAATATATATATATATATTAACATCACCCCCCAACTTTATCAATGCATTACATTAACATCACCTACTGTTAATTCTTCTCTATTGTACGCTAATTTATATACAGTTTTTACAAACCAGAGTTTAAATTCGAGACAACCTAAAAAGAAAAAGGGGAAAGCACTCTTAGGTCCCTCACAAACAAATTTTAAACACTAAAGGAATTTTGACAAATTTTAAACACTTAGGTCTATTAATTCTCTTCTTGTAGAAGTCCACGTTAGTGGCATAACAAGTGGACCTAATAGTAAATTGTCCTTAAATGTTTAAAAATTGTTACCAAGGGACCTAAGTGTAAATTGCCCAAAGAAAAACAAGATTTCTAATTTGGGCCGGATGGAGTAGGTTGTGGTTCTAGTGTCAACAAGATTTGATCAAATAAAAATGTTTATGTAGTTAATTCTAGGACATTACAGACTTTAAGTCCTTAAGATAATTACAATGCTTACCTTAAGTATATCGACGGGCCCACCATTTTTTGTAGCAACAACAGGCAAACCATAAGCAGATGCCTGCAAGGAACTTCAATATAGTTAGAATGCCAGGGAGTACTTGAATAAGAATCTGAATGTCATAAAGATTTAGCTTGTACAAGTTGTGAATCTGGTAGTGGTGATTTACCTCGATGATTGTGAGACCAAATGGTTCCACAAGAGCTGGGTTGATGAAAACTCCCTTCAATAGATAAATTTGTCATATTAGTGTTACTCTTAGCAGCATTAAGGTTGCAATAGAAATAAGGTTAAAAAGTGGCAGTGTTAGCAAGATAGGCTGATCAAATGTTGACTAGTTATCTGTGTAAAACCCAACGTGATCATCTCTATTTATATTATAGGCCATCATCTGTATTTTAGTCGAATTGAAATAGTAAGTAGTTATTAAGCAAGCTGATTCTTCAGTTACCTAGGGTGGTCTATTCATCCAGCAGGATCTAGGATTTAGAGTGGGGGGGCTTAATTAATTTTATAGGGGACAAGCTTGTATAGATACAAAAAATTGTATGAAAGATTTATATATAGTGAGTCTCCTGTACATACCAACGGTGCATACTAATTTTTTAAAATAGTAAAAAACATATTTTTTGGTTGAATTTTTTTATATGATGTTTAAATATTTCAATAGACCCATATAAAAAAAATCAACTCAAAATAATGTTTTTTGCTAAGCACTAGATGGAGGGTAAGATCACAATTCACACTATAAACTCTACAACTCACCACATCTCATCATATACTCTAAATTATATTTACAATTTTAACCCACTAAAACATTCTTTCCCCCTATATTTTCTTCTTAGATTTTCATTTCTGATTCAAACAAAGGGGCATTAGGGTAATACACGAAAAAGTAATTTGGTGCTCACACACACCATGACTCTCTCTCTCCCGTTCCTTCTCTCCACACCACACAACCCATCTCAACTCACCCTCCCTCCCAACACGCAACACGCTAGCCTCATCTTGTTTCCTCTCGCAGGTAAAATCAGGGACTGCGATGTCATTTTTTGGTTTTACGATTTCACACTAGACGTTTTGGTTAAACCGGTGCTTAATTTTTTTTGCATATCCAACCGGAATTTAGGTTTCATGTGTAATTAATGTTTGATTGTAGCTTATGTGGTTTGATTGACATTTTTGAGTTCTCTTATTGTTTGATTATTTTTCTGTACAATACTTTGATTGGGTACTTATATGGTTTGATTCTTTTTCAATGATGGATGGGGTTTGTGATTATATGTATTTTTAAAAAAAAATTGTATTTAATGCTTTGAAATTAGTGGTTTGTTTTATATGTTTGGCTTTGTTTTTGAAATTAGTGGTTTGATCTTTATTGCCTTTTTTGTGAGCACATTTTAATATTTGGTTCGGTTATGTTTGTCTAAACTCTCGTTATGTTTTTTTGTTTCAGATTTTGAGCTACTAGAATAAATCTACAAGAGGTATTTACTTGCTTCCATAAGTGTTTTCTTCATTTTGATTTTCATTTTCAGGTAAGTACTCTGATTTCTAAGGGTTACTTTTAAGCATATACTAATAGTATTACCTTTCTTTGTGGTTGAAGTCATTTTCGTGTGGAAGAGAGGTTATGGGATTTGGTTCTACTAATTAAATGTAAGCGTTTGTGTATGAATGTTCTTGGTACTCTCCCTCTTACGCTAATTTTTTAGAAGGATGTTTAAATATTTGTATGCCTACCAAATGTTTGAGAAAATCTCCATATAGGTATCTTGATTTGTTTTTTGACCTCCATATAGGCATGCCCTTTTCCCAATATTGATCATCACTGAACATGTGGTGAGAGTATATGCGGGATTTCATGTCGTCACGCCACTCTTTTATTTGAAGTTTATGATATGAATTTATTTTATTAGTTATGAATTTATGACAAATTCCACTTTATTAGTGTTTGGTCACTATTTTTTTAACATTTTGATGTTTATGCTGTGAGCTACTTTCATTTGATTCGAGTTCGGAAAAACATATCAGCTATAGTACACTATTATTTTGACTCTCGAGAAATTTCCATTTGCAATTTTGATGTTAGACTAAAAATGGTGGTGGTGGGCTTTGGTGTTTTTTGTAGAGGCAGTTGGGTTTTATTCCCGCCAATTTTACACATGGCTTTGGAACATGACTGATCAAGTTATAGGGTACAAAATTGCAGATGGTTTATTGCTCCGCTGCTGATAAAGGCGAAAAATAAGGAATAAGCAGACATGGATCAAAGTGCAGTATTTGACCAATATGGAATTAGCAGGTGTCTCAATCACTCACGTCCTCTCACCTGCTTCCTTCTGCATTACTGATTTATGTAGCATTATTATAAAAAGTGTCATATTTGCATGTATACTCACGGAAAGTATGCTCGATGAAAACATATGTCCCTTATATAGGAGGCAATGTGAGCTGCAAGATCCAATGTGGGCCCATGAGTCGTGTGAGAGGAAGCTGACTAAGTCAATGAGCATAGCGTAAGAAGAGGTGTTCTGCACAATCTGAAATAGAAAGATATCATGACGAATCCAAAAGGAAAGTTATGAATCATATAGACAGTACCCCCAAAGGTTTGTAATAGTTTTGGTTTTGCTATCTAAGATTAATTGTATTTGTGGATTGAGTAAATATAGAATATTTTGTATTTGTATGTTATGTGTATATTATAATTTTAGACATATTTCTCATTCAGTTTGTTTTTATGCTTTATGGTATTCTAAATTATTGGTACATTCAAATTTCAAGTATTAGATTCATGTCCATACTTTAGAAAACTAGATGGAAACTCAATTACAAAACTCAAATCAAACGACCACTGATTCATGTCCATACTTTAGAAAACTATATCAAAATTCAAATTTCAAGTATTAGAAAGTGCTATCATGTCTTCGTGTTTGCTATCATGATATCAATGTGAGATGTTTTCCCCAATTCAATAATTTGTACTTCATATGCAGTTATTGTGACTTATGATATAATAATGATTGTAGTTTTTATGTTTATTTTGTAAAGTGATCACTAAAAGTTTATACATGCTGATTGAATCAACTTTAGTAGATTTATCTTTTTCTCACTAATTTTAGGTTTGAGGAGTTTGAAAATTGGGAGAGGTGTATTTGCTTTTTCTTTTATTTAAATGACTTTTCTTCTTTTTCATGAGCGTGAGTTGATATAGCAACCTTAACGAGTTATAACAGCCTTATTTAAGATGTATGCATCCTAAAGAGGTATAGTAGCCTTAAAGATGCTACATAATTGAAAATTAGAATCTTTTTTGATATCCTGAGTAGGGCCAAACGGAATTGAAAACTCGATTGTTCATTGCAAAACTAATTACACGTCAAATTTGGAGTGTAATTGTATTTCACTACAGTTCAACACTTTAAGATTGACCCAAAATGACTTTTCATATTGCACTAAAGGTGGTTGTTGATTATTGATGGCTAAAAGCAGTGGTGTGTCAATGCATTTTTGTTTATCTCTTATCCTCTTTATTTATGAGTTTCTCTCACTTATGAAACGTTCTTTGTTATGTCAACATTTTCATTTTCACTTTCATTTTCATTTCCACCTAATAATTTCTTTGTTTGTCTCATAGAATTTGGGTTCATTAGTAATTGGTTACGTGGGGATCATCCTATAGCTATTGAATTGACAAAGCTCAATGGTTTTCTTATTCTCACCTTTTTAATTTCAAACCTTTATGAAAATTGAGACTTGATTATCTTTGGTTTGTTGCAGCCTTAAAAAGCATGGTCCAAGGGAGACGAGGAAGGTGAGAAGAGCGGATGAGGTTTACGGATTGAAAGCAAGCGGATCAAGGAAGAAGGATCAGTGTGGTCTATTATATTTTATGGTCTTTATAGTTATTGTTCCAAGTGGATTCTTTATGTTTTATTTTGACAAAGCATTACATTTATTCTTTATATAATGAATTTCATTTATTCCTCCAGTTTTAGTGTATATGATATGAATGCCAAATACACTTTTGTGTAATCGATTATGTTTTTTATAAGAGGTCCAGACAAGGACGGAGTATTAGTATTGTTGTAGAGTATTTTTTAATTTCTTAAATGGGGGGATACTCCCTTTGTGTTAATAGGTCTAGGTATTTTAAGAATGGGGGGATAACTCATTCTTAAAATCTGAATTTTTTAACAAGTTAGTTTTACACTATTTGATGTTTTTTTGGTGTATCAAGTGTGAGTATACATTCTAAAAATTCTTCTCAATAATTTTTTTTGGTGTTTTTTCAGCTGTAGTTTCAGTGTGATTCTACGGGAGATTCTTGGCATCAAGAACACGATTGTAATACAATTTTATTCTCTGTTTCTAATTACTTCCGGCTCAACTACACTACTTGCTCTATGATATACACACTATTGTTCATATAATTTTTGGGAACTCAGTTCTGATATATACAATGGTGGTATTACATCGGTCCTGATATACACTATTTTTTGCAGGTTCCTTACTATCAAGTTTCGCCTACTTCATTCAGAGAAGATGTGATTTTGGTTTGGCTTGGAGTTTTTTTTTATATGAGCTAAGTTCAGTACTATGTTCTGCCTTATCATCTGGATGGATTGGATTGGAAACACTTTTCTCTGTCTCAAATGATCTAATAGTTTGCACCTGCTCAACTATATCTATTACTGTTTGGTGATTCTTCCTAACAACTCTTGGTATGATGAGCTACCTTGGCACTTCTCTTGTATAATTCGTAAAAGGATTGATTGGTTCTATGATCAAATTTAGTATGAGAATCTTCCCCTGTTCATTACTCACTACATTTAGGAGTCCCGATATCATAACTAGGGTCCCCCATATAAGACCCCAAATTGTAATTTAACTCCCCATACTCTTAAGGGGAGAAAACTGACAAATCTGACCAAAGCGAATCGATTCGCCCCAATTGCGAATCGATTCGGCCCCCAATCCGAATCGATTCGAAAGTGTTCTACAAGTAGGTCCTTAATGGAGAATCGATTCGGTCTAAATCCGAATCGATTCGGCCCAAGGCAGCCTTACAGATCCCCTTAGGCGAATCGATTCGGCCTGTTCGAGGGGCACTGTTTGGGCGATTTTTCAATCTCGAAAATACCCAAAACTCAATCCAATCTCCATTTAAATCATAACTTGGATTTGGCCTGCTACAGCCATACTTGTGATGCTCTTCTTATTTATCTCACTTGCTCCTCTTCCTGTTCATTACTCACTATGGATTGGGACTATGTCTGTGGCTTGGATTTATAAATAGTAGACTGCTACTTTTGGGATGTCTATATTGGCTTGGAGGTGTTAAACTCCTATTTGATGCTCCGTTTCAAGCTATGTTTGAGAAAACCTCCATACGAGGACAGTCTATAACATGTTTATTTATCTTTTATTTTATATGTGCTGAAATATAGCAGGTACGAAATTTTGGTATCCAAATCAATCTTAAAATCTATATGTTGTTGAATTCAACAGTCATTTTAGTCATAATGTTTCCTTGGCCATAATGTTTCTTCAGTTTTCACGACATCAAACTTCAATATTAGTACACTCTTTAGTCGTTTTCTGCAACGGATCGAGGATTCAATATCATATTTAGCCAAATTTTTGCCGTGCCTTCAGGCACGGGCATTATATTATATATTTGAATGAACTCAAAAGAGTTAATGTTGAGTTAGTAGAATTGATTTGTAAATATCACCAATCTTCTCCGACTCATCAGTGTTTCTTCAGCCAATCTGCTCCGACTCATCTCAGTGTCTTTAACGAATACTTTTGATTCTTGACAGGTCTACGAGTACCATTTTCCATGTGCCGTGGTGGTTCTTCACATGGACAGCTTTAAAGTCGAGCTTCTTGTCAATTTGAATGCTTGCATAAGAGTACCATTATCGTCGTTTATTTGGTATTTCAATTTTTTTCTTAGTTATTTATACATCAATCAAGCTAAATTAGAGTGCAAAAAAAAGAGTTGAAGTTTTACTTTGTGTTTAATTGAAGTGGGAGTTCTACATTGTTTAGCTGAAGTGGGAGTGTTACTTTGTATTTGTCGACATGTATGATTCGTTTTGTTTTGTTTACTTACTAAACTTTTGTAGATATTTTGATTAATTTGATGCGGTTATTTCATTTCAATCATGTTATATTTTTTGCACACATTTAATTCTTTTGTCAAGATACTATTTGCTCTATCTCTCACTCTCAAGTATACTATATACTTAGTTTGTGAAGTACAACGGATGCTGCAGATTCAAGGCACTTACGAATGCTGCAGAGTACAACGAATGCTACAGGTAAAGCCTTTGATGTGGCAAATGCTGCAGAGTACATCGAATGCTGCAAGTAATGCTGATTCACAGCATGCCATCGCCACGACACTCGCCACGGGAGTCTGCATAAATCGATGACACCGGTGACACTAGAATCAATGACATGTGATCTATTATGATCACTTGAATCACACCTGGAATCACTCCTTTTGTGGATGTCAATAGTAATAGATGCTATTCCAGTCATTGAAATACATGTTGAAGACTTTGAAAATCCCTCACGAAGACTCAATTTTATTCAGGAGGAATAAGTTTGAACTCAATGGTGTGTTTAGGAACTTCAACGGTGTTTACAGACTAATTTTATATATTGATATAGATTGATTGATCTTAGGAATTGATTTTATGGATTGAAAATGTCCTCTTTTAAAAAATCAGTTCCTATACTCGATCAATCTATATGCAATCTATGTCCAGATTGTATATAGGATGATACAAATTATCGTATCGAAGACCGTATTTGCGGAGGTGATTGGAGACGGTTTTCATCTTGGCCCCTATTCAGCCAACTTGGCTAACAATGCTCATACAATCCTTGGTAATACCTATTGGTCAACTTTCAACCTAATGAATCTCCATTATTGGGTTCAATGAACAAAACATATATATTTTGTGGTCATTAGTTTTAATTAATAGTATTGATGATGATTATAGAGTAGAAGGTTAGCTGTTAATTAATACACTCCAAAAGTATTGTTGATGATTATTTTTTGCTGTTGATTATAGAGTAGAAGGTTAGCTGTAACAAAGAATCAATTTTTAATTAACTTTTGGAGTGATCAATGGTGTTGAAGAGGTTTTGGATTGATCAACTGAGAAAGTGGTTGCTACACTTGGCGTAGTTGATCCCGATTTTGTGGCGTTCTTCACCCCAACTGCCCAAAAATTGGTTGATGAACAGGTTCTTACTGCTGCCATACCTCAATTGACCAGGCATTACTTTGGAATGCAACTTGACCACGTAATGCTGAGGTAAAATTCTATCTGTCTCACCACATTATTGTCTTTATATTCCCATTGTTTCTATATTGGTTTAAATACGAACATAAAAAGAAATAATAATGGTCATATTCAACGATTTTGAGGGAGATATTTGATAGACGTTCCGATCAGATGTTGCAAACTGATGGATTGCTCTAACCTTGATTTGGAGTTTATCTTTTATTTTCATCTCAAGATGCCGAGACTCTTTCCCGATACATATATTATATTTTCTTCATGCTCTGTTTATAAAATATTGATTCAAGCTCGCTCTTTCTTTTCAGATTTGTGCAGCTATGACATCAACGACGTTGATGTTGAAAACTATTGAGTCAAATACTACAAATGTTCTGCGAAATGTTCTCACAGTGGGCCTCAATTTCATCTTTGCCCATAACCAGCTATAAAAGATATTTCAATGCAAGAAAATATTCATTCCCTTGCAATGGAAGAGATTGCACCTCTAGCGGTCTCAGATGCAGCTATGCTGGATCCTGAGGTAGTCGTTGGTGGCAAGGGGGATATCAAAGAAGAAGCAGAACTAACACACGTGGAGAGGAAGAGGAGTAAAGCTAACCAGAAAATAAAATTTAAAGCTCAAGGAAGTGAAGAAGATTCTGAACAAATTCAGAGAAGATTCAGAACACAGCCCTACCGTCGATTGGTCAGGTTTCGTTTGTTGAAATAAATTTTTAATGTTTTGTTGAAATTTATCTTTTTCGAACGACGAATCTCAGTTGGAGATTTGAATCAACTTCTCTATGAATCCATATTCCACGGTATCATCATCTGAATTATTTGTCTTGCGATAAAATGAGTTTATAATTCATTATCTAACACCAAGTTTTTTCTTTTCATTTTCAATTGGTTTTGTACTTTAATATTTTTCTTTCAATTTAGGTTGATGTGAAGAGATATGGTATACGTTTACATTTTCAAGCCCTTATAATCATGAGTTAAACAGAAAGACTGCAAAAACAAAGTTGTTGAATCATTGACCCTTATTCTCATCTTTCAAAGCTCTTTTTAGTTAAAGCAACAACCAGTGCCCAATGCTCTGTAGATGTGCCAAAATCAGGAGATCACATGAGCATATCTGGAGAGAATTTGACTGTTGCGTCTGATATTGAAGTACGGTTGTAACTTTGAGTATGGTTATTTCATTTTTGAATTGTCTAATTCATTTATACGTGCCTTTTTTAGTCTATATACTATACATCTTGGACATGATATGATTTACTTCTTGTTGATTTTTGAATTGTTCGATATATCAAGTATACTGCATCCCCCTGTTTTGTTCTCCATTACACAGTTGCGGCCAATGTTCGATATATCAGGTATATTTCGATATATCAGGTATATTCCTTATGCAATTTTTGTATATTGTATGAGTTGTCTCATACAATGCAGACTTTGTGTTTTATATAGTGCCAAAATGAATATGTACTCATATATTGAGTAGTTCAATCTCATAATATCATTTACTTCTACATTTTCATACAGACATGCTAGAATTATTTTTTCTACAATGGGAAATCTTGTATTTATAACCACTATTCATAGGTTAAATTATTTGATTTTTAATTTTAGTTAAAAAATAAGTAATAGCTTACCAGTGGGAGAGGAGAGGACATTTTGATATTTTGTTTACTCTCTATGTATGCAGAAGAGTGAAGTGTTTCGTGGAAAAAAAGTTGGTGTTGACGCTTACATATCTACGATCTTGGTAAAAATTTGTCATATCTTTTAACCTCATTTAGTCATTTGAGCCCCTCTTACACATACTGATCTTGACCGGGAAACTGAGGAGATGATTGTAGATGTTCTAGGGGTGGAAGTTTTTAGGCAAACAATTGCTGGTAATATTATGTGTATTCTCAAATAGAGGTGGCTTGGTCCATCCCCACACATCTATAGAAGACTTATATAAGCATTCAACCCTCCTTCAGGTCCCCTTAGTGGCAGGGACTGTGAACTGTGGTAGCATTGCTGCTGGCTTGACAGTCATTGACTGGGCGGCCTACTGTTGATCAAACACTACAACAACTAAATTGTCAGCTATCGATCTTTTGTAGGAAATGAGCTTTGTGGAAGTGGGGAATATGTTAAATCACTCAAAGAGTGAACATTATGTGTTGTTTAACATTAAAAATCAACTGATTGAATGTGTTGGTATATAACTATTATACCAATTGCTATATAACTGTTATATCATTTCACAACTGATGGAATGTTATACCAACTGTTACAACACCAAACCAAACCAACTGTTATAGAAAACCGATTATATCAACTGTTATACCAATAGGTATATATCGATTTTGAGAATGATGGAATATTATACCAACACCAACTGTTATATACCATTTATACCAACACCAACTGTTATACCAAACCAACTGTTATACCAAACCAACAGTTATATTAACTGACCAAAGTGCCAACTGAACAATTAATGAAATTTAATACCAATTGAAATACCAAACCAACTGTTATACCATTTCAAACCAACTCAAATATTTGAATTACAATTTCAAATCAATAATTGAATTACAATACCAACCGAAATTCCAACTCAATCACAACACTGAATTTCAAACCAACATTGAAATACCAACTGAAATTCTATTTTGTTACTGAACTGTGTAAGTTTTAGTGTCTTTTCCTATGTTCTAATTAGTCTTTTCTAGACAAGAAAAATGTACCGTTAATTAAATTGATTTATTTTGTTGTGTATGACTATTGAATTATTTAGTGTTGGGAATCAGTTGATCTTCGTTGTAATTGTCATTTTTAGGTCCATTTCGAATTCCTTTTATATTCCATTGATTCGGATCACAGGTAATATTACTTTTCCCCCCAATTAGTTTGACTTGATATTTTAACCTACATGTTTATGAAAAATGCAAGTACATATCATATGAGTAAGTTCACAATATCATGTCTACATATGCCAAATATTTGCTCTGTTATGTGTCATGAAATGTTTTTTTTTTTACTAAAGTCATAGTAATTATAGAAACACACTTTAATACGACCAACAATGGAAAACCTTCGGTTACAACATAGTTGTTTCCCAGTGTTCCGAGTAATAATGGAATCAAAAGATGACGTTTTGCAATTATCTACTTTGGAAATTTTCGCCGTGCTTTACTGCCCCCTAATACATGGGATTTGTGTTTTCTTTTGTTTTTGTAAAGATAAATAAAAATGTCCAACTTCATTCTCATTGGTTGTTTGTAATTATCAGGTGTGTATAGAGATCACCGTGATGGTCTTAAGGTATGTATAGAGACATACTTGGGAGAATAAGTGTCACTTTACGACAAAACTTACGGTATGTAAAAAAATAGGATTTGGGGTTGAGTTTTAATAAAGATGTGTTTGTGTCAAGTAAAAAGAATAAGATGGATTTGTTTACGACAAAACTTGCGATTTTTGTTTTCTATATTGTTGGATTTGTCGTTATCCCTTGAGAAGGGTGGATAGTTCAATAAACAAAGGAGACTATGCCCAAATTTTTTTAAAACTTTGACACTTTGTTTATATAATATTTGACTAGCTTTTTCAATTTACTAACTATATTTTCTTTTTTGTATCAGGTCGCATTTGGAAAAGAACGGACAATAATTATAGTGGAACATTGAAACTTTTGTTAGGCGAATTTGTTTTTTTCTATATTGTTGGATTTGTTGTTATCCATTGAGAAGGGTGGATATTACAATAAACAAAGAAGATTCTGCCAATTTTTTTTAAAACTTTGACACTTTATTTTTTTGAGACACAATTCATTTGATGAATATTTTGTATATTTCATATTATATGTGAATTTGTTTGATGAATTTTGACTATTTGAATGTTGTTGGACTATTTGTTGTTTGTTAAGCATGGTGAATAATTTATAAACAAAGGAGATTATGGCCAATTGTTATAAATTACTATTTTTTTGTTAAAAACGATATTTTTGCCATTTTGCAATTACGTACTTGGAATTTTTTTGTCGTTTTCTAATTACGTGCTTACGAAATTTTTGCCGTACCTTCAGATACGGGCATTCCGCTAGTACATCAATAATACATATTGGGTAATTAAAGAAATGCGCAATATTTTTTTTTATTTTCATTTTCATATTCAAATTTTTATTTTTTAAAAAATATTTTGTAGATTACAAATTTTTAAATAAAAAGGACATGAACCAGGAAGTTTATTTTTAATGATCTCAATTTATTTTGGCAACTCACATCTCCTTGGAAATTTAGTTTGACTAATTGCCTATAATTTAGGAGAAGAGATTAGGACCTAGGGAGAAATTTCAAGACAATAAACCAAACCAATTAAGTCCGTAAATGCTATTGTGCAAGAATCAACATAATAGCATTTTTGTGTGTATATTGTTGATTTGTAAACTTGCTTTCGAGCCCAAAACCATTTGTTAGAAGTCCAGCCCAGTTCTTTAGAGGCCCAATTCAGAAAAGCTTCTAAGTTAGGTGAAGAAACTCAATCATGGAAATGACTCATGAGTGACTCCTCCTACAACTATAGACTTTAAGTGTGTGATGTATGTTTAAATTGTCTTAATATAATGTGTGGTGAGTTTTCATTGTATTTTAGTATAAATAGAGAAGCTTTGTAAGTGTTAGATATCAAGTTAGAGAGTTATCAATAAAGGAACAAGTCTTTCTTTTTCTTGTGTGAGTTCAATAGAGTGAGTTCTATAGTATTTTTGGTGAGCAAATTTCCAACAAAGTGGTATCAGAGCGATTGAAAATTTGTTTCCATAGTATACACTATAGCATATCAAATCGAAGCTCTCGACGAGATGAATTCGCCGTCGCCAGATTCACCCCGATCGGAGGTTTAACTCATCGCTATGTGCCACAAGGACGTTGCTGCTAGAAAGTGAGTTAACTCACCGAGTTAGTCGAATCATCTGAGTTGGAGTCGAGTTGACCGAGCCGTGATGCCTGTTGACCGCGCTGTTTGATCCGCTTGAACGAGCCGTCGAGCGTTGATTGAAAAGTTGACCATTGACTCTGACCAAATTTTCATTTTTTTGGTCCAAGTTCCTCCTAAGGTTTTTGGGTGTTCCGGATCCATCCGCGCAATAAAAATTTCCAAATTCTCCCTAGAATTATGGCAAATGGTAAGTGGAGTATCAAGATGAAGGCCCTTCTGGGTTCACATAATGTTTTGGAAGTCATGGAGAGAGGTTACAATGAGCTAAAAAATGAAGCGGCCTTAAACCAAACTCAGAAGGAGAGTTTGAAAGACTCAAGAAAGAGAGACAAGAAAGCTCTCTATTTCATGTATCAAGACTTAGATGATGATGGGTTCGAGATGATTTCAAGTGCAATCTCCACCAAGTAAGCGTGAGAAAAGCTGCAAACCTCTTACAAAGGAGTCGAACAAGTGAAGGAAGTTTGTCTTCAAACTTTAAGAGGTGATTTCGAATCTATACATATGAAAGTGTCCGAGTCTATCACCGACTACTTTTCAAGAGTCTTAACTGTTTCCAATCAATTAAAAAGAAATGGTAAGAAGTTAGAAGATGTCACAATCATGGAGAAGATACTCCGCTCGTTAGATCCAAAATTTGAGTACATGTTACGACGATCGAAGAAACTAAAGACTTGAATGAGTTGACAATCGAACACCTAATGGGGTCACTGCAAGCATACTAAGAGAAGAAGAAGGAAGAGATTGTGGAACAACTTCTCTAAGTCAAAACTCCATTCGACAAAAAAAGAAGAAAGTTTCAACAATGATAGAAGTCAACGCGAAAGAAGTTGAGGTTGAGGACGAGGTTACGGACGTGGATGAGGATGAAATTCTAACAACTACAATTCCAATCATTACAATTCCAACAACAACTACAAGAGAGGGGAAAACTCAACATGAGGTCATGGAAGAGGTAATTCGAACACGAGGTATGACAAATCTCAAGTTCGATGCTATAATTGTCAGAAGTTTGGGCATTATGCTTCAGAATGCAGAGCACCAAATAATAAAATTGAGGAGAAGGACAACTACGCAGAGGAGAAGATAAATGAGAAAGAAACTCTTCTTCTAGCACGGAAAGAGATTTATGGTAGTGAAGAAAATTCTCGATTTCTTGACAGCGGTGCAAGCAATCACATGTGTGGAAGGAAAGACATGTTCGTAGCGCTAGACGAGTCAGTAAGAGAAAATGTCTCATTTGGAGATGATTCCATAATATCGGTGAAATGAAAGGAAAAGGTAACATCCTTATTCGTGGAAAAGATGGTAGTCACCAATTAATATGAAATGTCTACTCTGTGCCAAATATGAAAAACAACATCTTGAGTTTGG